>JACGWL010000016.1:1349403-2650002 GCA_034509725.1 Sesamum angolense
CCAGAGAAAATACATCATCTAAATGGAGTTGATTTTGATGATGTAAATGATGATGATATGCTGTAGGAATAAAAAAATGGTTACCTAACTGGGAGGGGCATACTGCAATGGCTTATGATTGATATGAAATGACGAGCTGTGGTGCTGTCATTTGATCAGTGGAAATGATGTGACATATCAATACGGTTATGTGCTTGTGATATGATTGATGATGGATGCCATTACGAGCTGTGTCTGTGTGGTATCAATGGGGGTGGGATATATACGAGTTGTGTGTTGTGTGATATCAAGAAAAAAAAGAAAAAGATATTGTGATTGAGATGACAATGTGATAGCCGACGAAGCCATTGAGTGATGCACTCCAGTTTGGTTGAGCAGGGCCCTAAGAAAACAAACTAAGTGTCACCATTATGATATAAGTTGATATACGATTATGAGCATGTGTCGTTTCTTATATCTGCTGATAGTATTGGTGAGCATTAATTGGTTGATATGCTTGTATTGGTTTTGTTGGGTGTATATATATAATTTGATTGGCTATACTAACTGAGTAAGCAGCTCACGCTTTGCAACGTACTTTTCAGGAAATAGGTGATACTGACTAGCCATACTGGATTGTGATCCATGCTGTTATATTCATTAGGTGGGTCAGCCGTGACATTTGAAACAGAGACTTTTGGCTGTATGGTTTATTAAATATGTTAGCTTTTGTCGAGTTGTGTTTATAATTTGTACAACGGGTTGTTACATTGTTTTCTTTCAAGATTTATTATACGAGAACGTGAGTAATTATTATCCTATGACAATGGCCTATTGTCGCGTGGGAATTATATATATTATATTAGTAAAACATGAAATATCTTATAAGTAGTGTTGTAGTTAAGGAGAGAGTATGACAATTAGTGGTAATTAAGTATGATATTGTAGGGGGTGCTACATCTAGTCCCCAACATTGTCCCAAATGTCGTATCCCACAAGTATAACAACTCGAAGTGAAAGCTAACCTCCTACTGTAACTCTGTCCAGCTCTCCTATCTGATCCAATAGAAGACATATTAAATGAATTGCACTCGATCGAACCTCTAATGAAGTCTTTGGTCCATTGAATCTCGACCCACTACTTCCCCGAAAAACAAAACCACCACGTGAAAAGTTCCCTCCTCCTGCAGAAAATGAACGATCGTTCCCCTCTTGGTCAATCTACTCGACTCCCCCATTCTATATACTAACTCTCTTTTCTCTTCCCCTTTTTTCTTCTCTTCGGTTACTGTGTCTTCTATTCGAACCGCTGACTCAAAAAGAGTTTGAAAGTTCATAATTCTAACTGCCACACCTTTTTTTTTTTTTTTTTATCTTCTTGGGTCATAACCCCTGCTTAAAGCAGTAACAAGATCCTCCTGTGTTACCCCTACTTCTAGTGCGTACTTAGCTAGTGCAGCAAAACGCAGTTCATATTCTGCTATTGTGTGATCATCCCCTTGCACTAAGTTTAGAAATTCCATCATCTTCTTATCTCTGTAGATCTTAGGCTGTATTTATCATCGAACTCTTTCTGAAACTCACCCCAATTAATATCTCATGGCTCATATGCCATGTTTACGAACCTCCACCAAATCAAGGCAATCCCCACAAAAAAAGAAACAACATATTTGAGTCAATTCTCCGGAGTACAGTTCACTAAGTTCAGCATGTCTTCGACTTTTTCCCACCACTTCTCAGCAATCTCAGAATCTAAGGTACCCTCAAATTCAGTACCTCCCTTCTTTCTGATTCTTTCATAATTACGATCAATTGTAGCAACTACTAGTGCTGGTGCTAGCACTGGAGCGGGTGCATGTGCTTGTGCAAGAAATTGTGCTTGAGCCTGGAGGACCATCTGAAGAATCTGTGCAAATTTTGGTGGTAACCCTACCCCTGGAGCACCACCAGGAGGAATTGGAGTATCAACACCAACACCCTCTCGACTTATTTTCAACCCCACCTGCACTCGTCGGTGCAACCGAGCCCTCTGTGCACCCCCCTGACTCTTCCCTACCAGCTACTAAATCAACACGTGTACCTTGAGAAGCCATCCTCTACATTAAATAATTCAGTCATTAGATGTATCTCATAGTTAGCATATCACCCTAGAAACGTAGACCTGCTCTGATACCACCCAATGCAGCATCCCCTGTAGTACTATACCTAATTACCACTAATAAATATGCAATTTCCTTAATTAGAACTCATTCTATAACGTAATATCAAATCTATTTTATCAAATATAACATATATACCACAAGAGATAATATATATTTTCAAAAGTATGTATTTACTTCCCACAAGTATATACAACTCTTAAAAATGAGATATCGAACGTCCAATTGTTCCAAAATTTAAATGCAAACCCGACGAATACTAGGATGTTTAATGTACATAGCCCAAAAACTTACGACTTCAGATGTTACCGTTGACCCACCTATTCAGAGTAACGGCACGGTTCAAAATCCGATAGTATGAGTTCATGCGACCTATCTCCTGAAAAGTGTGTGGCAAGAAATTAGTTGTCTACTCAATAAGTATAGTCTTTCGATCACTATATACACACACACACACACACACACACACAAGCAACCAGTCAATTATTATTATTTATGATATCTTGAGTATATTAATTATACGTATAATACTTTATTATAGGACGTGACGACAAAATAGAGAATTGAGCAACTCGCATTAATTGAAGCATTTTGGGATTTGAGGTAAGTATAGCTAATTGGATTTATAATATATATATATGTATATATATATTTATATATATATATATATATTTATATGTGTAGTATTTATATATTGGCTGCTTGTATATTTGATTGTAAACTTGGATTATCTGGATATCTGTGGAATTGTTATTATGTGTTTATCTATGGTGGTGTTGTATGGAAGCCAAATGAATGATTATCAGCTCTTATAATTGATTGTCGAATAAAATTAAATAAGAAAGTTATTGACGAGAAAATAATTATTAAATGGAGTTGATTGATGATGTAAATGATGATGATATGTGTAAGGAATAAAAGATGGCTTACCTAACTGAGAGGGGCATACTGCAATGGCTTATGATGATATGATTAATGACGAGCTGTGTGCTGTCATTGATCAGTGGAGATGATGTGACATATCATACGTGTTATGTGCTTGTGATATGATTGATGATGGATGCCGTACGAGCTGTGTGCTGTGTGGTATCAATGGTGGTGGGATATATACGAGTTGTGTGTTGTGTGATATCAAAAAAAAAAGAAAAAGATATTGTGATTGAGATGACAATGTGATAGCCGACGAAGCCATTGAGTGATGCACTCCAGTTTGGTTGAGCAGGCCCTAAGAAAACAAACTAAGTGTCACCATTATGATATAAGCTGATATACGATTATGAGCATGTGTCGTTTCTTATATCTGCTGATAGTATTGGTGAGCATTAATTGGTTGATATGCTTGTATTGTGTTTGGCTTGGGTGTATATATATAATTTGATTGGCTATACTAACTGAGTAGGCAGCTCACGCTTTGCAACGTACTTTTCAGGAAATAGGTGATACTGACTAGCCATACTAGATTGTGATCCATGCTGTTATATTCATTAGGTGGGTCAGCCGTGACATTTGAAACAGAGACTTTTGGCTGTATGGTTATTAAATATGTTAAGCTTTTATCGAGGTTGTGTTTATAATTTGTACAGCGGGTTGTTACATTGTTTTCTTTCAAGATTTTATATACGAGAACGTGAGTAATTATTATCCTATGACATGGCCTATTGTCGCGTGGAACTCATATATATATTATATTAGTAAACATGAAATATCTTACAAGTAGTGCTGTTAAGGAGAGAGTATGACAATTAGTGGTAATTAAGTATGATATTGTAGGGGGTGCTACATCTGGTCCCCAACATTGTCCCAAATGTCGTATCCCACAAGTATAAAAACTCGAAGTGAAAGCTAACCTCCTACTGTAACTCTGTCCAACTCTCCTATCTGATCCAATAGAAGACATATTAAATGAACTACACTCGATCGAACCTCTAATGAAGCCTTTGGTCCATTGAATCTCGACCCACTACTTCCCCGAAAAGCAAAACCACCACGTGAAAAGTTCCCTCCTCCTGCAGAAAATGAAAAGATCGTTCTCCTCTTGGTCAATCTACTCGACTCCCCCATTCTATATACTAACTCTCTTTTCTCTTCCCCTTTTTTCTTCTCTTCGGTTACTGTGTCTTCTATTCGAACCGCTGACTCAAAAGAGTTTGAAAGTTCATAATTCTAACTGCCACACCTTTTTTTTTTTTATCTTCTTGGGTCATAACCCCTGCTTAAAGCAGTAACAAGATCCTCCTGTGTTACCCCTACTTCCAGTGCGTACTTAGCTAGTGCAGCAAACCACAGTTCATATTCTGCTATTGTGTGATCATCCCCTTGCACTAAGTTTAGAAATTCCATCATCTTCTTATCTCGGTAGATCTTAGGCTGTATTTATCATCGAACTCTTTCTGAAACTCACCCCAATTAATATCTCATGGCTCATATGCCATGTTTACGGACCTCCACCAAATCAAGGCAATCCCCACAAACAAAGAAACAACATATTTGAGTCAATTCTCCGGAGTACAGTTCACTAAGTTCAGCATGTCTTCGATTTTTTCCCACCACTTCTCAGCAATCTCAGAATCTAAGGTACCCTCAAATTCAGTACCTCCCTTCTTTCTGATTCTTTCATAATTACGATCAATTGTAGCAACTGCTAGTGCTGGTGCTAGCGCTGGAGCGGGTGCATGCGCTTGTGCAAGAAATTGTGCTTGAGCCTGGAGGACCATCTGAAGAATCTGTGCAAATTTTGGTGGTAACCCTACCCCTGGAGCACCACCAGGAGGAATTGGAGTATCAACACCAACACCCTCTCGACTTATTTTCAACCCCACCTGCACTCGTCGGTGCAACCGAGTCCTCTGTGCACCCCCCTGACTCTTCCCTACCAGCTTCTAAATCAGCACGTGTACCTTGAGAAGCCATCCTCTACATTAAATAATTCAGTCATTAGATGTATCTCATAGTTAGCATATCACCCTAGAAACGTAGACCTGCTCTGATACCACCCAATGCAGCATCCCTGTAGTACTATACCTAATTACCACTAATAAATATGCAATTTCCTTAATTAGAACTCATTCTATAACGTAATATCAAATCTATTTTATCATATAAACATATATACCACAAGAGATAATATATATTTTCAAAAGTATGTATTTACTTCCCACAAGTATATACAACTCTTAAAAATGAGATATCGAACGGCCAATTGTTCCAAAATTTAAAAGCAAACTCGACGAATACTAGGATGTTTAATGTACATAGCCCAAAAACTTACGACTTCAGATGTTACCGTTGACCCACCTATTCAGAGTAACAGCACGGTTCAAAATCCTATAGTATGAGTTCATGCGACCTATCTCCTGAAAAGTGTGTGGCAAGAAATTAGTTGTCTATTCAATAAGTATAGTCTTTCGATCTATACACACACACACACACACACACACACACACAAGCAACCAGTCAAGTACAAAATAATTATACCAAAAACCAATATTCATCATACATTATCAACAGATGCAATATATCACATACCTACAATCAAACATCAATCTAAAATATAATAGTGGCGTTTAAGGTGGTTTTCTTAGGGTCTGCTTAACCAAATTAGAGCGTACTCAATGATCTTTGCTGGCTATCACCATTATCAACATCTCAATCACAATACTTCTTCTTCTACCTTTTTTTTTATTTTCTTTTCTTCTTTTTTTTTTCGATATCACACAGCACACAGGTCATGTGATATCACATCTCCATTGATACCTCACAACATACAACTCGTGTATATCCCATCCTTACTGATACCACACAACACACAACTCGTATGGTATCCCATAATCTCCATTGATCAATGAGAACACACAACTCGCCATTGATCATATCATTTTAAGCCATTGAGTATGCTCCCCAGTTAGGTAAACCATCATTTCATTTTAATTCTTAATATCAACATTATTAACTTCTTCATTCCATTTTATGTAATATTTATCCTCTCGTCAATAACTTTCCTATTCGATTTCATGTCACGATCAATTATACAACCACATAATCACTCATCCAACATCTGTGTAACACATAATAGCAATTTCACATACATAAAGTCGTCTTTACAACAGTCAATATATTCACACACACACACACACACACACACACACACACACACATATATATATATATAAATCCAACATTCAATATATTACATTCATATAAATATATATATATATATATATATAAACTTATAAACTAATTACCTATGCTTACCTCAAGCGGTAAAATGCACACCCCCCAACTTATGGAGTCATTTGAACTTTGTCTCCCAACCATTTTTGTTTTACACTTTCCCACTCAATCTTTGGATTTTGTTGCACTTTACACTTTTCGTGAAATAGTGATAGAATATTTCGTCCGCGAGTGTACATGCGCTTAAGGCTAAATGCAGATGGCCCACCTACGTTTGCTATCATTTGCACTTTGTCCCCCAACTTTTTTATAGAACAAAAGAATAAAATAAATTTAAAAAATTAGGAAGAGATATGGAGAAAAGTATCAAAAAATGGAGAAAAAAATTCAGAAAATTTAATGATACATATGATTGATGGTGGCACCGACAAAAATACACAATTATTTTCCCTTTATTTTCCTGGTTTGATATTTTCTATTTTTATAGAATAGTAGTGTATTTGATTTTGTTATGAAATTACACTCTTTCGTAATTCTTTCATTGGTGTTGTTGAAGTTCAATCTTTTCATTTGGGAAGTTGAGTTTTTCTTATTTTCTCATGTGGGTTTTTCTCAATCTTTGTAATGTTCTGTCAATTTTATGTTTGTATTGAAGTTTTTGTTTGTGAATTGAATTTAAAAGTTTTTTATTCGATTTAGGAGTTTCATACACATGATATTGCAAAAAATTCATAATTTTTCTGCTTGATTTTATCTTGCAATGTGAAGTTATTTATCTACAAATTATGTATTGAACTTTTTCTCCATCTTTAGGATTTTTTCTATTTTTTCTATTTATTTTGCTTTTATAATTAAAAAGTTGGGGAACAAAGTGCAAATAATTTCATACAATGGGGGGTTGTTTGCATTTAACCTTTTAATTTTATCGAACCCAAAATCGCCCTTAGGCGCGTGTACACACGTGGACGGAATATTCCATATTATTATCCGAATAGTGTAAAGTGCAATAAAATTCAAAATTGAGTGGGGAAGTGTAAAAAGAAAAACGATTGGGGGTCAAAGTGCAAATGACCCCATACGTTGGCGGGGTGTCTGCATTTTACCCTACCTCAAATCCCAAAATGATTTATCTACACGAAGAGCTACTCAACCTTCCACTCTATCGTCACGTCCTATAGTAAATTATAATATATACAATGAATACCTCATAAACATCATAAATTCTAAATAAGATATTATATAGTATTTGTATAATTTCATACTAATCTGTTTTATTGAAATTCAACCCTCCATTTCATTTTCTTTTAAATAACTAAACTTTCTACCTTCTCAGGTATATTTTTAGTTTATCGGCTAACTCATACGGATTCATTCTATCAAACCCTCATATCTTTATAACTATCGTTCTTAGTAATATTTCTAAGTTAAATTATTATAAAATTCTCATATTTCTATAAATATAATTTTCTAATATTTCTATTGATTTGTGTCAGTTCCTCGCTACTATATAATATGAGTAGACACCAATAGATATAATTAAGTATTTAGTCAATACGCCCGATGAAGTTGAGTAAATTAACTATAGTAGTGATTAAGTCTAACGAAGCTAGTAATTTAATTACCCAACTATACCCTTCTTAAATCAAATGTGATATTTAATTCAACACTAGTTTAACTAGTCAAACTCATAAAATTTTCTGATTAAACAGTAGAACAGTCGATTAATCTCTCAATTATTCATAAAATCCTATGGATGTCACAATATATATTATAATATATATATATATATATATATATATAGATAGATAGATAGATAGCTATATACGTTATAGTGTACATACAATTACATATATATATATATATATAATAATAATAATAATAATAAGTAAATATTTATTTTAAATTATTTAAGATTTGAATCGTTCATTTTTAACGATTAAAATTAATAGTTGTTATAAGAAGGTTATAACGGGCAATTCAAAAAGAAAAAAATAACGCCGTTAGAGTCCTAACGGAAGGGAAGACTAAAGAGCATGCAATATTTAAAAAAATATAACAGGGTTTTTTATTCTATTTTTTTTAACACGGGGTTTTTTTAAATGTAACGAGATAAGCTGAATAAAGTTTTCATGATAATATTTGAACTGAAGTTCGAACCCAACTTGTTAGTAAAAAATGATAAAATATATGTAGGAAAGATAAACTTGCCGAAGTTCAATCAATTCTTGATAGTCAATTAAAGCTTCTTTGAGATTAATCCTATTAACAATTAAAATTGAATTCAGATGAATTTTTTTAAATTAAAAAAAATAAACATTAATATGGTTGGATTCAACTCGATCAATTTACATTGATAAATTCACGTGTCGAATGATTAGCACAACCTACTTACTAGGATTAACTTGTGGGAATTTGCTTTGAATAATTCATAATTAGAAGAAATTATTCACATAATTCACAAAAAAAAAAATTAAAAATAAAATTTAGAGTCCACAATGTTATTTTGATCAGTTCACAACAAAAAATGGATGGTAACTTAATGGAAACTAACGAACGGGGCTAATTGTTTGACGAAAGTCAAAATCAAGAGTACTAGTAATTTTTCAAACAACGAGAGATATATTAAATGAGCTCATTGTAATTTATCCGTTTTGATAAGTTGAAAATAAGTCTCATTTAGCTTTCTATTAAATTAAATATTTGTAGGCAATTGTTAATATAATTTCTTGAGTTTAAAATTTTGTATGTATTATGAGCCGTAAGTTTTGGGCCTCCAGAATTATAGTAGTTAACAGGTGAAGCCCATGGGCCGAATAAGAGTATATTTTGGGTTTGCAATTCTTATCATCCATCAAGCCCAATAATATGGCTTTTCATCTACGTATGTATACGTAGTTACAATTTGAAGGCCAATTTTGTGACCGTTTGAGAAATTCCCAGAAATATGGGATCAGAATAGGGGCGGAGAAAAGCGAAAGTGCGGCCATCCATGCAGTACACCGTTCTACTTTAACAGCGGCAACGACTCAGGCAGAGGCGGCAGCCTCCGCCGACCGCCCTCAGCCTCCGTCTCTGCTTTCCTTGGGTACTTCTTGACAGCCACCAGCGCAGAGCAAACGACTTCTTTAAGGTTCTTGAATTACTGGTTCTTTCAGTATGAACTTAAGACGAATATCTTGGTTCAAGGTTGAAGATCACACGATTTCTTGTATATTTTTTGAATTACACGATTTTACGCTTTTTTTTTTTCTTTCTGCCATTTCGAAGGTTTCTGTTTATTATTTTCAGGGTTCTTGAAATTCCACTCAAGATTGGCCAAAGATAATTCAACCTAATGATTTTTGGTATTCTTGTCCAGGGATTTCAAGAAACCGGTGAGAAAGGGAAGTTATTGGGGAAGATCCATGGGTGCTTTTCTTCTCAGTGCGCAGGTACATGAAAATTTAAAATTAGGGCTGTTAAAAGTATGGATGGGGGAATGAAGTTAAGAGAAACAAGAAATCGTTTCCCAAAACAAAAAAGGGCACTACATGGCTAGAGCATATTCATTAATTTGTTATATCTTGCTGATGGTCTTACACAATTTAAACAAATGCTTGAAGCTAATAGTATTACACAGTTAATAATCAATAAGTAGCGAGTGATATCTTCACTTTGAATGCCGACTCTTATGTCGTCTTTAGGAGCAGTAAGTAATGTTCTTGCTTTTTCTACTATTGTCTTTTTTACCTATCAATTTCACCAATCTGCTGTCTTAATGCGTGTATGTGGCTCACTCAAATCTAAGTAAACATCCATCCACTCTCTGTTACTTCTGTTTGAGCTAGACTCTGAACATCTTATTTTCTCTTTGGACTGTGATGCTTGCCCAATTTATAGGCAACAAAATAATTTTGTCAAGTGCATCTAGAACGGTCTCTTGATAATGCAGTATCTGTCTTATGCCTTACAACTGGAGAATGTCATGATAATGTATTTATATCGTTCTCTTTCCATGTCTTAGTTTCTTCATGGTTCTGTCTTAATACAAAGTGCAGGAACAAACGATTGTTGAATAGATGTCATAATATTATTTGTAGTCTCTCAGTGAAGTGCTGTCACTGGTAATTTAGCGCAGTTCTTTAGTTCCAAGTGTTTATCTATTAAAAGCACTGTATTTAGTATGTTTCATGCAGGCAATGTAGTCAACTGAGGGCTCCCTAAAATACGTATCTATTTCAGTAGGTTATCTTATATCTCTTGCTAGTGCCATTAAATTTCTGAAGTTGTCTGGTAGGTTTGGGTCCCAGAACCCAAGATGAGTAGTTATTGGCGAAATTTCAAAGGTAAGTATCAAGGGATAAAGAGATTTCAAAATAAAGTTTGACCATATTGAGCTATATTATGGAAGCGATATCTGAGTTTCTTTAGCCTTAACGCGTGTGGCATACAATTATAAAGGGTGTCGCTTACATGGTATGATTTTCAAGTAATGTCTGACATGCATTTATTTGATTCTACAAGCAAAGAATATCAGGTTAGTATATAGGTACTCTATGCTCGTGTATTGAGAGACTTGGGGGGTAGAGTTCGAGTTTGGCTTTGTCAGTTCGTGCAAACTAAATAACTACATACTGTTAACAATTGTGTGGGAATCAAACGGGTTGTGTGGGATTTAAACGCTCGATTGAAATGCATGTTGGTTGTTAAAAGTATGCTTTTTGACAACATTTTAAAACCCAAGGGTAGCTTATGTATCTTCATATTCCTCGCTTCAAGTTTCTAATCGAAAAGTAACCAATGCCTCTTAATTTTTCTCCTCCGATTTTTCTCCATATTTTGAAACCAAGAAAAGGTGAAACCATTGATTTTGCACTTTGTGAATTTCGAACCCAAGTTCATTGTACTGATTTCTTTGTAAAGCCCATGTCATCACCATTTTGATTTGGAAAGCACAAGATTAAGTATTTTGAGGTTGCTCAGAATGTGATGGACTCAAGTATAGAGTTGAGATCTAGATTGGAGATTAAACCTCCTCTCATTTTGTAAATTTATTCTTGGTTCATTTACCGTGTTAGATTTTCTTCATGAGCTTGCTTTGAAAGTTTTTGTTGTTATACATTTAATATTCTTGTATGAATTTTACAGAAATCATGTCGGTTCATGTTGTTGACATCTTATTTTTACAGGTGTATCGCAGAAAAATGTTGGAAAATCTATATTATACAACTATAAATTGTTTTACGTGTGAACTCTGAAAATGAAATTCTATGCTAAAACGTAAAATGGTTGTCTAGATGCCAATTTAAAATTCTTTTTCAAGAAGATTTGGTGATTTTTTCGTGAATATTAAGTAATTTCAAGATATGACGTATCTTTTTGAAGGAACATAGTTTTGGTAACTCAAATAATTTTATTAGACATGGAGAACTTTTTTATGATCTTCCGTCTCCGGACCTATTCTCCATGACAGTTTTATGATTTCTTCTCCGTTCCTTTCTAGCTCTTTTTCTCTTGTTCGTAGAACTGCTAATGTTTTAGCTCATACCCTCGCTCACCGCCTCTTGGCAGTGAGGAAGGTATTCACATCCTCCTCAATCACATTTGTCCTCTTGGCAGTGAGGAAGGTATTCACATCCTCCCTCATCACATTTGTGATTTGGCTTTGGCAGAAATGCCGATTTAAATTAGATGATTTTCCTTTCAAAAAAAGACATGAGCAACTTTTTTTTTCATTGAGGAATTAAACAGATTTGTTTTTGTTTTACTCAAAGATTTGTTTTTCTTTTGTCAAGTGTTTTTTTATTAACTCATGTTCTAAAATCAGCATGAAATGCACTAATTTCTCTTCCAAATAATGAAAATAAATTAAAACGGTATAGAGAATTTTTGTAGTTTGATCAGTTTAAGTGTATTCAATTAATTGTTTTGGATGAATGCATGAAAAGTAACATGTTTGGATTTCCATGAAAATTTGTTATTGTTTTTGTTTTTTTTTTTTTTTTTGTTTTTTTTGTTTTTTGGTCATAAAAATGACTGAATTTAGAACAGTTTTGAATTCTTGGGAACACTTTAAATATTTTTTGAAAAATGGATGATCGCAACTCTTTTATTTAGAGTTCCAAGAAAGTGCATAATTAACTTCTCTTGAAAAATTGAATTGTGAACACTTAAACAAAGACACGATTTTACTAAATTGGCATCTAGACAACTGTTATGCAATGTAGCATATGATATTTTATTTTGGGGTCACACGTGAATTAATTTGTGGTTGTGTAATAATGATTTTACGACAAACTTCACAATGATACACTTGCAAAGTTTAGACGTCAATCATACGGACAAACATGGTGCTCCCGTAAAATTTGTACAAGAATATTTAATATATGGCATACAAAAAGTTTTGAGAAAGCAACATGATAACAAAATCTAACACAACGTATGAACTAAGAATAAATCAACAAAAATAGTGGAGGATTGTCTCCCGTTTAGGCCTTAATTCCGAACTGCCTTGAGTTCGTCGTATTTAAAGCGGCTACAAAATGCATAATCCTAACGCCTCCAAATCAGAATGTTTAGGACACGGAGCTTTCACATAAATCATACACACATTTGGGTTTGAAGTGTACAATGGAAAATATAATGGTTTCACATTTCTTGATTTTTAGATATGGAGAAAATTGGTAGAGATGAAATTGATGGGGATAAAGGTTACTTTTTTTGGTTAGAAATTTTGCATAGAGGAAGAAACGGATATAATAGGTTGTCATTTGGTTTTAGATGATGTCAAAGCGCATTCATTTAAGCAACCAATGTGAAACAATTTCAATCGAGTGTTTTGCATACTTCTCTTTGCACGTTACTTAGAATGAAACTGATATTGTTTTCCTTTTGTCTTTTCTTGTTTCAGCCTAACAACTTAACGATACCGTTGTGGACTTCTTTTGTAACGAAGAACCGGCTTCAAGGTTGGCTCGGCTTCATGTGATTCTGGTATGGGCGTCGTGGATTCTCTGAGACATCGGCAGTCATCTAATGTTCCTACTGTAAATGAGAATGCTTTGTCTGTAGTACTTTTGCGTCTATGTATTATTATGTGAAAGAATGTTGCTTCCATTTTTTAGCCCAACGAATAAGAGTTCTGATCCAAACATTTTGATATTTCTAAACTAAAAAGCCACTCAACCAAACATGTTTCCACAAAATCTAGCTATGTTGCCTGACCTGAAATCAACTGGATAAATATGAAATTATGGCAGTAAAGACAATCTCAATGAGTTTTATCAAGAAAGCAAATAAAAATTAAAGACATCCATGATCAATCTTCAATAATTAGTATTAGATAATTAATACTTTAAATCATGCAATTGAAAATTTGTAGGTACTAGGCATAAGAGATTACAAATAGGTATGAAAATATGACATAAAATTTATGTGTCAAATTAAATAATTATTTAAAAGAATTATTAAAACTTACTAAATTATTTATTAAGCTTGTTGATCTCATTATCTATATATATAATAAAATAACAATAAAATAATTAAAGTTGTTCAACCATCATCATTATTATTATTATAATGATCTTTAGTAATATTCATAGGATCATCAAATTTTGACATAAATTTATAAGTAATAAAATAGATTGCGTAGTGCATACTATTTATCTAGATATAAGTATAAAACTCAAAAAAAAATACAAAAAAAATAAAAAATCATAAGTTAACTTTTAAGACTTGTCCATTATAAAGGTATACGAGATTAAAATAAAGCTATTGATTAATCTTGTTTTTATATAAAGATTAAATGTATAAATAAAAGTATCATAGTTTATTATTATCTAAAATAAAATGTATGGTATTGATTAATAATTATAATATATGGTCAACTTTTAATACAAAATTGAGAAATGAGATAGAAAAAAATGAGAAGAGGAAAAAAGAAAGAGAGAAGACGATAGGTAAGAGACAAGTGGAAGGGGATAAAAAAATAAAGAATGAACAATGAATGAAAAATTAAAAAAATCAATAAATGGGCTTAAAATTATATAGGCATAAGAATTAAACGCATTTTATTGTATAAAGTTCAAATTTGTATTTTACAAAAATGGCCTTTGTAATATGGATCTTTGATAATATATAAAGTTTGGGGTTATATAATTTGAATATAACATTCTTCTAAAAATTAATTATTATATAATTTAAAATTAATCGCATCTGGTCTCAGCATTGTCCCAAATGTCGTCTCCCACAAGTAGAACAACTCGAAGTGAAAGCTAACCCCCTACTTTAACTTTGTCCAACTCTCCTATCTGATCCAATAGAAGGCATAGTAAATGAACAGCACTCGGTCGAACCTCTATTGAAGCCATTAGTCCATTGAATCTCGGCCCACTACTTCCTCGGAAAGCAAAACCACCACGCGAAAAGTTCCATCCTCCTGCAGAAAATGAACGATCGTTCCCCTCTTGGTCAATCTACTTGACTCCCCCACTCTATACGCTAACTCTCTCTTCTCTTCCATTTTCTTCTTCTCTTCGGTTACTGTCTCTTCTATTCGAACCGCTGACTCAAAAACAGTTTGAAAGTTCGTAATTCTAACTGCCACACCTTTTTTTTTATCTCAGGTCATAACCCCTGCTCTTGTGTTACCACTGCTTCCGGTGCGTACTTGGCTAGTGTAGCAAAATGCAGTTCATATTCTGCCACCGTCTGATCATCCTCTTGCAGTAAGCTTAGAAATTTCGTCATCTTCTTATCTTGGTAGATCTTAGGCTGTATTTATCATCGAACTCTCTTTGAAACTCAACCCAAGTAATCTCTCATGGCTCATATACCATCTTTACGGATCTCCACCAAATCAGGGCATTCCCTACAAACAAAGAAACAACATGCTTGAGTCAATTCACCGGAGTACAGTTCACTAAGTTCAGCACGTGTTCGACTTTTTCGCACCACCTCTTAGCAATCTCAGAATCTAAGGTACCCTCAAATTCAATACCTCCCATCTTTTTTATTCTTTCATAATTATGATCAATTGTAGCAACTGCTGGTGTTGGTGCTGGCGCTGGAGCGGGTGCATGCACTTGTGCAAGAAATATTGTTTTGGCCTGAAGAACCATCTGAAGAATATATGCAAATTCTGGTGGTAACCCTACTGCTGGAGCACCACCAGGAGGAATTGGAGTATCAATACCAATACCCTCTTGACCTATTTCAACCCCACCTGCACTCGCCGGTGCAATCGAGCCCTCTGAGCACCCTCTGACTCTTCCCTACCATCTACTAAATAAGCACGTGTACCTTGAGAAGCCATCCTACATTAGATAATTCAGTCATTAGATGTATCTTATAGTTAGCCTATCACCCTATAAACGTAGACCTGCTCTGATACCACCCAATGCAGCATCCGCTATAGTACTATACCTAATTACCACTAATCAATATGCAATTTCCTTAATTAGAACTCATTGTATAACATATATCAAATCTATTTATTAATATAAAATATATACCACAAGAGATAATATATATCTTCAAAAGTTTGTATTTACTTCCCATAACTATATACAACTCTTAAAAATGAGATATCAAACGTCCAATTGTCCCAAAATTTAAAACCAAGCCCGATGAACACTAGGATGTTCAATGTACATAGACCAAAAACTTACGACTTCTGATGTCACGGCTGACCCACCAATTCAGAGTAACGGCACGGTTCCAAATCCGATAGTATTAGTTCGTGCGGCCTATCTCCTGAAAAGTGTGTGGCAAGAAATTAGTTGTTTACTCAATAGGTATAGTCTTTCGGTCTATATATATACACAAGCAACCAGTCTATAAGAGACAAGTGGGAGGGGATAAAAAAAATAAAGGATAAAAAATGAATGAAAAATTAAAAAAATTAATAAATGCGCTTAAAATTATACAGGCTTAAGAATTAAATACATTTTATTGTATAAAGTTTAAATTTGTATTTTTACAAAATGGCATTTGTAATATGGATCTTTGATAATATATAAAGTTTGGGGTTATATAATTTGAATATAAAATTCATCTAAAAAATAATTATTTTATCAAATTATTATTATATATATAATATAAAAAATTAATTATATAATTAGCGATGCGGTTCGATTTTTTGCGTTTTTTTTAAGCTCTAAGTTCAAACCAAACTAATAGAGCGGTTTGATTTTAATTTAAATTCAGAATTGCTATTTGAAAAATAAATCATAAACAAAGATTCAATTCGATTCTATTGGGGCGGTTTTGGGCGGTTTGAATATTTTTGGATCACCCCTACCAATACTACTTTTGGCTAGCCAGAATATTCAATCTTTACTTTATTTTTATAACAATCAACCACTGCTCTATATTGTGCTAGTCAATCCATTCTCAAATTACATCAAACTGTATCCCAAATGACTATTCTCACCCGGTATTTTAGATTCAAGTTATGACGATATATATGATGCATAGAGCCATGGTCAATCAAAAGATAAGCCTCAACGCCAAATAACAAGATCGTACTTGATATTACGTCATTCGAAGCTAGAATTTCCTCTTTGGTCATGTTATATATTATTGCTTGGGTATGTGCAAGAGTGACTTGTGCTTCGGACCCCTTTATACCCCACCAATAGTGTGCTTCGAATGACATAATATTAGGTATGATATATATGAATGCATAGAGTTATGATCAATCAAAACATAAGCCTCAACGCCAAATAATAAGATCGTACCCGATATTACGTCATTCGAAGCTAGAATTTCCTCTCTGGTCATGTTATATATTCTTGCTTGGGTATGTCCGTGAGTGACTTGTGCTCCGAACTGCCTCATACCCTCACCAATAGTGTGGTCACCATCTCTATTACCAGTAACTCTACCCCTACCTCTGCCTCTGCCTCTACCTCTCTCAGCTCCTCGGCCATTACTCACAATACTACTTCGATTTTGGGTCCCTCTGGACGCACTTCCACTTAAACTCGTGGTCTGACTAAGACAATTCCTAGATATATATCCTCTACCTCCGCAATTATAAATAAATCCTGGGTGTAGCATCTGATGTGATGCTCACAGGATTTTATACATAATTGGGAGACTTATTAGTAATTATTAAAAATAAATAAATCTAATTATAAATAAATTATAGGTTGAAATTCAAATATAATGAAACTTGAACGGAGCAAATTGGATCTCATTATAATATTTGGGAGCAAACTATATTAATTAAGAAATTAAATAGGATATAATGGGTCATTCGATAAAAATTTAAATTAAATAAAAATAATATAATATAATATAACATCATATATAAAGAAATTGGGTGGTGGGGCCATCACCTCCCCCACCGCCACACCAATTTTAAAATATGTATATACATGTATTGAATGCAATTCTCTTCCTCTCTGTACCCGGAAACATTCCTCTCTCATTTTCGGACGAAACAACAGGTAAGGATTTTAAATTTGAAATTTATATTAATTTATATAATTATATTATTTAATTAGTCTATTTACTAAAAGTAATTTATATCGACTGATATACTGTTTAATCAGAGTATTTTATAGTTTTGTCAATTAAAATTGGTATTGAATTAAATATCCCATTTTATTCAAAAATGCTATAGTGGGTTAATCGAATTATTGAATTTGATAAATTTAATCATTCATATAGTTAATCTATTCAATTGCATAGGGTTTATTAACTAAATGCATAATTATATGTATTGGTGTATAACTTAATTGTATAATAACGAGGAATTAATAGAAAATTCATAGAAATATTTCGAGAATTATATTTAAGGAATACTATGTTATTAAAAAGAAAAATGAGGGTTTTAATTGTAATTTAATTTAGAAAATATTACTAAGAGCGATAATTATAAAAAAAGATATAAGGGGTTTTATTAAATGAATTGCTATGAGTTAGTTGATAAATTAAATATATACTTAGAAAGTTTATTTAATCAAAAGAAAATAGAACGGAGGTCTGAACATGGATATAAATGAAATATCAAAATATAGGTGGAAACGTACGAATATTATTTAATATTATTATTATGATTATTGTTATTATTATTATTATTATTTATTATTATTTTATTATTTATCTCTACTATTTATTATTATTAATAATAATAGAATATTTCGTCCGCGTGTCTACATGCGCCTAAGGTTAAATGCAGATGGCCCCCCAACGTTTGCAATCATTTGCACTTTGTCCCCCAACTTTTTATAGAACAAAAAAATAAAATAAATTTAAAAAATTAGGAAGAAATATGGAGAAAAATATCAAAAAATGGAGAAAAAAGTTCAGAAATTTAATGATTGATCTACAAATAAACCTCTTCACGTTACCAAATATACACATATGCTTGATGGTGGCAACGACAAAAATACATGATTCTTTTCCTTTTATTTTCCTGATTTGATATTTTCTCTTTTATAGAATAGTAGCGTATTTGATTTTGTTATGAAATTACACTCTTTCGTGATTCTTTGATTTGGGATGTTCAAGTTCAATAATTTCATTTGGGTCGCTGAGTTTTTTCTATTTCTCATGTGGGTTTCTCTCAATCTTTGTAATTTCTGCTGATTTTATGTTTGTATTGAAGTTTTTTGTTTGTGAATTGAATTTAAAAGTTTTTTATTCAATTTAGGGGTTTCATACACATGATATTGCAAAAAGTTCATAATTTTTCTGCTTGATTTTATCTTGTAATGTGAAGTTATTATCTACAAATTATGTATTGAACTTTTTCTCCATTTTAGGATTTTTTCTTTTTTTCTATTTATTTTGTTTTTATAATTAAAAAGTTGGGAACAAAGTGCAAATGATTTCATACGATGGCGGGTTGTTTGCATTTAGCCTTTATAATTTTACCGAACCCAAAATCGCCCTTAGGCGCGTGTACACATGCTGACGAAATACTCCATATTATTATCCGAATAGTGTAAAGTACAGTAAAATCCAAAGGTTGGGTGGGGAAGTTTAAGAAGAAAAACGATTGGGGGGCAAAGTGCAAATGACCCCATACGTTGGCGGGGTATCTCCATTTTACCCTACCTCAAATCCCAAAATGATTTATCTACACAAAGAGCTACTCAACCTTCCACTCTATCGTCACGTCCTATAGTAAATTATAATATATACAATCAATACCTCGTAAACTTCATAAATTCTAAATAAGTTATTATATAGTATTTGTATATTTCATACTAATCTGTATATATTGAAATTCAACCCTCCATTTCATTTTCTTTTAAATAACTAAACTTTCTACATTCTCAGGTATATTTTTAGTTTATTGGCAAACTCATACGGATTTATTCTATCAAACCCTCATATCTTTATAACTATTGTTCTTAGTAATATTTCTAAGTTAAATTATTATAAATTTATCATATTTCTTTAAATATAATTTTCTAATATTTTATTGATTTGTATCAGTTTCTCGCTACTATATAATATGAGTAGACACCAATAGATATAGTTAAGTATTTAGTCAATACGCCCAATGAAATTGAGTAAATTAACTATAGTAGTGATTAAATCTAACGAAGCTAGTAATTTAATTACCCAACTATACCATTCTTAAATCAAATTATATATTTAGCGATGCGGTTCGATTTTTGGCGGTTTTTTTAAGCTCTAAGTTCAAATCAAACCAATAGAGCGGTTCGATTTTAATTTAAATTTAGAATTGTTGTTTGAAAAATAAATCATAAAAAAAGATTCGATTCGGTTCTATTTGGGAGGTTTTGGCCGGTTTGAATATTTTTGGATCGAACCAATACTACCTTTGGCTAGCCAGAAGATTCAATCTTCACTTCATTTTTATAACAATCAACCACTGCTCTATGTTGTGCGAGCCAATCCATTCCCAAAATTACATCAAACTGTATCTCAAATGACTATTCTCACCTGGTATTTTAGATGCAAGTTATGATGATATATATGAATGCATAGAGTCATGGTCAATCAAAACATAAGCCTCAACGCTAAATAGCAAGATCGTGCCTGATATTACGTCATTCGAAGCTGTAATTTCTTCTCTGGTCATGTTATATATTATTGCTTGGGTATGTCCAAGAGTGACTTGTGCTCCGGACCCCCTCATACCCCCACCAATAGTGTGCTTTGAATGACGTAATATTAGGTATTATATATATGAATGCATAGAGTCATGGTTAATCAAAACATAAGCCTCAACACCAAATAACAAGATCGTACCTGATATTACGTCATTTGAAGCTGGAATTTCCTCTATGGTCATGCTTTATATTCTTTCTTGGGTATGTCCATGAGTGATTTGTGCTCCGGACCCCCTGATACCCTCACCTATAGTGTGGTCACCATCTCTGTTACCAATGACTCTACACTTATCTCTGCCTCTGCCTCTCTCAGCTCCTCGGCCACTACTCCCAATACTATTTCGATTTTGGGTCTCTATGGACGCATTTCCACTTGAACCCGTGGTCTGACTAAGACATTTTCTGGATATGTATCCTCTACTTCCACAATTATAAACAAATCTTGGGTGTCGCATCTGGTCTCAGCATTGTCCCAAATGTCGTCTCCCACAAGTAGAACAACTCGAAGTGAAAGCTAACCCCCTACTTTAACTTTGTCCAGCTCTCCTATCTGATCCAATAGAAGGCATAGTAAATGAACAGCACTCGGTCGAACCTCTATTGAAGCCATTGGTCCATTGAATCTCGGCCCACTACTTCCTCGGAAATCTCAGAATCTAAGGTACCCTCAAATTCAATACCTCCCATCTTTTTTATTCTTTCATAATTATGATCAATTGTAGCAACTGCTGGTGTTTGTGCTGGCGCTGGAGCGGGTGCATGCACTTGTGCAAGAAATATTGTTTTGGCCTGAAGAACCATCTGAAGAATATATGCAAATTCTGGTGGTAACCCTACTGCTGGAGCACCACCAGGAGGAATTGGAGTATCAACACCAATACCCTCTTGACCTATTTCAACCCCACCTGCACTCGCCGGTGCAATCGAGCCATCTGAGCACCCTCTGACTCTTCCCTACCATCTACTAAATCAGCACGTGTACCTTGAGAAGCCATCCTACATTAGATAATTCAGTCATTAGATGTATCTTATAGTTAGCCTATCACCCTATAAACGTAGACCTGCTCTGATACCACCCAATGCAGCATCCGCTATAGTACTATACCTAATTACCACTAATCAATATGCAATTTCCTTAATTAGAACTCATTGTATAACATAATATCAAATCTATTTTATTAATATAAAATATATACCACAAGAGATAATATATATCTTCAAAAGTTTGTATTTACTTCCCATAACTATATACAACTCTTAAAAATGAGATATCAAACGTCCAATTGTCCCAAAATTTAAAACCAAGCCCGATGAACACTAGGATGTTCAATGTACATAGACCAAAAACTTACGACTTCCGATGTCACGGCTGACCCGCCAATTCAGAGTAACGGCACGGTTCCAAATCCGATAGTATTAGTTCGTGCGGCCTATCTCCTGAAAAGTGTGTGGCAAGAAATTAGTTGTTTACTCAATAGGTATAGTCTTTCGGTCTATATATATACACAAGCAACCAGTCTATAAGAGACAAGTGGGAGGGGATAAAAAAATAAAGGATAAAAAATGAATGAAAAATTAAAAAAATTAATAAATGCGCTTAAAATTATACAGGCTTAAGAATTAAATACATTTTATTATATAAAGTTTAAATTTGTATTTTTACAAAATGGCCTTTGTAATATGGATCTTTGATAATATATAAAGTTTGGGGTTATATAATTTGAATATAAAATTCATCTAAAAAATAATTATTTTATCAAATTATTATTATATATATAATATAAAAATTAATTATATAATTAGCGATGCGGTTCGATTTTTTGCGGTTTTTTTAAGCTCTAAGTTCAAACCAAACTAATAGAGAGGTTTGATTTTAATTTAAATTCAGAATTGCTATTTGAAAAAAAAATCATAAACAAAGATTCAATTCGATTCTATTGGGGCGGTTTTGGGCGGTTTGAATATTTTTGGATCACCCCTACCAATACTACTTTTGGCTAGCGAGAATATTCAATCTTTACTTCATTTTTATAATAATCAACCATTGCTCTATGTTGTGCTAGTCAACCCATTCCCAAATTACATCAAACTGTATCTCAAATATTTACCCGGTATTTTAGATGCAAGTTATGATGATATATATGAATGCATAGAGTCATGGTCAATCAAAACGTAAGCCTCAACGCCAAAATAACAAGATCGTACCTGATATTACGTCATTCGAAGATGGAATTTCCTCTCTGGTCATGTTATATATTCTTGCCTGGGTATGTCCAAGAGTGACTTGTGCTCTGGACCCCCTTATACCCCCACCAATAGTGTGCTTCGAATGACGTAATATTAGGTATGGTACATATGATTGCATAGAGTCATGGTGAATTTTTATTAATTAGTACTAGATAATTAATACTTTAAATCATGCAATTGAAAATTTGTAGGTACTAGGGATAAGAGATTACAAATAGATATGAAAATATAACATAAAATTTATACACACACACACACACACACACACACAAAAACCAATTACCTATACTTACCTTAAAGGGTAAAATGCAGACACCCCTCTAACGTATGGAGTCATTTGCACTTTGTCTCCCAACTGTTTTTGTTAATTGTTAAGACTTGTCCATTTAAAAAGATATAAGAGATTACAAATATATATTAAAATATAAAATAAAAATTATATGTGTCATATTAAATAATTATTTAAAACAATAGAATATACTAAGTTGTTGATTAATCTTATTTTTATATAAAGATTAAATGTATGAATAAAAGTATCATAGTTTATTATTATCTAAAATAAAATGTATGGTATTGATTAATAATTATAATATATGGTCAACTTTTAATATAAAATTGAGAAATGTGATAGAAAAAAATGAGAAGAAAAGAAAGAAGAGAGAAGATGGTAGGTAAGAGACAAGTGGAAGGGGATAAAAAAAATAAAGGATAAAAATGAATGAAAAATTAAAAAAAATTAATAAATGGGCTTAAAATTTTACAGGCTTAAGAATTAAACACATTTTATTGTATAAAGTTTAAATTTGTATTTTTACAAAATGGCCTTTGTAATATGGATCTTTGATAATATATAAAGTTTGGGGTTATATAATTTGAATATAAAATACTTCTAAAAAAATAATTATTTTATCAAATTATTATTATATATATAATATAAAAAATTAATTATATAATTATCGATGTGGTCCGATTTTTTGCGGTTTTTTTAAGCTCTAAGTTCAAACCAAACTAATAGAGCTGTTTGATTTTAATTTAAATTCAGAATTGTTGTTTGAAAAATAAATCATAAACAAAAATTCAATTCGGTTCTATTAGGGCGGTTTTGGGCGGTTTGAATTTTTGGTTCACCCCTACCAATACTACTTTTGGCTAGCCAGAATATTCAATCTTTACTTTATTTTTATAACAATCAACCACTGCTCTATATTGTGCTAGTCAATCCATTCTCAAATTACATCAAACTGTATCCCAAATGACTATTCTCACCCGGTATTTTAGATGCAAGTTATGACGATATATATGATGCATAGAGCCATGGTCAATCAAAAAATAAGCCTCAACGCCAAATAACAAGATCGTACTTGATATTACGTCATTCGAAGCTAGAATTTCCTCTTTGGTCATGTTATATATTATTGCTTGGGTATGTGCAAGAGTGACTTGTGCTTCGGACCCCCTTATACCCCCACCAATAGTGTGCTTCGAATGACATAATATTAGGTATGATATATATGAATGCATAGAGTTATGATCAATCAAAACATAAGCCTCAACGCCAAATAACAAGATCGTACCCGATATTACGTCATTCGAAGCTAGAATTTCCTCTCTGGTCATGTTATATATTCTTGCTTGGGTATGTCCGTGAGTGACTTGTGCTCCGAACTGCCTCATACCCTCACCAATAGTGTGGTCACCATCTCTATTACCAGTAACTCTACCCCTACCTCTGCCTCTGCCTCTGCCTCTACCTCTCTCAGCTCCTCGGCCATTACTCACAATACTACTTCGATTTTGGGTCCCTCTGGACGCACTTCCACTTAAACTCGTGGTCTGACTAAGACAATTCCTAGATATATATCCTCTACCTCCGCAATTATAAATAAATCCTGGGTGTAGCATCTGATGTGATGCTCGCAGGATTTTATACATAATTGGGAGACTTATTAGTAATTATTAAAAATAAATAAATTTAATTATAAATAAATTATAGGTTGAAATTCAAATATAATAAAACTTGAACGGAGCAAATTGGATCTCATTATAATATTTGGGAGCAAATTATATTAATTAAGAAATTAAATAGGATATAATGGGTCATTCGATAAAAATTTAAATTAAATAAAAATAATATAATATAATATAACATCATATATAAAGAAATTGGGTGGTGGGGGCCATCACCTCCCCCACCGCCACACCAATTTTAAAATATGTATATACATGTATTGAATGCAATTCTCTTCCTCTCTGTACCGGAAACATTCCTCTCTCATTTTCGGACGAAAACAGGTAAGGATTTTAAATTTGAAATTTATATTAATTTATATAATTATATTATTTAATTAGTCTATTTACTAAAAGTAATTTATATCGACTGATATACTGTTTAATCAGAGTATTTTATAGTTTTGTCAATTAAATTGGTATTGAATTAAATATCCCATTTTATTCAAAAATGCTATAGTGGGTTAATCGAATTATTGAATTTGATAAATTTAATCATTCATATAGTTAATCTATTCAATTGCATAGGGTTTATTAACTAAATGCATAATTATATGTATTGGTGTATAACTTAATTGTATAATAACGAGGAATTAATAGAAAATTCATAGAAATATTTCGAGAATTATATTTAAGGAATACTATGTTATTAAAAAGAAAAATGAGGGTTTTAATTGTAATTTAATTTAGAAAATATTACTAAGAGCGATAATTATAAAAAAGATATAAGGGGTTTTATTAAATGAATTGCTATGAGTTAGTTGATAAATTAAATATATACTTAGAAAGTTTATTTAATCAAAAGAAAATAGAACGGATGTCTGAACATGGATATAAATGAAATATTAAAATATAGGTGGAAACGTACGAATATTATTTAATATATTATTATTATGATTATTGTTATTATTATTATTATTATTATTATTATTATTATTATTATTATTATTATTATTATTATTATATTATCTACTATTATTATTATTAATAATAATAGAATTTCGTCCGCGTGTCTACATGCGCCTAAGGTTAAATGCAGATGCCCCCCAACGTTTGCAATCATTTGCACTTTGTCCCCCAACTTTTTATAGAACAAAAAAATAAAATAAATTTAAAAAATTAGGAAGAAATATGGAGAAAAATATCAAAAAATGGAGAAAAAAGTTCAGAAAATTTAATGATTGATCTACAAATAAACCTCTTCACGTTACCAAATATACACATATGCTTGATGGTGGCAACGACAAAAATACACGATTCTTTTCCTTTTATTTTTCTGATTTGATATTTTCTCTTTTTATAGAATAGTAGCGTATTTGATTTTGTTATGAAATTACACTCTTTCGTGATTCTTTGATTTGGGATGTTCAAGTTCAATAATTTCATTTGGGTCGCTGAGTTTTTCTTATTTTCTCATGTGGGTTTCTCTCAATCTTTGTAATTTCTGCTGATTTTATGTTTGTATTGAAGTTTTTTGTTTGTGAATTGAATTTAAAAGTTTTTTATTCAATTTAGGGGTTTCATACACATGATATTGCAAAAAGTTCATAATTTTTCTGCTTGATTTTATCTTGTAATGTGAAGTTATTTATCTACAAATTATGTATTGAACTTTTTCTCCATTTTTAGGATTTTTTCTTTTTTTCTATTTATTTTGTTTTTATAATTAAAAAGTTGGGGAACAAAGTGCAAATGATTTCATACGATGGCGGGTTGTTTGCATTTAGCCTTTATAATTTTACCGAACCCAAAATCGCCCTTAGGCGCGTGTACACATGCTGACGAAATACTCCATATTATTATCCGAATAGTGTAAAGTACAGTAAAATCCAAAGGTTGGGTGGGGAAGTTTAAGAAGAAAAACGATTGGGGGGCAAAGTGCAAATGACCCCATACGTTGGCGGGGTATCTCCATTTTACCCTACCTCAAATCCCAAAATGATTTATCTACACGAAGAGCTACTCAACCTTCCACTCTATCGTCACGTCCTATAGTAAATTATAATATATACAATCAATACCTCGTAAACATCATAAATTCTAAATAAGTTATTATATAGTATTTGTATATTTCATACTAATCTGTATATATTGAAATTCAACCCTCCATTTCATTTTCTTTTAAATAACTAAACTTTCTACATTCTCAGGTATATTTTTAGTTTATTGGCTAACTCATACGGATTTATTCTATCAAACCCTCATATCTTTATAACTATTGTTCTTAGTAATATTTCTAAGTTAAATTATTATAAATTTATCATATTTCTTTAAATATAATTTTCTAATATTTTATTGATTTGTATCAGTTTCTCGCTACTATATAATATGAGTAGACACCAATAGATATAGTTAAGTATTTAGTCAATACGCCCAATGAAATTGAGTAAATTAACTATAGTAGTGATTAAATCTAACGAAGCTAGTAATTTAAATACCCAACTATACCATTCTTAAATCAAATGTGATATTTAATTCAACATTAGTTTAACTAGTCAAACTCATAAAATTTGTTGATTAAACAGTAGAACAGTCGATTAATCTCTCAACTATTCATAAAATCCTATGGATGTCACAATATATATTATAATATATATATATATATATATATATATAGATAGATAGCTATATACGTTATAGTGTACATACAATTACATATATATATATATAAATAAATATTTATTTTAAATTATTTAAGATTTGAATCGTTCATTTTTAATGATTAAAATTAATAGTTGTTATAAGAAGGTTATAACGGGCAATTCAAAAAAAAAAAAATAACGCCGTTAGAGTCCTAACGGAAGGGAAGACTAAAGAGCATGCAATATTTAAAAAAATATAAGAGGTTTTTTATTCTATTTTTTTTTAACACGGGGGTTTTCCAAATGTAACGAGATAAGCTGAATAAAGTTTTCATGATAATATTTGAACTGAAGTTCGAACCCAACTTGTTAGTAAAAAATGATAAAATATATGTAGGAAAGATAAACTTGCCGAAGTTCAATCAATTCTTGATAGTCAATTAAAGCTTCTTTGAGATTAATCCTATTAAAAATTAAAATTGAATTCAAATGAATTTTTTTAAATTAAAAAAATAAACATTAATATGGTTGGATTCAACTCGATCAATTTACATTGATAAATTCACGTGTCGAATGATTAGCACAGCCTACTTACTAGGATTAACTTGTGGGAATTTGCTTTGAATAATTCATAATTAGAAGAAATTATTCACATAATTCACAAAAATAAAATTAAAAATAAAATTTAGAGTCCACAATGTTATTTTGATCCGTTCACAACAAAAAATGGATGGTAACTTAATGTAAACTAACGAACGGGGCTAATTGTTTGACGAAAGTCAAAATCAACAGTACTAGTAATTTTTCAAACAACGAGAGATATATTAAAGGAGCTCATTGTAATTTATCCTTTTTGATAAGTTGAAAATAAGTCTCATTTAGCTTTCTATTAAATTAAATATTTGTAGGCAATTGTTAATATAATTTATTGAGTTTAAAATTTTGTATGTATTATGAGCCGTAAGTTTTGGGCCTCCAGAATTATAGTAGTTAACAGGTGAAGCCCATGGGCCGAATAAGAGTATATTTTGGGTTTTGCAATTCTTATCATCCATCAAGCCCAATAATATGGCTTTTCATCTACGTATGTATACGTAGTTACAATTTGAAGGCCAATTTTGTGACCGTTTGAGAAATTCCCAGAAATATGGGATCAGAATAGGGGCGGAGAAAAGCGAAAGTGCGGCCATCCATGCAGTACACCGTTCTACTTTAACAGCGGCAACGACTCAGGCAGAGGCGGCAGCCTCCGCCGACCGCCCTCAGCCTCCGTCTCTGCTTTCCTTGGGTACTTCTTGACAGCCACCAGCGCAGAGCAAACGACTTCTTTAAGGTTTCTTGAATTACTGGTTCTTTCAGTATGAACTTAAGACGAATATCTTGGTTCAAGGTTGAAGATCACACGATTTCTTGTATATTTTTGAATTACACGATTTTACGCTTTTTTTTTTTCTTTCTGCCATTTCGAAGGTTTCTGTTTATTATTTTCAGGGTTCTTGAAATTCCACTCAAGATTGGCCAAAGATAATTCAACCTAATGATTTTTGGTATTCTTGTCCAGGGATTTCAAGAAACCGGTGAGAAAGGGAAGTTATTGGGGAAGATCCATGGGTGCTTTTCTTCTCAGTGCGCAGGTACATGAAAATTTAAAATTAGGGCTGTTAAAAGTATGGATGGGGGAATGAAGTTAAGAGAAACAAGAAATCGTTTCCCAAAACAAAAAAGGGCACTACATGGCTAGAGCATATTCATTAATTTGTTATATCTTGCTGATGGTCTTACACAATTTAAACAAATGCTTGAAGCTAATAGTATTACACAGTTAATAATCAATAAGTAGCGAGTGATATCTTCACTTTGAATGCCGACTCTTATGTCGTCTTTAGGAGCAGTAAGTAATGTTCTTGCTTTTTCTACTATTGTCTTTTTTACCTATCAATTTCACCAATCTGCTGTCTTAATGCGTGTATGTGGCTCACTCAAATCTAAGTAAACATCCATCCACTCTCTGTTACTTCTGTTTGAGCTAGACTCTGAACATCTTATTTTCTCTTTGGACTGTGATGCTTGCCCTATAAACAAAATAATTGTTGTCAAGTGCATCTAGAACGGTCTCTTGATAATGCAGTATCTGTCTTATGCCTTACAACTGGAGAATGTCATGATAACGTATTTATATCGTTCTCTTTCCATGTCTTAGTTTCTTCATAGTTCTGTCTTAATACAAAGTGCAGGAACAAACGATTGTTGAATAGATGTCATAATTATTTGTAGTCTCTCAGTGAAGTGCTGTCACTGGTAATTTTAGCGGCAGTTCTTTAGTTCCAAGTGTTTATCTATTAAAAGCACTGTATTTAGTATGTTTCGTGCAGGCAATGTAGTCAACTGAGGGCTCCCTAAAATACGTATCTATTTCAGTAGGTTATCTTATATCTCTTGCTAGTGCCATTAAATTTCTGAAGTTGTCTGGTAGGTTTGGGTCCCAGAACCCAAGATGAGTAGTTTATTGGCGAAATTTCAAAGGTAAGTATCAAGGGACATATTTTAAGAGATTTCAAAATAAAGTTTAACCATATTGAGCTATATTATGGAAGCGATATCTGAGTTTCTTTAGCCTTAACGCGTGTGGCATACAATTATAAAGGGTGTCGCCTTACATGGTATGATTTTCAAGTAATGTCTGACATGCATTTATTTGATTCTACAAGCAAAGAATATCAGGTTAGTATATAGGTACTCTATGCTCGTGTATTGAGAGACTTGGGGGGTAGAGTTCGAGTTTGGCTTTGTCAGTTCGTGCAAACTAAATAACTACATACTGTTAACAATTGTGTGGGAATCAAACGGGTTGTGTGGGATTTAAAAGCTCGATTGAAATGCATGTTGGTTGTTAAAAGTATGTTTTTTGACGACATTTTAAAACCCAAGGGTAGCTTATGTATCTTCATATTCCTCGCTTCAAGTTTCTAATCGAAAAGTAACCAATGCCTCTTTTAATTTTTCTCCTCCGATTTTTCTCCATATTTTGAAACCAAGAAAAGGTGAAACCATTGATTTTGCACTTTGTGAATTTCGAACCCAAGTTCATTGTACTGATTTCTTTGTAAAGCCCATGCCATCACCATTTTGATTTGGAAAGCATAAGATTAAGTATTTTGAGGTTGCTCGGAATGTGATGGACTCACGTATAGAGTTGAGATCTAGATTGGAGATAAAACCTCCTCTCTTTTTGTAAATTTATTCTTGGTTCATTTACCGTGTTAGATTTTCTTCATGAGCTTGCTTTGAAAGTTTTTGTTGTTATACATTTAATATTCTTGTATGAATTTTACAGAAATCATGTCGGTTCATGTTGTTGACATCTTATTTTTACAGGTGTATCGCAAAAAAATGTTGGAAAATCTATATTATACAACTATAAATTGTTTTACGTGTGAACCCTGAAAATGAAATTCTATGCTAAAACGTAAAATGGTTGTCTAGATGCCAATTTAAAATTCTTTTTCAAGAAGATTTGGTGATTTTTTCGTGAATATTAAGTAATTTCAAAGATATGACGTATCTTTTTGAAGGAACATAGTTTTGGTAACTCAAATAATATTATTAGACATGGAGAACTTTTTTATGATCTTCCGTCTCCGGACCTATTCTCCATGACAGTTTTATGATTTCTTCTCCGTTCCTTTCTAGCTCTTTTTCTCTTGTTCGTAGAACTGCTAATGTTTTAGCTCATACCCTCGCTCACCGCCTCTTGGCAGTGAGGAAGGTATTCACATCCTCCTCAATCACATTTGTCCTCTTGGCAGTGAGGAAGGTATTCACATCCTCCCTCATCACATTTGTGATTTGGCTTTGGCAGAAATGCCGATTTAAATTAGATGATTTTCCTTTCAAAAAAAGACATGAGCAACTTTTTATTTTCATTGAGGAATTAAACAGATTTGTTTTTGTCTTTTACTCAAAGATTTGTTTTTCTTTTGTCAAGTGTTTTCTTTTATTAACTCATGTTCTAAAATCAGCATGGAATGCACTAATTTCTCTTCCAAATAATGAAAATAAATTAACACAGTATAGAGAATTTTTGTAGCTTGATCAGTTTAAGTGTATTCAATTAATTGTTTTGGATGAATGCATGAAAAGTAACATGTTTGGATTTCCATGAAAATTTGTTATTGATTTTTTGTTTTTTTGTTTTTTTGTTTTTTTGTTTTTTGTGTTTTGGTCATAAAAATGACTGAATTTAGAACAGTTTTGAATTCTTGGGAACACTTTAAATATTTTTTGAAAAATGGATGATCGCAACTCTTTTATTTAGAGTTCCAAGAAAGTGCATAATTAACTTCTCTTAAAAAATTGAATTGTGAACACTTAAACAAAGACACGATTTTACTAAATTGGCATCTAGACAACTGTTATGCAATTTAGCATATGATATTTTATATTTTGGGTTCACACGTGAATTAATTTGTGGTTGTGTAATAATGATTTTACGACAAACTTCACAATGATACACTTGCAAAGTTTAGACGTCAATGATACGGACAAACATGGTGCTCCCATAAAATTTGTACAAGAATCTTAAATATGTGGCATACAAAAAGTTTTGAGAAAGCAACATGATAACAAAATCTAACACAACGTATGAACTAAGAATAAATCAACAAAAATAGTGGAGGATTATCTCCCGTTTAGGCCTTAATTCCGAACTGCCTTGAGTTCGTCGTATTTAAAGCGGCTACAAAATGCATAATCCTAACGCCTCCAAATCAGAATGTTGAGGACACGGAGCTTTCACAGAAATCATACACACATTGGGGTTTGAAGTGTACAAAGGAAAATATAATGGTTTCACATTTCTTGATTTTTAGATATGGAGAAAATTGGTAGAGATGAAATTGATGGGGATAAAGGTTACTTTTTTTGGTTAGAAATTTTGCATAGAGGAAGAAACGGATACAATAGGTTGTCATTTGGTTTTAGATGATGTCAAAGTGCATTCATTTAAGCAACCAATGTGAAACAATTTCAATCGAGTGTTTTGCATACTTCTCTTTGCACGTTACTTAGAATGAAACTGATATTGTTTTCCTCGTCTTTTCTTGTTTCAGCCTAACAACTTAACGATACCGTTGTGGACTTCTTTCGTAACGAAGAACCGGCTTCGAGGTTGCCTTGGCTTCATGTGATTCTGGGTATGGGCGTCGTGGATTCTCTGAGACATCGGCAGTCATCTAATGTTCCTACTGTAAATGAGAATGCTTTGTCTGTAGTACTTTTGCGTCTATGTATTATTATGTGAAAGAATGTTGCTTCCATTTTTTAGCCCAACGAATAAGAGTTCTGATCCAAACATTTTGATATTTCTAAACTCAAAAGCCTGAACTGAAATCAACTGGATAAATATAAAATTATGGCAGTAAAGACAATCTCAATGAGTTTTATCAAGAAAGCAAATAAAAATTAAAGACATCCATGATCAATCTTCGATAATTAGTATTAGATAATTAATATTTTAAATCATGCAATTGAAAATTTGTAGGTACTAGGCATAAGAGATTACAAATAGGTATAAAAATATGACATAAAATTTATGTGTCATATTAAATAATTATTTAAAAGAATTAATAAAATTTACTAAATTATTTATTAAGCTTGTTGATTTCATTATCTATATATATAATAAAATAACAATAAAAATAATTAAAGTTGTTCAACCATCATCATTATTATTATTATAATGATCTTTAGTAATATTCATAGGATCATCAAATTTTGACATAAATTTATAAGTAATAAAATAGATTGCGTAGTGCATACTATTTATCTAGATATAAGTATAAAACTCAAAAAAAAAAAAATACGAAAAATCATAAGTTAACTTTTAAGACTTGTCCATTTATAAAGGTATACGAGATTACAAATAGACATTAAAATATAAATAAAATTTATATGTGTCATATTAAATAATTATTCAAAAAAAATATAGAATATACTAAGCTGTTGATTAATCTTGTTTTTATATAAAGATTAAAAGTATAAAAAAAGTATCATAGTTTATTATTATCTAAAATAAAATGTATGGTATTGATTAATAATTATAATATATGGTCAACTTTTAATATAAAATTGAGAAATGAGATAGAAAAAAATGAGAAGAGGAAAAGAAAGAAGAGAGAAGACGATAGGTAAGAGACAAGTGGGAGGGGATAAAAAAATAAAGGATGAACAATGAATGAAAAATTAAAAAAATCAATAAATGGGCTTAAAATTATATAGGCTTAAGAATTAAACGCATTTTATTGTATAAAGTTCAAATTTGTATTTTACAAAAATGGCCTTTGTAATATAGATCTTTGATAATATATAAAGTTTGGGTTATATAATTTGAATATAACATTCTTCTAAAAATTAATTATTATATATATATAATTTAAAAAATTAATTATATATTTAGCGATGCGGTTCAATTTTTGGCAGTTTTTTTAAGCTCTAAGTTCAAATCAAACCAATAGAGCGGTTCGATTTTAATTTAAATTTAGAATTGTTGTTTGAAAAATAAATCATAAAAAAAGATTCGATTCGGTTCTATTAGGGAGGTTTTGGGCGGTTTGAATATTTTTGGATCGAACCAATACTACTTTTGGCTAGCCAGAAGATTCAATCTTCACTTCATTTTTATAACAATCAACCACTGCTCTATGTTGTGCGAGCCAATCCATTCCCAAAATTACATCAAACTGTATCTCAAATGACTACTCTCACCCGATATTTTAGATGCAAGTTATGATGATATATATGAATGCATAGAGTCATGGTCAATCAAAACAAAAGCCTCAACGCCAAATAGCAAGATCGTACCTGATATTACGTCATTCGAAGCTGGAATTTCTTCTCTGGTCATGTTATATATTCTTGCTTGGATATGTCCAAGAGTGACTTGTGCTCCGGACCCCCTCATAACCCCACCAATAGTGTGCTTTGAATGACGTAATATTAGGTATTATATATTTGAATGCATAGAGTCATGGTTAATCAAAACATAAGCCTCAACGCCAAATAACAAGATCGTACCTGATATTACGTCATTTGAAGCTGGAATTTCCTCTATGGTCGTGCTTTATATTCTTTCTTGGGTATGTCCATGAGTGATTTGTGCTCCGGACCCCCTGATACCCTCACCTATAGTGTGGTCACCATCTCTGTTACCAATGACTTTACACTTACCTCTGCCTCTGCCTCTGCCTCTCTCAGCTCCTCGGCCACTACTCCCAATACTATTTCGATTTTGGGTCTCTATGGACGCATTTCCACTTGAACCCGTGGTCTGACTAAGACATTTTCTAGATATGTATCCTCTACTTCCACAATATAAACAAATCTTAGGTGTCGCATCTGGTCTCAGCATTGTCCCAAATGTCGTCTCCCACAAGTAGAACAACTCGAAGTGAAAGCTAACCCCCTACTTTAACTTTGTCCAGCTCTCCTATCTGATCCAATAGAAGGCATAGTAAATGAACAGCACTCGGTCGAACCTCTGTTGAAGCCATTGGTCCATTGAATCTCGGCCCACTACTTCCTCGGAAAGCAAAACCACCATTCGAAAAGTTCCATCCTCCTGCAGAAAATGAACGATCGTTCCCCTCTTGGTCAATCTACTTGACTCCCCCACTCTATACGCTAACTCTCTCTTCTCTTCCCTTTTCTTCTTCTCTTCGGTTACTGTCTCTTCTATTCGAACCGCTGACTCAAAAAGAGTTTGAAAGTTCGTAATTCTAACTACCACACCTTTTTTTTTTTTATCTCAGGTCATAACCCCTGCTTAAAACAGTAACAATGATCCTCTTGTGTTACCACTGCTTCCGGTGCGTACTTGGCTAGTGTAGCAAAATGCAGTTCATATTCTGCCACCGTCTGATCATCCTCTTGCTGTAAGTTTAGAAATTTCGTCATCTTCTTATCTTGGTAGATCTTAGGCTGTATTTATCATCGAACTCTCTTTGAAACTCAACCCAAGTAATCTCTCATGGCTCATATACCATCTTTACGGATCTCCACCAAATCAAGGCAATCCCCACAAACAAAGAAACAACATGCTTGAGTCAATTCACCGGAGTACAGTTCACTAAGTTCAGCACGTCTTTGACTTTTTTGCAACACCTCTTAGCAATCTCAGAATCTAAGGTACCATCAAATTCAATACCTCCCATCTTTTTTATTCTTTCATAATTATGATCAATTGTAGCAACTGCTGGTGTTTGTGCTGGCGCTGGAGCGGGTGCATGCACTTGTGCAAGAAATATTGTTTTGGCCTGAAGAACCATCTGAAGAATATATGCAAATTCTGGTGGTAACCCTACTGCGGATCACCACCAGGAGGAATTGGAGTATCAACACCAATACCCTCTTGACCTATTTCAACCCACCTGCACTCGCCGGTGCAATCGAGCCATCTGAGCACCTCTGACTCTTCCCTACCATCTACTAAATCAGCACGTGTACCTTGAGAAGCCATCCTACATTAGATAATTCAGTCATTAGATGTATCTTATAGTTAGCCTATCACCCTATAAACGTAGACCTGCTCTGATACCACCCAATGCTGCATCCGCTATAGTACTATACCTAATTACCACTAATCAATATGCAATTTCCTTAATTAGAACTCATTGTATAACATAATATCAAATCTATTTTATTAATATAAAATATATACACAAGAGAATAATATATATCTTCAAAAGTTTGTATTTACTTCCCACAACTATATACAACTCTTAAAAATGAGATATCAAACGTCCAATTGTCCCAAAATTTAAAACTAAGCCCGATGAACACTAGGATGTTCAATGTACATAGACCAAAAACTTATGACTTCCGATGTCACGGCTGACCCACCAATTCAGAGTAATGGCACGGTTCCAAATCCGATAGTATTAGTTCGTGCGGCCTATCTCCTGAAAAGTGTGTGGCAAGAAATTAGTTGTTTACTCAATAAGTATAGTCTTTCGGTCTATATATATACACAAGCAACCAGTCTATAAGAGACAGGTGGAAGGGGATAAAAAATAAAGGATAAAAAATGAATGAAAAATTAAAAAAATTAATAAATGCGCTTAAAATTATACAGGCTTAAGAATTAAACACATTTTATTGTATAAAGTTTAAATTTGTATTTTTACAAAATGGCCTTTGTAATATGGATCTTTGATAATATATAAAGTTTGGGGTTATATAATTTGAATATAAAATTCATCTAAAAAATAATTATTTTATCAAATTATTATTATATATATAATATAAAAAATTAATTATATAATTAGCGATGCGGTTCGATTTTTTGCGGTTTTTTTAAGCTCTAAGTTCAAACCAAACTAATAGAGAGGTTTGATTTTAATTTAAATTCAGAATTGCTATTTGAAAAAAAAATCATAAACAAAGATTCAATTCGATTCTATTGGGGCGGTTTTGGGCGGTTTGAATATTTTTGGATCACCCCTACCAATACTACTTTTGGCTAGCGAGAATATTCAATCTTTACTTCATTTTTATAATAATCAACCATTGCTCTATGTTGTGCTAGTCAACCATTCCCAAAATTACATCAAACTGTATCTCAAATGATTATTCTCACCCGGTATTTTAGATGCAAGTTATGATGATATATATGAATGCATAGAGTCATGGTCAATCAAAACGTAAGCCTCAACGCCAAATAACAAGATCGTACCTGATATTACGTCATTCGAAGATGGAATTTCCTCTCTGGTCATGTTATATATTCTTGCCTGGGTATGTCCAAGAGTGACTTGTGCTCTGGACCCCCTTTATACCCCCACCAATAGTGTGCTTCGAATGACGTAATATTAGGTATGGTACATATGATTGCATAGAGTCATGGTGAATTTTTATTAGTTAGTACTAGATAATTAATACTTTAAATCATGCAATTGAAAATTTGTAGGTACTAGGCATAAGAGATTACAAATAGATATAAAATATAACAAAAATTTATATATATATATAATATATATATATATATATATATATAATCCAATTACCTATACTTACCTCAAAGGGTAAAATGCAGACACCCTCCAACGTATGGAGTCATTTGCACTTTGCCTCCCAACCGTTTTTGTTAATTGTTAAGACTTGTACATTTAAAAAGATATAAGAGATTACAAATATATATTAAAATAAAATAAAATTTGTATGTGTCATATTAAATAATTATTTAAAACAATAGAATATACTAAGTTGTTGATTAATCTTGTTTTTATATAAAGATTAAATGTATGAATAAAAGTATCATAGTTTATTATTATGTAAAATAAAATGTATGGTATTGATTAATAATTATAATATATGGTCAACTTTTAATGTAAAATTGAGAAATGTGATAGAAAAAATGAGAAGAGGAAAAGAAGAAGAGAGAAGACGGTAGGTAAGAGACAAGTGGAAGGGGATAAAAAAAATAAATGATAAAAAATGAATGAAAAATTAAAAAAATTAATAAATGGGCTTAAAATTATACAGGCTTAAGAATTAAACACATTTTATTGTATAAAGTTTAAATTTGTATTTTACAAAATGGCCTTTGTAATATGGATCTTTGATAATATATAAAGTTTGGGGTTATATAATTTGAATATAAAATTCTTCTAAAAAAATAATTATTTTATCAAATTATTATTATATATATAATAAAAAATTAATTATATAATTATCGATGCGGTTCGATTTTTTGCGGTTTTTTTAAGCTCTAAGTTCAAACCAAACTAATAGAGTTGTTTGATTTTAACGATACCGTTGTGGACTTCTTTCGTAACGAAGAACCTGGTTCGATTTCGCCTTGGGTTCATGTGATTCTGGGTATGGGGGTCGTGGATTCTCTGAGACATCGACAGTCATCTAATGTTCCTACTGTAAATGAGAATGCTTTCTCTGTAGTACTTTTGCGTCTATGTATTATTATGTGAAAGAATGTTGCTTCCATTTTTTAGCCCAACGAATAAGAGTTCTGATCCAAACATTTTGATATTTCTAAACTCAAAAGCTTATAAACCAAACATGTTTCCACAGAATCTACTGCTATGTTGCCTGACTTGAAATCAAGCCTTCATGTATATAAACTCAACTGGATAAATATGAAATTATGGCAGTAGAATACATAAAGCCTATGACAAGAATTTTCCTATTCACCTGTACTTTTATTCAACTTTTAGTCACCAATAAACTACCATTGTAAAGACAATCTCAATGAGTTTTTTTTATAATAGCAATCAAGAGTTGCAAATGTGGACATCTTGCAATAACAAGAATCACACTCTGCAATAACAAGATTTGCAATTTGATCAGTACTATAAAAACATAATCCTAGCACTCAGAGTTGTTCTCCTAGATATGCATACGATAGAATTCCTGAAGCTAAAGTCTAACAAACATGAGAAATCAATGTCTGCAGAGATTATTCTCTCTACTTTCCAAAGACTAAATTGAAACCTTGTCCCTACTTCAGAAAATAGGAACCATAATGAAAGCGCTTATGAGCATATATTGACTGAGTTGGTCCTTAATTAAGGCCTAGAAGTTAGTCAGCTTTATTGCGACTGCAAAATTCATAACCTGGATTGGATACATCAGTACTATTGTGCATGGGAATGTGCCAAAATATATGTCTCAGAACCAACTGAACTAAATGTAGTGGATGTCAATCTGCAACAAGTCTACATATTTGAGAAAGAAATATCCGCCCAAGTAAAATGAAAATCCAGGACTAGTGTATAACAAGACATAATTCCAGAATGTCAATTACCAGCAGTATCTAAATTATCAAACAAACAATTACCAGCAGTATGTTGACAGTACAAGCATAAAGAGGTAAAATAAAGTCTTGAATAAATAATGCAATTGAACAAGGCAGAGCCTATTGGGAGAGCTGAAGGATGAAGCACATGTGAAAAGAAACCAAAATTCACAGATCTCTCTCCAACCATATAATCAATAATCCAAGAAGTTCTGTTGCTCCTAAGCACACGATACACTTCATCCACATTGATCACAACTAAAAGTACCAGGTTCTAATCATAAACCAAGACCTCTAGCTTTTGATGACAAAACCGTGAAATAATCAAAACAAGAGAAACAATGGCAAACCTTAACATCCTACTATACAAGTTACTCCTCCTGAATCCCACAGAAACTGTGGCACAATGGTCTCATCACACTAATCTACCCTCCGAAGAAAGAGAAAAACCCGCGTTTTTTGGGTTCCTCCTCCACCATCACTGCCTTCATACTATCCTGCTCCACCAACCTCCATGCGGCCTGCTCAAATGCCAATCCTGCCAAAGCAGGCGGCTTATTCAAAACCAACGGATACCCTCTATTTGTGCTTCGAATCACCTCAGAATCCTCAGGAATCACCCCTAACAAAGGCAACCCTAGCATTTCTTGGACATCCAGAACCGACATCATATCCTCCCCTTTAATCATATCAGTCCTTACTCTATTCACAATCATCTTGATATCCCTAATTCCATCACACTCCAACAAGCCCGTCACTCTATCCGCATCCCGAAGGCTAGTGATATCTGGCGTTGTGACCAAGACCGCCTCATTGGCGGGAGTAATAGCTGTAATAAACCCGGCGTCAATTCCGGCCGGACAATCAATTAGTATAAAGTCCGGTGCGCCCTCTTCTCGGTTTTTAAGGGCTTCGACTAGCCAAGTTAAGGCTTTTCCACCAAATCCTAGGGGGAGCTTGGACCGGGGTTTGGAAATGCACAAAAGTTCGAAATTTGACCATCGTTTGTCCCGAACTAGGGCTTGATCCAGGCGGCAATCTCCGTTAAGAACTTCGACAACGGTGTAATTGACACGATTTTCCAGGCCGAGGAGGAGGTCAAGGTTTCGGAGACCTACGTCGGCGTCAATGGCGACCGCTGAGAACCCAAGGCGGGCGAGGGAGAGGCCTATATTTGCGGTGGTGGTAGTTTTGCCGACACCGCCTTTTCCGGAGGTAATGACCACCACCCTCGGCGTTTCCCCGGCGAGCTGAGGCTTGCGGTTGTACTGTAGTAGCGAGTGGATTGGAGTTAGGGATTTGAAGGGTTTCTTGAGGGGTTTTCTGGGGCCCAAGTAGAGGACGGAGGGTTTAGTAATGGGCTGGAGACAGATCATTTCTTGGCTTCCCGTCGGCCGCAAAATCTGTGCAACAACCGTCCCAATGTGTGTATATGAATGACTGTGTGAGGAATCTGAAACGGCGACGAGAAGATATGCGAAATGGCGACTGAGCTTGAGCCTGCAGGATGGAGGAAGTGGAAAGCTGCTCAACAGTGGAATATCTAGTCTAGGGAAATCATGAGCGTAAATATCATGTTGGTCCTCTACTTTTCCAATATTCTCAATTTACTACCTCGATTTATGAATAATTTAACTATTCCTCAAATTTTGCACCTTTCTTAATTTTCACGCATATCTTGAATTTAGTACCATCAAATGTTGAGAACCAATTGAGAATATAAATTGTTTTTAAGGGACTAACTTGTGAAATAAGGGTCAGCATTCGAACACTTGTTCGGACTTAGTAGAAATTGAAGCAATAATATATAAAAAATATACGAAAATCAATGGGAATGTATAAAAAGTGTGTAGAGTTCTTAGAATGTGAGAGATTTGGCAAGCTGGTGAGCTAATATGTAAGTTTAAGTTGTTTAGTAAAATTACTTCTGTTGACTTGTTTAAATTATTGATGAAGTTTATTTTTATGCATTGATCCAATTATACGTCACGTTATTCATATCCCATGCGAGCAAGAACAAAAACTGTCACATCAACAAAAAAATTACCTATGTAGAAGAAAGTTAGTTACTTATTCGGGCTAGCACAACCTTATTACAAAAATGCAATTTGTGTGCTTACATCCTGCTAAGATGTGTTTAGATTTATGCTAAGATGTGTTTGGGTTTATGTGGCAGTGATACTCATGACGTGTTTATTGAGCTTGTTGGGCACTAATGAGGTGAAAAGTGGGACTGGCTTGCCCAACTTGGCTAGTAGGTCCAACTTTGATTATTTGGATAGAGTAATTTTATTGAACTCTATTTGATTATATAGGTATCATCATCAATATATTCAATTAAAAAAATTATACAAATTTTGATTATAATTTTTGTAATTGATTTTTTTACTAAGTGTACCTAAAATTCGTCGATGAAATCTAGCTCAATTGACGAAGCTAAGTGCCCATGATCTTAGAGGTTATGGGTTCGAACCCTATGTTGTTTGCTGTATAGCAAGAGTTGTTCTATTGCATAGTAAGAGTTGTTGTCTACTGTAATAGTAGGTGTCATTGAGCATGATATGATTATTGAAATAATTTTTATTAAATATATTGATGTCGACACAAATAATTACGTTTGTAATCGATTTATTTTAATTAATAATATTTTATCGTTCTTACATAAATATGTGTACTTAGGATTTGTCAAAAGAATTAATATAGAAAAAAGTTAAATTCTTGTGCATTTTGTCCTAAGTGAAATATCCAATATTTTTCTTAGAGGTTGCATTATTTGTATATTCTTGATCAAGTTATGATCTATCAAATTGTAAAACTATATTTTATTTTATAAATTCATAGTTTACTTCCTTTAAAAAAATATATTGTAATTTTTATTATATTGTTATTATTACATAAAGAATTAAATATAATACAGAATTATAGTAAAAATATCTAGAAATTTTGAGATTGCTCCATAGTACAATTATAATTACTCATCAATTTCGCTTTCTGCTGGTGCACTGTATCCCATGACAATATTACGGCGTCACGGCCGCTGGTTGAATCTCAGCCGTCCAACACCATCACAGCCGTCACCAATCAAAAGGGGATAAACGGCAGAAAATCTCTTCAAATTAAAAGTTCAGATTCTACAAACTCACCAGTGGGGCCCAGATTAAATTGGAATGTCAGAAATTCTGGGTCACTCTCTTTTACCGACACGTGTCTGATCTCGTGTGAATTTCCAATAGTACCCTTCCTTCTCCTACTCATCCCCGTCTCTTCTCACCGGCAATCTCATGTGATCAGTTATTTTAGCCTTCCCCCCATTCTCCTTCCCTTTCCGCTGTCTCTCTCACTCACAACACGCATTTATTGCAGATCCGGAAATCAAAGCTTTATTCTCCTTTCTCTAATTTCCTTTTCTAATTGTTTGTCTGAGGGGAGGCCTCCTTTCTCTTTGATTCCGACAGGTTTGCTTGAGAAATTTTGGTCTTTTAAGTTTTTGTTTAGATTTATGTATGAAATTCTGTCATTTGTTTTATGGGTTTTCTGATCCGATGTTGAATTGTTATAAATGGATCGCTTTTTGTTGAAATTGAGAATTGGGAATCTGGTGTTTAGTGGATCGTGTGTCAAATTTTAGGGTTTTTGGTAATTGAATTATTTGTGTGAATTTAGGGTTTATTTTGCGGGTAAATCTGAAGTTTCTTTTAATGTTTAGATCTCGTAGGTCCGGTGGGGTTCTCTGTTCGGGGACATATTTGTTTCATTTTTGGGGATCTGAAATTTGGGGATATGGTTTTGTGCTACGGGGCTTTTTGAATCATTCGCTAGGATATAGGAATAATGGGGATTGAGTTATTTTCTTGCTTTGTTAGTTAATTTATGTGTTTGCTGATTGAGGTTGTGATCTTTTCATTGAGAAAACGGGAATATGTGTGAGTTATTCTGGTTTAGTTAGGGTATTTGCATATTTGGTAATTGTTAATATTTCTTAATTAGAACGATTTAATTAGAAGAACCTGCAGCGATCCCAATGCTTGGCACTGTTGATATCTGTATATGTTTGGATCATGGATGGGTTATAGGAACTTTGGCGGTTCGTGAATTGTCGTTTTGTAATTGTTCCACTGGGTTTTGTTAGATTACGGAATGTTTTCATGGCGTGTGTTGCTTCACTTGTTAGGTAGTTAGAATATCTGATGATTTTCATTTACTAGATACTGCTTTTTCGGCATTTTTCTTTTGTGTCGTTATGCTGTCAATATATTGTTATAGAATCCTTTCGTTATTGGCGCATTACTCTTTATCAATATTGGTGGCTTGTATACTGAGTTACTCTTATTTATTGCAGGAGGGAAGGCCATGTGAATTATTTGAAACAGGGAAGACTAGTGACTAAATATTAATATCAATCCTGTCATTCTTCTAACTGGTTTATGAAATGGGTAGCGGGGGCTGTGGAAAACTGGGAACAATGATGGACGGATCAATAAGTGCTTACCAGTTTTCACTTCTCCTATCTCCTGTTATTTCTTTTTGGGAATGTAGTGTGCGTAAAATGAGGTATTCATTCAGACCTGAGTGGGTGTAGGTATAATTTTCATATATTTACTCTTTTTCTAGTTTTCAAAGTTTTTTTCAGCTGATTAAGTGTTCAATAACAAGTTTCGAAAGAAAAGAAACATATAGGTGATTAGATAATGTATACGTCTTAGGGAAATTTTCTAGGAGAACGAAGAGAAAATTCAGGAAAAGTTGTTGAGGGCATATATAGGACTGTAGTATTAGGGTTGACTGTGCCTGGATATCATGGAGGGCGCTAAAGTAACAGCCGGTGTTAGGAAAGCCAAGAAGAAGCAAGTGAAAGACGAGCTTGATCGCATTAAACAGGCTGAGAAGAAAAAGAGACGCTTGGAGAAGGCTTTGGCTACTTCAGCTGCCATCCGTTCTGAACTGGAAAAAAAGAAGCAGAAAAAGAAAGAAGAACAGGAGAGGCTTGATGAAGAAGGTGCTGCAATAGCTGAGGCAGTTGCGCTGCATGTCCTACTTGGTGAAGACTCGGACGATTCAAGTAAAATGATGCTGAAGAAGGATGAGGGGCTGACCTCGTGGGATCATGCTAGCAACATGGACATCTTTGTGGGGGCAAGAAGGGCTGTGGTTCCTCATCAAGATCTGTCAAAGAATTCGTGTGAAAATATTGGATGGGTTCTGATGCTCATAGATATGGACGTGTGTGGAATTACTGGGGAAATTCGAACTTGATGATCTCATCTGATTCTCTTGGCAGGGAATTCTGCCCTCAGTATTTTAGAGAGGATGGTTGGGGCTCTATTGGTTTGTCTGCAGGTCATCTTGCTGCTCAGGCTGTTTCATCACTTAAGATAGCTGATGATGCACGGGTAGATGCCTACGTGTTCAACCGTATGTTGAGAGGATAGAAGAAACAATCATTGTGGTCAAGTTCTGCCGTGCTAGATTTTGTTGTTTTGAATAATGTTCTGTATATATTTTGAAGTGAGTTCACCTGTCCTCTTCATAAGACCTCAAGCTTGTATTATCCACATATTCAAACGCTGGCTTTTTGGTTTTTGTAGTTTGCTTTTGATTACTTGAAGGCCTTCAGTTTTTTTATTTGCCGAGCAGTATTATGGTTGCTTGCTTGGTATAAAATGAAGTTTTATGAGTGAATTGTTGACTCAAAAAGGTAAATTCATCACATAGAACTTGACATAACTAGCAGATTGAAATTAGAATTTGGTGGTGCTATTAATGTCATTATCTGAAGCTGTAGCAGAGTGATGTTGCTGCTCAATTTCTGTAGAGAACTGTCATGTGGTTAATATTGAACTGGAATGCAATGTAACCACATAGGTCAGTTGTCCTTGACTGGATTTATGTTTATGGTGCTGTAGCACTTAACTGGAAATTATGTTTGTGTTGCTGTAGCGGACCCAAACACAATGTAAAGAGACCTCAAACGTATCTGTGTCAGCAGTCTTTTCAACTGGAAAAGTTGCAGTGAGGAGAGACGTATCTATTTGTAAATCTGCTTCCTTCTACTTGCACACGAATTGTATTCCAAGAACTCAGGAGACAGACTACTCGCTTTAGCATGCTTGTTAAACAAAGAGGCACTAACGTTGGCATCTATTTCCAAAAGTTAATGACGAACATTTTTACAGCAAGGTGGTGAAAAAATAAATAATCAATGCCCTGCACTGGTCAGAAGTGACTGATGACAGTATAGTATCAGATATTATGTTGAGAGTTAGACGTTAAAGTGTTTCTTCTGCATCTTGTCTTTGTTTCTGACCTACCCATCTTGATCCTGATTTTCCACTTTTGAACCAGTTGATGGTTTAGTACCGGGTGAAACAAGGTTCTTCAACCAGGTAGCTTGGAATCTGGGACTTCCACTGTTAGAGTTGCCAGGGGAATCTGGAGCGACATTTGAATTGTTCGATGCGACTCCAGCTAAGAAACGATATGCCACTCTGCTAGCGGATACAATTTCGGTTTTAGCTTGCCTGAACTGCCTCACACCCAAAATGAGTAATACGTCAGAACATACATGTAGATTTATAGCATGCAGGGCATGGATTTGGGGATCAGGACTAAGAAATGGAATGAGAAGCTTAGATCTATACTCTTGAAATAGCAGAGAGATTGGTAGTTCAGTTATTTAGAGATTTGCAGGATGTTCAAAATTTCTCTATATGCTCAATTACAACTCGTTCCCTGCTTGCTTGGAATATAAGGATACATTACTAACCGGAATTAAGATACCTAAAGTGTGTCAGTAATAGGTTCTAATGGTGATTCCTGTCCATTTCTATGCATTTGGTAATGTAAAATGCAAAGTAAGCAGCTGAAAGAAATGAGCAGAATCTTACTCTGTAGGCTGTGTTGCCAGCTATTTCTACAGCAGTGTCGCCAGCATTTGCAAACCTGTTTACCCAACCTGTTATAAAACTGATAAGAACACACTTGCAGAAAGCCAGGGAAAGAGAGGCAGAGAAGTTGCTCAATTTTATCATTCCAAACGTCAAAGAAGTGAAATGCAGAGTGCACTAATAACTATATCCACACCAACATGCAATTTCATTCCACTTGTCCCGCAAATCATTAAAACTGCACATCATAATAAGATGTATGTGTAGCTATCAATAATCACATTAAGAAGGCGGTTGCTCAGAGAAAGTTTCTCTGTTTCTCCGGATTTCAATTGCTAGTTATATATAGCTTATCTGATATGCATCAGAAAGTGAAGTTTCAGACCAAGTGTCCCATAATTATGAGATTAACATATCTCGCATTTTCACTAGCTTGAATGTGATTTTAACAGATATAGAAACTTCAAAATTGGATTAAACTGTTTACCAAAATAAATGACTGTCAAATTACTAGATTCATATAGCTAGACTATGTATGTCAATACGGAAGGGGAGAGGAAACTATTCCGAGTCATCAACCTACAAGCATTTTCAAGCAATAATACGTTGATAGATGCATTTAACCACAAATTCTCAGGTATAGAAAGCATCACACATACTGAAGTAAGTAATGCGTTTTCAAAAAGCACATGGGATTGACAGAGAGGGACAATAATTACCAGGAAGCTTTTGCACACCCAGTCTTCCACAGAATTCATCACAGAAATGATTGCAATTTTTTGCTAACAGATCATACGAGTGTCCAGGCCACTCTCTACTCAGCTCCTCCGTATCTGATTAACCTTGAAGATAGAAGGACGTTTTCCCGAGATTAATGCTTTCACGGTATGTATACATTGGATTCTGTGTTGATGGACAGCTAAAAACTCCAGTACCCTGTTCACAGAACCCAAATGACCATTCCTCATCTCCATAAACCTGTTGACCAAGTGAACATTTAGCTTCATGATCATAATCAAACCTCAGTAACTAAGTGTATATTGCATTAAGCATCATTTAGGCGAAAGAAATGTGTAATGAACTGAAATCACATCAAACACATAAGTAGTGCAAGAAAGAGGGAATAGAGACTGCAAATCAATCTGAAGAACAATGAGATGAAGTAGAATGCACATACAAAGGAAATGAATAAGCATCATGTATTTGTACAATCCAACCATCAGGAGCTTACCAGAACAAGGGTCCTAAATTGCAACAAGTAGTCTTTCACAACTCCATGCACTAGAAATGTACTCAAGAATTGCTACATTTACATTAACATAAACTGGAAACTAAGGTTGAACATGTTTTGGTAATTGATACTATGTGCCAGTTATATAAGCTTGTTATGAAACAACAAAACATAGCATACATAATGCAACCACTCTGACATGTTTGGGTTGGTCATATGAAGCTTCATGGAGGAGTGTTTGGTTGATAAAATAATCACCATTATCACATCCCAGTTTATTTTACCTTTCCTTCCCATTGAAAGGACCAAATTGATTATATTTTTCGTTTCCAGAAATGGAAATGGGGGAATTCACAACCACAAGACGGTACAAACACATGAACAATGCCAAACCTCAATCCACACACAGAGATACGAATGTTCTTCAAACTAAAAGCTATTTTCCTTTCTGATGAAGCATTATCTGTCCTTTAAGTTGTCTCTGGCTACTTGATTTGTCAATAAGTTTCCAGGTACTTATATTTGTGACTTTTGTCTAACAGGTACTAGTGGGAGCATTTGGTAATGAAGAGGGAATCAGTAGGAATGTTCTGATAGAACTTTTTAACCCTTCTGGAGTGAGGTAAAGGGCTCCAAATGTTTTCATGCCTAAAGTAGCTCCTCGATACAGAGATAGATGACATTTCATGCCAAACTCAATCGAATGCCGCAAGAACTAAAAATTCTTGTATTGCTGATGTGGAAACTGATGTGGGAATTGTTTAGGTGAAGTAGCCTGAGGTAGCCCGAGTGCCTTAATAATTTAGTGTTACCAACTTACCCTTTTTACTACACCTACTCTGAGTTTTACTGGATTTTCCTGGTATGCAGTGATCTACTAGGCCTGTTTTCTAGTTGGGGGGAATTACTTCCATTATAGGTCCCCATGGAAATCGATGGTTTATGATAGATGTCAGATGAACTGGAGCTACAATCAAGTTATTTTAAGTCTAAAATACTTCATTCAGGTTGATTCGCGGATACTGGCTTTCTTCAATTGCCTCCAATAGCATTTTACTGTGGGCAAAGGTCATATGAAAAATAAGCAATTTTTTATTAGTTGCAAGTGAATTTCTTCTTTGCATTTCTCATCAACTGTAAAGGACAATTACCCCTAGTTTTGAGATTCGTTCATGTCATTTACCAAGCTATTTCCTGTTTCTCAGTTATCTGGCAATTCATTATTGACATCTCATTCTCTATGTTCTTCAAATCTCAGTATCTTAACAATTGTTCATGTGCTCTTCTCCAATTTTCCAGACCAGCATGCAACTAATTCTTGAGCCACAGTCGAAAGAAATTAAGATACTTGGAGCATTAAAAATCTAACCTCGCAATTTATTGAGAAAATACCATTCAAGAAATCAAGCACAGAGACAAGTAGGCCCACACAAACTTTATTCACAAACAACGAGAAGGATTCAAGAACCTGAATAGGTGTGAAAGATGCCACCGAGACCAATCCCATCTTTGAAAATCTTGTTGATCTGCATAATTGTGTTGTTAGTTTTGTCGTAACCGCTATTCGTCACGTCGTATACATGGAGGATCACCTCCCTCATCCTCAATTCAGTACCTTTTTTCCCCCCACAGACAAATTCTACTCAATTCAAAACCTAAGCCCACGCCAATTTCAGAGATTTTCTACTACAATTTTGAATGAGTTGAAATGGTTGAATGAATAGTGCAATATGTTGGAATATTTTGCACTGCGGGAATTCAAATTGGTGAATATTAAGAAAAGAATGGGATTTTGAGCAGAAAGGGGAATCACAAAATCCTTCCAGATCAGCAACAGTCAGCACAACGTCATCATCAAGCCCACGCCACATCTACGCTGGATCAGCACTTCGTCGCACACTCAACGACGCTTCATCGGACAATCGCCGTCGCGGCAACGTCCTGTCAGCGAAATTTCAGCATCAATTTGCGCCACTGCATTGGAAGATTCCTACTCTAGATGCTGCTTTTCACCAAATTTTTGCGTTAATTGTAACAAAAGCTTTCTTTGTAAAGAACTGGAAGAATACATTTTTGTCAAATAGAACTGGTAAACCTTTTGAGTGGTACAACTGCAGAGAGTCTGAGATCCTCATTACACATTGTCAAGAACGCTAAAATCATCCTAAGACAATTGAAAAAGTGATCTCAAGTTCAAACACATGGTATATTATCCATGCGTGAGTTGAATTCAAGAAAGAGTATGATGGCTGTCCAAAAACAGCAAGTAACAAGAAACTCGAAATATCTAGCAAGAAGTTCCTTAGGAAGAATTCCTTCCACCACAATCAATATGTGGAAACTATCGATTTTACTCTGTCGATTCGTGGTGTCTATCTGCCTTCATTGGTTATCAGCTGGGAGAAAACACCGCTCGTTGATATGTCCGAAGTACCATCATCACAATTCCCTTCAACGCCAGCACGGCCTGATGGAACGACCATTGGTGTTCGTGGATCGTCTGAGGTAACATCTGTGGGCCTGTGATCTTCCCTTTTCCTTCCGTTTGTTTGAAGCTGATACACGTATTCCAAATTCCACAAGACGTCGCCCATGGTCGGCCTATCGACACCATACTCAGCCAGACATTTTTCAGCTGTTTCGCCAAATATTTTCAGAGAGCTTGGTTTTATCTGATCTTTGAGATGAGGGTCCACGATTTGCTCGATCATCCCTTTCTTTTGCCAGTCCATTGCCCATTCGGCTAAGTTCACTTGGTCTCTGGTCAGTAATGGATCCACAGCAGGTCTAGCACACAGAACCTCGAACAGCACGACCCCAAATGAGTAAACATCTGATTTATCAGTAAGCTGCTGTCGCCGGAAATATTCAGGATCTAGGTAGCCAAAGCTGCCCTTTACACCAGTGCTTACATGAGTCTCGTTCAGACATGGCCCAGATTTTGAGAGACCAAAATCGGCAACCTTAGCCACGTAATTCTCATCGAGCAGAATGTTGGTTGATTTGATGTCACGGTGGATGATCCCTTGAGCAGAACCAGTGTGCAGATAGTGAAGACCTCTAGCTGCACCAATGCATATTTCAAGCCTTTGCTTCCAAGACAAAGGTGGTAAATCTGTACCATACAAATGGTGTCTCAGTGGCCCTTTCTCCATGTACTCATAGACAAGAATCATTTCAGATTGCTCCTCACAGTAGCCAACAAGTGAAACAAGGTGCCGGTGGCGAATTTTTGACAGAACAGTTATTTCAGTATGGAATTCTGGGAGTCCTTGCCTGGAACCAGGCATGCCTCGTTTCACAGCAACCTTTATGTTGTCGCCAAGAACCCCTTTGTAGACCATGCCAAAACCACCCGATCCAATTAGCAGACTCTTGTCGAAATTATTTGTAGCTAACTGTATATCAGCAAAGGGAATCTTCAGACCAAAATATCCATAAGGACCAGGAGAAGCAAGAGCAGTTCCTTCAGATGCTGTGGCCTGTGAGCTGCCACCGTATACACGTAGAGAAGTCCAACCTGCACTTTCAGCACGTCTCGTTTTTTGTTTTGGTTTTCTCTTCCTGCATTTGAGTATGGCCAAAATTGCTATAAATGTGAAAGCCAGGACGAAAATTCCTCCAATAACCAAAACCCACCAAAATCCACAAGCTTTTTTTCTTAGACCTTCTCGGTGAAGCTACAAAATTCACCATTCTCATGATCTCCACCCCGTTAAGAATAGCATTTTTCCTCAAAGTAGCACTCAAGTCAGAAGGACCAACGCTAACCCGTACGACACCAGAACCTTTCACGTTTTTTACGATGAAATCAATATAATAAGGAGAAGCAAGCCGATGTAATGCAAGCACAGACAAGTCCACATCTTTATATGCAGTGACCCCATTTATGTATATGTTGAAGTACAACGTGTTAAGTGCAACGCTAACAATATCACAGAAATGCAGCCGAACGAAGTGCATATCGTCCCCAGGTCTAACAGGAAAATCCCAAGTTATATTGAACAGAGAATTCAAACTTCTATTTACTATATTCATTTGCTGTGCGGTCATGTACACATTATCAGGGGCAGTCTCCCTAGTTGCACCACCCGATTGGTAGTTCGGGGGATCAGTGGTCCTAGCAATTTTAGCAGCAGATTTAAAGTAAAGAAAATCTTCATCTGGAATCCAGGTTCTCCAAAGCGTGTCGTTAAATGGGGTTAACATCGAACCCCCAACATTAATCCTATGAACAGTTTCTAAAATCTGGGATGAAACGTTTGCTTAAATTCTTGAATCCCATCAGGAGTAATCAATGCTATCCCAGCAGCATCGATGAAAAAATCTTTGGGTGCTGAAAAAACTTCAATTGCGTTTACATAAGCAAGACTGGAATCACTAGCAGGAGTGAACAAAATCTCAAGCTCTTCTTTATCCACCATCAAGAAGAACTCCTTAAGAACAGTAGAGTTAGCACCAAAATTGCTCAAAAGGGAGATCCCATTAGCCAAAACATCAAATTTTCCATTCTTGAGGTCATAATTCCCAGAACTAAAAACAGAGAAATGCAGACGCACCAAATGGGTGCCGATACTCTTGATACTAAAAGCATAGCTTGAAGCAGAAGTGAAAACTCTAGCTGTGCTGTAAAGTACAGGAGAACCGGGAGATGTTTTGGGATTTGTGAGAGAAAATGATTTACCTTCTGATAGATAAGCTGAACCCTTGTCTGAAACAAAGTGTCTGTTATCAACAACTACCGTAGGAGAGTTCGATCCACAGTTGATGAGATAATTATCTGGGCTGTGAAAGCAGTTGAGAAAAGGAAAGTACAGAAACTTAAAACCAGAAACTGAAGAAATTTTGCTCCCATAACTGTTCAATTTTGTGGGTTTCTGAAGAATGGCTCTAAGAATGTATTATACTGAGCATATGAGAAGAAATTATGAAACAAGAATCACAGGAATTCTCCGAAAATGACACAAGAATTGAACTTTAAGAAAAAGGGATGCTGATAACTGGAGCAAGAACAGGGTTAAATGAAAGGAACAGGGCTTAATCTTTATAGCCCAGAGAAGCAAAAATCTTGTTGGATTCTTCAAGAGAGCATCACTGTTCATGAAATGGATGACAGGAAAACTCCAAGTGTAAAAGATGGAGGGTTTGCTTTTAAACCTCAGAAATTCAACTGATGGGGTCATAAGTACAATATACAGACCATCTCTGAGTGAAAAAACCAAAAAAGAAAAAAAAAAAAAAAGCCTACAGTTCATTGTTGAAACAGATAAAAAGGCCTATTCAAGAAACAGCAGAAAGTTTGACCAATGAAGCTTTGCATGTGCAGATTTTAATGGACATTAAATGACACCACCCCATATTCTTAAATTTCTTTCTAGGGTTCCTTTCATATGATTCTTGATAATTAAATTAAGTTCTACATATTAAGCAAGTTTTCGTCTGGATTCACTGCCAGACTGCCAGTATGATAAGTAGCAGTAGCCCTCAAGAACTTGTAAAGAACACACATTTGTCCATTATCATCATTACTGTAACTACCCACATCGTGTGTCTGCAGAGAAGTCTGTGTAATTATGTGATTAGTTTAATCATTATTTTACCATTTTTGTGGAAGAGTGTCATTAAGGATTTGCAGGTGCTAATGGATATTATATGGCAAGGAGTAGTACAAAATACTGATCAGTTGTTAATCAAGAAACAGGTCATTTTTTAATCATTGATCACTTCTTACAGTTGTTATAGTATTACTGAAACAGTAAAAAGAAATTGACAGCAATCAGATGAATCTCCTCTGCTTATGATGTTGGTCCTCAAATACAAACAAAATCCACACCTTTTTCACAGACAGCATAAATGCAGTTTAACGGACAAGATTCCAGGAACATTTAACTTCAGTGTTGGCTGATGCTGATCTGAACAAAATTGGTCGAATTTTCTGCAAGAAAAGAAGAAAATACCATGATAAGAATAACGGAAAATTCATGTTTCATCATGACTCATACTGTTTATTAAGGTAAGGGATTCAGCGTACCTACTTTGGTGAAAAAAAAAAAATGGATCGAACTAAAATATTCTTGACTGTACTTATTTTTACACATAATTTCCATCTCTTGACATTATTTTATTAATAATATCGTATTCATGTAAATTTAAAGTTACATAAACATATTGAGTGCGCTTCGATTACTAGTATAGATATACATGTAGCTGCCTACCGCACCTGTAAAATTACTATTTTGCCCATGAGTTTATGAGTATCCTGGTGTCACCAACTACCTTATAGGTGCAACATCAAACAACCATCCCACAATCTCAATTTGCTTTATTATTGAAGAATTTATTCCAATACTAAAGTCTGACTCTGACTGAGTTAATGGAGTTTTGCTGATAATGCTTTCAAGGTAAGCACAGTTCCTTTGCTATTTCGTTCCTTTTCCAGTTCTTGATTTTGGCAAAAGACTTCTTCTTATCTCTTGTTTGGTGGTGGGCCTAAGGCATTAGGCATTGCATCTGAATCCTCTAGACTAGAGTGAGATGTTATGGCTGCCAATTTCCCAACTGTGTCACCATAGATAGTGTTCATAAAGTTGGGACATTGCACATGATGTCAACTTCACTTTCCATTGTTTGTGAGTTCACAAAATAATGAGTTTTCATCTTTGTCAAAATCTTGTAAGATATTACAGTTTATGATGATTCAGATCTTTAAATTAAAACCATTAGAATTTTATTAATGCGCAATGTCCTTTCGCAGCCTATATTAAAGACTTTTAAAAACACATTAAATTCATGAATTGCGTAGCTGTAATGGACTGCAATGACTTGTGATGTTCTTCTACCGACTCATAGTAAGAGGTGTTTAGTGTCGTAGAGCTGCACTTGATCTTGATGAAGTCCTTACATGATGAGTTATTGAATTATTAATTAAATTGAAGTATTTACGACTTGAATATGCAATCGTATAATATAATCTGCCGAATAATCACACTACACTTAGATCAACAATTTTTAATGAATATATAACAATATAGTATGATGAAAGGGTAAAATGCATCCTACGGATACAACAATTTACCTTCTTGTGTTAAAAAAATAAGTAATTTTACACCCCTGTATTTTAGTAAATTGAGCAAAATACCCCCCCCCCCTCACATGAGTTGTGTGATACACGCACTCATTTTTCTATTTTTTAAAATTATTTTTTTGTATCTTTTTTTTTTTTTTTTACAATCGTGGATCTTATCTAATATAAATCAATGGTTCATATTACATTTATAATAATTTATAGTTCATATAAAATCTAATTTAAATTAACGGTTAAAATCTTATCTTAAAAAATCAATTGATGGAGTTTACCTACCCAGGTGTGGTAGAGAAATTAGTGATTATAACTTTTACATGTGGGGAATTAATATCCACTCTTGTAATTTGACTTTAATGTCAAATCATAATATGATACTCTCTCTTTCTCACTATTATTTAATTAATTTATCCAATATGAAACAAATTAAATGGGAATCATAAAACAATGAAAATTTTGAGTAATTATTTTTAAATGGGAATTTATTTTTTTAATAAATTAATAGAAGATATATAAGTGGAAAAAAAAGATAAATGATAATTTTAATATATTTGTGTAAGTATTTTTATATAATGAATATTTATCGCTCACATATAATAAAAAAATAATATTGACGACTTGCATTAGAATTGTTATGGGTCAGTAAAGACAATTAGTGATATGTATATAGTGGCAACGTAGTAACAATAAATATTTTATCGTCTCTAAATTGTGTTTTCTTGAACTTTTTTTTATTAAGTCGTTACTAATTATTTTTATTGATAACTTTATGTACAACTCTTGTGACTAACAGTACAAGAAGAGGGCGCAGTATTATTTACTTTTCTCTCGCATGAGAGCTGTTTTCCCCTCCATGGGTTTTTTTCCCTTTTCTTAGGGTTTTGTTGACGCTAGTTCTCCTCTTAGGTGGCCGGACGACGTCATCATCGGTTTTGCTGCTAATCAACTGAGATTTCTTGCGTGCTCCCTCTCTTCTCTATTTCTTTATTGTTTCTGCGTTTAGGCTCTAGTTTTCTATTTGCTTTCTTTATTTTTAACCCCCATTTTCCGTATAGCTCCTTTTCCTTGTCTTTCTCCACAAATAGCATCTGCAGCTGTTTACTCATAACACCTGTTTTAGCTACTTTGGTCTTGTGTGTTTGGTGTTTGTGCAGGCCCTCTACGTCCTTTGTTTTACTGCAGTTGGGGGTTTTCTCCTCGTTTCTTTTCTCGGGATATCGGATGGAGGAGGAAGTTATCAGGTTGGGGAGCTCTTTGGTTCTGACGGAAGAGGAGGAGATGGTGTGGTTATGCCGGCGGGGGTTTGGCACTCAGATCCTGAAAAGGCTGGGTTCTATACTGTGGGTTGCCTCTTATCTCATAAACCGTACAATGCGGAAGCTTTTAAAACTGTTCTTCGATCCTCTCTCTCCAGCCAAGGGAATGGAAATCACCTTCCTCGAACATAATCGATTCCTGCTGAAATTTTTCCACTCTGTTGATAGAGATCGAGTGCTTGAGAGTGTCCTTGGCTTTTGAAAAAAGTCTTCTCGTGTTAGCTGCTGTCTCGGATACCGACAACCCAGCTGAAGTGGACCTTACTTGGTGTGATTTCCACATTCGGATTCACGGCTTGCCGCTTGGGAAGATGACTACTGAATTGCGAGTTTCATTGCGGCGAAAGTCGTCTCAAGGACTGCGATTCATCAAAGGGCCATTAATGGGGTCCTTTATGCGCGGCTTGCATTGACGTTCTGACTGCCATTCGATCCTTCAAAGTGTTAATTGACGTCACCCGCCAGAGAATAAGATATCTCTGGCTCGAGCAGTTGTAGGGGGGACTCTGAGTAGCTTCCCTACTAGAGAGACCAAAAGCACCGCTGGCTGGCAGCTTATCTAGGGACTGCTTTTTCTGAGAAAAAGTATGCTATTTTTGAGTTTCTAGAACAAAGCATGACTAAAAAAATGACTAAAATGATTAAGGAACTAGTGCACTAAAAAAAAAAAAAAGCTGTTAACAAAAAAAAAAAAAAATGTCGCCTAAAAAAAAAGAAAAAACACTAATGGCCCGTCAGTTTCCAGGATGACTACATTGTCATTCCTGGCTCCAATTTTGATATCTGTTAAACACAAGCTGAGTCCTGTCCATCCCCACTCATTAGATCCTTTTGACCCCTTATCTATATCTCTTACAGAATCCATTTCCAATCTGTCCACATTTCTTAACACTGGCGCCCGCTCTGGTGTGTGAACTGTCAAGGGCTGGGGAACCCTTGACAGTAAAGGACTCCGGATTTTTTGCGAGTCAATAACCCACTTGGTTTTTCTGGCGGAAACCAAGTGCTCGTCAAGCCAGATTGAAGCTTTAAAGCCTGAACATGTTTGGTTGTTGTGTGGACTCGAAAGGAAGAAGCGGGGTTGGCACTACTGTGGCAGAAACATTGAGACAATTGCAATCTTTCTCTAGTTATCACATGGATGTGTCGGTTAGATTAAATGAGGCGGGAGACTGGTGGCGATCACCGGAATTATGGTGAACCTGATAATGGTAAGCGGTCCGAGTTCTGGAAATTTCTTTGTCGCTTGCAACCATCAATCAGTACGGCCTTGGCTTTGTGCGGGGGACTTTAACGAAATACTTGCACATTCTGAGAAAAAAGGGGGCCCGTGCGAGCAGAATGGCAGATTCGTAACTTTAGAAACTGTTTTAGCTGAGTGTAGTTTACATGACTTAGGCTTTCAAGGTGCTACATTCACATGGTGCAATAACCAGCAGGAACCCACACCGTAAGTGAGCGGCTTGATCGTGCTTGCGCTAGTGAATCTTGGTCTTGCCTTTTTCCTGATACGCGGGTTCACCATGTTGGGTCCCCATATTCAGATCACTCTCCGCTGGTCATAGAGCTTCAGCCAAGGGCTCAATGGGATCTCTCCGGAGGTCGGAAATGTTTTCGGTTTGAAGCGGCTTGGCTTCAAGAACCGGCTTGTGCTGATATTGTTAAAAAAACTTGGTTGGCCCCACAGACGTCCCGTACCGAATGTCGCTTCAGAGAGAAACTTTCCATGGTGAGTGCTAGGCTTTCTTGTTGGGGGCGTCTCTATGGTCGTGAAACACGGGACCGAATTAAGGAGCTTGAACGACTGCTTGTTGCAAGGAAACAGTCCAGGATGACGCAGGACAACAGAGACCAAATGTCCAGTGATAAGGCTGAGCTATCTAAACTGATTCTGCAGGAAGAAACCTTTTGGAAACAGCGCAGTAAAGATCTGTGGCTCAAGGAAGGGGATCGAAATTCTAGTTTTTTTCATGCCAAAGCAAGTCGACGACACCAGACGAATTCCATTCGAAAACTGCGTAATCCAGATGGTTCTTGGACTGAGACAGCTGAGGGGGTTCAACGGTGTATTCTTGAGTACTTCCAGGGGGTGTTCACGTCTAGTAGACCTCGTCCAGATGATATCCAGAGTGGAACGGAGTTCCTCCCAACTGTTGTAAATGCTGAGATGGTAGAGGACTTGCTACGGCCCTACACGGAGACGGAGGTAACTAAGGCTCTTTTTGGTATGTCCCCTTTAAAGTCCCCAGGACCTGACGGTATGCCCCCTATTTTCTATCAAAAGTTTTGGCATGTTGTCAAGTCTGATGTCATCTCTTGTGTTCTTAATTTCCTTAATTCTCGTATCCTTCCTAGGGGTTTTAATGAGACGCACATAGTACTTATTCCAAAGTGTAAACAGCCGCAGTCCCTCTCCCAGTATCGCCCCATTAGCTTATGCAATGTGGCATACAAAATAGCCTCTAAATCTATTGCTAATCGTTTAAAGCCCTGGCTTGATAGGATAATCTCTCCTGCCCAATCCGCTTTTGTGCCAGGGCGCCTCATCACTGATAATGTCTTATTGGCTTTTGAGACTAACCACTTCTTGAATACTCACTCTAGAGGGCGGAAGCACTTCATGAACCTTAAGCTTGATATCAGCAAGGCCTATGATCGGGTGGAATGGTCGTTCCTCAAAAGGGTACTGGGTAAGCTTGGTTTTCCTAGTGCGTTTATTGACCTTATTTTGCTTTGCATTTCTTCCGTCTCTTATTCGTTTGTGCTCAGTGGGTCCCAATTTGGATCTATCTCTCCCCAGAGGGGACTCCGTCAGGGGGACCCTCTATCCCCTTACTTGTTCTTACTATGTACAGAATCTCTTAGCGCGCTTTTTCGGGAGGCTGCAGATAGGGGCTCAGTCCCGGGGGTGGCGATTTGCTCGGAGCTCCCCGTATCTCCCATTTACTCTTTGCTGATGATACCATGGTCTTTTCCCCAGCTAACGTCCCCACGGTGCATGCTATTTGCCAAATTCTCAATGTATATAAGCTTGCCTCCGGCCAAGAGATTAACTTGCATAAATCATCCGCTGTTTTTAGCCGTAATACTCCTCTTGATATTCAGAGAGATTTGGCGCAAGCTTTAGGGCTACGTCTTGAAAACAAGCATGAGTTGTACCTTGGTCTTCCTGCAGTGGCGTTTCGTTCGAAAAGAGCTCTCTTTGCGGCTTTGAAAGATCGTATCTGGAATCGGATTCAAGGATGGCATGAGAAGACATTATCTCAGGCAGGTAAGGCGGTCCTTATCCAAGCAGTGGTGCAAGCGATTCCGACGTACGCTATGTCTTGTTTTAAGCTGCCAAGGACGTTACTTCAGGAGTTCCAAGCCTTGGCGGCTAATTTCTTTTGGCACGATGGGGATCGACGAAGAATTCATTGGTTAGCATGGGATAAGATGTGTAAGAGCAAACTTCAGGGTGGGCTTGGCTTCCGTAATCTTGAGGCTTTCAACTTGGCGTTGCTAGCTAAGCAACTGTGGCGACTCCTTTCTCGCCCGGAGAGCTTGGTTTGTCGCGTTTTAAAAGCGAAGTTTCCTCTGACTCATTTATTTGACGCCCAGCTCGGGGCTCGACCTTCCTTTACCTGGAGAAGTATTATGGCTGCTATGCAACTCTTTCGGTCAGGGTGTCGATGGCGTATTGGGACAGGGCATTCGGTGAATATTGGGACAGACCCGTGGCTACCTCGTTCTCCATCTTTTCGGGTCATCACTCCAAGACCCTCTCATGTCCATGTTGTGTGGGTTCATGATCTCATCTCTGAGGACTTACATGACTGGAACGTGGAGTTGATTCGTGCGATGTTTTGGCCGGAGGACCGGGACCTTATCCTCCAAACCCCTCTTAGCCTCGTCGGTTCGGTGGATTTACTTGTGTGGCACTACTCAAAGAATGGTATTTTTTCGGTCCGCAGTGCCTACCACCTCGCTTTGTCTATGTCCGTTAAAGCTAGCTCTAGTGGGACAGGTTGGCCTTTGCAGCTTTGGCACAAAGTTTGGCAAGCCCCTGCGCCGAACAAGGTGAAGTTGTTTATTTGGCGAGCTATTCGTAATATTCTCCCCACGGCAAGCAATCTGCAGAGGCGCATTCCTTATGACAATTTCTCATGCCCTCTTTGCGAATCAGTGTCTGAAGGCCCTATTCACACCTTTTTCCACTGTGCCTTTGCACGACAGGTTTGGGCATTATCGAATGTTCGGTGGCACATCCTTGATTCTTCACCGTTGTCTATGGAAGAGTGGATTACTGATCTCTCGGCCAAACTGTCTAGCACCGAATTCGCCTTCGTCACTATGGTTTGTTGGACTATTTGGTGGACAAGGAATCTCAAACTTGCCAATAAAGAGTTCCTTCTTCCCCTGCAGGTTATTGAATTCGCACATAATTACTTGACAGCATTCTCGGCATATGGGAATTCTTTTTCAAAGGATTGACTGCATCTATGGAGAATGTGCATAATTGGACTCACCCCCCCTGACAGTATTAAAGTTAATTTTGATGGAGGAGTTCGTGATGGTGGGTGTGCCCTGGGTATTGGAATTCTTGCTCGCAATGCATCGGGCCACTGTTTAGCTTGGCTATCTCTTCGTTTGGACAGAAGTGGCAATGCGGAAATGGCTGAGGCATTGGCAGCACGGGAAGCAATCCATTTTGCTCTCCGACACCGATGGCCTCGGGTAATTTTCGAAGGGGATAATAGCACTCTGATGAACAAAATTTCCTCTGTTCAAGCTGATTTTTCTGTTATCAGTCCTCTTGTGGCTGACATTCGTTTCCTTAGCTCACGTATAGACCATGTTTCATTTTCTTTTGTTAGAAGATTGGGCAACTCAGCGGCTGACTCTTAGCTGAGTGTGCTCTAAATCGGGGGTGATGCTTCTTGCCTTCTTCCTGGACTGCTTTCTGTAATTCGCACTGATAATGCTGAGTAATACGAGTGAATGATTCCTCTCAAAAAAAAAAAAAAAATCAATAGTTCAGATTTAATTTACATATATAATTTATATACAAATTTTAAAATATAATTTGAAATATATGTAATATATATGATATATATACAGAATATATATTATGTATATACATGTATGTATAGTTGGCCCTCCTTCACAGACCCTTTCCCTTCCCCAGCCTCCGCCGTCGCCCCCCTCCCCTCCCCCAACCTCCCGCCGCGGCCCCTTCCCCTTCCCCTTCCCCTTCGTGTCAGCCATTTTTCTTTTTCTTTTTTTTATATTTTTTATTATTATACATATATATGTATGTATATGTGTAACTTATAATTTTTTTAAATTTTTTTTTTATTTTTATTTATATTATATATATATATATATATAAATATGAACCATTGATCTAATTCAAATAGATATGAGCCATTGATCTTATATAAATATGAACCATTGATTTAAATAAGAAAAGATCTAAGTCATTAATTTACTTATCAAATCTCCACCGTTAACATAATATATAAATAAATCTACGGTTTAAATTTAGGGGTATAAATATTATTTTATAGGTAAAATTTAATTAAAATCGCAGATAAGGTACATGTGTTGCACCTCTTACATGAGGAGGGTATTTTATTTCTTTTTTAAAAACACAAAGGGATAAATTACCATTTTTATATAACACAGGGGGCTGGATTCATTTTGCCCTATGATGAAAATCCATTTTCCAATTTTAGGTTTTTTCTTCTATATTTAAAAGCTCCTTAGTGGACTTGGATTCGGACTCGGATTTTGGAGCTTATTATTAGGAGTTGGACCCAATTCAGTTTTATTTATACTATTATAAAAAAAAAATTCATTTGACTTATCAATTTTAAAATGTCTAAATTTACTCTTATTTTATTTTTTCTCTTCAAAAAGAATTAATCGATTTAGTAATTTTAATATTTTTAATAATTTCATAATTATTTATTTTTCTTAACTATCCACTGCTCCGCATTCCTCTCTTGCCTTAATTCTTCACATTTATTACAATTTATAGATATAATTTAATCTTTTCATAATTTTTTTTATCATTTTTTACAATAATTTTTTTTATATACTCGCAGAAACCGCGTGCAACGAAAACTAGTAATACTAAATAAATGCCATTAACTCATTTGATGGTCCTACAGCAGTTGGATGGCCCATTAGACTCCAACTGGACTTCTTGCTTGATGGGCTTCGGTCCATTACAACTGTATTGCACCGTCTAGTTTCACTTAAAATCGCCACTTCTATAGTTTAGACTCGCGTTTAAAAGTCTCAGTCAGTTGTTCTTCCCGAGTTCTGAAGATGGGAAAATAGATACTGTTCTTTTTCATTCATCCTTAGAATCTTAAGTTAAAAATCGAGTTCGACTCTTGTCATCATCCAGCTAATCATCGACTTGTCCCCTTCAGACGAGGTTGTCTTCATGCAAGAGAGGAAGTAATTTCGTCAACATATCAACCTTTTGGTTTTGGGTATTCCCAACAGTGAGCTCTGTTTCTCCTCCACTCAGCTCAACCGCTGCGCCAGAGGATGGCTTTAAACCTTCTTTTCTCCCAGCCCATTAACTGCCATCCGCCGCCACTGCAACGGCCACGTTTCGCTCCCCACCAGAAGGCCTCCCTTATTCCAACTGCTCGTAGCCCATTAATTCAAGATTCCTCTCTGTTAACTTCTTCTTCTAACAAAGATAGATCCCTGAACTTATTTCTGAACACAAATCCCAAGAATGTAGCCAGAAGTGTAGTTGCCAAATCGCAGTTGAATTTCCCCATCATTTCTCCGCAAGATCAGTGGGGAACCTGGACGGTTCTCTTGGCCACTGGTGCTTTTGGCATATGGTAAATGGTATCTGTTCTTGAGAAAATGGGATTATCTATTCATGTTTTTAATTTAAATTTCTTGTTCTGTTTCTCCTTCTTGATCTTATTCATTTTTCATTCTGTGCTTGTATATTGAAGGTCAGAGAAGACCAAGATTGGGAGTGCATTGAGTGGTGCATTGGTGAGTATTTTGGTGGGTCTTGCAGCAAGTAATTTGGGAATCATAGCAAGTGAAGCGCCAGCTTATAAAGTTGTGTTGGAGTTTCTGCTGCCATTGGCTGTTCCTTTGCTGCTATACAGGGCTGATATGCGCCGGATTATACGGTCAACTGGCACACTGCTCTTAGCTTTCTTGCTTGGATCAGGTAGTTCTTCAAGTAATCATGTGCAACATTGTTGAACTTCGGTAAAAGTTCTGATCTTTGCGTGTGGGTGATGAATAGCTCTTGTTCTTTTCATGTTAACTTTCTGTGGTTGTGTGACAGTTGCGACAACAGTGGGGACTGCCGTGGCTTTCCTGTTGGTGCCTATGCGATCACTTGGTGAAGACGGTTGGAAGATAGCAGCTGCTTTAATGGGAAGGCATATTGGTGGAGGTAAACTAGTAGTAGTTAGCCTTAGTTTTGATTCTTGAAATAACGTTTGTCCCGTCTCAGGAAGTTAATATAGATGTCCAGTTGAAAATATGTAGTCATATATCTTGCCTTTGTTATGTTATGATCAGCATAATTACTGCATTAAGTATGTAAATGGAATAGAAATGTTATGTCTAATGCTTTCCCCACTGTATTATATTCTGGAGGATTCCTCTGGTTGCTTTTCTAATTTCTAAATGAATGTAGGTCAAATCAGTTTTCTCTCGGAGATATTCGGATGCACCATTGTTTACATATTTCGATTCAGATTGTATACTGATATATACTTCATAGAAGTAGTTGCTACATATCTTCAAATTCGCATTTTTAGCTGTTGCCTACATTCTTGGATTGGCTGTTTGATTGGGTTCTGCTGCTGTCGTTTATTTTGTATTATGGTACCTTGCTTCAAGTCAACATCGTTCTTGTTATTGTGCCCCATGAAGATTTGTGTTTATCTGTCTAATATTGTATGTAACAAGATGAATTCTATTTGTTGCGCAGCTGTAAATTATGTGGCCATATCTGAAGCTCTTGAAGTCACTCCTTCAGTTTTAACTGCCGGACTAGCAGCAGACAATGTTATTTGTGCAAATATTTTACCACATTATTTGCATTGGCATCTAAAATACCTGCTGAGTCTGCAACCTCAACAACTGGTGGGTGTTACTCTTCTAAATCCATTAAAGTCTTGGATACTTTTGAATGCACGGCTTTGATTTCCAACTATGCATCTTGAGCTAGAAATTATAGTTGTATCCCCTTGTGGTAGATGGTGGACTTAATGAGGAATCAGAATCTGGTAGCAAGCTACCTGTACTGCAGACGGCAACTGCACTTGCTGTGTCCTTTATCATATGCAAAAGTGCTAGTTTCTTGACCAATTATTTAGGGATTCAAGGAGCTATCATTCCAACCATTACTGCTATCGTTGTTCTTCTAGCAACCATGTTACCAAATCAGTTTGCGTACCTTGCGCCTTCTGGTGAAGCTATGGCACTGATATTGATGCAGGTCTGCCATCAAACACCTACTTCTCCTTGATTTTAAGTTGGGTTTCTTCATGGATTCAGTCATTCGTTTCTTATTTTCCATGAAGAGTGTTAGATTTACATATTTCTTCAATTTCTTCTTGCATTCTATTGGTTAGGATCTGAAGGAACATGGAATTCAATCTTTAACACTTTCTTGAAAAGCTTTAACTAACTATGAAACATTTGAATAAAATCAGGTGTTTTTTGCTGTCATTGGTGCAAGCGGGAGCATCAAGAGCGTTATCAGTTCAGCACCCAGCATTTTCTTGTTTGCTCTCGTCCAGATAGGAGTCCATCTCGCCATCATTCTTGGATTGGGGAAGTTGTTGCAGTTTGACCTCAAGTTACTGCTCCTGGCATCAAACGCAAACGTAGGAGGTCCTACAACGGCTTGTGGTATGGCCACAGCGAAGGGATGGAGTTCTTTAGTTGTTCCCGGCATTCTTGCCGGCATATTTGGCATTGCAATCGCAACTTTTCTTGGCATAGCTTTCGGACAAGCTGTCTTGAAATTCATGTAAACTAGGTGCAACCCTTTTACACAACTCCACACGAGAATAATAAAGCTTTAACTTTGGGGAAAATTGTAACCTTGTATTGGTCAAAAAACTGCTACTGATCAAACCTTCCAGCTCTGATTATTTATTGACTACTAATCTGCATTCAATTCAATGCTTGTTCATAAGGGGGACTGCGGCAAATCTACTACTGTTCTTGTTGTTCATAACAGCCTTTCCAAGAATATTGAACCACCAAGTTTCAGTTCTTGGATGCATTAATCTCTCGATTCTAGACTTAACAACTCATCTATGTAATTAATATCGACTTCAGTTGGAGCATATGTCTGGTGCACCGAGATACAATGGAACTGCAAAAGTGTAAAAATTTGATACCTTGTTATCCTCGGGATATTTTCTTTGAGTGCTGATATTGTTTACCTATTAGATTCTGATTGAATGCAACGTGGCCCAGTTGAAATTTGTCTGAATCCTGGGACACAAGGAGTTGATAACGTTACTACAATCATAAACATCGGCAAAGTCGCTAAATTATCATACCACAGTCAAAGCTCGCTGCTAATGGCATCCTCAGCGACTCTGCCGTTGCACCTGCCCATACTCTTATCTTCTTCTCCATTGCGGCCAACCTTCTGTGGATTCTTTAATGGCGTCGAGATACCGTGCAAACAGCTAGCAAATACTATGTCGCATTCATCAAACAGGAATTTTCACAAGAACAGACCTGTCGACGGTTCTTTAACAGTAAATTCTCATTCGAATAGCTCGCCTATGGTTTCTCCTGATGATCACTGGGGTTTGTGGGCTTCCCTTCTCGCTACCGGCAGTTTTGGTCTCTGGTAATTTAAATCTTTTACTCGTGTTTTCTTGTATTTCGTCTGCTTCTGTGTTATGTTTTAAAAGATTTTAAGCCTTGGGTTTCGGGTATTTGTAAAAATTGCGTACTGAAAATTGTTTCTTGGATGTGGGATTTATGGATTGAAGGTCAGAGAAGACGAAGATTGGCAGCATGGTTAGTGCTGCACTAGTGAGTATTCTAGTGGGGCTTGCTGCCAGTAATCTGGGGATTATTCCGCATGATGCACCGGCGTATTCTGTCGTTTTTAAGTATCTACTGCCGGTAACTATCCCATTGCTGCTATTTAGAGCTGATTTAAAGCAAGTCATACGGACTACTGGGACTTTGTTCTTGGCTTTCTTGCTAGGATCAGGTGTGTTTCTTCACTTCCTCAGGATACATTGTTTCTATATGGGTCCAATTAATATCCCAATTCTTCCATTATTATAGAAGTTTTTGAATATTAAGCATAAGTTCGGTATCTTGTGAACCCAATTGATGGCACTAGATTTTTGTGTTTATTGTTAGAATCCATTCCTGCTGAATTTGCTATCATTCTTTAGACCCTTTTCGATATATTTAAGCAAAAACTGTAAAATGTATTGCATGTGAGCTGGGAGCTTGTCGGTAAAAAGAAAAATTAAAGGTAGGTTCTCAAATGCACACATGTCTGGTTCCCTGTTTCATCGAGGATAAACGCTTGTCTATCAAGATTTTTGTGTGTGATTGAATGTGGAATAAAGGGTAGAAACTGCTTTCTCTTCTTGTAGTTCACATAGTCTGAGTTACCAAAAGAACAGGCTATTCTTTTAATCAGTCAAAATGTATTTTAAAAGGAACTTCACATAATCTGAGTTACCTGACATAGCGTCTGAAATTTCGCGTAGGAGGGGCTATCAGCAGGCTAGACATGTAAGATTTGGTGGAACTTTTACTTGGAATCATTTCATGTTGATGGTGCAGATACTGACATACTATTGAAATTAATACTTGTAAGTTTCTTTGTTCAGCTGGTCTTTCAAGTTGGCCACTTTATCGCACTTACAGGAACGGATTCCTTCTTGTTGTATGAGTGAAATTTTGCTTATTGCACGGACTTTGGGAGCAAGAAGGCTGTTGTTACTATCTAGTGTCAGTTCTGGAACTTTATGCCCACAACAAACTTTAGACCGACATACTTTCGCTGTTTAAGTGAAAGTAGACTCTTTTTGCTCTCTATGCACATGAGGTTGTGGCGTATATTTGTCGATTGAGCACTTTTTTCACTATTGATCTATGCTTTATACTTGGACTCTTCTGATTCAAATATGATATATCTAGATAAAGTGCTAACAGACTTGACATTCTTCCTTCCTTCTACATTGATGTTTCAGTAGCAACAGTTGTTGGGACAACAGTGGCGTTTCTCATTGTGCCCATGCGGTCCCTTGGTCAGGACAACTGGAAAATTGCAGCTGCTCTAATGGGTAGTTATATTGGTGGGGGTAAGTAATTTTGGAAAAAATATTACAATGTCAGTCTTGCTGTCAAAATTCTCATACTAATACGTGTTGGCTTTCTCTTCTCTGTCCCTTATTCACATATTTGTTTATCCAATTAATGTTTCTCCTCTTCACTCATGTAACAGCAGTTCATTTCTGGTTCATGCAGCAATCAATTATGTTGCTATATCTGAAGCACTTGGTGTTTCTCCATCAGTAATTGCTGCAGGTGTAGCAGCAGACAACGTCATATGTGTCCTATATTTTCTTCTCTTGTTTGCATTAGCCTCCAAAATACCTGCAGAGGCTGCAAAACCAACTAATGGTACGTACCATTAGGAAAACCAAGGTCAAAAGTTTAGGTGCCCGACATCCATCAGCTACTACATAGTTCCTCGGACTTTCCCAGTTATAAATGTACAAGATACTAGTATTAACTCTGTTTTCTGCTCAATACACAAGTATTGCTGTTCTACTTTGCTCATACTCGTAAGAAACTTCATGGGACTAAGCTCTGTTCAATCTATGCAGCTGATTCTTCAGGTGCAGTAACCAACGAAAGCAAACTTTCTGTACTTCAAATGGCTACAGCACTTGCTGTTTCCTTTGCTATCTGCAAAGCTGGCACTTTTCTCTCCAATTCTCTTGGGATCCTAGGAGGTGAACTTCCTGCTGTTACAGCAATTGTTGTATTTTTAGCAACTTTGCTTCCAAGTTACTTCCGCCACCTGGCACCTGCTGGTGATGCTTTCGCTCTAGTGCTAATGCAGGTTTCTACTTTACAAACTTCATGCTAATACATAACATTCTACCAATGTCTCAAACTGTTCCTTAATATAGTTAAAAATATGTGACTTTTTATCTACACTTTTTATCGGTTAGTAGCTGATTTATCTCATAAACCTTGCTCAGTACTAATTGTTTACTTTCCAGGCTACTAGAAAACTTACCGATTCTCTCCCAAACAGGTATTTTTTGCTGTTCTGGGTGCTAGTGGGAGCCTGTGGAGCGTGATCAACACAGCTCCGGGTATTTTCTTGTTTGCCTTTATTCAAGTGACCGTTCATCTTGCTGTGATACTTGGACTAGGAAAGTTATTTCAGATTGATCAGAAACTAATATTACTAGCATCAAATGCTAACATTGGAGGTCCAACAACAGCTGGTGGAATGGCCACAGCAAAAGGATGGGCACCCTAGTTGTGCCCGGCATTCTTGTAGGGATATTTGGAATATCAATTGCAACATTTTTGGGCATCGGATTTGGAACGCTAGTTCTTAGATACATGTAATAAGACCGGCATTCTTGTAGGGATATTTGGAATATCAATTGCAACATTTTTGGGCATCGGATTTGGAACGCTAGTTCTTAGATACATGTAATAAGACCAACATCCATATACGTAAATATTTGGCTATTAATCATGAAATGCTTTCATTCGTTTCATTAACAGGCAATCTGTGTGTAATTTGCTTCTAATTCTTCACTTCAAGAGAATTTAGATCCCGTCTCAAGAGCAGATTCTCCATGGCTATTTCCTGTATAATTTTGTGATCATGAATTTCGCTCCAAGCTAAATTCTGTGTGTTGTGTCTGCTATTTTTTCTATTTTCAGTGTCAATATACCCCTTGATAACTGGGTTCATCTTCTAAATAGTTATTGTGGAAGCAGGTATAAGAAATGAGCATCTCTTGATGAGGCAACAAAAAAGTCAGCACAGAGATGATGCTGTCAACTGATAAATTTTAATACATACTGATTTGTAACAAAAAATTGCAACAGATTATGTCCCCCAGGGATGTTTATTTACATAATTTAGGATGGTTAAGCCTCCAAGCTATGTTACATCAATACGCTGACTACTGATTAGATTTGCAATTTGTTCCTTTCTTCTTAATAATTGCCTTCAAGATGATGCGTAACTCAAGATTTGTATATTGACAGGGAGAATAAAGTATATTCCTTAATCAGTTGATGAATTAGCCAAAATGTACTACCATGAGTTGAAGAACAGAAAGTCAATGTACTTGCATGGTACTTTTGTTGCAGTAGCAGTACTGCTTCCGTACAGAGCAGGACTTGCATTGCTTATCCTTTTTTTCCTTTTGACATGGATTAAAAAATTACATGATAACTGTTTGTATGAGAAGAACCTTGAAGAAAGTGATCCATTGACAAGAAAATTGAGGCTTGTGAAGCAAAAACGAGGACAAGAACAGTAAAAAATGAAGCTGGAAGATGAGCTAGTAGTGCATTGTGTGTGCTATGCTTTCATCTCTTCCTTGTTCTTAAGGGAACTGTTTTTATAATTTGGATATTCTCTACAATTGTGAAATCTTGATTGATGCTAATCGTAGCATGATTGTTTAAACTGATCAATGAAATAATTAGTTGAGATCAATCTTTGATCACTATTGTATCAAGATTTTGAGGAATGCTTGAGTTTCACCCAGAATAAATGTAAAGAGGTCTTTAACACTGCTCACCAGCTAGAACCTAAATAAGCAGATAATTTGATAGTAAACTAGCGAAAGCAGACGCAGTAATAATCGGTTGATTCAATGTTAAGTTTGTAAAATAAAGGTAAGAAGAATATGGGCCATGTCGTTTTTTACTATACTAACAGTTAAATAGCATGTGAGCTTTGGACTTTTGTATGTACAACAAATGACAATATTAATCCACTTGTTTCGAGTTTTAGAAGCCTGCAAAACGAACTTCAGCACAAATATCCTAGTATTTGTGCATGAACCATGCCTTTTCTACGATTTGAAGTATGACGGCGTATAAGGTTGTTGCATCTCTATATATATACATGGAATGCCTTAATTTAGTACATTTACCAGCCCAAAAACTTGATCAGTGAAGCTCTGAACTTCAGAGGAAGAAATTGATCATTGCAGCCACTGCATCAGAAGAGTGAAAATGAAATTTCGTAGAGCATGGCAGATTTTCTTCCTTTTGGTGTTTGTGGGTATATGTTTATATGGGTTTTGCTGCCTACAAAAACTTACAAGAATTCATGGACTCCCAAATTGAATGAAAAACTCAACTCCACATACTTCAGGAACAAGGTAAGGTTCTTGTATAGATTTGCTGGTTATGTTTTGAAACTTTTCTGACCTTCCCGTGTTTTTGCTATGGTTTGCAGGGACAAATCTTCTTTTATTTAGCTTTCCACTTATGCTCATTGCTGCTTTGGGAAGTGTTTATCTACATCTCGAAAAGAAATCAAACTCGGAGAGGTTTGTCCATCTCTTGATTACTTCTTCCCTTCAACCCCTCTATATACCAATTGAAAAACTTCCACTTGGAGATGTATAGTGCTCAAGATGTTGAAATCTTTTGCAGTAGTAAGACCAATTATCGTTTCCTGAGACGTCCAGCAATGGTAATGGCTCCACTGGGAATAGTTAATGCCGTGGAGCTTACATTTGCTGCCATGTTTATAGCACTTCTAATCTGGTCCCTTGCAAATTACTTGTATGTCAGCTTTGGCCACCTCCATATGCACACAGTGAATGAAGAAGTGTATGTACCGAAAACCATTGAAGTTTTTCCTTTGTATAATGAGCTTCTTCATTTTCTTTACTGTTAATATAAGATTTGCCCTTTCTTTCCTTTCTGAAGGTGGCAAGCAAAGTTTCGTAGTGTATCCCTGAGGCTTGGGTACATTGGAAACACATGCTGGGCATTCCTTTTTTTCCCCGTGACCCGTGGATCATCAATCCTGCCTCTGGTTGGCCTCACATCAGAATCTAGCATCAAGTATCATATCTGGCTAGGGCATGTTTCAACCGTCCTTTTTGCTGCCCACAGCATTGGATTCATTATCTATTGGTGGGCAATGACCGATCAAATGTACCTCGTATGTAGTCTTAAACTCGTGTTTGTGCACGTGTAGATAGATCTTGTTGATTTGTTTTTCTGAATTGAGATATGCTACATTCAATCTAAGGAGAATTTCTGATAAAATTTTGATGTAATTGTTGATGCAGATGCTCCAATGGAGCAGTACTTATCTATCTAATGTAGCTGGAGTGATCGCATTTGTGCTGTCGTTAGGGATGTGGGTGACGAGCTTTGATCGTGTTAGGAGAAAACTGTTTGAAGTTTTCTTTTATACTCACCATCTATACATTCTCTATGTCTTCTTCTACATGCTTCATGTTGGAGTGGCCTACCTTTGCATGATTCTTCCTGGAATATTTCTTTTCCTTATTGATCGATACCTACGATTCCTGCAATCAAGACAAAGGACCAGACTAGTTTCGGCACGCCTTTTACCTAATGGCAGCACGGAACTAACCTTCGCCAAGATCCAGGTGAGAATGTGACACTCTCATATGAGGAACTGTTTTCATTGAACTATTCTTCTAATTGGAACCAACTTTTCCTTACAGAGTTGTCTTATAATCCCACAAGTACATTGTTTGTGCATGTTCCAAGATTATGCAAATTACAGTGGCATCCATTTACGATAACTTCCAGCAGTAACTTAGAGACAGATAAGCTCAGTGTTGTAATCAAAAGTCAGGGAAGTTGGACCCAGAAACTCTACAAACAACTTTCTTCTTCTCTGGATCATCTTGAAGTATCAACCGAAGGACCTTATGGACCTGCATCATCTCATTTTCTAAGGTAAGACCTTAGTAATTGAGGTCTAGCATCTAGTAAGTGCAGCATCTGAAGTTCCTCTATTCTTTTATTAGCCAAGAATCTGAACATTCGGCTTTAGCTTAACTTCATCATGTTCACAAAGTTTAAACTTTTTCAGCCGCGAGGCCTTAGTGATGATCAGTGGAGGAAGTGGGATTACTCCTTTCATCTCCATTATCCGGGAAATCATTTTCAGGAGCACAGAGTCCAACGGGAAGGTTCCAAAAGTTCTCCTCATCACAGCCTTCAAGAACACAGCTGACCTGACCATGTTGGATCTCTTGCTTCCGTTGTCAGGCACGTCTTTCGATTCCAAGTTACAACTGCAGATAGAAGCTTACATTACTCAAGAACATGAAAGGCCCCTTGAGAATGCCAAGAAGCAAATTGAAACAAAACTGTTCAAGCCAAATCCATCAGATTCACCCATATCAGCTCTTGGCAAAACAGCTGGTTATGGCTCGGTGCAATAATCTCATCTTCCTTTGTCATGTTTTTGATACTTTTGGGCTTTGTAACTCGTTATCATATATATCCCGTGGAACTCAGGGGAGAGAATTACCATTACAGTTTCAAAATTCTTTGGGACATGTTTCTTGTATGTGCCTGTGTCTTTATAGCAACTAGTGCCATTTTCCTGTGGCAAAAGAGAAAAATCTCTGCTGAGGGAAGCAAATTCAGAATGTTGATCTGCCAACACCAACAATGTCACCTTCTTCCTGGTTATGTGGTTCAGATAGAGAACTTGAGAGCCTTCCCACTCAGTCTCTTGTTCAATCCACAAATGTGCATTTTGGTGCACGACCTGATTTAAAGAGTAAGTGGTTCGTTTCATTTAGTTTTTCTTTTCTGGAGAAGGAAAAAACGAAAGCTTAACATCGTGAGCCTAATACAATACATGTCTTATGTATTATACAATGGCAGGGATACTGTTTGATCGCAAAGAATCAGATGTTGGAGTTCTAGTTTGCGGCCCCAAAAGCATGCGACATGAAGTTGCGAAAATATGTGCATCTGGTTTGGCCAAAAACCTGTATTTCGAGTCCATCAGCTTCAACTGGTGATGCATGTAATAGTGGAACATATGGTATTTCTGTATTTGTTTTCCTTCCATTTCAGCTGCTGATTACATGTCAGATTGTCCATCACGTTCATCGCTCCTGAAGAAGACTCTTTCTTTCAATGACCCAAAATCCAACCCCACCCTCATCTAAATTCTGAAAAGGCTGATATTGAGAATAGGTTTGCATTTTGCTTTGTTTATGAAATCCCATGGTTTGAACTTTTTTAGAGACCCTTGTAAAAATCAAGTCAACTTGTGCAAGTGTTCATGTTTTTGACATTGAGTATTTCGCTTGATAACTATGAAGCTTCTTTGATGTGTTTGAATGTAGCATATCACCCCAGTTGAAGTTTTGATTTCTGTTTTCAGATTTCACATGATCAATGCCGCATGCATGAAGTTATTTCTCCAATAATACTGCATAAATAAATATTAGCTGTTGCCTCTGGCCTACTCAATCTTAATCTTAACATAACAGAGAAGGTAAAATCTCTAATAAAGAAATGGCTTAAGCATTTTACCAAGTGGCATCTACAGTACCGCGACATTGTGAAGTGTTTTTTCTTGTAATTTAAGGCTTATGATGCTGAAAATCTTGAGATAAACAGGTGGGAAGTTAAGCTAGACAGTCTATTTCTCCTGCCTTGTTGGCAATATTTGTTCATCTTTCCTCTGCTTTCCAGTGACCTTGACGATCTTCAATCTTGCGCCTGAAATTGAATGAAGTATAATTTCCTATGACTTGATGCATATTTGAAGATTTTATATATTGATAGGAGTATTAAAGTATATTTCCTGGACTAGTTGATGAACTGGCCAATATGTACTACCATGAGTTGAAGAACTCAAAGTCAATTGTACTTGCGAGGTACTTCGGTATCAATATCAGTACTATCTCTGGTATAGATATGGAATTGCCTTTCCTCTCTCTCCTTTCCTCCTTTTTTTTTTTTCAAATAAATGGTTTCAGAAATATTACATGATAAATCACAACTTATTTGTATGAGAAGAAGCTGAAAAACATGATCTGGTGACAAGAAAATTGAGTTTTGGAGCAAAACAGAAGGAAAAAAACAGTAAAAAGTGAAGTTGGAGATGAGCTAGTACTGCATCATGTGTGAAATACTCTCATGTCTTTTTTGTTCTTAAGGGAATCGTTTTTATAATTTGAACATTCTCCACAATCGTGAAATATGGTTTGATGGATCATAGCATGATTGTTTAAATTAATTCTATGAAAAAATTGGTTCGGATCAATCTTTGGTCCCTCTTGTATCAGGATTTTGAGGAATACTTTATTTTCGACCACAGCAGTTGAAGTTCTTATCTTGCTCAAAGATTGAAAGGATGTACATTAGGTTCATGAGTTGATAAGATGAAGAGAACTTTGTGCTGCACAAATCTTCATTATGTCGTTTTTACTTTAACTAGCAGTTAAATGTTAGAGAATTACTTCATTATGTCTACGGACTCCTGAAAGCAAAATATCATGTAGGCTTTTGACTTTCATATGTATAAATAAACAACTAAAAATTAATCAACTATTTAGTTAATCAGAAGCCTGCAAAATGAACTTCAGTACAGATATTCCAGTACTTGTGCATGAACCATGCTTTTTCTTCAAGTTGACATATGATGGCGTATACTGATATCGCATCTCCATATATATACACATGGAATGCCTCACTGTAGTACATGTACTATCCAAGAAAACTCTATCAATAAAATTCTGAACTTCAGAGGAACAGATTGACATTACAGTCACTGCATCAGAAGAGAGAAAATGAAATTTCGTGCAGTATGGCAGATTTTCTTCCTTTTGGTATTTGTAGGGTATATGTTCATATGGGCTATGCTGCCTACAAAAACTTATAAGAATTCATGGACTCCCAAATTGAATGAAAAACTCAACTCCACATACTTCAGGGAACAAGGTAAGGTTTATATGTTCATTTCCCTGTTTATTTTTTCGCAATTTTTTGACCTTCGCATATTTTTTATACGCTTTGCAGGGACGAATCTTCTTTTATTCAGCTTCCCTCTTATGCTAATTGCTGCTTTGGGATGTGTTTATCTTCATCTCCAGAAGAAATCAAATTCTGAGAGGTTCGTCCGTTTCTTGATTCCTTCTTCCATTTTCCAAGAAGCAATGCTACTCCGAGGTGTTGTGTAGTGCTTAAGATATTGAAAACATGTTGCAGTAGTAAGAGCTGTAGTCGTTCCCTGGGACATCCAGCAATGGTAATGGCTCCACTGGGGATTGTCAATGCTGTGGAGCTTACATTTGCTGCCATGTTTGCAGCACTTTTGATCTGGTCCCTAGCAAATTACTTGTATGTCAGCTTTCAGAAACTTTATATGGACACGCCCACTGCTACAGAGTATGTATAAAAAACTGTGAAATATTTTTGTTTGTGCAATAAGCTTCTTAATTTTCTTGAACTACTTTCTTGACTGATATTACAACATCTGCTTTTCTTCACTTCTGAAGGGGGCAAGAGAAGTTTCGTAGTGTATCCCTCAGGGTTTCATACATCGGACACACATGCTGGGCATTCCTGTTTTTCCCTGTGACTCGAGGATCATCGATCCTACCTCTGGTTGGCCTCACATCAGAGTCTAGCATCAAGTACCACATCTGGCTCGGGCATGTCTCGATGATCCTTTTTGCTGCCCACAGCATAGGATTCATTATATATTGGGCGATGACTGATCAAATGTACCTGGTACATAATCATAGTATTGTGTCTGTGTTTGGATAGATCTTGTGATTTCTTATCTCAAATTCAAATATAACAAATTTTCTCAAATTCAAATATACCAAATCCGAAGAATTCTGTCTAATGTTTCGGTTAATGCAGATGCTTCAGTGGAGCAGCACTTATCTATCTAATGTAGTTGGGGTCATCGTATTCGTGGTGTCATTAGGGGTGTGGGTGACGAGCATTGATCGTGTTAGGAGAAAAATGTTCGAAGTTTTCTTTTATACTCACCATCTATATATTCTCTATGTTTTCTTCTACATGCTTCATGTTGGGGTTGCCTACCTTTGCATGATTCTTCCTGGAATATATCTCTTCCTTATTGATCGATACCTACGATTCCTACAATCAAGACGAAGGACGAGAGTAGTCTCAACACGCCTTTTTCCTAATGGCAGCATGGAACTTACCTTCGCCAAGAATCCAGGTGAATATAGGACAGAAGCAACACTCTTACATGAGGAACTGATTTTCCTGAACTATTTTCTAACTAAAACTTGTCGACCTTTCCTTACAGAGTTGTCTTATAATCCGACGAGTATTTTGTTTTTACCTGTTCCAAGCATATGCAAACTACAGTGGCATCCGTTTACGGTAGTTTCCAGCAGTAACTTGGAGACAGATAAGCTCAGTGTCGTAATCAAAAGTCAGGGAAGTTGGACGCAGAAGCTCTACAAACAACTTTCTTCTTCTCTGGATCATCTTGAAGTGTCAACTGAAGGACCTTATGGACCTGCATCGTCTCCTTTTCTAAGGTATCCATACTAACGAAGTTGTAGCATTTGTATGAACAGCATCTCAAATTCCTGTATTCCTGTAGTACAAGCAATCAGCTTGTATTTTCTTTTCACAAACACTAAAGCCGAGAGTTGGTGATGATCAGGAGGAAGTGGGATTACTCCTTTCATCTCCATAATACGGGAAATCATTTTCAGAAGTACAGAAATCAAGGGAAAGGTTCCAAAAGTTCTTCTCATTGCAGCTTCAAGAACACAACTGATCTCACCATGCTAGATCTCTTGCTTCCATTATCAGGCACTCCTTTAGACATGTCCAAGTTGCAACTGCGAATAGAAGCTTACATTACTCAAGAACACGAAAGCCCCCTTGCTGATGCCAAGAAGCAAATTGAAACAAAACTGTTCAAGCCAAATCCATCAGATTCACCCATATCTGAAGTTCTTGGCAAAAATAGCTGGCTATGGCTTGGTGCAATAACCTCATCCTCCTTTGTCATGTTTCTAATTCTTTTGGGCTTTGTAACTCGTTACCATATATATCCCGTGGAACGCAGGGGAGAGAATTACCATTACAGCTTCAAAATTCTTTGGGACATGTTCCTTGTATGTGCCTGTGTCTTGATAGCAACTAGTGCCATTTTCCTATTGCAAAAGAAAAAAATTTCCGCTGACGGGAAGCAAATTCAGAATGTTTATCTGCCAACACCAACAACATCACCTTCCTCCTGGTTCTGTGGTTCAGATAGAGAACTTGAGAGCCTTCCTACTCAGTCTCTTGTTCAATCCACAAACGTGCATTTCGGTGCACGACCTGATCTAAAGAGTAAGTGTTTTGTTTTGTTTATGTGTTTCTCTTCTGAATAAAAACATGGCAAGAGTTTAACATAGTGAACCTATAAAGGGATACTGGAATAAATGCGGGTGTTATGCTCTATACAATGGCAGGGATACTGTTTGATTGCAAAGAATCAGATGTTGGAGTTCTGGTTTGCGGCCCCAGAAGCATGCGGCACGAGGTTGCTAAACTATGTGCATCTGGTTTGGCCAAAAACCTGTATTTCGAGTCTATCAGCTTCAACTGGTGATGCATGTAATACTGGAAAACTGGTGTTTCTGTATTTGTTTTCATTCTTTTTCAGCCACTGATCATGTGCCTGGTTGTTCACAGTGATCCTCTCTCCTTGGTATTTTCTCCTTCAAAACTCACAGTCTTTGGATTCAACTCCACCTTCATTTAAATCTTCAAAAAGCTGATATTGAGAAATAAATGCGCGTTATGCTTGTTTACAACTTTACCTGATTTGAATATCTTGGAACCCCATGTAAAAGTCGAGTCAACTTGTACAAGTGCTAATGCTTATTGTATATTCAACCAAATGTATTTGTTGAGATATGTTTGAAGCTTTCTTCGATCTGATTGAATGCATCGTATCACCATTTCAAGTTTTGAGTTCTGTTTCTCATTTTCGCCTCTTGGCTTGTTATTCTGCCTAAAATAGGATCAATTTATTAGTGCCGTGTGCCGGGAATTATTTAACCAAGAAAACTGCATAACAAATATTAGCTTAAGACAGATGTCAAATGGAATATTTATTTCACAAGTTCACAACAATGGTCCTGCAGGATTGCTGATATTTTATTCCTATGTTTCTTTAGAACTTTGAGACACACAATAGAATTTTTAATGAGTCTTATGGCAGATTGTAATTTATAAATCTTGTTCTGAGAAGACTGAAGAGTTAAATAATTGGGGTAACCAAAAAAGCAATAGTTTGATGTTAGAAAAAGACAGGTGCAGTATTATTAATCTTGAACTAATTTATCAGATAATGTACACACTAAGACATAGATAGTTTCCTCAAACTCAACGACGGAGATTATGTTGCACGACACTTAACTCTTGTTTTGACTAGCATGCTGATCTATAAGTTGTATATACACTGTGACTACAAGTTAAAAAGTCGGTCCCATATTCAGACCATATGTTAAGACATTTCTGCTGTTATTTTGTAGTCCATGTAAAACATAACATGTTTTTGTATTTAAGAGTCTTCTTGGTACATAGTCTTTGCAACTAAAACATTTCCACAGACAACATTGTGTGAAGATCATGGATTTGGTTCAAATTAAAGGATGGCTTCATGAACAAATTAAGAGTATTCAACTTGCATTAAAGCTGCTGATTTTGGTGATTTTTCTGGGGTACATTATGATATGGATAATGATGCCTACAAATGTATTCTGGCTGCAATGGTTGCCTGATATCCATAAAAAGGCAGATTCGACATACTTTGGACAACAAGGTTTGATTTCTCATGTTCCAAATTAGTCAGTAGGAAAGTTCAGTGATAAAGAATCTGTTTTCGTTAACTCATTACATCCTCTGGTTACACACACAGGTGCATATATTCTTATCTACTCTTTCCCTATCCTACTTATTGCTACATTGGGATGTCTATGTCTCCATCTGGAGAAGTACACTGATGACAGTGAGAACAGGTGAGTAAATATACCGATGATGTGATCTGATTATCATCCGTGAACATTTCACATAGCAATCAACCACAATTTTCTACTCTGTTGGCAGAACTCCAAGGGATCAACGTTTTGTCTCATGGAGACAACCCGTACTTGTCAGGGGCCCTCTTGGCATTGTCTCCTGGACGGAACTATCCTGCTTAGTAATGTTTGTTGTACTGTTAGTCTGGTCTGTCTCAGCCTATGTCCACAGTATGTTCAAGAATATCACTAGACAGTCTGCATCGAAGATGGGCGAGCTTGTGTAAGATGATATTTTCTTGAAATCTGATTACTAGTTGGCATTTCTCTGATAACGATAGTTCTTGTAATATAAGGCGTATGATGCTGAAAATCTTGAGATAAGCAGGTGGGAAGTAAAGCTAGACAGTGTAGCTCTCCTACTAGGCCTTGTTGGCAACATCTGCTTATCTTTCCTCTTCTTCCCAGTGACTCGAGGATCTCCAATCTTGCGCCTGGTAGGACTTACGTCAGAGTCCACCGTTAAGTATCACATTTGGCTTGGGCATACTGTTTTGACCTTATTCACTGCACATGGTCTATGTTACATTATTTTTTGGGCTGACACACATCAGATGTTGGAGGTATATCGTATTCTCCCACTTCAAAGTCACAAATTTGAACTTGTTCCAGATAGAAGGATCAAATTCAGCTATGCTTTTGTAAACCTGCAGATGCTGAAATGGAGTAAAGTTGGGATTTCAAATGTGGCTGGAGAAGTAGCTTTGCTGTCAGGGCTAGCCATGTGGATCACGAGCTTGTCCGTTGTCAGGAGAAAACTGTTTGAGCTCTTCTTCTACACACATCATCTGTACATTGTTTTTATTCTTTTCTTTGTTCTACATGTGGGCTTCTCTTATGCTTGCATCATGCTCCCTGGATTCTACCTTTTCTTGATCGACCGTTTTCTGAGATTCTTACAATCCCAGCAACGGATTCGCTTGATCTCTGCCCGTGTTTTGCCTTGCCAGGCTATGGAACTCAACGTCTCTAAGGATCCAAGTACGTTACACTGATATCCATGTAATTTAGTGGACCTCACTAATAACAAAAACTGATATTTCGATTTTCAGGAATTGTACTCTGCTCATTTTTATATTTATTTTGCTGCCAGGACTAACTTACAACCCATCAAGCATTATGTTCATCAACATGAAAAGCATATCCAAGCTACAATGGCATCCATTCACAATCACCTCAAATAATAACACAGATCCAGATCAACTCAGCATTGTCATCAAAATTGAAGGGAGCTGGTCTCAGAAGCTTTATGAGAAGCTTTCATCTCCAACACCAATAGATCAACTTGATATCTCTGTAGAAGGACCCTACTCACCTACATCAACCTCATTTTTGAGGTTTGAGTTTATGAAAGAACAAAGTAATCTCACATCCACATTTTTCTTTAAACTAAACCAGGATCAATGTCCTATTCATGCAGGCATGAAATGCTAGTGCTGGTGAGTGGTGGGAGCGGCATTACTCCTTTTATATCCATCATCAGGGAACTCGTTTTTCTTGCAAGCACGAAGAAAAAGACTCCAAGAATCCTTCTTGTGGCTGTTTTCAAGAAATCTGCAGATCTCACAATGCTAGATCTTCTTCTTCCGTTGTCTGGAACTTCTCATGACATTTCCCAGCTGCAGTTGCAAATCCAAGCTTACGTCACTAGGGACAGAAGTCCCTCGACTGACAGCCAGAAACTGCCCCAGAGCATATGGTTAAAGCCAAGTGTAGTAGATGGGCCAGTTTCTGCAGTTTTAGGCTCAAACAGTTGGCTGTGGCTTGGAGCTATTATCGCAGCATCTTTCATAACTTTTCTTCTTCTATTTGGGCTGCTTAACCAGTACTATATCTACCCGGTTGATCATAACACCAACGTGATATATCCATACGCTGCAAGATCAATGATTAGTACTGTATTCTTGTGTGTGTCTGTGGTGATTGCTGCCACTCTAGCTTTCATTTGGAACAAGCAACAGAACATGAGGGACACAAGACAGATTCAAAATTCTGACAGCCCGACTCCCATGTCACGTCCAGTGCCAGAATCATGGCGTTACAATGTTGAAAGAGAACTGGAAAGCATTCCTCACAGGTCTTTCAAGCAAGTTACTACTGTACATTATGGCACAAGGCCTAATCTGCAGAGTAAGTTTCTTTTTGTTCTGAATTTTTTTTTACGTATGAACTGATATCTGCATTACTGAGTCAATGTATGTGTGTATACGGTGCAGAAATACTATCTGACAACGACGAATACAATGTTGGTGTGTTAGTCAGTGGGCCGAAGAAAATGAGGGAAGATGTAGCTGAAATATGTTCATCTGATCTCAAAAACCTGCATTATAGATCATTCAGCTTCAACTGGTAAATTGTGTAGTACAAAAGCAAAAGGTTTGGTATTTGGAATAGCAACCATTGTAACATTTGGAATAACTTGGTTATTCAATTTTCAGCGGATTTTGGGTTATAGTCAATATCAAGTAAAAATTCCTTCGGCAAGATTGCCTTTTTGCATGAGAATTAGAGGGCAATCAACCATCGTGTAACCGTGCGCGCACACAACACATCTGCATCACTATTACACATTTCACAAAGATCCGAGATCCTGATGCAAGTTGCCTCAAAAACACGGACTTGCCAAGGCAAAGAGCTTTCAACTCTCAAGGCATTGCACCAACGGCCTTTTCTTCCAAGGATATACAATAAAAGCAACCAAAGGGGAACAAAAACAACACGGCCGCCAAACGCAGCCTCTTCCCAAAATATTAAACCAATAAAAATAATCAGCAAAATTAACCTTAGATGACAACTACTTGGTTGAAAAACGGGGAAAAAAAGTTCATCAACTGGTATAGAATTCCTATCTAACACCAGCCATCAACCCCCAAGAGTAAAAGAGCACAAAAGCCATGCTCAGTCTCTTCTCTGTTGATGTTCCTCCCCACAATCTACCTTCTACCAGACACCACCAGTCAATCAGATCTTATATGCTCTCTTATCCTCCCTATCACCCTGAGTCTGAGGCACATCCCTTGGGTCAGTAACTCGGACATCATCATCATTATTCAAGTTGCTCGTTTCAAAATCATGCTGCTGCTGCTGCATGCCGGAAACGCCTCACGTTTCCACCATCATCGGAATGCAGTACTCGATGCATCACCTCACTACTGTCATCACGCCTTCTATCGTCGTAATTGGATTCTAATTTGCATTCTCTACCACCATTGGCCATGAAAGAGAATCTTCCAGGACGAATCATGGGTCTAAAGTATTCATCTGACTTCAATCGTCCAGAGGACCCAACACTATCAAACCTCTGGGTGCGCCTGAAAACTCTCATCGGAGATCTCCTGCGCCTTAAATGGTTATCTGCAAAAGTACGATCATCAACCCATCGACTATTCCGTTGTGGGGAGAAGTGGCCTCTTGATGGGGATATGTAACCCTCTCCAAAGTCGGATGCAAAATTAGGTTTTGAAAAGGGTATCCTCACTCTCTCCATCCTGGCGTCGGACCTGAAATCTGGAGACCTGCTGTGCCTTCTAGTACCCAAGAAGCGTTCCCTGTGGGAATGCCATGCCCTGGGGGAACGTGTTCTAGATCTTGAACGAGATCTCCTGCGGGGTAACGGCATATGAGCACTTCTACCAGAACCTGGAGAAAAGCTTCGTTCTCTTCTCGATAGATAACGTGGCAAGCGAACAGATGCTCCGGCATCATCAGGCAGAGGGTCAAAATCTTCTCCCAAATCTCTACCCGCACGTTGTGAATAATGTCCCCTGCTTCTATAGTTGCTGACTCCTCGTGTTGGTGGCACTCTTCTCCGCACAACAAAATAATCATCTCTCCCGCCGGTGATCTCCTGACAAGGGGCCTATGCAAGCCTTTTGACAAATAACTAGCAGTTTGCCTCGGATCATGATAGTCAAATCCACCAATCTTGTCTGAAGAATCACCAGCTATACCTCTTGGCCTGGTGTGGCTGCGACCCTCCGCTCCCTGATAACTCGGGGCAAAACGCCTTCTTGAACCCCACGATGTCCAGTGATGAACTCCATCTCTTTCACCATGAGTGGCTGATCTATATCTACCCAAGTGCTTGTCAGGACTCGTATCCCTTTCAGGCCGAGAATATGAACCGCCAAGGCGACGTGATCTAAAACATACAACATTAATTAATACAATATGAACTAAATAGTGTTCCAAATAGGCTACTAGCCAAACAAAACATTAAACCGCATGGGTATAAACATAATATGCTGAACTAACAGCAAACACATTTAAAGAAAAGAATTCATACTTGTATTGCTCTATAAAGAGAAGATCCTTCTCATCAGTTGCATCCATAGATGACCGTCCTTCAATACGAGATTGAAGCTTTCCCCTGCCAGTCTTTGATGCATATTCATCCATTTGTGTTACTTTTACATCAACTGCTTCTCTTCGGTCCGTCATCTGTCTCCTATTGATGCCATCATCATTTTCCTCGACAATCATTCCCACTGCCTGCTCAACTGTAGTACCAGAACCTGCATTTGATCCCCTTCCTGCTATCTCGTTATTTTCAGAGTCATCTTTCACAAAATGTCTCCTCACAGAATCTTTACTAGGAACACTCTTGACCCCTGTGCCTTCTGGCAATCTTTTCGCTAACAAACTTCTCCTTTGAGTGCCATGAGAACCCTCAGAACAACCTTCAACAATCTCGGACCCAGGGTAATCAGCAGCATCAGAACCATCTCCATTTCTTCCATCAGATTCATAGTCGACACACTCATTTTCCAACTCATTATCCTCCCAAGAATACAAAAATGAACCCCTCAACTCTCCATCCTCATATGGAGAATCATACCCTTCCTGGAACCTAGTCAAGTCATCTCCATCAACCATGTGAAAGTGGTTATCCTGAGAAAGATCAGACTCATTTCGGGCCTCAATAGCCGAACCAATCTTTCCAACAGAAGTAGTGGGGTCATCACATTGTGCTCCAGCACTACTACTTTTGCATGAGTCTTCCATTGCAATCCCCTTTGATTCAGGATGGATATTATCCTCATGCTTGACAACAAGTTCAGACAGTTCTACGTGCCCCTGACAATCAGCTCTTGCCGAACCAGAGGCAAAAGTTCCACTGTTTTGACTCTTTGAATCATCAATTAGGACAGACTGGCCATCTTGAGCAAAAGTGCCTGCAGCAAGAATAGTAACATATTAGGATGGAGAATAAAGCAATTCAGTACATCTAAACTACCCAAGAATTATCAACATCGCCCTAGGTGACATTGTTAATAGTCTCCTTCAAAGAAATCATAATACCATGCAGTTCAGAGGTGTTCTGGTTTTCACACTGGACGTTGCTCACAGATTCAGATAGGTCACTGGCTGGTATATCATTCGCGGCAACATCTTGAGCCACTGTCTGAATCATATCAAAAGCTGTAATTCTCTCACATTCACTCACATTACTGGAACAATCTTCATCCTGTGTTATAGCAACAGGTCTCGACGGAGTGCTGATATTTTCCACAGAAGGCACGCCAGAAGAGCAACTCAGCTTAGCAAAAGTAGAACTATAATGAATAGCATCTGCGTTTATAACTTGATTCAAAGCCTGCTCATGAGCATCTAAGCTTAAAACTTGATCTGGGTTCCTCTCAACAGCATTTTCCTTTGGACCAGAAATCTCTTCAGCAGCTTTAGAATTAGAACTATTTGGTGGTTCTGGTAAATGTTCCTCAAGGGCAGGCAGCTTGCTGCAGGTTCTATCTGGTGAAACTGTTGTGGACTTATTTTCTTCTATTTTCAGGTTTGACGACTCATCTTCTGTGCCATCTGTATTAGAAAGTACACGATTCCCAGGAACCTTCTGCCTCTCTTCCCTATGCATATCATCAACACCCTTTAAGGTATTTCCAGCAGTTGAATTATCATACGGCTCATCCCAAGCATCCATCAGAGTGTTTAAATCCCAATGCTGTCTGTTCACCTTTGGCATTGTCCCCTCTTCTGGGCTTCCAGACGTGCTCTGCAAACCAGTAGCAGAGTTGTTCAAGGCTGTGGGACAGTCGGTATTACCTCCATCCGCTGTTGCATTACTCAAGGAGTTCTCAGATTCATTACTATGTAAACCTAGTTTAGAATATGCAGCTGACGAGGAGGCAACTGGGTCTTTTGGCATTAAAGAATCTCCTGCTGCAACAAGAATGTCTTCCTTAGCATTATCAGCGTCATCATGCATGCTAGCAGCAGCTGCCAGGAGTTCAATACCAGAGAAGTCCCCTGCATCATTATATCCATGTTCTGTCCGGTCACACAGGAAGATGTTATCAAACCCTCCACCAAATCTAACTTTTGTCGACCCGTCAACTCCTCTTAATTGCCAATTGGAGAACCTCTGGCCAGAGGAGCAATTACGATATGAAAGTTGCTCTTGGTCTTCAGAAAATGGTGAAGAAGAACGTGTTCGTGGGGAGAGAGAACCTTGGCGGCGCAAGGAGGGAGTCCAAGAGTGAGGTAATGGAGTTTGGAGTAAATGTCTTCTTTTCTTGATTGGAACACTCTCCGACTTACTAGAAGTTGATTGTCCAAGAACACCTTCACCAAACTGCCATATCAAGAGATAGGAATCAGTAGTTGTTGAAGTGTTGACTTGAATTAATAAATAGCAACAATAATAAATAGCTTACAACATACCTTGTCAGAATCAGAACCAGAAAAATCTCCTACTCTTTTCGGGCTAGCCGCATTGCTTACTTTTGCAACACCATTCAAGCTTCTAGCTATCGACTTCCTGGAGCGCCTTCCTTTCGTCACTGTCTTCCAATTTAACTCTGGATTGCTGGAGTTCATAACTTCAAGACCCACACTGCTAAGCATTTTGCAGGTATGGGCTCTATCCCATCAACAAAGAATCCACAACCAAAGGTTTCCTTCACAACCTTATTTCTTTTCCAATTTAACCCCAAAGTTAAAAACCACTGTCTTGGATCAACTGCACAAGACAGGAAAAGATAAAGAAGCATTAGATCAGGAAATATGGACATAAGAATTTAAAATCTGATCTATGCTGTGATCTCTCCTAAATGATCTCTGCTAATCACAGAACATCAAATCCTAACTATAAAGCAAACTGCAGATTTTCACTTGTAAGATGTCATGAGAGGTTCATAATATTTCATTTCACATGGATGTTATGCTGCCAACCTTGAAAATGCCCTAAATTAAGGACAATGTTAAAAGTCAAAATAAACACAAATTACATCAAGCAATTACAGGCCACTAATCAGCAGGTACAAAATAACAGAATTTGTGTATAACCATTCATGTATGACATGAGATTGACATTCTACCAGTTAGAAACCAATGGCTTATACACAGAAAGCATGCATGAACGCATTACTTAACACTTCAATCGCATATTCTCACCATGGGTTGAAGTTTCTTTGATCTTCTGGCATCCACAGGTATGAGCCTGCAGGGACGAAATTTAAATGAGAAACGCCACCAAGATTGTCAAACACAAGAACAGATCTAACATTCATAAATTTCGCAAAGATTAGAGATAATGACGGAACTGGAAACAAAGGCCTCAAGAGTCTAACAAATTAGATCTGATCTTTTCTAAAAGTTTGACTGGTAGAATAAGCACACATCCTTTAAATACTTGTAATTTTACTCGAGATCAATGTGTTCCGACAATAGCTCTCATCATTTACCTCAATTAAGGCCAATAATTTCAGGCAATCAAAACAGGAGAGACTTGTTTCATTTATGCAAATACATTGTAGATCAAAGGTAGCATCATATGAACTCGGGACAAAGATGGGCTTAAAGGGTTTGTGTGGCCACTGATCCCTTCATAAATGATAGCTTGCATTCTTCATATGGTTATGGTGAGAAGATGAAGGATCTAATGGGGCTTTAGCTTTAGAGAGTCTTCATTAATCATCAGCACTGACCCAGTTAATCAACCAATGCAGGTTTAACTCATCTGCAAGCAACACTCAAATGAGGAAACTACCAGCATTTACTAGGTTTTGGATCTAAGAGGCGCTGTAAACATATAAAACAATAGGAAACATTCCACATTCTCGTAGCAAATTTGTTGAAATTTGAGGCAATCTCCGCATCCATTAAATCATCAACGACACTCTAAAGTTAAAGAAAGAAAAGTAAAAGCCCGAGGTTAATTTTCTTTTTGTGTGTAGCCTCTTTTCCATGCAGCCTTCACCAGGTAAATCGGAGACCAGTGTAAAAAACGACCGTCTAAAAGAGGACAGTTTCGGAATGGTCAAAACAAAATCATTCTCTACAACGAGATCTTGATCTGCTGCAGATTTTCAATGTACTGGAATGTGCACTTGACCAGAAACCATCAATTTATTCATGGAAGGCGCGGCAGAAGATGTGAAAAACAGATCTTCAAAGTCAGAATAATGCAACACAAATCCCCCAACCGAAATCAACTCAAATAGCCTCTTCGTTTGCTTTGTCAATGAAGCGTTGCCTTAAAAAATAATCAGATTCAGATCTTGAAACCATGGACGGTGAACTCAAATCCGGAAGATGAAAACCCTAGAAAGGTTGTCCCCAAACCACAGATCTTGATCTCGGGAAGCAGATTTCCGTGTCTGACGGCGGTGAAGAGAACAACACAAAAACAACTAACAGAGAAATCACGCAGGTTATCAAAAAACTTAGGGTTTCGTATACCTGTATCAATGTTCCAAAAACTCAAATCTCCGAGCCAAAATCGCAGGGGTTCCGGTTAATCCTCCTCCGATGGTCCAAATCTCACAAGTTTTCTCGCAGAACACGTAAAACTCAACTGAAACCCTCAGGTTCAGAGACAAATTTCCTCTGCTCCAACTCTTAATTTTCACAAATAATATAAAGAATGCGCCGTCCGGCCGCCTCCGCAACGTCAGTCAGGAACGTCGGCGAACGATGCCCTTCGGATCTTCAATCCTCGATCGATTAACGGCCTTCTGATGATATCTCAGGCTTCTCGAATATTTTGTTCGGCTTTCTGAGAAGCGAAGCGAAACGAAGATTATGAGCTATGAAGGAGTAATTCCATCCCACTCACCTCCTATTTATGCTTGCCACTATGACGAAAGTACCCTCGACGTTTTAGCGAAGTGACTAAACTACCCCTTGATGCCCTAGCCCTGTTCGGAAACGACTTCCGCTTTGTCGGGTAATTACGGTCAACACTCTCTCTCTCTCTCTCTCATTAGCGGCGTCGATGACTTCATCCCATCTCACCAATCTGATCCGGCCATTATTTTTTCTACCAAATTATTTTACTACTTGTTTATTTAATCTTCCTTACTTATTACAACTAACAAAATAAAAACATACCAATATTTATAGTATTATCCATTAATATATAGATGATAAAAACCCCTCAAAAAAAATATACAACATAAAATTTAGATTTTGTAAGTTAATTCCACAACCCCCCCCCCCCTCTTTTTAAATGAATTTGTTATATTTACATCGTATATTTCAATCGATTTTTTGTTAGTGAATATTAATTATCAATAACAAATATGCATAATTAATCAATTGTTATTAAAACAATACAGACATTGCCGACGAGGCATACCTCATTAGGAGAATTTGAGACCCCATAACTATAAGGTCATGAGTTTGTACTCCTCCAACGTGTGAAATGTTGTTCTACTTTAATAGTATTTGTTGATTAAATATAATTATTTGATATTAATAATTAATATACAATTATTATAGTTTTCGATAGTTGTTAGGTATAAATATTTGATATTGATTATTGTAATCGTTCACTCAAAAAATAATAGTTTGTTCCATTCCATTCATTCAAAAAGAAAAAAAAAAGTATAAGAGACATTGGTAGGGTTACGAGACCTGAACTTCGCCAATTAAACTATGTCTCATTAACTAATTACACATTTTTAATATGCTCTAAACCTTATTAGAATGTTTCTTTTTTTTTTTTTTGGTGATTTAATTATAGATCGTTAATTCACACTTTACATAATTATCAAAATTCAATTCAATAATACACACTCGTCTGATCTACTACTCAAGTTAGTCGTATAATCATATTTTTGCACTTGACTTTTTAAGAAATTGTGCTTATTTTGAGTTGTGATCTCGACGAATTTGATATTTTCTATAAGTATTCTACAAAATCTATACTTATATTATATTAACCAAAAATACAAAGGGTACTTTTGGTACGTCAGTTTATAGGAATTCATTTATTTTAGTACCAAATTAATATTCCAATAACTATAAATTAAAACCTAATATTTTAATAATTAACTTACTAATATATAGTATTCTATATATTCTCCAAAAAAAAAAAAATGGTATAATAAGGTGTATTGGTAGCTCTTATATTATTAGTATCCAATGTATACAAGTAAGAGAATAGGGGACTTTTGAAATTTAATTTTTGTTTTGGTGCTAAATGTCAATTATTTTGACTAGGAAGTAGGAACTGGCTACTGCCTAAGTTGTAAAACTAATGATGGCATTGAATTATTAATAATTATTAGCTGTTCGTACTGCATAAACATGTGCAAACATGAACATAGGATTTTTAATGAGCTCAAATAAACAAGTATAATTATTTACATAGCTCGTTTTGGATTTGAGGGAATAATTTAAAATTAAGATTTTAAATCGCTTCATATTAAATAGACTTGAAATTCTTCAAAATGTCAGAAAATATAATTCAAAACGAAAGCTCGAGAATTTGAAATCTTTTATAGTATGAATTTATCCAAATGATTTTGATGGATTTGTTATTATAAATTTGAAATTCTTAAATTTAAATTCGTTGGCCCAAACATAACATTAGAAAAAATATTAAAATTAACCAAGGGAACATATAAGCTAATTTGTTTTTATTTTTATTTTTTGAAAACATTATTTGAAAGGGGTTGCGGCAATATACGGAGATTAACAGTGTATTTAGATTGATGGATTTTGAAATTATAAATTTCAAATTCCTCATAACCCATTTTTGCATTTATTTGGATAATTTTTTTTTTTAGAAAAAAAAATACATCAGCGTTTGTAAATTGACCAACATATTATTACAATATTTTAGTATGCAGTCCATATTATTAAATCAACCAACGACTTCAACATAAACAGAAAGACAACATAATACCATTAAAAGTAAATTAAATACCTATATCTGTAAAACTAAAACTCACAACCTCTTAGTTGTGTGATCTCAACCTCATCAAATTTTTCTAATATAAACTAATTTTTCATACATTTCTTGGAAAAATAAAACAAAATATCCAAAATGATTAAAAAAACCAAATTACTTTATTTAAATTATATTAAAAATAGGAAAATATATAAGAGAGCAAAAAAGAAAAGGTTGGGTCGTCCATATGATTTGGATTTGAATAAGAGAATAGGAATGAGATAATGCAGATAAGGTGAGAGTATGTGATGTGGAAATGGTGAGGATCCAGATGAAGAATGTGTGGTCCTGATTTCAAGATGCTATTGCTATCACCAAATCCCAACACCCCACCCACCACACACACACACACACACACACACCCCATTTTCTTTTATTTCTTGTGTGTTCAAAATTATTAAATTAGTGTATGAAAAATGGAAATTTAGTTCAATTTTAGTTTAATTGAATCTGGAAAAAGATCATGTCTTTATATAGTTGTGCTTACTTTATGATTTATTATTTTTTTAAATGTGAATTAATTAATTATATGCCTGATGATTTTATCGGGCTCAATCGAACTGAATTTTAAATATTTTTATTTTTCTTAATGTATACAGTTTATTATAACAATTATAATTTCAAATCAAATAACATATATAAAAACCATAAATAATTATAAAAATAAATATAAAATTGTATTCTTAAAATTCGAGTCCATCACTTTAGAGTTTTGAGGCGTCAGCCTTACATTTTCAGTAAATTCTCACCGGAATAAAAAATGATTTAAATCGTCAAGTTAAGATTATTCCCGTTCCTAATTTCTATTTCTCTATATATATACATAACCCTAAACAAAAATATGCATAATTTTATTTATCTATTAAATTTTTGGGAAGTAGTAGAGTATGAAATACTTTGTGTTTGAAGAAATAATAATTAGTAAACGAATGAGAAGCTTGAAGTCATTTACAAGCTAATGTCATGTTCTTGTCCCTACAATGTACCACCATTTCCCCTTTATTTATTATTTTTTTACTAACAATACAACACGTTATATTATGTGTATATAATAAATATTTTTATATTTTAAAATATATTATAAATAAAAATAAAATATACGATCCAACACATTATAGTTCAAAAAGGAAAAAAAAACAACGAACTTAATAATATTATCGACACACACAAAAAAAAAAAAGAAAAGAAAATGGTGTTATGGTGTCACAAATCGCTATATACATGAGTGAAAAATGTATTTTTTTTAATATTAATATAAATAAAAAATTTATAAATAGCACATATACGTCCCTTAAAAAGCACACTAGGCCAAGATTCATTATTCTATCCTCTACTACTCTTTGCACGCGATGCCTCCAAATTTTATAATGTCATTTTTTTTTTATTTAAATTAAAAGGACAATAAGTACTATAACTTAAGATAAGTATATTTGATGTAATTGTTTTTTTATGTTTAATTTCAAATAAAATATTTAAATAGTATAAAAATTCGTCAAAATATCCCTAGAAGTCAATAAAATTGCATAATAATTCAAGAATTCGTGTAGTTTTTATTTTGGCTCGGATTGAGCTAATTACATCACAAGCAAGTTGAGTCGTTCGCATAACAATACGAGTTATATCGATATGACTTGTCCAAATGGATCAGAATTATGAGTATCGAAAAATTCAAAGCTCGTCATAATTTGCTTTCTATTCTAAATTTTTTTTCTATTTGGAGCGATCTCACCGACTTGAAAATCAAATGAATATATATGTAGTTGTTAATATTTCAAGTTCATCACATTTACATTAAATTACAAAATTAGGAAGACTTACGAAGATTCAGCTATAAATGCTTGAAAAAGACAAAAATACCCTCAAGATGATTTCAAACGCCCAATAAGACTAAGATCCGCGTATTCTTATTCATGTCAGGTCACACCCGACCCGGATCACCACCATTGATCATTTAACACTTGGATGGTGGAGATTACGACACATGGATGGTGGATCCGCACTAGTACGAACATTTGCCCTCATAAATACTTCGGAGGCACAGACACTTAATGTCAATAATTTATTGAGAGAATATTCTTCAATATTTTTCCTTCTTTCTCGCCATATTAACTTAAACATCAAAGGGTTTTAGTTAAAACCCTTCCAACAAACCTAATATTTATTAGTTTTATTAGGTCCTGAATACATATTCGGATTAAATTACCCCTCGAGGTCACTGCAATCTCGAACACGAACCAAAATACTTTGATCATTAAATCATACTTTAACATAATAATGTATTTAATGATTTTACTTTTAAAAAAATGCACAAGTAAGAAAGGAGAGAAAATAAGGTATTTATACCTTAACCATAAAAACAGAAGGGAATATACAAAAGAAAGGCAGCATCAGCATCAGCATTTGGTGCTTTGCAAGAACCTGTTGTCTTTTTCTTTATTTTTATATTATATTTTTGCATCCCGAAAACGCGTTTGCTTTAAATCCACGGAGAGCCCCCCCCCCCCCCCCCCCCCCCCCCCACCCCAACCAAAAAAAAAAAAAAAAAAGAAAAGAAAGTTATAATCCCCATCTTTTTAGGCCCCACAAATTACAAAAAAAGTCAAATTGCACCACAAACATCCAAACAGGAAATAGGTATGCTGTATGCTTCTTCTGTCTTTTTCTTCTTCAATTCTTTTTTCTACTCTCTTCTATGTGTTCGAATTTTATTTCTATAATATTATTTATTTACATATTAAATGTTAATACAAATTTCCAAATTGGGCTTACCACATTTCCCCTTTTTCACTACATTTATTTATATATATATATGGTTTAAATTTGAACTATCGAAAATACTTACAAATTACATATGAACTCAACCCTCGATCATGAGGACACGACGGCAAGTTTGTCTGACTGTAAGTCAAAATCCGACCGACTATATTCTGACTGTAAGAAAAACCCATACTTTTATTCCACAGATCTAAATTTCTGTATATTTTTCCTCTCTTGCCGATCGATCCCATATCAAAGGAGAACACTTTGCTCCCAATAGAAAAGTTCAAACCCATAGTATTTTCTATGTTTTTTTTGTTGTCTTGATCCATGGATTGATTTTAATTCTAATTAGTGTAGTTTGGATGAAAGAAAGAGATGTTGCAATCAATTGTAATAAAATAAGCAATTTGGGGAAGTGTATGAATTTGCAGTTGGGTAGGTTGACTTTCTTGATGTTGGATGAAGATGGAGTTGAGGGCTTTTTTCTTTATATATCTAAACTCTCATAATTGAGTTGCAGTTACACTTACAACTTAACCAAATATATAATTAGTATTAATTCATTAATGTCTCTCTAATCATATCTAAATGACAGCTGTGCTTTAATAATTACAATATCACCTGACCAACTACCTATGTCCCCTCCAAACCTAATTGTTTCATTTTTATAAACCAATTAATTTTGTAGCTTTTTGTATATGTTATTCTAGTTTATATTATCATAATATTATTTATGTGGAGATTTGTTACTGATTTATTGCAGGTTAAGCAGATTTTTTATGACTTAACTATTTTTATAACAGTGAAGATGTATACACTAATGTATGAAGATGTATGAGAGTAATTTCGTTGTCAGAAAAAAATTAGTTTACCTGCAATAAGTCAGTAATAAGTCAATTGAAAATAAATATAGATTCTTTTATCCATTTCTTTGTTAATACTATAATCAAATTCGATGAAATTTTGACTAATCGAGTGAGTATTTGTTAGATAAAAGTAAACTTCATAAGTATTAGATGTAGTTTTTTAAACCACAGGGTCTATGTTTAATTACAAAAAACTTTACGGGAGGGCGGTATAAGTATTTCTATAATAAATTCAGTTCTAGTTCGATCAATTTATAATTTAGTGTTAATTACACTTAGACCCCTTCTAAAAATACAAAATTATACTTTTTTTCAAGAAAGTTTGAAATTACTAACCATCGAAAAATTCTTCATTTATACCTGACACATTTCTGTTAAGATCTAGACGAAAAATGCCAATGCTAACTAAAAAAAATGCTTCATTTCATATATATATATATATATATATATATATATATATATATTTGATGCTAACATCGATTTTTTTTCTTATAAGTACAAAATTATAGCATGAAATGAGCGATAAAATTATAATTTACGTAATTATTTTGCTAATGTCTATATTTTCCATCCAAACCCTAACGAAAGGGAGTGAGGTGTAAATAGTGAATTTTTAAAATGAGTGTAACTGTAATTAAAAAAAATTAAGAGAAAAAATATAATTTCACATTTTAAAGAAGGTCTAAATGTAATTAATCTTTATTATTAACCCAAGTTTTTTTCCTTTTTAAATTGACATAGAAAGTAGATGAGATTGAGGAGCCCACATGTCAATTCTTGTAAGGTTAAGAGTATACCATAAAAGTCTTGAACAATGCCTAAAGTCTTTAACTTTATATAAATCGAATTAATTAAACCCCAATTTGCGGTTTAATTACAAGCTGGTCAATGAAAACTGGAGAATCCAAACAGTGAGAATGTATAAATAGTTTGATGCTCCAAGAACTTGTGTTAGGTTGAAGTTATAAATAGGCTTTGTTGGAATGACTTAGTGGAGTGTATGCAAACAATTTACTTTTTTGAGAAGCTATCAATTTTAACGAAAATTGAAATTCGAAATAATAGTGATGTGGGAAAGAATTTGCAATTAGATTTTCTTTGATTTTGATATGTATAAAAAAGTAATACAAGGTAAAAAATAATACGGGGTATGATAATACGAGTCATGAAGCCCGCAGGCTCCGTATGATAATAGAGAAGTAAGAAGTAAGCTGCATGGATAAATTTACAAAGTCTGCCTACCACCGTACAACACAAGTTATCCCATGGTGCAAAAAGTGTATGAACTGCCCCCCTCCAAGCATGAAGATATACGAGGCTTCCCCTCCCTCAGATAGGAGAGAGCCTATGCGCAAATCTATCAAAAATCCGAAGGTTAGACGCGAGTATCAAGATAGATAAGATGTCTTAAAATTTTGGAAAAAGAGCCCCAAGAATGATCCCTATACCCTCTAGGAGTCATAAATGAAGAGGAGATAAAAGAAGGAAAATGAAAAATCATTACGTTTGAGTTACTCAATTCCCACCACATCAGATTTAAATCACTAAGACATGAAATTCATATTAAAACCCAACTAATTTAAATCCAGCTCGCATCACACCAAAATCAAGGAAATTAAAAGTTTATGACCTGATGCTTCATGTTGCTGCTCTTTACGTGAAGTATTATCTGATCTAATTATATATAAGTCTTACAATTTTATACTTGAAAAGACACATTTACAAGGAGATGAGGCTTTTAAGCTTACAGTCACTCAAATTTTTGGCATACATTTGCAAAACTCCAACTTAAGATCTTATTCAACCAACCCTATGTAGATATTCTGCACAAGTTTGCTGGTTGTGTTTGTGGGCCTTCTGAGTGTGTCCTGTTTTATATTGCCAGATTGTGAGTATCAAGTATAGGTTTTGTTTTATAGTCTTATCAAGTACTCCCCTCAACATATAAAATTTCCGTATCTTAACCGACCACCTTAAAAGGCAAGAAGATCAAAGATGTCCAAAGGGCAAAGTCCAGCAGCACCAACAAGATAATTGAAAGCCCAGCCCAGTTGACCAATTGCCCAAGATGTCTGATTCTATCACCAAATTTAGGACACGCTGCCAAATTAGGTGGTGCGCCAAGAATTCAATAACTCTGTTGTCTTCTCTCAAGTCTAATAATACAAGGAAAACTTGCAGTTAAACTTGGGGTGGAGGATGATTTTTTTTCAGACAATTTCCACTTTGCCCTACATTTCCAGAGATGGAGATGAGATGGTTTCATCATCAATCTAAAGTGTAAAGAATATTACAAAAAGGGATGGGTCCTATTTCTAGGCAAGGGCAAAATAGTAATTTTACATGAAATATTTAATAATGATGAATTGGAAAGATAAAAGGAGCAGTTTACCATAAGGTTCCGTGGGATAAAGCTCTGCCACACTTGGTGTTTTCTGCATTGAATATTTAAATAGTTATCATATTTTTCTTATTTTTATTAAGTAAAGTGTGCGTCAATCATAGTGTGAGGAAATTCTAACTCAGATCAAATATGGTCGGACCTGAATCAATATACAAGTACAATACAATTATTGTGTGAATATGTACAATTTAAAGATAGTGATAAATCACGTGACAAGTGTATCATACTTTTTTTGTAATTAATTTACTTCGACCGAATCTAATCCACGTAAAAAATTTCTCCCTAATGTGTAGGTTTGGGACAAACCCATCTTTACTCGCACTCCCTGAAGGTGTAATATGGCAAGTACAAGTCAGCTTTTTTCTCCACGTCAAATAGATTGTTGATATGCACAAGAATTATGTACCAAAAGGAAGAAAGATACAATGAGATGCAGAACTCACAGAGATTCTTTCCATAGCATCCAGAAGCCAATATGACTTTGATCAAGAGAATATAGATTATACATGACCTATAAGATTCTTGAGAACTGCAAGAGCATTGCAAAAAATCAGCAATTTTAGTTCCTGGCGCATTGGGGATTCCAAGATTTGGCTCAAAATGCAAAAAGATGGGCTGTTTTATCAATTAATTGGGGGCACAATGCACATAGTGACTGACCCTGTTTCTTGTTCTACCTTAGGTTCCTGAAGAGCGGCAATACCCTTGACTTGGAACAGACATATCAAAGCAATCAGTCAGTTGATATACATTAAAGTTCACAAGAGTGAACTCACATGCAGAAAAGAGTACCAAAAAAAGGCCTTATCTAATACCAAAAAACCATAACCGAACTAATTGGCCTCATATCATGATAGGCTCCAGTTATTTAGGTAAAACTTCGAATATCATGACTGCATGACTTTATTTTGCGTAAAACAAGCAGGTGCTTTGAATGATTGGCACTTCCACATTGGTGACCTCTCAATAGGCATTAAACTATTGCCAGAAGCCGCCACGGGAAACACTGGCTGATTGCTCACTGCAGTTTTGCTTCCGTTGTCTTTAGACAGTGGCATACCTTGATATTTCAGCTCCTCCTTGGGGCAGGTTTGATCTCTGAAACTACAAATGCGCAAGGGCAATTTTTTTTGCTTAATTCTACCCCTCTTTTTACCAAAATTATCCAAGGATTCAGGAGACTTGTCCTTTGATGGAACCCCCACTTCACCATTTTGCAACTTCAGTTGATCAGTTTTACTGGATTGCCATCCTTGCCCATTCTCCAACCTTATGTCATCATCTCTGTCAGGATTTATTGTGTTCAAATCTACCATAATAGTGTCTATCACCTTTACTGGACCTTCATTATCTACCTCTACTACACAATAGCCATTGCTTGTGTTGATGCAAGGTCGATTCCCTTCCCCAGGTGGAATTCCGCTGCAAATACTAGTTCTCCCGGAAGAAGCAGAAGTTTTCAGCCTCGTACGCTTGTGATTCTTTGGATCAGAACCTGATGAGTTCTTCAAAATTCTTGGGAACTATTGATGGACTGGTGCAACTTGCGAGCCAATTCTTCATCTGTTCTACAGTTAGATTTTCCTTTGTTTTTATTGCACAATGCTTGAACAGGTACATTCTTCTTCATCTTATTAGCTTTTAGACATTTTTCTTTGCTGGCAGCCTCCTCAAGAGTGGCAACAAGATCCAAGGCACTCTTGGCAGCGGCCATTGCCTTTGCTGCTTTAGCAGCCTTCTGTTCAGCAACAGCCCTTGCAGCCTCTGCAACCTTTGCAGCTTCCATAGCAGCACATCTAGAGGCTTCAACAATCTCCTCATTTGAAAGATTAATGTTACTCAACTGGGACCTTAATAGATTATTAAGACGGGTACCATATTCGCTCTCGGCACTACGAGAAGTGGATGGTGCAGAGGAATTAACATCAGAACTCTGTCTCTTCAATCCAGCCAAAAGCCGCTTTCGGGGTGGCAAAAGGGCATCAGCATCCAAGTGATTAACATCACATCTATTTGTCTCCATCCCACAAAACCTCTTCAAACTACAATCAACAAATGAATATTCAAACCATTAGCATGCAGTTCCAGCTAAATCACCCTCAAATTCTTATTAACTTCCCAAAACCCTTTTCCCCAAGACAACATAATGTAACCCACTCAATAAAGGAAAAGAGATTACTATTAAATAAACAACAATCTACTGCCAATTTGCAGCATCATTTAGTAGAACCATATAAAATATAATTGAGCCAAAACTTTGTCGCGCGAAATTCTTCATATACAAATTTAAAATGGAAAGGCTTCTAAAATCCATTGATGTTCTCATATTATCGAGAACTGAAGTTAAGTTATTAATCGAGAAAACACAATATAGAACAAAACCCTAGGGTTTCTTCTGCAACCACAGATCCAGAAAATCAAATTTAGCGTCAAATCATAAATTCAATGACAAGAGTTCCTCCTCTGATGATGATAACAGGATAAAAACAACCAACGAACACACCAAACTTATATCATCAGAACAACTGAAACAAAACAAAAAAGGAAAGAAACAGGAAAAAGAACCGTCTTTCCAATTTACATACCTCTAAACGCAACAAAATCAATGGTAGAACATCAGATCATCCATTTTCCTCCTTTGACGTTCAACTCTCACAAAATCCAGCTAAAAGAATATCCTCGAAGAAAAAGAAAACGAACAAAAAAAAACCAATTCAAACCCTTAGATTCAACCAACTTCCCCTGCTCCAATTCCCATTACAATCACCAAAACAACGGTCCATCAAAAACCCCGGGAAAATGCTCCGCCGTGCCGTTCGCTAATTGGATTAACAAACGGCGAATGATGGTGGTCGGATCGTCGAAACTGGAACAACGAATTGGCGTCCGATGATTCCCAAGGCAAGAATTAAGAGTGTAGGATTGTTTTCCTCCTCTTCTATCAAGGATTTCGTCTTTTTCTTAGGCTGCCCTGTAAGAAAGAGATGACGAGCTATGGAGTGATTTCACCACGTATTTGTGGTGGCAGTTTGGGACTAAATTACCCCCATGAATTTTGTTGGCATGACGAAATGCCCCTACCCCCGCACCCCCCCTGTAACATCAACGTATCTATCCCTACATTTTTTCCGTAGACCAACCACCATTGCATTAATTATTAATTAAAAATCTTCAGTTAATTAATGTTTAATTTATAATGTGGCCCTTCATTTTGTGGAATATGCCTAATTCCATTCAATTTAATTACTCAATTTTCTATTATGGACTACACATTCTCATCATTCAAAAAAAAGTTATTATTTAGAATTAAATTAATTACATGAAAAAAAGCGATAATTTAATCGATTTAACAAATTTGAATGTATTTCAAGATGCGTGTAGTATTTATATTAATGGATGCATTTATTATGGTTGAACGAAAAGACAATTTTATTTTCTAATATAGATTTATCATTTTATTATAATGGGTGTTTCAGTAATTAGCGTGACGAAGAATATGAATAAGCAGTTCTTCAAGTTCAAGAATGGAACTATGTGTGTAAAATGTTTCTTTAGATATTAATTAAGACGATTTGGGCTGAAAGCTGATGACTTACAGCACGAGTATCAGTGGCGACGTCAGCAGTTATGACAAAGAGCAAACTAAAGGTAATGAGGAAGTCGAGGGCAAAAGCGCGGCTACTGCCGACGGATTGGCAGCTGAGATGAAAAGCGGGAACAGGGCTTTGAGGGCAGAGGGAAGCCGGCACCTGGGCGGCGATGTAACCTGGTACTTGCAGCCAGGGAAAGCGGACGACTATTGTCGCTGCCAGCCCCGAGCATGCTGCGTTCCCTATAGGGTTTCTGCTCCGTCGTACTTTCGGTTTACTATTGGCCCTGCTGCGGCTGCAATTATGAGAATGAATGTTCCGACGAACTCTGCACCAACCTACACAAACATGCATGATGCGACATATATGTAATGGTGATGCATCTAATATAAGTAAACCATATATGTTATAAGACATATAGATGAGAGACATGAAAGAAACCTTGCGAGCGAGAAATATGTGATTCGGTGCAGAGAAGCCGGCAGGCACTTGCGAAGAAGTCAGGCCATTGATGTCTTCCGTCTGCAAGTTGTCGATGGCATAAGCCATGTCGTTGTCGCCCCTGGCGTCGCCTGCCGACATTGCTTTGGTGTCCGGACGTCAAAATTGGCCACCCTTATGTATAAGTGAGATGCATGAGGAATTCCAGATTCTTAATTATAATGTTGGAGCGAAGAGAAACGGAGAGTAGTAGTGGTTGGGAACTTGGGAGAACAGTGGATGTGAAGTTATACAAAATTCTCGAGTTCAATGTAAGGAATATAAGGAGGGAGGCGATGAGCGGGCGGCGAGGGGACCATTGTTTTTACTTTTTTCCAATATTACTTATTGTTTGGTCAACTCCCTCTAACTCTGACTTGCCTCGCTTTTTGATTGTTATATTGTAATATTACATAGTTTATAATTATTTATTGCCCCCCCATTACATTAAGATTTTCATTTCCATATTTCGTATACCTTCAACATTTATTGTTGTTGACCACAAAGTAAAGCCACTTATCTAAAGAACAAAAGTATTTCATGACATTTCCTTCAAGTAGAGATTTGGGCTGATTACGCCCAAAATGATAGAGATGAGCTTGAGTAGTTTCTTGTAGACCTTCTCTCTTAAACTGTCTAAATGTATTGATTTCTTGAGACACATCATTTCTAGATACTAGATTAAAAAGAGAATCATCAGATTACATAACCCTGTTTTTGCAGGAATCATGAGACCTCTGCTCACGGATTACAAACATACGGCAATTTTGTTGACTACAAAGACTACCAACCAATCTGCGTCCTAGGAGATTATCATCAGATAATCTTAGCTCAATGACTTCAAATTATCACAATTCACGAGATTGTCGGAACTTCAAGGGTACAATAGTTTAGGCGTCTCAATCATTATCAGATCAGAAAAATCACCATCCTCCCAGTTCATGTATGGTGGCTTTGGTGATCGAGGAGATCGACAGGCAGGTGAACGGTAGCCGGAGAGCTTGGATTTCAAGAGCTGCTCTGGAATCTCTTCCATTTCCATAAAATGCTTCATATTACTCTCAGCCTGATGATATATGAACCGATTGGTTTCGTTTGTACTCATAAAACTTAGTAAAATAATTTCATTAAAAGATAATGCAAAAGCTTTACCTTCTTTGCTGATGACTGAAGTCCCCCCTTAGCGGATAGCAGCACTGGCATATCTGATAAGCAGGTAGTGCAAACTAATTATCCAGACATAACCTAATATCAAGACGAAGCTGATTATTATCAATCAAGAGGCGACAGTAATTACCATTATTTAGTCCTACTGACTTCAGAAAGTAGTCCATGTCAACAGATTTCATCCGAGCTTTGATGCATTCTTGATGATTGTGAAGAAACCTCTCCTCCACCAGAGAACTAGGGGCTTTTTCTTCTGCAACAGCGTTCAACTTTTGGCCAGCTCTTGACGCCTGCTGTGCCAGTGGCTTAACTGAGTTTGTGAGGTCAGCGAGTGCTTTCCGACCTGCAACTTTTCCTTTCTCATTTACCAGCTTCGTTAATCTTGCTTTAGCATCACTGGGATCTTTCTCGATAGAAATTATATTTGAGGAATTTTCTTTCTTCCTCGACGGAATTTCAGAAGGCTTTCTTGAGTTTGATATGTCATTCAGAGCCTTCCTTCCAGTAAGTCCTCCTTTCCTACCCGTTTTGCCTACAGTAGGCTTTCCCACAGGAGTAGCGCCTGTATAAGGTATCAACGCATGAAATAACATATGCGGATGAATCTAAAAAGAAAATGTCTTCAAGTGACTGTTAGCTATAGAAGTTACCATTGTAGAGTAAATTCAAGTTCTGATCTTGGATCAGGCAATGAGCCGGGGTTGCCATGCTTGCTTCTTTCACAGAAACTTTCTTTAAAAATTAAGAGAGTATGTTGGTATTAGCAATGAACAGTGAAATAAGCCAAGAAAAAGAATGATTCCTTCCACCAAGAACGCCAGCGAAAGAGTGCCGAGTGAAATGTGAAGGGATTAAAGCCATTTTGCGTATCAATGACTCATTAGGCATTCAGCAAGGCACATGAGATACAGAATATATACACCAAAAATTTGATCACTAATAACTCAAGAAATGCAAACCCTTTACACTTCTCAAAATTTTGAAACTCTCAACTATAATTTAAATTAAAACAGCAAACAGACCAGATGAAAGATAGAACGGGACAAACCAAGAAACCAAATCACCGACAGACATCGATACATTGAATCAGTCACCTTATTCCCACAAAAATCAAAGCACACAACCTTTACAACATTCTTAACCAGAAAAAAAAACCCCAGCGTTCATATCAAATTCATACATCTAAACTTGCATTCAAACCCTAGAAACAAAGTCGAACTTAAACTTCTCAAACAATCATCTTTCTCCCTAAATTGAAGAACCAAAACACCCGCATCCCCAAGAACCACTCCAACAAAGCAATTGAATAACGAAAAAGAAACAATAACTAATGGCCAAACATTACAATACACGAAAGTCACACCCGTAAACAGGCATCCAGACAGCGATCCCTGCGCCACAACGAGAACTTACCTTGGAAATTACTCAGAAAAATGCAGGATTTAATAGCGAAAATTCCCAGAAAATTTTCTTGACAGACGTCCTCCTTCAATTCAGAGAAAATTTCTCGCTTATTTCCGCGGAAATTACCAAAAAAGGATACGCTCTCCTTTCCCCTCCTCTTCTTCGATTTCTCAACGGCTACAGAAATTGAGTTATGAAAATGTGGGCAACTTTTTCCAGTTTTTGTATATAAAAGGGCGGTAGAGAGCCAACGGTCAAATTCATCAGAAATATATATGGGCTAACATATATTGCAAAAAAGCCCACAAGATAAATGGGCCAAGCCTGATGAGAGCTTTATGGGCTGAAGCCTTCAAAAGAAGAGGCTTGTGAGCCCAAAACTTTTCCGAAAGAGTTTTATTTTATTTTGCATTTTATATATACACGTCACATGTTTAAATTCTATTCTATTTCATATATACACGTTAATTGTTTAAAATTATGTCAATGGTATATGTAAATAACAATTTATATGTATGATGTACATATAAATTGTGAGATACGAGTTGTATATGATAATACACATTATAAATATCAGATTAAATATATAAATAATATTGTAAAATTTATACCTATAGTACTATACCATTTTATAAAATAAAATAAAATAAAAAACTTCTTAATCTACATTTTTTGGGTTTGTTGACCAAATTTCATCCTCCCATGTTTCTATGAGCTTATAAACTTTTTGTAACATCCTATGAAATATTTGGGAGCTTAAAAATGTTAAAAGGTATCTGTATTTATTTTTTATTTAAAAAAAAAAAGAGAACTCATAATATCGAAAATTAAGATCTAGAAAACTAAAGAGTTCGTACTTATCTATAAAATTTTAACAAAGTCCTTCATTCTACTAAATTGTCATTGATAATAATAAAAATGAGTTGGTCCAAATAGAGCTAAATGGTAAAAAAAAAAAAAAAATCGAAAATTCCACGAGGAATGTAAAGTCTAAGGTACCCTCTATGTGGCCCGAGTTAGGTAACGGTCCAAGATGCTCCTAAAAAGTTTAGTTTAGGTAAAGCCCTCAAGGAGTCCAATAAGAAGTGCCCCAAAAAATAAATTGATCAAAAGAAGTCCAATCAACTCAAATTCGAAAGAGCATAGATCCAAGAGAACCTCACAAGCCCATAAGAAAACTTAGGGACTTAAAATCCCCCAACCAAATTCAAAGCTCATATCACATGGCATCCACGTAGGTGTTAGAATATCGATTTTTTCAATAGGATCTCTGGAAGTACACCTTACATAATCATATAAGGACCGACAACCCTCTCGCAACACGTGGCACCTTCAATCAGATTATGTACTACTTTCCGCTCTTAGTAGACTCGAGCATCATATTTTTTTTTCAAAAAAAATTACATAATATCATTTTCATGCACGCAGTATATTGAGCAGAGTAAAAAGATGGTGGCATTCTTGCCCACATTGACTACACCATCTCAATAAATAAATATCTAACAAAATGTGATCCATCATCATTCATTTCAAATATGAAAAGATCTTCTCCCCATCCCCACAATCATTTCAATTTATGTCTTTAATTTGATGTTTGCCCTTTCTCTCTCTCTGACCCTAACGTCATCCCAAATATCATTCACTTTCACATTCATTTTTCCCTCTCTCTCTTTTTTCATTTTTCAGTTACATTAACTCTTCGCCATCATTCTATATTTATGACCATTTACTGGTGCTGCCTGTATTTTTCTGCCTTACGGCCTTACCCACCCACCCCACCCACCCCACCCCTAATAATACATATATATTATATATATATGTATAATTGCCAATTTATTTATTTATTTTGAAGATTTTAGTAAATTTCTTGAAAGTTGAATATATTAACCACAAAATTATGATTAGTAATTTTGGAGTAATTTGGTATTAGGAAAAGCCTAATGGTAAGGTAAAAAGCATTGATTGGAAATTCAATCAACATAGTTTTGCGAGATTTCATGTTAGTCAAGAAATGATTAGAGAGAGGAAGTGGGCTAAGGGCCTCATTATCAAATGGTCCCTCAATTATTTCAACTATTAACTCGCACACCCTAAGTACGTACGCCTTCTTAAATCATTCTTAAAATCATACAGTGATTTCAACACAAAATATAATTAAGGGTAAATTACACAAACGTCTATTAAGGTTGGGTCTAATTATATACTCTATACTTTTTAGTGAAATTACAGGTGTACCCTTGAGGGCATGTTACAGTAATGTACCCCAAAAGCTATTTGTAAAAATTTACCACTAAATAGAGGGTGTACTTGTAATTCCGGCAAACGCAGGTTATGTGTATGATTAGATCTAATCTCAGAGAGTGTCAGTATAATTTACTCTAAAATTAAATTGCTAGAAACTAAAATTTCTTTTAAATTAACCAATAAATAATTATAAATATACCTTTATTTTAAGAGTTAATCCTGGAGCCACTGAATCCTATAATGCCTTCATTTATTTATTTTTCTTTTTGCATTTTCACGAGCGAAAAAGTTAAACCATTCCCAAAAAATATGATTATAAGATTTCGAGCCCTGATTTCAACAAAACTCCGCTTTAAAATTCAATTTGTTGCCATTGAACCAACAATTCGTTAGTTGCATTAATCAGACATAAAATGTTGAAGTAGCATTTGAAGTTGGTGCAGGGAGACATATATGAAAGAATAATTGAGAAGAGAAAAAGGAATAAAATTGTCCTATATATATATATATATTGTTGCAAGGCATTTGTTTGAAAATCAAAATTAGAACTACTACAGCTTTCCAAAGTACTTGTGTTTTTTATTCCTTTCTAGTACTACTGCATAATAACAATTATAATAATAATAATACTTTTACAACATATATATAGTACAAAGGCCATCCTCCAACAATTCATTCTACATTATCTCATAAATGCAATGTTTCCACTTTTCCACATTTATTATTCCCTTATACTTCAATTTTTTACTCTTTTTGCCCTAGGGTTTGTGTGTGTGATCTCATATCCCAACTGGGATTAGGTTTTTTAGACTGAATTATAACAGATTCTTTTTAGGTTTGTTATAATTATAAAATTTTTTTATTTAAAAAGTTATAAATACCTTTTGAGATTGACAATCGTGTAATAAATACCCCTTCATTGACGACCCATTATAGGGATTATTTGTTAGACGAATTTTAATTTCAGGGAGATATTTGTAACTTTTCAAATAATAAAGAAGTATTTGTAATTTATCGTTTAAGTTATGTTCTTGCTCTAGCTCATGTTGCGAGTTTTTACCTTAATTCACCTTCGCTTACAAAGCTCGGTGAGAACAATACTAAAAAGCTTAAACTGTGAATTTAAAGTCAGTAAGATGGAAACAATGTGAAGTACAACAGTAAATCAAAGTAGTATTAAAATTTATATATAATTTTCAGACGTTATATATCTATAGAGACAGTCGAATTGTACAATTCATTATGAACTGTTAAATTTAGTCTGTCGATTATAAAAAATCAATTATATTATTAAATTTAAATCATTATCAGGTTCAAATCCAATCAACCCAACGTAGAGTGCGTGAACTCAGAGCTGTTTAAGCAATTAAATTGATTTTCGGAGGCTCTTTTTGTCATTTCCAGAGGTCCAAGTGCTACCCTGCCCACATCAAAGTAAACTTCAATTCTTGCAAAAGTTATCCCACAAAGTGTTTCGAAGGGTTTTATTTAAAATTTTACTTTTCAACCTTTGACTTGAAAAACCTTAAAATATTATGTTTGATAAATTAATTTCTCTGCGTGTGAACTTATGAAAAGAAAAAAAAAAAAAAAAGTTATTTTCAATCAATTTTTTTTAAAAAAGAAATGAAGCAAGGAAGATTCATACTCATGTTAGTCGAATCAAACCAATTATAAAATAAGTGTGATACACTTGCTATGTGATTGATTACTTTTTCTGAACTATACACTACCTCACCGCAAGTGTATTGACCTGCAATATAAATTAATTTAGATTCGATCAAATTTAATTTGACTTAGAATTTCCCATTAAGCAATGGTTATAAATTTATTGAGTTTATGTATTTTTCACCCAATTTATTATTGTCTCATTTCCCAAAATGCATATCCAATATTCATGAAGAAATAAGATATTGATGATTAAATTGTTCAAATACTCGCAACTCCTGCTGGAAAGTTTAGAAATATTTCCCTCCCACGTTACTCAACTTTGGTATAATTTAAATTCTCCTCGTGTTTAGTTTCTTCCCATTAAAATCGATGTGGGGCTAAATAGCCTAAAATTACCAAAAAGCCCCCAAACTTCTCAATAACACCAAGAACGACTAAAACCCACATCAATCATAATCAGACTCTATTGAATCAGTCCCGTACCGACTTGAACCCTGCAATGTACAGGCTCTTCACAACTTACACGATCATTTCTAAATTAATAGTTTCTCCATACTACAGGTATAATTTTTACCACACTGACCAAGATTTCCTTCATTATGATTTTACTGATTTAAAAATCAAAATATTGTAATCACAATTTTTTTGGTATTATTTCTACACGTGGTCCTTCGTTGCATACAAATTTATCTAAGTATTTTAGAGCTTTTCGTGAGTATACCGAACCTCTAACACAATTTTTAAATTAAAAAGAAGAATAAAAATATAGTTTTGGGAGTGAAAATAGGTACAAAAATAAGTGTCTTAAGACAGAAGTGTAAGAATTGAGGTAGTTAGAGATGCAATGTGAAGAGGAAAAGGGGTGGGGAGGGTTTTGGTTTTGGTTTTGGTTTTGGTTTCGGTTTGATTGTTATGTTATGTGGAAATGGTGGTAACATGTTTGCATAATTAAATTTAGGCACCAAGTTCGGTACAATGTTTGGTGACTCTGTACTAAATTCGGAGTTAAAATTCAAAATTCTTCCCCCACGCGCGCGTCGAAGAGGAATTTCGTAATTTGCGTTGGAGGACCAGAGTAATGGGATGTGGACCCCCTCACAACAAATGAGAATAATACACGTGTTCCCACCAAACTAGAACTACCTGAAACCATACCCAACCATAACCAAATACTAGAATAATAGTTCCCCCGTGGACCCCACCTCTTCCCACTTTTGAGTTCTGGAGGAGCACATTACACTGCACTGCAGGCTAGCAAACCCAATCCTTACAAATCACCTACTCCCATTTTTACATTTTTTCTTTCTAAAGTCTAAAATACTGATTTTTTTTTTAAATTAAAGTATTTTTGTCCTAAAAGGGTGGTACAATTTTAGAATTTCTTTTTGTCTTTTTTTTTTTTTAAATAATTCCACGACTTCTTTTCTTATGCCAAGCAAATAATACGTAACACAAGCTCGAGCCAACAAACAAATACGATACGTATGTGTATACTGCTACATCTGATATTTCAAACAACAACGAGTCTAAAATGCACGGACTCAATAAATAGATATGATATGAATACTGCTATATAAAAATAATAATACCAAACTATATAATACAAGAACAATCTACAAAAAATCAAAATTGATCTATAATGCATGGACACAACCAATAGATGTGACACGAAAATTTTTGTACGAGAAAATCTTAAATAACAATAAAAACTATATAAAACAAGTACAATTTCAAAAATATCCAGAGTAGTCTATAATACATGGACACATCAACACATTTATTACAGTACGAACACTGCGATACTAAAAATCTCAAATAACACCATCGAACTATTGAATCGAACGATGTCAAGATTGATTTGTAATGCATGGCACAAGGACTTAAATATAATAGGACAACACAAAAAAATGTATTAACTTGAAATTCAGCCTAAAAACAATTTTCCTGAAATTGAGAATTTGTAGATTGCATTTTAGTGAATATATGTCAATTTAAAAGCCCCCATAGAAAAAAAAAATGAAGAGAAATGCCTAACAAAGTTGGAGGAATGAAAAATACATTATTAGTTGTTTTTCCTCATCATTGATTTTCCTTACGAAAACGTTAATACAAACACTAGCAACAATTATGTAAACACAACAACAATTTTTAGCCAAACTAATTAACGCTTTTTCCCCCGCCCCAAAAAGTAGAGGATGTCAAATCAACACCAAGCAGATGCGACGGTCAGCGTCCGTCCCATCCAACCAAAGCAGATGCCGCCGGACTGCTCGTTGACGGTGAATCCCGGGTTGCCACGTGTCCCCGAGTTCAGCTTCGACCGGAGCGACTCGGCCGCGGGTTGACTCATCCCCCGCGGCTTAAACCCGGCCATGCTCATGCGGGCTCGCCACTTGCCGAACACCTCGCATCTCTCCACCCGATCCCTGCCCTCGCACGCAACCGAGTTTCCAATTTTCCGGCCCAGACCCGATTCGATCCTGACCCGCTCCGGGCTTTCTCTCGACACCGTCGCGTCAAGCGAGTCGAATAATGCTCCGTAGTGCTCGTAGGTTTCCCGTACGCGCGGGATCAGGGGGGCGGTATTTGTATTCATTTCTTGCTCCACCACCGTCATCACCGTCGGGGAGAGCCCCTTCACGCGGCGGAGCAGCTCATCACGTAGATTTTCCGTTGTCACGCTCTCATCAGGCATTCTGTACAGTTTAAATGCGAAATTCACGGCCAGGGCTTCGGTAGATTGTACCTCCAATTTTTCGTGAGTCAAGTCATTGATATTGAAGTTTCTCACATGAAAATTCAAAGAAACTCCGATTCTGTTGGCCAATGCTTTAAGGCCTTCTCCGACGATCTTCAGTTTCTCCTCTCCGGCGGTGGCGAAATCCGTGAAGGTGGTGATCCTCAACGTCGCAAATGGTTTATTGTCGAGCTTCTTCTTCTTCACCGCCAGCGCGTGGAGCAAATGCACGTACTGCCCGCCCTGCCCGATATCGAAATCCAAGACATGGATTTTGTCATAACCCTGCTCCAAAGTGGCTTCAAGGATGGCTAAGTTTGCCGCCATGAAACCGAGCTTGAAACATGGGGAGACATCGTACAACATTTGTGTTGATGCTGCGTGCTCTTTACCATAAAGCTCGGACACCGGCGGAGGATGCTCTGTTGGGTTCACGCGCGAATTTAAAGCCGAAAGCATATAAGAGGTGAGCCTCTGTTCGGAAGAACCGCACGCGTTGGCCACCTGCTGGAGGCGCGTTAGGAGTTCAGTGGCAGCTTCAGGCTTCCCTTCGGAAATAGCCACCGCAGCGTCGATCAACGTTTGTTTCGGACAAGGCAAAGCAGGGGAAGCCGAGGTAGACGAACACGAGGAAGAAGAGGAAGTGGGTGAAGGAGAAATGGGCTTTTGAGTCGGACCCATCAAACTCTGTATCGTCTCCGACCACTCACTGTTGGTAACGACGGAAACAGCTTCTCCATCCTCTTCGTCTCCCAGCAACTGTTTTTCCAGCTCTTGCAAACGGTGATTCATCATATTCTTCTCCGACTCCTCCGCCGAAACCTGCAAAGCCGGACTCGAAAGACTTACACCCGGACTCCCAAACCCCTTGTTCTGCAGTACAGCCAAATTCGGCAAGGAAATTCTGGTAGACACATTGTTAACATTTCTGTTTGAAAGAGTCAAAGACTGTGGCCGGTGCTGCTGCAGAATCGGAAGGCCGTACCGTGAGTTTACAGAATTCGAAACCGAAGAACCCGATGAGACTTCCGGCGAAATGGACGGAACAGAAGAGAAATCCACCGGAGAGAGGGGAGATATCGGCGATGCATGCTGATAATTAGGCCTCGGCTTCACGTTCCGGAGATAAAATCCCAACCCCTGTTGATTCTGCTGCTGCTGCAAAAAACTCTGCTGCTGCTGCTGAAACTCCGCGAGAGACCTCTTCCCGATCAAATCGGTCCTGTGGATCTGGGCAGCCGGGTCCGGCAGAATTCCGGAAAGCGGCGAACGGAAGGAAAACTGCTGTTGTGGGTTAAGCCTAGTGTCGTAGCCACTGTTCATGTTTGTGGGCATGACGGTGGATCTTCTGCCGGCGGAAAAGAAATCCGGGACGCCCCCAGAGAAGCCGGAAGACATTTTCTCCACCGGAAAATGCGTGTGTTTGTATGTTTTCAAGTAGAAAATGGTTTTTGGGTTCTGGAAATATTCTGCATTTAGAAGAAAGCGAGGAGTTCAATTGTAGAGAGAGAGAGAGAGAGAGAGAGAGAGAGGTGGGGGGGGGCCGTGTGGGGATAGTGTTTTCTCAATTCGAAGCGATTGGATTGATTCTTGTTGTCATCATTGTAATAAGAGGGATAAATAGAGTAGTTTCGCGTTTTCAGAAAAATAAATGGAAATGCATTAATGCCGTGTTTGTTTCAATCAATTTATTAGGCTTTTTTGACGATTTCTCACCTCTCTCATTAAACATAAATCAACTTATTAATTACTACAATTCTTTCTCTTTATTTAATCATGTAATTATAATAATTATTTAAATCATTCATACACGTTACATGTATTTTTACCACTATTAAAAAATATAATAATAGTCTGTATTAAATTAAAATTTGAGTAATAAATAAATTTAAAAAATCAAGCGTAATTAATATTCTACTAAATATTACTCGATATCCAAATTAATTCCTATCCAAATTAAGCTTTAAAATAAATTATTCACCATCAAAATATTTTTATGAGGATAGTTTTGTAAAAAAACACACATTATTTGATTTATCAAGAAATTAAAATCATAAATTCAATTAATAAGTAAAATAAAATGATTAGTAATATAAGGAGTCCGCCAAACACGGCCTTAGCTGGGAGAGTTAGAGAGAGAAAGAGGTTTGTCCAACTGGGTGTGACTCTGAATTTGGTTTCCTCCGGTTTTGTGGTTTTGGTGTGCGCTTTATGTTTCTAAATTTGAAAAACTTGTTGCTTTTACGACACAGCTCGAGCATCTAACCCCCCTTCCTCCACCGTTAGATCCGATTGTCGTTTTGGGGAATTTGAGGATGATGGACGGTGGAGATTACGAGGATGATAAAACCGCCACAGCTGTTTCGGAAAGTCCCGCGCTAACCATCACTCCACGTGAACAACACACGTTCACGTTGAACCTGCCCAACTTCAACTGTCTATATTTTATTTAATGCATTTTGTTGTTATTAATTTATTAAACCAAATTAAAAAATGTCTTCCTTTTTTTTGGTGAATTCTTTAAGCAAAAGAAAAGATGTTATGGTCATACTTTATTATTTGTCTTTTCAAGTAACAGTTTATGCCCTCTTTCCGGCTTCAACTGAATTTTTTATTTCAAATTATATTATTTTTTTTATATATACATACAATATATTTATTTAAATAAAATATTTATACTCGTATTGAGTATATATTAAATTTATAATCATAAGATTTCAATGGACTAGTAATTTATTTATATTGAATTATACATCAATGATATAATAAGTATAATACATTCGAACGACACGAGAGAAGTGAAAGAAATAAGAAAGCACGAGGAGGAATAAATGAAGTGAATACACATACACGTGGGGTGGTGAGTTGCATAAATACCCATCACACGCCAACAACAGTTACACAAAATGCGCATCACACCACCCACCAACACCATACTAATCCTAATATCAATACCAATAACCAAATCAATAGATATTTTTATCATGTTTGAAAAAAAAAAAAAAAAAAAGTGTGTGAATTTCATTTTATTAAATTATGATTTCCTAACCAGCTTTCTTGACTTGAACACCTCCCATCTTTCTCAATTTTACATTCTTCTTCTATGACTTTTATTTTATCTTTTCGAATCGTGTAATGTAAGTATTTCAATACTCAAAATATCAAATTTAAAATTTTGTTCAAACTTTAGTAATTCAATTTAGATGTGTTTCAAGTGACCAAGTCACCAATATTTTTTTAATAGTTTAACGTCACATTAAGTGTCTATTTAATTCTGTTATTCATCAGTTTAAATTGATTTTCGAATAAAAATGTCCGTTTTTTTGCTTTCAAAATCACATTTTAATCTCATCACAATTATTTTTCATCGGACTGCCTATTGTATAGAGTAAATTCTATATAAATTGTTTGAAACGACGTTAAATGTAAAATTTAACTATAATTTGTATATGTAAATTCAGATGCTGTAATTATTTTTAAAAAAAAACTAATTATACAATCTTTGAGCTAAATTGAACGTAAAGATGTATAAAATCGAACACGTAGTCCACGAATTAAATTTATTATTATCCAACAAGAATAAAAAAAAATATGTACAAATCATGAACTTACTTTTTACCTTTTCTTATAACTTTTTGGTAAAAGTTTTTATTTATTTTATCTTAATAGTGAGAGAGCCCATTAGAATATATGCCACCTAACAAAGTTAAGGTCATTTTAAATTAAAAGTTTGTGAAATTCAAACAATCACCAATAATTAAAATAAATAAATAAATAAAATTCAGTTCCCACACACAAACACACACTCAATGGTGCATTTTGATCGCGTGACAGCGCAGTTGCAAGGACATTGGTAAGAAAACCTAATGACAAGTTGTATCTAAATGGAGTCCACACCACCACGAAATCGGCCATCTTTACACGTGGATCCGCAGCAGCAACTCTTGATGCTGCTCAGGTCACTCTTACTTTACTCAACCGTCGGTACCCGGTTGACTTCTGTGTCCACTACCGACACGCGTCGGTGTTTTGACCTTTTTGTTTAGGTGGGGGGAAAAAGGGGTCAGCCTGCGTTGGCGATGAACTGGCCATTTAAAAACGTTTGGATGTTAAAGAGAGATAATTATATTTTCTTTTTCTTTTTTTTTGAAAATTTTATTTTATTTTATACTTTATTTTACATACACATCATGTATATAATGATGATATTCTTATTTTTTTATTTTAGAAAATATTTGATACAACATATATATTTTGAATGGAGTAGAACATGAAATAAACTTTATAATAAAAAAATTCGATCAAAATAATTACACGTATACACCCTCATAATTAAAAGGTTAAAGTCTTGTAAATATTTTATAATGTTGGATAATGTTTTAATTTAAAGTTGTTGATGTATTTAGTTAGCAATTGATTATATATTTTTTTTAATTTGTTTGGAGGCAAATGATTAGAAAAAACAAAAAACTACCCTATTTTATTTGAAAATAATCCAACATGCAAATAAAAGACAACCCAAAAAAATAAAAAAGATAATTCTTATTTTGGGGGGGGGGGGGTGGTGTTTGTAAAAATTTAAATTTAATTGTTTTTCAAATTATAGTTTAAATTAAGTTAAATGAAGAAATATAACATTTGCTTATGCTTCTCTTAAATTAAAGGGTAAATTACAATGGGTTTTCCTGATATTTTGTTTTAATTACAAATACTCAATCGTTGTTTGAAAAATTAAATATTTTTTGAAATTGCAAGGATCCTAACAAACACCCTCCTGTAATGGGATATCAAAAGAAGATATTTGTAAGGGTATTTATAATTTCAGGGGTATTTGCAACTTAAGACAATTTGTAAATAAATGAAACTCCTTTTATAGCTTAAGACATTTAATTGTTGTTATGATTAAAGGGATTTCCATCCTTACATGTTTTTGGGCCCACTTCTTTGAATAGTGAATGTTTGAACAAAGTGTTGAGTTTTTGGATCTTAGGACAAAAGTTGGAACCATAACTTTGTTAAAAAAAAAAAAATAAAAAAAATATTAAAAATAATTAGAATTATGGACCTTGAGTTTGTTGCGTATTGATTCCTCTTGAGATAGTTGGTTGTCACAACCTAACTGATCATGCTTAACATCTAAGCACTTATCCTTTTATCCTTTTCTTTTCCTTTTTTACATTATGTTTAGATTTTTTTTTATTTTTATACAAAAAATTTAGGTCGAGTTCGTCGAAGGAAAGCCCTCCTCAAAATGATATCTTCATAATATTCCGAATCTTGTCAAAAAGACCTAATTTAGTTGGCAAAATTAAAGTTATAGAGTCGAGTCCACCAATTTGTCACTGTAAGAAAATAACTCAATAACTAACAATAAAATTTGATGTTAAAATTTGCATCGAACTAATAGCAAGTAAAATTTTCATTATTAATTTATATTATATGATATATATTATTCGAAACTAAATTCATTAGCAAGTAAATGTTTGTTACACTACAAAAATTTAACATTCAGACACGGCTAATTGCCATGGTTAAAAATAAAATAGTTGTAGCAAATAGTCATTGACCACGATTGTTGGCCATGATATTTGCAAGGGTAGTTAAAATATTTATCGTGACTAAAAGTCATAATAAATATTTTTACCATGGCTCTTAACCATGACAAATAACTTTTTCTCGGTGAAAAATATATATTTTTGCATCGATTTTATTTAACTGTGGTCAATAAAAGTTTTTATCACGATTTTTAGTCCACAACTATTAAAATTGTAGTCAATAGTTATTTCTTTTTTCTAGTGTTGCTAATTAACTCGATGTCGATTTTTCTTTTCTTTTGTAGCTATTGAGTCGTTTTCTTGTGGTGCTCGAGTATTGATGTACTTGGTAATAATTGTTAGCATTAATGTAATAGTAATTATCTATTAATATACATATTCAACATTAGTAATGAATTGTTGTTGATTGAAATTGATAATACCAATCAATTCACTGATTTGTTCGTCTTCAGAGAGATAACAAATTGTTTACAGATTAGCACAAACAATAAAACGTCAATTGTATATTGTATTCGTATTTTTATTTATTATTATTTTTTTTTGGGGGGGTCTTATATTTATGTAGTTGAGTTTGGATCCGAACAGTGGCGGAGGAATACTAAAGACGTGATTCCGATCCACCAAAGTATTCAACATAAAGTGCTAATGCCCCCATCCCACGTTTTTTCTTTAAGTCATAAAAAGATATCAATAGTGACTCAATAATGCCATCATGCATTATGATGGAAATTCGAATAAAGAACTATTACTAAAAGTAATATTTTAATTTTTCTTTTCATATTTTTCCAATATTGATTTAAATTAACAATGTTACATATATTTATTAATCCCACAACTATAATTTAAAAATTATTCCTTTTTTTTAATTATTTAATTTATTGCATATAATAAGAACTTGTACTTTGCAAGAATTAAAAAATAGAATAGGCATATTTCTTCATAATGAATCTCATAATTAAAGGCAAAATTTTCTCAATCATTAGGACCCTAATTGTATAAAAAACTTATATATGTAAAAAAAAAAAATCACGTATTTTTAAATTACACGACTTCTCGAGTTTAATCAAAAATATCATATAGTTTACGAACGTATGCATTATATTTTTTCTGAAAATCATTCAACAATCAACTAAAAAACGCTTGAACGTTCATGCATGTGACACAATGTTCGACTTCCTCGAACACTTATTCATATTCTTTAGAATTTCTTCCGTCGTGGGAATGTTTGCGTCCCACTTATTATTATTCATTACTTAGCACCTCAATATATTCTCATCTTAAAATTCAAATATATCCCAACCCAAGAATGAGACATAAAGTTATTACAACAAACTTTTGTAAAAATCAAACATGAAAATTTTGAGAACTACCACATGATGTAAGAGAAGTATCAATGTGAGGAAAGTGGTTGGTTTGAATTTGATTCATAGCTTATTTCCAACACATGATCTCTCTGTCTCTCTCTCACACACACCTAATGAATATTTTGGCAGAATGGTAAGTGAAAAAAGGTGCCTAACTTTTAATCCCACCACCCACATTGTGACCTTCCATTGAGCATAACTTTTGTTCATCAACTTTATCAGTGTCCTTTCTGATTTTCATGCATTCTTCACTTCTTTTTCTTCCATGAGTGTAATATATAGTTGGAGGAAAAATTAATGCTATATATATATATATGTATGGAAATTAATTTCTCATGAAGGTGTGAATTGTTTTGTACTATATAACATTTACTTCATTATGTACTATTTATATTTATTTATAGTGGTAATTGAATGTTATCGTAACCGACGACTTCATTGGTAGATCGACGAATGTCTAGTGGAATTGATCATTTGTGTATTGATTCAGGTCAAGGTCGGATTGACTTTCAGGGGCTGCTAAATTTCGAACAAGTGGTGGAACCTAAGAGAAATAACCTAAGCTACACTTGTTAGGAGATTTCTAACTAAGACTTTTTGATGCTTCGAGTGCAAGATCGAGGACATAAAGCACAAATATATTGTCTAAAATTGGTGTACTTGACTCTAAAATGTTTGTACTTGTACAGATTCATATGGCGATCCTCTAGGTGTCTTTGATTCAACGGCCATCATACCAGGGCCGTCGGGTTAGGATAGTGCAGGTTTGATCCAAATCAATTAAAAAGTGTGTAGATCTTGATCTTGTTTTAAAACTTAAAGTTCTATGGAAGGTATTTTTGTCTTTTGAGCAGCTTTCTTATTTTACCCTCTTCAAGTATTGAAGTAAGTTTCATAAAACATATATATTTTGCCCATTACGTCGAAAAGCTCAAGAAAATCACAAGAAATCACCAACAATAGGTCAAGAAGGGTGAAAGCTCAATTAAATAGACAAACAAATTTAAATAAAGCCATCTAATTAAGCATAATTAAATCATCTTTAAATTCTTGGAAATTTACCTAAGTCTTCTAATGTTTTCTCCCATCATTTTTTACAAAATAATTTACAATAGTTGCTTGAAAAGGGAGCTTGGGGTGGAACCTTCGAAAATTAGTACTTGCCAGTATTCATCTAAGAATTGCTTGTTTTCATTAGATATTTTGACACCTCCCAAAACATTTGCTTCTGTTCTATCCCTATGTTTTCCTATTCTTGCAAATCTGGTCCCCTCTCTATCTTTATTTTATTACCCAAATAAGAAATTTTCTTATTTTTGTGTATATCTCATGTTTTAAATTGTTACCTAAGAGGCTGTTTGACTAAGGTTATAATTAAAAGATTTTATAAACACATACATCTTATAAGATGTTAAATTTTATTTTAAAAATAAGCTCGTAAATTTAAATTATTGAACTTATAAGATACTAGTAATGATAAATTTATAATTAATTTGAATGAATTTAGTAAGATCTTATATATACATATGGTGGCTGGCAACTTCTTATATTTTTTAAAGAGTTTATAAGCTTCTAACGTCTTATTTGCAGGTCTTATAAAATATTTCTTTTTAAAAAAATTATCAAACACTTTGTAATATTTTATAATTTCTCCAATATATAAAATATTTTAAAAGAGCTTATAAACTCATCCAAACCCTGTTGAATTCGTGCTAAACTTTTTATATCACCTCTCTCTCATATACTTCACTCTATATCCATATAATTTAAAATGAAGTGGACATGAAAAGCATCTATGCCCAAAAAGACAAACATTGGTCAAGCAACACTGAATACAAAAAAATTTAGTTTGAATCTAGTTTGAGCAATATAAAATAAATTATATGATAGTACAATTTAAAAAAATAATCAATCATATATGTAATAGTTATAAGAATACTTGCAAGTACTTTAATATTAGATATCCGACCAGACTTTATTTTAAATATAATTTTTTGATTAAAATCTAAATTCTATTTTTTTAAAAAAAAAAAAAGAGGGGAGAAAATTCAGACATGGGTACTTTCTTTTAAGTTCTATAAAATCATGATTTATGTTATTTTTTATTTTTGAAAAAAGGGATATATATGGTTGAGGATGATTTGGGCATAAATTTGGGTAGTATTGGGTGTTGGAGCTTGTGTGTGAAATACATATACAAATGAGTGCAGAGGGCAGAGCATGAAGAATATGAACCACTTATCCCATGCCTAACTATGACTGTGCACACCACACATTTGTTGTCTGCCCCAAACACACACCATATCTTCCTATTCCTAACCTCCACATTATTACCACCTAATACTTCTCAATTACTATTAATATGCACTTCTTTCTTCTTCACTTTACCTAATTAACAACCAACTTCCCTTCACATCATTTCTGGTTGCTTTCACTTTTTATTTTTATTTATTATGTTGCCTTACCACACTCTCTCTACACAATCTCTAGTTTGGTCAATTTCAAATGGCTTAATTTGAGACCAGCCACAATAACCAACATTGAAATTCAATCATGTTTTGATTTACCGGTTAAGGTTTTATAAATAAGTGCGAAGTTAGTTATAAGTTCGAGTTTTATTTTACGGATAATTTATGTTGTTCTTTTCTAAAGTTTATTGTAAATGTACGTAGATTATTTATGTTTTGATAAGTTATATCTAACACTCCTGAAATTTATTTTTGTCTAATAAATAGATCAATTGTTAGACAAAGTTCATCGATTTTGCTGATATTAATAAAATAATTAAATACAAATCCATATATACCCCAACTGATTTATTGCGGGTCATGAAATACAAAAAATTCTGATCAAACTATCTTTATACATCTTCGCACGCACTTTATATGTAAAGATATATATTTTCATCCTTATAAGGGTATTTTAATTAGGAAAAAATTATTTAACTTGAAATAAAAATTATTAATAAGTCAATCAATGATAAATATTAAAATAGAAAAAATGAATGACATCAGTCACGCCATCATCAGGTGACAACAGAAAATGAGATATAAGCTACTTCCATTTCGTGTGCATTGGCAGGATTACTAATTAGGGCATTCTTTTTTTAAATTGATAATTGTATTATTACATTAATATATATTTTAATAAATTGAGTAATACAGTGGTCAATTAATACATCAATATTTTTAGAAAATTAAAAATAATAAAATAAATTACAATAAACTCAGGTAAAGTTTGACAAGTACTAGTTAGGGGCATTTGCAATGGTTAAAAATCAGTGTCAATTATTTTCTTTATTATATCCATTAATTCAATCAATAAGCTCATGTTACATCAATAAATTTACATCAAATTTAATTAACACTAATTATAATAAAGTGAGATAAATACTCATACATCCCCGTGAAACTCAAATTCATAACTTAGTAAACTTCAACTATAATCACTAAGCTCTTATGTTATTTAAAACAAAAACAAAAAAAAAAAGATATAGGGGCCTGATTTTCCACCCCAAACACAAAAAAAAACCTGATTCCTCGTGCAACACGCGCCTTTTAGAGGCGTGTAAACATTTTATGGGGTTTAATCGGCGCCGCAAGAAATCGCTTTTTTTATTCCATGAACATGTCATTTGATCCTACGGTGGATATTTTGTTTTGTACTTCAATTTTGAGTGTTTTTTTTTTTTTTTTTTTTTTTTTTGGGTACACCAAAGTTCTTAAGGAATTATAGAATAATTGACTTTATGTTAAATTTAAACCATTGTTTAAAAGTTAATTGTGGGTTTGGAAATATTTTGACTTCCAAGAAATTATATTCACATCCAAGAAAATAGTAATTATTAATAAAATATTTAGAAGATTAATAATTATAATTACAAATATATAAATTAATAAAGTAAATTAAAAACACAAATGACCTGAAGTGATCAGTGGGCCTCTATTCTTTTCATTCCTTTTTATAAACTTTATCAATAATTTTAAATAAAAAAATTATCAAAAAAATAAAATAAAATAGAACATAGTTTAAAAGTAGACATGTATCTATATTTATAACATATCGACCAACAAATTATTGGTCCAAACAGTAAGCAAGTTAGATCCTAAAACATAATTTTGTCGATGAGTAGAGTTCATAATCTTAAAGTAACAGTTATTGGGAGGGGTTTAACTCTTTCGCTTTCGTCTCAAATATAATTAATTTCATATTTAACCTGAGACTTCCATATTTAACATTGGATAATAACACTTGTAAAAGGAAATCAATATCTCAACTAGTTGACGAAGCTTAAGTAATATGAAACTTCGTCAGGCAAAAATATTAATAATTATGCTTCTACGATCGAAAACCATTTATTTACTTGTTGATTATGAAAAATAAAAATAAAAATGAAGTGTTGGTCATTTCACATAATACTTAACTCTATCATATTAAATTTGGAAAAAATAAAATTTTATTTTAAATTAGTATTATTTGGAATATGCATAAATGGAAGGTGAATATTAAGAGTGTAATAAAAGTAATTTTGAAAAATTAAAGATATTAGTGAGTTTGTGGGGGTCCCACCAATTGGTACTCATCAACGGCTGCAGCCGGTTGCCCATTAACTAGTCAAATCAAGAGAATATTATGCGGCCACGTCATGCGCCGAGCCCAAACCTTTTCGCTTTCTGCGTTTCTCCTCTTTTCCCCCATAAATGCGCCGTGCGCCGTAAATCTGGAGTATTTTGTTTGGATTGATTTCAACCGTCGGATCTCAGTATAGATCCCTTGTCAGAACACGTGTCGATCGATGACACGGATTATGCGTTTGTCAACGGATGCACGTGATCCAGCCGCACAAACCCCTGTTTCCTCTACTTCATCACACAAATGGATCACAAAAGATTTCCCTCTCACTCTTAAATGATTCTGAATTTTAAAGTATTTTTCAGTATTTATTACAAAAAAAGAACAATAATTTCATTTTACCATTATTTTTTCATTCTTTTTGCATCAAATTTCAGTCCTTCACAACATATATAATCCGAATTTATTTAATTTTCATCTTCACTAAAAAACTTATTTTTTATCATTCTTGAATAAAAAAATTTCACCCCATATCGATTCACCAAAATTTAAAGTAAATGAATATACAATTAAAAAGAGTAATCAATCATATAATAAATATAATAACATCGATGGTATATTATTTCAACATGACCATATCCAGTTCAAATAAGAATTTTCCTCCTTAACAAATGAATGATGTGAACTTCGGCACTGGGTGAATAGCAATTTACTCCCATATGATCTTACAATTGAGTAAATTAACTTCCTATGAAACTAAAATAGCAATTTTCTTCCTTGTACTTCATTAGATAGGGAGGTAAATTGCTTCATTTTAAAAAATATAGGGAGACAAATTGATATTTCATAAAACACAGGGAGGTAAATTGTTAATTCTCCTTTCATAGAGTGATAATTTATTTATTTATAATATTATAAGGGAGTTGTTTGCAATTTTCCCTTTTCACACTATGTATTGGTGATATGGGTGGAGATGGGAGGGAGGGGAATTAGTGATAGAGGTTGGGATTCTCATGCTTTGTGGAATTATTATTTTAGTAATAAAATATAAAATAGAGGGTTATGGAGGGAGATATTTAATTATAAAATCAAAAAATTCTTACTCAAATTAAATTTAATCAAATCAAATTAATCACATAATAAAAATGTGATATACTTGTTTTATAATCAATCACTTCCCTTAAATTATACGTACATCAATCATATAATAAATATATTATAGTTATCGTATAATTAATTCATATACAACCAAATCCAATATAGATTAGAATTGTCCTTATAAAATGGCTTTAATTTGTAGGTAGTAGGTTAGAATTGGAGGGGGAATGGATACCAAAAACATGATCTAAAATGAATGGGCTCTCTCTCACAAGTTGCCTTATCTTAAGATAGTTGAAATGGGGAAAGTGGACCCTAATAGCTCATTCCATAACCCCACTATCACTACCAAATAATTGTTCTACTTTGGAGGGGTGATATGATATGGATTATATTGTATTTTTGGCACTTGGCTTTATATTATTTGTACTTTTAATCCAAATTACTTATTTTCTTTGCCGTCGGGCATATACGTATATGTACATACGCAAACACGTGCACATACTTATAGTTCACGTTAACTCCCAAAAACACGAAATTATTTTATAGTTAGAATTTTTCGAATTCACAAGTTTCAGACTCATTTACATACTTTTTAGGGCTGTAAACAAATTCGTTTGTATTCAGTACTTTCAGTATGGATAATCATTTTAAGTTCGAATCACTGAAATAAATTATTTGAAAATACCCATTTGGTCCTGCCACCATCCATCAATATCTTTATTATGTCGATGTCGTGGATCATGCAATAAAATAGTCAAAATTTAAGAGACGAGAGCGATGTACTTGGTCCATATCTGGACCTAATTCTGTTATTATTATTTTTCTTTGTTAGATTTACACAAAGGAAATATCATAATTTAAAGTAGATTAAGAATAAAATTGTTATTATAAGATATTTGCAATATGGTATTGAACATAATTATGAATAAATTAGAATAGGACAGGTGAGAAATCCAGCCCAACTTTTTTCCACTCGAAGTCTTTGTGGTCCTTAATACATGATGTTGAGAGTGATATAATAATACGTCCATTTCAATGATTTTTTCATCTTTGCTACACCAAAAAAATTAAAATAAATAATGATAATTTAAACCTTTATTTTATGTAATAATCTAAGAACATCTCCGGATCCAATATGCAAGAACAGGGCCTGTATTAGTAATTCATTTACTATAAGGCCCAAATTAAAACCCATAATGTTAGGCCCATACGTTTGGGCCGAAATAAGCACTATAGTCCAAATCAAAGGCCCAATCTTAATAGTCTATGTTGTAGTTCTCGTTGCAGACGGCATAAACGTTGGTAAAATATTTAATCAAATATTTTCCTTTTTAATTTTAATTAAAAGCAATTAATGGATTTCCATTAATGGACCAAGTTAATTAATTTAATTTATTTTTAAGTGGTAATTATACAATAATTATATCAATATACACAAATTAACTGATACATCAATTCAACAAATATATCAATATGATTAGTGATAATAAATAAATTACAATAACAAATATCCGATGAGGCCTAGCTTAGTTGGTGAAGTTGAGGCTTAATGATATTAGAAGTCATGGTTCGAATCCCATCAAGTGCGTGGGATGTTGTCTGCTGTATAGTAGGAGTTGGTCTACTGTATAGTATGAGTTATTGAACATTGTACTTGTAATCGATTTATTTTAATTAATAAAAAAAATTCATCGATCTTACATCAAAAAATAAATATCCACATTCCGTAAAACTTTTACATTTGTGGGTGAGAGTTTAAAAATACAAAAATAAAAAATGGATCAAATTCAAGTGACCTCACTCATACCTAACTATGTTTTATTTATTCTATCCATAATTGTGTATTTAGATATTTACAAATAAAATCTCATTCTTCCCAAAATTATCAACACACTCACTTGTACAATACACTACCTACTACAACTACTATTTCCATTATTAGTGATAAAAATATACATAGTTATCAGAGGTTATGCGTTCGAACTCCACTATATACATTGGATGTTATTCTACTATATAATAGATATTATCTACTGTAATAATAGATGTTGTGTAGATTTCATTTATATAATATTATTAATCAGTGTATGATTGTTGCAATTGTTCTTGTTGGTATTGATATTTAACAAGAATAATCGTAATCGAGTTGTTTCAATTAATAATAGCTCACGTGTTAAATAAATAAATAAACCCCATGATATATTATACAAATTGTTCTGACAAATATCAACAAAATATCTTACTACATGACGTTTTCAGTCATGAAATGGATAAAAGATAAATTTAAAATTAAGATGAAAGATCTATATGATACATGGTTAGAAGATATATCATAAAATTTTCGAAATTTGGCTCAATTATAAATGAATTTTGATGATATGAAATAACATAATGCACAACTTCGATAAATTTGTACGTCTACGTAATTCATTATGACATGTAAATTTTTTTTATCAAACGTGTCAACTATAATTTTTATTTATTTAACAAAAATATTATTAGATAATTTACTTTAGTAAAATTTCAACTCCTCGAACTTTTATTTTTGGATCCGACCGTAACATAAAAAGTTTCGTTTTTTCAATTCCATACCAATTTAAATATAGACAACCATTATTGATAAAAAAAAGGAATAATGTACTTCCATTTGATTATTTCAGTATCGATTTTGTCCAATCAGTACCGACCACGTGCCAACCAACAATTAAATGTTCATACGATTCTAGTAGTATTTTTTTTTTCTTTTGGAACGATAAATTATAGCTAATTAAAAAATCGTTCTACGAGCAAATAACTCAAATTAAATTTATATTTAAAAATATAGTATATATATTTAAAATGATAATTATGTTATATTTGCCATATAATTAGTTTTGAATTATAATTTTCCTAAAGGATGGGGGTCTTATTTTATTTTAGGAAAGTTTAGGGGTTCAAAGGCGAATACGAAGGAGACCAACCCCTCAACCCCTACATAAACACAAGAAAGAACGCATGCCCTTCGCCTGACTCACGTAGCGCATAACTGACTAACTACTTACACACACAGATACAGATGGGTGTGTGTGTGTGAGAAACTGAGCCGAGGATTATAGACTGATCAGTCAGTCATCCATCCTTCTCTTGGCCGTTGCTTAATTTCCGGTCATTTTCTAATGGAGGCGCCGCTGCTCGAGCGGCGGAGCTCCGTCGAGCTGATCGGCGATGACGGAGACTATCTTCCGGTGAGTCGGACAGGGGAATGGCGGAGAGTTTTCTGCATAGAAACGGTGAAGTTGTGGAGGATAGCTGGACCCATTGCGTTCCAAATCCTCTGTCAGTTCGGGACTAACTCCGTCACCGCCATATTCGTCGGACATCTAGGAGATATTGAGCTCTCCGCTTTTTCGATTGCTGTATCCGTCATCGAACATTCTCTTTCGGCTTCATGGTTAGTGACTCTTTACACAACATATTTTCTCCTTTTGTTTAGAAATGAATGCTTCATTTAGTCAATATTGTACATAACAAAAATAAACAAACTACTAAAGGGAAGTAATGTTATGCAGTTAAGTTTGTGTTTGAATGCGTTACTCTGTTCGTTTTTTCATCAGAATTTGCTTATATTCTTTTAGCTACTCTTATATTTATTCCTATCATCGTATGAGTAACTACAACATCTTATTCTGTAAAAAATATTATTATAATGATGTTATCGTCCTTTTGTTTCAAGCCAAAAGAATGGGAGCGCATAGATATAGAATTATGTTTTCTTTTCCCTTGTTTGATGTCTTTTCTGGATTAATGTGTGGGCATAAAGATTTAGAAAACGCATCTTTATTGATGAGGAAATTTAACAAATTAAATACACCAGTTATGCATATATACAATGTGTGTGATATGGAAATTCACTGTACTTGCCTCAGTATTTTAATAAAGAATGTGTGTTTTGTATTAGTGAAATGTTTTCTTCATTATAAGGGAGAAAATAAAATATCGAATTTTGATCTCTCTGTGGATAACTGTTATCAAGAACAATTAAATGTGAAGTCTACGCTAAATAATTGTAACACAATCAATGGTGTTGGCAAATGCATAATTAGTGGTGTTCAAACATAGAACCGGACAAACTTAACATTCTTGGAATGAAGGAAACGAGGTGGGGTGAGTGAGTGGAAGGCCACAACTTGGTAAGATTGATTGATCGTGCCATGGCAAACCTATTTCTTTATTGCCGATATTATTTCCCGACATCTACAAGCATATTTTGTAGTCAGCCAACCCTGTCTCCATAATGAGAGTTGACCATTCATGCAATAGCCATATAATAAATTAAACAAATAATAAGAAGACTTAGTGGGGTGCAAAAGGGAAAATGTATGTCAATCCCATTAAAGATCTTGGCGCCAGATCCATTAAGAAAGTAGCCTTTGTGCAGGATGGAGTGCTCCATTCCTGGTCCACTTGATGTTTGGCATCAATATATGTATATATATATATATATATATATATATATATATGTACATATATATTTTCTTTACAGTATGAGGTCATTAGCGGCTTGCTATTTATTATTTTAATTCAAGCAATAATTTTTAGCAGTTCAAAGTTTTGATGACATTTAGGACTTTAAGATTTGAGACTTAAAAATAATAATCTACAGATATTACCAGAGATTTAGAAGCAGTTTAAATTTTTAGGCCATCTTGGGGTGGCTTGCAGCTATATGGGTTTATATTTGAAATCCTATTGAAGTTTTTATTCCTATTAACATATACATGCCATGTGTATAAAATCTTCCCCTAGATAAAATAGATGATATAATCTTTATATAAGTGACATGTTTATGTTAATTGGAATAGAAGATGTAATATGATTCGGAACAGAAAATCCTAAACGAGGGTTGGAGTAAGATTAAGACTGATTGTACTGTTTGGTCTGGTTGATAAATTTAGGCATTTGAATATCCCAGTCTATCAAAGAGTCACCGTATAGAATTGGAAGTAAGATTTATTGATGCAGGAAATGGTTAATGATATCCAATTTGAATTAGTCAAGCATGTTAAGAATGTAAAAGGGCTCTCAGAAAAATGTTTAGCATTTTCTCTCTAGTTAGCTTGCCAAAATATCTGCTGCAATTTCTTAGTTAATAAATTCGCCAGTTCTATTCATTAACGAGGACTTTTGGGATTCAGTAACGCTTAAGCACGCCGACCAGATACAGACTGCGATTTTTTCATGCTCATATCCTAAGATCTGATCTAAATATGAACGGAGTTAATCTGAATTACATTTACTGTAGCTTGGCATGGGGAGTGCCCTTGAAACACTGTGCGGCCAGGCATTTGGTGCGGGTCAAGTTCACATGCTGGGCATCTATATGCAACGCTCAATCCTAATCCTATCGGCCACTTGTGTCCTCCTTTTGCCGCTCTATATATTTGCCACACCTGTCTTGAAGCTCCTCGGCCAAGAGGACGACATTGCAACGCCAGCTGGATTATACACACTACTAATTGTTCCTCAACTATTTTCCCTTGCTGTCGTATTTCCCACCCAAAAGTTTTTACAAGCCCAGTGCAAAGTCTCTGTTCTTGCATGGATAGGCTTTCTTTCTCTGGTTTTTCAAGTTATTCTGTGTTGGTTATTTGTTGCTGTGTTCGGTTTTGGCGCCATTGGTGCAGCCTTGGCACTTGATATCACAAGCTGGGGTGCAGCGATAGCACAGTTTGTTTACGTCGTGGGGTGGTGCAAGGATGGTTGGAAGGGGTTCTCTTGGTCTGCCTTCAAAGAGATATGGGCGTTTGTTAGGCTGTCACTCGCATCTGCTGTGATGCTGTGCCTGGAAATTTGGTATATGATGAGCATTATTGTTCTGACTGGCCATCTCAACCATGCTGTCAGTGCAGTTGGTTCCCTTTCTATTTGGTGAGTTCCGACTTTTGGCATCTTTTCATAATACCTTTATTGCGAAGCTGCAGACTTCAACTTCCCAATTTCGGAGGATTCATGCTTTCAGCCAAAAAAACTTTCTCCAGAAGATAACTAGCTAAGTTATTGAATGTCGATGAAAGTGGAAAACTAGCTAAGTAAATTAACCTAAATGCCCATGTAGATGATTTACTTCTTGTTCGATGAACTACATGAATGTGTTATCTGTAAACTTGTAATAATCTACTTCAGATGATACTATTTCTTCTGGCAATCTCTGTTGTACACAAGTCAGAATCTAACCCATTTTGCTTTTATCTTGCAGCATGAATATCAATGGGTGGAATCCATGATTTTCGTGGATCAATGCTGCCATAAGGTAAGAATTACAGATGCTATTGGACATTTTCTATCAGATTCTTTATATATGCATGTGATTTCAGATAGAAACTTTCTCTTCTTTAACACTTGATGACGACTCCATAAATCAAATGCATCTATTCTGGTCTGCTCATCATCAAGACCTATTGGTTTCCTGATATTTTCCATTTCAGTGTTCGAGTCTCAAACGAGCTTGGATTGGGACATCCAAGAGCCACCAAATATTCTGTCTATGTTACAGTCTTCCAGTCACTCCTGATTGGAATTCTCTGCATGATTATTGTCCTCGCCACTAGAAATCATTTCAGCATAATTTTTACTGATAGCAAAGATATGCAACAAGCGGTTGCCCACCTTTCAGGCCTTCTTGGGATCACAATGGTTCTCAACAGTGTCCAGCCAGTAATATCAGGTATACTTCAGATTTATCATATGCTACAGGAACATCTATCTCCTGTAAAAATATCAAGAAAATCGCCTCTTGCATATTTACAACCTTAAGTTGTTTGAGCTCTCTTACAGGTGTTGCAGTGGGAGGTGGATGGCAAGCCCTAGTGGCTTACATTAACTTGGGTTGTTACTACATTTTTGGTCTTCCTCTGGGATATATTCTTGGTTATGTGGCTAATCTTGGAGTGGTGGTAAGAATTTCCAAGAACTATTTAACTTCTACATTATTTATATACTTTACAATCCCTCTTCCCACATATTATCAATTCTGAAATCCCCTTTGCCATCATACTTTGGTTCAATTCCAGGGCCTTTGGGGAGGAATGATCGCTGGAACGGCTCTACAGACCTTGCTGCTTTTGCTCGTTCTTTATAAAACCAACTGGAGAAAAGAGGTCAGTTTTGATTCTTAATGGCTGTTCTTTCCTAGCTAAGACCAGAGACACTGATTTTCGATGAATTTGTCTGCAAATGATCTATGCAGGTGGAGCAGACTACAGAACGGATGCGAAAGTGGGGAGGGCAAGACATTGAAAGTGAAAAGCCAGCTAATGCACATCTCCCTATCACAAATGGAAGGCATTAGGGAGGTGATGTTTGCAGCAATGAAATTCAACATTTAGCAGAATATCTTTTTCATTGTATTTCCTTGTGATCATATTTTTCTTTGCTTTTATCTAATGTCAAGAGCTTGGACCGGCTATCTGCATGTATTTTTAGTGTCCCATTACTGCCAAATTTTCAGCTTAATTAAGTTAGAAAAACCTCGGATTTTTTCTTGAAGTTGTTTGATCCAAGTCCTGAGATGAAACCATTATCAATTTGTGCTCTCTGAGTCTTTTGAAATCCATTGTTGGCACAACTTTTCTAATTCGGTTCCAATCCAAAACCAAACGGATGCAACCAAAACTCGATGACAAAAACCACTCACAATTCTTAAACTGCGAAGAAAAATAAAATGCAAGTCTAAAAATCTTCGCATAAATTACGTGTAAGTACTTATCTTACTTTATTTGAGTTTATCATAATATATTTTGTAGTGTTTAGTTATGTTGATATATTACTTAATTGCTCAATTTATTGAAATATTGATATATATATTATTATAACTTATAAAAAAAACCCACGTCTTATCAACTCAGAAATATCTGCAAATCATTTTGACCGTGGATTCCAAAAATAAAAACGATCTTAATTTATTCACCCATCATAGGTACCCAATTCCAAACCTATTCCAAGTAATTATAAACATTTTTGAATTAGATTTTCTATGACAAATAGTCTTCCATCTCTTATTCCATTCAACATACATACATTCGACACATGTAAAATAATACATATGTCATTCACACACATTTTTTTTTAATACTAACATATTTTTCTTCCACCTCTCTGCATTGACACACAATTTTTTTTATACAAACTCGAGCTTCGCAAGGCCGCCTCTCAAGTCTAACCCAACAACTCCACTTGTTTTTCAACTTCACACACACACACACACACACACACTCCTCTAAGAAAACACAAACAATTTAGAAATAAAATCTTATGTCCAGACGAACCTTCCGACACGGATTCATTAATGACAGGATTGGGGTTGCATTAAAAAAGACACAATCCAGAACCCACTCATCTGAGCATTAAATTTGATGTTTTTGGATCCAATACTTTAATAGAAAACCATCAGACTTCAGACACTTCACCTACCTTGTAAATTTGATGTTCCTAAGTTGTAACCCACCTCTTCATTTTAAGTAACCTTCACCTAACTAACAATATTCCTTCTTAATACACCTCAAAATTACTTAGATAATTGTGCTACTAACAATCATCCACAACTACTACCTTTAATCGTTTTGGTCCTGTATTTATGCAGACCAAGTGATTTTGTGCTGTTTGGCTTTACTTTTTGGGCAAATATAATTTTGGTCCTCAATTATGTCATTTATTCTGGTTCATCTCTAATTTTTCTTTCTTATTAGATTTAGTCCTTACGTTTAAACGATTCCATCAAATTTAGTCCATATCATTAAATTTTCATTAAAACTAAACCAACATTATAAAAAAACAACATACAATAATTTATGATAGAAAAATTGGTGGTCTCACCACTCCACCAAGTATATATCTTGAAAATGAAATTTCAGTTATAATACTAATTGAATAAAAAAGATGTTAAAAATATCTCAAAATCATGTTAAAAATCTCAAAATCAATTTGTCTAATAGCCATCTCAAATTCCTATGTATCCTAATAAATAAAAGGGATAAAATTACACTCCCTCCCCTAAGGTTTGATTTAAATTACAAGTAGGTTATTTGTGGTTTAGAAATTACATCAGTGCCATTGAAATTTGTTTCAATCTAACAAATAAGTCTTTTTGTTAGTCAAATTTCAACGAATTTGTTGATATTAAAAAAAATCTATATTGTCTAATTACTGATTTATTGCAGACAAATTAATTTTTCTATTTCTTCGTACGTTTTCATGAGTTAATGCATGTGATCATGTATATTTTCACAGTTATAACGATAGTTTATAAAAAAATACTTTACTTGCAATAAATCAATAATAAGTGAATTGAGGGTAAATATTTATTTTTATTTAATGTTTTAAATTCAATAAATTTTAATTAATAGAGAGATTTATTTATTTAATTTTTAAAATTTAAATAATTTGGCACACACATTTGAGAGGGCAGCGTATATTCATACGGTGAGATTTATCCGTCACTTCTGGAGGAGCTAAACCCGCACGCAGCTCCTGCTGGCACGATTCCCGCTTGGGTTCAAATCCCAGTAAGAGTCTACAGACTCATTGATTAATCTATCTCATTGCCCCAAGCTCTCCTTTCCACGTTTAATGGAGGCGCCGCTGGTGGACAGGAGCTCTGCCGATCTCCACCTGATCGGTGATGACGGCGACTACCTTCCGGCAACGGGGCTGAAGGCATGGTGGAGGATTTTCTGTATAGAATCAGTGAAGTTATGGGGAATCGGTGGGCCCATAGCCTTCCAAATCGTCTGTGAGTCCGCCATTGAGTCCATCGCCACCATGTTCGTTGGACATTTGGGTGATACTGAACTCGCGGCCTTTTCTATTGCACTCTCTGTCATCACCACATTCGCTTTTGGCGTCATGGTCAGCAACTCAGATCTTTTCTTTTTCTTTTTTCATTTCTACAGCTTTTGAATTTCCATTTTGTTATTGGATTTGAAGTATTTGTTAAGTATGGAGTTAAGTTATATACTCGTCTCCTAGTGAAAGTAATTGATTTTACGGAATGGTTTGTTATGGGGGACTGCAAATGCAGTTTCGCATGTATTCATTGGCAGTGAACATTTTTCTTCGTACTAGTAACTCAGAACTTTAGTCAAATGTACAGTTGAAATAAAATTTAAGTTCACAAGTACAGTTTTGCTGGTGTTGCGGATGAGCAAATGGTCGTGGGGTGGTGGCAAGTATGATCCTTTTGATTAGTTATTGGGAAGTAGAAACTTGTTTTTCTCTTTTCTGTTTCTCGGTCCTTAATTCACGTTTCTTCTTCTGTGTGTCTCTGTGTGAATGGAATTTAAGGGTTTCAATTAATGTGCATCAATGATAGTATACAGAAAAATGGTTGAGAGGCTGAAACAGTCATCTTGGGAGGTGGAACCAATTAATGCTTTGTTGAATTAAAATTATTGATTGAATGTAAAGCTTTATTCTTGACATGTCTAGTAAGCAACCACTTCAGGTCATGAGAATAGAAGTACTAACTAAAGAAGGATAAAAATGGAATGAAGTCCAGCATTTCAAATCTTGTTGTCATAAAAGAATTACATAATTCATTAGACTCATAAGCATGAAGAACTGAAATAATAATGCTGATTTATCTTGAAATTGGTGGCAAGGAACACGAGCCTGATTTGGATTTTGAACTATGCGTAGCTTGGGATGGCAAGTGCTCTAGAGACACTATGTGGCCAGGCATTTGGTGCTGGAAAGATTGAGATGCTCGGGACTTATATGCAGCGATCAATGATAATTCTGTTTGCTTCTTGTGTCCTCCTTTTGCCGCTTTATTTGTTTGCGACCCCAATACTTAAGCTCCTTGGCCAACAAGATGACATTGCAAATCTTGTGGGACCATACGCACTGATGACTATTCCTCAATTGTTTTCATTAGCCGTGTCTTTTCCAACCCAAAAGTTTCTTCAAGCACAGAGCAAAGTCTCTGTGCTTGTGTGGATAACATTTCTTGCAATGATCTCACAAATTTTCCTTTGTTGGCTCTTCATTTATATATTTCGCTGGGAACAACTGGTGCTGCTGTAGCATTTGATATAACAAGTTGGGGAGTTGCCATTGCACAATATATTTATGTGGTCTGTTGGTGCACGGACGGCTGGAAGGGATATTCTTGGTCTGCATTTAATGAGATATGGGCCTTCGTGAGGCTCTCCATTGCATCTGCTATCATGCAATGCCTGGAGATCTGGTATATGTCAAGTATAGTAATCCTTACTGGCCATCTAAATAATTCTGTAACTGCAGTTGGTTCCCTTTCTATTTGGTGAGTTCCGATTTGTTACAACTTTTACTATATGTATGTATGTAGACACACCTGTACACAGACACGCACAGCAATAATAGAAGATTTTATTATGTCCTCTAGAAAATGCGCGAGGACTTATTTCTGGCGTCATCACAAATACCTTCATGGGGAAGAAGATTATATAACACTACCCAAAACAAAGACTCATGTAATCTGTATAATATTATATATAATATATAAACTTCACTTCGCTAGGTTGATATTCATGGGAATGTATTCAGATGTTGATCTTTTCTCTGGTTTATGTTTCAGCATGAATGTGAATAACTGGGAACTGATGGTATTCATTGGAATCAATGCTGCCATAAAAAGTGAAGATGCTTATCATGCTTTAGAGTTCGTCGCCTTCATTTATAAACAATGAACTCTTGTAGTGCATATGATGCAGCCAAATTCTGGAGAATATCATAACGCAACTAATTGATGAAAGAGATTTATACTTTAGTGAAAAAGGACATCTAATCTTTTCTGTTTCTTGCCTTTCCACTGTGTTAAGTCTATGGGCTTGAACCTCTTCACTGCCGAATGTATTTTGTCTCAGTGTTCGAGTTTCAAATGAGCTTGGATCAGGACATTCCAGGGCAACTAAATATTCCGTCTACGTCACTGTCGTCCAGTCACTCCTTATTGGGATTCTTTGCATGATTATTGTCCTTGCCACGAGAAATCATCTGGCTATAATATTTACTGACAGCAAAGACATGCAACGAGCTGTTACTCACCTTTCAGGTCTTCTTGCAATTACAATGCTTCTCAACAGTGTCCAGCCCGTGATATCAGGTGTGATTCTATTAAAATGTAACACATACGTATGTCTAAGATTGATCTTCAATGATCGTCTGTCCTTCCTCTCCCATCTTAATTTGGAGTCACTTTGCAGGGGTTGCCATAGGAGGCGGGTGGCAAGCACTGGTAGCCTACATTAATTTGGCTTGTTATTACATATTTGGTCTTCCTCTAGGATATGCTCTTGGTTATGTGGCTGATATGGGAGTGATGGTAATTTTTACGTTTGAAGTTCTAACTCTGCTCTTTCCAACACCATCTTTAACTTGGATAGAGAAAAACTCAAGTTTGCTTCTTGATTTAATGCTAAGCTTTTTAAATTAAACACGCACCCCTATTTCCTCTAATTCTTGACATAAATTTTGCAAAAGCACTTCTTTCAAATCCGGCACACTTTAAGTAGGTTTACTTCTATGTCCATCGCTTTTAGCAGCATCTACGTATCTTCGGATCCCTTGTTTAAGCAGCTATCATATGCCATTTCGGCTGAACTTTTTTCCATATGTGAAGGGACTTTGGGGTGGCATGGTAGCTGGAATGGCTCTGCAGACGCTTCTACTGTTGCTGATGCTTTATAGGACAAACTGGAACGATGAGGTCAGTGCTAATGGTTTCTAACTTCTCTTAACTATAAAATGGATTTCTGTATCATGTAGAGAAGCCTGAAATTGCAGGTTGAGAAGACGACTGAGCGCATATCGGTATGGGGAGGGCAAGACATTGTGAACGGGAGATGAGTGAATGCGCAGCTGCTTGTTCCATTGACGGAATTCACTTGCATTAATCTTTTTCCCTTGTGTTTTTGAGGCTGCTCTTTGGAGATGTATCAATTTATCCTAATAATTAAGGTTAGAAATGAGTAGCTTTTTGGAAGGCAGAGCGTAGGGTTTCATGTTTTGTTCAATATATAACAGTGGGACAAATGCAATTTGCTTCACCAATAAACAATAGAATGCATGCATGAGGTGTATTTATTTTAGGCTCAGGCTAACAAATGTAATTTAGGTAATATTTGAGCGTTTGTCTTACTTTTATATATATGCGAGTTTATTATAATTTGTTATTTTATAATTTTTAAATATATTAATTTATTTATTGAATTAATGTATTCAATTCAATTTACTCAATATTTATGTAATAATGTAATTATACTTTTTATCTTAAAAAATACAAATTAATTTATAATATATTTCATGGTTCTTACTTGAGTGTTTTCCATTGGATCAAGGTTGAAACATAATTATATGGGATAGTTACAAGGCTCTCTTCTAATGTTTAGTCGAGTTAATTATATTTAGATCCCCTCAAGTTTTAAAAATTATCTCTCTTCCGACACTAATAGTTGTTAGAAAACTCTATATGCATATCACGATTTTGATAAAATTACTCTTTTACCTTCATTGTAAATATCGCGATCCCTCCTTGAGATTTCAAATTATATGTACATCCCCTTAAGTTTGTCATATTACAATTTCCCCTTTCAATTTTCTTTTATTTTGTAGCTAGATCCCTGTAGTTTAATATTAACTAAAATAAATTAATAACAATAAATTAATTATTTATACGATTTTAACCATAGAAGAAATTGGATTTCTAAATTCAAATTTAAGTTAATATTATTTTTAGTGTTAAGTATCAATTAGGATCATTATTTTTTCTCTTTCTATATTTTCATTTGCCGATATTATGATTTTATAAAATTCAAGTTAATTTCTAAAATTCGATTCAGTATAACAAACTAACTAATTGTTTCATATGACTATTGTGATGGCGTAGCAAAACTCATAATTAGTTTAAAATTTATCATGTTACTATAATAATGATGCTGATAGTATTAAAAATGTTAAAATTATCTGCAGGATGATAATAAACATTTAACTTTTATGCTGAAGCCGTTAGTATCATTAATAATCGAGTCTGTCATGTCAAATAAAAGCAAATCATTCTTGAAATTGTATTTGTGGCTACAATTAAAAGCTTGCTCAAGAAGCTTTGAGCACTCTAGAATTTTGCTCAAAAATTATCTAGGATTTTTTCTACAATTCTCTAAAAAATATCTAAGATATTTATTTATGATGAACACATTAATCTTCTAATACACCTAAAAGTCAGTTTGCGTTGTCCAGACGGTAGAATATTAAATCTTAAGTATTGTAATAAGTGTTTGGATGTGTTGTAGTTATTGTCGGGGTTGACTGACTTTTATTAGCTCAAAGATTTAATCCCAGCCAGTGATTGATGCTCGCATAAATACTGGTGCAAGGGACACAAGAACCCAACATCTCAAATTCATAACTTAAAACACATAATCTGTGTCGGTTTTATTACACAGTTGATCCCCATGAAGTCCTTTCAGCTTCGTCCTTTATTGCTTATTGTGTTTCAAGTAGTAATCTTCAAGTTTGGACATTCTTATTCATCACAAGGCAATAATACTAACAGAATCAGGTGCTTGGAGAGGGAGAGACAGGCTCTTCTCAACTTCAAAGACGAGCTTGTGGACACATATGGCCGACTCTCTTCTTGGGGCAACGATGAAGATAAAAGAGACTGCTGTGAATGGATTGGAGTTTACTGTCATAACCAAACTAATCATGTCACGCAATTGGATCTTCGTTTTAAATTCTTAAGAGGTAAGATCAGTACTTCATTACTTGAACTGCAGCAGTTGGAATACATAGACCTTAGCTTCAATGACTTTGAGTATGCCCCCGTTCCCGAGTTCATTGGTTCACTCACCGAATTACAGAATCTTATTCTTCGTTCGGCTAAATTCAGTGGACCAATTCCACATCAGATAGGGAACCTATCGAAATTGCTCTACCTTGATATCTCTGGGAATGATTGCAACAGTGAAAATCTTGATTGGCTTTTTAATCTTGATTCACTTGAATACCTTGATCTCAGTTATATAAATCTCTCAAAGGCTACCAATTGGTTACAAGCAGTAAGCAAATTGAAGTCCATACAAGAGTTGAGCCTGAGTGATGGAGCTCTCCCGGAAACATCTCTTTCTTCACTACCCAAAATCAATGGATCCTCGCCTCTTACCCTTCTTGATCTCTCATTCAACTCCCATCTATCGAACTTTTGGACATTAGTCAGTTGGTTCTCGAACTTCAGCAGTACTGGTCTTTCTTACATAATACTCAATGATAACAACATAGCTGGTCCCATTCCTGATGTTTTTGAGAACATGGCATCGCTTACTGTCCTCCAACTTTTTAGGAATGGTCTCCAGGGTGGGATTCCCAAGTATTTTGCGAATATGAGCAGTTTAGTAACCTTGGATCTGTCCGAAAATAATTTGAGTGGTGATATTTATGAAGTAATGATGAATTTGTCAGCTGGGCTATTAGAGAAAAAACTATCGCTTCTTGATTTGAGTTGGAATAATTTCAGTGGATTGTTCCCTAACATGTCAAGGTTTTATTCCTTAACCGACTTAGGTTTTCAGAATAACCAATTGAGTGGATCCATCGGAGAAGGCTACCTAAGACTTCCATCTCTTGCTTTTCTTGATCTGTCTTCAAATAGATTCACCGGTCCAATACCTGATCTATCATTCTCTCCATTATTGAGATCGTTGCGCCTTTCCAACAATACGTTTAATGGAACTTTAACTCAAAGCATTCGAATCTCTCTCAATTACTAGAACTGGACTTATCTTTCAACTCATTTCTTGAAGTTGATTTCGACCCTAGCTTTGATCCTCCTTTCCAACTACTTACTTTGAATCTGGCGCAGTGTAAATTAGTGAAGCATTACCCAATTTGGCTCAAAGCACAAACGGAATTACATACGATCGACTTATCCAGTATTGGGATTTCGGACACCGTATCAAGTTTCTTTGGTGGCACTATTCCGACATTCTTGTACCTCAATGCATCAAATAACCAAATGTATGGTTCCTTTCCTAACTTCTCATTCAACTCAACAGATTTTTTAACGTCACGTGATGTTGCCCTTTCTGGGATATCTTTGGATGTATCAAGAAACAAGATTTCAGGTTCCTTGGATTTTTTGTGCAATGTGAAAGAGTGGGCTTTGCTCGACCTTTCGGACAATCTCTTCTCTGGCCAAATTCCTGATTGTTTTGGTAGCTTTCTATCATTAAGATATCTTAGTTTAGCAAACAATCACCTGTCGGGGAAGATTCCTTATTCATTTGGCTCGTTAAGTGATCTTACTTTGTTGCATTTACGTAACAATAGTCTCTCCGATGGGATTCCCACAACTATGAGAAATTGCAGAGGCCTGAAGATGATTGATGCCGGAGGAAATAGACTTACTGGAAACATACCATCTTGGGTAGGAGATAGCTTCCCGGAGCTAATAGTGCTAGTCCTCCGCTCAAATGAGTTTTATGGTGACATCCATCAAATATATGTCGCCTAGCAAACCTCCAAATCTTGGACATGTCATCCAACAAGAAATTTCTGGAGCTATACCAGAATGTCTTCAAGACTATGTTGCCATGTCGACGGAGCAATCCTCGTACAACCGGGAATTGTTTCTTCCAGTAAATACCCTGATGATGCCAGCGGGAAGTTTTGATTCACTTGAAAGTGCATATTTCATGTGGAAAGGAAATGAGGTGAAGTACACCAGCCGTCTTGGCCTTGTGAAGCTAATCGATTTTTCAGACAACAGTTTAGTAGGTGAAATCCCTACCAACATCACAAAACTAGCTGGTTTGGTGGCATTCAACATCTCCAGCAACAATTTAGTCGGACCCATTCCTCAACATATTGGTGAGCTCAAGTCTTTGAATTTCCTCGACTTATCAAGAAATCACCTCTCAGGTGGCATTCCGGCTAGTCTTTGCAATCTGAACGGCCTTGGAGTTTTGAACTTGTCATACAACAACTTGTCTGGAAGAATTCCACGGGACAATCAGTGTCTTACTTTTGAAGGACATGCTTATATAGGTAATGTTGGTCTGTGTGGGCCGCCGCTCAATAATTCTTGTCCCGGAGATGAATCCATTCAACACCCAGATCCAAGAGTTGATGGAGAGGAGTTTGATGATGATGATGATGATGATGATAGGTTTATAACACGTGGATTTTATATTGCTCTGGCACTTGGTTTTATCATTGGATTTTGGGGAATATATGGAACAGTACTGCTCAACAGGACATTCAGACATGCAATTTTCAACACCATTGGCGATTTAATTGGGCTCAGTAAAGCTTGTTTCTGGAGACATATTCAAAACTAGTGAGTAATTAATTCCTTAATTTCTAATTATGTTAAAACTCTTTCGTCTTAATTGAAGCATTCTTGATTCTTAAACAGTAGTAATTTATAGTGTAATAAAAACTCAATATTTTTTTTGTTGTACTTTCCTATCATAACATATATTGACCCTCCTTTTATAATTTGCACATTTAATAATTGTATCAAATGATCACCAATCATTTTAGCTAGTGGTTTAATTAGGTCGAAAACTGACACACTCATAATGTATGCTTAAATCCTTATTGTTACTTGGTCTTAATATTGAACTATGTGTTGGAAATAAGTTTTAAAATTTTCTACACCGTCAAATTATTTCCAACACTTTATTTGATCTTAATGTGCCAGTTTAATTTGATTTATTTGAGATTTATGGTCCAATTATTATATGATTTAATTATGATTTATGAGGTTTAATGAGTATTTGACCATTACATTTTACATATTTATGTGGCCTATTTATAATTGAATTTATTATAATACTATGAGTTTTAATTAGGCCACTTAATATTTTATAACGGTCAAATTCTTACTACTATTTAAAGGGCCATTAGCAATCTTCATTTGGCACATTTTGAGAGAGAAAGATTTTATATACCTTATCAGTTGAGAAATATTTTATTCTCCCACAAGTATTTTAATGTTTTGGCAACGTGATTGTGGACTGGTTCCTAGTCTCCTTGTGGTCGTGCACATGGGATGAGACACTGCTGAGAGCTAATGGGGTTTTATCCTGGAGTCATGGTCAGCCGTTAAAACCTGCACGTAGGGAGGCAATCATGGCTTTAGGTCAGCGACAAGTGTCGTGACTCTCCATCGGTGCAGCTCTTCTAATTTTTAAGTTTATTTAATTTATTTCCGTACTATATACAACTGTGATAATTATATAATGATATTTTATATTTGAAGTTGTTTTGAGATATGAATATAAACACAAATCACACAATTTCCACAACACTATGAAGTAAACAATTGATTAATTAGGGAAGGGGCATTATAGTTATCATTGACTATATGTATCTAATGTAATTCTATTTTGTCAATTCGGACGAAAATATATATTAATGTTATGACAATCATGAAAAAATAAAAAAATAAAAAATTCCAGAGAAAAGTAGTTTAGCGTTGGTCAGGCGGCAAAACTGATCTTTCAATTGTAAGACCACCTCGTCTTTCTTTGCCGTGTTTCGACCAAGCGTCAAATAAAACGCCAAAAACTTTCGATTTGTCTTGGTATATTGCTTTCATTTTCTGTTGGGGGTCTATATATTTTGAAGCGAGAAATTGAAGTTTACGTCTGACAACTTACATTGTTTGTAATTTTGGTCCAATTGTTTTATCTTCACTATATTAGTTTTATAAGTATAAAAATGTTGTAATTTACGTCCCATTCACATTTTTCGTTGGATTATTAACGGAATAGTGTGGAGAATTGTAATTTACGTCCACAACTTACACATTTTGGGACCAAAATTGCAAATGGCATAAATGGTGAGACGTAAATTATAATTTTTCACACTATTGCAGTAAAAAAGTGAGTTAAGTTAACAGAGCACGTGTTCCTTCTGTCAAAAATTTAACAGAAAATGTGAGTGGAGCATAAATTGCAATTTTTTTTAACACTTACTCATAGATATTTTTTTTTCTATATAAAACTTTGTCTAAATAATTTTATTTATTATATGTATATTTTAATAGGCCTAGGTTGACCAAATTAACTCAGAGCGGCATTTTAGTAATTGTCCCTATAAAATTAGATTTTTTTTGACCGGGGGCAGTGTGATATATTTTTATAACACAAAGTGTGAAATAGATATTTAATTTTTCCTAAAGACTTTTTTGATCTTTTTGCATAACACAAGAGGACAAAATGAATTGGACTCAATTCTATTTTATCAGTTGGGATGAAAATATATATAGTTGGATGTATCGGGAAACAAGATTTCAAGTTCCTTAAATTTGTTGTGCCATGTCAAAGGCTGGACCTTGCTCGACCTCTCCAACAACCTTTTCTCCGAACGGATTCCTGATTGCTTTGCTAACTTTCAAAACTTAGCATTTCTTAGTTTAGCGAACAATCACTTATATGGGAAAATACCACATTCGTTTGGCCAGTTGACCACTCTTTCTTTGTTGCACTTACGTAACAATAGTCTCTCCGGTGGGATTCCGACAACTATGAGAAATTGCAGAGGCCTAAAGATGATTGATGTCGGAGGAAATAAACTTACTGGAAACATACCATCTTGGATAGGAGATAGCTTCCTGGAGCTAACAGTCCTAGTCCTCCGCTCTAATGAGTTTTACGGTGACATCCCTTCAAATATATGTCGCCTATCAAACCTCCGAATCTTAGACATATCTTCCAACAAGAATATTTTTGGAACTATCAAGACTATGTTGCCATGTCGACGGAGCAATCCTTGGACAGTGAGGATTTGTTTTTTCCAAGAAATTTTCTTCACGCAAGGACGTTTGGATTCCTTAGAAAGTTCATATTTTCAATTATTTTTAAAGATAAATTCAAACATATATAAACAAATTTATCTCTAATGCATATCAACCTATTCATCTCTTATTTTTCTCTCTATATCTCAACATAATACAATAAAACATTAAAAAAAATGAACGTAAATACTATATTATATTTATGTCCCCAATTCCCAATAGTATGAGAGCAAGACTTGTGTGTTGAATATTAGGTGTGTGTTGTTGGGTAGGTGAATATATGATTCAATAATTGGAGGTGAGGTTGCTGCAATGAATGCGGTGCATATAATTGAGGTGGACAAAGCCCTTGCATGCATGCATGCATGTGTCCGAATAAATATTTGGAAAGGCTTAGAAATTTTTTTACTCAAAATTAAATTTGATCGAACCAAATTAATTACAAAATAAATGCTATCACACTTGTTATGTGATTGGTTACTTTCCCTAAATTGTATATCAATTACATGATAAGTGTATTGCACATGTTATGTGATTGGTATATGTTTGGCCCATCCAAGTTTGGATAAATTTTTTTACATAAAGTTATTTAGCGTATTTTCAGCGAGCGATGAATAAGCCGAAACTTTGATGAAACTTCCCCTTTAGTTTTTTCTTGTTTCAAATTGTGAATTAATGTCTTCGTAATTGGTTTCATTTTCTCTTGTGGGGTGGATATACTTAATTTATGTCTGGAAATTAGTTAAGTCAAGTTTTTGGGTGATTTCAATTCTACCTAGTTTTGTTGGGGTTGAATGGCTTTTGCCAAAAATTGTATTCCAAGAGAGTGATGATAGCAAGATGACGCAGAAGAAAATAAGTGACCATCTCTCTAAATATGGCATCATATAATTTTGAATAATTATTTAAAATAAAATATTTATATAAATTATATTCTTTAGTACTTTTTGTAGCATAAAAAACTCACTAATACATATATAATTTTAAAGAATAAGTTAATATCAATATCTCAATGTATAAAAAAATATTAATAAAAGAAAGACAATATATAAGTTGGACTGAACAAAAAATGCATGAGGAACAACAATTACCACTAGAAAAAATTTGATTTTCCGCAATGGCCAATTACTATAGCCAAAAGAAGAAAATCGTGGCAAATACGAATTAACCACAGCTTCGCAACAATCATTAGCCGTTGTTTCTGCAAATGGCTAAGGCATTAGTCATGGCCAAAATCATGGCGAATGTTTTGGCCATGGTTAGAAACCATGGCAAATATGGATTAAAAGTGGAATAAAATTATATTTTTGCTTTGGCTTTATTTAACCGTGGTTAATAATAGTAATTTATTACGATTTTTAGGTCGTGGTTATTTATAGTGTAGCGAATACTCAATTTCTTTTGTAGTGTACCAAAAAGTAATTATAAAAGACTATGATAAATTAATGGAGAAGTTAGCAATAATTAATTAATTTAAAAATTCTAAAACTAAATGATAGACCAAAGTTATGTATGACATCAAAAGGGTCATCTCAAATAATATATTTTATAGATTAAGTGATCCATAAAATGTATTAATCAATCAGTATTTAAGATTTTATTTCAATTAATAATTAATATCAGAGTAGTTCAACTTATGAAGAACAAAGCTAATACTATATCAGCACTACATGTTTTATCGTGTTATGTTGTGAATTGTTTAGATGGTGAAATGTCGAATTCTTTCTATTGTAGGGCAGTTTAGCTCCACAAGTTTTTTATTTATTTTGTTCCATAAATTCTTCAATAAATGCCAATATTTTGAATCATTAGAAAAAATATAATATTTTTAACCGTAGTTAAGTGATTGTTGCTCGTAGTTGAAAAAATCGGCTACGCTAACAGTAGTTTTTATGAGTGTGGTTAAAACATTTATTACAGCAATATTAAGGCTAAAATGCATAAAATCTCCCTATGTCTTAAAAAGTCCGCTTAAAACCCACTTCTGTTTTAAAAATAGGCTATAAACCCCCTTGTGTTTTTTAAATGTACCTCAATCGCCCATTTCCGTTAAATATAACTAACAGGTGTTAACTTTTTCACAAAATGACCGTTATACCCTTATTTAATATATATTATTTTTTATTTTAGTAACCGTTGGATCTTCTTTGATCAAATAATGACCGTTAGATCAAATGAATTAATCTCAACCGTTAGATTTCAAAAAAATGAAAGGTTTGGATTCAACTAATTATTTAATTTATATATATATAAATAATTTAAAATTATAAAAAATATTTTTATTAAAAAAAAAAAAAAAACTATCTACCCAACCCCCCACCCCCCACCCCCTGCTACCTACCCCCCTCCCCAATCCCCCACTCCCCCACCCCGCCGCCCACCCCCACCCCCACCCCGCCGCCTGCCTCCTCCTCCTGCGCCACCCCCGACTACGGGGCCCCCCCGCAGATGGGGGCGATGGAGCGGGGGGCGCCGCCCCCCGCAGAGGCCGTCGCCCCCAAATCTGGGCGACGACAGATCTGATCTGGGTGACGACGATGTCGTCCAGATAATGACGAAGGGCGACGGCCGCCGTCGCCCTACTGTGCGACGGCCGCCGCCCCCAATTTTTTTTTAATTTTTAGAATTAATTTAACTATCTATTAAATATTTTAGTTAATTAAGAATAATTTAAATTATATTAAATATATAATTAATTAAGAATAATTTTAAATTATTATTGCATTTAAATTTATTTAAATATATATTTTACTTAATTAAAAAGAATTTAAACATATAATTAATTAAGAATAAATTTTTTAATTTTAAAATAACTAAAACATCATATTAATTATAAAAGTAATTCATTGAAATATGTTTAAATATAATTAAAGGAAAGTTTTAAATTTTAGTTTTAATAATTATAATAATTATTTTAAATTTAAGTATAAATTTATTTAAATATTTTAATTAAATAATAATTTAAATTATTTATATTATATTCTTTTATAATTATTAATATTTGTATTTTTAGTGGAGAGAGAAATGCAAAAAAAATTAAATTTAAAAGTCATTTTGACTATAGTAATTTTAGATACAATATAGGGTATTTTAGTCAATTAAAGACTATAAAAATATCAAAATCCGCAAAAAATCAAGCTCAAACGCACTTCAGGCGCGTGCATCTCACCTTCCGTTAATTTCTAATAGAATGGGGGTGTTTTGCTGAGTTTATTAAAACACAGGGGGGTTTTTAGCTATTTTTAAAAAACAGGGGTGTTTTTAGCTTTTTCAACAAAACACAGAGGGTAAAATGCATTTTAGCCCAATATTAATTCATAATCACAGTAAAAAAATATTTTTGTATCGATTTTAACTAATCATAATTAACAATAGTTATTTACCATGTATTTTAGTTCATAATCATTAAACGTATATGCAAAAATTTATTTATTTATTTTTATCTAGTGAATGGAACTCCTTTTTTTTTTTTATTTGCTTTCCTCTTATTTCTCCTTTTCTTTTGCTTTGAATTTTGTCTGGTGGGGTTTGTGTTCTTAGTTGAGTTGACCCACTTTGACTGAAATATCTATATAATAATTGGTACAACAAGCAAAGCACCAAACATCCCAAATTCATATAACTTAAACATAATCTCAATGAAGTTCCTTCAGCTTCAGTATCCTCTTTCGCTTGTTCTGTTACTACTCATCTTGAGGTGTGAACATTCTTATTCATCACAACTCCATAATACTAACAGCATCAGGTGCTTGGAGACGGAGAGACATGCTCTTCTCAACTTCAAATCCCAGCTTGTCGACACTCATGGCCGATTCTCTTCTTGGGGTAACCACGCAAATACAAGGGATGATTGTTGTGAATGGAGTGGATTCACTGTCATAACCGGACCAATCATGTCACCCAATTGGATCTTGGTTATTATTTCATACGAGGTAATATCAGCAATTCATTACTTGAATTGCAGCACTTGCGATACCTAAACCTCAGTGGCAATGACTTTGAGTATGCCCCCATTCCTGAGTTCATTGGTTCACTCACCAAATTACGCCATCTTGATCTTGTTTGGGCTAATTTCGGTGGACCAATTCCACATCAGATAGGGAACCTATCCAAATTGCATTTTCTTGATATTTCAATGAATCATAATTGCTACAGCGAAAATCTTGATTGGGTCTTTCGTCTTGATTCACTTGAACACCTTGACCTGAGTACTACAAATCTCACAAAGGCGACCAATTGGTTAGAAGCAGTAAGCAAATTGACTTCCATAAAAGAGTTATACTTGAGTGAGGTATCTCTCCCAGAAATTCCTCTTTCTTTGCTACCCGAAATCAATGGTTCCTCCTCTCTTGCCATTCTTGATCTCTCATCCAACTGGTATCCATCAATAATGACGTTATTCCGTTGGTTCTCAAACTTCAGTACAGTTCTTACTTCAATTGATCTCAGTTATAACAGCATACTTGGTTTCATTCAATGATTTTGAGTATATGATGTCACTTGAACACCTCTCTCTTGAAGGAAATGATCTCCAAGGTGGGATTCCTAAGCACTTTGGGAACCTGAGCAGCCTTAGTAGCTTAACTCTTTCTCATAATAATTTGACTGGTGATATTTCTAAGGTAATGATGAACTTGTCGATTGGGCCGTTAGAGAAAAAATTGGAGTACCTTGATTTGGATTGGAATAAATTCAGTGGAACGTTCCCCAATATGTCAAGGTTTTCTTCGTTAGATACATTACATCTTGATGGAAACAATTTGAGTGGATCTATCCGAGAAGGCTACCTACGACTTCCCCATCTTGCTACTCTTGATTTGTCTTCAAACAAACTTATTGGTCCAATACCTGATCTATCATTCTCTTCATCATTGGTATCTTTACAGCTATCCAACAATATGTTTAATGGAACTTTAACTGAAACTATTGGACGCCTCTCTCAATTACGAGTATTGGACTTATCTTTCAACTATTTTCTTGAAGTTCAGTTCAGTCCTAGCTGGGTTCCTCGTTTCCAACTGGAACGATTGCTTTTGACGGAGTGTAAACTGGGGAAGTATTTCCCGAAGTGGCTCGAAACACAGAAAGAATTAAGTTGGATTGAGATAAGCAGCACCGGGATTTCAGACATCATACCAAGTTGGTTTGGTAGCATCCCTAATGATACATATATGTATATGAATGCATCAGATAACCAAATATATGGTTTGTTTCCTAACTTTTCATTGCCACTTGATAGCAAGATTGAGGAGATAATATTGGATATATCAGGAAACATGATTTCAGGATCCTTAAATTTTTTGTGCGATGTGAAAGAGTGGGTGTTCCTCGACCTCTCGGACAACCTTTTCTCTGGACAGATTCCTGATTGCTTCGCTAACTGTCAAAACTTAACGATTCTTAATTTAGCGAACAATCACTTCTCTGGAAAAATACCAGATTTGTTTGGGCAGTTGAACGCTCTTACTTTGCTAAATTTACGTAACAATAGTCTCTCCGGTGGGATTCTCACAACTATGAGAAATTGCAGACACATGAAGATGATTGATCTCGGGGAAAATAGACTTACTGGAAACATACCATCTTGGATAGGAGATAGCTTCCCGAAGCTAATAGTTCTAATCCTCCGCTGCAATGAGTTATATGGTGACATCCCTTCAAATATATGTCGGCTACCAAACCTCCAAATCTTAGACATATCTTCCAACAAGAATATCTCTGGAGCTATACCAGAATGTCTTCAAGACTATGTTGCCATGTCGACGAAGCAATTCTTGGATGATGACATATTTGTTTTACCCAAAAATAACACTAGAGTTTACATAAAAGGTTTGGATTCCTTTAAAAGTCCATATTTCATGTGGAAAGGGAAGGAGCTCAAATACACCAGCTATCTTGACCTTGTGAAGCTAATCGATTTTTCAGACAACAGTTTAGTAGGTGAAATCCCTTCCAACATCACAAAACTAACTTGATGTGGATGTAGTTTTAATTTACGGATTAGATGGGAATTTTACCCTCGGCACAATTGCGCGCTAGGTGAATATTTAATGGTAGAGAGAGAATTTTTTGGGTGAGGGGTTTTTATGTGTTGTCTTTTCAGTGAATAGTGGCTTGTATAAAATAATAATATTTTTTGTATTTATAGTGGTGTTGTAAGTTATATTGTGTGATAGGGTGTATATGTCTATGGTGTGGTTTATTCATAGGAATTTCTATTTTGTCCTTAAAAATAAATATTTTAATGTTAATATGCACATCATATAGCCCCCCACTCTCGGATGGAATACTTAGCTCCCGGTGCAGTATTTTATCCGAGAGTAAATACAGTTTTGCCAGACCAAGCGTATTAAACACAAGGGAATGGGTGGGTGGGAAGCCATTAAATGTTCCCCCCCACCTCATTCTTTATCTTTCTTTTTTCACCCATTCATTCTCTTCATTTGTCTTCTCCCACCTCATACTAGCCTCACTCCTCTTCCAATGGCGAGTAAAGGTAATTTCTCAACTCTTTCTATGTAGCTCGTTTTTGTTACTCGCTTTATATTTCGTTTTTGTTTGTGGTTTGTCGAGAGTAGTAGTTTGAATTTCTTTAGGGAAGGTGGGAATTGGCGAATACCGTGTGAGATGGGGGATGGGAGGAGGGGGTGGCTGCCGCCTTGAGCTGAGGCGGGGGGGGGGGGGGGTGCCTCCTCGCGCTGGGAGGACTGAGGCCTCCCCCCCCCGCAGCTCGAGGCAACGCCTCGAGCTGGGATGGGGGGAGGCCTCAGTCCTCCCAGCTCGAGGCAGTGCCTCGAGCTGGTTGGGGCGGTCCCCTTATCAGCTCGAGGCACTGCCTCGAGCTGGTTGGGGGGCGGTCCCCCCTTCTCAGCTCGAGGCAGTGCCTCGAGCTGGGCGGGATGGAGGGGGGGCCTGGTTGGGGGGCGGTCCCCCCTGTCCAGCTCGAGGCAGTGCCTCGAGCTGGGCGGGGTGGAGGGGCGCCCCCCCATCTTTTCCAGCTCGAGGCGTTGCCTCGAGCTGGGTGGGGGAGGGGGCGCTCCCCCTTTCTTCCAGCTCGAGGCAGTGCCTCGAGCTGGGCTGGGGGAGGTCCCCTCCAGCTCGAGGCACCGCCTCGAGCTGGGTAGTGGGGGGGCGCTCCCCCTCCCTTCCAGCCATGCCTCGGGCTGGATGGGGGGACGAGGCCCCCTCCCCAGCTCGAGGCGGTGCCTCGAGCTGGGTGGGGGGGCGGCGCTCCCCTTGGCTGGGGGCGGTGCCTCGAGCTTGAAGGCGGGGGGAGCGGTTCCCTCTTTTCAGCCGGCGGCGCCGCCTCGAGCTGGGGGGTGCTGCACCCTCAACAGCTTTCTCTCATCTCTTCTCTTTTTTTTTTTTTATGTATATATATATATATATATTTTTATATGCTCGGTTGTAGGGTATTTTTTTTTTTTTTTCGCATTTTGAAAAAATTGCATTCACATGTGCAGGGGGTGACCTTCCATCGTATTTAGAGGGCTATTCACCTGACCATGTTGCCGCAATTATGAGTTTACCAAAATGTCCGTCTCATGATTCGCTTGAGGATTTAGATGAGCTATATAATGCCGAAGTGAACAACTCTGTTAACTCTGAACCTGACGACCGAGTAGAAGAGGTCACTTCTGGTAGCGAAGGTAGAGGTGCCTGCGTGGAGCAATGTGAGAGCGATGACGTGGTAGAAAGTGAAGATGAGGAGACCGAGAGTGAGGGGAGAGAGGTCGAGAGTGAAAGTGAGGAGACTGAAGTTTCCGAAGTGTTGGAGCGACCAAACGTGGTCATGGCTTTGGGAGTTCATGATGGGACGCACCGCGGCATTTCTCGGAGTCGAGTTCCCCGGTGTCGTGTGGTGGATATTGGGACTTGCGATAGTATTCTTACTCGGGAGCAGCTTGCAATTATTCGACGAACTTTTAATGTGCCCGCCGCCCATAAGTTCATTCTTCCGTCTTTGGGTCGTCGGATTAGGACGCCTCCTGACGGGTGTTTTACCGTATATGCTACTTATTTTGATAGCGGGTTTTCTATCCCTCCCCATCCTTTACTTCAGAGTTTCGGCATCTGCATCAGTCAGCTTACGCCGAATTCTTTCATGTGCTTTGAGGGGTGGCGTCGCCGTTTTAGGGAGTTAGGACTTCCCGTGAGTCTGGCTAGTTTTCATGCCCTATGGACTATCCGACGGGTGGCTGAGGTGTCTACCTCTACTGACGATGGGCGATACTTCTACTTCTTTCCGCAGAAGGCTTGTAGATTTTTAGATGGGTTTACTTCATCGAAGGGACCTTGGAAGGAGAGGTTTTTTTATGTGAGAGATGATGGTTGGGGGTTGGTTTCCGATTGGAGTAGCTCACATATCAAGATTTCACATCGTAGAGAGTTGGGGCGACTTCGCCAAAATTTTATGGCAGCGGGGCTCTTTAGCCAAAAGATCGATATTACGCATTATTTTCCATCCGGTATTGTCTTTGGATTATTTTGCGGTGTGAGTTCCCTTGGTGCACTTTTTTTTTTTTTTTTTTATAACGCTCGTTGACGCTTTTCTCTTGTTTGTAGGTAAGAAGCTTGAGATTGACGCCGTTCGTGCGAGAAAGGCGGCTGTGAGGGAACAAAAGCGGCTTGAGCAAGAGTTGATTCAGCCACGAGTGGGAAGTTCTTTATCCGCAGCACCTGTTGGGGCCTCTGCTGGGAGTGGCCGTCCTAGTCCTCCTCCCACGACGCTTACTGCTGGTCCTTCTCCCCCGCCAAAGAGACCTCGTGGGGCTCCCTCTATTCTGCGAGGGGATGCCTTCACTGAGGGGGTGAATCGTTCTGGAGGGGGTTCTTCTTATTGGGAGCGCACGCGGGGTTTGGTGGGCGAAGATGACTTGGGTCAGATTGCCGATCTTTTCGAGGAACAGATGGATGAGCTGTTGGCCGAGAATATGGCTCGGGTATATGTTATGTTTTACTTGGTCATACCCCCTCCCCTTTTTCTTTAGCGTACGCTAATTATCCCTTTCATATAGGCTCTTGTTGTGACTACGGCGGCCAGGAACAGGCGGGCGGCGCGGTTGGCCGAGATGGGGCGTCTGGAGGCTGCTCTAAAGCGGCAGGAGAGTGATTTTTCTAGGGTTAAAGGTGAGAGGGATGAGGCGTTAGAAAATATTGCTACTTGGGAGCGTCGTTTCGAGCGCGAGGTGTCCACTGGGAAGAAATTTTTGGCCTCTACTTCCGGTGTTGCTTTCACCACCAAGACGCAAGAGGAGGCGATTCTGAAGTTCCAAGAGTCCGACGAATTTGAAACTATTGTGACCGACAGGGCTGCTCCCATTTACGATGATGCTATTCGCAGGTGTCGCCGGGTCCTTCGCCAGACTCTTCGTGAGAAGGGTCGAGTTGATGAGGATGACATCGGACTTCTCGATCCTGAGGTGTCGGAGGGCGAGGAGGAGGCGCCTTAGGTAGTTGGCGGTGTAGCCCCCCAGCGCACTTTTCCTTAGATTTGTTAACTCTATAGCCGTATTTGAATTTTGGCTTGTAATCGAACAATATTATTTACTTAGGCTAACTGATTCCCCTCGTTCTTTGGGGGCGTGATTGTATTCCTATCGGTTATATTTAGTACTTCAGGTTGGCTTAATTTTCCGCTTGCGATGTTTCAGGTTTATATATTAACATGTGTTCTTTTGGGACGAGTTTGTTTTCGATGGACAAATGTGTTAAAATATTATCACTGAATGTTGTCTCAACGGACGATTTTGCTCAAGTCCTGGAATTGGTCTTTTGCCAATTTCGCTTAAGGAGGGCAAACGTCTCTGGGACAACGTCTTTAGATGAGGATCTCGATGAGATTTCGATCGGGGGTCCCGGGGCAATTGTGTTGCATCGAGGGGGCCTCTCGAAACTCACGGACCTCAATGTTTAAACTTTAAATGCAACTAGAAATCAATTTCATTACTCGAGGGCAGATTACAAAAGTTTCACAAGGATCTGATGGGGGGGGACAATATATCGTGCTACTGCTCTATCCTTCTATTACAACAGAATTAACTAGCCAAAAGGGAAACTTTTTCTGCCGGGCGACTTCAGGAATAATACTTCTTGAGATTTGCAATGTTCCACGTGCGTGGGATGTTCGTTCCATCCATCTGCTGCAATTTGTAAGCTCCAGTGCCCACAATCTCGGTCACTTTGTATGGGCCTACCCATTTTGAATCCAACTTTCCTATGGGGCCAGAGGCTTCGGCTTTTCGCATCACCAAGTCCCCCACTTGGAAGTTCCTTGGCCTAACTCTGGAATTATAGGCCTTTGCCATTCTGGCTTTGTACATAGCCGCCCGCACCGAGGCTCTTTCTCTAACTTCCTCGACAAAATCTAGATTCATCCTCAAACCTTGTTCATTGGCTTCTAAGTCGTAGTGCTTCACCCGCCAATTAAGTTCTCCTACTTCCGCCGGTGCTACGGCATCTGTGCCATAGGATAGGCTGAATGGGGTTTCTCCCGTAGTGGTCCGCGGCGTTGTGCGGTAGGCCCACAAAACACTAGGAAGCTCATCCACCCAAGCCCCTTTGGCCGTTCCCAACCGCGTCTTCAGGTGCTGGAGGATCGTTCGGTTGGTTACTTCGGTTTGACCATTCGCTTGTGGGTTACTGACAGAGGTGAAGAATTGTTTGATCGCTAGTCCTTTGCACCATTCCTTGAGTTTGTTGCCCGAGAATTGAGTTCCATTGTCAGTTATTATGGCGCGGGGAATGCCGAAACGGCACACGATGTTCCTCCAAAGGAACTTGATCACCTCCTTTTCTGATATCTTGGCTAGTGGTTCAGCTTCTACCCACTTCGTGAAGTAGTCCACCGCGACAATCAAAAATTTCCTTTGCCCCGTGGCTTAAGGGAGAGGTCCGACCAGATCAACGCCCCATTGATCGAACGGACAAGGGCTCTCAAGGGCATCAATGCTGCCGGTTGATGGTTAACGTTGGCATGTTCTTGGCATGCGCGACAACGTTTCACTATCTCATGCGCGTCCCCGAGCATTGTGGGCCAGTAGAATCCTTGCCTCAAACTCTTCCCGGCCAAGGCATTTCCTCCCAAATGATTTCCGCAAATCCCTTCATGTATTTCTCTTAAGACATAATTCCCCTCCTCAGGGGTTAGGCACTTCAGAAATGGCTGAGAAAAACCTCGCTTGTATAACTCCCCGTCTATCATGGCGAAACGGGAGGCTTTTCTTCTCAGGACCTTCGCATCTTTTTTGTTCTCGGGTTGGACCCCCTTTGTGAGGAATCTGATGATCTCTTCTTTCCAACTCAAGAGAGTTGGGTCAATACATATGACCTCTTCCGGTTCCTCTATTGCGGCTCTCTCCGACGAGATGAAAATGATCTTTCTGCTTCGGATGGCAGCCATCGAGCTTGCTAACTTAGCTAGCTGATCTGCGGTTGCGTTGTTTGCTCTTGATACTTGGGCGACAGACGCCTCTTCAAATTTTCCTAGCATGCTTTTCGCTTTCGAAAAATATTTGGCCATCTTCTCATCTCGGGCTTCATAGGACCCTTGGACCTGGTTAACCACTAGCTGGGAGTCGCTGTAGATGACAATCCTTTTCGCCCCCGCCGCTAAAGCTAACTCACAGCCAACCAAAAATGCTTCGTACTCAGCCTCATTGTTCGATGAGGGAAAGTCTAATTTTATAGCGTACTCAAACTTGTCTCCCTGGGGGCTCTCTAGGGCAACTCCGGCTCCACTTCCCGTCGGTGTCGACGATCCGTCGACATATACACTCCATGTTGGTGTAGAGATACTTGCCTCGTCGTATGCCAACTCGACCACGAAATCGGCCAGCACTTGTGCCTTAATAGCTGGTCTCGGGTGGAATTCGATGCCATACTCACTTAATTCCACTGCCCATTTAACCATTCTTCCGGAGAGCTTTGGGCTCGCCAAGAGCTGTTTCAAAGGATGGTTCGTCAAAACGGTTACTTGGTGAGATTGGAAGTAAGGCCTTAACTTCCTTGCTGCAATCACTAATGAGAGGGCTAACTTTTCAATTTGAGAGTATCTGGGTTCGGCGCCTTGGAGTACTTTGCTAACATAATACACCGGTAGGTGCTCTCTATTTTCTTGTCGCACCAAGACCGAGCTAACAGCATTCTCGGAGACCGCTAGATAGAGATATAGGGTTTCTCCTGTCTCGGGTTTTGTCAACAAAGGTGGCGAGACCAAATACTTCTTCAATTCATCAAATGCTTCCTGGCCATGAGTGGACCATTCAAACTTTGCTCCGCCTCGGAGGATTTTGAAGAAAGGTAGGCCCTTATCCGCGGATCGCGAGATGAATCTGTTTAGAGCCGCCAATCTTCCTGCGAGCTTTTGGACTTCTCTAATCGACTTAGGAGGGGTTATGTCCATGATGGCGTTGATTTTCTCTGGATTTGCCTCTATTCCTCTCTCGGAAATCATGTACCCTAAGAACCTCCCGCCCCTCACCCCAAAGGTGCACTTGGCGGGGTTTAACTTCATACCAAAAGTCGTTAGTATTTGAAAACACTCTTCCAAGTCCTTGATGTGGTCTTGCTCTTTTTCGCTTTTTACCAACATGTCATCTATGTAAACCTCCATGTTTCGGCCAATCTGATTTTGAAACATATGATTGACAAGTCGTTGGTATGTCGCTCCTGCATTTTTTAAGCCGAAGGGCATGACGTTGTAGCAGAAGACCCCTTGATCCGTTACAAAGCTTGCTTTTTCTTGATCTTCCGGGGCCAAGGGAATTTGGTTGTAGCCTTGGTACGCATCCAGAAAGCTCAACATTTCACATCCTGAGGTGGAGTCGACCAGAATGTCAATCCGTGGGAGGGGGAAAGGATCTTTAGGGCATGCTTTGTTCAAGTCCGTGAAATCAATACACAGGCGCCATTTCCCGTTCGGCTTTGGGACCAACACCACATTAGCTAACCATTCGGGATACTGCACAGGGCGTATATATCCGGCTTGGAGCATTTTATCCACCTCCTCTTTTATTGCTCGACTCCTCTCTGCCCCGAATATTCTCTTCTTCTGCTTTACCGGTTTCGCGCTAGGACTCACACTGAGCTTATGGGTGATAACATCGGGTGAAATTCCGTGTAGGTCCGTCATGGTCCATGCGAAAACTTCCTTATTTTTCTTAAGGAACTGTATCAAGTGTTCTTCAGTGGAGGGGCGCATTTTCGTGCCTATCTTTGTAGTCTTTTCGTCATCTTCCGAGAGATTGATGACTTTCAATTCCTCTATGGCTTCCACCCTTCTTTCCCCGCAGCTTTTTCCGAAGGGTTCCTCTGGGGCGTCCTTTATCTCGAGGCCTATATCCGTCATTTTTCTTTTTCCTTTTTGATAGGGCACTCCTCCTAGTTTTTCTCGCGATCTCTTTAAGGTATTCGCGTAACATTCTCTCGCCATTCTTTCATCTCCCACGGCTTCTCCCACTCCATCCGAGGTAGGGAACTTAAGTTTCATGTGGAATGTAGACGCTATCGCACGGAAGAGGTTCAAGCTTGGTCTGCCTAGGATGATATTGTAGGCGGACGGGGCCTTGACCACGAGGAACTTCACCATTTTGGTGGATCTCTTCGGATAAGAACCTAACGACAATGGTAAGGTTACCTCTCCTAGGGGCTCGATCATCTCACCACTGAAGCCTGTGAGAGGGGTGTTTACCTTCCGCAACTGAGCATTATCTACCCCCAACTGGACGTATGCGTCGTAGAATATAATGTCCGCGGAGCTTCCGCTGTCCACTAAAACTTTTTTTACCCAAAAATTTGAAAGCGTGGCCGAGATGACCAAAGCATCATTATTCTGATTTCTCATCGGATCTAGGTCTTGTTCGCCGAACGCAATTTCTCCTTGCTTGCCTGAGTTTATGTTGTGGATTTGGTTGGGCGTTTGCCAATTGTCTCTCCTGGCTGCGCGAACCAGGGCTTTCCTTGCATTGGCGGAATCCCCTCCTGCTGGGCCTCCCGAAATCACGGCGATAACCCCTGCTGTGGGGAGGTTGTCGCTGTTTTGGTGTTGAGTAGAAGCTGTTTCTTGGGGTTGTCTACTTTGCTCTCGGTTCACGTATTGCCTCAGGTGGCCTCGTTGGATCAACTTTTCTATCTCATTCTTCAGGTGGTGACATTCCTCAGTCGTGTGTCCCCTGTCTCGATGAAAACGACAATATTTGTCGGATTTTAGCCTTTTGGGGTTATCTTTCATTTTTCTCGGTCTTTGATTGATCAGTCCTTGTTGCTCGGCCACGATTAATATCTCTCCCCTGGAAGCATTCAACGGGGTGTAATATGTGAATCCTGTCGGAGGTACATGTTTGCGTTCTTCTTTCTTTCTCGGCTCTTTCTCTTCTTCTCGGCCTTTCCTCTTAACGCCTGGGGAAGGGTCGGAAGAATTAGACTCCTCAATCCTAATGTACTTCTGTGACCGCATGAGGAGATCTTCCATGGTACTTGGGGGTTTGCCGGCTATTGACTCTTTGAATCTTCCGGGTAACAAATTTTGTTGAATGATGCTTGCTAACAATTCATGGTTGATATGGGGCACCTCGTGTACCGCCTCGATGAACCTTTGCATGTAGTCTCTCAGCGGTTCGTTCTCCCTTTGACGTATAGTAAATAAGAAAGCTGCCGTTTTTGGAACCCTCTTGTTCATGGAAAAGTGGTGCAAAAAACGTTGAGTCAACTGCTCAAGGCTAGAAATGGTTCCAGCGGGCAGTTGGTTAAACCAGGCCAAGGCGCGTTTGGAGAGGGTGGTGCGAAAGACCTTGCAATACGCAGCATCACTCAAATCATACCAATCAATTTTGGCATAGAACTTATCCAAGTGCTCCTGCGGGTCACCGGTTCCGTCGTATTCTGAAAGGTTGGATACTTTGACGCCCGCAGGAAGCGCTTCTGCTAAAATCGCGGTGGAGTGCGCCGTGGGGGAGCGATGGCTAATGCCAAGTAAGGGTCCTCCACTCCCCTTGATGGGAGGGGAGCCGTGGGCGGCCGCGATTGCGGGGATACTGTTCTTGTGTCTGAGCGACTTCAGGTCGAGAAACTCGGCTATTTACCTCCTCCTGCCTCTGCTCCTCCTCCTCGGGAGCCGAGGATAATTCTCGACTTCTACGAGGTGAAGGAGGGGGCGGATTGATGGGGTGCTGCACCGCAAACTGAGCCATGGCTTGGGCGGCCGCTCGGGTAGACGCATCGTGAATCAGGGCCAGCAGGGCCTCTTGCGTCAATTGTATCATCGTTTCCTTGGGTGGAACTACATGAGAGGATGATTCGGCATAAGGGGGTGGGATTTGCTCACGAGGCGGCACGGTTTGTCCGTTCAGGGGGGGTTGTTCACGGGGGAGAGACCGTTCATGGGGTGGCACCTGATCTGCCCCGTTCAGTTGTGGTTCCGGGGCATCGTCCATCCCAGGAATTTCGCGAGCTCGAGACCTAGTTTGCATTCTCAATGCCGGAGTAAGATCTTCCCACAGACGGCGCCAATGATGTGGATGTAGTTTTAATTTACGGATTAGATGGGAATTTTACCCTCGGCACAATTGCGCGCTAGGTGAATATTTAATGGTAGAGAGAGAATTTTTTGGGTGAGGGGTTTTTATGTGTTGTCTTTTCAGTGAATAGTGGCTTGTATAAAATAATAATATTTTTTGTATTTATAGTGGTGTTGTAAGTTATATTGTGTGATAGGGTGTATATGTCTATGGTGTGGTTTATTCATAGGAATTTCTATTTTGTCCTTAAAAATAAATATTTTAATGTTAATATGCACATCATAACTGGTCTGTTATCATTCAATATCTCCAACAATAATTTAGTCGACCCATTCCCCACATATTGGTGATATGAAGTCTTTGAATTCTCTCGACTTCTCGAGAAATCACCTCTCAGGTGGCATTCCAACTAGTATTTGCGATTTGGACAGTCTTGGAAGTTTGGACTTGTCATACAACAACTTATCCGGAAGAATTCCACAAGACAATCACTGTCTTACATTTGGAGGACCGACTTATATAGGTAATGTTGGTCTGTGTGGGCCACTGCTGAATAAATCTTGCCCCGGAGATGAACCCATTGAAGACCCAAATTCAACAGTTGATGCCCAAGGGGAGTTTGACGACGACGATGATGATAGGTTTATAACGCGTGGTTTTTATATTGCTCTAGCACTTGGTTTTATTATTGGATTTTGGGGAATATACGGAACAATACTGCTCGACAGGACATTCAGATATGCAGTTTTTCAACAAATTCAACGTCATTGGGGATTCCGTATGCTTAAGGATAGAGCTGAGCAAGGCTCGTTTCTGGAGATTTTTCCAAACTCGGTGAGTAATTAATTCATTAAGTTGTAATTAATTCATTAAAGTTGTTTGTTTTAACTGTAAATTAAAGCTTTCATTATGGTCTAAGCAGGTGATTACTTGAGCCAACATTGATGGAAACTACTTTACATTCCAATGTCGTGACTTTAGTGCTCTCTTTTGCGGTTGTAAGCAAATCTCTATTGAAATAATAGTAATAATATGTCGTGCTTAATATTAAATATCTCCAAATGAAATATATATGTGATAATATATTAACTAATTAGTTTATGATTTTTTTTCTTACTTTAGTTGTAGTCATAATATTTAGCACTGTATTTAATTAAGGAGGCATTAATTTCTATTCTAAAATTATTAAAATATGATTTTAATTTAGTTTTATGATCTTAATTTGTTTAAATATTGTCGAAGTATGGCATAGCAATGTTACAGCAAATGTTGCAGAGACAGAAGGTTGAAGACGATGAGGTGGATGCCGACGTGCTGCCTCGCTGGACACTTAAAGTTTATTAGTTCATTTGTCGCATTTTAGTTTACGCACTTCTTTTAGCTAAAACACGCCTTTACTGTTAGAGTTGTTGTGTCAGTTAGAGAGTTAGAAAACAGTTATCTTTTTCTATGTATATATACTTCTTCTTGTACAGAGCCTTCCAGAGATATAGCTTTACAGAAATGGAGAAATCTTCTTTTCTCTCCCAATCCTTCCAGAATTTCATAGATATATTTGCAATGTTTTCTGATATTTTACATGGTATCAGAGCCTTCTTTTGAAGGTCTCTGTATACCGCAGCTCATAGAATTACATAAATCAGTAATTTCAAATGGCAGACGCAGGGGAAAGCAATAGACAATCAATACCAGAAGCGCTGCAATTGCACGGATCGGATCATCCTGGTATGATCCTTGTAAGTACACTTCTAACTAAGAGTAACTATCTTACTTGGAGCTATGCAGTGAAGAAGCTCTACGAGCAAAGATGAAATTAGGCTTCATAGATGGAACCACTATGAAGCCGCATTCAACAGATCTATTTTTTGAACAATGGATACGTGTCGACAGCATGGTAACGACCTGGATTTTGAACTGTATATCTAAAGAGATTGTTGGTAGCTTCATGTATGCGAAATCTGCTAGAACACTTTGGCTAGACTTAGAAGAGAGAGGTATGGCGAGTGCAATGGACCTTTATTGTATCAATTACAGCGAGAGATAACATCCTTAGCACAAGGAAATATGTCAATTGTTGAATATTTTTCGAAGTTGCGAATGGTTTGGGATGAAATTGACATGTTGATGCCTACACCACAATGTACATGTGGGGGTTGTACTTGTGGTGTGTCAAAAACTACTGCAGATCAGGCGACATTTACCAGACTCATTCAGTTCCTTATGGGGCTGAGTGAGACATTTGATCACTTGCGTGACCAGCTGTTAGTGATGGATCCAGTGCCGACGGTCAACAAAGCCTACTCCATGGTCTTACGGGTAGAGAAACAAAGAGAAGTAAATGTGGATTACACAAATACCATGGATAACGCAGCTATGCAGGTGCGAGCAGGAAATAAAAGAGAGTACATACCCACACAAAGGCGATACACAGATAAGAAGGGTCAATTCTGCAGCAATTGTAATCGTTCGGGTCATACCAGAGACACATGTTTTAAGCTTCACGGTACCCCTGATTGGTATAAGGATTTAATTGAAAAGAAGAAAAAGGAAGGGGATGGCATCAGAGGTTACAATGCTCAAGTAGAATAAAAACAAAATCATCAATTTCAGGTACCTAAGCAGGAGGCTTTGTTGCAGGAACTGGTAAGCTTGATGAAAGGAGAGGGGCATCATTCACAAATGCAGGAGGATCCCCTGCACGTTAATTTCACACAGTTTGATGGTTTTGCTGGTATGAACTATGCGCTTTCTAGCTTTAATGATAAATTTTCAGATTCTTGGATAATTGACACAGGGGCAACTAACCACATGTGTGCACACAAACATAACCTTCGTTCTGTATCATCTCCTTCCCATTCGACATTTGTTCACCTTCCCGATGGGACTACACAATTAGTCACACACATAGGAACTGTATCTTTGCACCCAACACTCACTCTGACAGAAGTTCTTCATGTTCCAAAGTTTAAATATAATCTACTGTCTGTTTCTAAACTCTGTTTACAATCACCCATTGAAGTGAAATTTTGCTCTTCTTATTGTCTCTTTCAGGACCTGCAGACTAAAAGTGTTATAGCCATAGGAAAGCTTTACAAGAACTTATACATATTGGACAAGTCCTCATTCAGTCTTTCCACCAAAAAGTCATTTACAGCTCAATATAAGTCATGTGCCAACTTTATCTCTTGTAATAATGTCTTGTGGCATAGGCGGCTAGGACATCCTTCTTTAAGTGTTCTCAAACATGTACCTGATGTGAAATCAATTGATACTTCAACTACTTGTATGGTCTGTCCTCTTGCAAAACAAAGTCGTTTACCTTTCTCAACTTGTGAAATTCACTCTAAGAATCCCTTTGAACTTATACATGTTGATCTTTGGGGCCCCTACAAAACTCCAACTCTTGACGGCTGCAATTATTTCCTCACTGTTGTTGATGATTTTAGCCGAGCTACTTGGACATTCTTGCTTAGATACAAAACACAAGTTTGTCATACATTAGAGACATTCTTCAAAATGATTCTTACACAATTTGAGTCTAAAAATTAAAGTGCTTAGATCAGATAATGGCACCGAGTTCACAAATACTCAATGTCAATCCTTATTTCAATCCCTTGGTATCTTACACCAAAGATCTTGCCCCTACACACCACAACAAAATGGTGTTGTGGAACGAAAACACAGACACATCCTTAATGTAGCCCGGGCTTTAAAGTTTCAGGCTAAACTTCCATCAAAATATTGGGGGAGTCCATTCTTACAGCCACATACTTGATAAACCGACTACCCACATACATTCTACAATGGAAATCACCTTATGAACTCCTATACCACAAGCCACCTTCCCATGCCAACCTTAAAGTTTTTGGTTGCCTCTGTTTCGCCTCTAACACCTCACCTTCCAAACAGAAATTCGATGCTCGGGCGCATAAATGCGTCTTTCTTGGTTACAGTCAGACACATAAGGCTTACAAGGTACTAAACTTAGACACCAACTTATCGTTCTTTTCCAGAGATGTTAATTTTCACGAGGATATATTTCCTTTTCACTCTGTTTCAACTTCAGGTGCTCCTAAGTCTGTGTCCTTACTTCCTCTATATTCTGCTGACTCATATGATGATATTACACCACCGACCTCTACTCCTGCCATAAATCCTACTGTCCCTTCAACCCCACCGACCTCTACTCCTGCCATAAATCCTACTGTCCCTTCAACCCCTGAGCTGCCAACTGCCACAGACACTATAACACACTCTCCACAATTTCCTTCTAATTCCCGCTCTGTTCCTGTCTATGTCCCTCCACCACGCAGGTCACTTCGAACTGTCCAGAAACCAGCTTGGCTGGACGATTATGTTTGCCAATGCGCCTCCAATTCTAATCATACTTGTTTACCTTCTAATTATACCTCTACACACATGTTGTTTGTTGCTCTTTTGTCATCTATTCAGGAACCTAGGAGTTATCTTGAAGCTAGTAAGGATGCTAGATGGGTCGATGCCATGAATGAGGAACTCACTGCCCTTGACAAGAATGAAACATGGGAGCTTGCTTCCTTACCACCGGGAAAGAAAGCCATTGGGTGCAAGTGGGTTTTTAAGGTGAAGTTACATCCGGATGGCAGTGTTCACCGCTATAAGGCTAGGTTGGTAGCCAAGGGCTACAACCAAGTTGAGGGCATCGACTATTTTGACAGTTTTTCTCCAGTGGCGAAGTCAGTAACTGTCCGTGTTTTTATGGCTGTTGCAGTGGCAAAAGGTTGGCCTTTATGGCAATTGGACGTCAATAATGCCTTCCTACACGGGCACCTTGATGAAGAAGTGTACATGGTGCCTCCGGAAGGATACACTTGTGCAGTTCCTGGACGATTTTGCAGACTTAAACGTTCTCTCTATGGCTTGAAACAGGCGTCCCGACAGTGGAATATTGAACTTACGACTAAACTACAAGATTTTGGGTATGTACAGTGTCCTCATGATCATTGCCTTTTTCTAAAGATCACATCTACCTGTTTTGTGGGGCTGTTAGTCTACGTGGATGACATTATCTTAACTGGGAATTCTGAGGATGAAATTGCTTCAGTAAAGTCTTACTTGCACTCTCTTTTCACTATCAAAGACTTGGGTTTTGCTAAGTACTTCTTGGGGCTGGAACTTGCACGCTCCACACATGGTCTACTCGTTACTCAGCAGAAGTATCTTACTGACATTCTCTCCGATACAAATCTTCTAGGAGCTAAGCCGACTTCCACTCCTTTTCCTCCTGGACTCAAACTCACTGCCGGAGATGGTTCCCTCTTATCTGACCCAGCCCCTTATCGCCGACTCGTGGGGCGTCTTCTCTACCTTGGTTTCACTAGACCCGATATCTCGTTTGTAGTCCAACAGCTTAGCCAATTCCTCCAGCACCCTAGGTCCTCTCATTGGGATGCTGCTCTGCATGTTCTACGCTACCTCAAAGGCACTTCCTCGCTGGGCCTTTTTTTCTCCTCTTGTAACTCTCTTCAGCCCTCCGTTTTCACTGATGCGTCTTGGGCTTCCTGCCCAGACTCACGCCGCTCTATCACTGGTTTTTGCATATTTCTGGGATCCACTTTGGTTTCCTGGAAAACAAAGAAGCAGGCAACCGTGTCTTGATCATCTGCGGAGGCCGAATACCGTAGCATGGGAGCTGCTGTATGCGAGTTATTATGGCTTTTGTACTTCCTGCGTGCCCTCCAGATTCCGTTCACTACTCCTGTCCCTTTCTGGTGCGACAACAAGGCTGCAATCCATATCACGGCCAACCCCGTATTTCATGAGCGCACCAAACATTTAGACATCGATTGTCATCTTGTCCGCGACCAATTCAAGCTGGGTTTCATCCTACCCTCTCATGTTCCTGGTCGTGATCAATTGGCCGACATCTTCACAAAACCCCACCTATCGGTGATTTTGCTCGTCTCTTCGTCAAGCTGGGCTTGGCTCCCCAATCTCCATCTTGCGGGGGGGATGTCGAAGTATGGCATAGCAGTGTTACAGCAAATGTTGCAGAGACAGAAGGTTGAAGACGATGAGGTGGATGCCGACGTGCTGCCTCGCTGGACACTTAAAGTTTATTAGTTCATTTGTCGCATTTTAGTTTACGCACTTCTTTTAGCTAAAACACGCCTTTACTGTTAGAGTTGTTGTGTCAGTTAGAGAGTTAGAAAACAGTTATATTTTTCTATGTATATATACTTCTTCTTGTACAGAGCCTTCCAGAGATATAGCTTTACAGAAATGGAGAAATCTTCTTTTCTCTCCCAATCCTTCCAGAATTTCATAGATATATTTGCAATGTTTTCTGATATTTTACAAATATTCAAAAAAATTTGCTTTAAAACAATTTTTTTTTTCGAAAAAAACCTTTCCCATCACAACACCCACAATAAATAATGCACGCCCCTTTTTATAATTTTCATATCTTACAATTAATAATATTAAACATTTTCTACAAATTAACAAAAACTTATTTGTTATGCGAATCGAAACGTGCATTTAACCACTGCTGCGCTACCTATGACATTTCTGAGCTAAAATCTAAAGAAAATACGCCTAGTGGTTTAAATAATCAATTAATCATTGGATTTTTGAATAGGACATCATCACCACAATATTCGTTTTAAGATGGACCCCTAATAATTATGTTGTAATAATTACTGTTACTTTGTCTGAATATACCGAGTCTGCCTCTGTGTGTGTGTGTGTCTGTGTGTTCCTCCTACTGCTGCGCTACCTTTGACATTTCTGATAGCGCCACCGCCCGCCAATGGAGGCGGCGCTGCTCCAAACGAGCTCCAGCGGCCTCCATCTTATCGGAGACGACGGTGACTACCTGCCGGTGAAGGGGCTCAAAGCATGGTGGAGAGTTTTCTGCATAGAATCAGCCAAGCTGTGGAGGATTGGCGGCCCCATAGCGTTTCAGATCCTCTGTCAGTACGGGACCACCTCCGTCACCACCGTGTTCGTTGGCCATCTTGGAGATATTGAACTCTCAGCTTTCTCTATTGCACTCTCAGTTGTTTGTACCTTCTCGTTCGGCTTCATGGTCAGTTTATTTTGTATTTGTTACTTAGTTTGATCGTTTTTTTTTTTTTGTCTGTTTATGTCTTGGTTGGTCTTCTGTTTATCTTCTTCTCTTCTATGGTAGTTTATATATATTCTTCGTTTTGGTGAAGTATTGAGGTTAATTTTTGCCTTGTCGGATTTGTTTTTTCTAGTATGTCGTCGTGATGCGGTTTATGTATGTTCTCCATGTGTTTGATGAAAGTAGACTATTACTGAGATACTGTCCTTTATTATGCATTACGCTGTTGGTTTAGTCTTGATCATGTGGCAAGGTAGGCTGGGTGCGGTTGTGATATTTGGTGAGTAGCGGTGGAGTTGAAATTTCCGGCCTGAGATTAGACTTTAATGAATGGGCGTTGGGTGATTTAGTTGGTAAGAATCAATACTCTAATGAATTCATTCTTTAATTGGGAAAATTAAAGTGCAGCATAGAATTTTAGTAATTTGGAGAAAGCTGACATAAATTAATCTGCACTTGATTTTCTTATTAAAATTAAATAAATTAAAATATAATTGATTTGTTCCCAGTTACGAGCAGGGCAACGTCGACAGTCCTTGTTCTTTGTTTTTGTTTTTTTTTCCCCCTTAAACACACACACACCCATGCATACACCAGGTTGGTACAAAACGCCCTCTAGAAAATCTTGGATCCAACCCGTTGGGCTGTCCCCCAAGGGGACGTTTGACCGCCCTTGTCCTTTATTCCACACAATTTACACCTTTGTTTTAGTTTAAGAATATATTTACCCTTTCATTGAAGCATTGTCAGTGTGAATTCACTGGTGACCTTCTAAGCTATTGCCTTGGGCAGACCTTTAATTTGATAAAAGAAAGAAAGAAAAATAAGCTGTTTTGGAACTTCTTTAGTATTACTCGAGATTTCAACCAATACTGCTCATAAGAAAAGAAAGAAACTTAGCCAAGAAGTTTTATCTAATAATACTATTTCTGTCTATGACATGTATTTATTGTTTATCTTAGTATGTTAAAATGCATGGCGATGTGACTGCACTATATTTGATGACATCAATGATTCTGTATGTTAATAGTAATGCTAATGTGCTATGTTATTTGGGCTGAATCTTGAAACTTGAGATTTACAGCTGCAATATGTTGTAGCTTGGCATGGGGAGTGCCCTTGAGACTCTATGCGGTCAGGCATATGGTGCTGGACAAGTTCACATGCTCGGCATTTACATGCAACGCTCCATATTAATTCTTTTGGCTACTTGCGTTCTTGTCTCACCACTCTATATATTTGCTACGCCAATTCTTAAACTACTTGGACAACAAGATGAGATAGCTGATCCTGCTGGAATCTATACACTTTTGGTTCTCCCTCAATTGTGTTCCCTGGCTGTTGCTTTTCCAACCCAGAAGTTTCTTCAAGCCCAGAGCAAAGTTTCCGTGCTTGCGTGGATCGCAGCATTTGCTCTCGCTTCACAAATTCTTTTGTGTTGGCTCTTTGTTTATGTATTTGGCTGGGGAACTACGGGTGCTGCTGTAGCTTTTGATATAACTAGTTGGACTTCTGCCATCGCGCAGTTTATTTATGTTGTTGGTTGGTGTAAGGATGGTTGGAAGGGATTCTCATGCGCCGCATTTCGTGAGATTTGGGCTTTTGTGAGGCTTTCATTCGCGTCTGCTATTATGCTGTGCCTGGAGATCTGGTACATGATGAGCATCATTATCCTCACCGGTCATCTTGATAACGCTGTGACTGCCGTTGGTTCTCTTTCTATATGGTGAGCATAATTCACTTTGTCATGACCTCATACCTTCCTTCTTTTACAAGTCATTGAGTTTCTCCATACTTTTTCTCAAGTATTAATATTTAATATCTCCTTTGGTCTGTTGTTCAGCATGAATGTTGATAGCTGGGAGACAATGGTGTTTGTAGGAGTCAATGCTGCTATAAGGTGAAAAACCTCTCAAGCTTTCTTCGTTTTCGATATGGTCCAAACCATTTGCTATGTATATATCCCCTTTTTCTTTGTTTTCAGTCCGTGTGTCTCAAACGAGCTCGGAATGGGACATCCAAGAGCGGCTAGATACTCGGTCTATGTTACGCTGTTTCAGTCCCTTCTGATTGGGATTCTTTGCATGATTGTAGTCCTTGCGACCAGAAATTACTTCTCTATTATTTTTACCAACAGCAAAGAAATGCAACGCGCCGTTGCTCACCTTTCAGGCCTACTAGGTATCACAATGCTTCTTAACAGTATTCAGCCGGTGATATCAGGTAATCTATTGAATTAAATACAACGAAAGTCCGAACTTACCGTTTTCCCTGTCTGTCTAATCTTTTGCACCAATATTACGACAGGCGTTGCCATAGGAGGCGGATGGCAAGCTCTGGTTGCTTACATCAACTTGGCATGCTACTATGTATTTGGTCTGCCGTTCGGATATATTCTTGGTTATGTAGCTAATCTAGGAGTTGTGGTAATAATTTCGACCATTCACTGCCTTGTTATTTTCATCGCTTGCTAATTCTGTTCTTACACAAAGCCACCGGAAACAAGGCTCTTACATTATATTTCTCTTCTTGCAGGGACTCTGGGGGGCATGATAGGCGGAGTTGCTCTTCAGACATTGCTGCTCATTATCGTACTCTACAAAACCAACTGGAACAAGGAGGTCAGTGTTAGCAGTCCATAAACTCTTTATCCTCATCATTCAGCTCGTTCACTACATTTCTTCCGAACCGTTTACACACTCAATTCTTTTACATAAGTTCCAACAATCACAAATTTGTCAAACCTGTTCCCATTGTCTTAATAAGAAGCTACAAAAAATGCAGGTTGAGCAGACAACAGAGCGCATGCGGAAGTGGGGTGGCCAAGACATTACGATCGAGAAATCTGAACCCGACCAGCTTATTTGACATTGGATATATATATATATATATATATATATATATATATATATATATATATACACACACACATATATATGCGGTAGGAAGTGTTGCTAATATTCAAGTGGATAAATTACATTAAGGTGTTAGTGTAATGTACTTTAGGGAATATTTGTGTAATATTCTTGTCACTGAATAGGGGATGTACATGTACTTGTAGTTGTATAATTGTAATTTTGCGAAAGGCATTGAGTGTTAATATATTTAAATATAACCGTGTTGGGGGTCAATATAATTTGTCCTATTTAATTATTCATGTAAAATTGGATGCGATTGTAATAGATTTGTTAAGCTGTCAGATAATCATCTTCTACGCTATCTGACTAGGCAGTTGTAAAGTTGTAATTCTAAACGAATGTTTGATCCAGTGCAATACATGTGAGTTTGGTCTTATTATTACATCCAAGCCAACTGGAGATTGATAAGGATTTTGGAATTCTATATGTATTTATATATAACTTATACTACTTATTAAGTGAGATATCTCTAATATAACTATCAAATGGCTGATAAAAAATCTAAATAACTCTCATTTAAAAACAAAAAGGTCAACTAAAATGATTTTTCTTTTTTAGTCAATATAAGTGTAAAAGTATAGCCCTCTCTCTTTTAAATTACATTAATTTTCTTTCATATTTATAATATTTACATGCAATACCTATTCAAGTTTTCTGGATGTAATTATTGTTTTCTGAAATCTAAATACCAAATGTTCTTCTAGAAATTGCAAATGACACAGTTTCTTTTTTTAAATGACACAATTAGATTAACGTTATAAATATAAAAGAGTTTTGTAATTTTAAAAAGAAAAAAAAATTGTTAACAAAATTAGAACGTCGATGATGATTATAGTGACCAAATAGAAAGGGAATCAACTGCAGTAACGACCTCTTTAAGGTTGCCGGTGAGGACAATGATGCTCACCGTATACTAAATCTCCAGGCACAACATCATCGCAGATGCAAGCGACAGCCGAACAAACGCCCACGTTTGTTTGAAAGAAGAACGCGAGAACCCATTCCACCCGTCCTATGTAAACCAGCAATATGAGAATGCATGCAAGTAGTCGGTAGAATTATTATGGATCGTTGCATGTAAATGCCGAGCAAAAGAACTCGCCCGGCGCCGGGGGAGCTCCCCATTCCGAGCTATAGTCCATGTATACCAGACTATGTTAGATTTTGATGAAACTCTTCATACATCTAACAGTGAACCAACAACCACAGACATAAGCACAGAGTTTTCCCCTGCTATCACTTTAGCCAAGATGTGTCGTGTTTTTACTCTATTGCGCTTTTATTATTAGATTAGCGTCATTCATTTCATCCATTAGATTCTCAGCATGGATGTGTGCCACGTGTGTTCTATTAGGTTGTTAGGCAGTTGGGATATTTTCCCTTCTCCCGCTTCTATTTAATCTGTAAGAAGGAGTCATTTTACACTGATGACAATACAGAGACTTTCTTCTTCATTTTACTTACTTTTGCTCTGCAATCACACTACATCAGTAAATATGAATTGTTTCTACATAGCAATTGCTAAACTCGATCAGATTTGGCTTCAAAGTTAAACATTAGATCACACACAATATTGTGAGTCATAATATCATGATACATTCGGATGAAAGGATTCGAGCTTGCATTGATCAAGTGATTTTAAATAACTCTATAGTTTGAAATTCATTAATATTTTATTAAGAAATAACTACCTTATCGTCACCTGAAATTTGGTGTAAATTACACTTAGACTTCCTATAATTTGGGAAATTATCACTTGTAGTACCCATGACATTTGTTTTCGTCTAATACATAGATTTTTCGGTTAGTCAAAAATTCATCAAATTTGTTTATATCAACAAAAGAATTGAATAAAAGTTTATATTTACCGTGATTAAACTTATTATTAACTTATAACAAATCAAACAAATAATAACCTTTTAAAAAAAAATCTATTACCTTCCATTTTCGCCTTCTTAATTTTGTGCTCCTGCCTGGTGCAAAGCTCCGAATTAGTGAAGCAATGATAGTGTCCTATATATTCATCCGTGTCTTTATTTTTTTCTAAATTAACTTTATTATTATATTTTTATAATTAAATTAATGATTATAAAAAATAATACTAAAATTAATTTTTAAAAAAATAAAGTCGCGGACGCTACCTGCGACTTCATCTATACTATATTAAAAAAAAAAATTCATTTTTTACTCACAAACGGCGGTTACTTACACCGCGACATTAATTTTTTAAATTACCAAAAATGTCTTTATATATTTTCAACCATCACTACTCAAATTCTTATTTTCATCCATGTGATTAATACTATCTATCTATAGTAATATGAAAGCTTCACCCACATAATTTTTTCTTATGTTGATAATATCCCTAAATTAATTTTATTTTATTTATTTTTTTAAATATGATGTTTTAGTTTATAATCTTATTTTTATTTATAATATATTTTATAAATATAAATAATTATTTATTATACACACGCATGAACGGCGCGCCGAGTAGAAAATAAAAATGGACGAGTCGTGGAGCACGGCACAATTATGTTAGGTAGTTTATTAGATTAGGTATAGTTTTATTATTATTTTGATAATTTAAAATAAATAACCCAAACTAAGACACCAAAAAACAAAGAGATCTAAAGACAGTATCTGTAAGGATGGAGAAAGTACAACAAAAAACCTTAAATGTCATAATTTAATAATCTTTTTGGACTTATCTCTTTTATTTTTGGGATAATTACACTCTCCTTCCCTAAAGTTTTGTGTAATTACAAGTAAACCCCTTGTAGTTTTGAAATTACATCTAACACTCCTAAAATTTGCTTCCATCTAACAAATTAGTCCCTGCGCTAATCAAAATTTATCGAATTTGCTTATATTAACAAACAAAAATCGAAACAAAATCTATACTTACCCCAATTGACTTATTACTGACTAATTACAGGTCAAATAAATCTTTTTATGATCAATTATCCTCATATCTCTTCATGCGTTAATACATATGAAAAGATATATCTTCATCATTATAAAGGTAGTTTAGTCCAAAAAATTATTTAACCTACAATAAGTCAGTAATAAGTCAATTGAGAGTTTATATCAATTTTCATTCAGTTTTTTTGTTAATATTAGCAAATTTAGTAAATTTTGATTAACGGAATGACTAATTTGTTAGTGCAATCAAATTTCAGGGATGCTAGATGTAATTCCTAAATTATAAAAAATCTACGTGTAATTATACCAAACTTCAGGAAATTTGAGCATAATTATCCCTTTATTTTCTTCTTGTAATATTATATGTTTGGAGTTGGAAATGGAGCCATCTTAATTATTGTCCATTATATTGTTTGTATTCATTTTTAGTCATATATACGAGAGACTGTCATTTCGTGAATTATTAATATTGTTTCCGGGATTGCCAAATTCACGACCCTCACACCACCACCCACAATTATATATTTGTGAAATAAATAATTACATTAATAATTATTGAAGACACCACATCACATGCATATGACAGTTGCTGTCTAAATATGAAGAAAACTTTGTTCATGACATCATTTTTGATTGTTCAAAGGTTTTTGGTATTAAATAATTTGAAGTTGTATATTGTAGTTGAGTTTCATCTTTCAAACAAATCCCTTTTCAATTTTATTTAATAATTTTAATTTATTTTCAACTGTAGGCATATAATATTTTTGTTGTCGAAATTGTTAATTTGATTTGCAAACTTTATATATATTGAAAGGCTATTTCGGTTAATTTTTGTTTTTCATAGACATTTTATCGAACGTTATAAAATGATGCCGAGTGTCTGATATTTTTATTATAAAGTTTATATAATATGTTAGAAATTCATAATTAGCCTATTTGGAAAAGTAATAAGTTTTTAATTTTTATTTTATTTTTATTAAATTTCTGAATTTTTTTTTGTTTTCTAACAAAATTATCAGTAATATCTTTAAGGCTCATTATTTTATTATATATAAATACTTTAATATATATAATTTATTTTTGGAATAAATTTATTCAACCACAAATCAGAAGTAGCAACTGTATATAGGCTGTAGCATAGCATTAGCACCTAAACATTACTCTCCAAGAAGTAGGTACCATTAATTTGTCAAGTTATCCTCTGAAAGGCTGAAACTACCACGCACCGCCTCAGTATGGAGGCGCCGCTGCTCGACCGGAGTTCCGGCGAACTCCAGCTGATTGGAGACGACGGAGACTACGTTTCGGTGAAAGGGCTGAAGGCGTGGTGGAGAGTTTTCTGCATAGAAACAGTGAAGCTGTGGCGGATAGGCGGCCCTATAGCCTTTCAGATCGTTTGCCAGTACGGAACCACCTCCGTCGCCACCATATTCGTCGGCCACCTCGGAGATGTCGAGCTCTCTGCTTTCTCTATTGCTACCTCGGTCATCGGAACTTTTGCTTTCGGCTTCATGGTTAGTTCACTTGAATTTCATCCTCTCTCTCTCTCTCTCTCTCTCTCTCTCTTATATGTGCAGTGGTTTATATATAACACAGATTTGTGCATGAAAAGGTCTTCTGATAATGTTGTTTTTGGATTTTGATTGTGGTTTCTTGAATTTTTCTGCTTCTTGATTTTTCATTGAAGTTGAAGTATATACTTTCCGGTCATCAACTCGTGATATGTGCGGCGGCGGGCGGCGGCGAGAATTGAGTGAGATTTTATTTTTTTTGGTCGAAGTTTGGACCGACGGGGTCCTACCTGTTTTGTCATACTTCCTGACCGGAAAATTTTAGGGTAAATTACATCTACCTCCCCTGAGGTTTGGCATAATTACAAATACCCCTCGTTGTTTGAAAAATTACAAATACCCCCCTAATGTTTGATAAAATTATGTAATCCTTGGATGGAGGCATAGAAATGTCAACTTTGCCTTACAGTTTTTTTATTTTTTAAAAAAAATTAAAATCTTATAAAAATATTGAATGGGATGGATGAAAAAAATTTAAAAATTATAAAAAAAAATTATCGCCTTAGTTGATAAAAAAAATATTTTTTTAAAAAAAATAAATAAAATTATAAAATTTTAATTCATAAGGGTATTTTGGTCAATTCACTATATAAAAATGCATAGATTGGGGTAATTGTTAGACGGTCCTTAAAATTAGGGGGGTATTTGTAATTTCTCAAACAACGAGGGGGTATTTGTAATTATACCAAACCTCAGGGGAGGTAGATGTAATTTACCCAAAATTTTAATTAAAAGTCGAAAATGAATTAATTATATGATTAATATTATATATTTATGATGTGATATTATATAATTTAAAAAAAATATTAATATTATAAAAAAACGTTTATTCAAATCAAATTTAATTAAATTAAATTAATTTTAAAATAAATATATATTATACTTATCATCTGATTTGATTGATTATTTTTCCTCACCCGACACATGTAGGATACTTAATTTGATTCAGTAAGAAATTTTTCCAAATCAATAGTTTAGAAGATTATGGTAGATCTTCTGGACAATGCACCATTTATTTGTGTATCCGATAAAATGTGGAAAGAGTGTTTGGTCGTGGGAAGGACACGCTCACAACATAATTGGTTGTCGGTATTCACGTAATTGACAATAAGGGATTGACGTGGAAGATGAGAATATTGATTAGAAAATCACGCTCCACACACACACACACACGCTACTTTTCAGGTCAAATATTAGAAAGAAAAAGTATTGAGTTGTCAAATAATGAACAGTAAAATGAAATGAAATTGGTTTTAAAGAATAATATATTTTGTATTAAGAGTTTTATAATATAACATGATATATGTGTTTATTATGTAGATTGTATATAAAAGTTATTTCTATACCCTTATAAATATATACTTATTAATATATACATTAGGGGTAAGTACACTGCCCGTCATTGAGATTTAGTGTAATATAAAGTTGATTTTATGTAGTTTGAAAATTACATCTACTTCCTGATGTTTGTTTTTGTTTGATAAATAGATCTCGCTATTGGTAGGATTTATTGATTGATTTATTATTGACTTGTTGCAAGTTAAATAAACATTTTTCACTTGCTAATGCACGTGAGGAATATATTTTCATCCTCGTAAGGATAGTTTGGTTATAAAAGAATTTATTTGATTTGCAATAAGTCAATATTAAATTAATTGGGAGGTAAAATATAGATTTTCATTTAATTTTTTTGCCAATATTGACAAACGAATCGATATATTTGTTAGACGAAAACAAATATCGATATGACTACAAATAATTTCTCATACTATAGAAGTTTATGTGTAAATAAATCAAATTTGAGTTGAAGACTGTGTAATTATCCCTACAAAAAATTGCATATCAATCATATAAGCTTGAGTAATGCACTACTCACTTAAGTAATTTAATTAAAGTTGAATGTGGTGGGGTCTAAAATCTTTTAACATAAATTAATTAGAGAGTCGAACTTAATTGAGATGAGAGGATTTATGAGGTGTTGTTTTATAAATGGATCCAAGGAAACAAAGGGGGTGGTCCAAAGATTATTAATGCTGGGGACACCATGTTCATCTACTTACGGCTCCAGAGCTATGCCATTTATTGCTCGTGTTTATGTTGCCCGACTTTATTCTCTCAACAACTACTTTTTATAAATAATATATACTTTCTCCGCTGAAATTTATTATATTACATATGAATTCTTTATAGTTTGAAATTTTCATTTAGCACCCTTAACTTAAGGTTTCCTTACGTCTGATAAATTAGTCCCCCTTTAGTCAAAATTCATGGAATTTACTGATATTAACAGAAAATTCGAAAAAAAAATCTATATTTACCCTCAATTGGCTTATTACTGATTTATTGTAGGGCAAATATTTTTTTTATGACCCAATTACTCCTATATGTTTTCACACGTTAATACATGTAAGAAGGTATATTTTAACTGTATATAAGGGTAGTTTAGTCATTATTTGAACTACAATAAATCAATAATAAGTCAATCGAAGGGTAAATATCTATTTTCATTCAGTTTTTCTGTTAATATCAACAAGTTCGGTGAATTTCTACTAATGGGCGGACTTATTTGTTAGATGGAAACAAATTTCAGGCATGCTAAATGTAATTTCTCAAACCACAGGAGTTCTGCGTGTAATTACACCAAACATAAGGGGAGGAGAGTGTAATTATCCCTAATTTTTATCTAAATCAGGTCCGTCGAATCAAATCAAATATTCTTTGTATACCAATTACACGACAAGTGTATTATACTTGCTATATAATTTATTTCGATTTGAACAAATCAATCTCGATTAGAATTTCCCCTTCTCTCAAACACCAATTTGCCACTGCGAGCAATTTCTTTGATCACTAAATTTATTAGTGAAAGTAAATTTAGATTCTGATGCTATGATGATTGATGACTGATTACTTTCGGCTTCCGGGACTGCCCTTTTTTCTCTTCGGATTGTGGCAGTAAAATGTTGTACTAGGTGGTCCTGGAACCCGTTGAGATGAGCTTGTGATGTCCAACGTTATCATTGCTCTGTTTGACGGCCACACTGAGTGACAACATTATTCTTGAGAAATTTGGATAATCAATCATTAACTATGTCCTCTGATATTATGACTCACATTACTGTGCCTGATATTGAGTTTCTAAGCCAAATCTTACAGAGTCTGTGATGGATTTTGTAGCTAGGAATGGGAAGTGCCCTTGAAACACTATGCGGTCAGGCATTTGGCGCCGGACAAGTTCATATGCTCGGCGTTTACATGCAACGGTCTATAATAATTCTATTCGCAACTTGCATTCTCCTATCACCGCTCTACATATTTGCCACTCCAATTCTCAGGGTGGTCGGACAACCCAATGAAATAGCAGAACCCGCAGGATTCTATGCGCTTCTAACCATCCCTCAACTTTTCTCCCTTTCTGTAGCTTTTCCAACCCAAAAGTTCCTTCAAGCCCAGAGCAAGGTTGGTGTGCTTGCCTGGATAGCAGCTCTTGCCCTGCTTTCACAAGTTCTATGGTGTTGGCTTTTTGTTGATGTGTTCGGTTGGGGAACGATTGGAGCAGCTGTTGCATTTGATCTTACGAATTGGATCACTGTGGTAGCGCAATTTGTTTATGTGGTCGGTTGGTGTAAGGACGGCTGGAAGGGATTCTCGTGGGCTGCGTTTAGGGGATATATGGGCGTTTGTTAGGTTATCACTCGCATCTGCTGTGATGCTGTGCCTGGAGATTTGGTATATAATGAGCGTAGTTATCGTTGCCGGAAATCTTAAAGATGCGGTCACTGCAGTTGGTTCCCTTTCTATTTGGTGAGCTTCTTAACATGCAGAATAACATAGTACTTTGATTTCACTGCTTATTGCATTCTTGATAGATCTTTTATGGATGTTAATCTGTTCTTCTCCAGCATGAACGTTGACGGTTTGGAGACAATGGTGTTCGTCGGAGTCAATGCTGCAATAAGGTGAAAAAAAGGGCTGTAGACCCTCATCAACGTTTCATTAATGAGTTAAATTCATTTTGATCCCCCCGTGATATAGAAAAATATCAAAAAACCCCTTATGAAAATTTAAATATAAAAAATCACTTTATGTTATGAACAATGACTCACACAACCTTTGGTCAAACCTGGTCTCAGGGCGTCTTTTTGAGTTTTTTTTCATATCACAGAGGATGCAACTGATACTTTATTTTTCTTAGGAGTTTTTTTCAAAAATTCTCAATATCACACAGGGGTCCTTGGATTTTTCCCTTTCATTCATATCAACACAAACCATTACCGTAATATCTTTACATTTCAGCGTTCGGGTTTCCAACGAACTTGGCCTGGGACATCCTAGAGCAGCCAAATACTCTGTCTACGTAACCATCTTTCAGTCTCTGCTAATCGGGATTCTTTGCATGGCTGTCATCCTCGCCACAAGGGACTACTTTGCTATTATTTTTACTGATAGTGAGAATATGCAGCGGGCAGTGGCTCGCCTATCAAGTCTTCTTGGGGTTACGATGCTTCTCAACAGCATCCAGCCAGTGATATCAGGTACTACTGTCTTGGTTTAAACTTAAACACAGTGGCATTGTTGTGAATTGCTCGTCGTCTTTAACCCGTTGGAGGACGGTGCAGGTGTAGCCATCGGAGGCGGTTGGCAAGCGCTTGTAGCGTACATCAACTTGGGTTGTTATTACATTTTTGGTTTGCCTTTAGGGTACGTTCTCGGTTACGTGGCTCACTTTGGCGTCATGGTAAGCAATCTTGATCTTGCTATGTAAATTCTGGTGGTGTTCTGTGTGTGTGTGAAGAGAGAAGAAGAGATCTTACATAGAAGTTTTGGTATTTTCAGGGAATCTGGGGGGGAATGATTGCTGGACTGGCTTTGCAGACAATTCTGCTCTTCATCGTACTTTACAAAACCAACTGGAACAAAGAGGTTAGTGCTAACTGCACTTTTTTGAGTTTGATACGGGCAGAGAAGTCGTGTTTGGCAGGCTTAATAAGAAACTAGGAAATCGCAGGTGGAGCAGACGACAGAGCGAATGAGGATGTGGGGAGGCCACGACACTGCAGACTCGGCTCACCAACTTTCAATGAAAAACGGAACACCTTAAACACGACTATTAGTCTCAATATTATGGTGAATTTTTTGAGAAATTCTAACTCAAATGGAGTTTGGTTCAATTTTAATCTATTATATGAAAAGTATATAATACTCTACTTTGTAATTGATTTGATCTATTTTGGCTAAATATTATTTGGGTAAGAATTTTTATTAGTTTCATATTACAGTGAACATAAACTCATGACGATCAATGCCACTATATGCTTACACGAACTATCGTCATTTTGTGATATTTTTCTTAATAAATATGTCATGTTTTGATCAGACTCGATTGATTTAAGAATTTTCAGTCTAGTAAGTGATTATCGTAAAAAACAAATTATATTTTCATTTTTATATGTTTCAATAGCCTCTTATTATTTTCTAAAAAATAAAAATATTATAAAAGATAACTACTACCATTTACATGGGTGATTCCACTAAAAATATTATTTTCTAAGAATTGATTGGGTTGGATACGTGGCAACAATTTTATCATTTTTAATTTTTAATAAATTCACAAAATACCAAAATAGGTAGTATATTCTCGACCAGCTACTACTAGTAATATAAAATATCAAACTTGTAATATTTATTATTTTCGGACAAGTAACCTTGTTAAATTAAGGGTTCGTTTGCTTTGGTTCGTGCAATGCATGATTGGATTATAGTTCACGATATTAGAGCCCCGTAGGATTCGATCTTACATACTAATTTATGAGATAGTGTATTTCACTTCTATTGTAGGTAGGATTAAAAAAATTTATTACCTAAATGCCTTTCAACTTTATCCATTTATTTCTCCCCACTTTTATAATAATTTAGGGTAAATTACATCAACACACCCTGAGGTTTGATAAAATTACAGATACATCTCTGTTAGACCAAAAGTATTTACCCTCCTTGAGATTTATTCCGTCTTACATTTAATTCTACTAATAGGGTTTCGGTGAATTTATAACATGTTATTCCCAAAATACTACTGATAAAAATCTAACTGATTTGATCAACTTTTCAAGATCAAATTGTAATAATTTAAAATATTGAGTAGGTTAAATGTTATGATCTCACATATTTTGTACTAAATATAATATTTTATTTTATTTTGCTAAACTAGCCATTTTTGTCCATTAATATTGTTAATATCTTACAAACCTCAATAAGGGTAAATGTAATTTTCTATCTAATAAGGATGTATTTGTAATTTACTAAACCTCAAGAGATGTGAATGTAATTCACCCTAATATATAAGATAATCCCCATAATATTTAATCCAAAAATGGCTAGTTTAGCAAAAAAAAAAAAAATTATATTTAAGTACAAAAATGTGAGATCATAATATTTAACCCCCTCAAAATTTTAAAACATTACAATTTGGTTCAAAAGGTCCGAAAAATTGGTCAGATTATAGCCAAATTTTTTATTAGAGGTATTTTAGGAATAAGATGTGATAAATTCATCGAAACCCTACTAGTGGAGTTAAATGTAAGGTGGGACAAACCTCAAGGAGGAAAAAATATAATTTTTAATCTAACAAAAAATATAGTTATAATTATGTCAAATTTTAGAAAGCGTTGATATAATTTACCCAATAATTTAATAATAAAATATAATATAAAAAGTATTACTTTGAGAGAACCATATTTTGGGTTGGTGGTTCTCATACCCATACCAAATTTATTTTTTTTCTATATATTCTTTTTTCATCTCATTTTACGGTTTTCTAATATTTTCGTGGAAATAACGTGCGAAGACAGACAATAATAATAAAATCTAACACCCCAACGACCACATTAATATTATGAAACCGCTGTATAGTTCTTGATTTATTGCCGGATTTGTTTTTCTATTTTTTTTAATCCAACCGCCATAATAATTATGCATAAACTTTTATATTATTTCAAAATATGGTATTTTGCTATTATTTCAATATTTTTTCTATAATATATATTTAATAATAATTTTTCATTTTCATTTAAAAAAATAAATACTTAAGACAGTTCTGTCCACTTTCTCGCGACATTTCAGATCTGCTGTTCTTTCCAATCTCCTTCTCGCCATTCCAATATTCATCATCAATCTCAAGACTCTCTCCTATTACACCACAACTATTTTTCTATAATATTTCTAGAAATTGGCAATTGACAAATGAAGAGAGAGAGAGAGAACCCGCGCGGGGAACATGTGCGGAGAGAACGTGGCCGGAAAACTGAAGTAGTCAGTGCTGCAATATCTAATACACAATATATAATTAGTCAAACAGTACCGAGTCTTCTTCCACTGTGCCTCCTGAACTACACCTTCGAGTTTTGACATTTCAATGGAGGCGCCGCTGCTCGAAACGAGCTCCGGCGACGTCCATCTAATCGGAGATAACGGAGACTACCTGCCGATGAAGGGGCTGAAAGCATGGTGGAGGGTTTTCTGCATAGAATCAGCCAAGCTATGGAGAATAGGCGGCCCTATAGCATTTCAGATCCTCTGTCAGTACGGTACAACCTCTGTCACCACCGTGTTCGTAGGCCATCTCGGAGATATTGAACTCTCCGCTTTCTCTATTGCACTCTCAGTTGTCTGTACCTTCTCCTTCGGCTTCATGGTCAGTATTTATTACTTAGCTTGATCCTTTTTTATCTGTTTATGTCTCGTTTGGTCTTCTTTTCATCTTTTTCTCTTCATGTGTCGTTTTTTTTTACAAATGTTGAGGTCAACTTTTTGTTTTCTCTGATTTTGTTTTTTTCTAGTATGTTGTCGTGAAGCAGTTTATGTTCTCCATGTGTTTGATGAAACTTGAATACTTTTAACGAGATACTGTCCTTTACTCTGTATTACGCTGTTTTGATCATGTGGAGGAAACGGAGGGTGGCGGCGGCGATGTTCGGTGAGCAGTGACGGAGTTGAAAACTGCAGCCTGAGATTAGAGTTTAATGAATAGTGATTGATGATTTAGACGTCGCTGTTCTTTATTCCACACCATTCACACCTCTTTTATGCAGTTTAAGAATATGGTTTCCATTACTTTGAAGCATTGAGTGTGAATGTACATCGTCACCTTCAAAGCTATTGCCTTGATCAGTACACCTTTGGTAAAAGAATGACATCAATGATTCTGTTTGTTAATAGTATCGGTAATTCGCTAGGTTACTTAGGTTGAATCATGAAACTTAAGATTTACAGAGTCTGATATGGAGTTTGCAATATGTTGTAGCTTGGCATGGGGAGTGCCCTTGAGACTCTATGCGGTCAGGCATATGGTGCCGGACAAGTTCACATGCTCGGCATTTATATGCAGCGCTCGATAATAATTCTGTTGGCTACTTGCGTTCTCGTTTCGCCACTCTATATATTCGCTACCCCAATCCTTAAATTACTTGGACAGCAGGACGAGATAGCGGATCTTGCAGGAACTTACACACTTCTGGTTCTCCCTCAATTGTGTTCCCTAGCTATTGTATTTCCGACCCAAAAATTCCTTCAAGCCCAGAGTAAAGTTTCCGTGCTTGCATGGATCGCAGCGTCTGCTCTAGCTTCACAAATTCTTCTGTGTTGGCTCTTCGTTTATGTATTTGGCTGGGGAACAAGGGGCGTTGCTGTAGCTTTCGATATAAGTAATTGGGGCATGGCCATCGCACAATTCGTTTATGTTGTTGGTTGGTGTAAGGATGGTTGGAAGGGATTTTCATGGGCTGCATTCAACGAGATTTGGGCTTTTGTGAAGCTGTCATTTGCATCTGCTATTATGATATGCCTGGAGATCTGGTACATGATGAGCATCCTTATCCTCACCGGTCATCTTAGTAACAGTGTGACTGCCGTTGGTTCTCTTTCTATATGGTTAGCATAATTCACTTTCTCATGACCTCCTACTCTCCGTCTTTTACTAGTCGTTGAGCTTCTCGATACTTTTCTCAAGTATTAACATGTTCTTTGGTTTGTTGTTCAGTATGAACGTTGATAGCTTGGAGACAATGGTGTTCATAGGAGTCAATGCTGCTATAAGGTGAAAAAGCCCTCAAGCTTTCTTCATTTTCGACATGGTCCAAAATCTTTTCCTTCATGTACCCCTTTTTTATTTCAGTGTTCGAGTCTCAAATGAGCTTGGAATGGGACATCCGAGAGCAGCTAGATACTCGGTCCATGTGACGCTATTTCAGTCCCTTCTGCTGGGGATTCTTTTCATGATTGTCATCCTCGCGACTAGAAATCACTTCTCTATCATTTTTACCAATAGTGAAGAAATGCAACGGGCCGTTTCTCACCTTTCAGGCCTTCTTGGGATCACAATGCTTCTCAACAGTATTCAACCAGTGATATCAGGCAATCTATTGAATTAAATCCAATGCACGTTCAAACTAACCGTTCTCCCCCCTGTCTACCTAATTTTTTGCATCGAATACCACAGGTGTTGCCGTAGGTGGTGGTTGGCAAGGTTTGGTTGCTTACATCAACGTGGCATGTTACTATGTTTTTGGTCTACCGTTCGGATATCTTCTTGGTTATGTAGCCAATCTAGGAGTTGCGGTAATAATTTCAACCATTCAATGCCATGTTATTCTCGCTGATTCCATTCTTACACAATGCCAGCAAAGACAAGGCCCTTATGTTGTATAACCTTCTTGCAGGGACTCTGGGGCGGCATGATAGCTGGAATGGCGTTGCAGACATTGCTGCTCATTCTCGTACTCTACAGAACCAACTGGAACAATGAGGTAAGTGTTAGCACTCTTGTCCTCGTCATTCAGCTCGTTCACTACATTTCTTCACAATCATCTATACACTTGATTCTTGATCGACACAAGTCTAAAACATCAAAATTTGTCGAACTTTTTGCATTGTCATAATCATAAGCGCGCAACCAAAAATGCAGGTTGAGCAGACAACAGAGCGCATGCGGAAGTGGGGAGGCCAAGACATTCCAATCCAGAAATCTAACCCCGACGAGCTTATGATGAAAAATTGAAGAGCTTAGACATTTTTTTTTTGGCAACTTAAAATGTTAACATGTCATATCTATTAAGTTTTAACGTCTACATGAGATGCTCTAATTTTTAAAAGTGTAGTTGGGGAGTGTTGTTTTCATATAATTTAGTCCTGAAACGTGGCATAATTACGAATATCTTATAATTATTTGAAAATTTATTAATACCCCTGATTTTAATGGTTATCTAACAATTAGCCCAATTTATTAAATTTCCAATCATTTTTTATGGTGAACTGATCAAAATGTCCTTATGGATTAAAAATTATAATTTTATTTATTTTTTATGGACTAAGTGGATAATTTTTTATAATTTTTAAAAAAATTTCATCCATCTTGTCGATTTTTTATAAGTTTTTAATTTAAAACAACAAAAAAAAAAAATACAGTGAAAGCAAAGTTAATAATTTCGTACCTCCATCCAAAGATTACATAATTTCATCAAACATCAGTAGGTATTTATAATTTTTTAAATAACGATGGAGTATTCGTAATTATATCAAATTTCAAGAGAGTTAATTGTAATTTACCCTATAGCTTATGTTTTTATATTTTTAAAATACAGTAATTTATCTATCTGTACTTCATTTTAAAAAATACACTTTTTCCTATATAGGTCTTTTGATTATTTATAATATCACACGAGAATAAATTGCATTAAACCCTTTGAAAATTAATTGGAAAAGTGGTTGAAAAGTAAAAACAAAGTGGTAAAACAAAATCAACTTATGCTTGGAATTAAAATAGAAAGGGCAATATACCCTAAATTAACCCCTCCCCTTACTCGTCTATTTTTCTTTATTTCTTTCTTTCGTCTTCCGCAGCGTCCAAGAACCATCACCGCCCACCGCTTGCATCCACTGTGCTGTTGTGCCTGGAGATGTGGTATGTAATGAGCATCATTATCCTTATCCGCGAAGCCGCTTTTATGATTGCACCTCGGTCTGTCGAATTTTCGCTTTCAAGGCAGTGATTCTGCCAACGGCACAACATTACAGTGTTCTTTTTCTAACAAAAGATGCTGTTAATGCAGTTGGTTCCCTTTCCATTGGGCGAGCTTATGAATAGCTTCTTGACATGCAGACTCACTACTTACGACATTCTTGATACATTCTTTCCGGATGTTGATCTGTTCTCTTTCAGTATGAACGTTGATGGGTGGGATACAATGTTGTTCGTCGGTGTAAATGTTGCTATAAAGAAGTCGTAGATTCTCATTGACCCTTTAGTAATATCACCATCGATTACTGTAATATCAGGTTTAATACAATTTACCTTATGTTATATTATAAATGAGTAAATTATCCTCTATATAAAAAATATATATAGTAATTTATCACAATTTACTCCTTATGGGTATATATTATCTTCATATAGTTATGGACCAAATATTTTTAAATTGCAAAATTGAATTTATGCAAGACTAATTTCATGTAGTTATGGGATCAAAATTATAATTTTTCCCAACATATGTAATCTGTGAATTCTTCAAATTAAAATGGTTATTGTTTTCTTTCTAAATTTACACGTGAGGGAGAAAATTGCAATTGAAACAAAAAAATAGTGGTCTAAAATAAATTTATGCAGAAAAGGGAAAAGTTTTACAATAATAATACTGAAAAATTGTCGACCAAATGGAATAATTTGAAGTACGTTGAAAAAATTGAAATCAAATATTGATACATACATCTCTAAAATTGAAAAATTATTCACCATTTAACGAAATTCGAACTCATAATTTTTAAAATCATAAAATCTCAATTTCGCGGATTGTTAGACCTCAATGGCTAATGTGTCGGACATTTCTAGACGTCAACTTTTCAGCATCTTATCATGACAGGATATGGGTCACGCGGCTGACTAAGTCTACGGCTCTCCAACCATTTATTTGAGCACGTGCTGATGCATATCATATCATCTCAGGGTTTTGTTTGCACCTCCACCGCATTATTGCATCCACTTCACCTCCTATTATTGAATCATATATCCATCCACATCCTCCAATTATTCCATAAAGAGTGTGTTTGGAAAAAGTATTTTAAGTGATTTTATTTAAAAGAAATTTAAAATCTATTTATATTTATAAAAAATTAGTTCAACATTACAATAAAATGATTTGAAATCTTTTACATTTCAAATTATCTAAAAGATTTTATACGAAGAATTCAATCCAAATGCAACCTTTAAGAAAAGTCTTGCTTTTTTGGGAATTAGAACACAAATATGTGTGTTTATTTTACTTTGCGTACAATCATTAAAATTATATGAACACTCCTTTAAGGATATGTTTAATTACATAATCTCCCATTGTCCTTGTTATAAGTATATTATCTGAAGTTGTAGTTGCAACTATCACTACACCCTATATTCAGATATATAATCTTACAAGTGTTGCACCTTTCGAGGATAATTACTGAAAATAACATTTTTCGTCCCGTAATTGAGGATTTTTCCCTCTTTAGTCCCACAGATTATAGGATTCTTATTTTTTTATTCTATATCTTTTAAAAAGTAATATATTTTGTCCCATTACACCTTTTTATTAGTTTTTTAACGAAAAAGGCCACGTAGCCTAAGTGCTTAGCACATGGTATTTTTTTTTAAAAAAAAAAGATAATGAAAAGGTATTATGTATGGGACTAAATGTACTATATTACTTAAAAGACAAAAGTGAAAATCTCATAACCAATTAGATCAAAGTAGAAATACCCTAAATCACTGGACGATAAGTGTTGTTTTCCCACATAATTACAATGACGCCCTTTTAGGGAATGCATTTATAATTTTATAAAAGATATGTGGTACTTCAAATAAATATTTGTATAATTAGATCTTACCTTAATAATTAATTATTTGGTCACATCGTAAAACGTGTAGCCAATATGTTTATTGTAAGTTGTAGGTTAAGTTTACATTAGGTATGATATATATATATATTTTTTTTTTGTATTAGATGAAGAAATGATTATTATATAATTTTTATTTGTAAAAATAAAAATTATATGTTGAACATTATTCTTTGTAGCATATAGTTAAATAGCAGCTGCAACACCCCGTACACATCATGCTAACGAACAGGAACGTACTCCGCTGCCTGTGTTCCTCTTTCTTCCGCTTGGCATTGAGCATCGCTGCCACTGTGCCGTCGCTTAAGTATGGAGGCGCCGCTGCTGGAACGGACTCCCGCCGAGCTCGAGCTGATCGGAGACGATGGCGACTACCTTCCGGTGAAAGGGCTTAAAGCATTGTGGAGGGTTTTCTGCATAGAATCAGCCAAGCTATGGCGAATAGGCGGACCTATAGCGTTTCAGATCGTTTGCCAGTTCGGGAGCATCTCCGTCGCCACCATATTCGTCGGCCACATCGGAGATGTTGAGCTCTCTGCTTTCTCCATTGCTCTCACAGTCATCGGAACTTTTGGTTTCGGCTTCATGGTTAGTTCACTTTTCTTCTGCAACAACATAGGCCAAGATATTAACTATGTCTAAAAATTATGAAAATGTTTTTTTTTTTTATCATATTTAAAAATTATGACAAATATATAAATAATTATTGTTGAACCTTAAATTTTGCATTGATTTATTTTAAATGTGATAAATAGTATTGATTTGTTGTAATTGATTACAACATAGAAAATAATTTATTTATTTATTTTTACTATGAATCGGCGTTAAATGATCCGCTCGATCCTTGATACCCAAATACAGAGTAGTATTACCCTCTATAATATTCAAAATGTTTAAATAAACTCCTATAATAAATAAAAATTAAAAAAATCACATAATCCCCTTGTATAATTTAGAAAGGTGCACATTACCCATCTCCTCCAGAATGGTAGCTCGTGCGCAAAAAATGCAATTGGGTATGCATTTTTCCTCCTTAAATGACCAAACTACCTCTGTCTTTAAATTATGTATATTTTAAAAATATAATATAAAAAATACAATTTAAGTTATATGTATATATATAAAGAAACCTAATAAAAATAAAAAATAGAAAAATAAAAAGATAACTCACTGATGGACAGGAGATTGGCGGTGGGTGGGGTGTCAAAATGTTTGTTGTCGGACGGGCTTTCCAATGGTGATAGACTCGCATCGAGAGGTAGTCAGATGGCGGAGAAAAAAGCAATAGAAGATGGGGCCGCGAGATAGAATTTTTTGAGCGAAAACTAGATTTAGAATATGTACATATAGATACAAGTATATAAATACATTATTTATATATTAAAAAATATATATACTTATATATTTAAATAATATATTTTTATTTTCTATAAGCATGGTTAAATTTAAACTAAAATTTAGATCAGATTAAATATAAATTGTTGATTCAGAAAGAGTATTTTTGTCATTGTAGCATAAAACTTATGTATTAAAACTTATGATATTTGTGAAATATGAAAAATTATAATTTTAGTCCTGTAAATATAAAAATAATAATTTTGGTTTTGAAATTTGGCAATTTAAAGATTATTCTTGCTGGAAATTCCTAAATTATCGTGAGGCGGAAGGCGCGGGCGGAGGTGTTCAATGAGAGATCTAAGAATTGAATGATATCTTACTCAGTTAATTATAAAATTGACCATAATCATGATAATTGAAATTTTTTTCTAGGGAGGAATATTTTTTTTTTTTTTGTGTGTGTTTTTTTTTAGTATTATAAGTGGGTACACCAACTGATGAGATCCGATTTTGGTGGTGTTCAAATTATGTACAGCATGAGCTTGACTTAAATTCAGCTAAATATTAAATTCCTATCATGGGGCCGCAAGATTATTTTTTTAATATAAAAAAAAGAAAATAATAAAAAATATATTTAAAATAACATATATAATATCAATATATCAAGTCAGGGACTGACTTCACAATTTTTTTTGTTTAAATTTTCGTAAGGAGTCGTGAACTAAATTAGGCGAATTTGTCAAAGTAATAGATATTAATTAAGATGGGTCGAAAGATATTTATGGAGATGTGTTGGAAGATTATTTTGAGTTATTTGTTTTGTTGGGCCACTGTCTTGTCATGCTGAGATTGGTGGGTTCTGGAATTTACTGCTTCTAGGATTAATTTGGAACCACATAGTTGTAGTTCAGTTTGATATTTTCTGACCGTAACTCCTGTAATTTCATGTTTTGTTTTACTTTGAATTTCTTATCTTTTTCGGTTGTGGTTGTGGGTATACATTATCATTGCTTGTTTGGAGCTTTGCAACAGGCAAAAGGACAAAATTAAGAAGTCTACAAGGAAAGGCTATTTAGGACAAGCTGCAGCTATTTTAACCTTATACAAAAATGTTGCTTTTGTTTTCTTTTAGTTCTTGTCATTGGGTCCAAGACTTTAATAATACAAACTATGCTAAAATTTGTCTGATAATCTAATTATATAATAATATCTTGTCTGCTTTTAGTGATGGCAATGGGGCGGGTCTGGTACAGGTCCGCCCGGATTCAAGACCCGCCCCATTTAATTTTGCCAAACCCATAACCCGCCCCGCCCCGCTTGGACCCGTACCAGACCCACCCCATTTAATTTTTGCAGTCCCATAACCCGCCCCCGCCCCCGCCCCCGTCCCGCCTGGACCCGTACCAGACCCGTCTCATTTAATTTTTGCCAGCCTCATAACTCGTCCCAGCCTCGCCTCGCCATGCTAAAATTTCGGCCCGTCACGACCTAATTAATTTATACAAAGAATACATTAAATTAATATTTTTTAAGAAATAATATCAGTTTAGATTTAAATATTTTAATATAATTTTCAATCTAAAATGAATTGGATAAGACCAAAATACGTTCATCTAAATTATTAAATTTTTTATCAACTAATTTTTTATTTTTGGTATTTTTATATATAGTTGGGTATATGCAAAAATTATTTAGGATTCATATATATAATAAGATAATTTTTTGTTTATAATATATTGTAATATACAATAAAAAAAGAGGCGGGGTTGGACCGGGCCGGGGTCGGGTCCAATGGGGCGGGTTCGAGACAGGACCGAACCCGCCCCAGACCCGGCCGGGGCAGGTTTTAGCTGCCCCAGACCCGCCCCGAACCCGAAAAATGGCATCCCAGACCCGCCCCATACGGGGCGGGTCCAGGACGGGTTTTTCGGGTTCGGGTTGAAATTGCCAACCCTATCTGCTTTGAAATGCCAAATAACAATTTTTTTGAATTTATTTTATTATTTGAAATTATTTTTTTAAATCATTATCTCAAATTCAACTCCTTTCATCCGATATTATAACATAGTGTGTGCATGTAATCTGATGTTCATCTTTGAAGCCAAATCTAACATAGTCTAATATGGATTGTAGCTTGGGATGGGAAGTGCCCTTGAAACACTGTGTGGTCAGGCATTCGGCGCTGGACAAGTTCATATGCTCGGCATTTACATGCAACGATCCACCATCATTTTATTCGTTTCTTGCATTATCCTATTGCCGGTTTACATATTCGGCACCCCGCTTCTGAAGTTGGTCGGGCAGCCCGATGACATAGCAGAACCTGCTGGATTCTATTCACGTCTAACCATCCCTCAGCTCTTCTCTCTTGCTGTAAACTTTCCAACGCAAAAGTTCCTTCAAGCCCAGAGCAAGTTACCGTGATTGCCTGGATAGCAGTTATTGCTCTGCTTTTACAAACTCTCTTGTGTTGGCTTTTCGTAGACGTATTTGGATGGGGAGCCGTTGGAGTAGCCGTAGCGTATGATATTATAAATTGGTTTATTGCAATATCACAATTTGTTTACGTCGTTGGTTGGTGTAAGGACGGGTGGAAGGGGTTGTCATGGTCTGCGTTTAAGGATATATGGGCATTCGTTAGGCTGTCTCTTGCGTCTGCTGTGATGTTGTGTCTGGAAACTTGGTATATGACGAGCATCATTATCGTCACCGGCAATCTTAAAGATGCTGTTACTGCAGTTGGTTCCCTTTCTATTTGGTGAGCTTATCGAACAATACAGATAACATTATATTATCTTGATCATTATTCATTCATGGCCCTATGCAAAACCATGATTCTTGATGAATTTAAGGACGTTGTGCTTTGTTCTTTTCAGCATGAACATTAACGGGTGGGAAAACATGGTGTTTATCGGGGTCAATGCTGCTATAAGGTAAAATAGATCTCAAGATTTTCATCGTACGTTTGCTTCGTTTAGTTTTTTAGTGCCTAACGATTTCACATTAATGATATATATCTTTACATTTTCAGTGTTCGGGTTTCAAATTGTAAAGTATCAAGCTCTTTCAGAAAATTGAATGAACCCATAGAAGTGAAGAAGAATTTCTTCTGAAGATTGAATTGAGAGAAAAATCAGTTCAAAAGATAACAAAACAGAGAACTAAGCTTATATACAGGTTTAGAGACGTAACCACCTTCTAACTAACTCAACTATCAAGCTGAAAGAAAGAAACGTAAAATCACTTAACAAAAAACGTTACAATGAGAAACACGACTATGAATAGAATGAAGAATAATTAGAAAAGAATGCCCAAGGCTCTGTTCTGTTGCTCTTGCTCTGCCACTTCTGTGATTCTGTTGCTGCTGCTACTTTGCTACTTCTACAGCCCCCCCTCAAGGTGGAGCTTGGGGGCCAAGCCCAACTTGACAAAAAGACGAGCAAAATCAATGGTGGGGGAGTTTTTGTGAACAGATCGGCGAGCTGGTCACGGCCTGGAACATGAGAAGGTTTGATGAAACCAGACTTGAACTGGTCACGAACTAAATGACAGTCTATATCAAGGTGTTTCGTGCGTTCATGGAAAACGGGGTTGGCGGTGATGTGAATGGCGGCCTGGTTGTCGCACCAAAATGGAACAGGAGTGGAGAAAGGGATTTGCAGAGCATGTAGGAGATAGGACAACCATAAAAGTTCACAAACAGCAGCTCCTATACTCCGATATTCTGCTTCGGCTGAGGAGCGGGAGACGGTGGATTGTTTCTTCGTCTTCCAAGAAACAAGAGAAGACCCTAGGAAGATACAAAATCCAGTAATAGACCGACGAGATTCAGGACAAGAGGCCCAGGAAGCATCAGTGTAAACGGTGGGCTGAAGAGAGTTTTGTGCAGAGAAGAACAATCCTAGAGACGAAGTTCCCTTGAGATAACGAAGAACATGTAGAGCGGCATCCCAATGAGAAGACCTGGGATGCTGAAGGAATTGGCTTAGTTGCTGAGTGGCGAAAGATATGTCAGGTCTGGTGAAGCCAAGGTATAGAAGGCGACCGACCAGACGTCTAAAAGGGCCAGGATCAAACAACAATGTGCCATCATCTGCAGACAACTTGGAGGCAGGTCTAGAATCCAACATGTGAACATCGCGAAGAAATCAGTGAGGTATTTCTGTTGTGTGACGAGCAAACCATGAGCAGAGCGGGCTAGCTCCAAGCCAAGGAAGTACTTGGCATGACCCAAGTCTTTGATGGTAAACAGTGTATCCAAATGTGATTTGATTGCCGCAATTTCAGTTTCCGAATTATCGGATAATAGATGTCGTCCACATATACAAGCAAGGCCACAAAACAAGTAGAAGTAATCTTTAAAAACAGGCAATGATCATGAGGGCATTGAAAAAAACAAACTCTTGCAGTTAACTGTAAGCTCAATATTCCATTGACGAGAAGCTTGTTTTAAACCGTAAATGGACCGTTTAAGTTTGCATACCTGCCCAGGAGTCTGTATCATAACCTTCAGGAGGGAGCATGTACACCTCCTCATCCAAATGTCCATGTAAGAAGGCATTATTTACGTCAAGCTGCAACAAAGGCCATCCCTTGGCCACCGCCAACGCCATGAACACACGCACTGTCACGGACTTTGCCACCGGAGAGAAGCTGTCAAAATAATCAACGCCTTCAATTTGATTGTAGCCCTTGGCTACTAATCGTGCTTTGTGTTTGAACACTCCCATCAGGATTAAGTTTGAGTTTGAATACCCAACGACTGCCTATAGCCTTTTTCCCGTGGCAACTCCACAAGATCCAAGTATCATTTTTCTCCAAAGCAGTGAGTTCTTGATTCATCGCCTCAACCCACTTGTCATCCTTGCTAGCCTGATAATAAGTCCTGGGTTCCTGCATAGAAGACAAAAGTGCTACGAACGATATGTGCAGGACTAAAGGTTGAGGGAATGCAAGCGGAATCTGAATTATAGGTACAGTGGCACACATAATCATTCAACCATGCTGGTTGTTTGGATTCTCTTTGTGATCGTCTAGGAGGAGGAATATAAAGATTTGTAGGAGCAGGATTTGAAACAAAGGATGGAGTGAGTGAAGGCAGTGTGATGGACGGTAGTACATCACAAGAGTCTGAAGTAGAAGGAAGTAGATTAGGCAACGATATATGAGGGGAATCACCATCATAATCTGTAGGTTGAACCAAAGGAAGAGAAACAGATGGCGTAGGGGGATTTTCATAAGGGAAAACATCCTCATGAAATATGACATCTCTAGAATGAAGAACCGTATTAGTATCTATGTCCCACACTTTGTAACCTTTGTGACATTGGCTATAACCGAGGAATACACATTTGTGAGCTCGTGCATCAAATTTATGTCTAGTGGGTGACACATTGGATGCGAAACAAAGACATCCAAATACTTTTAGATTTGAGTAAGATGGTGGCTGTTTGTAGAGGATTTCATATGGGGATTTCCACTTTAAAAGAGGGCTAGGCAGTCTATTTAAGAGATATGTGGCAGCAAGAATAGATTCACCCAAAACTTGTGAGGAAGATGAGATTGAAAAAGTAGAGCCCGAGCTATGTCAAGTATATGCCTATTTTCTCTCAACTACACCATTTTGTTGTGGTGTATGGGGACATGATCTTTGATGTAAGATACCAAGGGAAGTGAATAAAGAATGGCAAGATGAGTTTACAAATTCTGTGCCATTATCTGAACGAATTTTTCTGATTTTGGAATTGAATTGTGTATGAATCATCTTGTAAAAGGTATCCAATGTATGACAAACTTGACTCTTGTATTTTAGTAAAATCGTCCAAGTTGCTCTACTAAAATCATCGACAATTGTAAGAAAGTAATGGCATCCACTAAGAGTAGGGATTTATAGGGACCCAAAGATCAACATGAATTAGCTCAAATACATCTTTAGATTGTATAGAGGAAGTGGCAAAAGGTAAACGAGTTTGCTTCGCCATAGGGCAGATCATACAATCATCAATAGTACTAGAAGAGTTCGGTATAGGGGTATGTTTAAGGACAGACATAGAAGGGTGTCCAAGCCTTCTATGCCATAGAACATTATTACAAGATGAAGAGTGAAGACATGCAGCAGACTGTAGAGAAGTATGTGAAGTAATGGTAGCTGGATCAAATGAGGAACTGTCCAGCACATAGAGATTTCTTTGAAGCTTTTCCTACTGCTATTACTCTCTTAGTCGCTTGGTCCTGTAATAGACAGCAGGTAGAGTGAAAAATTACTTCAATAGAAGAGTTAGAACACAACTTGGAAACGGACAACAGGTTGAACTTGAAGTTTGGTATATATAAAACATCAGTAAGTGTGAGAGTTTTGTCAAGTATAACGCTGCCAATATGTGTTACAGATTGTGTATTTCCGTCGGGTAAGTGAACAGAGATAGCATGTGAAGGGATTGAAGTATGTTGGAGATTGTGTTTGTGTGCACACATATGGTTCGTGGCAGTGTCAACTATCCAAGAATCCAAAACATTATTACTTAAACTAGTAAAGGCGCAGTTCTTACCAGCAAAGTCATCCATCTGCGCAAAATTTCCATGCAAGGGATCATTCTGTATTTGCTTCCCTTGACCTCCTTCACCCTTCATTAGTCTTATCAGCTCCTGCAACAAGTTGTCAGTCCCTTGATGTTGTATATTATGTGGTTCTGTCGCCTCTGCATTATATCCACGCATAGGTCCCCTTCTCTCCTTTTTTTTTCAATCAACTCCTTGTACCAGTCAGGAGTTCCATGAAGCTTAAAACACGTGTCCTTCGTGTGACCTGATTTGTCACAGTTAGTGCAATATTGTCCTCTTTTATCCACATAAGTACGTCGTTGGTTTCCTCCTTTAGCTAAGTAATCTTTCTTTCCTGGTGCTCGGACTTGCAGAGCTGCAGTATCCATATTCTCTGAACCTTCCATGTGAACCTCCCTCTGTTTTTCTACTCTTAAAACCATGGAGTACGCCTTGTTGACAGTAGGCACTGGATCCATCACCAACAATTGATCCCTTAAATGATCAAAGCTCTCACTTAAGCCCATTAGAAACTGTATTAGTCTAGTAAATACAGCTTGATCAGCCGTAGTCTTTGAAGCACCACAAGTGCATCCTCCACACGTGCATTGCGGAGTAGGCATCATCACGTCCAACTCATCCCAAACTGTACGCAGCCGTGAAAAATATTCTACCACTGACATATTTCCTTGTGCCAAAGAAGCAATCTCTCGTTGCAGCTGATACAATAGTGGTCCATTACACTCTCCATATCTCTCTTCCAAATCTAACCACAAAGTTCGAGCTGATTTCGCATACATAAAACCACCTACTAACTCCTTTGATATGCAATTTAATATCCACGTTGTTACCATACTGTCAACACGAATCCATTGCTCAAAATATACATCAGTAACACTCGGTTTTATCGAAGTTCCGTCAATAAAACCGAGCTTCATTTTTGCTCGCAAAGCTCTTTTAATCGCATAACTCCAGGTGAGATAGTTACTTTTAGTCAACAGTGTGCTTACCAAAACCATTCCAGGATGGTCTGATCCGTGCAACTGCAATGCCTCTGGCATTTGTTGCCTACTGCCTTCGCCCACGTCTGTCATTCCCGACGTCTGCCGTCGATTACCTTCAGTTGTATTTTGCCATTGCAACAACAAAAAAAAGATACAGTAAAACAGAGGCTGCGGTATACAGAGACCTTCATACGAAGGCTCTGATACCATGTAAAGTATCAAGCTCTTTCAGAAAATTGAATGAACCCATAGAAGTGAAGAAGAATTTCTTCTGAAGATTGAATTGAGAGAAAAATCAGTTCAAAAGATAACAAAACAGAGAACTAAGCTTATATACAGGTTTAGAGACGTAACCACCTTCTAACTAACTCAACTATCAAGCTGAAAGAAAGAAACGTAAAATCACTTAACAAAAAAACGTTACAATGAGAAACACGACTATGAATAGAATGAAGAATAATTAGAAAAGAATGCCCAAGGCTCTGTTCTGTTGCTCTTGCTCTGCCACTTCTGTGATTCTGTTGCTGCTGCTACTTTGCTACTTCTGAACTTGGCTTGGGGCATGCAAGAGCAGCCAAATACAGTGTCTACGTGACCGTATTCCAGTCCTTGCTGATTGGGATTGTTTGCATGATTGTCATCCTCGCCACCAGGGACTATATTGCTGTTATTTTTACCGACAGCTAGATTATGCAGCGGGCGTGAGTCACCTTTCAGGCCTTCTTGGGATTACGATGCTTCTCAACAGCGTCCAGCCAGTGATATCAGGTACTCTCTTGGATTAAATATGGCAGCATTCTTGTGAATTGCTCGTCGTTGTGTTTCTATATTAGTATGTTTTATTTGTTGGAGAACTGCGCAGGTGTAGCCATAGGAGGTGGCTGGCAGGCGCTCGTAGCGTACATCAACTTAGCTTGTTATTACATTTTCGGTCTGCCTTTAGGATACGTTCTCGGTTACGTTGCTAATTTTGGCGTCTTGGTAAATAATTTTGATCTTGTTATACTATACAGATTGTATTATACTAAGTAAATTTTCTTGGTGATCATAATTTGCCGGGGAACTTATTACATTCTTATTTTCAGGGAGTGTGGGGAGGCATGATTGCTGGAGTAGCTCTGCAGACACTGTTGCTCTTGCTCGTACTCTACAAAACCAACTGGAACAAGGAGGTTTCTACTAGAACTCCCTTATATATTTGACTCCACTTATGTTGCAAATTTATTACACTTAATTGTGGCAGTCTTACTAAAAAGATACAATTACAAATTGCAGGTGGAGCAGACGACAGCCCGAATGCGGAAGTGGGGAGGCCAAGACGCTGTGATTCCCATAACAAATACAGACTATAAAAACGTTGATTAATCTGAGAATCACGGCTTTGAATTTGGCTAAAGATTTAAAATGAAGGGATTTCGAATTCATTTGATTTCAAATCCACATATTTGAAATCTCTTATTCGAATTTATAAGGAATTTATGCAAATATTTCAGAATTGGCTATCGATTTTTAGTGAAATTCAAAAGATATATAAGATGGCGACTAGGTTATTAATTTAAATTTAGCCTATTGATTTATATTATGGTCTCAACAAAATAGAGGAGTTTCGTCTATGAATCTTAAATACGTAAAACAAAAATCTATCAATCCAAATGTAGTGTAAATGTTTCAAAGTATTACCTCCATCGTCTCAATTTATGGTAATTGTATTTCACTTATATAAAATCTGAAAATTCTGAGGTCAGCTCAACTGAAACGTGTATTATACTATCATCTCAGCTATGTCAGTTCCCTCACGCTTTCTGGGCTTACGGGAAATTGGCTAACAGTCGATGAACTCACTCTCCCCCTATGTTTCTAGGTTGCATTTGGCCTAAGGTTCGAATAATTAATTATAAAAGTTATTTTCATTTAATTGATTTTTATTATAATTAATTATGTAACATCGTTGGCAAAGTTCCAAATTTTAATTTTTACCAAACGCAGACAACATTAACCCTAAAGCAATTCCAGTTTGGGACAAAAATTTTCCATACAAAAGATAATTTCACAATTCAAACCATGTCAATTTAAAAAGAATTAGGTATTTTAACTCTGTCTTAGCATTAATTACTCATTTCATTAATATAATTGTGGGGGGTGGAGTGTCGTGTGGGATGCAATTAGGGATTTACGATATTTGTTTTAGGCAGCGTGATGACTTTGTGTTCACTGCGGAAACATGCACATCTTTGTTATAGATCAAAGCATAAATACAACAAAATAAAAAAATATTATTCGAATTGGGTGAAAACCCTAAAAAGACATGGATCATGTGATATCAGGACTGCGAGCCAAATTACACATTTAGTTTCATAAAATAGGGGTCAATACTTTTAATTTTTTGCTTTACGAGATTTTTTAAATAATATCAAAATTTAAAAAAAAAATCAACATATTTAGTCCTATACATTAAGAAATTTTAAAAATGATCCTAAAACTAGTCCTATACTACATAAATTTTCTGAAAAAAAATGCAATTTACCCTCTGTGGTATTGCAAATGAACAAATTATCCTTTATGAATAAAATATTAGCAATTTATCTCCTGTTTTTTCAAAATACTGCGATAGAAAGCAATATCAGGAAGTAAATCACTTCATGTTAAAAAAATACAGAGGATAAATTGTTATTCTTTTTATAGGGTAATAATTTGCTAAATTTTGTTGGTGAAGATAATTTGTTGGAGAAATAAAATTCTTATTTTCCGGGGGGGGGGGGGGCGCAATGGAATGGCTCTGCAGACACATAATATAATTTTCAAACAAGTTCTAAATCTATATTTTTGTAACGAGTCTTAATAACTTAGACCCTGTTCATTTGGTATATTTAGGGACTCATCGTGACTATTTGAATCATTTTAATATTTGTGGTGCACATAAAATCGTATAATTTGAAAAAAACATCCTGCATGTATGTAAACCTTGTGGTTGCCTTAATATATATTCTTACGACCATCATTATCATTTATCTTATAAAACCTTCGTGATAATTTCTTACAACCTACTGAATTAATTAAGTACCGAAGGGTTATAATTAGGACATTTTCATTATGATCGTAACGATGGTGTGTTTTGTAAGCTTACAACTAAGAGATTTAAGGTGTATTTTCGCTCATCGAGGATAACAATTACTCAAATTCACCTCTAAAACCCTTGTCTCAATCTTTCAGCACAACAAAAGAATAAGGACAAATTAGGAAAAAATTATTTTTTTGTCTCATAATTTATCCAAATGATTACAAGATTCTCACTTTAAAAATAATATATTGCATTTTGTCTCAACTTTAGTTTTGGTGTCAAAATAATTGACATAAATGGCCACGTCAGACTCATGTGGTTGTTAAGTTTCGGAGGAAAAAGTGAATAATGGCTAAATTATAGAGAAAAATGAGATTTTCTTTGAGAGACAAATACCTTTTTTCTCTCCAAAATGTGCATTTAACTGCAACATGAGTCTCACGCGGCCATTTCCATCAATTATTAAACGGGGAGGACTAAAAGTGAGATAAAATGTAAGATTTTGTCCTTAAAGTGATAATTATGTAATCATTGAAATCAAAACTGAACAAAATTATATATTACATATGATATTTTTATGTATTTGATGAATAAATGATTATTATTATTTTATTTTAAAATAAGATAAATGCTGAACATATCTATGTGTAATACATTAAATAGCAGCTCCAACACCATAAACTCATGTTAATAAACAGGCATTGGCCGTAGTGCTTGTCATCCGCTGCCTCTGTTCCTCTTTCCCACGGTTGACATTGATCATTCGCCGTCGCTAAGTATAGAGTCGCCGCTGCTCGAACGGAGTCCCGACGAGCTAGAGCTGATCGGAGACGACGGAGACTACCTTCCTGTGAGAGGGCTGAAAGCATGGTGGAGAGTTTTCTGCATAGAGTCAGTGAAGCTGTGGCGAATAGGCGGCCTCATAGCCTTTCAGATCGTTTGCCAGTACGGGAGCACGACCGTCGCCATCATATTTGTCGGCCACCTCGGAGATGTCGAACTTTCTGCTTTCTCCATTGCACTCTCGGTCATCGGAACTTTTGGCATCGGCGTCATGGTTAGTTCACTTTTTTCCTGGGTAAATTGCAATCTAACTACATGTATTAGAGAAAATACTAAACAGTCCCTTGTAAAAAAATAAAATAGCAATTCACCCCATTATATTTTTTAAAATATAACAAATCAAATCCTTTCATTTAAATGTATGTATCTTGAGGTTATGACACACAACATAGTGTTTGTGTGCGATCTGATGTTTATCTTTGAAGCCGAATCTAACATAGTTTAGTATGGATTGTAGTATGGGATGGGGAGTGCCCTTGAAACACTGTGTGGTCAGGCATTCGGCGCCGGACAGGTTCATATGCTCGGCATTTACCTGCAACGCTCCATACTAGTTCTACTGGCTTCATGCATTATCCTATTGCCATTTTACGTATTCGCCACCCTGATTCTGAAGTTGTTGGGACAACCAGATGAAATAGCAGAGCCTGCAGGATTCTATGCACGTCTAATCATCCCTCAGCTCTTCTCCCTTGCTCTAAATTTTACAACGCAAAAGTTCCTTCAAGCCCAGAGCAAAGTCGCCGTGATTGCCTGGATAGCAGCTACCGCTCTGCTCTTACAAAGTCTCTTGAGTTGGCTTTTCGTTAACGTACTTGGATGGGGTGCGATTGGAGTAGTTGCAGCGTATGATTTCTTGAGTTGGTTTATTGCAATAGCACAATCTGTGTACGTCGTTGGTTGGTGTAAGGCCGGCTGGAAGGGGTTCTCGTGGTCTGCGTTTAATGATATATGGGCGTTTATTAGGCTGTCGCTTGCGTCTGCTGTGATGCTGTGTCTGGAGATTTGGTATATGACGAGCATCACTATCCTCGCCGGCAATCTTAAGGATGCCGTTACTGCAGTTGGTTCCCTTTCTATTTGGTTAGCCTATATATATTGATAACATTATTTTGTTTATCATTATTCATTGATGGCCCTATGTAAAGTACTCATGATTTTTTATGGTTTTGACGGATGTTAGTCTTTTGTTCTTTTCAGCACGAATATTGACGGGGTGGAAAATATGGTGTTTATAGGGATCAATACTGCCATAAGGTAAAAAAGATCCAAGATTCCCATCGACACGTTCGCTTCGTTTAGGTTCAGTGCCTAACGATTTCACCATAATATATGTACCTTTACATTTCAGTGTTCGGGTTTCAAATGAACTTGGCCTGGGACATGCTAGAGCAACCAAGTACTCTGTCTACGTGACCGTATTCCAGTCCTTGTTGATTGGGATTGTTTGCATGATTGTCATCCTCACCACCAGGGACTACATTGCTGTCATTTTTACTGATAGCCAGAATATGCGGCGGGCAGTGAGTCACCTTTCAAGCCTCCTTGGGATTACCATGCTTCTCAATAGCGTTCAGCCGGTGATATCAGGTTCCGTCTTGGACTAGACATGGCAGCATTCTTGTGAATTGCTCATCGTTGTTATTCTGTATTAGTATATGTTTTGTTTGTTGGAGAACTGTGCAGGTGTAGCCGTAGGAGGTGGTTGGCAAGCGCTCGTAGCGTATATCAACTTAGGTTGTTATTACGTTTTCGGTCTGCCTTTAGGATACCTTCATGGCTACGGTGCTAATTTTGGCGTCATGGTAAATAATTTTGATCTTGCCATTCTATACATGCACACACACACAGAGATTGTATTATACTATATAATGTTCTTGGTGATCATAATTTGTTTGGGAACTTATTACATTCTTATTTTCAGGGACTGTGGGGAGGCATGATTGCTGGAGTGACTCTGCAGACACTGCTGCTCCTGCTCGTGCTCTACAAAACCAACTGGAACAAAGAGGTTTGTATTAAAAGTTTCATATTTGACCCAACTTGTGTTCCTAATACACTACACTTGTGGGCCTGTGGTACTCTTATTGATAAGCTATAACTACAAATTGCAGGTGGAGCAGACGCCAGCGCGAATGCGGGAGTGGGGAGACCAAGACAATGTGATTCCCATAAAATATACTGACGTTAATTAAAAACGTCGATCAATTTTATATTTTTTTTTTTTTGGATTGACGACTTTGAATTTGTTTAAGAATTTGAAATAAATGGATTTCGAATTTCTTTGATTTCAAATTCATATATTTAAAAATTATTATTTGGATTTATAAGGAATTTGTGCAAGGATTTTAAATTCATTTAGCCACCACTTTTAGAGATTTCAAAAGTATTGAAATGAGTGGGTTATTAAGTGGGTCATAAATAGGCTTCAAATTTAGGATGAATCACATTACCACGTCCCATATTAGTTTTAAATATATAAACAGCCTCAACCTCTACAAAATTACAAGTACATCTTTTGATATTATATTTGTAATATAATTACACCCTTAATAAAAGGATAAAAGCTTACACAAATATCCCCAAATAAATTACGCTAATATTCTCTCAAAGGGTGTACCTTTAATATTGTTAAAAAATGGAAGACCGGAGCAGAAAATTGAACCAGTAATTGAACCAGATGAATTGCAGAGGGTCTTAGGGTCACTGCTCCGATTAGCCGGATCGGATTGAAAAAGATTGATTGACACTACATATAATTTACATATATATATATATATATATATATATATATATAATATGTGTGTGTGTGTTTTGTAATATATCAATACATTATATATACCAATTGATTAAATAAATACAATTGATAAAATTGGTACAGCTTATAAATAAATACAATCTATAATAATTTAAGAATAAAAAACCCAACAAATCTTTAAGGAAGCAAATTATATCAAAATTCAAACTAACAAAAACTTAAATTTAAAGCCCACAAGCTCTTGAAGTTTGAACAGTTTGTTGCTTCCGCTTTTAAGTATATCAAATAGTGGTAGCAATTGATGCCTTCACCCGGTCACTCCCGAACAACTGATGATAATAAAAAGTCCATGCCCAACAGAGTGCTTAGTCAGCTCAGAAGAAAACATTAGTCTCTTCAGCACACAATCGAATTGAAAGATATGTAGCTGCTACCATAAATTAGTCAGCAGCAGTAACATTTCAGGTTTCTTCAGAACGATTTCATTTCTAACATTCTAACTAATACAATTTCCTGATCTAACTCGGAATATAAAATTATGACTGGCTGTGCTAAAATTTCTAGGAAATAGACCAACCGACACTTGAGGGACTCCTTCCATGCCCGCATACAACCAAGACGGGAAAGAATTGTGGGCAGAAAAGGTGAGGTAGGATGATGCACATATCTTCAACCGCATCGTATTGGAGCAAAATGTTGGACTACAGGCAGTGTTACAAGAGCTTCTTATTGAGGAAGATCAACGTAAGAAATGCTGTATGACTTGGGCCAGAAAGGAAGAGTGCAAAACCATTGGTTAACGCTTGACCCATTGGAAGCTTTTCCTTGCTTTTGCTTTACCAGGTTTTTTCCTTTCCACAACTCTTGAGTCTCTCGTCAGAAAACCAGCTGAAAGGACGTCAAATACAGGTTAGAAGATATATCTTAGTCTCACAGATGAGATTGTATTTACAAAAATGAGAAGGAAAGTTGACAGGTGACGCTTGGCACCAATTTTAGCACAATTATAAATAACTTAAGAAAATTATAAGACATTCATATCCAACATGTCCTGGCTCGCAGGAGGTAACATAAAACAGAAAGAAATATCAATGTGTCTCCAGAAGCCAAACCTTCTTTTAGAGGGGGACGGAATCCTGGTTCCCATGCCCTACTGATGCCCAATCGGATTGCTCCAACTTGACCTGCTCAAAATAAGGTTCCTTTAATGTGTTATTCTACAGTAAAGAAACACTAATTCGCAGTTGAGGGCCAAATAAAACAGTGACCAGTGACAGACCATTGAATAAGGCCAGCTCAAGTAACTATGGAAGATAAAGTCGAGATTTTTCATTAAGAAAATGACACTGAAATCACAATAATAGAGGTGGACTACCATATAATATTGAAATCCACAGTAATCAGAACATCAACTCCGAAGTGGGAAAACAAACAGTTCGTGAATCACATAAGAGATGATGCTAGAATTTCAAACAAGTTTCTGCAAATTATCCTTTGATCACCTCACCGTTAACTATATGAAAGAACATGGGGTAGATCAACTTTCCAAAGAACAAACCAGCACATATATGAACAATTTAATAAGAGCTTCAGTGTAGACAATAAAGCTGTTATATTTACATGATCAACTTATAATTAAAGGCAACCTCATAATAGACATATTTTACTTGCCAGACAAAATCTCTAAGGTTCCCGCATTGATTTGAGAAGCCTTTAGGGCAGTTCAATTAAACCAATGACAGAAAAACACATCAAACTAAAATCTAAATTCATCACATCGTTAATACTTATAGGATTTGAGATTCAGGATAGTTTGCCAGCAAGATTCTTCTGAACCAAGGAAACGACATCAGACAGATTGAGCCACAAATCAAATATGACATTTACAAACATGAGGCAACATTAGATCTTTATACTGTCAAAACCTCTTGATTGAAGTTCAAATCTAGGAAGCACATCATACTGCAAGCAAAAAGGCATTGCATGAAATGCAATGAAGCAGACCAGAATGTTTGTTGCAAGCCAGCACTCACCTGAGGTGCCACCTCCTTTAACAGTACAACTGATATCCCACATGCCCAAAGTTTTTGTTTCAGAGAAAGGCCGAAGAAGAGCAGCACGGTGATCAAGCATTGGGAAATATACATCAAACTCTTTGTCATTCACAAAAAATTTTCCATCACCAGGCTGAATCCAGACGCGGGCAATGCTGCATTTCCTTTTTCCTGTTCCATAAGCCCTTCCCTTCTCGTCTACTTGTCTGACACGTGCCTTGGCCACCTCCTCCTGTTTTTGGCGCTCTATTTCAGCTCTGCTGGATTTTCTGGTATTCTTCTCATAACGCATGTCTTCAATTTCAGACAGAGGGGGGAGTCCTTGAATGCCTTCAAAATCCTTCAAGGCAATTAAACTATCCAGCATCTCATCTGTTATTCCAGATGCAGCTATCAGATCACCAAATGCACGATCTGGACCTGCGACAATCAGCAAAACAATGAATTGATTTTGGAAAAAGAATTCTGTAACCTGTATAGAGGACCTGTTGGATGAAATTAGTAGACTTGTCCTTGCAAAATAGTTGTCAGGGCAAACAAAAACTTTTCTCTTAAAAATTCAAGATTATAATGAAACATAGACATGAAAATGACAGTAAACCATAAAGCAGTTTCACACTCACTAATCACAAGGCAGAAAGCAAAAATCAGCTAGCCAAAGCTATCATCTCAGTTACATCCCTGCCAAATCCAAGAATCCCTTTCCTTACTAATAACTAGAATTTCACCAGAACAGCAGAACTCCTACATCCAAAACAACCAATCAAGTTACAGAAAGTCTATAGCGTAGCCCTCTATGCGCCCAAAGATGTGTTTCACCCTAACACAGGTATAAATCACGGTATCAGACACAACAGAATTCAGCATCCACTCTCATCAGATAACCACTTAAAGACGTACTCTTTTACCAATATCAGCCCCCAACCCCCCCAACCCAAAGGAAAACAAGATTATATTGCAGACGCAAATCAAAACAATAATTCAAAACGGATGACCTTTGAGAACCGCAGTTAAGGCCTTCTCCTCAGATTCAAGCTGCTTCTCCTGCTCACTCTTTTCAATCCCCCCAATCCCTCTCCTACTCCATCTCCTAAACCACTGATCCCAATTTCTCCACTCTCTGCTTCAATACCAAACACATCCTCCTCGCCTTCTTCCTTCCCCTCTACAGAAAAACTCCACGGCTGATAGTCTTCAGCAGTCGCCCACTCCTCATTCCCACCAGCACTCTCTTCCCCACGAAGCACATCACTATCCCCAAAACCCCATCCTTTCCCATCAACCCCACTAAAGGGATCAGCTATTTTATCATCACCAATTTTCCTTTCTCCGCCATTCTGATTGTCGATGCCCTCAAGACTCCCAGATTCTACGGAAAACACGGAGTCAATATCTTGGTCAACTTCTGAGGACAATTTCCACAAATCAGCTCCGGAGGCAGCTGAATCATCGCCAGAGTTCCCATTCCCTCCTTTCGTAGAGAAAAAATAGAAATGAGCTCGGAGAGAAATACTGAGTGGGGCTCGAAACTACAGGGCTCCGCGCGATTGATTTAGGGTTTACGAGGTGGGATTGTGAAGAAACTAGGGTTAGCAAACGATGAAATTGTGAAGATTTGGAGATGAAGCGAGAAAGCATTGTAGAGCGCAGAGAGCGAGAAGAAAGAGAGGGTTTGAGGAGGTTTAGAGTCGAGAAGCAAATTCTTGAACAAATCATATATGGGCCGCTTATCTCTGTGTGTTCTTAGCCAATGGGCTGGGTAGAGGAGTATTATCCCAGGCCCAATCTCCACAAAGCCCAATACGAAACCCAGCAAGCAGGCCCAATGCATTCCGTGTGACAGCCGCGTATGTCTACCTTGAAGCTAAGAATATTCTTCTGCTTTTCACGAGATAACCCATCCCACTATCCCACCCCACCCCTACCCCTACCCCTACCCCTACCCCTCTCTCAATTGACTTATTAGTTTCCACTATTTCCAGGGACTTTACTATATACTACCAGAACCAACCACCCCTCATGCCTCACTCCTCACACTCCACTTTGGAATTTAATTTTTAATATTAAATATTTTTCTACATAAATTCAAAATATATTGTTTAATTAGTAAGATATTATATTGAAATTAAATATAGTATGTGAAAATAATTTCAAAATTAAGAATTTGAATTACTTCTTTAGGGAAAAATTATTATTCGAATTCGATTTGATTAAATTTGAATTAAATTTAATATTTAATTAGTGTACAATATAGAAAAAAATGATCGATATGACACATATATCTTCATCCTTTCGATTTTATTTTTTGTGTATAAAATATTTTTGGAAATATATGAAATTTACTAGAACCTTCTTCACTAAGAAATTAGCCTCATTATTTTCCACCTCGGACAAATCCTTCCTCACTTAATTACTCTCTCATCCCAACACCTTGCCCCACGCGGCCGTCGCCCCACCTTCTATTCCCAAACCTACCCTCATATATTTTTACTTCTTTTCCTCACAAGTGCATGCGTCGAGGGTAACATGGTCTTTTCATTCAGGAGGAGTGGATGGGATGACACCTTCTCGATAGAAGAAGAATCTGGCACTGCCCACTCTCCATTTCCACCCTATAAAAACCCCTCAAACCCCCCCCCCCCTCACCACAATTCCAACCCAACGTTTTCCAGACGCATTTTCCATCACTCTCTTCCAAAAAATGGGGTCACGCTATGAGGTTGAAGTCACCGTAACCTCCGCCAAAGATCTCAAGAACGTCAACTGGCGCAACGGCCCGCTCAAGCCCTACGCCGTCGTCTGGGTCGATCCCAAGAACAAGTGCTCCACCCGCGTCGACGAGGACGGCGACACCTGCCCCCATTGGGAGGAAAAGGTCGTCATCCCCTTCAACTCCCCCATCGAGGACTCCACTCTTCACATCGACATCGTCCACGCCAACGCTGCCGAGGACACCAAGCCGCTGATTGGCTCCGCCAAGCTCCCGCTCCGAAACGTCCTTGACGACGTCGGCCTGGGTGGTCGTCTCGAGAGGAAACTCGAGCTGAAACGCCCCTCCGGCCGCCCGCAAGGGAAGTTGGAGGTGAGTGTCAGCGTCCGCGAGCCCAGGTATCGTGCTCCCGATCCCTACTACGCGCCACCGTACGGTGTACCTCCACCGGCGACGAGGGATTACCCTGCTCCGCCGTATGGGAATCAATATTACGGAGCGCCGCCCGCCTACTCGGCTCCGCCATCGGGGTACCCTGCCTATGGTGCCCCGCCGAGTTACGGTCAGCCAAGTTACGGCCAGCCGGCGTACGGGCAAGGTAGCTACTACACCCAACAGGGGTACGGACAGCAAGGGTACGTGGAGGAGAAGAAGAAGAGTAAATTTGGGGGTATGGGAACGGGATTGGCCGTGGGTGCGGTTGCAGGGGCGTTAGGTGGACTGGCACTGGCGGAGGGAGTTGATGCGCTGGAGGACAAGATCGCTGATGACGCGGCCGAGCGGGTGGAGGATGATTTGGTTACGATGGGATGATTTCTAGTGCAATTTGAACCGCACTCTGTTTTACATTTTTATTATTTATTTTCTTTTTTATTTTAATGTGTTTTTGTTTGTACTTTTAAGTTAATCTGATATCATGACATTGCTATTTTTATTAATATAATCGAGAAACATGGGAAAATCAGTGTTATGATAAGATTATTTGTTTCTTGCATATCAGACGGACATTTTTGTGGTGGTCGGTACGTTAGGCAAAGCTCTAGAGTCCAGATTGATTATGTTGGTAGAAAACGTGTTCAAATTCTAAAACGCAATTCTGTTATCACATCAAAAATAGTCCTATTAACTTTGGTTACATTTGAGATTTGACTCAACATTAGTGATTGTTGAATTCAAAAATAGTTATCAATTGTATTAAATTAGAGTATATGTAGATTTTTCGTGATTTCGAAAATTATATATAGTATTTTTTTATATTTGTTTTTGTCAAACAAATTAATTTATCTATTGGTCAAATTATTATAATATTAATAAAAATTTCAAATAAAAAAATATTTATTCATGATTGATTTATTAATTATTGATTGTAGATCAAATAAATTTTATATTTTTACATTTTCACACACATTAGGTATATCTTCACTCTTATAATGGTATTTTAGTTTTTTTTTTTTCTCTTTGTAATTGTTAGGGTTTGTAATAATAATGTTAAAAAAGAGTTCAAAGTATAGAGTAGTTGAGATGGGTTGTGAGTAGAGGTAGAGTAGTGAACTAGATAAGCTAATAACTGTGCCGGCCAAGGAACGAAAACCAACCCCATTTTCTTTAGTTAAATAAGTTACATTGACATCATGTATTTTAAGTTAAAATAAATAATACTCTTTTTTTTTTTTTTTAAAATTACAGATACATCCCTTAAGGGTGTGAGTATAATATGTTTTAAAGGATGTTTGTGTACCTTTTGTCTTTGAATATGGAATGCAGTCTTATTACAACTATAATATCGAAAAATACATTTGTAATTTTGTAAAAAGAAAAAAATGTCAGTATATTTTGACATATTTGTGATTACGTTTTTGGGAGCTAAGTTTGTTCTCCAGTGTTTTAGCAGACAAGTATTTCATGTGTTTATTCTGGGATGTAAGGTTAGGCTATTTGGGTAAAGAAGATCGGGTTGGCTTTTTTCTTTTCGTATGGGCTAACAATTTGAATATGATTTGGGTCAGAATAATTCACAATCCATTAGGGTCATCAAGTATTTTGAGGCCATCTTTATCTTGAGTTTTTAGTTGGGATATTTCACTTAATTATTTTTAATTTTTATTTTGAATAGGTCCAATGTTAGTAGTTAAATACCCACTACTGTAGCTGAATGATCAATTTGCGATTCTAAAATTATTTATACAACTTAAATACTATCATGCCAAGTAAAGGAGGCCCGAGTATTTTAATCAGGATAACTCAATAAACTTATTTAAGTCACTCTCACTTAAAATGTTCCTGTCTGGATTACTTATAGTAAGAGCATGTGTTTTCGAAATTGTACAAAATCACGTGGCATAACACCAAAGTTATGCCTTACTACTAGAGTATTCTTTTTTTTTTTTTTTTTTTCCCTAATATGTCTGAAATAAGACTTGCTTCCGACGTGGTCATGCTATCATCATCTTCACCAAAAATTAAGAAATATTACAATCTTTTTTTCCACAGCAGCCTCCTCAATTTGAGATGCTTTCAGTCTTTCTTTTTCCTTCTAAGATTCAATAAACCTAATATTTACCTTCACAAGCGTCAAATATAACACTTAATTTGCTTCTAAGATAAGCAGGAAAACTTCACACATTCCACCTTCCAAATATAAATTCTCATGCCTATGCTTTCCTTCTGCTCCCTTCTTCACAGTCTACAACCAACCCCCCCACCCCAAGTAATGAAGATCAAATTTCATGCAAAAATCAGGAAATTGTTCGGACACAATGGTAAGAAACATTATTTTGTACTAGATATCTGTTTTTTTCTTTATTTTATACACATAATCTATTTGATACGCGGCTAATGATAATTTTTTTTTTTGAATAACTTATTAGATCGTGAATTTAATTATTTCAAATGTTCCTTTTTTTTATGATGTTTATGTTGATTGGTTGCAGTGATCCAAACTGAGGATCCAAACCCGCAAAATTTGGACCTTCGGGAAGAGTACGCTAATGCATTTCGGACCGAGTCTTATAACGATTTCTGGACACACGTTCTTGCCCTAAACAAAGGGGATCTCATGACCCATAGAAGTCTCGGGTCCTCCACTGCGGCCCGGCTCCCATCCTATCGCCTCTTCGCCGAGCATCTTTTGGATCCGGAACAGTCCACGGTAACACGGATCTTGGGTTTAACCCGAACCCATCCCAAGATTTTGTCGCTCTTGTCTGATTATTTTTCTAATACTTCTGATGCTTCTCATTTATGTGGATTACTGCTTAAAGATATAGACCATATGAGGAAAAAACATAAATCCCTTGGAGATCCATTTGAGTCACCTCAAAACGGGTCGGGTCCAGACATCAGGCGTTTACCCGTCGTACTAGCCCGGGTGACCCTGTTCTCAAAATCCAACCCATTTTGCCTGTCAGCTCCATCAATGAGCCGTTTCCAAGCCGTGCAAAATAGCTGCTCTAACTTGCTTAAACAGCTCGAGTCACGTCGCGACAAGACACAGACCAAAATTCGACAGCTCAAGAAGCTCAAATGTGGTTCGGCTGTTCTTCTTGTGGCTGTCACGGCTTCACTACTAATAGTCATCGCGGCTCATGCTTTTGTGATGCTAGTGACTGCCCCTGGATTGCTGACAGCCTCACTTGAGCTGATTTCAATAGAGAAGCTGGCTAGGTGGTCAGCTCAGCTCGATGCAGCAGCAAAAGGGACGTACATACTAATCAGAGACTTGGACACTATAAGCCGCCTAGTGGCTCGGCTAAACAACGAGCTGGAGCACGTGGAAGCTTTAATCCAAATGTGGGTAGAAAGAAAGGATGATCGGCTCCAAGCCAGTGAAGAAGTGGCTTACCAGCTAAAGAAGAACAACCAAAGCTTCATCGAACAGCTTGATGAGCTAGAAGAACATTTGTACCTATGTTTCATGACCATCAATAGAGCTAGAAACCTTGTGATTAAAGAAATTCTGAATTCTGGTACTCCAACCTTGAATTCAACTCATTACCCAAATAATCCACCTCATACTATATATATATTTCTTTTTAATAAATTTAATTATGCAGAATCATTGACATAGTAGCATGTTAATTTTTTATACTATTAAAAATAAAGTGATGAATTATCGCCATAAACGTAATTATATGGTTTTCTACAAAATTGACCATTATAAAATTTAAATTACAAATTATATTTTGATGTGAGCAAAAAGTTCCTTATTGGGATGAGTCTAATTCGAGATCTTAGAGTTTAGGTTTTTGCAAGTCTTAGAATAGGAATTTACGAAAGACACGTAAATAGTCTAATGTCCAAGTTAGTAATAATTGAGAAAAAAAATCTAACTGTAAACAAAAAATACTTGTTTTGTGATTGGATTGGTTCGATCAAACCAAGTTCGAGTAAAAAAAATTCGATCCTTCAAATGTTCCTTTTGTAAGGCCGAGATCCTCAAGCTCGTGGCGGTCCAAAAGGCCTAACCCACTGGCCTTCTTTCTGTCTTGGGCCACTTAAGCCTTCGCTTTTCAGGGTTATAAATATTAAAAATTGACCATTCTATAAAATTCAATAAGAAAATTTCAAATTCAAATCAAATCAATTATATCAAAAATATTATTGTAATTATCATATAATTAATTATAAATTTTAAATTTTGATATCAAGTATATAATAAGGCCAAATTTATTTTGGATGATATGATTAAAATGGGATATATTAAATTGTGATTATTATCATAAAAAAATTACATCATATTTAGGGTTTGAGCACTAATCACTAGCTATTAAAAAAATAAATAAAAAATAAAGAATAATTAGCCTTGATATCATAACTAATTACCCAAAGTAAAAATGGTCTAGGTATATTTAATTTATCAAACGATTCACCAGATATGACTGAATAACTGGATCCAAATACAAAATTTTCAAGAGAAAAGTCTAACAATTGTCTCCATCTGATCCATAACAGGACCTGCAATGTCATGTGCGACAATTTAACGTAGTAGGAGGACCATCTCTGATGAACATGTACATGCATAATTAATTGCACATACATGTATACATATATTTATGCCCACATCCACATGTAAATTTGGGAAAACTTTGCACAGAAATTGCAACTATACCTCCACCCTCAATGCATCATCACATGATTTCTTTAATCATTTCTATTCCTATTCCTTTCCTAGTTTTGTACACGCAATATTATGCAGGTCACTACGCCTTGTCTATCACACCAATTTTGCAATATCTCAGCTCTGCTCCGTACTCATATTGGATACACTACACCTCAGTTTTCTAAAATTTATTATAATTATAAATATTTTATTTATCGTTATTTAAAAAATTATAAATACATATCTGAAATTACAAATATCATAATAAATATCCCATTATGACAATTCATTGTAGGGGTTGTTTGTAATTTTTTAAATAATAAGAGTGTATTAATTCATAATTATGACAAACTTCAGGAGAGTCTGTTGTGATTTGCCCTATTTGTAGTTGAGGTATATTGATTGTTGATGATAAGCTCCAATATATAATTACTAATTAAGTAGTTTTCCTTTATCCTCATAATATAATATAATCAATAACAAAAAAACATCGTTAAAAATATACACAAATAAAACCAAACACGGCATTAATCTCACAACAATTAAACTGTATAATTACATAGATCGAGTTCCTGGGAAGTGTACCATATATCCAACGGTCTTAATTAATGCGGAGAAGAGAGACAGATGAAAAGGGCCGTTGAAATTGGGGGTTTATGATCCATTATTGAAATTTCGGACACCGAATTTCATTAGCCGCACATTTAGGTTTTGGGCATATGATATACAATATATAATATAATATTTCTATCTACCCCCAATAATTTTGTCAAAAGAAAAAGGGTCAAATTAAAATTGGTCCCGTTAATAATGTGGGCCTAGAGTCTTAGCACCAATCACTGCACTCGAATCTTAAAATGTTAAAATAAAAAGTAAATTATAATGGTTTTTTTTTAAATTTATCATAATTATAAATATTTTCTGAAAAATTACAAATACTCTTTTGAGACTAACGATTGTCTAACAAATACCGTGTCGTGAGAGCCCATTATAGGAGGGTTATTTGTTTAAACGATTGTTAATCTCATAGGAGTATTTATTTTTAAACAACGAGAAAGTATTTATAATTATGATAAATTTTAGATGAGTTTAAAAAAAAAAAAGAAAAAAGAGTTTAAGAACAAGAACACTCCATTAAGATAAGGTAAACATTGCCATGAAATTATTAAATATTATTATTACTTAATTAATTAATTAATTAATGTCTGCTGGTTTTGTTGAAAACTTTAGCATATGAAATGAAAGTGCCTCAAATTTAGGGCAAATGTCAACCACATTTCTCATCAGATGTCTTCCCCACCAAGTCAACAACAAACCATTTTCTCCCTCATTAATTAAGAGAGTGAGAGTCAAAAGTAAATTCTGCAACAAATATTTCCTCCAACACTTATTACACACTCACATACATACATACATAGATTTTCTCATATTAATTTTTTTAATTCAAATCGAATTTAGTTAGATCGAAATAAATTATATGATAAATGTAATATATTTATCTTATATTATTATATAATTTTAAAAAAATTAATCACACAATAAATATAATATACTTATTATATAATTGATTCAATTCGACCAAATGTAAGAACTCTCGTGTGGAGAAAGATAAAGGCAAAGCATCTAATTTAACTCAACTCCCACCAAAATCCACAGTAGCAAATAAAAGGTAATAAATGTCTTCACAACTGCACTCATGACTCAAATCAATGCAATCCCAACCACATCAAAATCCTCACCTTATATACACACAAACACACACATATATATATATACCGCCACACCCATCTCCAAAAACCCATGTACACTCAGCCTCTTTCTTCCTCACCTTAAGATTCACAAACATATATAGTCAATCCATCATGGCGGGTGAACTTGCAACGCCGGAGGACACCAATGTCGGCAGCGTCAAAACCCTCACCACAACCAATGTGAAGCCCAAGAAACCCATTGGTCGGAAAGAGTGTCAGCTCGTCACCTTCGATCTCCCCTACTTGGCCTTTTACTACAACCAGAAACTCCTGATCTACAAAGGGTGTGAGGACTTTGAGGATGTCGTGGAGAAATTGAAGGACGGGCTGGCGCTGGTTTTGGAGGAGTTTTATCAGTTGGCTGGGAAGTTGGACAAAGATGAGGATGGGGTGTTTAAGGTGGTCTACGACGACGATATGGACGGCGTCGAGGTGGTGGCGGCCGCCGCGGACGAGCTCACGGTGGAGGAGCTTACGGCGGAAGAGGGCACCTCCAAGTTCAAGGAGCTGCTGCCGTACAACGGAATCTTGAACTTGGAGGGGCTGCAGCGGCCGCTGCTGGCGGTGCAGGTAAGTTATTGCTTCAATTTATTGCATGGCCCGTAGCCCTGCTTTTTTCACCAACTTTACTCTTTGGATTTTATTGCATGTCATGTTTCATTTAATATATATATATATGTAAGATTTAATGTAATTTAATTCTATATTTTTAAAATAAAATAATTTATTTTTCTATATATAAGAATAATTTGCTATTTTTTTATAAAGAATAATTTACTCATTTGTAATATCAAGAAAATTGCTTGCATTTTTTCCTATATATATATATATATATATATATAATTAATATTTATATAAAATAAACATCATTCGTGCATTTAAAAGATATGATATTTATATATTATAAAGAATATTACGTGTGAAGAATATTATATATTAAAGTTTAACTAAAATTGTGGTTTAAATGTCATAATTATGAGTCATTAAAATATAATATTTCAACTTCAAGTATTAATTTTTGGCATTTGCTTGTGTAAAAAATTGTTAAATCGAATCATAGATAACATAAACATGATAGTCCTAAATATAATATATTGTGTCAAAAATTTAAATCCTCTGTCACAGATTGATCTTATATGTTGTATTTTAATTAATATAAACATATTATATGCATAAAATTCATATTTTATTTATTATTATTTTTAAAAAATGTGTAAATTAAATTAAATATGAAAACAAAGACTAATTTATTATAAAATTAGATTTATTTTGTGAGTAGAAATTATGTAGCTTATCAAGGGTGGGTCTCAACACTCAACACCACATGTGCTTATTCAATGAGGTTATATTTGGAATGGTGAATTTAAATTTTGATCGAATAATATAAAATAATTTTTTTTTATCTCCTCTTATTTCAAATTCACATACTTAAAATCTCTTATAATGGATTTGGATAAAGAATTTGTGCACGAATTCCAAATTTATCTTGTTAATGATTATATAATATTTCAAAAAAATAAAATAAATAGCTATATATATAATTGGGTGAATTTCAAATTCATTATAAATGTGTTTAATATTTAATTGATTCAATAAAAATTTAAAATTTATTGATATTTTTTTTCACGAAGAAAACGAATCAGATGGATTTGAATTATGAATTTTAATCTTTTAAACTCAAATTTATCGATCGAAATTTATGCGTATACCCTACTAAATTTACAGTTTATGATGGTTTTTTTTTTTGGGTGGGTTTTAAATTTTGAATGAATTTAAGGTAATAAATTACTTTATATTATATATTTAGGTAATATAATTAATACTACACCAACCAAAAAAGTATTAAAATCAGAAATATTGATAATCTCATTTATTATCCCATACATTCACAGCTCACCAAGCTCAAGGATGGACTGGCAATGGGTTGTGCCTTCAACCACGCAATACTTGATGGTACCTCCACGTGGCACTTCATGAGCTCATGGGCCGACATCTGCAAGGGCGCCACCTCAATCTCTGTCCCCCCCTTCCTCGAGCGCACCAAGGCCCGCAACACCAGAGTCAAGCTCAACCTCTCCAAACCATCCGACGCTCCAGAACACGCCAAGTCAGCAGCCAATGGCGACGCGCCGGCCCCTGTTCTCCGGGAGAAGGTTTTCAAATTCTCCGAGTCAGGCATTGACCAGATCAAGGCAAAAGTCAACGCCGGCAACCCTCCGAAGCCATTCTCCACATTCCAGTCGCTCTCCGCCCACATATGGCAAGCCATCACGCGCGCCCGCGAGCTCTCCGTCCAGGACTACACCGTGTTCACGGTGTTCGCCGACTGCCGGAAGAGGGTGGAGCCGCCGATGCCCGAGAGCTACTTCGGGAATCTGATCCAGGCGATATTCACGGTGACCGCCGCCGGGTTGGTCCTGTCCAACCCGATTGAGTTCGGCGCGGGTCTTATCCGAAATGCCATCGAGTCCCACAACGCGGAGGCGATCAACAAGCGGAACGAGGAGTGGGAGAGCAATCCCATTATCTTCCAGTACAAGGACGCCGGGGTGAACTGCGTGGCCGTGGGGAGCTCGCCCCGGTTCAAGGTATACGAGGTGGATTTCGGGTGGGGCAGCCCGGAAAGCGTTCGGAGCGGGTTGAACAACCGGTTCGACGGGATGGTGTATCTGTACCCGGGAAAGAGTGGGGGGAGGAGCATTGATGTGGAGATCAGCTTGGAAGGCAAGACCATGGAGAAGTTGGAGAAAGACAAGGAGTTCTTGATGGAAGTCTAAATTATTAATAAAGATGGAGTGTAATGTTGATTTTTCTTTTTTACTTTGGTGTCTTGTTTGTGTTTAAGCATGACTGTTTTAGCAGTTTATGGTATTCAGACATCCTCTGAGTTTGATTTGATTTGATTTTAATCTACAAGAAAGATGTTTTTATGTAATTTTAGTCGGTTAAATTTTATGAAAGCTCGCAGTTGAAATCTTGCAAAGAACAAGTGCATTATGATTTCTTTTCTCATGCACAGAAAGAAACCATACATGTCTATTTTGTTAGACTCTATCAAAATCGTGGATTATGACTCCCCAGAGTCGCTACTACGTACTAAACCAGACACCCATGTTAAAGAAACATTGTCAAGAACGACAGAGAAACTGGCATGTGATAGCCATGTTGCTGCAAGAATCATCTCATAATCCAAAACTACTGCGAAATCGAAGCAAACATATGGAACCAGAGATACTACAAAGCAATTATTGGCGAATTCTGGCAGTAATATGATCGTCTGTGATATCTAAGTAGAAGCAATTTGAAAAGCTTCACTGACAAAGGAATTGTTCAAGCACAACATTACTTACTATCTGCTAGAATGAGAGTAAAAAATCCTCAACTCATTATTGCTCAAGGCAGATATCTGAAAGGGCTGTCCTGCAACAAGTTCTACTTCGACCGAAAAGTCTTGTTTCCAAGCTTCAAACTTCAGCTTCAGTCTTTGGAGCTGGGCCTGTGGGCACTACTGAGGCAGCTTCTTGAAGAGCATTGCTGTCGGGATTCTCAGAGAGAGGAGTTACTGGAGAAGCTTCTTGGGCAGCATCCAATGCTTGAGGAGTACCTGAAAATAGAAATAGTCATAGGAGGACATACGAGAGAGAGAGAGATTGTTGAACAGATTACAGACCTTGAGAAGGAGTTTCCAATTCTGCCAGATTTTGAGCTTTCTCTCTCTCCTCTCTCTCTCTCCTCTTCCTGCTCTTTCTGTATCTGAGCCAGAGTTCCTCTAAATCGTTCTGCAAACTTTAAAGACTCATCATCTGGGTCTTCCGCATTTTCCGATGGAGAGCCATCTGTTATTTTCAAAAACCAGTGAGAATGAATTCCGATTTGCAGATTAATTTTATCATGGCTAGTTGACCAACCACAACTCAAATAAGTAACCTCTCAGTAGCTAAAGAAGAGAAACTTCAGAGCTTTTATTCCATAACATCCACATAGAAAGCCAAGCTTGTCGAGCATTGCCAATGGTACCATAAAGAATCGCACAACAACGTGAACATAAGATCATGGAAAATGCAGCTCAAGGTATTTAATGGCCTACTTTTTGAAAGTGAAGCTATAATTATGCAAACTCGCAAACTTGAGGAGAAAGAGCTTGATTCCGGATTGAAATACAGATAAGATAAAACACAATTCACTGTTGAATGATAAGAGATTTTTCTTCCAAATTCCATTAACTCACTGGGTTCAACATTTGTCCCTGAATCCCCTGGTGTATCCTCTGACGTAGGCTTAGCTGGGTTGGAACTGGAACCTTTTGAGACTGGACTGTCAATGTCGTCAAGACCGATTTCTCGCTCAAGGGTGCTCTTGAATTCCCTCGAGACTTCCTGTAAGGAAAAAGTTATTGGCAGCACAACATCAGAACCTATTATAGAAATCACCATGGACCATTTCTGTAATGAGTTCTAAAAGAAAGCAAAAAGAAACCTACCTGAAGTTCTCTTATTGTAGGTTGAAATGCACGTAAAGTTTTGCCCAGGTTACGAGCAACCTATCACCAGAAAGTACAATTAGTGGAGTGAAATAACTGCAGCCCTCATAAACATTTTTCTTCTTCATAATCTAATATTGTAAGTAGTAAGCTTGATCGATCTCCAGAAGAGAAGAGACTGATTGGGCAATGGGTGGAGGGAAATTTACTTAGTCTAGTGGGCACTTTTGGTGTAACTTGACAGTGGACAAAGTTGCCACGGTCAATTACCATTTACCCCTCTGCTGGACCTAGAAACTTCAAATTTACTTCAGCAATGAACAGAATTCACTCTTTTATGCCATGCAGTGGTTTCAAATTGACTAAAATCCACACAACATTTGAAAATTTCACAAGCGTTCTTTCAGCAGCAAAATCCATATTTTTCCTTGAATATTCTTGCATTGATAATAAGAGATGACGACAAGCTCCAAAAAGAGATCCCACCTGATGGGTGATTTAGTCCCGACTTTACACAATAACATTCAAATGCAAGTCTTTGGTGTACTTAGTTTTACGTGTATACAGTAGGGGATATAAGCACCCTCTGCTCACAGAAGACGGAATATTAAAGAAAAACATAACAACAACAAAGATATTATCATTCCCGGCAGAATTATCTTCACTTTGAATCGGACTCCATCTGCAGTTTCTCACCATAAGTCAGACCAAAGTAAAGGACCCTTACAATTCATTGATGAATAATGACACTGTCTTAGTCAAGATTGTAGAATTATTAGAAGCTGCCACCATCATTCTCATCTTGCTCTCCAACCTCTGAAAGCCTCCAAAATATGACTGTTTCAATGAGGTAAAGATGTGCTTGATTGTCAAATCGTCATAGCAAAGAATATTTTTCATCCTAATGTATAGCGATTATGACTCAAGACTTAAAGAGTATCAACTTGAGCAGATGCTTGTCTATCATGATGGTAGCTCAAAGTAACCACCATCAGTGTCTCCGAATTCCCAAGTCACTGGATTCGAGCAACAATAGCTTGAACAAGATTCTACTTGAAGGCTGCTATCTTGTTTTCAAGATTCAGAAATAATTTGATGGGAAAAGTTTTGCTTACTCGCATTACGCTCAAAGAACCACAAATAGTACATCACTTGGCCAGAGGTAAATAACCCAAGACTATCTAGCATTTCCAGTTAACTATTTGATTTTCATGTTAATCAACATCTTCTCCAGATGCAACCTAAGCTGATCTAAAAGAGCACCTATCAACTCTTCCTATGCGGAGCAAATCCATATAGAAATGCAGTACAAAAAGCATCATTCCAGACAGCATTAGTACTCTTATTCTAGGTCAAGTGGCATTACCATCCTTCGTCTGCTCAAGGATCAGCTGTATAATCACTTTCTCCAGAGTCCCCGTAGCGGTTAAAATCAACCAACAACACCCAATAGTAGAAATTGAAATATTTCAACAATTCTTAACACCACCAACACACACACACACACACACACAGGAGATTTGAAAATCAAAGAAAGATAAAGAAAACTAACCTCAGCAAGACCTTTTGGTCCAAAAACCAACAAAGCCACCACCCCAATGACCAGAAACTCAGGTGCCCCAACTCCAAATAAAGAAGCATACACTCCTTTACCTTTACATTTTCCCTTCCTTTCTGCAAAACAAACCACTTCATAAACTCAAGAACACATATAGCTGATAACTTTACCATAAGAACTAAAGAATTTCAAACTGCCACCACGATTCTCCTCTCCCCCTACATAAAGCAAACTCCACATGTACTTCAGTAACCTAATCAAGAAACAGCAAAAGCTAAGGGGGGAAAAAGAATTACCCATCTTCACTGAGTGATGTGAAATTGAGATGCCCATATGCTTAAGTCCACTCCACTGAGAAAAAGGAGTAATACCCAACTGGGGTATGCATTTAACATGCTGAAAGACTGCATTTTTAGGGATCGAAACTGCAGAATTCGAGAAAGAACAGAGAGCCAAGATTTTGACACCAGTGGGTGATGATGAAGAAGAAGAATGCAACAAAGACGATGAGGGAGTGGAAATAGCAAAAGCCATTGCACTGCTCTAAATGGAAATCAAATAAATGAGCTCGATTTTGGAGGCTTTTTCAGACATGAAAACGGTGGAGAATGGAGATGCTGTTTTGGTCTGCTCTACCTCAACAATGTGAAAAATGTTGATGTTGTTTTATGATATTTTTAGCACAATAATTTAATGAAGTTGAGTGTCGTAGGTGAACAGAATTGCAGCCAACAAGAACAATGGATATGGGTTGGGCTTTCGGCCCAAAATTTGAATAATCTCTTGAATTGTACTTTTGGGCCGTAACTGGCCCAAGTATAGTTAGCCCATGTCGTCAAGTGTTTTCTGCACTGAGAAAAGAAAATCTTTCAGTAATGTCCAAGCCCAAATTAAATATGAGGTAAAGAGATCCCAGATCCTTAATGGGCTAAGGCCCAATTAAATGAAAATTTTGTGCAGTAAATTATTTTTTTTTACTAATGAGGTCTAGCTCAATTTACGCAATTTAAGCCCCATGACTATAATGTCATGGCTTCGAACCTCATCAAGACGTGGGTGCTATTATACCTTTAAAAAAATAATCATTCATCGCTTTCACTTTAAAAAAATAACTTTTTTCCTTCCAAACTTTGTTATTCAAGCTCCTAATTATATATATATAAAAAAGACCATAAAATACAATCTTTAGCATATCTTGATCTACGTATAAATATGATTGTGAATAGTGACATTCCATCTAGTACTATCATCTTTTTAATGATACAGAAAGTTCAATTCAATAATCTTTCAATATAATGTGTGTTGAGTGTGCGTACGATATGTTACAGGGACTCTGACTAGTACACATGATGTAGAATCAATCCTTCTAATGAGCTTACGAGGTGTCACCCCTGCTTTTCTGTTTCGTAAAAAAAAAAAAAAAGAAGAGGATATGTGGTATAATTAGAGAGGAATGGGAAGGCGGATGAACATGTGGTATGCTGGTTAAGCTTTTGTGTTGTAGGGCCAAAATAATAGTAAGCCACCCCATTTGATGTTAAGTTTGTGAAATATCCAGTGGAGGGCGCGTTTGGATTGGACCCCAATCCATCATTCATCACTCTTTTTTTTTTTTTTTTTTCAAATTTCTTCTTCTTTGGCTAAAAAGGGTTAATTAATTAAGAAAATTTGATATCGTTCATATAAATTTATATCCACAGAGTCACGAATTATTAAATTAATATATAATATTAATATCATTTATGATCTATCGATTAAATATTGGTACAAATTTACACGAACGATATTGCCAGGCCTAGTGTGAATATTTTTCCTTGTCTATTTCCCTGTTTTTCTTGTGCTGTTAGAAGTGATCATTGTCAAGAATTTGGAAGTTCCAACACCGTATGAAAAGGTAGGTTAGATTAAGGCATTATTATTATTAGCAAAAAAAGGTTGTGAAAAACTATGTGGAAAGTTGAAAAAGGTGTAAAGTCGGTAAAATATAAATACAAATTGGTTTCACCCCCAAGTTTTTACAAAAAGTGCCAAAAAGCTTGTAATGATTTAGAGGCTTTTGCAATGTCAAGTTCGGACATCTAAGGTACATATGTGTTAGTTCCTAATTAGTTTGATTTCCTTTCAAGTGTAGTAATCTAATCTAAAATGATGTTAAGTTGACCATGCAACAACTTCAAGAGTTGTGCGCTCTCTCACTTTGTTGTGAAATCACGAAAGATTTTTCATCAAAATTTTTAAGTTTGATAGACGTTAATACTGTTAAAATTCGTTAAAATTGAAATTTAATATAAAAATAGTACTATACTCAAGGTTGAGGATGCAGGAACCTGAAAAGTAAATTCATTCTTGATGAAAAATTGTATCGATAAGTCAAATGTGATTGTTCAATTTTTTTTATTGTCTCTTTAATTATATATATATATATATATATATATATATATATTTATATTTGTATGTTAATATCGAATCTTACGTTAATCGCGCTAGTATTGTAGTTATTAGTTTATTCTTACACATACATTGAAGGTCATGTCCTTAGTAGCAATTATTAGTGTTTGTTATTGAATGATTTTGTGTGGAAGAAAGCATGAAAAGAAGATGAGGGGAAGAATTTGTTGAGTGGGAAGATGTGATATCATTATCAAAAGAAGGATAAATGAGAAGAAGCAGGCTGCAATGGTAGTTAAGACTTAAGAGTGAGGCTCAAGAGAAGAATTTGGAAGACTGTCATTGTCCATCACACCACCCCTAAAGTCTAAAACCTTATACACCCCTACCCCCACTTGCATGCCTGGACAAAAATACCCCTCCTAATTATTCTTATTCTTTGTTTTGGGGCTAATTCTGCGGCATCATTCAGTTGAGGAAAAGCCTAATATGGAGAAAGCTCAAAAAGAATTTAAAGCTGTACGAAACTCCAAACAAAAAAGACCTTAGTCTCAAATATTTATGAGGGGTCTATTAAGCGAAAAGGATTAAAGAGAGCTCGCAAAATGTCCAATCTCAGGCGAACAACTTAGACAAATGGCCATGTCCCTATCACGAAAGATACCCAAGAATTTAGAAAGGACGTTTGACCTATACCAACAGTCCTATAGAATGATAGGAATCCTGAAAGCTTTGTTCCTAGAAGGAGCACTATTGACTTAGAGGATAAGTCCTCAATGATCAAGAAATCATACGGAGTTTTCACTCTTATAGTTGGTGTTTATCTCCTAGCAACCAATTTTTCGAGTCCCTTGCTCTCTCAGCCAGCAAGGGGTGAGGGCTATAGAAGGCCCCCTCTCCCCTCGAAAAAGGATGATGTTTTTTTAATACCCGTATGCATAGAAATGCTATTGCACAGAACACTGTGACACTAAATTGTTACTCTATATTATGTTTTTTTAATTTAATTCCTATTCTATCATCATTTACTGATTTGAATGTCGAAGTGTTAACATCTTTTTTTTCTAGGTCCCCTTTCTAAAATTTGCAAAAAGTTAGCTCAAATACCTTAAGTTAACGTAACTGAACGACCAATTTTTTACTTGCATCAAATATATTTTTATGTCTTTGTTAAAATATTTTTGTAAGACATAATAATATCAAATTAATTTCGTAGTATGTAAAATATTGATGTTTTGTCTAAGTACTCTACTCTCTATTATAAGGTCAATGCTTGGTCAATGCAAATCAACAAAAATGAATCATTTTTAGTTAAATAGATATGAATTCAATTCTCAAGATTGTATGATATAAAATTTTAAAATACGTTTATAATCCATGAAGCATGTAATCCGCAATGGTGATCGGAGTCGAGAGCATACCAATTTTGTTTGGAAAAAAAGTGGTCTTGTAAGTATTTAAAATAGATTATATATCTCCGCTTCAAAAAAAAAAAAATAGATTATATATCAAATAAGATTTACCATTTTGCCGTTGGGATGGAAAATGTAAAAATTTGATTGGCAACATAGTCTCATCGCTCAAATTACTCAACCAGGAAGGACTTGGCCGTAGCCCAAGTAAGATCACGAAGGTCACGTGACTTGGGGATAAAATACTCTCTGCGGTGGGCGCACTGCACACACAACCACAACCGTACGCCATATTGAATGCGCAACCCCCTCCACCTTTGCGTCAGTTTCGCCATTATAGCTGATCTCTATTCTTATCCTGCGCGGCGCCGTAGTATATAAAGTGGGAGGGCAGTTCTGTCCTTCACACTTCAATCCCAACATTATCCACTAAACACAAAATAGCCCCAACCCCATTTGTTAATTATATTTTTCAAACAATACCATATCTTTGCTTATTGTTTAATTGACCCCACCATTCTACATAATTACATAATAATAGCTAGAATGAAGAAACCCTCCTTAATTAGAAGAAATAATTGAATATTACTATTCCATCTTTTTTTTTGGGGTGGGTTGGGGGGTGGGAACAAGCAATGCTCATGTTTTAAGGTTTACGAGGGAAAAAAAAATTCGTACAATAGAAAAGAATTTTTTTTTTCAAGTATTTTGGGAAAACCCTGCAAGAATTTTAGTTGAATATTGGTCAATGAATTTTGTTCGACTTCTTTATTTGGTTGATGAATAAAATATTTTTTTATTATTTAAATATTTTGTTAGCTCAAATATTATAAGATGCTCTGTAGAATATATTTTGTAAAGTTTGTCACCTAAAATTCTGAAATTCCTAACATGTGGCATATATCATAACTAAAGTTTTTCAGAATATGTGAAATTTTTATAAAATTGTTACAAAAAATTATTTGAAATAAAAAAATAAAAAATCAATATTACTAGACAATTATATTACACAATATTTTGAAATAAATATGTAATCCCTTTTCTTCGATATTTATTCTAGACTAAAATATTTAAATTTGGAAATATATTTTGCACACAATGAATAATATTAAAAAAAATCCAATAAATAATCATTCTATAGAGCATTTCCATGATTCCATCTATAAAAGTTGGGGAAAAATAAAATTTATAAGGATATGATGGGGTTGTATTTCAAATTCTTGGAAGTAGGGGGGGGGTACAAACTGAATTAAGCATAATTTAGTGCCTTAATTTTATAAAGGCCAGCATTTCTTGGTTGGTTTGTCTTAACCTCTTGAAATGCGCCATGTGATCTTGCGTAGCAACTCGCTCTTTAATTTAACTTCCGACCAAAGCCATCGGGAAATCACATCAACCCCGCATCACATCGCCGGAACTGACGTCTCGGGGCGGAGTAAGCTGTGAAGATCACCATGACTAGCGTGCATAACAGCGCGGAAACTCTGAATGCTGCAGCAACTGCCATAATTACAGCTGAAAACAGAGTGCAACCGTCTACAGTTCAGGTGCATAGATAATTTGAACATGTAGTAGTTAGTTACTGGTGCTTTAAACATATAAGTTCCTATACGAACACACAGAAACACATCCGTGTGTGTCAATGTTTGTGTGTTGTTTATTGTGTTTGTGAAAGTTGCTTGATGTGAAGTTTCTTCGATTTTTGTGGGTTTCTGGGCTGATTTTTCCTTTTTTGAACAATGGAATTTTGACGAATTTGAGGTCTTAAGATCAAATAGGGTTGAAAATTTGAAGCTTTTTATTTGTTATGTGATGCAATTTTTACATGTAGCAGGGAACTTTTGTGGTTTGTGGTAAGTTGTGAAGAAGACCGAGATATTTAGTTCTGGATACGGCTTTTTGGGCAATAATTCAGATGAAAATTACAGGAATAAGAAAAAAGGTGAATTCTGATAGTGCTAAAGCAGCTAAGTTTGACCTTGAAATGATGATTGCAAGATAATTTCTGAGTTTCAAGATTTTTTATTTTTATTTTTTTAAATTTTTAATTGTTGTGATCTTTAGTTGTGAAGTTTGTATGAGATGATAATAAGTAAAATATGTGATACTTGGCAGAGGTACGAGCTCTTGGCCCACAAGCATAGCCTATTTTCTGGAGTGCCATTACTTGGTCTGCAGTTGAATATGCATTTGCAGTGACTTTGACATACTGAGTTTGAAAACATTTTTGTCTGGGGAGTTTAGCTATTGTTGCATCTTGTTGAGTGAAGGAGAAAGGCCTTTTTTTCATGTGAACTTTGAGGTTGAGGCTATAATTCAGGGTCTGATACAAGAAAAATATTGAGCTTGCATATGGCTTCTTGTGGGGTTTAGTTAAAATAAAAAGGTTCATAAATAGCCTGATCACAGTTCGTTGTGTTGGTGGCATTACAGGCTGAAGATATAATTTTTAAGAGCTCTGGTTTTATGTAGTAATTTGCAGCTGTTTAGGATCATTTCCATCTTATCAGTTTCGTTTTAGGCTTTCTGCAATTTAGCATACTGAAGAAAGTTTTTACTCTCAGTTCAGTTAGGAAGAGTGAAGCATATACATGGACTTGCAGTGCAAATCAACTGAGCATTAAGGTTCTTTTGGAATTGACTGATACAGCATAAAAAGAGCATAAAGTATGCCCTTAACAAGGAAATCAAGTGATTTTAATTGCTCTGAGGGGCTAAGCTTGGTAGCTGGCTGAAACAATGCTCCTTACGGATTTGGAATCATTCTCTTTTTTGATCAGTCTTATTAAGGTTTTTAAAGGTTGTTACTTGCAATTAAGTATGTCAAGCATGCCTCTAGTATCAATGTTGTGTGCTGAAAAAAGAAGCTGTTCCACCTTGTCAACCGCAGCACCGGTGTTCTCTTTTCTTGCCTATGATTTTAACTTTATAAAATCTGGTCTTATTGGTGCTGATTTTTACATGCTTGTTGTACGCTATTGCCTTTACATTACGACTAGTTTGTAGAAAAAGCCTTTCTCATCTTTTAATTCTTAAGCACTGAAAAGTTATGAAAAATCAGGCTTAATAACTAATAATGCCTGTTCATTTTCAACCCAGAAGAGAAGATGGGGAAGCTGCTGGAGTCTTTACTGGTGTTTTGGTTCATACAAGCACAGTAAACGAATTGGGCATGCTGTTCTTATTTCTGAACCCACTGCACAAGTTGCCGTAGCTCCGGTTGTGGAAAACCTGAACCTTTCTGCCGCTCTCATGTTGCCATTCATAGCCCCTCCCTCTTCACCAGCTTCTTTTCTCCAATCAGATCCGCCGTCTGCCACTCAATCACCGGCTGGTTTAGTTTCACTCGCAGCCCTTTCAGTCCACGCGTACTCCCCAGGCGGGACTGCACCCATTTTTACCATTGGCCCCTATGCATATGAGACTCAATTAGTTTCACCACCCGTGTTTTCCACTTTCACCACCGAACCATCAACTGCTTCTTTCACTCCACCTCCTGAGCCTGTTCAAATGACAACCCCTTCTTCACCAGAGGTGCCGTTTGCTCAGCTTCTGTCCTCATCATTAGCTAGAAATCGAAGAAACAGTGGGAATAATATGAAATCCTCATTGTCCCAGTATGAATTCCTTGCTTATGAATCACCGGGCTCAGCACTTTCTACTTCTGGAACCTCTTCACCATTCCCTGATAAACGGCCTATTGTTGAATTTCGCAGAGGGGAGGCTCCCAAATTCATTGGCTATGAACACTTCTTTAATCATAAGTGGGGATCAAGAGTTGGTTCTGGAACATTGACACCAAACGGTAGGGGATCCAGGCTAGGCTCTGGAGCTTTGACACCAAATGGTGGGCTTTCAAGGCTAGGTTCTGGAGCTTTGACACCTAATGGAGGAGAACCACCATGTCTAGACTGTAACCTTCTGGAGAACCCAATTTCTGAAGTGGTATCACTTGCCTCAGGCAATGAATTGCAAAACTGTGATGCTTTTGTTGATCATAGAGTTTCGTTTGAATTGATTGACGAAGACATTCCAACTTGTGTTGTTAGTGAAACATTCCCTTCACCTAAAGTGGAATCAAGAAATCTACAGGAGGCAACAGCAGAAGTCACCAATCATAACGACTTCATGGAAAAGGTCTCTGAAACCTGTAGAGAACTTAGTAATGGGGAGACTATGCATGAAAACCGTACCATCTCAATGGGTTCAAGCAAAGATTTCAACTTCAACAATGCAGATGGAGAACTCTCAGCCAGAATTGCCATCGACTGTGAGTGGTGGACCAATGACGACGTTGTTGAGAAAGAATTAGGCCCTCTAAACAACTGGACTTTCTTTCCAATGCTGCAATCAGGGGTTAGCTGATGCCAAACATGTTCACATCCCTCAATCAAGGTTAGAAACTTGAAACAAACTTGAGACACTTGTACTATTTGGGATGCAATTTTGGATAGAGATTTCGCAATCTTTTGATTAGTCTCGTTAGTCCATTGTCCACTACGGACAAGAAGTTATGTAAGAATTCAAAATTCCTGGATTACTATAGATCAAAGGGACCATATAACGCAAATCTTGCACTTTCCCACTCCTAATGCAGCCAGACCAACAATCTTCTTTTTTTAGTACAGAGTTTCAGGTTACATATGATGTCTGCAGAGTAGAACTGAGGAAGGTATCTATCTTATGGAGCATAAATTATAAATGCATTTTGTCCTACTATGTATGGAAACAAGGTAGGCAGGCAAAGACTGGGGAATGCAGAAATCTATCACAGTTTCTCACTGAAACAAATGTTTAAGAATTGGGTTTGGTCCACTATCACAGTTTGATTGGGGGTTCCCACTATTCTGTTGCAATCATTACAGTTTGGCCAATATGATTATTCTTGTGTATAAATCAAACAGATTCTCTTGGAATTTTAAATATTAAAATTTTTTCTTTCTGAAATTAATTATCATCTAACATAAATCCACTACAACGGACTATCACAATAAGTGTTTATTAGATGATATATTATATTTTTTTAAATAATAAAAAATAATTGTAATTATTGAAATTTTTAAAAGGACTCGTTGTAATTTATCATCGGAGAAAAAGAGGAAATAGAAAATGTTAAATTAAAGAGTTTGCATAGTGGTGAATATTAACAGAGGGACATGCAGTATGTTAAAGACAGAGAGTTGACAGAATGGTATACAATACAGCTCACCTGACGAAGCCTTTTATTTATAGCCCAATAATTGAAGAAGGGTCGTTCATTACATGGATTTACTACATCAACCCTTTTTCTTTTTCTCTTGCCCATAAAATAAGAACGTTATTAAATTGTGAGCCTTTCTTTTTTTTTTTTTTTTCTATTATTATTCAAATGCAACTACTAATGTATGATAATGTTAAGGTTCCACATAAAAAATAAATAAATAATAATAATATTAAAAAGTAATTCATAGTCACCTCCTATAAAGTTTTGCATGATGATAAATACTTTCTCGTTGTTCGAAAATTATATATACCCATTGATTTAACGTCATTTGATAATGAGTTCATTCTATTAGTTTTCGTTAGATTTTTATCTAATTTTTATAGTAAATTGACCAAAATATTATTTTGAATTATGAATTATAATTTTACTTACTTTTTACAATTTTCTGAAATATTTTTATGGGTTAATATGCCCTATGAAATTATTTACTTTACACAACCTCATTTTTTTATGCTTTACACACCGTCGGAATTTTTTTTTCTGCTTTTTCATTTTGTTTTACCAAAAATATTACCAAAGACAAAGTAATTATTTCCATCTCACCTATTTAGGAGTTATATAATTATTTTTTCACTTGAAGGCCGTACTACAAATAACGAGAATATTCACAATTAGATCAATTTTTATGCGCGATTACAACATACTCTAGTGCTAATCAAGCTCGAATTATATGCATGTATATGCTCCTACTCCAAAAATTATAAAGTATTGGTGTTTGATAAATTAATTTATTTGTTACTAATAATTATTAAGAATTTATTTATTAATGATGTCTTAACCTAATAATTAAGATTAAAATTGAGATCCAATAAATAAGTTCGAGATTATACGTTCGAATCCCACTCAACGTGTGGGTATTTGTGATATATGATAGCTTGCGTATAAATAATATGAAAATATGAAATTCTAATAAAACATTATGATAAGTTAGTTAAATTTAAAAATAAATTCTATACAATTGCAAACGATTAATAATTATATGAGGGATGGAGTATTAAAAAAGTATGTAGATGACAAAACTTGATTGCAAAAGCCGACCATAATCTTGACAATCTCTTCGCAAATTCATTATTAATATATATAAATATTTGAGGTAACAATGATCCATTATTATTTTATTTTGAGAAAGTAACATGTTATATTTATAAATTGTACGAATACCGACTTTGGAATTAAATTACTATGAATTGATTTAAAAATTTTATCACAAGTTTGTGTACCACAAGGCACATCTAAGTACGTATCATACGTCGATTTATAGTTAACACCAAAATAAGTTTTTTTTTTTTTTTAAAGTAGTAAATTAATATATCAGTATTGGATTAATATACGAATACATCTAATAATATTGAATACAGTAAATTTGCATAAAGCAAAACATAATACACATATATTTTATGGGACACGAACTATGATATCGAATTTGCTCGTAAGACATCAGTTTCAACTATCATTTAAAAAAAATAAAAATTAAGACATTATTAATTCAAATAATGTTCGAAATAATAAGAATGAAGTTAAGTAATTGTATAAACATTTTTATATTGTATAGATGATGAGGAAGTCGATTATTGTTAGGTGTCGATAATTGATATGTTGATTACAATTTGTAACACAATAATTCGGGTTTAAGAAATAATGATAATACGGGTTTTTTGGTCTTAAAATTTTGAGTAAATTACATCGACCTCCCATGAGGTTTAACATAATTATGAATATTTTCTCGTTATTTGAAAAATTATCAATAACCCCCTGAATTTAACAACCATCTAGCAATAAGCCCAATTTGTTATGTTTTGATCTATTTTTATGGTGAATCGACCAAAATACCCTTGTGGATTAAAATTATAATTTTATTTTTTTTAAAAAAAATATTTTTTTATGAACTTAGTGGATAATTTTTTTTATAATTTAAAAAAAATCATCCATCTCATTCGATTTTTATAAGTTTTTAATTTTTTAAAAAAACAAAAAAATATAATAAAAACAAATTTGATATTTCATACCTTTCCCAAGACTTACATAATTTCATCAAACATCAAGGGGTATTTGTAATTTTTCAAACAAGAAAAGGTATTCATAATTATGTCAAATTTCAAGGGAGTACTTGTGATAAAATTTTATTTGAATTGGAATAAAATAGTCATTTCATCAGTGCTTCTATAATTCAATAAGTCAGAATTTGTGAATTGACGATTGAGCCCTTGTCAATTGGAAAAACTACTCAGAACTCCGGGTACACCAACTTTTTTACGTCTGTTCAATATCCTATTTTCAGTTACCTATTGAGAGTTGAGGTCAACTATCATGCGACTGGAAGCAGTCAAAACATCCCTGGCAATGGCAATATCCATTTCCAGAGTACAATACATGGAGCAGCCAGGAATCATGTGTGGTCTGACGTGTGTTGAAAAGCTTGTCCCCTGTTCGAGTCCAAAGCCACGTATTCTTTACTGTTTCTTTATCATTTTTTTCTCCTTCTTATCATTCATATATGTCCAAAAATGGCTGAATCAATCCATCCAAACAGGAGTAGGAGTATTTAACAGAAACCATTTAGAAAATGGTAAATAAATGCCATAAAAAGTGACCGTTTGCAGTTCCAACGTTGTGGGCTGGATTTCACAGTGGAAAGTTCTTCTTTTCTCCAGGTCCAGGTGATTTAATCTGGTGATGTTAGTTAGTTCTTTTGCTTTTCAGTCTTCAAATGATTTGATGGATAAGTTTATGGATGTGGCTTTTCTGGGTTGTTTTTTCATTGGTTGTGAAAGTATGAACTTTGATGTGTGTTTCTTGTTCTTGGACTTCGCTAAATTCATAGTATTTCAGTTGCAGTAGGTTGTTGTAATCATTATCTGGACTTTTGAGGATGTTTGTTTCTTTAATGATTAGTTGTCTGTATGTCTTTTAATTTCTTGCTGACATTCTTGATTCTTGCACATTTGATGACTTGTTTCTGTTACTGAAGTCCCAATTGGTAGAGGATGGTTGATGAATTTGGGTAATAAGAAATCTTTCTGAGTTATTTTATTCGTTGTTGTTTATTATGATCTCCACTGAATGAATCAGTTTCCGGGATTTCAGATTTGCATGGTCTTCTGCACTGAATCACTTTGCTGGGATTTCAAATTTTGCTCCAGATTGTGTGGAATATAATTTGAGGTTGTCAGGATGAAATCTTCTTAAGTTTTTGTTTGGATTATGAAGTGAAAATCTACTGTGCCGGGGGAGATATGCAAATTTGGTTCCTGAAGATCTGAAGTGTTCAATAAGTGAATAGGCTTGGGATTTCTTTATTGAGCTGTAAAACATGGTGATGGCTCCTACTGTGAAAGTGGTTCTTGGCTCAATTTCCTTTGCTATATTCTGGGTATTGGCTGTTTTCCCTGCTGTCCCATTCTTACCGATCGGGAGGACGGCAGGGTCTCTGCTAGGAGCTATGCTTATGGTGCTTTTTCGAGTCATTACTCCTGATCAAGCTTATGCTGCTATTGATCTTCCAATCCTCGGTCTACTTTTCGGGACTATGGTAGTTAGTGTCTACCTCGAAAGAGCAGATATGTTCAAGTACTTGGGCAAATTGCTATCATGGAAAAGCAAGGAGCCAAGGACTTACTTTGTCGTATCTGCCTGATTTCTGCCATTTCCAGTGCCTTTTTCACCAATGATACATCTTGTGTTATTTTGACTGAGTTTGTATTGAAAATTGCAAGGCAACAGAATCTCCCACCTCATCCATTTCTATTAGCCCTTGCCTCTAGTGCAAACATAGGATCGTCTGCAACCCCTATAGGGAATCCTCAAAATTTAGTTATCGCTGTCCAAAGTAAGATTAGCTTTGGTAGATTTTTATTTGGTATTCTTCCTGCTATGCTCGTGGGAGTTTGCATCAATATTTTGATCCTGTTATGCATGTATTGGAAGTTGTTATCTGTTCAGAAGGACGAAGAAGATGCTGCGGTGGAAGTTGTTGGTGAAGACGATGTAATTTCTCATCGGTTTTCGCCTGCAACAATGTCACATCTTACATCCACGAACTCCCAAGATTTACAATCTGTCTTGGAATCAATGAATATCCACAGCTCTCCTAACACAAATCTGGTAGAGTCAACACTCAGGAACCGTGGCAATATAGCTGAGAGCAACAGTATTCGAAGCAGTCCTAGTGTCAATGGTCTCACAAATCATACTGAGGGACTACGGGACTTGGGGTACGTTGGTGAAAGTGAAATTCAAAAAAGTTCTAGTGCGGGGTTAGCATCAACCGAAAACTCAGATGCTTCAAAGAAGTTGGATATTCTGGGCCTATACATTCAAAGAGGAGTTTCCTCTGTGAATGGAGTCGAGCATGGGAATTTTATAGAGTTTGCAGAAGAAAGATTAGGATTTTCCAAGAAGTGGAAGAGGGTCTTATGGAAGGCGTGTGTTTATCTTGTTACTATGGGAATGCTAGCATCTTTGTTGGCGGGTCTGAATATGTCGTGGACAGCAATTACAGCTGCACTTGCGCGTCGTTTCTTGATTTTAAGGACGCCAGGCCTTGTTTGGAAAGAACGCTGACAGTCGAGTTCCACTAAATTCATATATACTTGATATTCATTGGTTATACATACTCATGCGCGGTGATTCTTATTGTGCGAAGATGTGGGATCCACGGACGACAGATAGAAAGATTTGTGTACTAGTTTTCTGTAATTTGTCTCTTGTATCCATGTTCATATTATTTCTCAGGAATTTCTTGATATTTCTTTGTGCGGAATTGCTTTATTACAGTCGAACGGTGTTCACAAACACTGAGCAGTATGTTCCAAGCATCAGTTCTAGAGGTATATATGGGGACTTTTCATGGGAGCCTTATTTTATTTGCCAAAAATACGGATCCAGTTGATTAGCGTGCACAGGAACCAGTTTTAGCAGTCGGTAGAATCTTTGGTGTATAATGTAAGTTCTCGCGCTCTCCTCTCTCTAATCCGATGTATAGCGTGTGTGTTACCACTGGTAAGGGCTCATGGCGTCTCTTCCATCACCTTGCTATTTTTTGGCTGCCGTGGTCGTCTTTGATGCTTTATGCCGCTCTACGTTTCAATTAACTGTGTGTTTTTCTACCTGCCATCTTGCAAACTGCAGATTTACTACGTTTGCTTCGACCATGAAGCTTATGCAACTAACTATACACAGGAAAGAGACAAGTGACTGTACATTGTCATTTGAATCACGATTTTAGTGAAGTGATATTTATAGGACTTATAACTTCTCGCAAAGGTGTCTTTGAATCCTCTCTCACCATTGCATTGCTCTCATATAACTTTAGAGGAATCAAAGTCAGTTATGTAGTTACTCTTATCTCATCACAAGACTTACATCATAGCAAGTGCCGCGTAGACATGTCAAGTCTAGTGTTTCATGTGCTGCACTCATCACTCTCCTTTGTAAGGATACGTCACGCGAGAATTCGTCATTCCTCAGGTCGATGCCAGCAGTCACGTCCTTCCATTACGCTGCTCTCGTGTTCGCGGCCATCGATATGCTCTTTCAATGTTATCACGAGCCCTATCTATCGTCAACTATCGATGATATAGCTCCAACTCTGAGAAACCTGCGGGTAAACATTATACTCCCGTCTGTGAGCGTGGCAAGATCTGCATTTATCGTCTTCCTCACACCGATACAATGCTGGTTATAAGGTCTAAGGTTACGGATCTGCATCCTCCGCTATAGTATAACGGTGCTGGTCGAGGAGGATACGAGTGGCTGATGCTTCTAATACTGATTGATTAATAAGAGAAATACACCTTGCTGGTAGAGCTAGATGGAGAAATGAACAAATTCTCCTCGTTCGCCAAATAAGTTTTGAGTGCTCACTCCGCGTTCCTCCGTGCTGTGACGGGTAGCATATATAATCTTACATGATTGAGCCGACTCGGCTCTATTCTTTCAGATTTCAATAGTCGAAGATCACTCGCCGCTCGGTCCTTACTATTGCCATGGCACACTAAGCGTATAAGTCTTTCCTGGACGCTCTCAAGAGCTTTACACTTTGTTAAATTCTACTGCCCTATTCTCTCGCCTGTTCCGGTACCAGTCCTGCTTGTGAATGACCGATCTCCACCAGAACACGACGATGTAGCGCTTTAGGTAGTACAGCGCGCAAGTGTTCAGCTCGACCCTGGTGATATCTCTGTGTCGGCAGCTCAGATATCATATCGTAACTGCTTTTAGTGCTATGCGACGCTTTGGTCTTGTGGAACTGTGAAGACACGCAGTAAGGGCCTATGGCTTCGACTCTCGGGACAAGACTCATTAGCTAGTCTCTCTCCATCTGCGTAGGTAATCTGCGTGTCAGCTCAGTCCTGTTCACACATAATCATGATTCGTCGATTACGTATACGGAGAGACCTCCCAAATTCCTGCCTGAGTGCAATTTACAGTCGGGGTGCTCTATTAGAGCTTTTTATTTCGTTCTGCCATAAATAACCTCTCTCGCTCTCGCTGGAGCTCTTGCTCAGGTCTCTGGAGGGTTTCACTCTCTGCGTTTACGCTGTATCCTCATCGTGAACAGTTTCACCGCACCTTGTGGCGCTTTCTATTGAACGCGCTTGTGAACTCGCAGGACAAATAAGAAAACGGATGTCTCTCGCACGCCTACAATGATGCACTGACGAGGTACTATCCGGCTATTGCGCATTCAATCATTTCTCTGGGTTCATTTCATGCATTGATACAGTTATAAATCACTCGCGTCATGTTACCATCATAGATACAACGCACAGGTTCTGACAAATAGAAATATGACCATAGTTTTTTGCAGAGCAGTGTCTTCCGTCGAAATATTTTTTTAGAGTGATTTTCTATAGTAATCATTCCCTTATTCTTCGGAACAGCCATCCAAGTACTATTATGAGTTTTCTACTCATATGTTTTATCTCTCTATCGTGTGAGAATTCTGAATTGGAGGTCAGGAGGTTGGAAGTCTGTCTTTGCATTCTAATGTACGGGGCAATTGCGCATCCGTTACTTCCTCTCAGAGTAACGGAACTTAAGAGAGTAAGTGATGTGCTTTGTGTTATACCCACGATTTACCATTCTGTATTCTCTTTGATCATAAACAATTGGCAATATGAAAGGTTGGTGCGTAATATTACGTTTCACTTTCTCACAGGTACTTAGACTCAGAAGGTAAAGACTAAACTCGAACAGAACAATAAGATAGTATAGAATTCCCTGTTCTTATACTCTGCGCAACGGGTCGGTGCGACTTGATTATGGTACGCAATCGCTTCCTCTTTGTAAACGACTCACCGACATTGAAGGATCTGGTGTTCAAAGTTCATTCTTCGGATGTCTATTAGTCACTCGCGAGTGGCAGTACCAGGAGTTAGAAATTTGTGTTCAAAGGTGCTGGGCGAGACTATCCGTTGTGTCTACCCATGACTGCATATCAGAGTGTATCCTGGTATATACCATCCAGACTGAATATGTGCGTGTTAATAAAATATAACGAGAAGAATGCAGAATAGCACAAACGATATTTATGTGCTCTGTGACTCAATCTTTGGTGGCGTTGTTCGTATTCAGGCGCGTATAATTTAATATCAGATACATTTCAGATCCTCCCTGTTATCTCTCTATTAGACACCGCTTTGGTATCTCATACAACAACGTGTTCTCTCTAGTTCATTGTTTGTGTGGTGTATTACATACACTCTCTCTCTCTAGCAATTTCAATTCGCATACCTTCTCAGAAATTTTTAGTCTGTTATCCTAACAGTTCTCACGTCGACTACCCATCGTATATGAGTGTCCGTTATATTGATTAGATCTTTTTCCCGATACGGATTTTTCACAAACTTCCCAGGGTAATACTAATATTATCAACTAATCATGTGTTTAGTCTTAGATTTTTAATTTAAATGAAGGGGCTCCATGTGTGTATAATTGACTATATAGACAACATTCCGAAAATCGGATTCAGTGTTGTTACTCTGTTATATATTATTACATTGCTGTTCGAACTCCAGTATTCTTTATATTATCCTATATTTTTGCTGGATGTGGAATCGAAATAGTTCCAGGAAAAGTTTATAGATCACTAGAATTACTATATTACTAGAAGTATTTTTCCCTTATTATCTTGACGACGTTGGTTTATGATAGTGTAGATCTATAATATGTTAAAATATCGCCTAGGTATATATATGTTGTTATTTATAATAAAAACGCGAGGGAAATGCTCATGATCTCTCATGAAAAAATTAGCGAACTGTACCTGTAGTAGATAAAATAAAAGAAATCTGCAGAACTAACGTATCAATCTGCATGAAATAAGTTGACTTATAGGCGTAACTCTAATATATATTATTTAGGATGTCAATTCGAATAATAAAAATACTAGGATACTCCCACGGCTTCTTCCTCAACTCAATCGCATTTATTGTATTAATAAGTTATTTTGAAGTTTCCCAAAAGTTCTGGGTATATTTACATCTGTTCTTTTTTTGTTTTTTCATTTCTCTTTAGAAAAATCAAAAGGAGATAAGTACAGTTATAAATTAAGCTTGCGCGCTATCATAGACTTTCCTATAGTGTCTTATAAGTAGTAGAGGTTAGATATTAAGTGAAACTCTCAATTTAAGCATATATTAGAATATGCGAATCGTAAAATAGTTCTTAAAAATATTAATTTGAATGTATTTAATGTCTATTATGACTCAATATAATGCTGAAAACTATGAGATCTTTAATAAGATTACTATGATTTATATTAGCATGCTCTATCTCGATTAATCCTATTTTAGAAGGGTGTTGCCGTATGAGTCTTTAGTCTATTATTGTCATTAGCGAAGATAATATATTTTACAAGAGTGAATTGAAATATACTCGAAGTAAATTCAAACTGAGCAATCGGCACGAAGACATACAGTGAGCGTAGTCTGGCTAAATTCTCTACTTGCTTAGAGCTGGATCGATCCGATAGAAATGGAGGTATACAGGGACTGACTTTAATTGTTGAAATTCTCTCGATAATTGTTCACAAAAAATTTCGACATATTCGTTTTCTCTCTGATAATCTCTCCTTAATATTTTTCATTATATGAGATAATTTTAATCTATACTTTTTCTATCAGCGATTGCTATGCGGCTTATAGTTTCCCTTAACTCGTGGTCTTTGAATGAATTAACATATAATATTTAACTTCAGAGGGGTGATGAGTTTAATAGTCATTAATAGAACAATCTCAGAGTTCACTCACTGGTTGCAGCGTAGATATAGATTTGTCGTTATTTCTTGTCACGACCAGGACCTGGTCCGCGAACAGAGAAATGGTGAACTGGGATCTCTACCTTTAGATTTATAATAACCTCAGCAATTACTCTTGTGAATGAGTTTACATCATGGCGATTCGCTCTCGAGTAGTTACATGCTGCAAACCTTATTGGCGGTCATTTTTGCTCACCGACAATATAATGTAGAATTGCTCGAGGAAGTAAGAATGATAGACGGGTTTTTCTAGTGACATAAGCGTGAAGCTATTATCAGGGGAGGTAATACTTTCATCGTCGTGTAGTGCAGCGCTTTTAGCTCAGCTTTGACAATGTTAATACAACGAGGCGCGCTCAAGATCAGAGTCGCTTTGTTTTTTTGGAGGTCTAGCTGGCGATGGGACGAGATATATGTGAATATTGAGGTGTGTCGTATATTCGAATTCACTTTTCAAGAAGCAAGGACGCAGGATAGAGAGAACGGAGGTGGAAGGATTCTCTCGCTAGTATAGAGTGTTCTGCGATCTCTACGATGTACTGGTGGTGGGGAGTTTGACGATCAGTTGCAGATTATGAGGTCTGATCTTGAAGGCGAGAGAGAGAGGTGTTGTCTACTCCGTCTCGCTTAGTGGAGACAAGACTGCGCAGTGGTTTGTTTGGCTGTCTTGTTTTGAGAATGGAGCACTGCCTGTTTTGGATTGCCCTCGCTCTACTACATTTTCTGATTCAATCGATGGATCAGCTCGATCTGCCGGCCGCCCCTTAGTCTCATCAGTACTACGTGATTAGATCTATCGCTCAGGATTCTGAGTAATTCTAGATTTCTATCTTTTCGCAACCGGTTGCAGACTGTAATATTCTGTTAATATGAAGTATGCTCACACGCATTCTTCTCAAGGCCCAGGTACCCATGCTGTCAGTCTCGCAGCAGATGAGAAGAGAGAGATAAATAATTTTCGCGGGAAGCTTCTTATCAAGGTGAGTGTGGCGGAGTCGGGAAGTGTTGGTTCTGATACTCGTCGATGATTTATCTCATTCTGAGTGGTATTGTGTGAAAAGATTGTGTATCATTTTCTGCTCTTTTGATAAATTGCCATCTCAACACGTTCGTTGAGGCATCTCCAGTATTGGTGGGATGGGCCTGGTACATACGGCTAATATAATATATGCGTGCCACGTGTTTGAACACGAATTCGTTGTGTGAAACGGGCTGACTACGATAGTATCTGTGAGAGGAGATGATGCCTAAACTACAACTTGAAGTTCTCATGTTTTGGTGATATACTGGTGCTGCAGACAAATCTGCAAGAGAACTATTCTTGCGAAGTTTGAATTTAGCATGCCCTAGAGAATGCGCAGATATTCCCTCCTCTACGAGTTAACTACAACATACATCGCTAGAGGCTGGCTAGGTGTTCAGGCTCAGAATGTAAGCACAGTACAGAAATAATTCGCGGCCTTCGAGAGAGCTCTGCGATGCTCAAACAGAAGTTGGTTCACCCCTGCTTTGCTCCGCTCCCCGTATCTGGCGGAAAATGTATAGCGAGATTGTTCTCCGGCCACCTCACGGATTTCGGAACCTAGTCGTCCGAATTCCTCGCTCCGGCCCTTTTCTGCCAACATTACCATCAATCTTTAATCTGCGCATACACACACATATAGTCTCTTCCGAAGATGTCATGGAGCATACCTAGAAGCCCCACGAGAGTGCACATGCTTCGAAAAAGGGAGATGTTAGCTAGGTAGAGGGGCCGTGGAGACATCTACCTTTGTTTTGATAGGTGGGCAATATGGTAAACATATTGAAGATTTGTCTTGTTTGTTGATCTTTATAGTTTGTTTTTTGTTGGTTTCAGTGAAAAAGGTGAAATGTGTGCCATGAAAGAGGTTAAATTATCTTCTGATGATGCAATGTCGAAGCAACGTGCAATGGTGTTGGAAATAGTTAGTCTTCTTGGCCATTAGATTAATGAAGAATCTTATTTTGTCGTATATGTAGCCAATTCTTTTTCATGTTAATTCCAACTGTAGCTTCCTGCCCATTTTTTTACCTCTTGTGTCAAAGAACAATTTCTTATAATCCTCTCTGTTCCTTACAGGAGTTGTCTGTGTTGAGTCAGTTAAGACATCCAAACATTGTGCAGTATTATGGAGCTGAAAAGGTCAGTTTTTCTCCAGCAACTGTAGTTGTTTCCCTTCATAATCATGCAGCTTTATGTAAACTTTCTATTTTTCCATGCGTAGAGCTTGGCTACAGAATCTGCATGGGTTATTTACTGAAAGTTTTGCAAAACAATTTCTTTTACTAGTCAAGAAGTTGGGAAAAGCTGTTGGCAAACCGTATTTCTAAGGGAAAAACTATTTGCCGTGGGTGATAATGTAGTTCAAGCTATCTTGTTTGGTCTTGGTGTCGTTTTCTATCGATCTTCCACTGTCATTGAATTTGTTTTCCTTGATCAGGTGGATGATAATTTTTATATATATTCTGAATACGTATCTGGCGGTTCCATCTCTAGGATTCTGCAAGAATATGGAAAACTAGGAGAATCAGCCATCTGCAGTTATACTCATCAAATTTTATCAGGGCTGGCATATTTACATTCCAGAAGTATTTCACACAGGTAAATCTGATTACGCCACTTTGGATCAGCGTGCGATTTATTCGTTCATTCTTGTATTATTTTGGCCATGCATTTATGCTACATAAATATTGCAGGGACATTAAAGCGGCCACTATCCTTGTAGATCCAAACGGCAGAATTAAGTTGGCCAGCTTTGGCATTGAAAAGCATGTAAGTTGGGAATCTTCTTTGCGGTCTAATCTATTGGTATCAACTACAGAAAGAGATTATTCTGGGGAAATACAGTAGTTTAGTCATTAGTGATCGTCCTGCTGATTGGGTTTCAAGTTAGCATCTTCAAGCATTAGAACATTACTGTCGCAAGTTTGATCTTAGTGTCATCTCTGGTTGATTTATTCTCTTGGTATTCAGACATTAGAAAGTGGGAATTTTGTGGTGTTCACGCTTTAAGAATTGTTACAGTGGTCATTTAGGATCAAGATTGTTCCTTGGCTGTTCCAAGTCTGATATCACATAGAATTTACGTTTGATATGGTTGTAAAATTTCGACGCTGACTGCTTTACAGATCATAGGGCAATCTCACCCATCATTGCTTAGGGAGAGCCCTTACTGGATGGCACCTGAGGTTAGTGTAAATTCTCGATGTTCTGCAACCGAAGCTTCTATGGCTTGCGTTAATTTCTTACTGGTTTTTGCTTAGGTCATAATCAATCCGACTGTGCGCCATCCAGCTATTGACATTTGGAGTCTTGGATGCACTGTTCTGGAAATTGCTACTTCAAAACCACCTATGAGCCAGTTCAAACAGGTGTGTGTTCAGACTCTGACATCTCTCGATTTTTCATTTCTCCTTTTGTTGTGTGTGCATGCAATTCTTTTCCCCAATCGAAGATGTCCATATTGAGCTTTTCCACGTCACAAAGTGCTTGCTTCGGCTAGAATTTGATGCATCAACTTTGTTAGTTCAATACTCTCTGTGTTGTGACTTACAGGAAGTGGCCATGTTGAAGGTTGCATATCATAAAGAACTTCCAACGATTCCAGATCACCTCTCAGATGACTGTAAGGATTTTGTGAGGCATTGTTTGCAGTGGAATCCCAAGCATCGTGCTACAGCCGCTCAGCTTTTGGAGCACCCTTTTGTGAAAAGTTCGTCACCCTCAGGAAAAAAAATAATGGTTTCTACATCTTCAGCTCATCCTGCAGTGCCCAATGCAGTGAAACCGGAGGTACTATCTTATATGTATCACATTACTTTGATCGGAGCTATGATTCGCAACTGTAATAGGTTTGTTCTCTTGGATCAGGAAATTATGCTTTCTGAAATCCATCACATTTGTATATCTTTTCATGCAAAAGCTTTGCAATGCAAAAGTTAATCAAATGCTCCTCGTTTAAGGTATGTGAAATTTTCCTGAGTTCTAGTGTTGGCTGTAATTCATTTACAGGAATTGGATCATGCAAGAAGCTCTCACCATTCGGATTCAAGGAGACTTGCTAACCATTTATCTAGTGCATCGAGAGTTACTTTTCGCCAAGGGTCTGTCTCTCAACTCCTCTCTACCCCTCTCATCTTCCATTGCGACATATAGGAAAGTTGTGGTTATGTTTACAAGAAATAGAAAATGAACATCAATTAGCGATGTGAAGACAATTGTTATAGTTTGCAATAGCCTTCTCTTCTGATTCTATGATTGATTTTTCCAGTGATATTTATACTCCTAGGTTTCCGACAAGCGCACCGTCTCCAGTTGGGAGCCCTCTTCTGCATCCAAGATCACCTCAACTCTTGAACGGGCGGCTATCTGTGCCATCCATACCCACCTCATCTACACTTCCAAGTGGTGGGATTGGTGACACCCCATATACTCATTTTAATCAATCTATGTTACGGCAAGAGAATTTTCATCACTCGCCAAAGCGATCACCCACAGTTAACAGCCCCTCTTATTGGGACCCGGCCATTCTTCGAGGATTGCATTCTGGATTTCATGATTTCTAGGAACTAGCAGCAGCCTCTGATCAGGAGCTGCTTGGAGGGGCTGCTAATGGACAACTTTATGGACAATCAATGTTGGCTGATCGTGTATCTCATCAACTCAGTAAGGTTTGTCTGAAGTTGAACCCATCTCGCCATCTGGATCCTTCCTCTCCATCACTGAGCCACCACATTGCTGGAGTATAAGTTGGTTGAACTGCCATTACTCCATTATGATCTTATTGTTACTCGACCGGTAGTTACCAAGGGCTTCCCAGGCAAGCCCAAGCATGCTCCCATCTCCACTGAAGAAAAGGGCTCCTGTCAAGGATGTTACTCCTGTCTTCATTGTGACAGTATATCTAATAGTGCACAAACACTTGAAGAACACAATCAAGCACAGAAGAACAGAGATATGATGGATGGTCATTAGTTGAAGGAAGTGAAATAGTTTGAAAATTAAGGAGTTCAATAGTGAGAAGTTAAATGTGGCAACATCAGATGATAATTTGAACACAGTAGTGGAAAAGAGGAATAGGGTATTATAGTATTGTTCAATTTATAGAATGTAAATCTTTTACTAGACTTTACATTTGTCTATCAGTTTACAGGTGAAGTCCCACAAATTATTGGCCAATTCTTGGTCTTTAGCTTGCAAGCTTGTCTCAGCCAAGTTACAGTCTGCATAATATTTGCCGGTCATCCCTTTAACATCTGGATGCAATGCCACATAGCATGTTGTTGCCGCTCCCTGTCAAGCATTCCACGGGAATGTTTCAGATGTCCATAAATTCAGGTCTCTATTGCATAGATTCACCAAACTCCAAAAAGCTATTGCTTGAATTAAAAGAATTTCAAGTTACAATATATTCAAACTCCTTTAGCGTTTACTTTGAACTATTTCTTCAATCCTTGTGGTTTCAAATCTGTCAAATGTGAAATCTTGAGTTCCAATTCCTGCCAGCTAGCCAAACACAATCTTGGAGGGAATTTAACAAGGAATAGCACCGAGATCATATGTTTTTCTGTTGTCCGAGGACATGTAAAACTTAATAGTAACAGAGAACTGGAAAAAAAAAATATGGAGAGAATTTCAGTACCTGCTCAACATTTTTCATCACATGCTTACCAAGAGCAGCAACTAGGCCTGAATAAACAGTAGACAACAAGGAAGAGAGTTTGTTTTGATGCATGAAATAACATGCCCAATATTTAACTATATACAGAGTGCTAACTTTGCAAACTGAAAACTATGTGATCCTTCTATAACAAGAAATATCAAGAAAATCTTCCTGTTGAACACTGGAGATTAAAGATGTTGGTAAGTTTTATCCCAAGAGATAGAGGCTCAAGCCTTCCTATTTGAATGCTTCCATATGTATCATTACTCTGGATATTGATCTATTGCTCAACATGTGGAACTTTGGAGGAAGGTAATAGTAAGAAGGAAAAAGACTAAGACGGCAGGATGTGCAGAGTCTCAAAAGTGGGGAAGACATTACCATTTATAAAGCTGTGATGACGGTAAAGATTGGTTGCTATTGCTCCTGGATGAAGTGAATTAGCTGTTATTTCCACCTTCTCTGCCTTCAGAGAAATCAGCAGAAAATTAACACTAAAGTATACCCTTCTTGAACACATGTGCTTTACAATGTGGTGGTTATTTAATAGTCTTTCCTCTTCTAGCCTCATCAGATTGGACAAAGACAACAGCAATTATTAGTCTGAAAGGTTAATTCTCTCTCTGATTTATAGTGAACCATGCAGATAAGAACGTTCTATCTGATTTGCAGTGCAATGAATTTTAGACCTGTAACGCAAACGACTGATGTCCTTTAGCAAGCCAATTACCTTCAAAAGCCTAGCAAGTTCGTTAGCATGCAGCACATTGGCCAGCTTTGATTGTCCATACGCGGATAGGCTGTTGTACCTGTGCATTACTACATGAACCAAATGAATATTAATTCAAGGAACAGAACGCACACACGCTTATTGATATGAGTTTACCCAGATTGGTCGTTAATTTTGTCAAAGCGGATCCCTTCAGGGTACGAAAACTTGTGCCGCCTGGATGAGACATTTACAATTCGTCCTTCTTGCTTGCTTTCTAGAGCTGTTTTCTTCATGGTTGCCAACATCAAGTTTGTCAGAAGGAAATGCCCTGCAAGAAGACAATGTGGAATAAGACTTGACAATAAGAAACATCAGACTTCTTTCCTATTTGAAGTTAAGAAGATCAGTTGAATTCATACAGGAGTTAAAAATCAATCAAATGCAACGGGGAGATATTTGTCCAGTGCACTCACAATTTATGTTGAATATAAATCCAAGATCTTACCCACATGGTTTGTAGCAAACTGCTGCTCGATGTTGTCCTTTGAAAGCATGAACGGCGTTGCCATAACTCCAGCATTGTTTCTAGTCAAAAGTGAGATAACATTGACACCGATTAATGTTCAGAAACAGATAATTAGATGTTCAGTAGCTTACTAATGATGCATACTAGCAACATAGAACTTGTGAAGAGTATAATCTTACATGAGCAAATTTAGAGGAAGGCCCAAGGAATCAAACTTTGATGCAAATTTCCTGACTGATGCCATCGAACTGAGATCTAACTCCATGGCATCAATTTTTGCATTGGGAACTCGTTTCATGATTGCTTCCTTGGCCTCATGTCCGGCAGAAAGATTTCTAACTGCCATGATTACATGGACGCCACGCAGCGCAAGTACCCTTGCTGTTTCTGCGCCAATGCCACTTGAAGCCCCTGTAATAACATTAGCAATAAGGGCAACAGGTCGATGAAACTGAAAGAACAGATAATGTGGATTCCTTAATTTCCTCAGCTGTGAGAGGCTAATCGTCCTAAGAATGTGATCCACAAAGAACTATGGTTAACCAACAATTCACAGATAACACAGAATTGCCTTCTTGAAGCCATACACCACGCCATATCTCAATGATAATTGCTATTTCTGACAATGAGAAACTCTTTTTCTACATTTTTGCTTTTGTAGGGAAAAAACAATTCTGATCTCTTTTACTGCACATACTTGCAATAATTTGCAACTGCAAGAACAAAAATTTCAACTTTCAAGAAATAACAACAAACTTCCAGGTTTAATAAAAAATAAAACTGCCCATAAATTCTAAACAACAGAAGCAGCAGATATAAGGAAAGCCCACCTCAAAAGCACATAAGACAGAAGAAATAAAACCTGTAACAACGGCGGTGAGACCCGACCCATCAATCCCTTCAGTTACTTCCTCCGCCGTAGAGGTGGCTGAGAAGCCTGAAGCCCCTTTTCTGCTAAATAACCACATTTTTTCTCTTTTTTGGACAGCAGAACAACAGTGTAAACTGTGGAAAAGAGAAAGCCCCGACAGTTAACTGATTTTTAACTATCTTTCCATGAGCTTTATTACAGCTCGGACCTTTCCTGAGTGATTCCTATATATATATATATATAAGGAATTTTTTGTCATTTTGGTAGCTCTAATATAAAATCTATGCTGCATTAGTATCAATATAATTTTTTAAAATTTAATTCTTCTTAATATATTCAAAATTTCAGAAAATATATAACTGTTCACGGTTCCATCTAATTTTTTAGGATTCTTGAAAAGAGAATATTTAGTCTAGTTTGCAGATACCTATCTTGTACCGCATACATGCCCATAGCCCCCATCCGCCCCAAGTTGTCATAAACTCTTGTATAGCAATACTGTGATTGATAGGGAGAATACATTGTACAAGCAAGAAGGACCGAAATGCTCTTCAAAAACAAAGGAAGGCCCAAACATTTCAAGAGTCAGCGAGTTTTTTAGCGGGTCAGGTGTAGAACTCATTACGTGACTATCCTACTAGCACATAGTCTGTATAGATTCTAACACATAATTTTCAATAAAAAATACATGGATGGTCCGTTATACAAGTATGTATTTATTATTATTAGATTGCATTTTGTAAAGAGATCTCATTGTGCGACGACTCTTATAACTTTGAACCTAAAGTGAAATTTGGAGAATTTTGCCCTTGACTAGCCTATCGTTGTTTAGATAGGTCAACCACTATTAGTTCAATTCAAAATACTTATTTAGACCCGTACGCCTAATCATTGCAAAATTATAACCAAATTAGCTCTAGATCACCTAGACCTCTACCCAAAATAATAATTACTACTGCTTCGCAGCAAGCTTCACAAAACTATTGGCTTGGAAAACGATTACAAGAAAAATTTTCTTATTGTATTATTTAAATTCAAAACTTAATTTACAAAAAAAAAAAAAAAATCAATAAATTTATATATCCAAATTTGTATGGCTCAAGCTTCCAAAAATTTTTTTTTTATCACGAGGCCTCAACTTTCCAATCAAACAAAGAACTTATTAAACTCATTGAGAAATTTTGATAACCAAGGTATTCAACAAACTCTTTATTATGTAGTCTTAATTATACATATATTTTCTACTCAATAGCAAAATTTTACACAAATATTCCTAAAAATACATTATACTAACCTCTTCAAAGAATATAATTTTACTTTGTACTGCAAAGAGATATTTTTAAAATAGCCTAACTTGAGGAGTATCCATATAATTTTCCTATTTTTAATTATACAACTCGAGGAGTATCCATAATATACCCCTAATTACAGCGCAGGTTCGAAGGTTACAAGAACCCAACTTCAATCCTTAATTTTGGTCTTGGAGTAATATATCCTGAAAGCTTTTGGTAGAAAAACAGGCAACAAAAATCCAAACAGATTGAAGCACCAAAGCCCCATATTCGCCACTGCAAGAGCTCTCCCGGTGTACAATCTCCCCGCACTCCCTCCATACACAGCCCCTCTTGACATCTCACTTCTCAGCCACTCTACAATGGTGAAAATCCTCTTCGAATTGTAGAAAACCGGCACGAAAACACGAATCGGCAGCGAGAAATTGCCCAAAAACGAGATACCTTCCATGAGAACTTGGCTACACAACAAGAAAAGGTGGGGTGCTGCGGCATAGATCCCTTCTTTATCTCCCTCGAAAACACCTTCTATGATGTAAGCTATTGGAAGAAATAGACCGATCACCGCGGCAACCAAGACGTAGAATCCTAGAATCCTGTTGTTCTCGCCGAAGACTGGGGGCTCTGAGTGTGGAGAAGTGGGTGGAAATGCTACCTTTGATATGAAGTACATGTAAATAATGGAGAAGATGACGAAAGCGAAGTCCTGGACGCTAACCAAGCCGCTGACGGTGAGAACTACCGCCACCGCAAGAGTGTTGAGATGATGGAAAGTGAGTGAACTCCGGCGTGTGGGCGGTGGGGGTTTGGGGGCGGCGTTGCTTACCTCAGCTTCATACGGTTCTTGATCTCCAGGGAGAGTTGTGTCACTGGATGGACCAATCTCTGCTGGCATTTTTCTGGATTTTTCAGTTGGTTTGAAGGTTTGTGAGTGAGAGGTGGAAGATGAAAGATGGGGTGAGAGATTTTTATCGTGTGGGAAATAATGTTCGGCAGATGTTGAGCAATTTGTGGAGGAGAGTTGTAGCTTACGTCTTGGTGTTCATGCCACATATGGCTGAGAGGTGAAAATTTATGTGGTTAATATCTTGACCATGCTTGGGAATAAGTTTTAAGGTAAAAATTTGATAATCAAGAAATCGGACAAAACTCTCTTTGCAATTTATGGGCAAATATCCATAAAGATTACATACCCCAAGATACAAAGATCGAAAGAACGCAAGTTTTCAATCTCTGTTGGAGTAATAAATCTTGAAAACTTTGGGTAGAAAAACAGGCAACAAAAACCCAAACAAATTGAAGGACCAAAACGCCATATTAGCAACTGCAAGAGCTCTCCCGGCATACAATCTCCCCGCGCTCCCTTCATACATACTCCCTCTTGAGAACTCACTCCTCAGCCACTCCACAATGGTGAAAATCCTCTTTGAATTGTTGAAAATCGGCACGAAAGCAAAAACCGGCATTGATAAATTGGCAGAAAACGCGACACCTTCCATGAAAACTTGGCTACATACTAGGAAAAGATGGGGTGTGGCGGCTTTCATCCCCTCTTTATCTCCCTCGAAAATGCCTTCTAAGATGTAAGCTATTGGGAGAAACAAGCCGATCACCCCCGCAAATAAGGCGTAAAGGCCTAGAATCCTGTTCTTCTCGCCGAATGGGGGCTTGGAGCGTGGGGAAGTAGGTGGAAATACGACTTTTGACATGAAGTACGTGTAAATTATGGAGAAGAGGACGAAAGCAGCGTCCTCGGCGCTTACCATGCCGCTGGCGGAGAGAACTATGGCCACCGAAAGAGTGATGATATGCAGGGGAGGCAAAGAACGACGGCGGGTGGCCGGTGGGGTTTTGGTGGTCTTTAGGGCGGCGTTGCTTACATCCGGCTCGTGGGGTTCTTCTCTAGCGAGAGTTGTGTCATTGATTGGACGAATCCCTCCTGACATCGTTCTCGATTTATGAGTTGGTTTCTACTGGAAAAGCTGTACAAATGTAGTGAGTGAGTGAAAGGTTGGAGACTTGGAGATCAAAGTCTTTGGGGTGAGAGATTCTGTGTTGCGTGAAATAATGTTATCTGAAAAGAGATGTTATGATATCGCGTGCATTTTATCTTCAACAACAACGAGAGGCTGAGAACGGTGAAACATAGTTTATCATATGTATTACAATCGTTTTAAATTATAATTTAATTTAATTATATTTTTTAGTTTAAAAAAATAAAAGCCATTGATCATTTCGTTGATAGTAGCGTATATTACACACTCAAATAGGTGTACATAATTAAAATATATATATATATATATATATATAATATAAAAAAGAAATTTAAATATTAAAAAAAAAAAGAAGAAGAAGTTATAAGAAGTTTAGATGACATTGATGTGCAACACAAAAATATGATAAAAAGTTCCACATATTTAGAACCACTGACAAAGGAGAACATTATCAATTTTCTCAGGCACCAGCTCCCCATTCCAAGCCCATCAATTTTGGAAATGGTCCTATGGGCCAACAAGTGGATTGGGGTTCAAATTTGACAGATGTGGGACAGTGGAGTGCAACAGGTATGCATGAGAGTGCAAATGAGAGTTTTAACTGTAGCTTTTGCGGGGTCTTGGAGAGTCGTAATATACTGAGTAGAGTAGACATACTTGGATATGTGTATTATATAAAAAGAAAAGAGAGACACTAACTGAACTGCATGGACAACGAATCATGAATAAACTAGCCACTCAATGCGATTTTCATTAAAGTGTAATTCTATCCACGAGCGTGCAAACTAGAAGCTTCCAACAAGGAACAAGCACATCGAAATCATTCCGGGTAGGCACAAGAATACTTTCAGCCAAAATAGGGGAAATTTATTCTGTAACAATTGGAGATCTCTCTCCGAACCCATATACATTCACACATTATGTTGCCAACCATCAGATATCACAAAAAAGTCTTTAATTAACAGTACAAACCCAATTTCATCACAGGAATATATATGATGGTAAATCGCGAACCCCCTATATTACAAGTGCTTCAATAATTCGGGATCAAACGACACGCCTATCCGACCCTATGCCTGATCAAAAATAAAAATCAACTTCCTCGAGAAAAATCCTCCAATTTTTTGACAGAAGACCACTGGTAAAACTGGAACCTCTGCTGAGAGTATGAGGACAATAGCTAAAAACTAAAGAAACTGTGTATACTCACCTTCATCCTACCCAACGACTTTCTGTTTGGGTCTGTATTTAACTTTCAGACTCTTCTCCTGCTTCTTAGTGAACTTGCCTTGAACATTTCTGCCAAACTGGTTATTGCTACACTCGTGAAGTTCCAGTACATTATAGACAGTTGGCGAGTCTTGTTGAACATCAGAGCATCCAGGAGGTTCAGGCCCTGCAGAAAGGACTAATTTCACATGGTCTGATGAGATAGCTTCCTTCCATCCTGCACAAATTTGAATGAAGAAGTAAATTTGTGTTTAAGTCCGAATTTTCAAGTATAGAGCATAAGGTGGATAAAAGTAAAATATAATGCATACTCTGTGCAAGAAATTCTTTTGCAGCAATGCTGGAGAAAGGCAAACATTCCCTTTGAGCATTTTCATCTGGAAGTACATGATAGTGCTTCCGTTATCAAAATCATCATTGTCTGTGGATTGTGATTGGGCAGAATCCTCATTGCCTCTATCAACAGGAGAGACACTTCTAACCTCACCATGGATCACAGGCCTCCAAAGCTTAGAAGCTCCTCGACTGGATCCAAATTGAGCGGAATTAGCTTTAATTAGCTTTTCTGAAGTATTTTTCTTCTTAAGCATGGTATGCTCTGTGCTGCTAACATCTTGTGCTTCATCTGGGCGACTATCTTGCTGATCAGCAACAGAATTCTTCAGTGCAACAGATATAGAACCAATTATCACCTCACATTTATTTTCTTCAATCTGGTGCCCGTTCTCTCCCTGCAATGAAGGTGGCTTCAGGCTCTCCCTATCACTGTCAACTTTGAGTTTCTTGGTCCAAACTTTGCTCCCATTAAGTAGACTCCTGTCTTTGGATGGACCAGTCTTATGTAAAGTTTCTGGTTTAAAGGTTTGAAGATGTGGGCTTACATGGAATCCATACCGGCTGCCCCTTTGTGACTTTGAAGCATGCCAGCGATTCGTAACTAAAGCTCGATGGCCATTTGCACCCACCATCTGGGGTTCAATGGTCTGAGAATCCCCTAGGTTGATATGCTCACTGCTGATATTAGAATGCGCTTCAGTTTCTTCCTCTGGCTCTTTGCTTTGGGGCTGCATGGACTCTAGGCTAGAATCTAGATTTATGGGAACATCCGGAGAATTGGAATTGCAATCAGAAGGGGATGAAGGCCCAGATGCTTCAGTTGAAGTTGGCCCATCTACTGCCTCAACATCAACATTCAAATTTTCGTTGGACCCATAGAACTGTTCCTTCACTTTCTGTTCCTTCTGACGAAGCTTTTTCTGTTTTTTCCTTTCTAGAAGCACTGCTTGCCTGTAAAAGTTCAAAACAGAAAAATCAGTACTGGAAGCACTAGTTCCCTGCACTAGACTCACCCACTGCCTCCAGGTTAAGAGTGAGCTAACCCGAGTTGGCCATGTTTTTTGGACTTGGTGTATATTAGTTGAAATGAAGCATATGTAAGCTTTCCTCAACCCAAAGAACTTGAAGAATAAGCATATCTCACAAAAACTATGTTTATATCATCAAACAGAACATTTAAGCAGCAGTCTCATTGCTTCCTTATTTAGCATGCTAAGTATGCATAAATATTGTTTAAGCTATCGATTCACCATCTTTTACCTAAGTTTTAATGCAACTGTGGAGAAGACCCAAAGAATGCCCGCTTCTAGCCCCTTTTCAGGCAAGGAAGTCTAGCAAACATAGAATAGGTCTCCTTCCAAGTAATGACAACAATTCACCAAAGTAGAAAATGAAGAGTATCTTTCTTATACTTGTTTTATTACAATATGTTTAGGGAAATATAATACTCTTTTATCAAAATTTTGCAGGCATTCGTAGAATCCTAGAATAAGCTCAAGTAGTTTCATAGATTTTGTATGACAGCATCAGAGCCAAGATCATCCTGTCCCATATTCCTAGTCCTAATCATGGCCAATTCATCCCCAGATTCCTACTGATACCAGATGCCCATAACAAAGTTGAACCTAAATAGAAAGCAAAATAAACTAACGAGACATAAAGAAGATTGTCAGAGTGATAATACACATGAACACACATACGAGACTCCATAAACTTGCTTCAACGAAGGCAAAACCCACAAAAACATTATCACTAAGACATAAGAGATAAGGAAAGAAGGCTGGTTGTAGGCAAATATATAAAGCAGCCACAAAATGTGTTCACTACCTAGAAAATAACGTCCAATGATGTAACGAAATGCAAACCAAGATCGCATGACTGACTACCTAATCCATTCCATAGAAATTTGTGCATGAACCAACAGAATACCTTTTCTGTGCAGCTTCTTCCTCCTCCACAAGCAGCTTCTGGCATCTCAAAGCCTCTGCATCTTTGTCAGCAACCCATGCTTTCACCTGGTTATGAAAGCATAACTTAAATTAGACTAGATGTAAGCTAATTTAAAGATGACGCCTGAACCAAACAGCACCCAAATGAGGATGTAATATAAGGATGTAATTCTTCTTTAGCAAAGTACCATTCCTCCCACTTGAATAGGAAGAAACTTGATTCAAACTAAACCTATAGAAGGTTTCGTCTCTGATTGTGTTTTGGAAATAAAGGGCCCACAAAAAATTAACATGTTTATGATTTCCTTTGTGCTTCATATATCTTTCCATTTTGCTTCATATCTGTCCGAGGTAACAAAACCCTGGATTCGGTGCATGCTTATTTTTCCAGGTAAACAAGAGAGCATTCTCTGATAGTAATTGAACATAGAAAAAGAATAAAGCAGAAATAAGAGTGAATACCAGTTGCTGTTCAAAAAGGAAGCTAGTGCTAGCAACTAGGTTCTTCAACTCAAGGCTATTTTTAGGTTTCTCCATCAAAATGTATTTCTGCACAGAGTCAGCTGTACCAGCACATAAGAATGTTCTCTCACTAGCATCATCAAGGATGCTAAACAATTCTTGTGAGGAAATTGGTAGCCTCGAAGGCTTCGCTTGGATGATATCCTGTGAATGAAGGAATCTTTATGTAAAAAACATTGATATGGAGATGATAGTCATCAGAGGTGGGAGTAACTAAACAGGGGGCACTAAATGATGGCTCCTTACCAAAAGTGCGGATCCAGCTTTTACATAAGCCTGCGGAAGAGTCCAAACCCCTGGTTTCCGGAGAGAGGATGCCAAAGCCCTTGCCAACGATGATCCAGGAATTTCCTGAGAGGATACCATAGAACCAGCTCCTATTCAATTATAATTGCATATGATATGAAAAGACAAGCACTTAGGAAGATAAAACAGATAATAACAGGGAGGACCTTTAAACAGTAAACCAAATAAAGATAAAAAAAGAGAGGACCCTATTAAATGGTAAACCAAATAACTACTCATCATAAAAGCAAATATTAGAACCACAATTGGCTTGCCACAGTCATAGACAGTGTAGTATCTTGAAGACAATGAAGATGGTAAAATCCTTCTTCAAATAAATAAGAATGCTAGAATGGATGCTGCCAGAGTAAAAGTACTATGAAATACACAATTGAAAACCCTTTAATAGAGCACAATACTGTTTATGCCCCACATAGTTTTAGGCAACATTCAACTGTAGGCCATTTTCATACTCCATAGTCAAAGTATCAGACACACATCCAATAAATTTCACCCTTAGATACAACTTTTATGATCAAAACATTATTAATGAAACAGAGATAGACATCCCAGAAAAGATTTTAACAATTCCCATTTCAGCATACTTTCTTAGACAAGTCTAAATATTCTAAACACAACATCAGAAGCAATACAAGTTGCAACATCAAAATCCAGGGAAACCCAATCTTATCTCCAAAGCATGAGGATAAATAACAACATATTTCTTGTAAAAGTAAGAAACTAACTATGAGCTAAGTAGGAGATTCCACAAGGAAGTTAGAATACGATAAACAAGGAGAATCATCTCCATGCCTCCATATTGTATTGGTTCAGACTTCAGAAGCCAAGCACAATTCTTTCAGAATATGTATGAGCAGGACAGTAACATACTTTCTATTTTTTAATACTTAGCCCAAGTAATTGAACTTGAAAGAAACAATAACGGAACTTCATTTGCATGAAAATTTGTTCTCATGAAACACAATACAAAAATAAGAATCTACAAACTGATGATCAGCTGCATAATAGAATAACTTTAGCTTACACAGATCAAGTGCCTCAACTTCATATTGTCCAGCATAGACTCCCAAAGTAAGGTCAGATTTATGCTAATAAAGAAATTACATAGAGATTAAAAAAAAAAAAAAGTAGGAACCACATGACTACCTTAAGCATCACATCATCAAATGACACTACATCCTTCACTTGCTCCAATGACAGCTGAAAATCACAACAGTAATCTTTTGAGTACAATGGAGGAACTAGCTAAAAAATAAATACAATAGGCAAATGATTACCTTATCCCAAAAAGCTGCTAATAAATCCCGATTTTTGTGAGATTCCTACAGAGCGCAACAAGCATTAGCATATTGGGGAGTGCGACATCCAGAAAAATTTAGTACAGCAAGTGATATAGGAAGTAACACATCACAAAATGTCAAAGCTAATGATTCAGGAAAAGAAACCATCAATTTCGCTTGTGTTTCTTATGAAGCTATGGGGAACTTAATTAACCTTGTCGACGTTTAAAGATCGACGGTGCACTCGGATATGTCTCCTGTAGTTAATTGGTGAACAGAACTCCCGGGAACACTTCTCGCACTTTTGCATCTGAACCTTCAGAGGAGTCATCAACGGCCAACCAGGGAGATCTGCGATAAAGAAGAAACAAACATTAACATTCAAACTCTAGCAGACATGACGTTGCGAAAACTGGTAGATCTATCACAGAATTAAACATCCAACAAACATAACCATAGCATTTGGATTAAGCAATAAATGTAAGAAGAATCCTTTCTACATTGCCCAAACACGCCTGAAAATGGTTGTTGCAGTGTCAACATGTGGACATGGTGTTCAGTGTTTCGAAAACCAACAAAATACAGAAATAGAACACCATCAAACGCGAGATGCAGGGTTAATCAAAATATTTACATTAAAAATACACCCACATAAAACTGATTCCAAGTTTATCTATTCCCTTTGTTTTGCACAATAATTGATGACCAAATGCTTGGATGTGCTGGGAATCACATGTGGAGAGGCCACAAATAAGCTTCTTTCTTCTGCTTCGACAATGGTGGCCTCTATGGATGAGATCTAAATTGTTTTTGGTGTCTTTATGCCTTACGAAGCGTAGGTCTGCAACTGTGTGGTGGCAGGGCAGAACAACCGCAGCTTAACCTTTTAGGCAAGAAATGAGGCGTGAATATGCACAGGACATATTAGTAGTATTGGCCAAAGAACCCTAGTCTTTTCTTGCTATGGCCCACATTATATAGCTATCGCGTAATATGGGCTTTGGCAAAAGGCCCAATTATGGGATAATAAAAGATTTTAAAAAGAGCTTGTCAAAGAACTAATTTTATATTTATAAATTAAAGTAAATATAGTCGGAACAATCATATCTTGTCCCAAAATATTTAGAAATACCCATCAGGGCCCTATAATGCTCGTTATCAACATAGCACCTTTTGTTCCCCAAAAACATTCATCATTTCTCAAATAGAAAACAAAACTCTGGATATATCAAATTAAGATAGATTAAAGACTATCCATGATAGCTTTTCCACATTTAACTTAATTAAAATATTCACGCACCTGGCTGATCTAATGCATGAAGTAACTGAATCCACTGTACTGGACTATCAGCGGTCCTCGAAAAGGGAGAAGAGGCTCCTTTCCAATAGCCTGTCTGATGAAAGTGTCGAGGGAATCACTCCCTTCTTCTGATTTCATTGCATTATGAGTTCCACTTGAGCAGAGCTTTGCAGCAGGCATCTAGACCCAAGTATAATTGGCTCAAACAGACACTGCATAGAAACTTTAAATATAAATGACATGCATACAGGATCATATAGACTGAAGCACGGAAGATATAGAAACTCAGTTTCCAATAAAAAGGTTACATGAAGTACAACTCAGATTCATCAAATAACAAAAGAGAAGCTATATCAAGAGATTAATATTATCTTTCAAAAAGATTAGCCTTAGTAAGGAAACCTATCATCTCATGAATATGGAATGAAATTACTAAGGGCCACAAGATGAAGACAAATAGCGCAAAATTAGTTCCAAGTTCATATCACACAATAAAGAACGTGGTCACTGCACATGCACAGTGAATTAGTTAGTTCCTAAAAGCAAGGGGGAAAAAGTGACGTACAAGATCTAAGTTGGATTACAACACATGATACCCAGAAACTGTATCATTTATGACGCTAATATATTATTTGTATTAACCTGTATAGTTCTTATTTCACGAATGGTACAAATAGTGATCCTCAATTCAAATTCCTCAAGAAGACTATTTTCTACATAAATTGTGTGTATATGAAGAGATATTACTTCCATTGGTAGCTAGGCTCTAAAGAATGATATAAAAGTATAATAAATGCCACTCATGCACCCAAGATCCAGCATTTAACGGTCATTACAAGTTCATATCACTGTTTACCAATCACAAATGTTCCCGACTTTTATGCCCAATCCCAATTGTTGGTAGATTGTATGCATTAATGATTTCCTTTATGCACAAGGAGAAAAAAAGGTATCTGTTTTGCTAATATTCTAATAGTGATTACCCAGGCATAGATCAAGTCTGCATGCCAATATTTGCCAAAATCATTAATTACCTCGCATACTAATATCTGCCTAAACCATGAAAACATGATAACAGAGCGTATAAACCATAACAGAAAAACACCACAAAAAAATTGCAATATAGTAAGGAGATTTTGACATAAGAATACAGCAAAATACTGCGATTATCAATTAATACAACCCAATATAACTACATTAGATCCAGTTCACGAACGAGTGAATCTCAACAAATTCAAACAAACAAACAAGCAGTCCAAATACCACTGAAGAAAAACATTAACTAGCAGAAATCCGTACTTTAATTCATAACAGAATAATTGCCGAGGAAAAGCAAACATCCAAATCAACAATCAACAAGCTGAGAAAATGATCAAATAAAATAAAACTAAAATTAAAAAATGAGCCAGCGACTTGACGTCGGATCGAATAAAATCGCCGCGCCGCAACAAAAAATCAGAAAAAAATAAATAAATAATAAACAAAAACTAGTCCTAGGGTTTGAGGTAAGGTGACTGATCTGTGATCGGCATGCGCCCTACAATTGACAATAGTGAAAAGGCTCACGTACCAGTGACCGGGTAAATCGCCGGCGATGGTCGCAGATAGAAACAGCGTCTTAGACAGAAAAACGAGAAGAGATTATTATTCACGTATAACAAGAGCTCGTCTATCTCTAGAATGTATATATATAATGATAGAAAAAGGAATCGGCGCAACCTTTTTGGAGAGAGAAAGCGAGTACAAATTGGAAAGAAGGAGAAAGAGTGACGAAAAGCTGAGCGGCAATATACACACACATATACACCAAAAATTCATTAAGAAACTATACGTAAAAATAAATTAAAAAAATACACTATTTTACGTATATATTAATATTATTAAAATTATACAAACAAGAGTGACAGACTAGGCCTGTTTGTTTTTTCACTAGAAAATATATGTTCTTAATTTTTTTTAATTTTTCGTGTGATATGAGAATGTGCTTAAATTAGTTAACGAGATTGTATTTTTTATATTTAATTGTGGTACCAAATCGATATATTTTCAAAGAGAATATATACTAACAAACTCAAACTCTTAAATGTAGTGTGAAAAATAAAAAATAAAAAAAGGTACTAAAATCAACAATTTATATAAAAATGGGAATATGGGACGCACGAGGGAAAATGAATATCTTGTTTTATAATTAATATTTTAGTTCATGTTTGGATGGTATGAGAATAATTAGATTTTGTAAAGAGGAGTAATATTCTTTTGGGAGTACAGTTGTCATGACATATGTAATTTGGGATGAAGAAAGTAAAACGGTGTTTTATGTTGTTTAATATGGATTAATGATTTCCTTATCCTTAAAAATCTAGAACAAGAAAGAAAGAATTAAGGAATAAGCATTGGTTCCAGGAAGCTGTAAAAGGTCATTGTGGGTGACTTTTGACATTTACTAGTGCAGGTATGCTTGTTGCATGGTTCAAGGCTTCTGGATTCTTTCTTCAGATTTCCACCTCAGAAGTTCAAATGAATTGACTTTTAGTCACACACACACACGCGAACTTTAATGGGAGAAAACATCTAAATGGTGAACTGGGAATGAACCACATGCAGCTTAAAGATCAGAATCACAACGGCAAGAATCGGATTAAAGGGAAGAAATGAAATTTTCTTCTGATATAGTTGAGGATGAAAGTGGTAGGTTTCTGTACTGAATGTTTTGAATGAAAAGGTACAAAGAAGTGTTCATGTGTTTTGCTGCCATTCCTGAATTGCATAGTAAAGAGCATAATTAGGAAGAAGATCACAGTTGTCAAGCTTCAGATTTGTCATTGGGGAAGTTTTGTGACCGCTGTTGAACCACCCCCTTATGGCTTCTGCTTCATATGTGAAACCGTCTCCTGCTATATGCGGATCCTTCATAACTTCCTGCCGGTTCCATGGAAAAGGAAAAATTAATTCGGTAAAGTGACATGAGTACATGGTTGCTAAATGAACGACGGACATAAGAGCACATTGTTACCTGATAAATCGGACAGACAAAATGAGAAGGAATTTTATGTTGATTCCTGGAATCCATGCATGATGCGATAGAAGTTATCTGCGACGAGTTGCACAATTCTCTCATTGGCTCAAGTACAGCCCAGATTTCTGAGGCAAGATCTGGTCGGTCCATGGGATCCTCCTCGCAGCACCTCAAAGCCAAATTAGCTAACTGCTTCGCTTGCTTAAGTGGCCACTCACCAGCTGACGTGTCCAAGACAGCGTCCAAGTTTCCTCTTTCCATAGCACACTTCACATCCCTGATTACACTCATAGCTGGCCTTGCAGTTAAAAGTCGTAGGAGTATAACCCCAAACGAGTAAACATCAGATTCGGTGGTAAGCTTACCATTCTCGAAAGATTCAGGGTCCATGTAAGCTAATTTCTCTGGATCATTCTTACTACCTAGTGTGTGAAAACTGGAAGGAGTCTCATTCTCGGATATCAAATTATTGATACCATAGTCACTTATTTTGGTAACAAAGTTCGCGTCAAGAAGAATGTCAGAGGGTTTTAAATTTCCATGCACACAACAAATATTGTTGGCATGCAAGAACAGTATGGCAGAGCATATGTCAATAGCAATTTTTATCCGAGATTGCCATGAAAGGGAACCACTTTTGGCTCGGCCAGAAAGGTAATCTTCGAGGCTGCCATTCTCAATGTACTCATATACGAGCGACCTAGATTCTGGACAGGCACCAATAAGTGTTACAAGATTTGGATGTCTCACTCTAGACAAAAATTCCACCTGCATTGGACAAAGGACAGACAGAATAAGGTTTTACCTTTTTACTTGGACAAGGAAGCAACAAGGAGGATGATACCTCTACAATTACACAAAACTAACAGCTTTTCAACGCATAGCACAAGGAAAGCACATTACTATAAATTCTTATTTTTAATTGAACTCAAAGAACAGAGCGTGATTAGAGTTTCAACTAAAAACATGTAGTTCACATAATTGAAGAGAATAGGAAAATCTTGCTGACAAGACTCACAAAAATATTACCTCATTCTTGAACTCTGAATCACTCTGAGAACCCATAGAGGGCAACATCTTTATAGCTACCTTAACATGGCAAAGCACTCCCTTAAAGACACTCCCATATCTTCCTTCTCCAATTTTTTGAGATGGTTTAAAATTTTGAGTAGCCTCAATGATGTCTGAAAAAGAGATTCCAAAAAAATGGGCACTTGATATTCCTAAAGGATCCTCTTTTTGTAATGCCCTATATTTGTTAACTTTTCTAATAGCAGAATCATACTCAATCTGCAATCTATCCCGTGTTCCCTTAAATGTTATCAAGAGATTCACAGCTTGAATAATCTTGTCCTCTAGCTCTTTCTCTGAGTCATAGGCCTGTCTTAGTTGGCTTTCTAGTGCAGGCTTCTGGTCTTGGATCAGCTGAAGTTCTTTTGAAACTTGATCATGCTGACTGTTCATTGTTTCCATTTCTTGCTTTTGTCTATGTAATAATTCCTCCATTTCTTTACATCTGTTAGTCTCTTCCTTGCAAAGACTTTCTGCTGCCTCAGCCTGCAAAATAGTTTTATATATTACATGCATGCCATATTTCTAGTTGTGGATTTAACATAATGAATGAAGTAAATACCCAACAAAAGATGTTTCAAAAGAACGACTTCTGCAAGGCATAATTTGTTTAGTTTTTTATAGCACTGGAATCCTCATTTGTAATTTTATGATTTTAATGGAAATAAATATTTTTTCCATAATAGTTTTTATATATGGAACATAAGATATATTCTGGAATATTTGATATGATAATATTTTTATTGACTATGATCCTGCTGAAAAAGAAATTCTGGCTCCACTACTGACAAGGAGCAGAGATCAAGCCTATCTTGGTGTGCAACACTTCTTTTTACAAAATCTTCAGAGATATGAATCATAACAGTGCAAGAGGCTTCAATACGCAACAGTAACAGCAAGAGAATACATGGCTGAGAATATGTGAAAAGATACCAAAGGAGAACCCTGTATTCTGTATTTACCTTATGCATGGCCTCCAAGGCATCTTCTTCAGCTCTCCACCACCTCAATGATTCTTCAAATGTTCTATGCTTAGAGTTCTCGGCGTCTATCATAGTGTGCTCGAGTTTATTGCGCAGGTCACAAATTTCTTCGTCTTGGAATTCAGAATCCTGGAATATTTTCAAGTCAAATTCAAAATATAGACCAAATTACGTTACCACGCAGATTGTTAATGTCAAGTTCCATGGCTCCATCAGAACTTATACTATTATTAAGTGAAAACAAATCCCTTCAAGCGCGTAGAGTTGAATACTAGTGCCTAATTTCAGTCTTCAGGTCCATAAGCTATATGCTCCAGTATTACTATAAATCTGAAATTGTTAGTTAAATCCATCACTGTTTATACATTCACCCAGATGGTCTATAAATCCTCGACAATGTGAACTATTTCAAATCCTATTGGGACATGCTAAATAATTCTCCATTTACAAATTAACATACCAGCGAAGTATTAGACGACGAACATGTTAAATACGCTGGACGCTCTACTTTTAAAGGTGAAGGTGAACCACCTCCACTTGTCTGGCCTACTGTTGGAGCACTTGGACTCATCGTGCTTACTACATCGTCTATTGATCTATTTGGGCGCTCAAAATACTGAACATTTTCTGCACCGACATCCATGTTTTCCTTGGGATCACGTGCTAATATTGTGCCACTACTACTTGTTGAAGGCGACAATGTCACAGTAGTGGTTAAATGAGAACCAAAGCCCACCGGCCTAACCAAGAAAATGAAATATCAGTTTGTTAGTAAATTCCTCTTTCTAAGGGAAACACATCCAAACAATTCAATTGTCATCCACAAATCATAAGATTTTCACACCTTGCATATACGGGGCGCCCTTGGGAAACAAACCAAATATGGCATGAGATTGGAGCCTGCTGGCAGACAACCATAGCTTTAGTGGAGTTGGTCTCTGACAATATCCTGGAATCTAGATGAGTCAATATCAGTAAATAAAAGTCACCACCTACTGGAATAATCATTAGTTTTATACTTCATAATGGGGTCGTAGAACTTGACAATTTAAAAAGTTGATCCATCCATCAGTGACTTGGCACTGGTCTTTCGAAATACTGAATTATTTCAATGCTGCAACGATCAGGATACAACAGTGGTGAGTGAAGATGTAGTTCACAGCATGCCGCCACTATTGAAACTCTTTCAACTTTTGAATTCAAATAATCAAATTGTCTGTCCCAGCATCCACTAAAAACTAAGATTTCTGTTCTTTATTTAGTTTCCATAAAATGATCATCCTCAACTAAATATACTAATTTTCATTTTACTCCACTCTTTATCTCTGAAACTGCCTTTGTTACACCATGCTACACTACTTTTGACAATTCTTCTCATTCAAAAGCAGAAGCAAAGTTGATATCCCACGTTACATCATTCAGGGGATGGAACTTGATATCACATGCAACAGCTATACACAGAGTCTTAGTATAAAATTATTTATCTAAGAAGCCAATAATAGTGATAATAGCACAAATATTTCAGCGTACTTTGACTTGAATGTCTCAGCTCCAGCACCCATGATGAGCCGTCTTATGCTATGTTGAGTTATAAGTTGTAGAATCCCTTTCTCAATATTTCTCATTTCTATCCAAACTGTATCAGCCTGTTTCTGCAAAAGTATAAAGCAAATGATCTTTCGCAAAGGCAGCTCAAACTAATTCATAACATTGTCAAGAAAATCAATTAGTTGCAAGATTACTATAGAAGACTTAGCACGGTATAAAATAAGATGAAAGACCCACTGAACAGTTAAAGCTGATCACTTTTATACATGCTTTATAGCATCTGTATGGATATTTCTGATATATTAAATTGCTTTACAAGTTATTATAAAATGCAAGATGATAAGCAAAGAAAATAGTTACCCCTGTTTGGGAGAGGAAGAGAAGGTACTGGTTCATAAGCTTTTGAATCTTTAGCCGTTCAAATTCCTGGCATGCCTTAACCACATGATTTTTAAGTTTGCTCGTTGACAACTTCCCGTTCACTGTAAACATATGGAAAAGAAAGGTGCTATCAACTCAATGTAATGAATGGTCCCAACTGTCGTAGCAGTTAAATGTGCACATACTAGTAGAAGAAGAAATTAAAGAATAAAAAAATTATGCAGTATGATTCAGGTACTACATTTTGTCCAATGCAATTGGAGTGGAAAGATGAAGAAGGTGTTTGAAACTTCCACTATGTGAACATTACAACCATAAAAATAAGTCATCCATGTCGTTCCCTCATCATGCCCAAGAAAAGTGCCTCCATGTTGTAAAGTTCATTAATGATAACAGAAACATAATGGAACTACAGTTTGAGCTTGTACGAGGATTATTTCATTGTTTACATTTATTATTAGCTGTAAAGTAACATCACGCATCACTGATTCCACAAGGATCAAAAGTATATGCTAAATCCTACAAGCAGAGGCGCTGCCAACAATTTAAACAGGAAAAGACGCCCAGTGATTTGGAAAACCATAGTGATAATAAATGAAAATGAAGGTTTGATCCTTCTAAGAACCACATACAACCTTTCTAATACTCATCAAAGAAGAGAACTCAAGAGGAGAGAAGCTAGCCCAGCCAACCCCCCACCCATCCACCTCCTTCAGTCCTTCCCCCTCCCACAACACACATATAAACACCAACTCAAGCAAAATCATTCACCTGTCATAACTCAGAGATTGAAAAACACATACCCAACAATCAATTACAAAAACTACCCAGAATTCCCAGCAACACCAAATTCAGAGTAGAAACAATTAGAATTCACAGACACACAACATGATAAAAAACAGAGTTGAAAGCGAAGTAATGGACTCACAGAGTGAGACCAAATTCGTGGGCTGATGAACATGCACAAGGCAAATATTTCTCCCATCAAAATTCTCCAGCGCCCAGGTCAGCAAAGACTTGCCCTCCTTCACATTCCTCCCCACAGCCACATATAACGGCGAGTTGAAATCACTGCTTTCTCCTTCACTTCCCATATCTCCTTGAATTCCCCTATAACAAGCTCATCGATGTGTTTGAAGTTTCTGAGTATGTGGGCGAGTAAAGAAGGTTATATTGGGTGAAGGGAGTTTACCAAAGTCGTGGTGAGTAGGAAAATTAGTGGTCTGAGCTGCCCAACTTTTCTTTTGATCTTTGACAAAAAGAAAGTATTGCACACTACCTGTTTGTTGTTTTGCGATGATGCGATCGACCCAGTTATTTATAATTATTGTTAACTGTGGATGATTAAGATATATAGGAAAAAGTTAACTGAAAAAGCTCCAAATTCCAAAGAACTTGCTTTCTTTCACTTTCTTTTCCCAGAATCAACCTTTTCTTTTCCTTTCCAATTTGTTTGTTCGCCTTTTCCATAATTGCCTTCCCTAAAATTTAAATTGACATTATTATTATTAGTATTATTATTTGGGTAAATATAAATTTAATTAAGATTAAAAGAAAAGCAATGTGAAATGCAACAATGATTTCTTAAAATTAAGCAAATAAAAAAAATGTATTACACGCTTATTTAATGCAATTTTGATTTATTTTTAAAAATAAAATATTATTTTATATATAATAATATTATTATATTGTATATGTTAATAATATATATCTTTACTATAATAATAATAATAAAAGAAAAGGACAAATCTAACCCCTCGCTGGCGGGCCGGGCCCATTCAACATCTCATCATAAGGAACATGAACCGGACCTCTCACCTACAAATTTTTTGGGAGTACGGACATAGAAAGAACAAGTGTTTGTGCATCTCCCCATCTCTTCTATTATTATTATTATTATTATTATTATTATTATATTGTTATTATTATTAGTCTGGAGACATGCGTTTGGCTATAATTTTTAGGCCCTTGGCTAAGATTTGTGGTTCCAACCGTTTTTACCTGCCACTTGACCTTTCATTTCCCTTCTTGTCTAGTAATACTTGTAGAATTTCTCGAGGATTGGTCTTAATACCACCAAGAATCATCACAGTGACATAGCAAATCAGCAAACTGCAGTTAAGAAACTCGGATACAGTATGGACATACATTAATCAGAGGATAACAGGTTATCCTGTCCAAATACAACCATAACAAGAATTAAATAGTAGGAGCAGAGCAACTTCAGGTTGCCAGGCGAACTATTTATTGGGTTATCTAGTTGAAAAGATCTCCAGCGACCTGTTTCATCATGCCTTTGATCTGCATAATACAACAACGGAAATGTAAATGCAGGTAAAGCAATAAATTGGCGAATCAAGTTTTAATGACTGATAATGCTTATCAATGACTAAGTAACAGTAACGAATAAAAATGAGGCAAAGCTCAAAATCAAGGAGGATGGATAAACTAAGAGTTTGACTGTAAACAAATACGACGCAAACATCTCTGCCGGAGATTGACCAAAAGACCACATAATTGAGCCACGCCTCATTGCATAAACATGAAACACAGTAACATACCTGCTTTGCTGAAAGGCCAATGTCCTGCAAATCATCAAGCTGTAGAGCACAATATTATTCCGGTTAAATGTCGGACCAAACATATTAAAATTGAAAAATGACCATGCCCCAAAAGAGTAATACTGCAAAACATAATTCCTTACAGTTTTGAATGGTTCAGGAGATTCTTTACGAAGTTCGAGAATATATGTAGCTCTCTTCTCTCCAATACCCTGTATATAAGTGCATGATATGAGACACCATTGTGTAGACAGAAATGCCAGCATTATGTGTCATGAAAAAATTGGCATACCTTCAAGCTTTTCAACTCTTCTCTGCAAATAAAAACAAGAAAAATATTCAATAACTTTGAGTACTATATCAAAGAAACAACCTAGATATGCAATGGCCAAAAATTGAGCTCATATTCATAAGAAACTAGTGGTCAAATTTTCATAAATTAAACTTCTAGGCCGTGCATATTGTCAATTGCAGACTATTCGTCTTAATCGCAGTTTTCCCTAGGAAATGCTAAAAGTAAATGACAGGAGTCAGGCCATGTTACAAATACATTGAACCAAAAGGCTGTGGTGATGACGATGTAAAACACTTAGTATTTTCACTTACTTGTTGGCGGAATTCAAAAAGCTGAGGTACTCATGAACAAGAGAATGCTGCAATCACAAGGAAATACTTATTCAGTAAGACGACCATAAATCTCAGTCATATAAAAGTATGTCATAGTATTGTCACAAACCTTAACCCCGGAACTGCGATTGCTGAAATTACCCCGAGGGCTACAATATCTTGCAATGCTAAGTTCCATTGCGGGAGTTTTTGGTTCCACAATATCATTATAGCATAGTTGACTACCATATGATGCAGCTGCCTCCTCTGGCATCTTAATCGACAATGGACTTGATGCACATAATGACTTTAAGTTGTTAGATATTTCTCTAATTCTTTCACTTAGTGGCGGGGATGCATCGTTTTTCTTGTGAACAGGATTGTTCGCTTCACATATTGCATCTGAATTAGCACCTGGAGTAGATCCGAGGTGATAGATCCCACTTTGAGGAGAAGCCTCCTGAGAAAAAAAATGTGCTCTTGGTCCCAGAAGCTAATTGGTATCCAACATAGAAAATTACAATGCTCTATTAAAAGTAATTTTTAAGCATCTCGTTTTCAGGCCATTGACATTGTAACTGATTACCGTTTCTGTCATCGTAGTAGCGCTATCAGCACTTGGCAACAAAGTATTCTGCAACTTAGACAAAGATTGAGATCCAGGTCCTTCAAAATTAACATCTTCAACGGGTTCTATCATTGAACTACATTGTGAATTAGATTTATCCATTGGAACCTGTAGTATTTGCAATAAGAATGACAGCATAATCAATGATATTGCTGAAAGTCATGCAGAACTCACCAAGATAACTTTATTTAGAGCTTGCTAGCATACCTCTTCCAGAGAAAATGGTGCAACAACTAAAGCAAGATTCGGAAGCATTTTGGACTTCTGGGCTGAAGTATCTTCAGACTGGCATCTCAACTGCATTTTATTTTTAATGAATCTTTAATTGGATGGACTGTGGGCCTCTTTGAGGCAGTAAATCTAATTTACTACAACATGTGTTATGGATTCTCTGTCACTCAAAAAAGGTAAAAGCCTGAAAGGAAGTTATAAAAACTGGAAAAACTTCAAATGATCATCTCCACCATGACACAACAAGATATCCACATGTGGAAAACAGAAAATATGGAGGATAAAAATGAAATAATGTGTAATTGATAAATTGGATGATTTTATACCTGCTTAGGGGTGGCAACTTTTTCTTCACCAAAGAGTTTCCTTGAAGAAAAAGGTAGACAAATATCAATAGAACTCCAACTTAATCTCCTCCTACCTCAGATGAAATTGTAAGATGAAAGTAGTTTTACCTTCCCTTCAAGATGGAACCAGCCTCATTTGCCGAAGAGAGCTGACTGCGACCAACATGCTTTTTCACGCTTAAGGAAGCAGACATTATTTTCCCACTTTTCAATGACGAAGGCACCTTCGCTTTTGCTAAACTATTAATTCTATTAGTGGAGTCTGTCAATACTTGCTTTGTGCTTCGACATGACCGAGAAACCAAACTTATTGAGCTAAGAGAATCTTGGCAAAAGACAGGATTCTGCATCTAGCCGAAAATTAAGAAAGAATTAATACAACTTTTAGATTATAAACAAATAACTTAAGAATGTCTAAACAAATGATTGATACAAATACAACTAGTAAAATTCCGAAAAGCCATACCAAGCAAGTGACAAGCAATACATGACTTGAGCCAGCAAGGGAGTCTTGTAAGATTCGAGTGAGTTTACTTTCCCGATATGGCACTCGAATCTCATTCGCGTAAATGGCAGTAACAACATTCAATATCGCATACAGTGACTTATTGATTCCATTACTCTTAGCAGGTGTGATTCCATCTCTGCTACTTTTCTTTGGGTCCTCGTAGCCTATGAGATTGCATTGCAGAAAAAAACAAGTAAATAAGCATTTAAGTGATTAGAAGTATGGGTATAATTATCAAATGGAGATGAAGATGAAGATGAAGATTTCGCGAGTTAAAAACCTGCTAAATCAACAAAATTAATCTTGTTCACCAGCTTGGTCTTTAGTGAGTCTTCTTCAGATGATATATGCACCATCAAGCCCCTATGGCTGCGTGGTTGATCCGTTTGTACCTTTTGACTATTCAAACTACCCTGACTAAAGTATACATTATGAAATTCCGAGATAGATTTCACGGGGACCTACAAAAGACATTACAGAGAACCATCATGAGTAATAAAGACAGATGAAAAAGGCATATGCTTTTACTTCAGCAAATCCTATTTGTTTGGGGAAATATAATCATATTTTCTTACCTGAGAAAGTCCTTTGAGGTTGATTTTGCCATGAGCATCTTCCAGTACTTGGATAGTGGGATGCTTAGGATTCAACAGATCGTACGCCTGGTCTTGTGACAGTTCATAGAGGGATACTGAAACTGACTTCCGCAATTCTCTTGCTTTTGAAAGGATTTCAGACATTGCCAATACTGCCAAACCTGGTTTCTCAGGAGATCCCTACAATGGGTAGGAGGTCAAGCGCACATATACTTCACTAGTAATGATAGAAGTGCCTTTGCATAGATAAAAAGAAGAAAACCTGGATGGTGTATGTTTTGCCACTTCCCCTTGCCCCAAAAGCAATTACACATGCATTTCGGCCATCAAAGATGTCCGAGACCACAGGTTTTATCTCTCTTGAGTATATCTCACCAATTTCTTCATCTTGTTCGGAGCAATAATCGAGCTCATATCCATCCTTTCGACTAATACATGGCCGCAAACCAAAAGCATCAGACTCATTTCATGCTAAAATTTCAATAATCCAGCTCCATCCAATTTAACACTTGAGTATTATTTCCCTACATACTTAAAGATGCTAACAATTAAATGACAAGAAAGAAAGAGAAGACCACCCAAAAGAGTTTCTATTCAGTATATTAATAAATTTTACAATAAAAAAAAGCAATGTGGACAATTCAGAAAATACTTTTAAATCATACACTTAATTCCTATTTACACACGAAGTCTTTACAAGACTCAAGGCACTGAAGACCATCTTTAAAATCCCTTAAATAGATAATAGAGAAAAGCCATAACTCCAATCAACTATTATTCTAACTAATTTCTTTTCTGAACCAAGTTGGTATGCAATCACTATCATAGAATTCAATTTCCAACTTAAAGGACAAAATACCTGATAAAACTCAGTATTCTCTTCACATCAATACAAAAAGAGCAGACAAATTTCATATAGATCAAGAAAGTTCGCACTTCATCCCAATAGAACGAGCAGAAAACTAAATGAAAGTTCCCAAAAGTAACTCCAAAACAAGTTAACCCAAAAATCTTCATATATCAAAGAATCAAATGATAAACAAAAGAAAAAAAAAAAGTACCCGGTCGATTGAGCCTCTAGAAAGACTGCATATTTCTCAGACGAGCCATTCTCTTGCGGTTTTTTGACAGTGATCCATGGCTTTGAATCTTTGCTCACGGATTCAGATTCCTTGTCTGTAAAACCCCTGATTTTCCCAATTATGCGCACTTTTCTAGAGGGGTTGAAGCAACGATTCGGTTTTACGTTGTTGGTCTCTGCCATTACAGGTGGTATGAATAAAAAAGAAGGCTCTCGGACTCGGAAAACCTAGAGAAATTTCTCTGTCTGCGCTGGGAGAGGGAGAGCGGAGATGAGAGAAGTGTGATTGTATGAACTACGATAATGGAAGAAAGTAGCCGTTAGGCTTTCTATTTTTGGTTTTCAAAATATAGCCTCTGGGGCGCGTCTCTCCAATGGCTCTCGCATCTTTGAAATTGAAACAAGGGTAATTTAGTCAATTGATTTGAGACAGACAGGGACAGCGTGGAACCTGGTGGCGGTATTTGCAATTGGGTCCTTTCACTTTCATTCTTTTCATTTCAGTGCACAAGACTTCTTGTGCTTTTTCCCTTTCCACACCAAATATTTGGGATTGCATTAATCACTCTTATTTATTTTCCAAGAAAATAGAAAATCTTTAGACTTGCGGGTTCAACGCTTGCACAATTTGTTATGCAAAAATTATCCTAAAAATAATTTTGAAATAAATATTTTTTTCAAAAAAAATCAAATTCAACTTTTTATAATTAATAATTAATCAACAATTATTATTAAAATAGATAAATAATTATTGTTAAAATAAATAAGCGCCAATCTGACAATAGAATTCGAAATCATTACCCAAAAATTAAATAATTAATTATATAAATACAGATTTTAAGCTGCTAAATCCATAACAAGTGCTTTAAATTCCAAAATCATCATATTATTTCAGGGAAAAATCCAATGTACCCCTATTATATTGAAAATACTAAAACAAAATTTTAAAAAAAATAAAGTATAAATTACATTCCCTATTATATGAAAAAAGAAAAAAAAACTCAAAAAATCCCCTAAAATCAAGTTGACCACGGGATTGTGTGAGTTATTATTCATAACATAAGGGTGATTTTTTATATTTAAATTTTTATAGGGGACTTTCTGATATTTTATCATATGACAGGGGTCAAAATGAAATTAACTCTATTATCTATATTTATACTATTATAAAAGAAAACTCTTTGAGCTTACTAACTTTAAATTGCCCTATTTTACATTTCATTTCATTTTTTATCTTTAAAATTATTTGATCAGATTAGTAATTTCAATATTTTTTAATAATTTTATAATTATTTTTTCCTCGTAACCACCCACTATTCCACATTTATCTTTCTCCCTACTTCTCCATATTTATTATAATTTACAATTATAATTTATTATTTTAACAAAAAAAAAAGTTCTTATTATCTCACATCAATTTTGTTTTATATGTTCACGGAAACTGCGTGCAATGATATATAGTTTAAATATATGAGAACTTCACATTCATCTACACTCACCAAATAATTTCTATTATCCAACTTATTTTGTCCCTACTCCCTAGGACTTGAATATGCTTTATAATGGTATCTATAATACTCTATCCATACATATAGTTCTCAACACTGGTATAATAACAAGGGAGACTACAAACACAGCACAATTGAATGAAAGAATAATGATCTGGTTGGGTGTGGATACATTACAGCAGCTATCAGTCAACAATGAGTGGTTTTTTCAGCACCATGTTGCCGGACTCGTCCCTCTCAAAAAGGTGCTCGATGAGTTCATCCCAGCTTTCTACACTCTTGCTCTTTGCTGATGATCCTGTTGAACAATCTCCTGCTGACTGCTGGGAATCTTCGTCATCTTTTTCATCGAACGTTCCATATTGTGATGGTGAAAATGCATGGGGAACAGCCAAAGAAACGGCTCTGCGTAGAGCAGCCTTGTACTCCTTGCTGTGCTCTTTTTCTAACGTCTCCTGTCTCTGCATCCTCTGTTGTGCTGGAATTTCCAATGTGTGATCTCTCTCTCTCATCAGCTGTATTCATCAGGATCATCTTTTTAATGTAGCAACTAAATTAACAAGTTTCGGCTAGTAATATTTCAGCAGACAGACTACAACTGTTGAAATGGAGGCAAGAAGACTTACTTCCAGCGCCCTTTCAGCTTCTCTCTCTATCCAAATGATGGCATGATCAGAAGTGGCATTACATGAGAGAACTATATGCTCGAATCTTCCATCCACCGGCACTGCTGTCTTCACAACTGGAGGAAATCTTCCACATCTATAGCCAAAAAAAGGGATATGGTAATTATGGGATGATCAATCATTCATTAATATAAACAAGAATCTGTTTTTTGCGTTATACAAGGTAAACTCGCAGAACCTTAGTTTTTAGCTATGCATATCAGAAGTCTATCTGTGGCCGTATGAATGAAAAGAGGCATGAATGAAAAGAGGTACAGTCAGAGTCCGGCAATTCGTACCAAGTAAAACATTCTTGGGGAATTGATGGATAAATGTGACTATACCATTTTGTTGATGTAAGGGAATCATAAACTTGCTCCCAGTAATTCTAACTTAAAAAGATCATTTTAGCCCGGGCTACATTTGTATAACCATGCAAAAGGGCAATGAATATTCTTCATTTACCTGAAAGGTTTACGTTCAACAATGTGATAAAGGCGACCTGGTGCATATAACCTTCTTGGATCTTTCAGCATTTTCTCCTCTGGTATGCATGTATCTCTCATACACCTCAGGCATAATAAGCATGGCAGACTGTCCAGAAGGTAAATGTGTAAACAGAAAAAAGTCTGTTACATTGCAAGAAAAGAGGTGTACATTGAAATACAAGTAACAATTTTATTTACCAGAAAAGGGACTTGAATATGTCCTCCAACGGGGTGGCTGTTCGAGGCAAAAAATCATCCTGTTTCAGTAAAGAACATGTCCTGTTGAATCTGAAAATTTTGGGTCTGAAGCACATGTTTTCATGTGAACGTTTCTTATGAAGCAAGGAGGCCCAACATTACATCCATATACGATGAGAAGAGAAAAAACAATGAACAAAATTGATTTCTCTTCACCTATTTTTGATTTGTGAAACTGTCACGCTCCTTAATATACAGTAACAACAAACACCAATAGAACTGTCATCGTTATCACTATCATCTGAATTCAGCATCTGACTCTCAGATCAATTGAAGTTCCAGAATCCCAAGAACAAGGTCAACTTGCAACCTTGCACATGACTGAAAGTAAAGCTTGTTCTTCCTTTACCAGCACTTTCAACTTTATATTTCTAGACCATCTAACGTCTCAAATGTTCCATGCCATGATATATATGACAGCAAGAAATATGCTTTGTAGTTTTCCGACTAAAAGCAATATATGATTCAGATCATAAGATGCTCAAGCTCAAAAGGCCTCTAATATGAAAATGACAACTCTTAAAATGAGAATATGCAAAACAAGACTAAAGAGGAGAATGCTATTGTCATTTCATTTCGTTTGTCCTCAGAAACGTTAGAACCACGTAGAAAAGTCTGATAGAAAACATTCAGATAATAGAAGGCCTACTTGAAGCTTAGTTGTAGTATTCTTTATCATTAAGATTCATGACAATTTGTAACATTTGATAAAACTCATCAGGCAATTTCTCTACACTGAGTTTTACTTTTCCATTGCCAATTGTTCAGACAGGGGTTATGGGTGAAAGTAAAACTGGATTGACTGGGAATTTGACAAGGACTCTCATCAACTGCTAAACATGCTCATTATCTAGCTCCACTAGCTATGTAATCCGAACCATCGTGCCCATATATAATGGAAGAATATCATTAAATTCAGTATGGAAACATACAGAATCCATGTCACTATTTATGCCTTTGGAAGATACAATACAAAGTAAAAAGATGCTTCTATAAAGTATAAGTGAAACAAATTGCACACATAAACTATTAGCAACTTGCCTGAAGGACAACAGAGTTGATGACGTCAGCATATCTCACAGCCAAATTAAGTGACATGCACCTGGCAGGTGCAATAGCATAGCACCTTACCCTCTTCCTGTCGATATTCCCCAATCTATCACGATTCTGCACCACCACCATAGTCAATAATGCTGCCACACCTGACCCTAGGGAATGCCCTGTGAAAGTCAATGTATAATTGGGGTGTTTCTCGACCAGTTCCTTCAAAATGTCGCACTCTGCATTTAAAACGCAGCCAGCCGCTTTCAACAGCCCATTGTGGACATACCCTCCATCAAATTTCCTTTTCCCCAGCTTGTTGTCCAGCAAAACTGCATAGTCACTCTCCTTTGCCAGATTAAGGCCCCTTATGGCAAGAACTATATCGGCATGATCATGATCAAGATACAACAAGTATGGGGGAGCTCGTCCTAGTGTATCCTCATAATTCTTTTTCATAATTAAGCAATCTGGATCAATTCCATATCCTCGAGGAGGTTCCCAAAGTGGGTTTCTTAGATCATCCTCATAGACAGCTAATATGTATCGGCAAAGCCTTGGAACAGGTTCAAACTCTTCAGCTGTGGCAAGGCCCCATGTCTCACTATCGTGGCCCGCGGTGTGTAAACACCGCTTCCACGCCCATCTAGCACATGCTAGGCAGTACACACATTCGAGAAGGGGCAGCCCACAGATTATTGACATTGCCGCCTAATATCCGAGCATGATTATAGGAACAAAAGGATGTATTTAAACTGATTCTAAGTATTCCCAAATGCTGTAGTATCCAATAAAAATGCAGGCAAACACCAAAACTTAATTCAAATGATTGGCAACCTATGCTGCAGGATTGAAGCTGGTGTTATTACTCGGTTCTGTGAAGATACAAGTACAAGTGAACTAACCTGGGAGATGGGAATTCCTTATACAGCAACAAAACCAAAGTGGATACTTCAAATTCGCCACTTCGACAACATAAATACAGATAAAATAACCAAATCCTCAAAAACCAAACAGACAAATACAAAATTCATTCAGTGCTCACTCTCCAGAACTCTAACTCTGACTGCGAACTTCACTAGCAACGAAATAGGATAAAAAACAAGGTAAGATAACCAAAAACACTGATTTATCAACTATAGGAAGAGTAACAAAATAACCCAAGTACCAGAATCCAAAACTGATCCAAGAAAATCAGGATGTAAAGCACTAAAATCACGTGAAAAATCCAGGGCGCTTGAGAGTTTCTTGATTTTCAGTCAGGCCCAGCGGCTTTGTTGCTTGTTTGGGGGCAAGAAACAAGCAATAAAGGGACAGGTGATGTAGTTCTGTCCCTTAGCAATAATACGTAGTGGGCTGTTTGGAGAAGAAGATTAATTGATTGAAGGAAAATCAAAAGACAAAATCATGGAAATTATGGGGAGGGGGGTAGTTGGCTGCAAGTCTACAGCGTCTCAACTAACCATTCGTGGTGTTGACTTGATAAAAAGATGAGCAAAAATAATCGGAGGTTATGTTAAAATTAAGATAAATTCATTTTGATCCCAGCTGATATAAAAAAAATATTAAAATTTAAATATAAAAAGTTATTTTTATGTTATGAATAATAACTCATACACTCTTTTAGTCAACCTAGTTTTAGGGGATTTTTTGAATATTTTTTATGGGTGTAATTGATACTTCATTTTTCGCAAAAAAAAAATTAACATTCTTAATATCACAAGGAGGTCCTTGAATTTTTTCCTATTAAAATTACACAAACATCTCTTATTTTTTATAAAATTATAATTATCCCCCAAAAATTATTAGTGTAATATTTTCTTAGAGTTATTTATATAAAATTTTGCTTCTGAATAAGAGATTATAAAAAAAAAATAAAGATATTTAAGTATTTCAACATAATCTTAAAAAGTATGAAAATAATAAAGTATGGATTATACATCATTACTGTTTCATTGTAGACCGTGTTGTTGATTTATTTAAAATTAAATATAATATTTGTAATTGTTATTTTTACGTAAATTATATTATTATGTCAATATAGATATTATATGATACACGTTCTCGATATTATAATAATTTTCTTATGTGGGTTAATAAGTTAACGACTCATTGACCAAACAAAATTTTAAAAAAATATTAGAACACAAAAGACAATGTATAGTTTGAAAAGGAAAAGAAAAATATTAAAGTAAATTATAATTAATTCTTGTAAGATTTGTCATAATTATAATTATTTTTAAATTATTTAATAAATATTTTTATAAATATTTTTTAAATTAGTAATAATTTAATAATACAATTGATTGTAGAAAATATTTATTATACGATCCTTAATTTTTACAAAATATCTATAATTTATAAAAAAAAATATTTATAATTATAATAAATATTATCAGTGTAATTTGTAATTTTCTCAAAATATTATCAGTTGGTTTATAAAGATTCTCGCAATGATCCGAAAGGACCGGGACACGTAGAGATTTCAATTGCTGTTGGGTCCCAATGCAAACGTCCATACTCCAGAAACTTCCTCATGCTCGAATTATGGGAAAATTCAAAATTATTTTGACAACGACGGTAACTTGATTTTTACAATACCATGTAGAATATAAGGCAAAATATGATGATATGCATATTTATATTTGATGTAATTTGTGATTTGATCGGTGTTTCATTATATAAAGTATTATATATTTTAGTTCTTGTAAATTTTATGAATTTGTCTTGAAAATGCGTCTCGTTAGAAAAATGAGGTATTGTGGCTTATTATCCATTCAAGCTCATCATTTGCAACCGATATGAGACGTTTGTCTACATTATCACCCCCTTCAGAAGTAGGATTTGAGAGAGGCACATAGCTTCATTCCCACATAATGGCCCTTCAACGACTGCGCGGATCGGTGGAGACAAGGCCGAAGGTGGTGGCATGCTCAAAGCAGTTTAAAAGACTACCTGAAATAGAGATAATTTTAAATATTTAAATGTCAATATATAAAATAAAACGAGTCTTTATATATATAGAGAGAGGGACAGAGAGAGAAGATTCATGCATATATGCATATACTATATAGTAAATAAATAATAAAATGGATTTTTTTTTTCAATATTTTTCTTGATGAATATTGTGGTGTCTGTGAATGGAGTTGGGAAGATGAAAACTTCCATGTTTGTGAAAAGGGTAAATTACAACCACTTCCTTTGAGGTTTGACATAATTACAAATATACTTTCGTTATTTAAAAAATTACAAATACTCCCTTAATGTTTGATAAAATTATATAATCATTGGATGGAGGTATAGAAATGTCAACTTTTTTTTTTTTTTTTTAAATAAAATCTTATAAAAATATTGAATGTGATTGACGGAAATATTTTAAAAATTATAAAAAAATATCATCCCCTTAGTTGATAAATTTTTTTTTTAAAAAAAATAAATAAAATTATAAATTTTAATTTATAAGGGTATTTTGGTCAGTTCACTATAAAAAATGAATAGATTGGGGTAATTTTAGATGATTGTTAAAATTAGGAGTGTATTTATAATTATTTAAATAACGAGGAAATATTCGTAATTATGGCAAATCTTAGGCAAGGTATATTTAATTTACCCTTGTGAAAAAGCTAGAAGAAGGCGTTCAAAAGAAGCTGAGATTTGATTTAGACCCTTTATTATCAGACTAATTTATTTTTTTAATAATAAAAAACAAATATTTGTGTAGTTGTAAAGATAGCGTGAGTATTGTCTCACGTTATTTTATTTATTTTTTATAATTACGTGAGTCATGCATTTTTGACTCAACCTATTTTTCTTTAGATAACGATTCATGCATTTATATATAATGTGTTTTTGAATTTAGAGCCCAAGTTGTTAGTGGCACTAAAAATTCAACCTTACTTAAAAATATATTTATATATAAATAAAATATATAAAAATATACTTGATATTTTCAATTAAATAGAATATAAATTAAAAAATATTGGCTAAAATGCATAAAACCCCCCTGTGTTTTAAAAAGTCCGCTGAAAACCCCCTTCTGTTTTAAAAATAAGCTAAAAGCCCCCCTGTGTTTTCTTAAATATAACTCAATCGCCCCTTTCCGTTAAATGTAACTAACGGCGTTAACTTTTTTATAAAATGACCGTTGTACCCTTATTTAATATATATTACCTCTTATTTTAGTAACCGTTGGATTTTTTTGATCAAATAATGATCGTTAGATCTAATCAATTAATCTCAACCGTTAGATTTTAAAAGAAATGAAAGGTTAAGATTTAGCAAATTATTTAACTAATATATTTAATTTAAATTATAAAAAATTATTATTATATATATAAAAAAAGTAAAAAGAAAAACCTTACTACCCCCCACCCCCACCCCCACCCCTGCTGCCTACCCCCCACCGCAATCACCGCCGCCTCCCTCCTCCTCCCGCCTCCCTCTTCCCCCGGCCCCCCCCTCCCGCAGATAGCGTCGCCCCCAAATCTAGGCGACGTCGCGTCGCCCAAATCAGATCTGGGCGACGCGACGTTGCCCAGAAAAATTACTAAGGGCGACGCCGACGCCGTCGCCCATGGTTTGGGCGGCGATGACGGCGTCGTCGCCCTGCTGTACGGGGGCGGCGGATGTCACCGTCGCCCCATTTTTTATTATTTTTTCTTAATTAAATATATTTTAGTTAATTAAGAATAATTTTAATAATTATAATAATTAAATATGTTTTTAATTAATTAAGATAATTTAAAATTATTTTTTGTACTTAAATTAATTTAAATATGTATTTTGATTAATTAAGAATAATTTTAAATATATAATTCATTAAGGATAATTTTAAATAATTTTTTTAATTTCTAAATTTGAATTTTAAAATAACTAAAAAAGTATATTAATTAAATTAAAAATAATTCATTGGAATACTTTTAAATTTAATTAAAGGGAAGTTTTAAATTTCAGTTTTAATAATTATAAAAATTATTTTAAATTTAAATATAAAAATATTATTTTTAATTAAATCATAATTTGAATTATTAATATTATAATGGCCAAAAAAAAGGAAGCTTCACACTTGTTTTTGGGGGAGAAATGGAAAAAAAAAAAAAGACAAATAAGTCAAAATGTCCTTATAAGGTTACATAGACTCATAAGGGGGTATTTTAGTCCAAAAGAATATAAAATATAGACCTAAATCGCAGAAAAACACGCCCAAACGCACCAACCGCGCGTTTCCCCCACTCTCCGTTAATTGTTAACAGAATAGGGGGTTTTTTGCTGACTTTCACAAACACAATGGGGGTTTTAGCCTATTTTCAAAACACAAGGGGGTTTTTAGCTTTTTCAACAAAACACAGGGGGGTAAAATGCATTTTAGCCAAAAATATTAACAACTAATAAATTGTAATTTTTATATTGAAAAAATATAATAAAGTATTAGTTTTATTATTTTGCTCCGTATGACATTTCTTCGGCACATTAGTTTGACATGATGGAGCTTGAGTATTTTTTTTATCCTTTTGATAGATACAAATTTGATTCATGCACGTGTTTGTGACCAACTTATCTCGTAGGAATTTGCGTAGTTTGTCTTCGGTCAGGACAAGTTGTGATCCAAAGAATAGTCACGATGAGATAGCCTGACCCGAAGAACTCGCTAACGAGATGGACTGACCACAAGCCCGTGCAAGACAACAAATTTTATTTAATAAGAATCTGAAGAAAGCCAAAATCCTTCATGTCAAAATAATGTGCCAAAGTGGGGTCATAGACAGCAAAATATGAAGCTAATACTTGATTATTTTTAAATTTATTAGTTGTTAATATGTTTTAATATATAACATTATTTAATTGAAAATATTAATTATAATTTATTTACTGATATTTTTAATTATAAAAATACTAAATATACCATCATAATATTAATAACTAATTATTATAATTAGTAAACTTTATTTAATTACAATAATTAAAATAAAAAAGTATGGGTCATTAGCGCATGTCCCATAAAATAAACGAAGCCTATAAAATTTTAATTTCAGCTCATAATATTATCATCATTATGAACACCATAGAATTAATGAATACTTGTGTCAGATTACATTTAGAGTAAATTATATTTTATCATCTGAATTATATTTATTTTTATATTATTTTATTAAAAATATTTTTATGTTAATATCAATTTTGTGAAATTTGCGCCTTATCAATTTGGGCTAAAGTGGATAGAGATTAATAAACAAGTTGAAACTTAGACTTTGGGCCTTCTGGAGTCTGAACAGACTTTTAAAGGCCCAAGCCATCTAAGCCCAAAAAAGTGGACAACACTACACGATTTCCCACTTTACCCTCCCTCAATTCTTCATATTACAACCATCTCCTCACCCCCAACCTCATATAAAAGCGATTGCTCACCCAAAACCCTAATTCGTTCTTTGCCCTCCGCCTCGGATTTTAGCTGCAGACTGTGGACGGATCGAAGGAAAGGTAAGAGCACCATTTCTTCTACGTGCGTAGAGATAGTTGGCAAACGTGAATACCAACGGTTGTAAGCATCAATGTTCCTTTCTTGGAAATCTTTGAATTTATAGAAGTGACGTTTGTATGATTGTTCTTTTCTTTTTTGAGTTTGATGCGTTCCTTAAAAGTATCAGAAGCTTATGTGGGTTTTATTTTTATAAACTATTGCTGTTAGAGTCGTGTTCTATTAATATAAATTGTAGAGCAAACTGTTAGCTAATTTGCTTATTTCAAATCGCATTATAATATTTGCGGAAATAAGCTGCATTTTGTTTGTCTGGCCATAGGTAATGGCTCCGAAGCAGCCGAACAGTGGGCTATTTGTGGGGTTGAAGAAAGGGCATGTTGTGACCCCGAAGGAATTAGCACCGCGTCCTGCAGATAGGAAAGGAGTAAGTTATATTGTTTTTGCTGGTTCGATTTAATGGATGTACTGCTTGAGTTTGTGGAGCCTTTTTATTTAGATGTTGTAGCAGACATAACAAGACTGAAACATTGTTTATCTTACTCATCTTTTGGCCAGTTGAATGATTGGTTCTTTATTTATTGATATCGCATGTTCATCTGCTAGTATGACTGTGTCAAGTATAGTCGGGCGTGGTATTCCAATGCAAAAAATAGGAGCTTTAAAGTGGAATAGGATGCTCCCATTTGAATTTGAAATCAGTTTTATTCCAATTCCATTGGTTGAGCTTGATAAATGGACATAAATGCTGCAACCTGATTCTAAAAGTTCAAGTCTTGTAAGGAGTAGTGGTTGTAGAGGGTTCTTTAGATAATGATTGTTAATATTATCTGAGCCAAGAATAGTTGTTGATGCCAATGATTTTATGATAATGTTTAACTTGTCCACATGTACTCAATATTTCATTCTCATGCGCATCTGTTGATTCTATTCATAATTCCTTATGTAACCCTCATAATCTATCAACTATGACAGAAAACAAGCAAGAGAGTGCATTTTGTGAGGAGCCTCATCAGAGAAGTTGCTGGATTTGCACCTTATGAGAAGAGGATCACTGAACTTCTTAAAGTTGGCAAGGACAAGCGTGCCTTGAAGGTGGCCAAGAGAAAATTGGGCACCCACAAGAGGGCAAAGAGGAAGAGAGAGGAGATGGCCGGTGCACTCAGGAAGATGAGGTGATTAATCATTCACTTTTCTTTGTTCTCTCTTGATGACGTTGAAAGCTTTTCGTCTTTCTTTATTCTGATTTTATTCTTTCTTGTTTGCATTTCATTACTATCTCCTTTAATGTGCAATTGAGCTAAATTAACTTTGTTCGTCCTTCTTATTTATCACTTATTGGATTTTGGGATTTGCGCAGGGCTGCTGGTGGTGGTGAAAAGAAGAAATGAAGTGTGTCACAGTCTATTTTTGCCCTTCAGCTTTTAGAGTGAAAATTTTGAATTTTCATGAGAATTGACCAGAACACGATTACATTTAGCTTCAGTCTGTTTTATCATCTGTCGGACAAAATTATGCTACAAAATCTTTTTCTCGCTTTGCATTAAACTGTAGCTCTATTCATCTACTTTAACTTGTACGAGTGATGCACAGTATGATTTCTGTGATCCATCCTGGGCGCAAGTCATTGTTCGCGCTCTCTGCTTAATCCTGATAAGCTTTGGGCCTTGTATGCCGGTGGAAGTACTGTAGTAGGGGTAATTGCTTTTGTTTAGGCATCAGCTCTTGTTTCTAATATGCATTCTCTTTTGCTGGCCTTAAGATCGATAATACAGGGATGTCTCACAGTAGCATGATCACAGGATATCCTCTGCCCACTTGAACCTATGTTGTTTGGTATAAATTGGTAAATATTTAAGTTGCACGACCGGTCTTATGTTATGTTTATATAACAATTCCAAAATTTTGGGTTGGGGGTCTGAGAAATGTTGCGGTGGCTTGTGCATTTCAATGATGTACGTGATTGATTTCAACGGATATTGAATCAGAATGATTAGTCATCCTCTCTTGGAGGAAAAAGGAGCTAGCAAAGCTGTGGGAAGGAACTACAACAAAATAAATGTGAAAAACTCATGACAGAAGCGTATGATATGTTTTGCATTCAAAACTTGTAAAGATGCATTCACTATTGTATTAGGAATATCAAAGTTTTAATATTTAATTAGGGAATTAACAAATATTGTGCAAGGCAAGTACCATTAATTGATAAGAGCAAATGCCGCAATGAAGTAATCTACTTCTGGCGGTGTCATTACAAGACGAAACTGATGACAACATTTTCCTTTGAATTACTATTATTAGCATGTGCCTTTTGGTGGGGGTGGTAGGTCCCTCTGCTCACTCTTTTGCTCTTACCTTTTACTTCTGAACTTTTTCAAATAAATTTCGCATATCTAAACGTCGATCATTTTTTTATTTTTTTTTGTGTGAAATGTAAGTAAATTCATTAAAGAATATGTACAAAATACATCGATCTTTAATTTCATTTCAATTGGGACAAGGCTAATTTCTTACATATGGGAAGGTCGAAGACAAATATTACTCGCTAATAATTGATTTAGCATTAATGTATATTCCCTCATCAATAAATTTTCTGTTAGTATACTTATAATTTCAAAACAATATGATACAAAACTTTTGAAACCAATTACCTAAATAAGTTTTCAATTGCATGTGTACTTCAAACTATTTTAAACGCGGATACCAAATGTATATGATATTTTTTTTTGAAGCGGTATATGCTATTTTTTAAATAGGGATATTTACGTCTCTTCTTTTAAAGTTTGGTGTAAATTACTCTTAAGTTTCATATGGTTTGAAAAAAATATTTAGTATTCTGAAAAATATATTTAGTATTCTGAATATTATTTTCATCTAATAAATATATTTTTTTCGTTAGTTAAAAATTAACGAATTTTCTGATATTAGTAAAAAAAATTGAATGAAAATCAAATTTACCTCTAATTGATTTTATATTGATTTATTGCATGCTAACTAAATTATTTTTTGTATATTAAACTACCCTTGTAAGTGTGAAAATATACCTTTCCAAATCCTTTTGCGTGCGAAAATGTGTAATGATAGTTTGATAAGAAAAATATTTATTTAACTTGCAATATATATAAGAATTTTATTAAATTGTTTTGTTAATACTAGGAAATTTAATAAATACTGATAAAGATGAAAATAATGCTATATATATATATATAAATTTTTAAATTATATAAAATCTATGTTTAATTCTATCAAATTACTCGGGTGGGTGGTATGATTTTCCCTTTTTAATAATGGGCCAGCTTCACCCTTAACTGGGCCCAATTTCCTATACGGACGACGTGGGTCAAATTAGTCAATACATTTCCATGCAAGGATAGATAAGGTAATTTCTACCAATCAACATAGAGAGGTCCGCCAGCACAACCAGCCTCGCCACAAACCCCTTACGAATCTCTTCCATCGCGCCACCTCGCCGGGATTCCCATCCCGCTTAAAATACCCAAAACACCCCTGCCAAATCGATTAATTATCTAATCATTACACCAAATGCAGAGCCCAATATATACTAGTGACTATAATGTCATCAATTTCCAATCACACCACTTTCGCTTGTCGTTTCTCTCTCTGCCTCTCTACATCACTGCACTCAAGACCCCCAGAACAGCTAGAGAGAGAAAATACACTGACAACGTCTCTAAGCGTTTCTACACTAGTAATAGTTTCAGAACCAGGGCGATGCCGTCTGGCGAGGACAATGGAGCTTTGCGTAACTTCAAGCTGAACGAATCGACGTTTTTAGCTTCACTCATGCCGAAGAAAGAGATCGCTGCCGACCGGTTCGTTGAGGCGCACCCCGAGTACGACGGGCGCGGTGTTGTTATTGCCATTTTCGGTCTGTTCTTGAATTTTGTTTCTCGTAATGGTTTTACTTCTTTTGGTTGGTCAATGACTGGTTTTAATTGTTTGTTTACTTTGTGTTTTGTTGTTGCTACTTGTTAGATTCTGGTGTGGACCCGGCAGCTGCGGGACTGAGAGTGACTTCAGAAGGAAAGCCGAAAGTTTTAGATGTTATTGATTGGTATGTGAATGAAACTTTGTGATGATTATGAAGCTACAGGGGAGAACTGTGGGAGGGGATAGGAAAGATTGAAGTTTTACGAATTCCGAAGAGGCTTGTGCAATATTATGCGGTTGATTACTTAATATTTTTGTTTATGACTTGTGCATGTTAGTGTTTATGACCAGTAATCAATAGGCTTTTTGCTTTTGTTGGCTTTTCGTGTTTCTTGCATGTATAGTACTTTCCATTTCTGGTTTCCCGGGCGGTGGGAAGGGGGATGGAGAGGGACTGGAGTTGGGAACTTTGTGCTTGCTTAATGTAATTCTCAGTAATATCGAAAAGATTTATCTCACTATTGTAACTTTTCTGGATTTATTTTTTGGTAGTACTGGAAGCGGAGACATTGATACATCAACCATTGTGAAGGCAGATGATAATGGGTGCATCCGTGGGACTTCTGGTGCGTTTTCGTGATTATTTTGGCGTAACCTGGACAGTAAAAGCTGGATCTGGAAGTTCATCTGACAATTTTCTTCTTCTTCTTCTTTTATATATATATATTATATATATATATATATATTATTATGTCTGGAATTGCAACATTTATCAGGGAATTCTTTGGTTGTAAATTCGTCATGGAAAAATCCATCAGGAGAATGGCACGTCGGATGTAAATTGGTCTATGAGCTTTTTACGAGTACTCTGACAGATAGGTTGAAGGTAACCCCTTATGATTATTGGTGAAATTCCAAAATGGACCAAGAGTTTGACTTGTAATATTCTTTCTTGCTTCAGTATCCGAACTTTCTATATTTCCCCTTAATTTGCTTTCTGCTTTCTTCAGAAAGAGAGGAAGAAAAAGTGGGATGAAAAAAATCAGGAAGCAGTAGCTGAAGCTGTAAAGCAACTTGATGAATTTGACAAGGTAGTTAATACTCTGGTCTTAGTGTTATTAATGGTTTGCCCTATGGTGAAGACATTTCCATAATACAGCCCAAGAATGTTAATGGGCAGAAAAGTTTCTGTTACTTCTCTCTGCACTTCCAAAGGTTACGCTTTTTTGAGTTATGTAGTTTATAGTTTTGCCTTTCCCCCCCTAGTGGCTTCATGAGTCTTTTTTTCGGCAATTAGAATTTGGAGATTTGACTTGTATCTGCCGGAATTTAATTGCTAAGCACTAGCATGCTCAACTAAGTTGTTTGTGTCAATTTTGTTTATTGGTAAAGTAAAAGCAGTTAAGATTTGTACCTTCTTTTTTTGATGTTTAGTTGAGATTTATAGCCTGAACATGCATTATTATGGTTACTATGATTTGAGAGGGCATTATTCATGCAGGTTGAATTTTCTTTTCTTGATTTCTCCTTCCTGTCCCTGTATTTATAGTCTGGGGAAGGGAGAAGAGGGATGGGGTGCCCGAGAAAGAGATAATTACTGATGAGAATGTAAAGCTAATCTGTATGCAATTTTCTGGTACTCTACTTTTATTAGTCAAATCAATCTCTAATCATTAATTTCTACTGCAAGTGTAATGAAGTTCTGTCAGAAATAATGCAAGTGCTAGAAATGATGAAACTATTAAAAGTTAATGTGCATCTTCCCTAGCATTTCGTTTTTGTCCAAACTAATGATTCTCTATAAAATTTATTTTGCTTTTTACTGGTCCATTATGCAACTTGTAGAAACACGCAAAGGTTGATGACACAATCTTGAAGAGGAAACGAGAAGATCTCCAGAGTAGAGTTGACTTTCTGCGCAAGCAGGCTGATGTAATGTTCTTTCGTACTGGATTGTTTTCCTGTTACAATCTTTGTCTTCAATCAAGATTATTTCACCTGTACTAATTTTAATCATGGTCATATCTTTCAGAGCTATGATGATAAAGGACCTATTATAGATGCTGTTGTATGGCATGATGGAGAAGTTTGGAGAGCTGCTCTCGACACGCAGGGTCTTGAGGATGAATCAGGATGTGGGAAGCTTGCTGACTTTGTTCCTCTTACTAATTATAGGTATTTTAACCCCTTCACGTAGATCTTGTTGGCATGCTTATCATATTTATATGACAGCATTTTCATGCATCTCAGAAAAATGTGCTAATGCATCTTAGAAAACTGAATGGATTACTTAATACTGGAACATGGGAGCAATTCCTATGGTGTAAAACAATGTGGTGTCCTTAATTGAGTGGAGAATTTGAACACGATGCTAATGAAGTGAAGAGCACTGACACCAACACTCACTGATCCGGAGGAAATGCATAAGTATGTTGCATTGTAATCACCACAGTAACTTCACATAGGGAATTTTCCTTCTGATTTTAGTATCTTATACTCATTATTTTATTCCATTAAGAAAAAGTGGTGAACAAAGAATATCTAGTTTCTTTGGCTACATACATAAACTGTAGTTGCTACCTTAACTGCTCCAAGCATACATCATCAGATGACTCAACTGGCTTTATGTGTTTAATCAATCTTTTGGAAGATAAAAGTTTATTTGGAAATGAAATAAAAGTAGGCCAAGGATCAGATTTCTGATGGAGGCAAGTATACATTTGCTAGCCTCCATGTGGATGATGTTGTTATCCACCATGAATGACAAATAATCTCAGATAACTCTAGATATATTCTGATTAAACAATATTTAGCTTGACGTATTGGAGCTTTAAGTTGTTGGCAAACCCTGACGAATGAGAAGAGAATCAACTCCGAACCACCACATCTCCACCAAAGAAAATGAAAGGAAAAAGCTGTAAATTACATGTTAAATTCAGAGTTCCACTTCATTATTGGATGCGGTGAAAAGTTTGTATCCTTAGATTGTGTTTATAAATTTAAAAAGTTGTCCGTTTTCTTCTTTGTGTGCTAATGTGTCCCCCATGTTCATCTTTTATGCTGTATATATTGGCGGAACTTGGACTTTGAACTTATCACTATGTGTATTAACATGCTAGCTCGACTGCAATGTATAGATATGTGAACTTGTTGGCTGTTGCCTTGTTATATTTAGTCGCGCACACCAACAGATTCATTATCTAGAATAAACATTGAGTTGACAACATTTAAAGTATCATTTCACCAGTTCTTATCAAGAAATTTGAATATTCTGGTGACTGTCATTGTAGGATTGAACGGAAGTATGGCATCTTCAGCAAATTAGATGCTTGTACAGTTGTCCTTAATATATACAATGAAGGCAATGTTTTGAGTATTGTCACAGACAGTTCTCCTCATGGTACTCACGTTGCTGGTATTACGTCTGCTTACCATCCAAAGGTAATCTAGTAGACATCATCAGTAAAAATATGAAGCCGCTCACTGTTATGTTTTTGAACTTTTACCAAAAGTATCATCATTTTAGGAACCTCTGTTAAACGGAGTTGCCCCTGGAGCTCAGTTGATCTCATGCAAAATTGGAGATTCACGGTTAGGTTCAATGGAAACAGGGACAGGTTTGGTTCGAGCACTGATTGCGGCTGTGGAGGTAGGTTTCACTCATATAATTATAGTCATTGCAGAAATTGCAATGTTTAATGCTAACCACAGCACAACAGAAAGTACTCTCTGTCTAATTATATCACAATGGAAAGAACAATCTTCAGTCTTGTTTTTATTGTTGAGTCTATCATCTGAGCACTTTTGGTTTTATTCATGATTCTGAGGTATCATTTTCTGAAATCTTGTGATACTGATGTTCTATCATTGTTTTGCAGCACAAGTGTGATCTTATAAATATGAGTTATGGGGAACCCACTTTACTTCCGGATTATGGTCGCTTTGTTGACCTAGTAAATGAGGTGAGATGGTCAATTAGTTTTACTGGGACTAGCCTTTTGCATTACTCTGGGTCATGTTATCTATATGATCTTTTGCGCTATTTGACTTTATTGAATATTAGGTAGTCAACAAGCATCGGCTGATATTCATCAGTAGCGCGGGTAATAATGGACCGGCATTGAGCACTGTGGGCGCACCAGGTGGTACAACATCAAGTATAATAGGAGTTGGAGCATATGTTTCTCCTGCAATGGCTGCAGGAGCCCACAACTTAGTTGAAGCTCCTCCTGAAGGTCTTGAATATACATGGTATATTGTATTCTAATCCCAAATTATCTCACAGAATTTAAATTTTGTACGTGACGATCTGTATGTAGTCAGCTGGCTGTGTTGTACGTGGTTCACATTTGAACTTATAGCTGAAAGTGATGTAGGTCTAGTCGCGGACCAACAGTTGATGGGGATCTTGGAGTCTGTATAAGTGCCGCTGGTGGTGCCATGGCTCCTGTTCCTACATGGACCCTTCAACACCGCATGTTTATGAATGGAACATCAATGTCATCTCCATGTGCTTGTGGAGGGGTTGCGCTGCTTGTCAGTGCCATGAAGGTTATTTTGTGTTCATGTTCATATGTCATTGTGGTTCATCTTTGCTCTCCTTTTTCGTCCTGTATATGAAAATGACATTTTTCAGGCTGAAGGTGTTCCTGTGAGTCCTTATAGTGTTCGGGAGGCGCTTGAGAATACATCTGTTCCTGTGGGTGATTCTCCTGAAGATAAATTTCTTCTGGACAGGGGTTGATGCAAGTTGACAAGTTAGATTTACTACCTGGAGCTTCTGTTCTTTACCTACAATAGTTTAATAGAATCCTTTGTGATTTTGAATTTTCCGTGATTGGATGGCAGGGCCTATGATTACATTCAGAAGTCGTGTGACATCCATCTGTTCGGTATCAAATAAAGATCACTCAATGTGGAAAGTCAAGTGGGTAAACCCTCCTTTGTGTATTTCTTCACACCTAAAAGCTCTCTCTTTCAGGAGTATGATGCATAGGTTGATTTCAGAAATAACTCTTATAAACATGATCGAGTACTTAGCAGTTGTATTTTGGGGGGTTATCTTCAGTTGGTATTAAACTATTGGTGGGAGTTTCTTGTTCCGTAATCATGTTTCCAGTATGACCATTTACGACTTGTCTCTAAGGTACTCTTTTGTTTGCAGCACCTACATCAAGAGGCATCTACCTAAGGGAGGCTGATTCATGTCAAAGATCGACTGAGGTAAGAAATTGTTTCAGGGTTCTTGCTATAGTAAGAATCATGGCCTTAAGGTTTTGGATGTTTCAGTAGTTAAGACTGTTTCCACTGTCACACTCTATGGTATGCATGTGTGTGTGCCTGTGCGTGTGCCTGTGCGTGGCCTCAATTTATACATGGATCTCCTTCGCTTTTCATTCCAGCACCTCCTTTGAGCTTCATTTTTATTTATGGAACTTTTCTTGAATTTTTGAATATTATTTGTGGGAGCTTGTATTCATAAACGTATTTTTTACCTACATCAGTTGACTCTCATCATCTGCTGTGGGCATGCATTGTCTAATAGATTTTTTTTTTAATTGTTTGTTTATGTTTCCTTTCTTTTTTTTTTTTTCTTTTGTGTGTGTCTTGGGTTATAGTATTGCGTTTTGGCTTTGAGTAAAATAACAGATGAACAAAGTTATATCATTTCAATATTTGGTGAAGATTAATAAGTTGAAGTCAGATATGCATGTTTATTTTAAGAAATTCCCTTAAGGAAAAAGATGGTTTTGCTACCTCCACACTAGATCGATATAGGCTTATTTTGCATCCTATTTTTCCTTGTAATTTCACGAACTGCAGTTTCCTATGGACTGTGATAGTCGTGGTGGTTTATTTCTTGTTTTCTATTTAGCAGATTTGTTTATTGTGTGTGAGTTGCTGATAACTTTGTTCTCTTAGTGGACAGTGAAAGTGGAACCAAAGTTCCATGATGATGCAAGCAACTTAGATGAGCTTGTTCCTTTTGAAGAGTGTGTAAAGTTACAATCTACTGGAGAGGCAGTGGTGAGAGCACCGGAGTATCTCCTCCTAACTCATAACGGTCGTGAGTTCAAGTTAGTTTGCACCCTTCACTCTATCTCTTTTCAGATATTATACTTGTGCAGTGTGCATAGATTCTGGGAAGCTGTAGCTTTTTGTTCCTTGTTTCGTTTTTCTTTTGGTGGGAATGGGGGAGTGCGCATATTAGAAGTGAAAGAGGTTAAGTGTTTTACTTGTCAGATAATTTTCTGGCTGTTGTCCTCTTAAATTCGCATGCTCCCTGTTTTACAAAAATGTGGCAATGCTTGAAACTGCTATTTGGTTGCATACATCCAAAAATCAGCATTATAGCACTTCTTGATCTATCTTTATTCAGAATCGTTATACCTACCTACTGTTCAGTTACCAACCTCACAATTTCAGAAAGACATTTAATAATTCTACTGCAAGTGTAAAGAAGTTCTGTCAAGTTTTATTTGATTGTTAAGTACACCATTACTGCTGTTGCGTGTTTGCTTAAGTAGGTTCACATATATCCTTGTTCTGCCCCTTGTATTATTTTCTGAACTATTTAAGGAGAATATCCATTCTCAAAAGCCCCAAGTAGATTTTAAATGAGGCAATTGATTGCACGGCAAGCGAGTTATTTCTTCCAAAGTGATCAGTCCATGGGTGTGTTTGTGTAAGATCCTGTTGGGAATTTTACAGCTACCAAGGGCTAAATATATAATGCAGTGATTTTTTGTGTAAAGTTTAAGGCAAACAGCATCTTGTATAACATTCTCCTTGTAAGATATTTTCGTGTTGCTACATCATCTAACTGCAGTTAAAGCCATCCTGATATTACTGGATTTCGTCCTAGATTGTAACAGATGCACACCTTGTCCTTTCTTTTCCAGCATAATTGTGGATCCTACCACTCTTAGTGATGGTTTACACTATTACGAAGTCTATGCATTAGACTGTAGATCTCCATGGCGCGGTCCTCTCTTCAGAATTCCTATCACCATCACAAAAGCCTCAAGCTGTGAAAAATCGACCTCCAATTATTGTATTCCAAGGATTGTCATTTGTACCAGGTATATAATCACTTAAAATGACAGTTTTCAGCCTCTTATTTGTTATTTGTTAACTTTGATGTGTGATTATATTATTTGTTTATGTAGGGGTAAGTTGAATGTCTCCGTGGATTTTTCATAACAATATTAGAATGTATGGGCTGACTTGTATTTTCTGATGAAGTTACTGTGATAATTAAGAGTTTTAAATTTAGGAGTTCCTTTCATAGCTATCTTATGCTGTGATTGTCTCCGTTCTGAAAGACTTGGTAAAATTATTTAAATAAGAATAAATCTGGGTTTAAATACATTAATGCTGGAAGATAGCATTATGTTTATTCTCTAGCTCAAAATTTGTGAATGCATTCAAGGTTTTCCCATAATCTCTGAAAGAACAAAATTGTATTCTTTGCATAGGACGCTTGATAAGTTTGTTACTGTTCGTGGTAGAGAATTATTATTCAAGTTGACTGAGTTTACATCGAGGAATATTGATTACTATTTAAATTAATTTTAGAGGACATTTAAGGGAAGCTTTTGTAAATTTACGTAAGAAGAATGACTAGATTTAGGACCTATATTGGTTATAACTTGGATAGTGAGGGAATTGATGGATGCCCATTTGGCTATGGCTCTGACGTTCACCTGAAGGCCCTGCAATGAGTCATGCTTCTAGCCTCATAAACATTTGCAATGTTATTCTTGCACGAACTCGGTATTCTATGCCTTGGATGCATTCAGTATGGTACTTAAAGTAGTGTGACAGAATGAGCGATCTTGAAGTTCAATAGCTAGTTAAACCTATGCAGAATATAAGTCAGTTGGCATTTGTGTAGAAAGTCACCTACAGATTAATAACTTCTTGGGGTTGAATGTTTCAACTGGGGGAAGTTGGCATAGTCTTTTACTCTTTTCAGATCTATCCTAACCCGAGGTTTAGTGGTCATGTGCAAACTGTACTAATATTTATTCTACTTCATTTCTTTTTTTTCCTCTCACTTTTATGTGTCTGAAACTTGCAATTTGATTTATCATTTTGACGTAGGCCACATTGAGCGCAAATTTGTGGAGGTACCAATTGGTGCCACCTGGGTTGAGGTAACTGTTAAAACATTTGGTTTCACTACGGCTCGAAGATTTTTCATAGACTCTGTTCAGGTAGAGATCTGAAATGTATTTTCCAATACTTCTTTTTCTCTCTCTCTCAATCTTGAAGCAAAACCATTGCCTGGAGTTTGCTGACATGCTTGTGATATATAGATCTCTCCACTGCAAAGACCCATTAAATGGGAAACCGTGGCCACATTTACTTCTCCTTCTTCCAAAAGTTTTGCCTTTGCCGTTGAGGGAGGCAGAACTATGGAACTAGCAATTGCCCAGTTTTGGTCAAGTGGTGTAGGAAGCCATGATACAACCAGTGTAGATTTTGAGGTATTGTCTCCTTCCTGCTAATAACTGAAGATGCTGCTTTATTTGAGCTCATACACGGGTATATGCACAAATGATAAACTGCAGTAACTCAATCTTTATAATCAACTAATGAACCACTGACATTCATAATTTTCGTTCTTGTATGTCACACAGGTTTGCTCTAAATAATTCAGTGTTTATAAAAATATATAAACATACATAATCATATATATACAAATCACATTACTTGACTTTTGTTCATTCTAGAAGTTATTTGTGCAGAAGTAAAAACCTTTAGCTGTATTATTTGTTTTTTTCCCTTGTACTGTTGTTACATAATGGTGGCATGTGGCCTTTGTTATCTTTAAGTAGCCTCTTACTTTCTGCTCAGATGAATTATGTGGTTCTGGTTGTTGGAATTCTGCCTATTTTCCTAAAATCTTTTGTCTTTTCTCATCTGCTATAAATATCTTGACCTAGAACTTTTATCTATGTTCTGCATTCAGTTAAATGAGGTAAAGGCTCTCCAGGACAAGCTATTGCCAGTTTGGTTTATTTTCATGAACCTTTTTCTCACATTATTGTTTTACATGTTATCAGTTGGGTGGTTAGGTAGATGTGCCAATCCTGTGCCATTCCTTTTGCAAATTAAAAGTTCTTGCCAAACCCCGCTGCCTAGATATATGAGTGGGGTTTAAAAAGGCAACTGCTTTTACATTGTTTCAAGGTCTGGTGTGTTGCATTTTTCAGTCTAATTTGTGTTTCCTATATATGATTAATGTATTTACTTCTCTATGTCAACTAGATATTGTTTCATGATATGATTGATTTTTTCCGACTTAGGGAATCTCCGAACTTCATGCTATGTGTTGTTATTATGTTCAAAATATGGATGTATTAATCTATTCCCTGGATGTCAATTCAAATTTCAGATTGCATTTCATGGCATCAACATCAACAAAGATGAAATCATTCTGGATGGGAGTGAAGCACCAGTACGTATTGATGCTGGGGCTCTTCTTTCATTGGAGAATCTTGCCCCAGCAGCTGTGCTAAATAAGGTGAGAGTTGTTGGCTGCCATCGTGTTTGAGATCTTTCTTTCTCTTCTTCATGCCTTCCCTTTTGTCATAAGGAATAAAATACTTTCACTGCTTTTTTTGCTTTTTTTTTTGTTCATGCCTTAATGCATATTGCAGGTAAGAATACCATATCGTCCTGTTGATGCTAAACTGAGCACACTTCCAGCGGAGCGGGACAAACTGCCCTCAGGCAAACAAATACTGGCACTCTTGCTAACGTGGGTTTTACTTTAGTGTAAGATTCCCTTCCTTTGTCATCTGGTTGTGCATATAATGATTTGACAGAACTTTTCTCTGATGCTACAGTTACAAGTTCAAATTTGAAGAAGGTGCTGAGATAAAGCCTCATATTCCCTTGCTAAACAATCGCATATATGACAATAAATTTGAGTCTCAGTTTTATATTATCAGATACAAACAAGGTGAGTGGTTTGTTAAATGTAATATTGTTTTATAAATTTTTTGCTTATAACATGTGGCTTCCATTTTCTTTATTGCAAACTGTTGGCTCCTTCTTCTTGTTCATCAAACTCTTTGAATATGTTATGGTTGTCAGGAAAGAAGATGTTCTTTCTCCCTGAGATTCAAACTATGTGCCCTCCATGGTAATTATGGAGAGCATAAGCATCTTTAAATGGTTTAGTGCGAAGCACCTTCTTGTAGTAGATTCATACTGGCAGCATGTCTCTCTATATACTCGAGCAGGAGGGTATCTGCATCAAAAAATATCATTTACTTCTAGGACAGTTGGATGCATAATTTCATGTTCTCCATCCATGTAATGCATTCCTAATTAATAATTTAATAAAGAAAGTTAGGAATGTTCTTCAGAATTCAGAAGGAGGGACATTGAGCGTGGGAATAAATTTGGAATGACGACCCTTCTTGAGTATGTTTATTGGGTTGATGGGGATTGGTCTCATGAGATTATCTAATTTAAAATGTAGATATTTAATTCGCAAAATCTAATTATAGGTAAGCACATGTGTGCTTTTACTAAACCCACATCATTTAACTTGATACAACTGATGTGCAAAGTTATTGCTATTCTGCATCCAGTGTTGCAAATCCGACTTCTAATGAAGTGTTTATTCTCTGTGGTTCCATTTTCCTACCATATATTTCTTATATACAAGAATCTTCTCTTGTGCTTCCATTATCATCTTCTGTTGTGATTTTAATGTGATTCCTGTCTCTGTGAGTCTTTTTCTTGATCAATTCTTCTGTAAATATAGCGTGTATATGCAATGGGCGATGTTTATCCAGATACTGCCAAACTTCCCAAGGGTGATTACACTCTACAGCTCTACTTAAGGTACTTGTAACTGATAATCGTGCTTTTGGATTGTTGTAGACTTGGTTCTCTCTCACTCTCTCTCTCTCTCTCTCTCTATATATAATATATATATGTATATATATGTATTTTCATATTTAGCAATAGTCAGTGGAAGGTGCAGGGGTGCAAAATCGTGGGAGATAAAAGCTTTACCAAATGGAAGAGCTTGTATTCTGATTCTAATATTCCTTGTTCCAGGCATGACAATGTGCAGTATTTGGAGAAGATGAAGCAGTTGGTGCTATTCATTGAGAAAAACTTGACGAGAAGGTAAAATTACCTTGACAGAACACGTTGTAGACAAGTAAAACTGAAATTTTACATGTCTACACTCGTTAACTGCTACAAACTTAATTGGCCTTTGTCAATCAAACAAGAGTTCAGTGTTCCTCCTCTGAATGTAGGATGCCATTCGATTGAGCTTTTATGCACAACCTGATGGCCCAGTGACGGGTAACAGCAGCTTCAATTCTTCAGTTTTGGTTCCTGGGTATGCTTTTGTTATATTTTTTGTTTCACTTTTCTATGCTTCCATTAGTCTTCTTATCAATCAGACCCTATAGATACTTATTGATTTGCTACATATTTACTGACGATAGAGCAAAGGAAGCATTTTACGTGGGCCCTCCTGCAAAGGACAAGCTACCCAAGGTTTCAGTCGCATGAATTCTTTTAATTATCCAATAATAGCTTGTTATCTTGTCTGCTTCTCTTTCCACAGCAACGTGGGACAATCACAGTTGATGTCCGACTTTTGGTATACTTGCAGGGGATTTCTGCAGGATCTGTGTTGGTTGGGGCAATTTCATATGGGAAGCTTGCTTTTGGCGTTAATAATGAGGGGAAAAATCCAGAAAAGAACCCTGTATCTTATTCCATATCATATGTAGTTCCGCCAGTACAGGTTATTAGGTTCACTTTTCGTCCTCCATTTATCTCATGGGGAGAACTTTCCCTGATTGTTTTAAGACATGATGTGGCTCGTCATGTATGCTTCCCTATCTTTTTGTAACATTTCCATGTTGTCTCTTTCAGTTTGACGAGGACAAAGGTAAAGGCTCTTCTTCAAGTTGCACCAAGAGTGTGGAGGAACAGTTAGAAGAAGAGGTATATTTAACAAATTCCATGTAGCAATAGAACGGGTTACAGTTCTTAAACTTGTGCTGTTGTTTGTTTTTCTTGCTGTTCGTAAATTAACTTAGGTTCCTAATTCTGGAGTTTAAACCTTTTTAATGCCTTTCTTGAAAGTTCTAATTCAAGTCGGTATTGATCTGTAGTAACAGTCTTGAGCAAATTCCAGATACACTATTTGGTGAAACTGAACCCCACACATCCCCTCAACCATAACCTTTAAAATGCAAATGGGAAATGGAAAAGGTACCAAGAGAAAAAAGGTAAGGAAGAAGAGTAAAGAATCTAGAAACTTTAGGGACAAGAGGAAGGGAAGGAAAATGTGCATATTAGGATCTTCTTAGCTGCTATTATTGCTTTGTAACATTGTAGAATTTTGCTTGTCTTCATTAATGCCAAACTTAGTTCCCTGGATCCTTAGTTTAAGAAGTGATCTTGCCTACCAGGTCCGTGATGCGAAAATAAGGGTTCTTTCCGGCCTAAAGCAAAGCACAGATGAGCGATCAGATTGGAAAAAGTTATCAATCTCGCTCAAGGTAATCATTCTCCATTGATTTACTCCGTTAGACAGCTTTTGTTTACGGTTATGTTTTCTATGATCATAAAGCTTGGTGCGTGGGACCATTAAAAGTATGGCATGCCTACTGCCTTTCTTTTAAGATAATGTCAATCTTTGTAAACTATCCGACTTAACGTAAACCATCTATTCCTTTTGGCAAGATAAACCTACAGCCATGCATTCACCTCAACTTTCACGATATTGTTCCTTGTCATGCCTGGTCAATATGTTTCCCCGCCACCATGGTTCACTCTACCTAGTACCATTTGAGCTTTGTCCTTCTGCCAGAAAACTGTACTTTCTATATGTCTCCATCTTATGTAACATGCGTGTTCAAGGCACTGCTTCAGGTTTTACATTCTTACAAATCTAAATTCAGTTGCTGCTCTATTTGTGCAATAGCATAATTTCATCATCGTGATGAAATTGTGGATTACTAAGATGTATAAAGCTTCATCCATGTCTTTAAGATTGTCGGGTGCAGTCTGCATATGATGAATGGTAATTTTGATTTAGCAGGCACCAATTATTCCTTTAAGCGCTTTAGAGATGTCATCTGCCGCACTGGGCTCATTACAGGACCACACCATTACCTCATTAATAATTCACTGTCTTCAAATTTATTTGTTTTAATGCTGTTAATCCTCCCACTTGTTATATGTAACTCTAGCTTTAGCTCTTCCATCTAAAGAAATGTAATCAAACAAGATCACCTGGTAACTGTCATATGAATCCCCTTGATACTAAATATTTAGTATCAACCTGATTAACAACATCCCCACTTGTTAATCCTCCCACTTGATACTAAATATTTAGCTGTGACTTCAGAATTTTCTGTATTAATAGACAGGGGATGTTTCCTATCTTGAAACTGGAGAAAGTATCTGTACCTTTTTTTGATTAATTGGCTTATCATTAATCTATATGAGAGAACTGGTGCTTTTTAACTAGTATTCTCTGGACGTGCCTGCATCTAATGCCTCAACATTATCTAATTCTGGCAATATCTCGTCATGCTTTTTTCTTCTGGTGTTTTCTGTATTTTGTAAACTTCTCAGGCATCGTACTATCTATTTTTTAGTGTCTGGGACCCATTGCAGTATCATTTCCACTCTAAACTCCTTTTCATATTATCAATCTGTTGGAACTTGGCAGTCAGAGTACCCGAAATATACTCCATTGCTTGCTAAAATATTGGAGGCCCTAGTATCCGAGAACAATGTTGAAGACAAAATTCGTCACTATGAGGAGGTATACCTTTTCACTTACCATTGCTTACTCATTTCTTCGATCCTCAATGATAAAAAAATAAGATGGTAAAGTACTTACTGTGCAATCAGATGGGAGTTGTAATCTGAAATTAGATCTTTTTATTGACTTCCCAGATATATCAGATTCAATAAGTAATGTATTTCTTATTTAGTGTAGTCCCTGCTTATTTGCTCGATATGTAGTAATTGGAGTTCATTTTGCAGATTATTGGTGCTGCAGATGAGGTAATTGGAAGTATTGATACAGATGAGTTGGCAAAATATTTTTCCGTCAAAAGTGATCTTGAAGATGAAGGAGCAGAAGTGAGCATTTAATAGTCCAAACTCTTTGTCTTTTGAAATATACACTGCTGCTTGGAAAAGCTGTTTATTTGTTTCTTCTTCTTCTTCTCTTCTGTTTTGTTTTTTTTTTTAATTTAATGTAATATCAAACTCTGTGATGTGCTTCATAACCCAGAAAATGAAGAAGAAAATGGAGACAACACGTGACCAATTGGCAGAGGCTTTATATCAGAAAGGATTGGCTCTAGCAGAGATTGAAACAGTAAAGGTAAGAATGCATAAATCACTGAATTTTGTGATTATGAAGCTGCTTCATCTACAAGTGCCCACCTGCTGCCCCCACAACCAAGGGAATAACCAAATGTTAGCCAGGATGTCAAAAGATTGCTCATCTTTGATCACTTGAATATACAGTGCTGCTACACAATTCAATGTGCATGACTCCCCGCATCAGTTATCCCTAAAATGAGAATGAGCATAACTTACCATTCAGTAAACTACTATAAAAGTCGAAATGGGTAAATGTGTCTCTTATTCTATGAGCTCAATCAAAGAGTTGAGTTCACATTTCATTTTGGGTTGTTATTTCTGTTCATAATGAAGTTGTTGTAGCAGGGTGAGAAAGTTGTGGATAAGGAGGATGCTAAAGCTGCAACAGATTCTAGTGTCAAGTCAGATCTATTTGAAGAGAACTTCAAAGAACTCAAGAAGTGGGTGGATGTGAGATCCTCTAGATATGGAACCTCTTTGTTATACGTGAGAGACGTCAAGAGCGGCTTGGAACTGCACTAAAGGTACTTCTTTTAATATCTTTAAAGTAATGTTATTTGGATTTATGTGGAAAATAATTTGCCATGGCAAAACAAAAAACCATTCCCTGAATATCCAACTCCCAAAACTTGATAATTTCAAAAGCTTAATATTACTAAATGTAGTTCTAATAGCTACTTAAGTATCAGATCTATATTCTCTTGGAGTTCTAATACCTAGTCAAATATCAAATGTATATTCTGTTGGGGTAATAAAAGAACCCTTGTGCAAGTAGAATATGGATGACCTATGAGCAATGTAAAATTGTTGTAGAGCTCCTTTTTCTGTGAGCTGAAAATATTGGACAGTGAAATCAGATTCATTTGTTTCTGTTGAGGAGGAATCTCAAAAGATGATTTTGCAAGTTGACTAGAAAGAAATCGAGTGAGCCCAATCCTTATGGCCTTCATATGATATCACTGAGGTGCCCCTGCAAAGGCTACATTTCTGTTTTAGTCTCTTTGTGTTCTTGACTGCAATCTGACCCCACTCCCATCAATGGCCTCCAATCAAATTTTAGTTTTAGGCATTTCTAATATCCTATGACTGAGGTGTTTCTTCTAAGTTCTAACTAATAATGCATAACAAAAGCCCCTTATACGCAATATACCTTGATTAACTTCTAAGAGCACACTCAAAAGGCTTCATATCCCTTATTTCAATAGACATGTCAAGTTTGTACACCAAACAAGACATTACATCAGCTATTAGCTATTACGCAAAGTTGCATATATATTCCATTCTCTAAGGCTTCATCTTGCCTGACTTGTTAAACCAGGTGCTAAGTGACATGATCCAAGAGGATGGCCAACCTCCCAAGAAGAAGTTTTATGATCTGAAACTTTCATTGCTGGAGCAGATTGGGTGGCATCATCTCGTGTCCTACGAGAAACAATGGATGCATGTGCGGTTCCCTGCGAGTCTCCCTCTTTTCTAAGCTTTTGCTTCACTATACAAGTCTGCGCTCTGTATCAATGTGCTTCCCATTGCAATTTCCCTGAGAAATAATGATCATCCCTGATGAGGAGGAAGAACTGAATAAAACCTTTGGAATAATAAATCTTTCAGTTTCTTAGCATGTTCCCAGAGTAGTGGTTTTAATCTTAAACAAGGGTTGTCTCCTCAGATGTTCTTGCTTACATAATTAACTTCATATCCTGTTCTTGTACTATAATTCAGCTACAAGGTAAGACTTGACAATTCACGAATTTCCCATAAGAGTTCTAATATTCGAGGCAAATTTTAGGATTTAATATATAATCCTAAAACTGCCCTCTAGCCTCTAGGGAATTGGTCTAATATGAATTTTTCTTCCAAATTAGCTAAGTTTCTGCTAGAGAAAGATGGCCAAACAAAGATTACATTGGCTGAAGAGACTACAAAAGCAAGTTTGACCACCCAATTCTCTACTTCAAATTTATACATATGTTGCTCAAAATAACACATAACAAATACTATAAAGTGTTATTCATTTAACATTAACCAAACGAGGGAAAAGACATTCATTTATCCCTCTCAAGTGGATGAGTACAACAGTTTCAGTGCCTAGTTAAAGCACTAAACACTCATCATCCCTCACTAAGTACTTGATACAACACAAGAAACCTATATATATATCACTCATAACCTCACAAAGACCTGTAATTGCCCTAACAAATGGGAGGTGAAGAAAGAAAAAGGCCATTTAGAGAAAGGGTCTCCCACTTCTCAAAGAGGCTTAAAAATGAGAGGCAGGCCATGTGTAGGTCTAAGGGAGAGCAAGATAGATGGGGCATGACGATAATTAGGGGAGAGGGAAAATGAAAACCTAGAAAGGATTAAGGTTAATACAACTCTGTACTCCATAGCAGTCAAATTCCTCCCTATGCACATTCTCCCTCCGAACCCAAATGGCAAGAATCCCATCTTGTGATTGCAGCCTCCGAATATGTCGTCCTTAAACCTTTCGGGTTTGAATTCGTACACGTCGTCGCCCCAGAGGCTCTGATCATGATGCATTGATACAACGTCGATCCACACGTTGGTGCCGTTGGGGATCACTAGGTTGTCCACTTGAATGTCCTGCCTTACTTGCCTTTGAACGTTGGGAGCCGGAGAGTACAGACGTAGTACCTCATTCATCACCCAACCCATCTGCACAACAAGAGAGCATACATCATTTTCTAGCTAAAACGCGCTCTTGGTTATTCAACTATGCAATTACATAAACTTCTTTAACTTTCATGACATAATATGATTATATGACGAGTGAAATATATTTACTGTATGATTGGTGTAAAGTTCAAGAAAAATAATCAATATTGATTTAATTAAACTAAACCTGATTTAAATAAATTTGTTTTCAAATGTTCAAGGTTACAAACAAATGTTGAACACTGGGACTACCTATCTATGTATATGTTAGTAAATAGTAGTAAATGAATAAAAATAAGGTTTTGGTGGGTCGGTGAAACCGAGCAAAATCCCATAGTTGGGGCCCAGAGGTCGGGGGGTCAGGGTCCTGGTGGGGGTTTGGTGGTTGCGTGGCCGCGGTGCGGCGGTCGTTTTCAGTCAGTTACAAACACACATTCACCTGAGGGATGAGGAACGGTCAAATAATGGGCCACGTGGCACATGAATAGTGGGTGCTCCACGTCGGAAAATGCATGGTTTAGAGCCAAGCATGCAGAATAGAACGATTATAAGGGAAAAATTAATTAATATTTGAAATAATTTAAATTATTTGGCATCAAAGTATACTGTATAGATTTCAATATTAATATGACTTAATTTTTATAGTATTTATTTATTTTTAAACTAGATTTCCTAGTGTGCAATCCCACGTTGTCCCATCCCAACACATCAATTGGAGTACGGACAAACTATCTAGAATCTCTACCAATCACAACGTTGACCATGAAACTCTAACTTGGACCATTTACATGTAAAGATGAAGAACTTTCATTTCATGTCCCTCTAACTATCACATAATACTAAACTACTCAACCCAAGAAAGTGACTTTCTAAGTCAATGCAGTTATTTCTATGCACCCAAAATGATATCATAACATTTTTTTACTCATCCATTAAGCAACAATTTAATTCAAATAAATTCTGTTGGGATCGAACCAATAATATAATAATGACAATATACTTATAGTGTGATTAGTTATATGAGAACTGTGTATACCAATCACATAATAATTGTATTATCACTTGTTATGTAATTGACTGAAAATTATGATAAAATTTATTAGTCCGAACTTAAATTTGTAGTAACGAGCCATGAAACTTTTCATTTCAATTCCTATCTTTTTCTCCTTTCTCACTAAACCTTAGATTTTTCAATTAGCAACATAACGTGCATGTTGGCGTATAAAGACAAAGGCTTACCTTCTTAAGTCCAGCAAGCATTGTGGCGTCGATACTCTTCCCATCTCCAATCACTTCTTTGATCTCCTCCCTCAGCTCGTTTTGCCACTCGGGGTGGAGGCCGAGGAGGAGCAGGGTCCATGTCAGTGCCAGCGCTGTCGTCTCGTGGCCGCCGAAGAAGAAAGTCTTGCACTCGTCCACCAGCTCCTTGGTGGTCAGAGCCCTCTTTTTCCGGCCATCCAATGTGTTCTCAGCCAGCAGCAGCCCAAGGAGATCTTGCTCCGGCTTCCCACTCGGCCGTTTCTCACTTCTTTCAGTGATTATCGACCTGAGAAGGTCGTCGATTTCCCTGCCTAGTGCCTTCGCTTTTAGGGTTTTTTTAGGGTTCAAGAACTTGCCGAAGGGGACGCCCACGTAGCGGTTGGATTCGAAGAGTGTAATCTGCATCTCCCTTAATTTTTCCAACACCTTTCTGCCGTTTTCGTAGCTTATGCCGAAGCTCGTCTTGGCGATTATTTCTCCGGCCGTGCTGATGATTTCTCTCTCCACGTCAATTTCCGGCAGACCAGAGTTGATTTGGTCGGCCCACCTGTCCAGCATTTTCGTAGTGGAATCCACCATTAAGCTCGCCATAGCCTGTCAACCAATATAGGTTCGGTTTCATAACTCTAACCATAACATGTACGTAGTTTGGTCAAAATTAAGTTTTCTTGATCGAAAAATTCTTATCCGAATCAAGTTCGGCCAAATAAACCGATTACAAAACAAGTGTGATGCATTTGTCATATAATTAACTTTGGTCCAACCAAACCCGATTTGAGTTAAAACTTTTCTTCTTGATCATACACAGAATGTGTAAAGATTAGTATAAATTCTTGTAATGAATTGTATAGATATATGTATGTATACCTTCAAGTTGGCTGGAGAGAATGCAGGAGTAATGACATGCCTGTGTCGGACCCAATCTTCACCTTCAACCATGACAAGACCACTACCAAACATGGGCTCTCTGTCATGTTTAAAAACATTGGGTTTTCCCCAACTTTTACCGTTAATGTCAGCAGACATCTGCTTCAGAAATTCAGGGTCTGCTATGTAAAGGAATGGCTCTGTGCCCAGCCAGTAGATTAGCACTTTCCCTGCAAACATTTTAATACATGCATGAAGGATCAATCTTGCCAGTTCAAGTCTCTCTCAACTCATCAGGTGTATATATTTATGTACATCATGCATGCATGCAAGAAATCAAATCAGAAAACTTCATGTATGATAAAGCAACAACATGCATGCAGCTATAGTGAGTGTTGAATTCTTACCATGGAGTTTCTGCCAGAGAGCAAAGTATGGGAATGCAGTGGAATGGATGTCATTGGATATGCTCAAAGAAGATGATGATGATGAATCTTTCTTCTTCAGCCTTTTCATGTCATTCAAATTTCCTAGAGGGAAAGTAGGTTTTGGCCCAGAAAACCCATTTGCTTTGAGCTTTCTGTAAGCAAAATAAGGCAAAACCCACCATGAAAGCAACAACCTCCCCACCATAACCAACATAAATAGCACACTTAGAGCTAAAAAGAGTTGCAGTGATGATTCCATCTCTGTGTGTGTGTGTGTTTTCTTTTAAAAATAGTTTGCTTGATCTTGATGATGATGATGATGATGATGATGATGATGATGATGATGATACTGCGCGCAGAGATGAGTTTCTGCTTATGATGATTCGTAGTTGTTCAGTTTTGAGATGATGATGATGAAAATATGAACATAGAAAGAGGGTATTTATAGGAGAAGGGTATGTATGGTAGGGGGTGGGGAACGAAGAACGTCAAATAATTGACTGAACAACTACCGAGTTTGAACAGTTTTAATGTCTGTGGGGATTTGGATTTGGATTTGAATGCTTTTGTTTTCATTCTGTGTTTATTTCATGTCTGATTTTCACTGAATTGTCAAAGTTATTAAAAATCCTCCGTCAAAACCCAAACCCTCTCTCTCTCTCTCTCTCTCTCTCTCGAAATTCCGGCTCAGACTCGGTCCACATTCTCCTATTTATATTGAAGCCGGCTCCTAAAGTCACCTTTGTCCCACCTATAGGACGTACGTCCCTTTACCCTTCACCCTTCACCCATTCCAATATTATAAATGTTTTCCTCATTTTTATTTTTCTGCAGAAAAAAGTATCTCCAAATTTCTCCTTTTTCTATATATAGCCCAAAAACTGATGTTTGGTTATTGCTACACCATTACTTTAAGGAATTACTCCGTTATCCTATCATAAGATTTGATATAATTATACGTAAATTTTTTGTGATTTAAAAATATTATATTTAGTATTTATGATGTTCTTTTTTATCCAACAAATAAATTCATTCCTTTAATAAAGTTCACGAGAATTGCTCATGACATTAGTAAAAAAAATTGAATGAACGTTCATATTTATTTTCGAATGACTAATTACTACATATTTATTGATGGATCAATTCATGTAATTTTTTGTAATTATTATTTTAAATTAAATTATCATTACGACTAAATATTTATTACAAAAGCTATGAAAGAGAAACAAAATACATTATTAATTTATTTTATTTAGAAAGTGAGGGAATATAAAAAAAACCTCAAAAATCCAAAATTTAGAAAGTAAATTTATTATTATAATAATGATTGTGTTCGGGTCCGAATCCTGGTCACTAAGTCCACAACAAAACTTGAGACCCACCCTAAAACCAGACCAATTCACAAAAGTTAAACTCGAACCCACCAGCACAAACTCGTTTTATTCAAAATAAGACCTCAATTTACCCGAATCCATTACCATGCATATCAGAGTGTACACAATTCGTAAATATGATTATATAAAATCCAATAAATTTTTTTTGGTATACACCAAATATCAAATCGATTTCTATCTATTGATATCGAAATTTCAATTGTATTGATATTTCCAAACAAACACCCATACATATCCCATGTTAACCAACTTGAATAGAGAGAGAGAGAGAGAGAGAGAGAGAGAGAGAGAGAGGAGAGAGAAGGGTCAAATAAATAAAATACTAAACCACAGAGAATAGGAAGAAAAGGATATATGTAGTTATGTCTGTAGGACACACTGAAAAGAAAGGAGGCATTCTTGTATCATTTTGCTCGTGTGCCTAACGTTTCATCAATGCTTGGTCTTTACACGTGTAATATTACATATACATACATACATGGATGATGGCATTTCTTTAATTAAAATTCCCTTTCATCCACAAAAAATATTTAACTGACTCCCTTTGAAATTTCATTCAACGATTGGCTTCTCCATGCATGCGCTCCGGCCATCTCCATTCCAATTTTTCTCTATCTTATTATTTTAAAATTAGAGTCAATGATGATCAATTATTACATACATAGAAATTAACCTTAGGAACATCAAATATATATATTACTTTTTAATACCAAAATAAAGAAATTTTATTAAGGGGTTTATTTTTCTTGTTATTAAAAATCAAAGCTTAGCTTTTCGGCCAAGATTCATACACAATAATTAACATTAATTTGTCAATAATTATTTAAAAAAAAAATAATTATATGTATATTGGTTCAATTAATATAATTAAAAATGATGAAACGTATATATGACAAACTCACATATAAATTATTTTATTTTAAAATACTTTTGTGCTTTTAATTGTTATTTAATTATATATTCTTTCGGCGTCTACTAATTACTTTTCACTTCCATAACGAAGTTGTATTTTATGGACCGGAGATATGAATCAGGTCAATGTAGAGAACCCTTTTGAAAACACGACTATTCCGACCAAACTGTAGGTATAAAGTGTTGGTCTTCAACAATAAATAATAGATTAATTTTCAATTCAGTAATTGCCTCTTCTTTACGAACTAATTTAACTGTATTTACTCAAATTAATCTTTTCACATACTATTTTTTTCAAACATATAATTAATTTGTTTGTTTCTTTTCCCCAATTATATATAAGTAAATTATTTTCTGCTAGCCATGTTTGATTTTTTTATAGTCTTTCACAAAATTATAAATAATTTGAATTTAATAGAGAAAGCCCTGATCTTATTTTTAATTAAGAAATAAGATTTTTGAGGGATTATAAATAATAATAATAATAATAATAATAATAATAATAATAATAATAATAATAATATTATTATTATTATTATTATTATTATTATTATTATTTTTGGAAGGAACCTACATATAAAATTTTAATTAAAATATTACTTCTAGTGGTAATAACTCAGTTCTTGCAAAAATTTTCCTGTTGCAGTTAATTTTTCTAAATACCAAAAGACTTTTGAAATTCTGCTTTAATTAAATTATGGCTTAAATGCATTTTTGGTCTAATAATTTAAATTATTTAGCATTTTCGTTCTTTAACTTTATAAAGTTGCATTTTGGTCCTGTACTTTTCTTAGTTTTCGCAATTTCAATCCTTCTTTTCAGCCTTCTTATGGGAAAAATGCATGTACATCTCACATGACATTCTATAATTAGGGTACTATTCAATTGCTCGTTCTTGCCAACATTTTTGTCCTTTTACATTTTAGGATAGTATTTTGGTCCTACATCTTTTTAATATTTGCAATTTTAGTCATTTTTTCTCTTAAGTTCACCATTCTCATTGGTGGGCTGGGGTAAACTCTAGTAAAAAAAGAATTGAAATCACAAATTGAAATTACATGATAAAAATGCTAGTTTAGAAAGTTAAACAACGGAAACACCAAATAACTAAAGTTACAATACCTAAATACATTTAACCCTTAAATTATTCTCCTTTCAAAACATTTAAACTTTTAGATGATGTGATACTTTAACATGATCTCGAAGTCTATCCAAACAATTTGAATCTCATAAATATCTCAAACGCAAAGTTTACATACGAAGATATTAAATAATTTTTCTATCTAACAATTTAAATTTTAGATGAGATGATTGTTTATTATTTTGTTTCATTTCAATAATTGAGGCCAATGGTGTTATTGGTAAATTCGTTTTCACTCTTAAAAAGTCTTGAGTTCAAATTATATTGATACCGTACGTTCCATCAGGGAATGATTAGTCCAACGATTTGAACTTAACGTACCTAATTTATATGCTCGATGAATTTTGAGTTTAAAATTTGAATAAAATGAATTATTTATATTTATTTGACCATTCTTCTAACAAATAATTATATTTCAGTTACGGACTATTGATTGCTAATAATCGTGTCGGTGCCACAAATATTATATTCTGACGTAATCACATATGTTTATAGGATAAACCAATGCCGGGCCCACCCCCGCAAAAAAAAAAAATAAAAAAAAACAGAATATTCCAGAAAAAGGAAAATCGTGTCTTACATGCATTTCAAATATGGAAGTCATCTTCCCAAACGCGATTTAGATACTTCAATACGTACGGATCTAATTGAATTAATATTAAAATCCCATCATTAAACAAATTATAAATAATTGGCGACAACGTGGACCTAAATAACGACTTATTCATCTCGAGCTGCAAAAGACAAACGTAAGTGTAAAATCAAATAACTGATTATCAAATAATTAATCAGTCAAATCACAATTAATTATGTGAACTTTGGTGCCTCTTTGCCCCCTCTTAATTAACGAATCTCATCATTAAATGTAAGAACAAATAATTAATTAGCGACATTAAGTTAAGTGACAATTAATGATGTGAACTTAGATATTGGGCGGCTATATTAATAATTAGCAAAAAAATAAGTTCAATGACACCTAAGTGGGTGTTTGGTTAAGTTATTTGCAACATTTTTTAAGATATTTTAAGAGTCTAAAAATATTTAATTTTATTTTAACATAATTTTTTAAAGTGTTTTAATAAATAAAATGAGAGAGTGATTGGCATAATAATCCCTTTATATTGCAATAAGGATCGAAAAATCCATCAAATTATTGATTTACAATTATATAAATAAATAACTTTGTGGGTGTGGGGGGCGGGGGGGGGGGGGGGGGGGGAGGAGTTGTATGAAGAGTAAAATTGAAATATTAATAAAATTATAAGTGTGTTTTTGTTTTGAGGATTTTATAAGTTCAGCCAAATGCCCACTTAAGCGAAATTTGATATGTATTGCAAGGAATTTATATATTTTCTATGTAAGCAATAAGTAAAGTTATCATGTGAATATATCGAATAACAATCAAATTACAGATAATAATGAAATAACAGATTATAATAGATTCATATAAATTGAGTAGAATATGCTCAGTACTTCTTGTATAAATCAAATTCATGGCTTTATATTTGTTTATAAGGTCTCGATCTTAAACTCAAAATCTCAGCAAACACACACACAAATATTTATGATTAATAATTTAGAGCCTAATAAAATGACGGTAACTTATGTGAACTCTAACCTACGAAAAATTGACTTGACTCTTACATGAAAAAAAAAAAAAAAAACATATATTATATCATTATTTTTATGAGGATGCTGAACTTTTTATTAAGTGCGACTTACAATTCTGACAACATGTGTTTCAAGAGGAGTTCTTTAGAGACATCATATTGGGCTCGAAATTTTCTACGAAAAATCTTGAGTTGAAACATGGACACGTGCTTAGGATCTAATCACCATTCAACTATATATATAATCTTGAATTGATTGGTGTAATCATGTTTTTACAAGGCAAAAATTCAAATTTAACTGCCGGAATATCAATCAAAGTCAACCGAGGAACTGCTTTTTAGGTTCAAATTAATTGTCATAAAGGGCAGCAAGCATGCCTCGGTTTTTTGCTGTCAAACTTAGAAGCTCAATTGATTAATGATATGAGGTTCATAAAATTTAAAAGTAAAAAGTAAAATGTAAAAATGATTCATAAACATGACAACATTACGAAACAGTAAAAGGATTCTTACATCTTTTACTCATATCATCTCGATCCCAATGATGTTACAACTAACTTGAATGATACGATATCAGTTAATTAAATCAACGAAGCTCAATATTACAAGTCATGTTACGACATGTTTAAATGTACTATGAATACTTCAATGATAAGTTGAGAGTTATAGGATTAATACTAGGAACCTATTCAAAAAGTGTTTGCAAATACTTATTTCAGCACTTATCAATAGCTTATTATTGAAAATAAGTTGAATGTTTTAATCTTACGACGTCTGTTTTTTATCTATTTAAATTAAACTGATTTAATTCAAAAATTATAAGTATTAATTTATGCGTTTTTATCTCCAAACACTCCCAACTTTGAATTTGTGATTTTGGGCATAAAACCTTGAGGATTGAAAGTGAAGCAGCAAGGAACATGAACATCCATGCAAATGCAATCATAAGAGGAACCTTTTACGAGGTCCGATGCAAGTAATTAACAATTGGGGTTAGAAGCAATTCATCATATGGAGCACGTGCATGGCACGCCGTGACCGACCTTGACCAATACATGGATAGAACATGTAAGAAAAAGATTTGGCTGCAATAAGACACGTCATCTTGTATTAATTGTACATAACTCACTTTTCCTTCCTTTATATCTTTTTACTAAAATCAAACGTCTCTTTTCGTTCTGTAATACCATAACTTAAAAACCACATTAGTAAAATTTCAATAGTATATATCACAAATATAAGGATTTTTTTTTTCCCCGTTTAATACTTGTATCGATCTCTATAGATTTGCTAGTAATTATCAAGTGGGATCAGACTTTACATGTCTACGCACACATACATATAATACATATTTTAATGCGAATACTTATAAACATCGATAAACAGACTTACATAAATATATGACTTACGACTTAATCGATACCCCATCGTGAGAGGTATCAATATCATCCTTTGTAGCTTTGGTCCGGTAGGGAGGAGCTGCATGATTTTGTAAAAATGCTTTATATAGCTTACGACTCACCAATGCTCCATAAGTATTGTCCCTCTATTTCGTATAAAACTCATTTTTTTTTTTTTTTAAATGATGTATTGCTAAGAAAAGGAGGCCTTATGGCTTACAACTTGCTCAAACGCATCGTCTGCAACCAAAGTAAGTCGCATGTCTCCATTGCAATGATAAAAGTCGAATTTAAGATTTTATTTCGTTAAATAGAGAGTTTTATTACCTGAATTTCATCATAAATGTAAGAGTTCACTAAAATCGCATTTTTGGTCCCGTATGTCAGGATCTTTTTTCATTTAATGTCATTGGACAAAAAATGCACGTGGTGACTAAAATTAAGAAAATTTTCGACTTACGAAATGCAATATGAGAAAATCATAACAAATAAAATTAAATTGAAAAAAAATCTAATGTATCACACAATCATATGTAAATTTTCCCTTCACAAACATATGTAACACAAACTTAAACAGTCTTTACTGTCCTAATTTTTAAAATTCAACGTTCTATTTTCTAGTCACGAAAATAAGCTTTTTATAATATATAAATATAAATTATAACAAACTTTTCGAACAAATCCTTTCACATATACGTCGCAATATATATGTACATATTTATCACAGAAATACTTTTCGTACTTCATTTAATACAGGACAGGAAACACGTTTTATGGAGATGAAGAGGAATATGAACATCACTTTGCTTGTGAATGGAGACTAATTAAGGACGCTTGAAGTCGCATTTTCAGAGTTGACCAAAGGATTTGAAAACTACAAACCAAAATAGTCTTAATTGGGTTATTTTTATATTAATCACAGGGGTCAAACTGTCATTAAATTATAATATTTGATTGTGGTCTGCACACGTACTTCAAACCCTTTGTTAATTATAAATCCACTAATTATGATTATTAAAAAAAAAAGGTATTTAAGATGGAGTTGATAGTGAATCAAATGTAATTTTATATAATTTTTTTTAAAAAAAAATAGGCATGAGCCTATATAATCCGTCATTAATGATGTAGAGGTATGCGCACTAATACTCGTTAATTAATAATTAATCATCATTAGTGAGAGAACGCGTAGAACAATTTATTTATAATAAAGTTATATTATGTAATTATGTGATAGTTTGTAATTAAGATGTGATGACTGAAATGTTTTGAGGAAAATTTATCAGATTGATATAATAATATTTTGATATATTAAAAAGAACGTCAACCGACCACAAAATAAAGGACAAATGCTACGTGATATTGGAAAATATACGCAGGTTAAATATTTTAATTATTTATTAGAGAGAATAATTGATTAATATTAATATTTTAATATATCCTCATTACATACAACTTTTGCACATGAAACAATTTTTTTTTTTTTTCACAAATAAATGGTAATGATATTTGAACTTAGGATCTCTCATTTGGTCTGACTCTAATATTATATTAAATAATTATCTTAGAAGAATTATTGAATATTAATATCTTAACTACGATATGTAGTTTATACTATTAAAATTGATAAGTTGATTTCCGTAGAAGCATTGGTATAATTGTCTTATAATGAAAAACAATTATTTGTTGTATAGAAATTTATTTATTTTTATTTATTCCTATTTTTTCTAAATTATTTTTATTTTTGGTTCTCTTTGTTTATTCACTCAACATGTCTACAGTAGAAGTTCTTAATTATATATATATCATACTTAAACTTGCTCTATTTATAACACTTGTATTTATAAAATTATATAATTTTTTTTATAAATTGATTCCATTAATTAATTAATAACAACGATAACCTTATATTATATGAACAAAAACATTTGAAATATCAGAATTTAATGCCAATATGGCAAAAATGTATTACATATATAAAACTTGTTAATTAATTTTCAGTCTTATAATCTTTTCTTTTATATGAATTTGGTCACAGTATACTTGAAAAGAAAGAATAATTAGAAGTATCATGGAACATAATTTTTGTTTTTTAAACAAAAGTTACACAAACATTGAAATCATGTGTAGAATCCAATCCAACCCGATTTTTTCAGTAATCATCGTTTTAATATTTCTTGTTTTCTCATGCCATTCAACTACGAAAACTTGTCAAGTTTCTACAAAGGGGGGTTTGAAACTTGAGGTGAGGAAATGAATGAGGATTTTGTCTTAACGACAGATTCAGAATTTTTGACCGATAAAGATCTTGATTTAGGTAGGAGATTGAGATCGAGGTCACTCCAAGAGTATTCTAGATGAAATATAAAATTTAAAGAGAGAGAGAGATTGTTAGGCTCATTGAGAGGTCTCCAGCTAAGATCCTCGGTTGTTTAAGTCATAACGAAAGTATTTATAGGGCCAAATGTACCAATTCGTCTGGTCCATGTGGCATCATCTTCAGTTGGGTGTGGCCAGACAATCAACAACCTTGATCGACGATTACGAGAGCCAACCCTACCTGAAATCTATGTACGTGGATCCTTAGTATATGTAGTATCGAGAATCATAATATTCCCCTCAAGATCATATCTTAATGAAGGTTGATTTATTTATTTAGTAATTATATATTTTTTATTATTTTTGTTACTTTCCTCATTATAAATATTGATTTGCTTGATTATTATCCAAAATTTAAATTTCTTACAAAATAAATAAAGTGATCAAAATGTAAAAATTGAGAGTATTTTAAAATAATGGTTATAAAAGAAAAAAAGTTGATATGAAAATATTTTATTAAAATAAAATAAATTGGTGTATTACCAATTTATTTTTATGAAATTATCATACTACCCTTAAAAGTATATTAAAAAAATTGTAGGGTAAATTTCAGCCATTTATTAAATATAAAAAGAATAATTACACTCCCTCCCCTAAGGTTTGGTGTAATTACACGTAAACCCCTTGTGGTTTGAAAAATTACATCTACTACCCTTGGAATTTGTTTCCGTTTAACAAATAAAACCTTTTATTAATCAACAGTCAGAGCTATATATATAAAAAAAAAAAACAGTCACAGAAAGAAAATCCCAAGAAATTCCATTGCATTTTCACGAAAATGTCTTAAGTTGTAATAAACATTTTCTCACCAATTTACAAATTTTCACTTATTTTAACTTAGCATTAATTGTATATCCAAACATGCATATTCATTTAACTTAATTTAAATTATAGTTTGAAAAGTGCTCAATTTAAGTGCTTGCAAATGCCCCACATACAAATATATATAGACAGAGAGAGAGAGAGAGACTCTTGTTCAGGAAATATATAACATTTTTTTTATAATTTTCGTGAAAACATGTAAAAGCATTGAGAATGACATAAAAGTGTGTTAAATCAATCAAGTACTGAGTTGAGGCCACATTTGAGTTTAAGGAATCTTTGTTGGGTTCACAACAATCATATATTAATTATTAATATCAAATAACTATATATAAAACAACAACACGTACTACTAAAATAAAATTATATAGTTATATCTAAGAATAAGGGTAAATTGCATAACACCCCCTGTGTTTTAGTGAGATAGCGTAAAATCCCTCTGTGTTAATTTAATAGGTAAAAAACTCCCTGTGTTTTATAAAATATAGCAAAAAAATCCCTATCTTTTAAAAAAACGGAGAGTGGCTCACACTCGCCTGTTGTGCGAGTGGGCTTCACTTTTTGTCTTTTTGATGATTATTTTAAATATGTAAATGTCCATTTTGCCCCTTTCTTTCATAGCTAAATACATTTTAAAATTTAAATTAATATACTTATATTATTTTATATCTATTATTAATTTAGATATAATAACAAATAAACAGTATATAATTTTTTGAAAAATAAAGTTTTTAATTTAAAACTCAAAATACAAGTTTAATATTATAAAATTATTTTTAAATTAAAAACTTATATGAAATATGATTTAAATATAAAAATACCTAAACATTTTTAAAAATTAAAAATTATTAATTTAATATACTAAAATTATTTTTAAGTTAAAATAAAATATAAAAATCAATTATAATAATTTTTCTTCTTCTTCTCCGTCGCCGGCCTCTAAGGCGACGTCGCCTGGATTTGGCCGCGCCCCTTCCAAAAGGGGGCGACGCGAGGTCGCCCCCTTTGCAGGGCGACATCCCACTTCTGTACGAGGGGGACAACGTCGCAGGGGGCGAGGCGACGTCGCCCAGAATAGTCTGGACGACATCACCGTCGCCCAATTCAGGCGGCGACGGCCTCGCCGCACGGGTAGGCCGTCGCCGCCTTCAAATATATATATATATATATATATATATATATTATATTTATATATAGTTAGATTATATTATAATATATATTGTATATATAGTGTATATATAAATAAATATAAATAAAAAATATATATAAACTACTTCAGATCTGGACCGTTCATTTTTTTTCAATTGAAGATCAATAGTTATTATAAGAAGGGTATAACGGTCAATTTATCAAAAAATTAACGCTGTTAGGGTTTACTTAACGGAAGGGGAGAGTATGCAATATTTTTAAAAACACAAGGGTTTTTTTTTACCTATTTTTTTAACACAGGGGGTTTTTAGCTAAAATTTGAAAACACAGGGGGATTTTATGCAATTTACCCCTAAGAATAATTATTCTCCTTTTTTAAAATTTGGTGTAATTACACATAAACTCCATGTGATTTGGAAAATTGCATTTAGCACATTTGAGGTTTGTTTTCATCTAACAAGTAAGTCCCCGAGTTAATCAAAATTCACCAAATTTTCTGATATTAAAAAAAAAAGCGAATAAAAATTTATATTTACCCTCAATTGACTCATTACTGACTTATTATAGGTCAAATAATTTTTTTCTGACTAAACTACCATTATATTGGCAAAGACATACATCCTCTCATGCATTAATGCATGAACACGTATGATGGTAATTTGATCATAAAAATATTTATTTGATTTGCAATAAATCAGTAATATGTCAATCGGAGGTAAATATAATTTTTTTCTTTTTTTTGTTAATATCCGCAAATTCGGTGAATTTTGACCAACGATGAGACCTATTTGTTAGACGAAAGCAAACTTCAGGAGTACTAGATGTAATTTTTCAAACCACAGGGGAAGAAAGTATAATTATCCTTTATATCTAATCAACAAAGAAAAAAGCGATACCTACTATATATTAACTAAAAATTCATTCCACATGTTAACAGAGTTCGAACACATAATTATAAAATTATGAAATCTCAACTTTGTCAATTAAATTAAGGGTAAATTGCATAAAACCCCCCTGTGTTTTCTAATTTTAGCTAAAAACCCCCTGTGTTAAAAAAATAGGCAAAAAAACCCCTGTGTTTTTAAAATATTGCATACTCTCCCCTTCTATCAAGTAAACCCTAACAGCGTTAATTTTTTTGATAAATTGACCGTTATACCCTTCTTATAACAACCATTGATCTTTAATTGAAAAAAATTAACGGTCCAGATATGAAGTAGTTTATATATATTTTTTATTTATATATACACTATCTATACAATATATAATATAATATAACTATATATATAATATATATATATATATATATATATATATATATATATATATAAAATTGAAGGCGGCGACGCCCTTGCCGCACGGCGAGGCCGTCGCCGCCCGAATTGACGTCGCCCCCTGCGACGTCGTCCTCCTCGTACAGAGGGGGACGTCGCCCTGCAAAGGGGGCGACCTCGCGTCGCCCCCATCCGCCGCCCCCTTTCGGAAGGGGGGCGGCCAAATCCAGGCGTCGTCGCCCTGGATCTGGGCGAGGTCGCCCAGATCTAGGGCGACGTCGGCTCGACAGTAGTGGCCGGCGACGGAGAAGAAGAAGAAAACTATTCTAATTTATTTATATATTTTTATTTTAACTTAAAATAATTTTAGTATATTAAATTTGTATTGCATTAAATTTAAAATTTAATTTTTAAAAATGTTTAGGTATTTTTATATTTAAAATATATTTCATATAAGTTTTTAATTTAAAAATAATTTTATAATATTAAACTTGTATTTTGAGTTTTAAATTAAAAACTTTATTTTTTCAAAAAATTATATACTGTTTATTTGTTATTATATCTAAATTAATATTTTTCATAATAGATATAACTTATTGTAATATATTGAACCCAATATATAATTTGAATTTAAATATAATATATATATATAAATAAAATAGTATAAGTATATCAATTTAAATTTTAAAATATATTTAGATATGAAAGAAAGGGCAAAATGGACATTTACATACTTAAAATAATCATCAAAAAGGCAAAAAGTGAAGCCCACTCGCACAAAAGGCGAGTGTGAGCCACTCTCCGTTTTTTTTAACGGATAGGGGGTTTTTTGCTGTATTTTATAAAACACATGGGATTTTTTGCCTATTAAATTAACACAGGGGAATTTTATACTATTTCACTAAAACGCAGGGGGTGTTATGCAATTTACCCTTAAATTAAACCTCTTTGCCCCTCCTTTTGAAATTTAAGGATACCTTATTTGGGCGGGGAACAGTAGGCCTACTGCCAGTTCAGTGCCAGTTCCCGTACCACTGCACTTTTCCTAAATCAAATCTTAAATGAGATTCCTTTGTGGGGTATTTATTTTCCAGAAATCAAGGAAAATCAATTTTCGCATTATTGTCCTTCTTTTCGTTTTTATTCACTGAATATGAACCTATTTATTCGACGCAAGTGAATGTGAAGTCCGTGTGATTGAAAGCTGTACACTTTTATTCCCACTGAAACTGGAAATTTGATGCGTGAAATCACAATCATGTCTAGTTAGGAGGAATAAAATGATGTCGTCCGCTGTGACATGTGAGCGTACCCAAATATCTCATCACAAATTAAATCAATGTGAAATTTTGCACGATCGTCATAGTGCTATTAATTTTATTTATTTTAAAGTTCATTAAATAAATAGTTGTAATTATAATAATAATAATAATGATGAGGGATTATTATTAAGACGGATTCCACATAATTAATAGTCGACAAATAGCTACATACAAATATTACGTCGATGTTGTCGAGATCTCCTGCGACAAAAGGTGAGAATTTTTCATGGACAAGGTGTGATATACGTTTTTTTTCCCCATCCGACATTATCAAATTAAAGAGGAATGATAATCGAAAACGCCATCCCGAATACATAATAGTCAATAATGAATGCACATCCATACTCTAGTACCACATTTGACCATCCATGCCTATTTTCTTGAAAATATGCCAGAATTCCGGATCCAATTATCTAAAACACCTCAAGAACTCTGATCTTCACATTTTAGAGTGAGAACATGATGCAAGTGTTTCACCCTTTTGCTTTCGGCATTTCCCATTGACTCTTGATCCTGAGTGAGTATCAAAATGCAAAGGAGCATTATGTGTAAGAATTGAAGTGAAAAAGAATTCATAGGCGAGAAGTGAAGTCAATGATCCCACAAAAACCAATGATGTCTACGGTAGGACCAACTTTGCTACGTCTCAAGCCCCTCATCCGTCCCCATTTTTCTTTGAAAAAAGCAAGTTTATGTAGATTCATTGCACAGCCCCATTCCCATCATACTAATATTGAAACTATAGTGGCTGGCAAATAATCATTGCTCATCAATGTGTTCTTTTATTTTGAGAAACTTATTTCATCATTCATCCACACACATTAATAGTTTCCCCGAAAGAAGAGAACAGTTTACTATTTACGCCCACAAGTATCAGAAATATAAAAAAAGTATCCACCTGCCCACGTTGGTGTTCTTCGTTTTTAAGACATTTACATGTGGAAAACGAAGTGAGACGATTACAGGAATGATGCATAAGCCTACGAAGGAAAATTCTTATCCAAACAAAGACTGATTCGGTCAAACTAATCGCATAACAAATATAATACACTAATTATAATTGATCACCTTTTCTATATTATAGACCAACCATATGGTGATTGTATTATACTTGTCATTTAATTGGTTTAAGTATGATCAAACCCATTCCAAATTAGAATTACCTGTGTGAAGTAGGCCACTTGCCATGTGACCTCCAAGAACTACGAGTGGTTCCGTGCCATACTAAAAATACACCAACCACATGGCCTCATATTGCACACAGGGAAAAAGGAGGTTGGGCTTCTTGTTTAAAATGAGGACGTTTTTGCATCCAGAGGAACATATATAGATGGTGAAAAACACGAGTTCTTATCCTTTAACTTATGCCACTTTTTCACTCTTCTCTTTCCCACCTCCACACTCGTCGCTCTCAAACTTCCCTATCTAATAAACTATCAATGCCACAGCCATGCTCTGTTATCAAGTAAAAGTTTCTACTTTCAGATTTAAGCATAAATAAAACAGAGTTATTAATCATGGGTATAAAGTACATTGGTATAATCCAAGTCTTTGATATGAAGAATCAAGCATAGCAATACAAATGAAACACAGATGAAAACAAGCAACAGTGATCTTAATTATCTGTAGATCACATACGAGAAGGAATGAGTTATGTTGTTAAAAAAGCAAAAGAAAACTTGGACACGTATCTACATAATATCTCTCAGTTCGATTAACACTCGTTTCCCTCGCCCCTCACACCACCAACATTTCTACAGATAAGGACTAGTAAATGGGCACATAAAAGGGCGGTATTGTCGTTTCCAAAAATAAGAATAGTTGAATATGATTTAAATGTTGATGGAGGTGGGCGAGAATCAGTAGAAGAGTACATTATACTGTTTTTATGCAAAATTATACATTTTACTCATTGAGTCTTAATGCTCTTCTACTTGTATGCTTCAAGTGAACAGGTATATGCAATCAACCTAAACACCTGCTTTATCTATATCAGCACTTCACTTCCCTTTATGATGTTCACCTAAGAGGTGACATTGTCTTCATTTTTAAGTATTTAAGACCATGTTTTGTCATGTGGGTAAGGTACATTTGTACTTATCACATAATTTTTCAAATTTCTGAAATGGAATCGCGGGCAACTACATGTTATATACCCTGTACATTATTATATTTATTTATTTGCCTTTTCTTGAGGATGGCTATAATACTTTTTACGAGGAAGAGGATGATGAGAATGTAGGATTCACAAAGCAATTCAATTGAGCACAAGCAATAGCTCATAAATGACCTATATCAATTACTAACACATTGTTACTTTCTTTTAGTACAAAAAAGGTAGTCATCCTTTTACACTCAAATCCTAGTTCAGCAGGCAACGAAGTTTCCCAGGGGTACTAGCACAGTACATACCTGGTGCTAAGCACAACCTCGACCATGCCCTGAATGCAGCCAGAATAGCCTAACAGTCAGCAATGCTATTTCCATGCAAGTATGCTTTGAATAACATCCACCTTCGTAAGGGGCTCTTTTCAGCTAAGGCCTCACCTTTCATTACACATTACAACATTTTTACAAACCAAACACAGTTCTCCACTCAATGCATACCTGTGTTATCCACATGCATTATTCCAGCCAACACCCAGTTGGATTATGTGCTTCTCGTATATACTGCTACACCTGATCTCAGAACCTGTTTGATGCTCTGGCAGATGCTGCCTATATGCCGCATTAGAAAAGGCTGGAGGACCCAATTTGAGTTTATTGTCAGAAACTGGGTGGCCAACTGCAGGAAGCACAGACGCAGGGCATAGAGAACGATAAGATATTTAATAACTTAACTAGGCATGTATCACCTGGGCAAGGAATCCCATGAAGGCCAGGCAAGGCTCTTGAGGCATGCATATTTTCATCTTCCAATGAAGATCTCAAAGCCTGGATGCTCTCCAGCAAAAACTGCGTCTGTATTACCCTAATATGACTGAAGTCTACCATGTTGAATTCCAGACAACTTTGAGCTTCCCAATAATTTAGGAGATTTAAGAAGCAGTTATATCACTATACAGCATAGGGAGGACTTGATGCTGGCTAGATTAGACTACTAAGAGAATATCTTGAGTATTTTCTTTTTCCTCCTTAGAGAATATTACTGAATGACTTTTTGGTCCTCCAAGTGAAAAGCATAAGAGGGGGAGACAGGAGGAGATGAGATGAAGGATTGTCAACAAGATCATTGATGATAAAGTGCTTGTCCATATGAAAGAAATCAGAAGTGCTATTACAAAATTGAGATAAATAACGTGCAAGCCCTGAGTTCAGAAATCATGAAATAACATGATAGCCTCATCGAGATTCATCAAGGAAGATTCCAAAATAACCCTGACTTTCCCCAATAGCTTATATCTTTTTTCCAGCTCCCCAACGAGCTTCTCTCTAGGTAACTGAAGAATCTGGTACATATAGCATGGAGAAATCAGTTACTTCCCAAAGTATTAAGATGAACAGGGGGAAGAGAATGGAATGTTTTATCACTTAAGATTTTCCCTTCCATCAGAACAAGAAGGTTTTCTAATTTTATATTATGATGATAGAGGGGGTATTAGATATAGTATGTGCCAAATCACAATGGAAAATGTTGATTCACTACCAGAACTGTCATGAAACATATTAGACTAAGATGATATGAAGATGATAGAATGAACTCATCTAGGTACCTCTTTTCCCTTATCTTGCTCATGTGCAATTCTGAGTCTCAAATTTAAAGCGGCGTGGTACATTTCATCAAGAACATGTTCGCGAAGGGGCTCCTTATTTACTCTCCACAGCAGAAACAGTGACTGCTTAGCTCCACTGGTCATAACTTTCTGCAACACATTACACATATAATATCATGTACTTAAACTCTGAATTTCTTAATTTACTAAAGGATTAGGCAAAATGATATCACCGAACTAATTCAAATGCCACATTTCCACTTAAAAGAGAACCCAATCTAAATTACCATGAACAAATGTTAGGGTGGTGTATCTTTAGGGCCTTCCTCTCACATTTTTAATTCTGTTAGTCAATAATATCAAACCTAATCAATCCCTACTTAGTTGAATGAATCTTAACATGGACTGGTGCAATTAAACTCATAGATTTGCTAGCAACCAAGAGCAAAAATGTTAACAGAAGGAATAGGAAAAAGAATATAGGATTTATTTAGCTGAAAAGATTTTATACGTATACCGTATACCTCACACATTATTTTCTTTAGATTGTTTTATATGTTATCTGTCATACTTGACCACAGAAAGAATAACTGGTGCTTACTCCAAACACAATGTGCTTTGTGGAACTATGATAATGCAACAATTACCTCCATGTGCAAGTAGTCATCCTTCCAAAGCTTGTACAGAATCTTGATTGTATCTTTCTTTTCAACAAATGTAGTATCTGAAATCTGTAGAGATAAGAGGACCTTTCCAGATTATTCAGAAGAAATATTTTAAGTATTGAAATCTATAAATTCTTTTTCGTTATTTTACTAAAGTAAAGTATCATTTCCTTTTCCAACAGGACCATGACATGCAGATGTCGCCTAAAATTCAAATAATGATAATCATGGAATAAAGTTTAAGAGCCAATGTATTTAAATCTTAAGAAGATTACAGCGATAGTTAAACAAAATGTAGGATAATACACATAACAAACAGCAAACAATTAATGTAGCATAAAGGACTGAACAAAATAGAAAATGCAAATCCACAAGCTTCACATCAAACTACAACTTGATAAAATGACTGAAACTACCCAAAATGAAAAACCGAACTTCCCTATCCAAGCACGTAGTTCTAAGATATTATATTTTGGGCAAGCTTCTAGAGCTTAACATGTTTATCTGCCTCAAAAAGCATTAGACAAAGTTATTATTATAAATGACATTCATAAACATATTATATGAATAACATATAATACAAACATAATCTTGGAATTGATAATCTTTGAATTTCTTCAAGAGTGAAATATATGGATAAGAAAACTCTGAACTCTTTGACCTCCATTTCGAATGCTTTCCTTTGATCATCACATGTTAGGATTTGGGATACTAAGAAGACCTTTCACAAGGACTCCATGTCAATTGCAGAGTTGTATTGGTAAAATATATCAACTAATTGAAGCAAAATTTCCTGATATGATTCTGACTTTGACTTTGTTAACTTCAAGTACAATTAAGCATAACTATTAACTATATATATACGTATACACATATGTGTTGGCAAGGTATTGAGGTATTGTGAATATTCCAAAAGAAAACAAAACGAAGCATAAGTAGCAAACGAGCGCATATTTTACAAAATAGAAGCCAACATTTATCAATAGAGCAAGGTTGACTAGTGGGTGTCAGAATTAAATGTGCAGAAACTGCTCTACAACCTTTGGAAACTACATTTTTATTTATCTTTGACTGTCACATGCGGGCAGCAAATATAGCTTATTCCTAAATCAGGAGCACAAGCAAACTTGTTTCCATTTACCTTATAAGTGTTATTCACATTTCAAACAAATTATGAAATTTTACAGGTTGGCGAATTATAGAATTTTGCACCCTGACAACCCAACGGTACTGATCCTAAAATTAGGAAATGACAATGTTGCACAACAATATACTCCCTCAAGATTGTTATAATGTTAGTTTTACCTTATCAGACTCAAGAAACCGACCAGCCTTCGACAGTAACCTGAATATCCTGTAGGCCTCCCTCCCATATCTTCTCAATACAACAGATTCCACCTACACTCAAATGCAATTATCATAATATGCCGCCTGCATGAACTTTTAAACAGAGACCAACCAAGAAGAAGGTAAAGATTACAAACTTCTTCAATTTGAGCCGATTCAATGATCCCCTTTATATCTGTAGAGAGAGAGGGGGGTAAAAGCAGTGTATTAAAACTCTAACTTACAAAAAATATCTTGCCAAGAAGTACCATTTGACCAAGTGCACCAAAATAGTAGCATGAAGAGAATGGGTACCAATGCTATAACTTTCATCTACCCCTGTTTCGAGGCATTGACACCCAAGCTGTTCGAGCGAAGCTCTGATACGTTCGAAGTCCATGCCAAGACCACCCTCTTTTTTTATCACTTCATCATATATAGCATTTATGGATAGGTAAGCTGAAAATAATACTTTAAGTCAGGTGATTGATGATAGGTACAACAGCAAAGTTTGCATGAGAAGAGATCTTAGAGGACTAAGCATAATGCAATGATATGCCATTCAACACTTGCCATATTCCTTCCTGTTCAGGTTTCTTACTGACATGGATCTTAAGATTTCATGTGCAATCAAGAAGTTCTAGATGCACCAGTCAGGGAAATTAATGAAACTAATATTAAAGAACAACCTGAGAAGAGAGGTTAACCTAAAATACTTAGAATGAAGTAATTCAAAATGAACTGAGTACTTCTGGTCTGGCTCCCGAGACAGCCTTCTATTCAGCTGAGTGGCAGGAGATATCCATGCCCACAACCCCATCCAAGTATGGACAACGATTTCTTGAGTTTCACATTTAAAATTTCATAATGCATAAGATCAAAAGCATCTACACATTATGATGACTATTGCAAATATAAACAGAGGAAAGTAGAAGGCAAGTAGAAGGTGTATGGAAGAGGCGATAGATGCTAGAGTTCTAAATATCTATTTAGGAGAATTGCCTGCAGTGGCATTTGGAAAGACAAAAAATTGTGCTTTCCGGAATAGAATACAAGTACCAGAATTCACAGGAAAGGAAATTAAATTCAAAATTGACAAATAGATCTAAAGACATGCATGAGGCATTGCGAACCTAACTCTCTATGAGTGACCAAATTGCAGAAATAAGTATTGTCTATCCACAGTTATTATTAACCATGTTTCCTTGAAGTACTTAACTGATCATTCAACAAACCTCCTTAAACTTTTCTCAAAGAAATTAGGCAATCAAGAAATACCACATCTTCTAATTGAAAGAACTTATAACATACAATTATAAGCCTGGCGCCATTTTTCCAATTGTGAAGTTTGGATATCTATGTATAAGAATGAAACCGATCAATTCTAACATAGCAAACTTCACTATATGTTTATCTCTCATGATTATTCAAATGAACTAGCGCATCAGGTTTGATATTCATTTACCTATCCAGATCTGACCTTTAAACAATCAGAATCAATATTATAACAAAAATGAGAGAGATGATCTTAGATTCCCAAGCAATGTATTTCACCAATGATGGCGCTGGGGAATTACGATTACCAATAATGTGATTCAGAATCCCATTTAAGCACAAAACAGGGAATTGCTACCTGAATTTTCAGCTTTCTGCCAAGTCTCTGAGTGTCTACTTAACTCCAACATTGCGCTCAGTACTATAGCAGCTTCATCGTTAATTCGCGTTTTCACATATGAAATACAAGCCTATAACAGATATGCGGAGTAAAGAATACGAGAAAATAAATCAATATATCTGATAGACAAAGCTTTGCATACAATATTAAATACAGGATCCAGTTCAAAAGAGGTGTAAACAAGGTGGTGAAATAGTTATCAGAATAAACCTTGTGTCTAAGGCGGCGCACAAGTTCTTCAAAGTTAACACGCCAAAGGACTTCTTTCTTTTTATCAGCATCCAATACATCTTCATCTGATTTCAGAACATCTTGCTTGCGCTATTTAATCCAAATATAAGGAAAGAAAATCATAAACTCCAATTTTATATATAAGAAATTTTCAAAAGCAAAACACTGCTCCAACCTTCTCCCCAACTGTAACACTGTTAGTGCATTCCTCACTCTTCTCCTCAGAGAGATCATCCATTTCCATTAAGAATCTCATTGAGTCCATGGGGGCAGCAGCTGCCAAAGCACGCTGCTCTGTGGTCTGCCGTTCTTCACCAATCTGTTAGCATTTACAGCATTATTTACTCTACTGAGTTAAGTTGTCAGCATTTAGGTACCGAATAGAAGTGTGGTAATTAATTCACTAATGACAAACAAGAAGTTCGAAGGATGGCATTATAAAACAACCTGATCAAACAATAGGGTTGCCCCTTCTTTTAAAGGTTAATTAACAAGGTTTTTTTTCCATCCCTTTTTCCCCAAATAAGATACAAATGATTGGAGCAACGAGAAATCTGCGTCGACAGGTGTTATCACTCAGAACAGATTCCTATCTGTAGTACTCATCCACATGCAGGAATTGGTTCCACATGTATCATTTCAACAAGTGTACAACCTAAACTTTGTTTTTTTTTTTGGGAAATGAAGGCATGTGACTGAAAAATTATAAGGCAAATGGAAAATGGAGAAATAGTTGATAAAGCATACATGCATACAGGATAGAATGCATTGAGCGTTCACTTTCTTTCCACTCTAAACATCAATGTGCAAAAATTGGACTTTTTTTCTTTTTCAGTTCTCTGAGCTCACTTAGAAACAAGAAGGACCAGAGTCCAGCATCAGTAAATGGAAAACAATCTGACAATATTTGTAGCCTGGTCTTCTACAATGTACACTCATGAAGACAAAATTCTTCTTCCATATTGTGTCATTGGTAGGTGGCAGTACCTTGGCTGACTTGGCACCCCGTTTCTTGGCAGGAGTTTCTCCATCAGCAGGTGGTGCAAGAAAAGGCTCAGGGGCAGGACAACGTTCAATAAATCGGGCAATTAGAAGTCTATTGAAGCTTTCTCGCACAACATGAACATCAGAACTACCTAAAAGAACAAATAACAACTGCTCTAATCACTCCATGGGCAAATAGAACTGTAAGATAACCATTATAAAGTATATTGGCTGACTTTGATAATGATTTAATCAGAAAAATCAACCTTTAACAACCTATGAACAATTTTCGATCTTCAATCAGTTGTTTAAACATGCCTGACAACTAATAGCAATTCTATGTCTACGTTTGGAGCTGTAGAACTTGGATTTCAGCATATCAATTGCTAAATAATCACTAATTCCAAAATTATTCATAAGTACTAATCAGCAGAATGCATTCTCTAGAAGAAACAAGGCATATATTTACACAGTATATAGCATAAATGAATCTCAGTACAGAGAAGTCCCCACTTTCAACATGCAACGTATCAAAAGAATGTATACAAAAAAAAAGAACAACAAATTGTTAACGATACCTTCTGTTTGCTCATTCCTATCAATAATTTGATTAATTGAAAGCCTCCCATGTTGAATCAACCCCTGAAATATTCCTAGACACTACACAAATGATAAATTATTAATTGTTCATCCAGTCAACTTCACTTGACTTGAGTATGAATAAACTAAAAAAAATAAAAACTTGCAGAAAAAATAGTAAGCACTACCCACATCTTTGCCAAGCTCCTCGGATACAATTTGCATAAACTTCGGAGCCCTCATTTTGTGTATCATATTGTCAAATAATGCCATATACTGGGTTATAATTCTCGGCGCCTCACCAAAAGCACCTAAAAGTCCAATATAATACTATAAATAATCAGTTGTAAGGTCTGTTTTGGGTTAGATAATTCTGATCTAATTGTTTGAAAACTGAATTATCAAAATCAATTCAAAGCTAATCAGTTTCTATACTACACTGTATGTTCTTTTTTTTTTTTTTTGGTTCACATATAATCAATCTGAAATGATAAGAGAAATCAAATTTTCTAAAAGATCATGCCTCGATGTGTTATAGTGAATTGCTTTAACCGATTGCTCGTAACTGATTTCTCAAATAAGCAAGTTTCAAATAACTGATATTCATCAATCAGTTGTACTCAACTCAATCAAACAATGCACTTGGATTTAGTTAAAAAGAAAACAAAAAATGACTAAATCAGTTTTGACATATAATCATAAACTTTAATGAAATTTAAGCATAACAGAAAACCTTCTTGCTGGATGGCAAAGGCTTGGACGCAATTTTGGTGGATTAAAACACGTAAGCAATTGATGACGTTTTCTCTGCTGAGCTCCGTGAACCGGATGATTTGAGCTAGGGTTAGGGTTCCTCTACGGAGTAAACACTCGCATACTTTCTGCATCACAGAAGTTTTCCCAAAAAAAAAAAAGAATAAATTAAATTCAGAAAAACAGAAACAGAATAATGAAAGAGAGAGCCAGAAAAGTGCGATATGCTTCACCGAACATAGGTCGCCGTAGAAGGAGGAGATTAAATGGGTGGCTAGCTGAACTCCGTGAAGCGACACCATCGCTGTGCTCTTTGTGCGTGTGATTATTAGAATAGAAACGGGAGAGCCGTACTGAGAAGTAGAAGAGAGGCGGGAAGAATAGGGTGGCTGACGAAAAACGTATTAGATAGAAAATACCTGTCCAATCATAGACAATAAGGGTCCATAGCTCAGTGGTAGAGCATTTGACTGCAGATCAAGAGGTCACCGGTTCGAACCCGGTTGGGCCCTCAATTTCTTGTCTTTTTTTTTCCCCATCTATCCCTTTCCGTTGTCAAATTACTGGGCCCGCGCTGCAACTGATGATGTTGGTTGGACCGTTCAGACAATTGGGCCGATCCATATTTCCATTTACCTAACACTCTTTCGGGTCTTAATGGGCCGGATGAACTTCTGTGTTCATATATAGCCCATCATAGTTAAGGGCCCAATATATATTTTCAAAACATAAACATAATATAATTGTTATTAATAAATACTAATTTAATGATTAAAAAATTATAAATATATATTTCTTACTTAATGTAATGCTCCAGAGACGTATACAATGTTTTCCACAAATAAACATATTCAGAGTAGAAATTATAGATGTTTAAAAAAGAATAGAAAAAATTGAATGTTTATAAAAAAAAAATATATATATATATATATATATATATATCGAGCGTTCAAATTTTGAAAGGAAAAAAAATGCAATTTACCCCTGTGATATTGCAAATGTGTAATTTGTGTAGGAAAGTAAATTATTATTATTTTTTCATAAGAGGGTAATTTATGTTTACAATATCACGTGGAAGTAAATTGCATTAAACTCGATTTTGGAAACCTCCAAATATACATGTCCGTGGGATGTAATTTGTGCAGATAGTTATTTTGGTGATTGAAAGAGTAGAAATAGTAAATGCTGTATGCGTGCAATTGTGAAGGGGGTTTTAGTAGATGTGAGTTGTTATGACAGAGAGAGGCAGAACAAGTGTGACCACATACGCATAGCGAAGACAGAGACAGAGACAGAGAGAGACACAGAAGGGGAAAGGGGCGAGTAAAAGTGTGATGAGGAATTGTGATGTAAGTAGTGAGTTGGAATGGAAGCGATATTACTAAAATAGGGAATAAAGAGAGGGGGAGCCCATATGCGGCGTATGAGGGGGGCAAATCATTGTGAAATTTCCGTAGCCTAACTCAAGATTTGTGCATGCGTGGGACATGAGAGATGAGATGAGATGCTGCTCTAATGATCGATCCACCTTTTAACTAACAACTCCTCACATGTGTTGTCATCTTGCACGTGTGTGTGGTGGGGGAAGATCTTGCTCCCAGAGTGTTCTGGTGAGCTTATATAGTATTTTTGAAAGCTTATAAGATGTATAGTAGAGTGTGTGGTATTTAGAAATAAGCTCTTTAAAGATAAATAAACAATTCTCGGCTTACTTATAAGATCTTAACAACTTCTTTTAGATTAATTATGATTGTGTTATTACTAACGTCTTTTCAGATTAATTTTGCTTTATCCGAACACATCACTGATTTGTTTTTAAAATAAAATCTAATGTTTTATAAGTTCTAAAAGATATCTTATAAGATGTATGAGGTCATAAGATCTAAGCTCTAAAGCTTATAAGCTTCTTAAAATATCTTATAAGATGTTTGAGAGTCAACAAAAAGTGTTTGATAATTTTTTTTTAATGAGCTTATAAGATCTCAAAATAAGATGTTTCGGATCTTATAAACTATTTAAAAATAATAACTTTTCTAACTTTTTCATAAGATTTTATAAGTTATACAAAATTAATATGTCATAAGACAAAATTATTCTCAGTCATACACTTACACACACTCTCTCTTTCTAGAATTAAAGAATTATTTTTGCTATTTAATTTTTTTAACATTCAAAAAAGGGAAATGCTTACATTGTTTAATAATAAATTATTATAGTTAAATATAATAAGATTGATGTTGATATTATATTTACTGAAAAAATATAAATTCAAGACATTAAAATATGATTAGAAATTATCATTGGTATTACAAAAAAAATATCAATTATGTATATATATATATATATATATATATTAATATTCGACTAGCATGAATATATATATATATATATATTTTTATTCAAAAAATTTAGGTAATAATTCGTCATTTTTTTATGTTATTGTAAAAAAATTATCTATTAAATTTTTATTTAGAATTAAATAATGTGTATTATTTATAATAGTGTTTTAATTTTTTTCAAAACAACATATATTTATAAGTTTGATTTTCAGATCCCCAAATTTACCTGAAATCAAGAGTCCTCTTAATATACCAATGTTTGCTACTATATAACACTGACATTTTTAGACAATATAATCACTGGAACCTTTTATGTGATAATAAGTATCATTTATGTGATGGCTACCTATTTAATTTCGACAGATGTAAAAAAATGTCATAGTAATTCTGAAAATTGAATTTTAATTAGGTGAGTTCTTACCTTTTGTACCAAACATGTAGTAATAATATGGTGAGGTACATATATTAGGTGCGGTTGTGATGACAGCTCACGCGATTTTGGTGTAGGTGCAGCTAAGGCGTATTAATTGGACATGTTACTTCCTGTAATGAAGGGACAAGAGGGTCCGGAGTGCAGACCCCCCCAACCCCAACCCTCTAAACTACTACAGCCCTTCACATAAATATTTATAATTTTTACTGTCTATTTATAGATGATAGAGCAAGACCAAGTAACAATTCTCATCCCACTGTGAAATGTTTGATATCAATTAGGCAAATTACACTGGAGCTTTATGATATTTGATATAATTATAAATATTTTTTATTGTTCGGAAAATTTTTTATACTCCTTAACTTTACGATCGTCTGACAACTAGCACAATCTGATAGTCTTAATTAGATTTTCATATATTTTTTAGTGAACGGATAAAAATGCCCTTGGATATTAATTATAATTTTACTTATTGTTTAAAAGAGTTTGAAATTTTTGTATGGACTGAGTGGATATTTCTTTATAATTTTTAAAATTTTTCTATCCATCTCGTCTGAAACTTTTATAATTTTTATTTAAATAAAAAAATTACAGTAAGGACAAAATCGACAACTCTAAGCCTTTATCTAAGAATTACACAATTTTATCAAAATATTATGGGATATTAATTAGTTGTTTGGAGGTATTTGTACTTTTGGTGAACTCATAAAGAGAACAATGACTCAATATTAATATTTTAATTAAACAATGCTACATTTCATATATTACTTATATACACATATCAAATATATATAATATCAATCATCTATATATTAAAATATATATATATGTATATACACTCTTTATACAAAGAGCATATATAAGTCATGAACTATTAAAACAAACGACAACTATACTACGACGAAGAAAGAGGTGTTATACATATAAAATTGTCGTTTTGACACTAATGTACCAATATTTTGTGATCCCAATAAATAGCTAACTTATTTGATTTTTTAAGTTTTATATTAATTATCTAATTAAAATATTTTATTTTTATTTATAATATATTCTAATTAAAAATATGAAAGTTAATTTTTATATGCATGTAAGAACGACGTGTCCGACTATGAATTCTTCCTATATGTGGAGAAAGTTAGCTATATAGTGGAGAACGTACATAAACTACATAATCAATCTACGGATTGGGAAGAATTGAAGAGGCGGAAGAGCAAAAGAGAGGTCGTATTCGTGGGTGGATCAAGTGTTTGGTTTGGCTTAGCTGTTGTGATTGCAACTCCTATCTGCCATTGAAAAGCCATTAAAGCTGAGAGGCTCACAATCCGCCATTGTCATTGTCTGCATAACAACAATTTGGATTGTGCTACTTTGACTAATGAACATGTTTCAGACATATCACAAGGATCGCGCCCTCCCTCTAGATAATAAAATCATTGTCGCTGTCTCAATTTCTATCTTCCTTCTTTCTTTCTTTCTTTCCTTTCCCGAACTGATCTTATTTAGAATTTGAACGTCAAAGAGTTATTTCTCTGCGCACGTTTTAAGTATCGAAAGATTTTTGTTGAGACGTATATATAGTATTAGAATCGTCAATAACGCTAATAACGTTATTTATACTGACCAGTCAACTAGACAAGCTCATTCGACCTGATTGTTAGTTTGGAGACATAGCATTGTTTGTCCTTGTAATTCAGGACATTTTCACTTTTCGCCTTATTGCTTATAAAGTTATCACTTTTTATCTCGTAACTTTTAAAAGGGAGCACGTTTTTGGTCCTGTGGCACTTTTTGTTAAGTATTTTTAAACAAAATGTCACATGCTTAGCAGGTGCCCATTAGGTTCTGGTTAATGCACTTTACGGGCACGTGCCATCTTCTGTTAAAGATCTAACGAAAAAGTATCGTGGGATTAAAAGTGTTATTTTTTCAAAGTCGTTGAATTAAAAGTGATAATTTCGTAATTAGTAGAACAAAAATAAAAAAAATCCTACGAAAAATGAGATTTCTCTGAATAATAATTACTGCACCATATATGTCGCTAGTGGATTTGAACTTATTATAGTGCACTTAGCACGCTTATAATCTAATTAGTGGAAATTAATTAATATATATAAATATATAATAAAAGACGTGAAACTGAGCGCACGCCTTTGATCTTGAAGATCTTTGATGCAGTGTTAAATTTCATTGCTGGTGGGAAAAGATGTTCAAAATGAGTAATCAATTGCATCATAGGACTGTCTTTCCTATGATTAATACCCCATATGTCCGAAACAAAGATGAGGGGCAGTTATTTATAATAATATGAAGTTAATTATATCAATAAACTATAATTTTGTTAAGAGTAATTTATTAATATTAAAATCCTTATAGTAATAATATTGTTATAGAAAAATTTAAAATAAAGTACTTTGCTTTATTTTATGTTAAAAAAAATTAAAAAATAACAAGATGTATAACTCAGTATCATATACTTAAGTTATTATATTCAACTAATTGGAAATAATCATAATTAGATAAATGTTGTTTTGATGTAGTAGTCGTCATGGCATGCCGTTTGCATGCATATATATAAATCAACATATTACATTTCAAAAAGTTAAATAAATAAAGGATAAAAAGAAAACCAACTTAAGGGTATTATCGGCACCATAAAAAATTGGTGTAGTGGTGTCACAAATCACCGTTTGTGAAAAAAATGTCTTCTTTTTATATTAGCTGTTGTGGCATGCCATTCTTGCGTGCATATAATAAATAATTTTTCATATTTTAAAGTATATTATAAATAAGAGCAAAATATACAAATCAATACATGGCATTAAAAAAGAAAACTAAATTATTAGTTATATAATTTGAAAAGTGGAAATGAGTTAGTTATCTTATTACGTGAAGGGCATTTTTGACTTTACAAAAAATTAGTGTGGCAGTGTCACTAACCACCGTTTGTGAGTGTGGAGCCCCTTTCTTTTTATATTAGTATAGACATTAGTATAGATATATGACACTTTATATGTATATCGAACTAAATTAATCCCACGAAAATGATTTTCAGAATAAATACTGATCCAAAAAGCATATATAAATAAAAGGAATTAATGCAAATTTGTGCCCGAAGGAATTACATTTTTAGTTTTTCTTTAAAAAAAAGGTATGGTAAACGGACTTCCGGAAAAAAAGAAAAACTTATACTTATAAACGGAATTCAGGAAAAAAAAAAAACTGGTTGTTGATTTTTTACGCTAATAGTTACGATTGAAATTTTATGAATAAGTTTGACATTATCATCTGGAAGCTCATTAGATATGCGTATTCTATTATAATTTATTTTGTTATTTTTAAATATATTAATTAATATTAAAATATTAACGTAATCATATATTTATTAGTTTAAAAAAGAATATCTCGAGCATTTGTAACGTATGAAATCAAAAATGTAAAAGCCCTGACGACTACGTGTTGATTTTGTATTAAAGTATCTCACGTAAAAGTAATGTCATGGAACCAAAAGTTCCACCTACCAGAAGTTATGAGACTAAGATTGAGAATCTCGTAACTAATGAGATCAAAAGTGGAAAGACCCTAATTTACATGACCAAAAATATTATTTTTTTTGTTGAACATATTCGTTTATTTGAATTACTGATAGATAAAATTAATCTTTAAATTTTAACGTATAAAATAATTAATCGTATTACATCTATACAAAAAAAAAAAAAAAAAAGTAAAATTTACTGAGATTAAAACCGAAAAAGAGAAAAGAAAGGAAATGTTTGATGAATTTAGGGGAATTAGGTAGGTTTTGATAAAAGGGAAAAGTATATATATATAAAAAAACCTGGAAACGCCCTAACTAACTTCTGCTCACACCAAACGTGAATATAAATGAGCAAACGAAAAGCATCTTCTTCTACTGTAACATGACTACAAGCACAAACACTACCGATACTTTCCATCCTCCATTACTTCCATATATACAACAACCCCCAACAAAGCCTTCAAAAATGGTGTGAGGTGGAGGATTCCAAAGGGATCGCATTGATCCGATCGATCACGATTTCAATTTTCTTCTCCGGATCATGCGATCCCTTAGGAATTCTCCGTCATACTGCACTAAATTCCGCACTGATCACACTGGTTTTTTCAGGTTAGTTTTTTCTTTGTTTTTTGCCCCCTTTTTTTCTTCCTTGTTGATGATGGTGAAATCAAATTCATCAGTTTTGTTTTGTTTTTTTGTTTTTTCTGTATACACACACACACACACACGAACACAAACGCATCTGCAATCTGTGTATGTCAAACAATCAAATTAAAGTGGAAATAGGGAAGAATTTTTTTTTCCTTATTTGGAGAGGGAGGGTGTGGAGATATTCATGAGGTACTGAGATTTTGTTTCCTTTTTTATATCTTTTTTGGGAGAATTAATTAACATATTTTGCAGTCTGATATATATGTGTGTTTTTCGGTAAGAAAACCTGGAGAAACCCTCATGGGATTTTAGTCAGTCATGATCTGTAATTAAACTAATCAATCAAGCCCTCATCACAAAGCATATTAGGGTTTTGAAATCATAAGAGAAAAGTTGATAATTAACCTTTCTTAATTTTTCCTTAATGAATTTAAATACTAGTATTGAATAATCAAACTCCCCTACTATATATAATGATAAAGGTTTGTTAATTTGGCTACAGATTTCTTCAGTTCAATTCTTGATTTCTTGTTTATTTATATTAGAAAGTAAAAATTCCTGCATGTGCCCCCCTGCTGATCTCCACCATATCACATATATGTAAAAAACAAGCGAAAAAAAGATAAATAAACAGCTTATTCCCTTCAAAAAACACAGTAATTCACTTCAAATTACATTTTTTTTTGTAAAAAGCACAATAATAATTTGTAAAGTTAGTAGTAAAATAATCCGAAAGAACAACTTGCTTCACATGTGCATATTTATTACTGGACTTTTACTATCCCATTGCAATATGCATGGCTGATGTATCTAAACACATAGAACATGATAAAATTGCAGCTATATTTGTACATTTATATGTTTATTTGATTGAGCAAGCAACTGGTGTAGTGTAGGCCATGATGAATACTAACATGTCATGGAAGTGGTCCATCTGTGTTTCCAGTGTATAAATGGAATGCAGATCTGAACTTTCTGCCGGGAAATTAGTTGCTTTTCTTCCTTGTTCTTTATCAATACTCTTTTCTTCTTGTGTCTGTCTTTGGCAATTTGATCAGGCTTCTTCATCACAAGTAGCATATATCTCTCTTAATTCCCACTTAACTTGCATATACTTTTGTGAATTTCTTGCTATTTATGTATACTTGGGCCATGCGTGTAACAACTAAAACACACTTTTTATAGCATAAACTTTTTACACATGTTATGGTTTAAAGCTATGTCTAGTTGCCTGCCCTACCCATTTTGTGCCATGCACATCCTTTTCAGAGGGAGGTAAATTGCATTAAACTCTTTTCATATATATCTCATCTAATGAATTTGTTTGAATAACTAAAAGAAAAAAAAAAAAAAGTAGCATTGGAGTGATTTATGAAGTACTTTTAGTGCATCCACGAACAAGTTCAAGGCATGAGTTCTAGTCACATAACGTGGGTCCTCTCATTTTATGTGAGTTACTGTAGTTTATTTATCATTGTTAGTCATATTAATACATTGTGGAGTTGAGTATTGCTGTCGAGATTGAGTGATTGAAGTTTATTACCACTATTAGTTAAAAAAATTATTTAATTTAATAGATAATTTGATTCTTTATTGTAAAATTCGTGATGCCTCTCATATTTCATTTAGGTTTCCTTTGCTTAAAATGATTGGACTTGATATCCTTATCAGTTAAGGTTTATTTTGTTTACTTCATTTAGTCTAAGCTTGGTATTTAAAAAAGGCATGATTGGAACCATAAAATTATTTATCTCATCGGAATCACACCATACAAAGTAAAAGAAGTTAAAGAAAGCCGGATGAAGCATGCTTAATGGTTTGTTTACTTACAAAAATACTAGCCACGAAATCATATGGGCCCATGATAAATAGACCGAAATCAGGACTAAAGCAATTCGGTCCGGCCCACATGATTGGGACTTTTGTGTGTACTAATTTTTGAAATTGCCCCTAATTGCTCAAGTAAGTTCATAAATGTATGGCCCAGTAATTAAGGCACTGCTGACTGCTGACAGATATGTGAAGAAACCTCTCTCTTTCTCCCCCACCTTCTTGTCCGACAGCTTAAAGGTCACTGCTCCATTCAAACGTTTGGGGGGAGGTGGCGGGGTCGATGGTTGCGAACAACGGGCCGCTCGGTTGGCATGCGCGGAGAGGTGGTAGAGTCGTGGGTTCCACTTGCGGCCCAAAAGGGAAAAAATTCCTAAAAGCCTGCGAAAATTACTAATTGAAAAGGAAAATAAAAAATTGTTGGAAAATTACTGAGTGCCTAAGAAAAGCTTGCTAGATGATTGAGAGGGGAAAAAGAAAAAAATGGGGGTCTTAACTTGAGCTACTTTATAAAAACACAATTTCATTTGAATTTAAATACATTAAAGTAAAGAAAGGACTAATGTATACACAAATAATCATAGGTTTTGTCAATCGAAATTCTATGATGTAGCACTACCAATCCCTAAGCCTCTACAAATATCTCCATTGTCCTTCAATTTTGTTCACTTTAGTTTGGTTTATTGATAATCCTAGTGTTTTGGGACTAGTACAGTGCCACTTCCACAGGCGCATAGCGTGGACTGTAGGCCTACCATTCTTCTCCAACAAAAGCGCCTTTTTTGATGTGCAAAGCTGCGCCATACAATCTTAAAGGTGAGGACTGAGGAAGAATATGTATATATATTCTTACCCACTAAGCAACACATTAATCGTATCTAATATCTAAGCGCATCAATTAGGCGAAGCTAATAATGTTACCTGAATTTTGCCACTTGAGTGAAGCATCGTCTACTTTCCAACATTTATTTTGCATTTGTAGATTGGGGGAAATTTGACTATGGATGAGTGAGTTGACATCTCCTAAGTTATAAAGTAGAATGGGGTAGAATTATATTTTGTACAAGAAAGTTTTAAAATTATATTTACATTCTCATTTAAATTTCTTTGTTCACACCTGGCTTTCTTTCGTTAATTTTTGGATAGAAATAATGATGTCAACAAAAAAATTATACAAAATTTTAATTTTGTCCCCTCATTTAATATTTGTACATATATATTTTTGTACTTTAGGAAGATAAATATAAATATATATAGGAGTAAACTTAACATTAATATTTTTCCTCTTATAACTATAATTTCATTATAGAGAATATTAAATGAGGGACAAAATTAAAATTTATATATTTTTTTAAAAAAAGTTTGCATTTTTCATCCAAAATATAATCTAGACAAAAATGTTTAGAAATGATGTAAGCATAATTTTAATATTTTTTTCAAAAAAATTATATATATATATATATATATTTATTTATATATATATATATAAATTTTATAATTTTGGGAGGAATTGAAGTATAATTAATCCAAATGAAATAATTAACCAGTGTAGTCGAAAATTCCAAATTCCCTCTAAAATTGGGCCACCCCACTAGACATTGTTCAACATCTTCCAAGTCCAAATATTGTCACTGCGCGTAATTCATGGCCTAATAAAAACTTAGGCTAGAATATTTCTTTCATAAAATGTATTATTGTTGGAAGCATCACGAAATGCATGGGAAATTGACCAATCCCCGCTAATTACGCAAGTTATAAAATATTCCACATGGTATCAACAATTCTTCATTAATTTCCAACGCACACCACACTCCCAAATTAAATATTCTCTATTTCTTAACTAAATTATTCATTCAATTTAGTCTCGTGTCAATTATCAAATTTATACAAGGACCAATAATTGAGATTACGGGATAATAATAATAATAATAAATAATAATAATAATAATAATAATAATAATAATAATAATATCTACCAGCATCAATTTCTCACTCACATTTATTTCACGAAATTATAATGATCAAACGAATAAACTTTGGAAAAAAAGAATTAATTTCACATACAAATAAATTCAAAATATATTTACACCAAGAGGTGATTGGTCCAGGACAGGACTCTCCCAAAAATTTCCAAGACTCGAAATACCGTTACCCCAATTAACACGCAAATAATTGCAACACATAGGCAAAAATTAAATTTGGAAAATCAACCAAACACGCCGCCGTGTGAGAGAAATTCCAGGATCAGTGCCTCAAACAGCGTCGCAATAAATGGTGGAGTATTTAGACGGGCAACAGATTTTTCTTCTCAAAGTATGAACCAAATGGTCAAAGCCCCCCCCCCCCCCCCCCCCATCAATGGGTTTGCCAAATTCTTGGAAAAGTGGGATTCTGTACTTTTCACACACTTTGAAATAAGGTTTATTTATTTATTCTTCACCTTCATTTCCTTATAAATACCTCTTCTTACAATTGTATCTTCATTGCACCACACATAGCTTCATTTTTGTACCACATCTCTCCACGCACCTTCATCTCCATGGCATCAATAAAGGCACACCGTGTTTTTGCCCTCGCCCTCGCCCTTGTCCTCGCCTCCTTCGTGCAAGGCATTTTTGGTTAGTGATTAGTCGTGTTTATATCGAATATTACATGCATGTAAAGTTTATTTAAATTGACTTCACATCACATACTATTTGCTTGCTTTATAAGACAAGACAATTGCCCTTTAAAGTTTTATTTTTGAAGAACTAGCTTATGGGAAATTTTTGTTTGGATGGTTAAATTTGAATCAATCATATGACAAGTATAATACACTGATCGTATGACTGGTTTATTAAAAAAATTAATTGATTACATAACAAGTGTATAAAATTTACTTGTTAATTGAATTGATTCGATTAATAAGGGTTCGAACATGAATTTTCTCTTAAATTATTTAGTTGTGTTTTGTTACATATAGTAATGTACATTTGTTTTTACAAATTGTGTAGGAACCATCGAGTGCGAGAATCTCAACAAAGACTCATGCGCGTTCGCGGTGTCATCGACGGGGAGGCGGTGCGTTCTAGAGAAGCATGTACGCAGGAGCGGGGGGGAAGAGTACGAGTGCTCCACCTCGCAGATCGAGGCGGATAAATTGAAGAATTGGATCGAGACCGACGCATGCATTGATGCTTGCGGGCTGGACAGGAGCGCGCTCGGCATATCGTCGGATTCTCTGCTGGAATCGCGCTTCGTCAGTAAGCTTTGCTCGCAACAGTGCTACAGCGGCTGCCCCAACGTCGTTGATCTTTACTTCAATCTTGCTGCCGGAGAAGGCGCGTATCTTCCGAAACTATGCGTAGCACAAGGAGCAAAGGCACGGCGGGAGATGGCGGAGATTAAGAGCTCGGGATACGTCGCTCCTGCACCGGAACTGCCGGAATATGCTAAGGGCGTTAATTTCGTTTACGCCCCCGCACCATCAATTGCTCCTTTCTAGATTTCACACTGACATCCACATAGGAAAGTAGAAGTATAAAAGAATAGCTGAAATAAGGATGTTTGCCCAATTTCATCACAAATACATGTGTGTTCTATGTTTTCTCAATTGATTTTGTTTCTGAAACTATGAGTTTATTACATGGAGAAACAGGCGTAGTCCTCATTGGAGTCTGGGATTGTGGAGTCTTATGTTTGTTTTTGTACTGAAATTGAATTTGTGTTGAAATATGAATAAAAAATTGTGGAGGGTTTCTCTCATTTGCCGAAATTCTAACATTCTACCAAATTCTGGTTTGTTTAAATTTGAATTAAGTAATATATTTATTGTATAATAAAAGAATATTAAAAAAAAAGAATGAACAGTTACGTGACAAGTACACTGTAATTATTATGTGATTGGTTATATTATTGTGTTTGCATAAGAACTTTACTTTCATTTGATAAGGGAAATTTAAGGCGTTCTTCCATCACCATTATATAAAAATACAATGAAATTCTTTTGAGTTTGTATAATTATAAATACATATTTTTTATTTAAAAAATTATAAATATTATTGTTGATTAAAAAATTATAAATACCTCTCGTTGTTTGAAAATTTATTAATACTCCTGATATTTGATAAAATTATGTAATCATTGGATGGATGTTTGCAATTATCAAATTTGTCATTGTTGTATTTTTTTCTTTTCTAAAAAAAGTATAAAATAAGATGAATTTTTTTAAAAAAATTGGATGAGGTGATATTTTTTGAAATAAAATCTTAATTCATACTACAAAAATATTTTGATTAATTCACCACAAAAAATTGATAAATATCTAACTAATCAACTATTGTCAGAAAATTTTTAAAATTATAATTTTTTAAATAATATTTATAACTATATTATGAAAGTTTGTCGTAATTTACCTGAGAGGAAAAAACCAAAAGGATATATATCATGAGTAGAAGTCTTTGGGAGTTATTACCTAGAATGTAGGGGTCAGAGTCCGAGGGAGGGGGTTGGTGTGGAATTTTGTTCAACTTTATTTCATGTTATGCTATACCACATTCGGCTTCTAGACTGTTTGGGGGCCCAGTTTACCAGGCCCAGCCCAACTTTATAGAAATATTACGCTACTTAATAAGGAATATAAATTTGGTAATAATATTTTTATATAAAAAGGAGTTCTAAAATATATTCTTGATCACTTATTAATATATTGTCACGTGAGATGCACTAAGTGGATTGTTGGAGTACTTTTCAATAATTTAAGACCAGTTTTGCCCTAATTTTTGATAAGTTCATTATACATTTGAGAATTGATTTTTAATAGTATTTGATTATGTAAAATTGGTACTCACATACTTTTAATTACGATTGATTAAAGATTCTATATTTTGGTTGTTTACAAAATGCGAAAAAATCGTCATTTGAAATGTCAAATGGCATTGAAAGCTACGAATAATCAACATTAATTTTGAGTTAGGAAGTCAAACGCGCTTTTGATCAGAGTAAAAGTCCGTAGGCTATTTTACAAGTACGACTAGCATTTTCCTCCCACAATTAACTACTTCTTTTTTTAAAAATTAATTTTTATCTTATTAGTTACGAATTTTTATTAATTCTTTTATTTTTATAAAATAGTTGTTTTGATCCACTGATATCTTCTACAGGTGTTTAACGAAAAATGTCACGCGATTATTTAGTGTATTTGATCAAAAGTGTTATTTTTCGAAAGTGATGATGCTAAAAGTGAAAATTTCGTAATCAATGAACAAAAAGTGTAAAGACAGTAAAGGTCATGTGCTAAACACGTAGTATTTTTTGTTAAACATCCAAACAAAGGTCCAATGGACCAAAAGTGCCATATTTTAGAAGTTACAAAATCAATGTGAGAATTTTATAATCAATAAAATAAAAAATAAAAAAAAATTAAATTATGAAAAATGAAAAGTGTTATTTCCCCTCCAATCGCTTGGCCGAATTAAAGTGCCTTTGGAACCAATAAGAATAACTTTTAATTATTTTATTGACCTCAATTGAGTCCGTTGAACTTTAAAAATTATTCAAATAAGTGGTTATGATTCACTTTATATTTAAAAATATGACAAGGGATTCATCATTTAGATAGTATAGTACGGTTCAAATTGAATATTTTACGACGTTCATATGAAACTTTTATAGTAACGTGTAGGAAGAATTGGTATATATTTTTTGTTTTGTTTTTGTTTTTGTTTTGTTGTTGTGAGGGGATGCTATATTGTTCACTGTTTTTTCTTATTTTTTTTAAAAAAATTGTACGGACACAGCTCGGTCAAAATTTGAATCAATTACATGATAAGTGCAATATATTTATCATGTGATTGGTGTATAATTTAGAAAAAGTGATTAACCACAAAATAAATGTAATACACTTGTTCTATGATTGGATTAATTTGATCGAATCAAGTCCGAGTAAGAATATTTTTATTTTTAATTATTAAGATAATAAGGTTTAATATGGTAGACAGGAGACAAATGACTGCAAATGAACCGAAACGCTTATCTAAGGTGGATGATTTGCTTTTATCGCACGTAAGAGTGGAGTGAGTGGAATTCGATTTCGATTGATGCGCCTATCAGATGAAAACAACAAACACAATAGCTAACTAAATACTACAACATTTCATGTCAACATATGTGCATTATGAGTCATTACTTTAAATTCAAGAAGACTCGGACAAATCAAGGAAATATTCCCAAGGAATCAGAATGTTTTAGTTTGATTTTGATTTAATTGAACTGTACTATTTGGTACATAAACTAAAAATCATCAGCATACATTAACAAAACCCCAAAAACATATTTTCAACTCAACTAAAATTGCTAGCAAATTTGCGCAGATCCAGGCCCACTTTCAACTTGTTGGTTGCTTGACCAGCTCAACTGACACTTCAATAACATTTCCTACCTCGAATGACATGTCAAGTTGAGGACACATAAGTAAAGGATAATAATGCTTGTTGAAATTTCTGGACAAGGTCGGATCGGCTACCAATAGGTAATGGATTTCCCCTTAAACAGACGATTTTTTTGTTGATGCTGTAATTTCATTTCCTACTCATGTGGGACATAAGTGGCGTGATATACAACTGGACCTATATTATTCCCCTAAAGTAGACTTTTCAAAAAAAAAAATTAATCAGAAATACCAAGATTATGCTCAACTAACCCCTCAATTGTCTCATCCAATTTCTATAGATAGGGACTTGGTTAAGTCACAAAGATAACTTCACAACTTAACTTCATAACTTGACTTGATTTTACTTGTTCAGTCCACTTAACTTGCTAACTTGTCGCTCCATGCAACTGTTATGCTTTCATCATCATCAGCCTAGTGATTCCCGCATATTTCTTGCATATTCTTTCTTTATTATTTTTCAAAATAATTACTAATTTAAGTATCGAAATACTTTCTACTTTGCAAATTAATCCCCCAAAAAAATATCAAAATCCTCAATCTATCCTTTGGTATTTTTTAATATTGTTCGATTTCTATAAGCATCAATCTACACTAAAAAATATCATATCACCACACTCACGTAGTTCCAACAGAAATGAAATAACATGCAGCTTCGGGATTTCAAATTATTGATCTCACTAAAAATAATCATGATTTGACGTGCACCCACATATTCATGATCAAAATTTTCATCTAATTTTTTTTTACCTCCGACTAAATTTAAACAATTATATCTAAAAAAAAAAAAAACACTTTAGAAAAAGAGCAATCATTCCAAGACACAACTCCAACAAAGTCATCATCTACCACTAATATGGACCTAAAGAAAACACTATCCGACATCGAACCCTAAACTAAGTATTAGGGAAAGGGACAATCCTAAGAAGAACTAACAAAGAAATTTCCATGAAAAATTGAGCAACCAAAAACCGGCTCACGGCCAATCCAAGAGCCGTTTTTCATTTTTCAAGAGCCGTTTTTCTTATTTAGCTATTAGTTTCCGTGTGCAAATTGAACAAGTGTAGAGGACAGAAGCCAAAGGAAAGTCCCAGAATATTTTAATTAAATATTAAATAAACAAAGAAACAAACAAACTCACCAGCATATACGCGCAGATAGATCTACTCTTTTTTTTTTTTTTTAAATAAATTGACAAAAATCCAAAACAACTTTCCTAGGAAGAAGAGAAATATATTATCGGGTGCAAAGGAACATGTGAATTGTGATAGGCACCCAACGCTCTGCTGCATGTTGTCGCATTGCACCCAGATCAGGAAAACGGAGCCCATTGGCTGTTGGCTGCCCCAGTTGTACCTCCCCCCCACCTCCCACTTGCACCATCTAAATGGAAAACCAAAATCCAAATTGGTTTTCCCAAGGCTCACACCTATTCAAACATGTCTTCTCCTTCTTCTTTTTTTTTTTTTTAATAAAGATAAAAAAACAACATGAAATTATGAGAGTAATTATCATTTAATTAATCACTCTATTAAAGTTAATTATTATATTAGATTTTCTACTGTGGCTGATTTGAATCGAGTCGAACACATTATTATTCAAATTTATTTGAACTGTTATCAAATTAAAAAATTATATTTGAATTTAATCTAGTTATTGATAAAATCAAATTAAAACAAATTTTAATAGAATCAACATGAGTCGAACTAAATCATATACACAAAACTTCAAATTTAATCGAAATTCAAAAATATATTTTGGTAAATTTATTTGGAATATCCAATTATGTGAATGCAACGCGTGTGTGTTGCATATATATATATTATATATATATATATATATATATATATAAGTCAAATATCAGTAATCAGTATGAATCACGTTCAAATTTTAAATTCAATGCAAATGCTGGATAGTTAAAAAAACATATAAACATTAATTAAAAATCCAGTATGTAATAATTAATAACATGTTCATGATAATCCATTTTTAATCTTACCAATTAAATATAAGGACGTGTGGCAACGCATTAATCCACTTTATGCTAATATAGTAACATCGCCATGTTTTTTTTTTTTTTTTTTTTTAAATAAAAGCAATAATTAAATTATTATACTAACATTTAAACTAAAGTATAAAATAATTAATATAATAAATTCATATAAAAAAAAGAAGAAGTTTGGTGGGATTGAAACGCGTAATATTAGTTGAAAACTGTTAATTTTCACTATCAGTAACATTTCCTTTTCTTTTCTTTGCTTTGGGGGATGCAAGTCAAAAAGAGACCAAGGTCAAAATAGACCAACAATCTCACCGCAAACGCTAATGCCACGTGTGCGCAACGCCTTAGGTGGACTGAGGGCATGGCGTGTGCATCTCCTCGGATCCCCTGCTACGCATTATACTTATACGGATGTGCAACCGAGTCCACAATAATTAAAATGGGGTTTAGTGCCCGTTGAAACATTGTCCTTCTCTTGTCCAATTTCTTGCAACCTTTGTTGGAACACAATCACGTATTATCACATTTTGAAGTTTGCTCACGGGTTAATTTGCCCATTATCATATAGTTTATTTTTATTTTGAATTATTTGGGATATTTTACTTAATTACTTTCAATTTTATTTATTTATTTTATTTTGAATCGGTTTGATATTAGTAACTAAAGTCCGCTACTATAGTTTATTATGACTGAATTATTATTTTTAAGCAATTTATACTACTTAAATTCCATCATGCCAAGTAAACGAGGCCTTAGAGCATTCAAGTAATTTATTTTAGGAATAATTACACCCCTCTCCTAAAATTTGGTGTAATTGATTAAATATAAATAATTATTATTTTTCTTTTATTTTTTCTGTACTAAATATTGAATTTCCGAGCCTAACTTGCCCAAATTATAAAATATGAACTTCAAACTAGCATTTTACAAATATTTTATTATACAATTCCGAAGTCAATAAATCATGATATACTCAAAAAAAAGTCGCAACAACTTTCATCACAAGCAAAATCAGACGTGAAATTAAGTTTAATTTAAAGTATATAAATATTATTATTTGTTTTTCTTTGTTTGTTTAATTAAAGATTGTGTCGAATTAAAGTTTTGATGGCTACTTTGAAATGCAACCATATTTTTTTAAATGAGATTGATGAACTATTATTTTTTGAGTAAACAACTATAATCATCAATATCAAATATTTACATCTAACAATTACACCGAAAATTATAACGATCATATATTAATTATTAATATCACATAACTATATCTAATTAACAACAACTATTGAAGTAAAATGACATCACACACATTGGTAAGGTTCGAAATCATTACCTTACAGTCATAAGACTTCAATTTCACTGATTGAACTAGATCTCATTGATTGCACATTTACATCATATTTTATTAAGACATTATCAAATTTAATCAATATAACTCACACAAACACGTTAGGAATTAAATGTAATTTTCACGGAATTAAGTATTATAAACCGACGAAACCTCATCATGGAAACTGCCCCACAGTTTTTCCAGTTTGATAGCAGTGGTGGGAGGATGAATGCTTGCGAACAATCCACTCATCTCGCCACTGCACATATCTCCACAACCTGCCCTATTAACAACCATGCTGCTATATTCCCTTTTAAGATGGTGATTGGGTGGTCTCCTTTTTCTAAGTTTTTTAAAATATTTGACGAGTCCCATTGTACGAGATATTATCCATTCTGACTTCATATAAATCTCATAATTTTGTTTTGAAAATGAGCCTCGTAAGAGATAAAAGACTTTGGGGTATATAAACCACTCAAATTTCTCATTTACAATCATTGTGGAATGCTTGCCTGTATTAATATTTAATAAGTTAATAATTATAAAATATTATATAAATTGTTTTGAAATATGTAATTCAAAATTAAAATATTAAAACTTTATAAACACCTGAAAAAAAAAAAAAAAAAGAAGTAATTTTAAAGTCAGGGTTGTGGAGAAAGACCGATAGCTTAACGGAGTTTGGTTTTATTTTCAAAAGTCAGTTTCCAATTTTACATTATTTAAATTCTTGTTTACATAACTCAATCCCATAAAGAATGCCTATTTTCAACTTAGGTTCATAGAAAATACATTTTTCAAACCACTATTCTAGATTTTATTTTTGCATATGTCTTTAACTATACACTGGACATCACATAACATGTTATCGTGTCATATTAATATTTTAAAGAATAAAAATAAAATAATACAATATATTCAAAATACAATATTTATAAAATATGATATACCAAATTAAAATTCTTATTTCTCACACTCATAAAAACCTTATGTTAAAAATTATACAATCCAATATTTTTTTCTTCTTTGTTTTAAATAAAAAATGAGATGAGATGCAGTAATAATCTAATTATTTTTTAACCGAAAGAAAAGGTTAAAAGAATATAAAAAACATATGCGGAGCAGTGAATAATTACCCTAAAGGCCAGGTGGATTGCTACCTTCCCTAGTCTAGCCTCCACGGAAACAATGACGAAAAATCGAAACTCTCATCGCATCGCACCGCATCACTTCCTTCTCCCCTGCTTTCTGAATGCGGGCTCTCCTTCCTATATATATCACCCGCCTACTCACACGCTTTCCTGCGTCTACAATTATATAATACCAATATATTTGCTCTTCCGCTCTATCGATTCACCCTTATCTCTATTCATATTATTCATTGTTGCTTGGGTTTTTCAGCGTTGTGCAAATGGCTACATCCACCCTCACCGGTTTGTTGAACCATGTCGCCGGTATTTTTCCTTCCCGCCGTGCTTTATCTGTCTCCGGAAAGTTCGATCTCACCCATGCACGACTCAATCAGCTTGTGGAACATGCCGCCGCTCAGCTCCTCGCCGCTGGTGTTAAGCCTGGCGACGTTGTCGCGCTTACCTTCCCCAACACCGTTGAGGTAGAGTTTTATCATTTTTGTTCGATGAATTTACTTGTCATTGTTGCTTTGGAATTGTTATCGATCGGTTCGTGGATGAATTTTGTCTCTGTTGGATACAGATTGGATTAATTGAATTTGTTGATTTTTTTAGTGATCTACGAGGGAGGCAATGTGATTTTCATTGTTTTTCACGCTCTGTTTTGTGTTCGGAATCGGTTTCAATTGCGTGTTCTTTTCATGTAGTAACGGTTTTGACGAAACGACATCATTTTCACTGACTGAATATTTTTTTTATTTGTTTAATTCTGTTGCAGTTCGTTGTAATGTTTTTGGCCGTGATACGAGTCCGAGCGACGGCCGCGCCGCTGAACGCCGCGTACACTTTTGACGAATTCGAATTCTATTTATCGGACTCGGAATCGAAACTTTTGCTCACTTCAAAAGAAGGCAACGAGCCGGCTCAAGCCGCGGCAGCGAAGCTCAACATTCCTCATCTCTCAGCCACCCTGCCAACGGCCGATTCAGACATCATATTATCTCCAACTCAGTCAAAATTTGACACTGACTCGCTCGCAAAACTCACTAACGACCCATCCGACGCGGCACTCTTCCTCCACACATCCGGCACCACAAGCCGACCCAAAGGCGTGCCGTTGACTCAGCAGAATCTGTACTCATCGGTGCAAAATATAAAATCTGTGTATAAAATAACTGAATCAGATTCTACTGTGATTGTTCTGCCATTGTTTCACGTGCACGGCTTGTTAGCCGGTTTATTGAGCTCACTTGGGGCCGGAGCCGCCGTGGCTCTTCCTGCCGCCGGGAGATTCTCAGCTTCGACTTTTTGGTCCGATATGAATAAGTATAAAGCCACCTGGTACACGGCGGTGCCAACAATCCATCAAATCATACTCGATCGCCACCTCGGGCCCCGAACCCTTTTACCCGAAGCTTCGGTTTATCCGAAGCTGCAGTGCGTCTTTGGCGCCTGCGATTATGGCTCGGTTAGAGGAGGCATTTGGTGCGCCAGTTTTGGAGGCGTACGCTATGACGGAGGCTACACACTTGATGGCGTCAAATCCGTTGCACGAGGACGGCCCACATAAGCCTGGGTCTGTAGGTAAACCCGTGGGTCAGGAGATGGCTGTATTGGATGAGAATGGAGTCGTCCAAGGTGCTAATTCAAATGGCGAGGTCTGCATAAGGGGCCCGAATGTGACAAAAGGCTACAAGAATAACCCGGAGGCCAATAAATCAGCTTTCCAGTTCGGGTGGTTTCATACAGGAGACTTGGGGTTCTTTGATTCAGATGGATATTTGCATCTTGTTGGCAGAATCAAGGAATTGATCAATCGCGGAGGTAATCTTCTGTGATTAACGGTACCCCTTTGCTTTCCTTGCATTTGTGGGATTTTTCTATATCATTTTATACTAAATTTCGGTTTAAATACAATTACCTCATTTGTTAATAAAAAAGTGCAAAAAAAATCCTATAAAAAAAAAAATGCAATTCACCCACTTGTGATTTAAATTGCATTATTTTTTAAATCACAAGGGGTAAATTGCACTTTATTTTTTTATAGGGCCTTTTTTTACACCTTTTCATCAACACATAGGGTTAAATTAAAATTCATCAAGTTAATGAGACTCGCACCTTATCATATTGGCATCTAAGCTTCAGTGGATTGGGCAAACTCAGTGCATTAGCATCCTAAAATTCTTTAGATGCTCCTTACTTGATCTGATTGGCATCTAGGCTTCAGTGGATTAGCCAAGCTCAGTGCAATTAACGTCATGTGTTATATTCCACGTTAAGATTCCAATTGATTGTGCAGTTACATTTGTTCTAGTAGTAGAACACCTACTTTTTACTTGTCTTTTAATTAATTCACTCCTTAACTCCCATTTCTTGGGGTCATATACCAAGTAGATCAGGAGGTTGGCATCCACAGTTGAAGTGCATGTGATCTGTTACTAGCTTCATGAAGTTGGCCCCTCTGGATTCTGATCTTTCAATCGGTGAATCTTAATTGTCATCTTTCACTGATTTCCAAAATAATTCTTTACTAGGCTCCACTGTAGTCCATTCAATGAAAGTTCACGGCCACAGCCTGCACCATAGTTGTCCACAAGCGTCCTTTTCATTTGCAAAATTACTGGAAGTTGAACTAACTTTGAGAGAGTTGTTCTCGCTGGACCTTCCTTTTCCAGAAAAATAGGCAGGAACTAATAACAAATGCAGCCAATTTATGTTTGGGAAACTCTGTTATTTGAGGTGAACGAGTCATTTTATGACACGCAGCATGCCTAATAGTCCAAACAAGTTCCATCCACCTAGTATACACCTTCTTGTTAGCCATGGCCCTAGTGATTTAAACATTCTCTACCACAATTATTTTGACTTTAGATGGATTTCAAAATTTCGAACTAAAATTCTCCACAATTGCAGGGGAAAAGATATCACCAATCGAAGTTGATGCTGTCCTATTGTCACATCCTGATATTGCTCAAGCTGTTGCATTCGGCGTCCCAGATGATAAATATGGAGAAGAAGTAAGAAATCCTTTCTTTTCTCTCATTGTCGTTATTGGTCATGCATATCCTCTCTATTTACTTGTCTCGTGTTCATTGGAAATAAAAAGTGTGTGGTCACCACAGGCTGAGTTAGTCTCTTGAACGGACATTTTGTCGAATTTTAGTTGGATGACTAATTCAATGATGCTTTTACTGGATCTCACTTGCACAAGAAAGCTGTGACATACTATCCACTGGGAAAAATGTCACAAGCTGTGACATACTATCCAATGGTTATGATGTCATGATGTTCATATTTTCCTATCAACCCTTGTGAATGCGGGGAGAAAACCAAATTTTATCCTACCAATTTTTTTCCTATCAATACTTAGTTGTTTAATCTGTGATGAGTTGCATATTCTTTGTCATCAGGGCCAGAAATCTATGCTTGGCTGTACTACTTTATGTCTTATATGCTCTCAACACTTGGGATTAGCATGTGTTAAAAGTTTAATCTCATTATTACGTCATTATCATTGATTGTTTTGTTATTCCTATGTATTCAGATAAATTGTGCGGTTATTCCCAGAGAAGGTTCAAACCTAGACGAGGCAGAAGTTGCTAGGTTCTGCAAGAAAAATCTTGCTGCTTTCAAGGTTCCAAAGAAGGTTTTTATCACTGATTCACTCCCTAAAACTGCTACCGGGAAAATCCAGCGGCGAATTGTGTCGGAGCACTTCCTTGCACAGATATCTACTGCTAAGGTCCCCAAGTTTGGAGCCTAAACTGCTGGTTTCGAAGGGAAACGAGCAAATCTGTCATCATTATACCTGCCAGATGAACAGCTTCTAAATAAAATTATCAAGATTTTACAGCTGGGGACAGGAAGTAGCATAGAGACTAGACTTTAAAAGTCTGAAGCAATTGAAGGTTTTTTACTTTGGTCGTGAGGGATTTTCTGATATGTTAGTGTGCATCATTCTTTAGTCTGTTTAATGCTGCAGTTAGTTAACCCTGTAACCAAAATAGCCTCGCCACTGGAATTGTTGAATTCCAAATTTGTGTTTAAAAACAGAGAAGCAGATAGTACTTTCTTTCTATCTTTCAGCAAGTGCGTACAGGCAAGCTTCACCAACATGGGCTATAATCACTTCCAAGCATTGTTCAAGTTCCAAAATATCAGACGATTTCAACATGTACAAGCAATTCATGGCGCACATAACAACAGATCATAACCAAAATTCATTAACATCTCAAGCTAAAAGATGTATGTAGACCTAATAGAATCGATTGAACATCCAACACAACTCTAGGAGATAAAACCACAGCAAATATGAGACATGCCAAGCAGGCAATGACATGAAACCCAACCCCCAAAGAACCATTTGACAGCAACATGAAACAGTTTAAACACAAAGAAATTGTCAAATTACAAACACAAATGTCAAATTTAAGCTTCCTCCTGCTCCTCTTCATCTTCATAATCATAGCCTTCCTCATCAGCTGTTGCATCTTGGTACTGTTGGTACTCAGAAACTAAATCATTCATGTTGCTCTCTGCCTCGGTGAACTCCATCTCGTCCATACCTTCTCCCGTGTACCAATGCAAGAAAGCCTTTCTCCTGAACATGGCTGTGAACTGCTCACTGACCCTTCGGAACATTTCCTGGATCGAGGTGGAGTTACCAATGAATGTAGACGCCATCTTCAGCCCAGTTGGTGGAATATCACATACAGTAGACTTGACATTGTTGGGGATCCACTCAACAAAGTATGATGAGTTCTTGTTCTGAACATTGATCATCTGCTCATCAACCTCCTTTGTGCTCATCTTGCCACGGAACATGGCTGAAGCCGTCAAGTATCGCCCATGGCGAGGATCAGCGGCACACATCATGTTCTTTGCATCCCACATTTGTTGTGTAAGTTCAGGAACAGTGAGGGCTCTGTATTGCTGTGACCCACGAGATGTGAGAGGAGCAAACCCAACCATGAAGAAGTGCAGTCGGGGGAATGGAATAAGGTTGACAGCAAGCTTGCGAAGATCTGAATTCAGTTGACCAGGGAAACGCAGACAGCAAGTCACACCACTCATGGTGGCAGAAATCAGATGGTTGAGATCTCCAACTGGTCAAAGAATTAACAAAGTTTAGTAAGAGCAGCCAAATTCCACTGAAAAAAGGTGTACAAGTATAGGATTTAAAAATTCACAGGACACATACTCCCAGGATCCTAAGAATCCTGACAATGATGGCAATATGGCAGGAAAAGGAATAAATCTAATAAATTAGCTAAGAGTAAATTAACAAAATTTGGACTATATTACGAAGATAATAAAAGAGCAACTTACAGCTTGGGGTGGTGAGTTTAAGGGTTCGGAAGCAAATGTCATACAGTGCTTCATTATCCAAAACCATACACTCATCAGCGTTCTCAACAAGCTGGTGGACAGAGAGGGTAGCATTGTAGGGCTCAACAACAGTGTCTGACACTTTAGGGGATGGGAACACAGAAAATGTAAGCATCATGCGGTCTGGGTACTCTTCCCTGATTTTAGAAATAAGAAGAGTTCCCATTCCGGATCCAGTTCCACCTCCCAATGAGTGGCACACCTGAAAACCTGAGAAACAACAAAGAAGAAACTATTTTACCATTTGAAACATAAAAAGAGTACACATGTAAATGGCACTTCATTCCCGCTATCGGAAAATGTTATCAACTTGTAGCTTGCCTAGAGTGATGCTTACATAAAGAAAATCTGGAAGAAAACATAAATCAATCCATGTACTCACAATCTAAGTTCATTTTTGGGGAAACAGGGTATTTATAATTAGATAAAAATGTGGAGCCAAAAAATTTATACTAACTTGTGAGACTAATCACAAGGACATCAAATTTTACATGGATATTTATAAGCAAGTTACAAATCCTACATGACAGTCACTGGAACAAAACATCCCTCAACAGAAGATCATGAAATCATGATACTCCATTTACATTGAGTTTTTATACTCTGAAACTACACCTAATGGATATGAAAAGTATAACAAGCTTTTCTCAAAGCATCATAACTGCAACTAATCCATCTGAAAAACCACACGCAGACCCAAAGTGAACCACCAAAGCATTATAGCAGATCACCGAAAATCACTAAACTCACTAGGAGTAACTCAGCAGACCGTCAGATCTACAAATATTACGCTGAAAATAACAATCAAAATTACCTTAATGCATACTATTTCAGATCTAAGTTAGAAAATGTAACTGATACTGCACTTAAATCGAGAGATCCACTCAGTTCACCGAGGAACTAATAGCAAACACAAAAACCCTAAGCATCATACAGTACAAAAGAAAAGCATCAATACCTTGTAAGCAATCACAGTTCTCCGCCTCTTTCCTAACAACATCGAGCACGGAATCAATCAACTCCGCTCCCTCTGTATAATGCCCCTTCGCCCAGTTATTCCCTGCACCAGACTGCCCGAAAACGAAGTTATCGGGCCTGAAAATCTGCCCGTACGGGCCAGATCTGACACTATCCATCGTACCGGGCTCCAAATCCATGAGCACGGCGCGTGGAACGAACCGCCCGCAGCTCGCTTCATTGTAGTAGACATTCACCCGCTCAAGCTGCAGATCGTTGTCGCCATTGTACCTTCCGGTGGAATCTATGCCGTGCTCCGCGCACACCACCTCCCAAAATTTCGCTCCGATCTGGTTGCCGCATTGGCCACCCTGGATGTGCAGGATTTCACGCATTTTTCAAAGTTGAGCGTTGGAGAAGAGACGTAGATACAGAATGTGCGAGGGAGAACAGAGAGAGAGGGTTAGGGTTTGGTGGAGGTGCGTGTACGAGTGTAGGTGAAGTGAAACATGGAGACTTTATATAGGAGGAGGGATTTTCCAGTGGGAATATTTTGAAATTTGAATTTTGAAAAAAATTTTGAAAATTGTTGGAAGAGGGTGAGGACTCGAAGCTCACGCTCTCGGAGGGTGAATAGGACGCGCTAACACGGGAGGTTGGAGGAAGATGGCACGTGAGTGAGTGAGTGAGTGGAGGGGCATGTGAGTGTGTATGTTTTGGTGAGTTGTAGATCTGGAGTTGGAGAAAAAGGTGGGGATTTTTTATATTTTTCCAATAATAATTCATAAATAAATAGAAGACTCTACCTATAACGGCTATTTTGTTCTTGGTATAAGTGGTAGTAAAGAGTAGTTAATAGCTTATTGGGTGAGAGCTGATTCTATTTTTTATTGCAATTTTTCTTGTATTTTTTAATATATATATATATATATATATCTTATATGACAAAAGTAAGTTATATTCTTGAAAAAATTATAATAAATTCTCATGAGATTTGATATAATTATAAATACCCTCGCATTAATTAAAAAATTGACAACACTCTTTTGATTTTGACGATCATCTAACAACAGACTCAATCCGTTAGTTTTCATTAAATTTTCATCCAATTCTGTGGTGAGTTTATGCATTGTGTATTATAATTCTTTTTTACTTTTTTTTGCTGGCATCAAGTGGTTAATTTTTCAAATGTTTTCATCTACCTTGTCTATTCTTTTACAATTTATTCAAATTTTTTTTTTTTTTTTACATTTATCTCTTTATATGTACAAGAATATACATGGGAATGTCAAATAAGAAGTAAAAATAAAATTTATGTATTTTTTTTACCAATATCAGTATTTTTTTTTTAAATCCTGACGAAAATAATCATGTGTAAATGGAGAATTTTCGAATGAGATGTCATTGTAATTTCAAAATTTTATTGAGAAAAAATATAATTTCATATTTTTAGAGCATATCTAAGTGTAATTAACTCTAAAATCATTGTCATTGAAGTAAGTTGGGTGTGCATTTTGGGTATAGTTATCAACCATTTATTGAATTTACAAGCAATTGGATGATAGGGCAATGTCCCACTTCTATTGCAAGAAAAAGCGAAGTAGGTCCATGCTATTCACTTAGACTGCTTTGCACTCTAAGGTGACAAAAGCTGAGGTTATGGGTAAGAAGAAGAATTTGTTCAGTTTGCCAGAAGAAAAGAAGCAATGGAATCATCAAGTGCGGTCATCATTATCATACCTTAAATGTAAAGCAAGGAATGCTAAGTCTTCTATTGGTGATCATGTTATGACAATTCTCCATTTTTTCTCATGATTTGATATAACAAATTCTTTGATATCTACTCTCTCCAAAAAATTTAAGACAATTTACGCATTTTTTATTATTTGTATTACGCACAAAGAGGGGGGAAAATTTTTTTTTTTAAATGGTTGAAGTTTTACCATTGTATCGTAAGTAGATTTTTATTTTTAGTCATTTGGGTTTTACTTGTCTTTTAATCAGTTTATACTAATGCAATTATGCTCAAAATAGTCGAAGAATAGCAAGTTGATGTTCTAACATTGTAAATAAAACCAGAAACTTAATATTGTATTGATTCAAAAATTACAATAAAAGGATAATTACATCTACACTCCCTGATCCATTGTTTGTTAACACAAATCATCCCTACTTTTTGAATAATTACACAAATCCCCCCCCCCAAATATCAATTTACACAAACTACCCCTATTTCTTGAAGAATTGCACATACACCCCTAAAAAAACATCAATATTATTACATATATCCCTACTTTTTGGCTATTATGAATGATTCTATACTTGTGCAAAAAAACACAAATAATTTGTATGACAAATAAATAATAGATGCATGATAGAAGAGAAGGGGGCTTTAAAGCAAATTAGAGTAGACATTTAATCTGCTTAGCTGGAGTAGAGGACAATTATTAATATTGGAAGAAGATTACAAACAATAATGCACAGTATTACAATGAACTAAACAAGAGTGCTATGCTACAGTAGCTAGCTAGGTGAGTGACAATCATAAAAATACTCAGAAACTTCCAGTCTCAAAGGATGAAATTGGGAATGGTATTTTAGTAAGCACGTGCTTTAATGATATCCAAGCTCATTTCACTGGGATCTGTTGCTTGTAATTCAACTTGAATCCCGTCTAGCTCTCTCTTGAACCTGTCCTTTGAGCTTGCATACACCATCTTCATTCTCACGCTTGATGAATCTGGTGACCTATAAACACATACCTTACTCATATAAAATCACTCCCTTTTGAATAAGGTTAATTGTACTTAGCCTCCCTCTTAAAATGTGAAATTACAAAGAATCCAATTACACTTACATGTCCGCCAAGAATTCACTTTTTGCATAGGATTTTGATGAAAAACGTTCACGTTTGCGTAAAAAATTACTTAACGGAGGGGAGTCAGGTGTGAACGAAAAAAATTTCGAAGGCGGTATAAGTGTAATTTCAAAGCTTTTTTTAAGGAAAAATGTAATTTTATATGTTCAGAGAGGGTCTAAATGTAATTAACTCTTTGAAATAACTTAAAAAATCGCTCTTGCGATTTATCTTAAAGTCTTATATCGGCATCTTAGAGAAGTCAAATTCATGAGTTTCTTCACACACTACAACAATCATCATATTACACGGGAATTAGAACCCGTGCAAAGTAACTTTCTCTATGCTAATTTTGACACTTCAATTCACATGTATATTCAAAACTTTCAAAAACAAAAAAGCAAATAGATTACACTGACAATGTTGTATAAGTGAATATTGTGGATTGACAATAAACAGATGATTCAATATGTTGCATGTGTGTGAAGCTCAATTTTCTCATTAAAATGTGCAACAAAATAAGAGCAAACACATACTATAGTAAACTTTTTATGATACATTTATGTTAAATTTAACTTAGTAGCATAATTGATTCGATAGAAAACTGACCAGGCAATGAAGAAAATCTTGCTCTTCTGGCAATTTTCATTGGTGATGAAGTCGAAATCAAAGACAGCGTAACGACACTCATCAGAAGGGAGAGCGCGGGTGAAATCATCGTAGTTTTGACCAGGCTCGCCAAGCTTCTCCACCACCACCTCTTGTTCCTGGATCTTGAAGACGATGAAACGATAGTTCCTCTTTGCTTTTAATTCCTGGAACTTGAGCTTACACTCATCTAGCACAGCCATTCCAGATGCCGAATTCGCCTGTCCACACCTACATCATCAACACCACACCAAACGAAAATTCCTTCCCAGAAAACAACACATGCATAGTTTTGTTTGTGATGTTCACAATAAACAATTCTATACCTTAATTTTCCAAAGTCTACACCATTTTTCCAGGAACAGTTAAAACAAACTTCAAGGCAGATGAATTTTGCCATGAAATGCATGTATCGTCGCTTACCATTTTTTAGGAAAGAAATATGAGAGATCTTATCGATTATTCCAGATGCGATCAAAGGCCACAAGACATTTTCGTAAAAAAATTCAATTGAGGTATTAAGATCATAATGGGGGGCAACAAATTTGTGATAAACACAAATAAAAGCAATAATGTAGAAACCAAATACTCATCAAACAGAAAATGTATTACCATTTTGTCTTCGGATTAGGGAGAGAAAGAGCAGCAGAAATGATGAGAAAAAAGGAAGAATGGAGAAGGGAATAATCGCTAAGGAATAAGGAAGAAGAGAAGTATTTTTAAAAGAGAGAAAATTGCGGGGGGAGAAGACAGAATAAAGGGTCAAGAATTGTCCAACACCTTCTTCCGTTCCTACTTCTCCTAACCATAACCAACTCTTCTACTATTCCCTGCCATCCCACAAACTTGAACGCACAACCTCTTGATAAAGTCTTGTTTGTGTGGAACAAGCAATTCTAGGGATGCAAAATTTTCCTCTATCTCGTGAATTTGGCACACGACTTTGATTAAATTATGCAATTTCGTGATTCTTTTTTTTTCCTTTATGGTAATGTGGATTGGAAACAGTAATTTTAGTCTGATTCGGTTAAGAATAATCCCACATTTTGTTTGATAATGGTTGCTTTGCCATAATATGAAAGTGAAATTATTAGTTGTTCTCCAAGCACCATAAATTTTCTGCTTCCTTACAATCTAAATTTTACTAGTGCAGATACATTCAGTGGCTCCCCCACAAAATATTTAAACATTGAATCAGTAATGAAGCTGGATATGAATGAAGCTGGTAATAGAAATGTCAGCAGCAAGTTAATCATCTTGTGAAACAAAAAGTTACATATTGGGGCAAAAATGATATCTGGGATAGTACTTGGATTGGGCTACAAGGCTCCCAACAAATCATATAAATAAACTTACAGTATGCCACTCAGAAGTATCAAAATTGTCAAGCAACAAAATTAACAACTTTGGGTCCCTGTTTTTTCTTGGTCTTTACATCTTTGTCCTTTTCGTCGAGTGGAGCGACAGATATAAAGTCGTCTTCAAGGTCATCCCCGCTGGCGAATTTGATGACTCGGTTAGGCCGTTCTTGAACTTCAACTGTTCAGATACAAGGGCTATTGCATAAGTTACCAGCCAACAGGATTATATGTATAGTTTATGGACATCACCGTTTCTTACAATAACTGCTTAGTTATTCTAACAGCAAAATCAAGAAAAGAATGGTAGCTTACATGATTGACCAATCATACCAGCTGCATCATAAGTTCTGCTACGTTTATTAGGACAATCTCTGGCAAGGTGCGTTACACCACCACAAACTTTACAGCACCCGCCCTGCAAATGATTTCATGTTAAATATCAGACTATAACATGGACAAGCTGGCGGCATTGGTGTTACAATGCATTATAGCTGTTTATTGTACTCATATGAAACTCTATCCTAGTAAGAAAACCTTGAGCAGCCGTGGACTTTAAGGAGCATTCCCGGAACTATGTACATTTGTTTGTTGTCTTTGATTTTCATTTTTATATTTGCACATATTTCACAATTTGTCTTGTATTTTTCCCCAATAGCTCTCACCGAGCTCATTGTTTTTTCAACATTGAATCTTCCACGCCGGTTGACGTTGGTAGGCACATAAACTTCTCTCGATATACACCATGGAGGTGTTTATCACCTTATCTAGAACAATTAAGTTCCGTGTTGCAATGACTTGCAGCTGTACATGCATATAAACAAACCGGCTATCGGGGGTCATCCAACAAGGTTGACTTAAGTAACTTGATGAACTATGCAGTTACTCATTTGAGAGGCAGACACACAGAGTGGTTTATGTATATTTGAGTAGAAAATGCAATTCTAAACTAATATAAGAGATGGATTAAACTTCAGACAGTATAAGACAATGTACCTTTGGATAAATTCCATGGGTATTCTTAGGACAATTTTTACTCAAGTGCCCAGATTCTTTACATATAAAGCAACTAGCATATCTCGTTCCTCCTGCACCACCAAATTATCAAAACAAAATGGGAATTTCAGAAAATATTTGGTGGAAATAATGATACAGAATACAGGAGGAGGAGAAAAGAATTTATAAAACCATGATCTATAAAACATTGCAATGATAAAAATTTTAAGCAAATCAACTGAGGCTGGAATTTCTTGGCAAATGGCAATGCTGCTCTTTAACATTATTTAAGTCACTAGATAACCTTCAATGACTAAACATGTCTAGTTTATTATCAAAAAGCTCGTAGAGTTGAATCTCCTGGACAAATCTCTCCTTAATTTATTCCTACTAGAAGCTACACGTGCCAATGCTAAATCTCCAAGGCAAAACCAGTTCCCATTAATCCCAGAAGTAGCGCTGGAAAAATAATCCAACTCCTCAATATTCGAATCGAAATTGATTGGTAAAACTCGTCAATCCTTTAATTTTACAAACCAAACTTGAACTTAATGTTTTATTTGACAAATTTTCAGGCTCGGTTCGAGCTGGACTCAGATTGCAAAGAAATAATAAAATTTATTTGAAAACATCAAACTATTCGAACTCGACTTACATTCAATTTAACTAAAGCTCGTTTTGATTATTAATTAAACCAAGCTCAAACGCGATTTCAAGCTCAATTGTGATTTGAACAAACTCAAATAACAACGCGTTCAACTCAATTCGACTAATTTATGGTCCTAATCGGATGCAGCATTTACCATTTCATTTTACAATAACTCGTCAAAATTGTCATCATTGTTTGGTTTTAGCCACCATTTTCTCTCAGAAATTTAGTGTGACAAGCACTAGGCATAGTTATTAAAACATCAAAGAATTCTCCGGTAATACAAAACTCATAGAGCAATATAGCCTCATCAACATAAATATCCAGCCATTAGACAATGGGACTTGCAATGCAGTATCTAATAACCAGAATATGGTATACACAAAGATAAAGAGATATAATGCAGCATGCATTATTAAATCTAAATAGGGTAGATAAATTACCATCTTGAAGAGGTTGAGGGCAATTAGATAGGGCATGCCCCGTTTCTCCACAATTATAACACAATTTCTTGTCCATTGACTCATCGTTTTTGTTGGGGCAGTTCTTAAGACTGTGGCCACGATGTCGACAGAACAAACAGATCTACAAACATTTTATCAACCACGAGACAACCATTATCAAAACTGGAGAATTGCTTTTTCACAGTAACTAGCAAATTGTAACAACTTGGGGTAATCCATTACTTGAATAAAATGACCACTCTTCATCACAAAAAAGTACAACTTAATCTTCAAGAAAATTCATGCAAAAATGCGGGAAAATCAGTAAAGCTTCCCAGACTCTTAATCAAGTAAGCAAAAGGGACATGCATGAATTTAAGATGCTAGCCCAAACACAAAACGTCTTTTGCTAAATAAAATGCTGAAGCCCAAAATATTCCTGTTATTCACAAAAATCAGTCGAATACTGACAGACAGTTCAAAAGACAAAAACATAATAGAACACGTTATGTTCATACAGTTCCAGCTCAATTTTGTTATAGGGTTAGTCATAGAAAGGTGCATTAACATCCAAAAATCATCCGCAAACCGAACCTTGTTCCTTTCCCATTCAGATTTCTTGGGGCAATTCTTGGCAATATGGTCCGGAGCTTTGCATATATAGCAGCTCTCACCAGGTTTCATCCCAACAACCCTAAGCGGATGCTTCTTGTATGAAGATTTCTTGGGCTTGTTGGGATCATTCGACTCTGATTTCTTGCGCTTGAACTTGCTGTTCTTCTTCTTCTTCTTGCTGGGGTCTTTCGGCGGCGTCGGCTCCGGCGTCGGGAAAAGCTCCGGGTGTTCTTCTTTATAGCGTTTTCTGGCTAATCTTTGCCTTTTACTCACCATTTTTCTCTCTCCTTTTGCTCCTTTCGCTTCTTTTCGTTGCGGTAAAATTCAAAAACAGAGGCGAATGGACATGGGCAGATTATAGCTGATGCACAGAGATGCAGGGTTTTGGGTATAACTGGAAAAGAATGCTTAGTTCTGCGCTTTTGCTCGTGGAGTAACACGCTTTCTCTTTAGAGACTATAAGTTCAGCGTTTTAATTGACACAGATTGAACAAGGGCTCAATGTAATTACTGTTGATGGGCTCGAAAGAAGTTGGGCCGAGTCGACGTTGGATATAAGAGTCCACTCATCAGCTTACCAGACTGTAAATAAAACAAAGGGATAATTACACTCCCCTCCCCTAAGATTTTATGTCATTACACGTAAATTTTATATAATTTAGAAAATTATACTTAGCATTTCTGATATTTGCCTACATCTAACAAATAAGTTCATCCGTTAGTCAAAATCCATCTAATTGACTGATATTAACAAAAAAAATCAGAAAAAAATTTATATTAACCATTGATTGACTTATTACTGATTTATTGCATGTTAAATAAATTTTTTCGGTCTAAATCATTATATAAAAATATTTAAAATGAGGGTATAAATTTGATAATTTATATAATTTTTTTACTAATATCACTTTTTTTTTTGGTCCAAATCTTAATAAAATGAGGCCAAATATAAATAGTGAATTTTTAAAAAACGTTCAAGTATAATTTCTCATTTAAGAGAAATCTAAGTGTAACTAATATTGTTGTTATTTTACAGCTATTTAAAAATTCTATACAATTTCTACGCTCTACTATCAATTGACATATGAAAATGTTCCCATCCCAGACCTTGCCACAAAACACCTGCGAAATAGGTCTTTTTTGCACAATCTTATAAGATTATTTATAACACTAAAATTGTGAAATATCAAAAGTTAAATGACTCTTTTACAACTCCTAAAAAAAATTATTGTGAGAGCACATGATTTATTCCGGCAACTCTTGCAAAATTCGACAATGGAAGAACAAAAATCACGAAATGTCAAAAAGCTATAAAACTATTTTGCAATACTAAAAAAATAAAAGATAAAACTATCACAGTGTCAAAATTACGTGACCAGAAATATATTTAAGCCATTCTACAAAATCTTCTATCTCTGTTGATCCTGAACCTCCTCCCAGTACTTCTGTTCCCCCAACTCAACTTGCTTTATTGAGGACTGTTTTCTCTCAATGAATTGCTTAAGAGCAGAAGGTTCCAAGGGGGGAGGCATCGAGCACGGGCTCGATTCTTTCGGACTCTTCACCATCGAATCGAGCATGAATGTTTTCTCCAATCCTTGTGCATGGCAAGCCATAGCCTCCGAGCAGAGCTCGACTGCTTTACGAGGTATTTTAGGCTTGTATCTCAACAGCTTTGAGTATTCACTTAAGAGATGGAACATGTAATCGTAAACGAAATCCATCTTCAGATCGTTTTGGACGAAGCTGCTCGCTGCCGTCCCTAGTTCTTGAGCCTGAAATTGATGAATCACAACTACTGACTAGTAATGCACTTAATGTTACATGCATACTTGCTAATCTTGAAAAAATATGTGAGTATATACCTTTTCTTTGTGGTTGTTGCCCCAATCAACAGCAAATTTGATTGAACGACATTTGTCTTCTGCCTTTATCGGCCAGTAATGCTGCATCGGCACCAAACTTCTCGTAAAGAAATCATAGTAGTCTGGTGTTACCAACAGCGTGACGGAATCACAGGCAAGAATGTATTTTTCACTGACGGACCATGCAGATCCTTCGATGTAAATTTTGTATCTGTATATCATGGGAAGAAAAATTAGCCTAATGCAAAACATACATTTTCGATAACAGAAACACGAACTTGATGAAACCGAGTTCAGTTGATGATTACCTATGGGTGCATTGCTTTGCCAAGTCTGATTCTTTAAAACCTTCCTGTATCTCTTTGTCCCAATCCTGTAAGCAATGCCAAACATCTCATAACATCTCTCAATGCGTCGGTCGTGCATAAAGTGCATTTTAGTGTTTTCTTTTCGTGCTTAAATATGGCTATTTGCATCAAAGATTGTCCAAAAGCGCATATTGCATATTACAACATCAGAATAAAAGATCAGTAATAACACAAGCAACGTTATTGCTCCGCACAAAATACATTCTGCTAAAAAAAGTCACCTTTACCGTAGTTATGACATGCAAGAACTAGTCGTACCTGCTTGTAAACTCGAGCATTCCATTCTTGTTTCTCCGATACATTACACTTGAGAAGATCCACTCTTTTCTCAGCCACTTTAGGATTACCTTTCCAGAAGGCGTAAGGCTCCCTGTCCATCCATCTTAGCTTCTTGTTCCCTTCGTTTAGCTCGCCCATTAATTGTTCCCATGGCTTTATGTTGGTTTCGGGCCTAAAATTGGATACAACAGCTTGAGTTGCTGCACAAGATTGACAATGATCTATAAGTTAGAGTACAATGAGTTTCTTACCAACCCCAGAAAGACCAGTCGGGGAAAGCAATATCAAATGTTTGATTATTCCCACAATAACGGAACAACGGTGGTGGCTTCAGTGCATTTGGCCCCTGATAGTCACTCGACTTGATCACCGGCCAGTCCACACAGTCAAACATCAAATCCAAATCAGGCACCTTACCAGGGTACCGTCTTAGTAGCTGCAGAATGCCCCATAATGTGAAAACATCTCTTGTTTGGAACGACTTCACATACGTCTCCAAATAAGCCCTCCCATTCAAGATCACTAACCTGAAATTTGCAGTTCTATTAGCTCTCACAACCATTTCCTCAGTTATGCCTGTGTCTTTCCAGGGTCGTAGATCTTCATGGATCCAATGGAAGTAATGAGGGCAGGATGGAGGAATTGATGAACTTCGTGGTCTGATTGTGGTAAAGCTGATGGATAATAATCTGCCGGGCATGTTTTTGTCTGATTAGTGGAAGAACAGTCGAGAGGGATTTCTATTATTCTTGTCGGTAATTCTTTGTTTACCTTCATAGACAAGATTATTAAAAAGAGATATTACACTGCTGATATCAGAGAACTAATAACCAAATTAACTAAGCAAATCAATTCAAACAAGAACATAATAGCCCTTCTTTAACTCTGTCTGCAATGCCGTGAGTCATGTAATAACTATGATTTTGAAGATATAAGACTACGTAGTTTCTGTTTTGAAGCTGTTAACAGTTTAACAGGACAGCCATAACCAACACAATCTTCGACAACGTAACACAGCATCCAGATCACAGACAATGTTCTATTGTACATTTATTACTCAGACCATGAAAAATATCGTATCCACTGTTAGACACTGAAATCCTCCATTCCATAAATCCGATTTAACATTGCTAGGTTACATTCAAACTTCGGCATTACAAAATTCAACCAGAAAGCACAAACATCATTAGTCCCTAACAATCCCTACATAGTAAACTTCAATTCTCTTTCAACGTAAACTAGGCGTTTTTGTAAATTAGTCCGAGAAAAACTTACAGAAACAGATATGTCAAGAATCGAGTTGGAGAAATATGTGCCAACCACCAGAAGGCATGTGAAAAGACGAACGCATATCTTGTGTGCGGCTTATTCCAATTGTATTGATGCCGAAACGATTCAGCCAAACGCCTGTAACTTCCCTGCATGCTCTCTGCTACTATGTTACTCTTATGACCTCAAAACTTGCAGTTTTGAATGCTTGAATCCCCTCAAACTTAATGGAATCTTCACCTTCAAGCTCCTACATTGTTTTCAAGAACTAAGTTAACAAGCAGGACATGAAACCATATATTTTTCTACTTCTAAGTTTGATCATCAAATGAAAATTCCATTTAAGATCAAAGGGGCACTCTTTTTTTTTCCAATTATCATCCAACTTATTGATGTCAATCTCGCATGCAAATCTTGTTTGATTAAAGTGATTATTCAGATTGATGAAACTCATGCTAGTCAACAATGAGAACATGCACACACACATTTGATTTCCACATCCTATATAGCTTAATGTGCAGATACTTTTTCCTAAAAATTTATTCCGTGTGGCGAGACCTGTTATGATCGCATCGAAAAAGGATTGTTAAGCTGATCGCTCCTCCCCCGTCTTTTTCCCCATTAGGGGAATAGTATTTTTTTCCTAATTAAATGCAACATATAAGCAAAATCAACTCCTCAATCCAATGCCAAGGTCAAAAAGGATTGCTAAACTGGTCGTCCCTCCTAGCCTTTTTCTCATTAAAAGAATAGTATTTTCCATAATTAAATTCAGCATATAAGCAAAATCAACCCCTCAATCCAATTGCATGGTAGAGAAAGGATTGCTACGCTGGCCGTCCCTCCTGACCTTTTTCTCTTTTCAAGAAAAGTATATTTTCTATTTAGATGCAACATAGAGCAAAACCAAACCCCTTCAATCCACTTCCAACATATATCTATGCACAAGCCCAGTTGCAAAAACTGGGTATTTTCATCTTAAAAGTGAAGAAATTTAATGAATATGGGACGGAATAAAAGATAATAATCAAGAACAGAAAAGGAAAATTTGATCAGTCACCTAAAGTAGATTGTGTCCCTTTTCTGCCTGCTGCTGCCTTCTGTCAAAAGGATGTCTTTTCCTTATTTTTCTTTTCTTTCTGTCCGTTGTTTAGGGTGTCAGAATTTTGGGTCCTCAGTTCCATCCAAACAAGAATGGAAAAAATAAATAAATTAATTAAATATTCAAAATTCTAACTTCAAACTAAATCAATTATATGTCAAGTATAATATACCTATTGTATAATTAGGCCACATTTACTTTGAGTGATGTGATTAAAGTAGGATATATTAAATTGTGATTACTATCATGAAAAAATCACATAATATATAATGCTTAAGGCACTAATCACAAACTAATAAAAATGAAGTAAACAAAAAATAAAGGGTGATTAGCCATGATATCATGGCTAATCACCCAAAGTAAAGATGGCCTTAGTGTATAATTCATGATAAGTAACCAGATAAATGTATTACACTTATTCTATAATTTGATTCGACCTCGTTTGGATAAAAAAAAATTCCTTAAGATAGATACCGAAATATCATAATTCAGGCAAAAAAAAGGTGAAATTACAATTTTGTAAGAGTTATTCCCAACCGTCCAACCGTAAGAGTTGGAATGATTTGAAATACTTCAACTAAAAAAGTGGTTTCAGAGTTTTGTGCTGGTCATGCTAAATCACCGCATTTCGTTTGATTTGATTTTGATACCATATTAAATAATTATTTTATTTAAAAATTAAAATTATTAATAAAATAATTATTAATATTAATATCTTAACACATGAGTTATTAAATGCATTGCTAAAATATTTTATTAAACCAAACTGAGTGACTAGGATAATCCGTATTCATTCAAATTTTTTTTATAGACACATTATTGGTTTATTTAACCACTGTCATTGCAATTTATTCATTATTGCTAAGTCCCCATATTTGAATCATTCTTTAGTTAATGTTTTCACGAATTATTACACTGCTCTTCTATTAGATTTGATGTAATTTTTTACACCTAAGGACAGAAAGACAAAGCCAATGCAGGAAAGCAAAGAGAGAGATATAAGGTGTCCGTCTTAGAGAGAAGGCAAGCTAGGAAAAGTTCTGTGATCAGTGATGAGATGCAGACTGAAGTGAGCACTCAACCGGCTTGATCGGTAATCAGAAGCCTACGCAAATTTTCTGTAATATGGTGAATTACATCTAATATCATTGACGTTTATTTTTGTCTAATAAATAGATCACTCATCAATATCAATAATAAACTGACAAATACATTAATTCCATTAATAAGTTTATAAACTAACAATAAGTGATACAAACACTTTCACATTTGATAAGATTCAAACCTATAATTTTAAAATTATTTATGAGACCTCAATCTTAAACGTTATTCTAAAATATTATAATTGGTAAAAAGAAATTGAGGTTAACAATTTGCAGATTTGAATGAAAGTAAGTAGCGGTTAGTGAGTGCTGTTATGATGATTAGAAGAGCCATAAATCATCATCATGACTTTGATGATTATGCTCCCAAATAAGCTCTCACTTATAATTGATGACCCTTTCTCACCTTTACTTGCACTAGCTTCACTTACACATGCTCTTTTCCAATCTCCAAACCCCAAAATTGAGGCCCTCATGTCCTAAACATTTCTAACTCAACTTGATTTTTGGAATAGCTATGACATATATAGTTTGCCTAATCTACGGATAAAAAATATTCTATTATACTTTCGTATTGTATATTAATGATGTCACATCATACGTATATTATATGCGCCATCACTTTCAAGTTTTAATTTATATTTTTAAAATTTAAAAAAGAACATGTATTCGTTACTGATGAAGGACACCAATGTGTGATAGAAGATTCGTGTCACTTTTTAAAATAGTGTCACGTACCCCAACATTAAGATTAGTTTATGACAGCATTTATTTTTTTTTTTTTTTTTGTCTTTATAGGTATTTATATCTATGTTATGATCTATACTATTATAACTATTTCTTGAAATTTAACTTAGGGATAATTACATTAATACCACCCTATACTATGCATAATTATATTAATCACTCATAACAACAAAGAAATAAGGTCAATTTGTGTGATGATATGATATTTTATGAATTGTGTATGTGTGATTTTAAAAAAAAATTAGAGATGTATGTGTAATTTTTTAAAAGATAGAAATGATTTGTGTACAAGGTCAGGGGTGTATGTGTCAATGATCCATTAGGGCCATGTTTACTTAGATTGATAAGGTTGAAAACCAAAATAATATAGCCTAATAGTTTGCTTACTTTAATGAATGAAAGCCCGGTACAAAAGACCAAATCCAGCTAAAATCATTGTTTTGCCTCAATAACTCGTCCCACCAAATGAGTGGATTGAATCATTGGGTTGTTGGAGACAATTAGACAAGTAAGCCAAACGCCTTATAATCAATTTTCAAATTCTTTGGTTACTTATTTAATTAAGATAATTAGTCCTATCATCAATTTAGTCGAATACCCAAAATAAACAGAGCTTAAATCTATTAAAAAGCTACCAGGCAGTTAATTAGCGTTGATGAAATACTGGCCATTCTGCCTATCTAGTTAAGGAATATGGGGTAATCTACTTAGTACAATTGAGTTTGAACTTTGAAACATAATACATACATACATATATATATATATATAGTGGCGTACATAGGATAGCAGTAAAGCTGAAAAACAGTTGCAGTTTTCGGTTCTGCCGGAACATAATGGTTGTTGCGCTTTGGGCTGGGGGAGTGGAGGTGATATGTCATCAGCTGTCCCAGCCCACGCGTGAAACTCCTCCTCCTCCTGCTTTCCTGTAATTTCAGACCCCAATGCCCTCTCTCTCTCTCTCTCTTCATAATAATAAAAGCACAAGGGCTTATCCTCATTTGAGGCTTTTTTGTTACATTACAAGGGCAGAACCAGAACTAATATTACAAGTTTTCCTTCTTGCAACCTTGCCATATAATTATGTCTGTAAGTTTTTCTTTCTAATTGCTTGTTTTGCTTTGCGTATTTCTGTGCAATGTGTTATGTGTAATGTTTGTTGAGAAGAAGTATATAATTAATTAATGGGGGTTTTGCAGGAGTATGTTGGAGGGTGAAGAGTTCCTAACTTGGACTGTGAGGGGTGTGCTGGGAAGCTAGGAAAGCTTTTGTTCAAGCTCAAAGGTACATCTTCATTCTCCTCTACACTACTCAAAGGATGTTTGTTGTGCATGTGGCAGCTGGTTATATTGGTGGTGGAGATATGCAGTGGTCTTGTCCTGTTCATGTATATTAATTTTTGTACGTTTCTAAACTCCTCCTAGAGATTTAAACACAAAATTACATTTTTTGTTCTGTAATTATAAGTCAGTTAGCATTTTTAGTATTATAATTATATTCCTTTTATACGTTCAGTTTTTTGAAAATTTTTTGTTACATACTATAATGGATTTTTTTGTCAATAATTAGAGGTTGTAAGATAGTATTTCAACACATGACTAAATTTACTAGAATGGGACTAATGCAAGATGTTTATGACTAAATTTGTTGACATAATAACTAAATGTGTAAATACAGCAAGTTACAGGACCAAAAGTATTACCAGTCTATAATTAAAGGACTAAAAATGTAAATTTTTGCTTAATTATTATCTATTGTATATATAAAGAAGCGTGTGTAGCTACTTGACAATCTTGGATGGAGAGAGTAGATGGCTTGATAATGTTTATTTTCATAATTTGATGAAGTATATATTGATCTTAGGGGTGGATGAGGTAGACGTGGACATGGAGTTGCAGAAGATTACGGTGAGGGGCTACGCATTGGAGGAGAAAAAGGTGCTCAAGGCCATCAAACGTGCCGGAAAGGCAGCCGAGCCATGGCCGTATCCGGGATACTCCTATTTCTCCTCATTCTACAAGTACCCTACTCACATTATCAGCCATTACTACGACACATCAAGAAATGTGGCCGCACCCAATGTGCACACCTTCTTCCACACACCGGCCGCATACTCGGTGGCTGTGGCCTCCGACGAGGCCGTTGCCTCTCTCTTCAGCGATGACAATCCGCATGCGTGTTCGATCATGTGAAATACCTGCATCAATCCTTCTAATTTTATTTTATTATTTTTGTTATTTTTCTCCCCAATTTTTGCTTTATTGAAGTTTGTTTTGAGTGTGATATTCACTTGATATTTGTGTATTATGATTGATCTATGTGAGCTTTTTTTTCTTCTTCTTCTTTTTTTTTTTTTTTTTGCTATTTTATGTGTCCCTTTTTCTTTTTAATATATATTTTTATTGTATATATTCTTAATTTTTTATAAAATTAAAATATACAATATAAAAAATATCAAGATAAAATATAAAATATGCATATCTTACATCTATAGTTTATGGTTTAAACAATATGCATAGTCAGTTTATTTTAAAACGTAAGTAATGGAAAAAATTTTAATATTCAAATTAGTTAAATCAGTATAACTATCTCTCAAATTTTTAGTAATTTCATCCAAAAAATTTAGTTTGAAAGGAGTGAATTAATTTTTTTTAGAGACAGCCAAAAGAATTTTAAATTGTAAAGAAAAAACTTAAAACATATCTAAAATGTGTCGGACATATCACTTTTTATTTTATATTTTCAGATATACAAATATTGTATTTAATACATGTTCGTAATGTGTCCAAATCATAATTTTTTCTAATACAGTATTGAATAATTTTTTTAAAATGTCCGTGACAGACTTGGCCATCACATGATACGTTGAATAATGTCGAAGATTTTCAAGAGAGAGGTCTGAAGAAAAATTGGTCCGTTTCAACTTTTGAAAATTAGGAATCTTGAAATGTGAAAAAAGCCTTTTCAGAAGCCAACTTGCTTTTGGTCCTTCATTCTGGCCATTAAATACGTAGGTCCCATCTATTCACATTTCATCTTATCTCATCTTAGTGAAAGGGTAATTACAATCCTATTTAATGAGATTTGATATAATTATATGTAATTTTTTTATAGATTTAAAAATATATTTACTATTCTTTATTTTCATTTAATAATAAGTTCATATATTAATAAAAAATTTGCTAATATTAATAAAAAAATTGAATAAAAAATTAATTTGTATCTCGATTGACTTATTACTTATTTGTTGTTCAAATAATTTTTTCAAACTATATTATATTTATAATGGTAAAGATATATGTCCTCACATGCATTAAAGCGTGAATACGTATGATGATAATTTGATCATAAAAAGATTTAGAGTAAATTATGACCTTTCCTGAGATTTGATACACTTACGAATACCCCCTCGCTGTTTGAAAATTACCAATACCTATTGATTTTAACTGTCGTATAATAATTAGCTCAATCCATTAGGTTTTTATCATTTTTCGTGGTGAACTAATCAAGATATCTTGTGGATTAAAAATTATTTATTTTATTTGTTTTTATATTTTTTTTTATTTTTTATGGATTAAAATGTTTTAATAAGTTTTTAATTTTAAAAACAAATAAAATAATGAGGTCAAAGTTAATAATTTCATACATTCGTCCAATGATTACATAATTTCATGAAGCATCGGGGTTGCATGTGTAATTTTTTAAATAATGAGAGAGTATTCATAATTATGACGAATCTCATAAGAGGTCGCTGTAATTTACCCAAAGATTTCACCTGCTATAGATCAATAATAAATTAATCGGTGGTAAATATAGATTTTTTTATCAATATCAGCAGATTTGGTGAATTTTTACTAATATAGAGACTTATTTGTTAGACGGAAGCAAACCTTAGTGATATTAGATGTAATTTCTCAAACCACAAAGAGTCTACGTGTAATTACATCAAATTTCAGGAGATGAAAGTGTAATTATCCCAAGGAAAATAAACTTAGTTAAAATTAGATTTTCCTGGCTGCTTGTCAGATAAAATTATAATAATAATAGTTGATGTGACGTGTAAAAAATGTTGATACAATTGATATAATATATTTTTCTTGAGAGTATTAAAACGTGTTTGAAATAATTTTTCTTGAAATAAGAAATACCTTCCCACAACTAAATAAACCATTGCCTACTCCAATAAGACGAGATGAACATTATCCCACAAGTAAGCACAAACGCAACATTTATTGGGTTGTATTTGGATTGAATGATTTCAAAACCATAATAACAAATTCATCAAATTTGTTTGGACGAATTCACACAATAAATTCAAATTCTCAAACTTTCAGTTTTAATTATATTTCATGGCCTATCAATATATATATATATATATATATATATATATAATTGTGGCATTATAATGAATTTAAATATTGAGTCATTTGAAATCATTACTTCAAGTTCAAATCATGTAACCCAAATACAACCTTATTGGATTGACTACTCTACAAAGAGAAACTAATCACCTTCCTCTCAACTATGTCCTAAACCCTCACGCTTTTTGGGCTCACGAGCCTAGGACTAGGAATCAGTTTCTATTGTTTCGGCCTATCAACTATCCCCTGCTCCTACTCTCTATCTAACTAGGAGGTTAGTCGTTCGCTGCTTTAGCTACAAATACAATACAACTCCTTCTCTATTTTTTGTTGATCGCTTTTTGTCACGCTATAATCATTCATAATATCCTCTTTGAGCCTTTTTTTTAATAATATATCTCTATCAAACTCTTTCTTTCTAGATATCGAGAAAGACTCCATGTCATATAATCATATTAGGATCTCATGACTACTTTCTCTCCTCTAGAAAACTCCGTTCCTTACCTATGGTCATTCACTCTAGATCACTAGAGTCTACCTTTGCAGCATGCCCTCGTACCCTCAGGAATGCTCGGATTGTTTAGCTCATTTAAGTCACAAGTCCTAAGAGCTCAATAAATAAGTTATAGGCCTCTCATGGCAGTCACTCGCTTCCCTTCCCTTCCCTTTCCTTTCGATTTTGTGATAAATAACCTTTATATGAGAAACACGACTAATGAGATTAAATTATTTTACCAACCCCGTTTTCTAGTTCTTCTTTGTAATTTTCTTCTTAACACAAATTTTCTACTATTCATATGTTCACACTTTCATTAAAAAAAAAAAAAACACATTCAATTTTGAAGTTTCCAAGTCATTAGCACAACTCATCGTGCCCAAATATGACCTCCACTTCTAAATCTAGGGGCCATATATCTCATCTTTTATATAACTTTTTCAAATATATTGAAAAGGTAATCAACTTTCCCAATATTCATTCAATATAATTATAAGAATTTTCCATTATTACAAAATATTCGCTTTTAGACACGATCCAAGAACAGAATTTATTAAAATTCTTATATCGTATTAATAAATTCAGCGCGTAATCGTAATTATTGTAGATTTCTTTCACCATTTCTAGAAAAAAGTTTGTATTCTCGTCATCAGATCGACGTGATTTCAATAATCCCATTAACTATCCTCACAAAAAAAAGCAGCCAACATTAAATAATACTAAAATTAATTATAAATTCCCCCAAATTATGGATTTTGGGAATGCACAATTTGTTCACAAGAACTTCCAATTCTCCACAATAAAACCACCCAACATACAAACAATACAAACAAACATCCCTTCAAAAGTCCACATTTCTTCCATAACCTTCTTCACTCATTCTTTGCTCCCTGTCAAAAAGCTCCCGCATTAATCCATAAGCTCTCCTCTCCTCCAATGGCTCAGGTATGTATTTCTCCATAACATCACACAATTCACACACACAGAAGTGGATTTTCTTTGGTTTTTCGGGAATCGACATGAAATTTGTTGGTGATTTTGATGGAAACAGAAGGTAGTGCTGAAGGTACTGACGATGACTGATGAAAACAAAGCAGAAAGCAATCGAAGCAGCGGCTGATATATTTGGTAGTTTCTGATTGTTTGATCTCTGTTAATGGAAGATCGATTGGTTTTTGAGTACTGATTTGATGTATGCATTTGAAAAGGGGTGGACTCGATTGCTGCTGATCTGAGCAGTCAGAAGCTGACGGTGATTGGAGAAATGGATGCGGTTGCAGTGGTGAAGAAACTGAAGAAAGTGGGGAAGGTTGATATCCTGTCAGTTGGGCCAGCGAAGGAAGAGAAGAAGAAAAAGAAGAAAGAGGAAAAGAAAGAGGAGAAGAAAGAAGAGAAGAAAAGAGGAGAAGAAAGAGGATAAGAAGCCTGAGGAGAAGAAGTGATCAAAACAAACAACACAGACAACTCCGCTTCTCAATCTTTGGGTATTTAATTTTCTGTGTATCATCTTTGAATAAGTTTTTCTGGGTATTTTTGCCTTAACATGAGCATGTCATCAACATTACATTCAATTACTGTTAAAAACAACAAAAAATTACATTACATTCAACTCATAAGATGCACAATTCATTAAGTTTTTGTCTCTTCAGATTACACTATCAATTATTGATTTTCAGCTAAAAAATAATGAGAATTATATAAACCTTAATGGTGTCAGAATGTGGATCCTACCCCAACATTCCGAATTGTAAATACAGCTCGCATAATTTGGTGGGCCGAAGGGAGGGGGGGTTGAGGGCTGGCCCCCCAAAAATTGAATCTAGAGTGCCTATGAACACAAGAGAATTTTTCAGATTATAACTATTTGTATATTTCTTGCACACGTTCAAGATTTAAGTAAAATAAATTCCAATAGAATATGCCTGTCGATTGATTGTGTGTTTACTATTTGAAGTAAAAGAAACGACGCTGCTGCTGAGTTTCCAGATGCAAAACGCGTTTCTTGCTCTCGTGGGAAATCTACGGTCCCCACTCCCCAAGGAGTTTTCAATTCCACTATTATTAATTCATATGGGTCATTTTCCTATGTGTTAATTTGTCAAATAAATCCCCTGGAGTGTATAAAAAGTTTATCAAAAGAGCAAAAGATAATGGTTGTGGCAGTTTCAAACAAGTGCTCTTTAGGCTTTTCAAGCATCTGGCGGCTTGGATGACGAAATGGTTGGTTCATGAAGAGTTGCTTGAACATGACCAGAATGAATGATTCAAGAGGTCATTCTTGCGTCATTGATTGAGAATAATGTTCGTGATATGAATTAAAATATGGGAGAACTGTATGTTTTGTGCAGGTGCCAGCAGTTCAGCACTAAACATAACATATGAAATAGTATGTTGTAAGATTAAAGTATTCGATACAAGACAGAATGACACCACTAAACCCATAGAAATGAGCATGAAAACCACACAGAACTCAGAGAACAGAGAGCTACAAGACAAGAGACCTTCAATATATTTGGTGCACCCAATACTCGGTTCAGAACATTACAACGTCTGATGTTAATTTCTAACATCAGCCGACGTTGCAGTTTGTAGATGCTGCTGAGTGAATGAAACATAAAGGATGACACAACCGAAGACAATTATAGCTGCATTTTACCGTATAATCCGGAAGAAGCCCATAATCAGAGAATAACAGCAGCCTGTGTATGATATGACCATCAAGAAAGGAAAAAATAATAGAGCCTGTGATGTGAATTTACTTACATTTCAAGCCCAGACAATATGCTAATGCTAGTAGAACAAAGCATGACCCGGGTTGTTTTGTGTTTCATTTACACGATACACATGAATTTACGTAAAATGGTTAAAAACGGTCTTTTCATGTGCGATGAGTTAATATCATCTATAAAACCAGAAGCATATAGACATGGACTCACAGAGGTAGACTTCGACATGGTTCAGAAACTGTGTAGGAAATTATGTTCTCAACTTTATAATTTTCTAGACATGTGCGTTGATTTTAGGAGAAGAAAGGAAAAACCAAGACATCATGAAGCTGAATCAGACCGACACTCCTTCAACGAGTTGAAACCATGAAACGCCTGACTTCAGCTTAGGCTACTGGAGCATGTTCAAAGATGTCTGACTTAAAACAAAACAAAAACAGGCCAGTAGATCTAATGTGCTTTATCTAGATACGATGGATAGAATACTAAAAGAATCGTATAAGATAGTGCAGATATACAAATTCTGTAAGAAATCTGTGCCCAAAAAATAATAATTAAACCTATGTTAGTTTGACCTTCAGAGGTAAACTGAGCAACAGTGAATGCTATAGATATGGGCGACTATGAAGTTAGCACTTTGCCTGTCAGCGAGACAGCAGATCTCAAGTGGAATACAAGGACAACACATGTAAATCTGGGTGCAATGTGAAAGATTGATTGCAATGCTACTGGTTCACTTAGAGTGCTTGCAGGGTTGTATGTCAACTCGGCAAGTTACATTAGGGAATCTATAACTTCAAAGTAGAAAGAGAAAGAGGTACCAAAGGAATTCACAGTTGATGTAAAGTGAAATATGAGCGAAGGCAGACAAGCATACTTCGTTATTTAATCCATACATGACCAGCTAATAAGAAGGCCGTTCTCACAGATTTAGCAAATCCAGCTAGGTGTATGATCAAAGTTTTCAACTATTTTTTCTAATTCATTCTTCCATATTGTTTGTAGATGTTATGGCTTAACAGCCCAGATAACCATTTCACTCAACAAAACTGCCTTATTTGCTCAATCCTTTCTTTTGATATGGTAGGCAGAGACATAATCCAAACCATGAAATATTTGTTAATCAAGAAGCTGCACGAGAAGAGTACTCTATCTGCTACAGAAAGAAACTATCGGAAGGATGTGCTAAAGCTTATAGATCGTCAAAATTGGGATGTGCTATGACTTACAGGGTTTCTGAAGTAAAGGAAGGAAGAAACATCAATAGCTCCATCAATGAACAAAATTTCAGTAACAGGTTACAATGCGTCTTCCCTATATTATAAGTACTTCACCTCCTTAGCATCTCCTATATCTTTTAATTTTTGACAGCAGATGAGCATACCGCCCTTTCTCCACCATATGTCTTATAACCTCGTGCGCTTCAGCCAACTTGCCTGCATTTCGCAGGTAACCAACTAATGTAGTGTACACAAGAAAATTGGGAGTACAACCTTTTGATTCCATTTCTTTCAACATCAACCAAGCTTCCTCGTATTTCCTGTCCATACAAAGCCCACGGATCATGGAATTGTAGGTAAACACATTAGGCAATTGTCCCTTGTGGATCATATCAGTGAACATCTCCTGAGCCTTATCAAACTGACCTGCCACAACGTAACCTGTTATCATGACAGTGTAACAGACAACATCCGGCACACACCCATGCTTTATCATTTCATTGAAGAAATACTGGCAAGCTTCGTAGTTACCAGCCCGACTGAGCCCATCAATTAATGTTGTGAAGTGGAGAACACTTGGATCAACACCAACTTCCTTCATGTGATTCAAAAGCTTCAATGCTGCTAATGGTTTGTCCCCTTTACCTAGCACATGGAGCAGGAGATTGAATGTATGAAAATCAGGTGAGAAGCCACTTCTGCCCATTTCATCAAGTAATCCATGAAACTGGTCCAGCTTTCCCAACCTAAACTTTGCACACATTATAATGTTATAGGTCAACACATCAGGGGAATGGCCTTCAACCAACATCTGCTGATACACCCACTCAATCAATCTGTACTGACTTAGAGTCAAAAGTGAATGCAGAATTGCATTAAATGAATGTTTAAACGGCCTATAATTAAAAGTCTTCGATTTGATAAACCTCTCCACAACTTTCCTAGCTAACCCAGCACCACCACAAGTGCATATCAATATGTTGAACGTCCTCGCAGTAGTTGAGTACCCTTTCTCAATCATCTCGTCAACTAATCTCCACATTGCCTTGAATTCCTCAGAGTCCGCAAAGATTCTCATCATCATATGGTAGGTATTAGCCGTATGCCTGTAGTTCTCCTGCTCACCAGACCACACGAAAAACTTGTACCCCAGCTTTGCACACCGATTTTTGTTGACACAATTTATTGTTTTCAAGATATCGAAAAGAACTTCTCTCACAAGAAGACCTGAAACCACACCTAGATCACTTAGGACCTGTTTTGCATCAAATCCAGGACCATCTTGATGAAGAATTTCAAGAATCCTTTCAGCATCACTTTTCACCCCATCAACTCTTTCTTGCAGCAAAGTTCCCCTCAGAACCAAGTGAATCATATAAACTTGAAGTCTTTTCCTCCACATCATAGTCAATTTGCGAACTTTTCCAAGATTCATTAAGGAAATCCTCAATGCGCCCAAACCCATTTTCGACATTATCGCCATTCAATATTCGACTACAAAAAGTACGTGAAACAACACAAAACCAAGAAAAACCCTTGAAAATTCTGGGACCGAAAAGACCTACAGCGTACATGGCAAAAGTATATAAAAATTGGGGAAAGCCCATCATATCTGTAAGTCATTAGCACCCCGAAATCCCAACAAATCCACCAAATTCCAACTGAACACAAGCACAGCGAGTTCAACTTCACACGATTCAAGAAACCCAAAGCTTCCCATTAAACAGAAAACTGAGAAACAGGAATCACAGCTGTGACCTGCAAAGAGCATTCGTTCATGAAAACTCAAAATACCTTGTTGAAATGACAGGCAGATGGAGTTGAGCTGAAAAAAGCTGCTCAGGGTTTAAGACAAAATCAGGGTTTTGATAATTATTCGAATAGAGCGGCAGGGGCAATTCCCGGTCGCCCCCTATTAGCTTAGTGCTTGGGTTATGTGCTGAAGGAAAGTTTCGGTTCTGAAACTCGTAAAGAAATTCAAAAGAGGAGCACCCACGGAGAAAGTGAAGGGAATTCGTCTGATAAATGAAAAAATGTTTGGAAATTTGAGTCCTCGTTTGTGAACTATATTAATTACTAATTAAATATTTCATTTAATCATCAGAAAAAAGGTAGATTTTTTAGTATAGCCTCAATTCTTTTTCTTATTTATATAGATGGGATTAATTATATTTACGTTGCTAATCACACAAATATTCCCAATCATTTGTGAAAATACGAGTTGTAATCTGTATTTATATATAAAGGTGGATTGATGTCTCAATTATTTTAATCTGTTAGTTTTAATATTTAATTTATTTATTAATCTTCCAATGATTATTCTCTTTTTTTAAAAAAAAATCATTCATTTTTTGTCACTATTTTTCATAAATTTAATATTAACTTATTACTTTATATATCCTATATTAAATAATAAATTTTTATAAATATTTTTATTTTAGAAATATTATAAAAGTTGCACACATACACAAATACTACATGAGTTATATTATACTATAAACAACATCATGGAATGTATCAATAGAAAATGTTATTGCAATTAAGTCTAGTCTTAAAAAATATCTAGTATAAATCTAATTCTGAAATTTGATACATATGTTTTCACTAATTCTTCAGCTCTACACAATATATCATTTATATTAAAAGAAAAAACAAAACAGTTTCATAAAATCAAATTTCCCTGTTGGTTTTTTTTTTTTTTTTCTTTTGAAGAGCCTATCGGTATAATTAAAGATACAATGTGTCATGCTTCAAACCTAAAGCCCATATCAAGGGTGGATTGGCCAATGTTATATTGTGTGCGAGCCCATATTTGGCAGTCGGGCCCAATTAGGTTTGGATTACTTCTCGTAGACTTCCATTAGTTGACAATAACATTAAGATATCGTATAAAATCCGCTCTTTTTCTTTGGTTTTTTTTTTTTTTTCTTTTAATTCGTACATCTTAATTTATTCAATTCTATTATATTTTTAAGAACAATAGTTAAGTAATTTTTTAATGAATTGTAGACTCATGCAAACTAGTATTTTGTTATTATAAGTTATGCACCCACCTCCTCATACAAAAACATACTACTGCCCGAACTATCGTTTAACAGACAAACATGGGCAGAAACTAAAATTAAATAGCCCACGCACTTTAGAAAGAAAAAGAAAAATTAACTGGGTTAGTCAGGAGCAGTTGATTAAACTCCTGCTCTTAGACTCACCCAAATTCCCATACTGTGCGAGCAAAAATAATCAAACGTCAATAACATAATAAATATATTATTTTTTTTTTTATATATTCAATTGATTAATAAATATATCATTTGATACGTGCATGTATAATATATTATTTTGTTATCAAAAGAATTTTGAATTGCTAAGACCTGATTGACGAAATGAAGGCTCCATGAACTTAAAAGCTATAAATTGATTTGATTCATGAATTTAAAAGTTATGAAATAAAATTCCGTTATATACGTTACATGTTATATATTGTATAATAAAAATTGATTAACGATATAGTAGAAGTAATTAACGACGGGAGTGAGAGCAAAATTTCATATAATAATAGTTTGAACGTAAAATGGCCAGTTGGAAAATCTTTCATGCTTGATATTTCCAAGTTCATACACAATTTCGAGAGATCGCCCAAACACGATGAAACTCAAACGTGTACCACCACCATTCATACCAGCAAACAAGATTTGTACAAACGCAGCAATCGCCAAAAACCCCAAACACTCGATTACAAATCAACGGTTCCTATATATATATGTGCTCTATGTGCTACAGACAGAGTCGTGAAAGGAATTAAAACGTTTTCCGAACTCGTATGTGCTCTATTGCTCCATGCAATGCCGCCAATCAGTTGCCTGATGACTGCTGCGGCTTGAGCTGCTGCTCGCCCATAACTTCTTCCTCTCTCTGCCCCACTCCCCCACTGGAAGCCAAACCTAAATTTTACGATAATCTCTGTTAAAATTAGATGAACATACTTTCCAACACCCAAATCAGATGTAGAAGAAACTCACCAGCCGTTTGAGTCCCAGAGCTCTTGCCAAGCCACGACCCCACCGCGCCTTTCAGACGATCAACCACTCCTGCATTCGACGTCTGACCACCGGTCGCAGCCGAATTCTCCACCACCGTCGCCTCCGTCTCCCACCCCGTTGGCTGTTTCTTGTGAAATGCCTCCGTGATCACCTCTGACAACACTTTATCTTCCTCCCCAGGCTTCAATTTTTCAGCCAAGTATTCCTTCATAGAAACTCCTTTATCTGTCCCCTTTACCATAACCTCGTCGCCGCTTTCATGTTCACCTGCTCCACCTCTCCGCACTTTCGACAGCACGGCGGTTCCGGCGCCTGCCAGTTTGCCGTAAACAGGGGCCAGTGTTTCTGCAACTTTGTGTCCATAATCTGCTGCAGGCTTTCGAGGCAAATCCTCGCCTGCATCTTGCCTTTGGCCGCCATATCCCAGCTTCAACGAAACCACATTCTTGGCCGAGACTGCTTTATCCGCTATCGTCGATGTGGCTGAAGATATTTTTCCGGCCAGAGAGTCACGAGGCATGGATTCAAGTTGTGTTGGATCAGCAATCTTCTGGGCTGATCCTGGTTCAGGATTTTCACCAACCAGTGGATTTGATTCTGGATTGAAATAGTCCGTGGTGGGAGTTGTTTGTGGAGCAAACTGATCGTGACTCCCTGTGTAGGACTCTGGTTTTGTTTCGGGCTTTGATTCAGACTTGTCACCAATATTCAGATTGTCCAAACGCTGAACAAGTGGAGCAACATCTGCTTCTTTACCACCTGTAAAGCAATTGATCAGATTCCATAAACACGCTTAATAATCTTAGTATCATTAGGTAATTACTACCTTCGCCTGTAGGATCAACGACTTTGGCTCCATAATTTGAGGCGGGAATCCCACCGGGCCCAATTCCACTCTTTGGAGAATGAGGGTCTTCCTCTAAACCCAAAAGAGGCCCAATTCTAACAGTCGGTTCTACGGCCTTCGGTTCTTGCACGTCGACTGCAAGTGGATTCTTGTTTTTGGGCTCACGAGCCTCAAAAGGTGAATCCATCCCCAATATTCCCGGGCCAGAGCGCGCACTCTCGCCTTCATCTACTACAGTAGGATACAATTCACTCGTTACAGTAGGACGACTGTACCGATCCTCCCGCGTATCCATCGGCTTTTCCAAATTGACATCAGTCTGCATAGGCAGCTTCGTGCCCGTGATAACTGCAGATTCATACACTACAAACGCAAGCAAAAGAGAAAAAGACAGCGTATTCATATTCATCGATGAGTAGAATAATAGCGACTACAAGTAATCAGTAAAACAAACACAGGAAATGAACGAATTACTTGGTGCACCATGAACATCAGGATCAGTTACCATCTCCTCGCTCTCATCTTCGTCTTCCTCAGAAGCATGATCGTGGCCATGGCCGTGCTTCTTCATCGTGTCCTTTATCTTTTTCGCCTTTTCCTTCACCTTCTTCAACACTGACTTCTTCTCCCCGTGCTGATTATGCTCTCCTTCACGTTCACCTTCCATCACTTCCAAGAACAACAAAACAGGCCAACTAATCAGCAACCACAGAACTACGCAAAACAATACAGATCAACGAGCAGTAAAATCAAAGATCCAGACTGACCAGAGTGCAAACCAGCAGTGCGAAGATCTTCATAGTGATGGTCCTGGCCATGCGAAGGCCGCTGCAATTGTGCTTCCATTTTCTAAGTTCCAACAGATCGAGTTTTGATACACAAGAATGATGTATTCTCAGCAACTTACAGAAATCAAAAGTACGGAGTGTGAGTATATATATGTGTGGAACTGGACGACGTAGGGGATAAGAACTGGAGCGGTTAGTGCGTAAAGAAGAAGGGAGGATTGAGGAATGAATCGGCCACCTTTGCATGGAGATGGCGGTTCCGGAACTACACGCGTGTTACGCGTGTCTGGCTTGAGCCGCGTGTCATTCAGTAAGTTGTAGACGTGGCATTGAAAAGGGGGCTCATTGGTTCTTTATTCTTGGAACAGTCGGTCTGGCTACAAATTGGTTTTGAAAGTAGAAAAGTTTATCGAAATTAAGTTTGTCGAAACAAATTAATAATAATTCTTTTTTTAATTGTATTCAGTATTTATTATATAATTAATTTAACTTTCATCAAATTTAATTTGAAATTAAAATGTTCTTTTAAATCTACCAATATTCTTTTTATTTTTCTCTTGTTGATAAATTAAAATCCAGTTGAACTTAGAATCACGGAAAATTATTGCCCAAATTAAATTTGGTTGAATCAAACTAATCACAGAGCAAATGTATCACACAAGCTATATGATTGATCATTTTTTCTGAGTAGGACACCAATCACATGACAAGTATATTATACTTGTCATTTAATTAGTTCAAATTCAATTAAATTAAGTCCGACGAGAATTTCTCATTCATACATACGTTTTAAATGCAATGAACATATAAAGTTATCAATTTGCGCATCTACGTCAAAAATGTCTATTTTAAATCATAGTGTATTTTTAATATATACAGTATATGTATATAATTTATTTATTATTATTGATCAAAATGTGTTTATTGAAATTATTTTATTAAATATTAATATTTGATAAAAATAATTATAATCAATTTAACTAATAACTTAACGCTCTCAATTAAAAAAAAGTTGTAATCAAAATTTACCCAATCTTGATTTAGAACAGGTTGGTTAAATATGAATTAGTAAGTAAAATTTCATCCTTTAAAGTAATGATTGATCATTGTTTTTAAAATTTTACATCAATACAACTATATTACATTTAATATATAATTAATTAAAATATCATAAACTCGATCTGGTTTGAATTTCTCCTTCAATTCATTTCTCATGCAAGTAAGAATTGAATTTAAAATCTCCAAGTATTCTTTATACTTAATTAAAGAGTTAAATTTATTTTGACCACTGATAATAAAAAAAAATACTTATAAAAATTTAAATATAAAAAAAATTACATTTATGTTATGAGCAATGACTCACACAATTCACTGATCAATTTAGTCTCAGTGGGTTTTTTGAATATTTTTTTCATATCTAATAGGAGTGTAATTGATATTTTATTTTTTCTCAGAATTCTTTTTAAATATTTCCAATATCACGGAGTCCTTGATTTTTTTTTCCCTAATCAAATAAATCTATGTATGTATATATATATATTATTCTTTTATTTGTATAAAGTAAAAATCAATATTAATTTCTCAAGAATTGCTCAAATAACATTACATTGAACGATTAAATATATTGATTAATGTTTTAATATTAAAATCGATTAATTGTCCATAAATTTGATATGTCAGTCAACTTTTTCTTTATAAAATAAAATAAAATTCAGATCATCATTCAATATTTTTAAATTCATTAGATCAATTTTTTTAATTACATTTAATTATTGTATGAATTTAAATAGAATTTGCGAACTAATAAATAACCAAGGGTTTGATGAGGGTGATGTGGAATATTACTTTTATTTTATTTTATTTTTATTTGGAATATTACTTTTATAATAGCTTTTGGGAATTTCCTTTGTATTTCCGTACCTTTTCGGAATTGGGAATCAAATCATGTTTGACATGTTCAGGTGAGGAGGAGGAGGAGGAGATGCATCACATGGGAAAGATCTTGGGCGCTTTTTAGCATTTCAACAAATTATGGGGTCTTTAATTTTTTAAATAAATAGATTAAAGTAAATAGCAGACACGCTGCTCCACTCACCATCCGTCGTCCCTGCAAGGCCATCAGCGCCCCCTAATTTCCCAAAATTCGATAGACAGACAGACAGACACCAACCAGAGTTTCCATAATGTCAGCTTAATACTTCCTTTCACCCTAGTTTCTACTCAATTCCAGTCGCTTGTGCAGTAGCTTCCTGGGTTGAATCACGCGGCATCTGATCATTCATCTTAAATCGTATGATTCTCCGATTTCTCTGTTGTTTTTATGCTTGTTTGGGTTTACTGTTGGATTTTTCTGATGTTTTGTAGTTTTAAGTATTTCTGCTTTATTTTGATAGTGAAATCTGATTTTCCTGACGTTCATACTTCCTTGTTTCTTTAATTCACCTGCTGTTTGAAGATTTTGCCATGCACAGGATGTGCTGTAAACCGATTGATGTCGTTTTATTATCTTTTTGTGTATGTATTCTTAAATAGATGAAAAATATCGTACTATTTAATCAGTAAAATTTGTAGATCCATGTCTGTTGATTATTCCTTTTGTTTATGTTCTGTTCGTTGCATGTTCAAGAGAAATTCAGTGTTGTACTCTCTATGAGTTCGCCTTTGTCATTCTACCATGAATCATTGTCTTTGTTCTGATTCATTTGTTTAGTCATTGGACTTGAAGTGTTGTGTCCTGGGTGGTGAGATTATGGATCTACGTTTACCATAAGTTATGATGTTATGTCACAAGACCTGTTTTCTATCTTGAAACTGGCTATTAGTCCCACTGAGTACTTCTGAATGGAAAATTTGCACTCAACAGTGAGATTAATAGAGTCATTGTCTGATCTATCTGGTTTATCCTTGTGATGTCATAGTTTTTGCCAAGTAAATAGATCTGAGTTTTTCAGACTGACGAGTGAGTTCGTGGATCATGAATGGCAATTTCACCTGTAATTCAAGTGATTTAATGTAAATCTCGACCCAAAGGGTTATGTTGATAGACAATATCCTGCAATACTAATTATGATTACTTGTGGTGATGCATCTTTTTCTGAAGGTCATTATCTACGATGGCCTTGGTAACCACAGCTGAAGTTTGTGACGCAAATCCACAGCTCATTGTGAGTGGTGAGCTCCGGGCACTCCAACCAGTTTTCCAGATATATGGTAGACGGCAAGTCTTCTCTGGGCCAGTTGTTACGCTGAAAGTGTTTGAAGATAATGTTTTGATTCGTGAGTTTCTTGAGGAGAAGGGTAATGGAAGAGTTCTTGTTGTAGATGGGGGTGGTAGTTTGAGATGTGCCATATTGGGTGGCAACCCTGTAGTACAAGCTCAGAACAACGGGTGGGCTGGCATCGTAGTTAATGGCTGTGTGAGGGATGTAGATGAAATCAACGGTTGTGACATTGGGGTGAGAGCTCTGTCTTCACATCCAGTGAAAGCTAATAAGAAAGGGATTGGGGAAAAGCATGTCCCTATAACTATCGCTGGAACCAGAATATCTGACGGAGAATGGCTTTATGCAGATACCGATGGTATTTTGGTGTCTAAAACAGAGCTATCTGTTTGAAGAGAAGTGTGTCTGCTTGATTGGCTGAAAACAGAATATGTTACTAAGGTGCAGTTATATGCTCTTTAATCAGGATTACACTGGTACTATTCATTTACTGCCATTTCTGTATTTTACTATATTGAGTCACTTGGATTTTATGACCAGAGTCTGTACTATTTTTGTAGTGAAATTAACAGTAAGAGATGTTATTATATATGTTTGAGCTTGTTTTTTTATAACCTCTTTCTTTATTTGATTTTTGTTCCAGTCTTTTTCCTGAGTATTATTATTGAAATGATAAAGATCTTTTAACTTGGTTCTGGCTAAAATCGTTTGTGCCAATCTTTTGCACTAATTTGTCGAATTTCTATCTCAATTGCGAAGTGGTGTCTATCATGAGCTTTTCGAGTACTTTTCTTCTAATTTCCAGTAGAGTAGCAATTAGCTGGTAATCAATTTTGGACACGGCTGTATTCCACTCTTTTTTTCTGCGGCCAAGTATGATCATACCGTCATTAGTAGTTTTGGAGTCGATGAAGTAGATCGACATCTACATCTGCAGATGTTTGTGGAGCAAACAAGTTAACTGGCCATATTACATCATTGTTTGTCTTCGTTTTTGTTCTTTTCCCTATAATGGCTCTGTTTGCTTACCAGTATCCCGCTTCTTATGAAGACAATGGTGGATGTGTACTAATAACTGCTTCCCTAGAACGGTGGTCACAATGTGCGAGTTTAGCATCAGTTTTTGACTATAAAAACAAAGCATACATCAAGATTCAATATGATTCACGCTATTCATTATGTTGATTGTTTTGAGGGCCTTCTATAATGCTATACGCACTTGTGCACAGATAAGTGGATCTCCCCAGGTGGTTCTCATGGATTTACCATTTAAACTATAAATTTAGTTAAAAGAAAATCAAGAAACATGTTAATAAATGCCCAACTCTAACAATTAGTTCTTAACTAGTAAATTTTATTTTATTTTCACAATAGGTACTTTACTTCGATTTCAGTAACTATCAATCAGCGGGATAAGTAAATGTGTATATATACCTGATTAAAACCACAATTGCAAAATTTCAAAAACATATAGAATTGAACAAAAGGAGATTAATTAGAGAAATTGCGGATATTGAAAAAAAAGAAACATACAGAATGGTAGAAATGTGATTACTAGAGGCTTTTTCCGATTACAGAAGTAGTCAAGAATAGAAGAAAACGTATAATTAATAGCAGTTGTTGATTTAGCGTAATAATAATTATTGATTAATTATATATATTTAATATTGATAATTAACGTATATTAATTGTTGATAGAGGTAATGATCGTGCTTTGTGTGAAGCATCCAAATGTTTGGCCAAGCTTGACTCTTTCAAGAAGCAATTTATTATTAAGATAAACTGTACAAAACAGTAGGGACAGAGACTGTAGAGCATCCGCCAAAACTCGCTCCTTCTCACTTCGTGAAAAAGAAACCTTTTTTTACCGCCAAAACTTATAAACGAAAATCTGCCCGTTGTAACTCTCAGATATTTCCATTTTCTTCTCTCTTTCTCACGATCCTGCAGCAAAATCATCATTCGGAATGCGCACCCGCTTCCTCCCAACGGACTACTCTACCACCGCCGCCGGTGTGGGTCCACTCGGATCGCTAGATTTCGTCGTCCTTCCTCTGCCTCTCCTTCCTCCTCGAAATTATCCCTCAGTTTCCGCAAATTTTCAACAGTCCTTTGATGAAATTCCAGTTTGTGACATCTCTTATGAAGTGGACAAGTTACCTATCGACGATGCTCTCTCAATATTCTTGTCCGACGTACTTCCTCACTTCGTCGATGGCGCTGGTTTTGAGGAACCGAGAATCGGCAGCAGTCGGGAAAAATCTGAGGTTGTACCTGCGGAGGTAATCAGAATTTTCGGTTGAAGACTTTCTTATTTTGATTCTTTATTGGAAGCATAAGTTTTACACTGATGCTTCTACTCTTATGCTTTTGTTAAGTTTTACGTGGAAATTGATGGTGATTTGTTGTGCAGAAAATTATAGCAAGCCTAGAAGTGATACGTTATAGTATGTAGAGATTCGAACAATTGCTTTTAACTTTATTTTTGCTTTCAGTCCTGCTTACTTTTCCACTGCCGAAATTATATCTAGGTGCTTCAATCATTGGAGTAGTGAGATCTGATGTTTAATGGATTTAGTTTCTCATGCAGTCACATCTAACGAAGAAAAGATCAGTATCACGAATTTTGTTGTTTCAAATAAGTTTTCTTAATTCTAAATCCATCGAGACATGCTATTTAAATTTATTAATCAATCAAATTCAGTTTCGTGTGGTGTCTTTGCACCATCCTTGCCTGCAGTTGACTGATCTATGCACTGTTTGCTTCATCCCTTACTTCCATAATAGTTGTCTCCTCTCCAGACAGCCTAAGGATCACGGTTCATATTTTTTAATATATCCACTGGATCATTCGCTGACGAGTTTGTGTGCTGCAATAGTATAAGATAGTGTTCAGATGTGGGAATTACTGCCTAAAGTGTGAATATACAGCTCATATGTTTCTGAAAAGAGAAAGTTTCATGTGAAAGTATAAAGTACAAAAAATCATGTCAAGTTACTTTCTTCTTCTCTAAATTGTTGAAACTCGACATGCAGAAATGCACCAAGATTTTCTATGGCAACACAGAACTGGACAGGTTGGGTTCTCACAGTATGGAGATTGAGGTATCAACTATGTTGTCCCTTTGTAGTTTCCCTCTATTACGACATGCTCTATTCTCGGGATATTATTCAGATTCTAATTCATTTTGTCTCAGGAGAAAGATGGAACAACATGCAATAATAAGGGTGTGAATGAACTTAAATTTGTGCAGTTTGAAATTCCAGATATGAATATATCTTTGCTTCAATCGGTAAATATTACTTCTGAGTCTGGGGATACTGGTCGATGTTCTGTTATTTCCACATGCTCATATTACAGTCTCTCTATATATTCACTCTTCTCTGTGTTAACCAGAAAAATGCTCCTCATTCCCATATCGAGTGTTCACACATTTTCTCTGAGATTCCAGAAGCTGAATTTACAATGGTAAATGTCTTAATCTTTATGTTCGCATTTCCCTGGCATAAATATTTGATGTTTTCTGCCTAGTCCTTGTCTCCTCATATTTCACCAGTCAATGTGCTCTCAGAATGGACACCTTCTTTTTGTGTGACCTCCAGTCTTTTCATAACTTGATAAAAAGGTTATGATGGTTGTTTAGCTCATTAGGTATTAAAGGATAGTAGCTTATCTATGAAGTAGTTATTTCCGGAAGGACTTTGTGTGATGGTTTTTCAAAGTTCTAAGGCTACCCCAGTGCTGGTTCTAATTTCGTATCTAGTAGAACCCTATATAATCTTCAGGAAGTGCTGTGCAGTACTTTTCATTCCTGCGGCTGTTTAACATGCACTGGTGAAGAGTAAAAGAATAAAAAGCCAAGGAAAAACTGGTTTCTAGTATTCTTAGTCCTACTTATTATTACTCTTTAAAATAATATCTCAAATCATCAGTTTACAAGTGAAATTGCAGGAGCCGTTAAATTCTGAGCTTATGCTACATGATCTCCATGAAATTGAACGATCAGTTTATTCAGTTGTTGACATGAGTGTGGAATACTCATGTGAGCAAAAGGCTAATTTGTTGGAAGATGCTGATTCTGTTCAAGGAGAATTTGGTTCTTATAACATCGGATTTCCTCTTTTTGAATTGAATGCCGAAAGCTCATGTGTTCTTGAAGAAACATATACTGTGGATGAACTTTTGAGTTTTGAAAATGCTGAAAAGCAGCAAGTGGTTCAACCATATGAAGCAATTAGTGATAACAAGGATCTTTTGGGTTCTGTGGAGTTTGACATGATAAAGTATCTATTTCATCACTCTGTAGCAACACAATATCTTGAAGACACAAATCTTTCATCAAAATTGGACTATATAAACATTGTTGAACTGTCACATCGTCAGGACTGTTTGATGCTACGTCATGGGAAATCAGATGGTGATTCAATTTGGTTAATAGACCCAATCATATTTGATGAATTTTTGTTCGTTGATTTGGACCAATATCCTTTTTGTGAGGTGTTTTCAGATTTGTCAAAGGAGATTGAAGCTGAAACATGTGAATCCATGTTTGGCGAAGCCATGAATTTTAGAAGTTTGAGTGAATTGATTGTTTGTCACGAACTTACCCTTATGGATGACTCGTTTAAATCACTTCCTGTACCTATCGTTTCAGATCAGGGAAATACTAGTTCATTACATGCATCAGTTGAGGAGTTACTGGCCCAGTTGGATTGGCAGTCTTCGTCAGCATTTGATTGTCTGTATCTAGATTGGCATTTACTAGGAGAAGATGAATGTGAATCAGCTGAATATTCTTCTTGTTGGAAAATGTTGTGGGAGATAGATGCTTATGACATTGATGCTGCGATGATGTCGAGTGACAGTGGAAAGCTGATCTTTGATTTTATTCTCTCTGAAGGTCACTCCAATAAACCAAATGAAGAAAACTATAAGAAAATTCTGAACTTATCTTGTAGTGATGATGTCTCTCTATTCCATTCTTCTGGTAAAGCAGATATAAGTAGCTCAAGGAATCATGAAGATCAAAAAAGAAGAAATGAAGAGATTTTACTGAAAACCGGTGTTGAGAAAGTTTCAATATTTGGTGAATCCATGTCTAGTGACCTTGATTTTTTTTTGAATCCCAGAAACTATGTTACAGGTAGAGGAAGTATACCTGCAGACAAGTCAGTTCATACTAATACTGCATGTCAGGTGCTTATGCACACTAATGATTCTGCTGCCGCTAATGCTACCCCAGCTCAGCAGAATTGGAATGTCAAAATGCATCAGGTGCAGCTGTCTGATAATATTCTAGTACTGATTGATTATTTGTGGAGGGATTTCTTGGCCCTGTTGGAGAATGACAAAGAGTTGATACAGATGCGAAATCGATTTCAAGCTTCCAATGACCTGACGCTGCTTCACCTTCCCAATGACAAGCTAAAATGTCGTCTTCAGGAAAAGGTTGCATCAAATATTTATTTGGCTCACAATGAAGACAATGTTATGGCATTAGCCATGTTGTTTGCAATTAAGCAGATGGCTTTCTACCTTTGCTATTATGGAATTCAAGCAACTTATCTCTATATAGATAAGTTGAGTACAAGTCTGCAGTGTGTGAAAGATAGATTAAGTTTTCTCTATAACCTGATCAGAGATGAGAACCAGAAAGCTGAGAAAGAATTGAGTGTCCTCCACCCATCCATCTCCGTTTTGCAAGAAGTTCTGCAGACAACATTAAGCAACCATAATTCAAAAATCTTAATTGTTTCTGACCAAGTTTTCTGGTGTCCATTGAAGAGACTATTGACGTCCTTGAAGATATCATATAATGAGCCACAACATCTTTTCAGCTCTCCATCTCAGCAGCAGGCCCGTTGTGAGATCATAGATGCTATAACTGATATCATGCTTAACGTTGACTGCTGTTTGGCATCTCATGAGTAAGTATCGACCACGTAAATTACTTGGCAATGTGGGGGTTTCATTTTCATCTGTCCTTGTCAGTCAGGATATCTAGGGCATACATGTACTGAGTATTTTGATTGCACTTAGGTTGAAGTCGGTACCTTAAGTTACTGATCCTAATTTTAGTACTAATACACTAAGATATGTAGCTACTCCCATTGATCATCAAAATGTAATGATATCATATTAGCTTATTGTGTGGACTCTTTGATAGAAATGATGTCTTATGTTTAAACCATAAATCATGTTTTTGAACATGCATTCTTGAAAATGAAGGGTGATTAGATATAAACTCATAAGATAGACTGATGAAGCAATTTCTTGAGAGTTCTCTCTCTGATGTTTTCTTCTGTTTCACCTTCTAGTGCAGATATGATACTTGATGGGTCACCTCATCGAACTAATATTTTGAAGTTAAGCAAGAGATGCAGAATATCTGAAGTGAAACCTAAAGTAGGGGCATAGAAGGTGTAGGAAATGTCTGATTCTAAATTTCGTAGTACAAGTCTTTGCTTTCATAACACGTATGGATTCACTTACTTCCAATATCCAAAAATTTTACCTCATTGATCTATTATTTCCATGTTAAGCATGAGATGCAGAATTTCTGAAGTGAAAACCTGAAGTAGGGGCATAGACGGTGTAGGAAAGGTTTGATTCCAAATCTCATAGTGCAAATCTTTGCTTTCATAAAACTTATGGATTCACTTATCTACGAATATCCAAATTTCTAATGATAGGTTCACATTATTTAAGGTAATTGTAGTGTTGTCTATCTATATTTTGCCTCTCTTATCGTCTGTGTAGATTTTCCAAAACTCTGAATCTTAAAGTTAATACAAGTGGAAGATTTGGTCTGGTGGCATATCTACTCTTAGAGTTCTCCTTGCACAGTGCAAGAATTTCTGGTCTTTATGGTCTCTGCTGTGCTCCAAGGCTGCTCCTCAGTGTTACTTAAGGCACTAAGTTCTTTCATTTATCAGCTAGTTCTGAAGAAGTTGGCTAATGATCACTTATTTTCTGTACTTTCGATTTGTAGATATGTCACTGCCTCATTTCCTTTTAGCAAATTCAGCTTCATCTTGGAATATGGAGGCGCAAATATATCATCCAGGATATCCTCTGTCTGCCCAAAGCCAGATGGGCTGTCCACTCTTTGTTTCCTCAAGGTGCAAATGGAGGAATCAAGCATTGCTGAAGCTCTTTGCCATGGTGTCAACATGCCCAAGAGTATCAAATTCGAGATGGCAAGTCTACATTTCTGTGAATTTAGTTTGATGTTGCATCTAACTTTCTATTACCTGGAGACTTTTGTTGCATTCAGCCCTCTTCAAAGAATGGACAAAAAATTAGCACTAGATATCCCCCAATATAAAATTGCAGATAATTCTTGGGGCATAATAGAGATGCTAAAGTCAAGATTGTTTAATACGTGTATTATACTTCAGTTATAGGGGATGCTTCAGTGCAGTTTCTAGTCAGAGATTGCCGATATCAAGCTTTGAGGAGTAGTTTTTTCAGATAGTTAAAATATTTGCATATCTGTACCGAACAGGGCAGAGGGCTGTGGTTGGTTGATGATTCTGCATGCCATGAACTTTATTAAATTGGTCACATGCATATTTTAAACTATGTCTTTTTCCCTTTTTCCTTAGTCGGGATTGATTTTGAGTTAATGGAAACATAAAGTTGTTTGCTATGCTAACTTCTAAAACAGTGTGGCTCTAAATGATCAATTCTGTGTATGATGATATTTCCTAGTTCTTGAACAAACTAAATCTAGTAGTGGCTTAGTATTAATATCTTTATTTCACATGTCATCTTCAGATTCTTGATTATAGACAACTTACTCAAATGATTTTGTAGTGTTGCTGTTAATCTTGTTCAACTCATTATAGCAGAAAAGAGATTTGGATTCTGCATCAGCCCAAAAGGAGAACAAAAGTAAGTTGGAAGAGCTATTAAATGCTATACCTGTCAAGGAGGACCACGGCAATGAACCTGTGGAAGCTGTAAATGAAGATGCAGACTGCACTATGTTGCCCCTTCACTCCATGCCAGTGGGCTTGGCATCAAAGGAAAATCTCTCTTCCAAGCCGCTTTTTCCAGATACTATTATAATTGTGAATACCCGAAATTTCAATGAAGAAATGGTAATTTCCAGGAGAAGCACATACCAAAGGATTCTTGAAATGGAGAAAGAAGGAGCACAAGTTGTAGAACGTGATATCTGTCTTCCTGTTGATGTAATAGTTAGTTCTGCAGTTTCTGTCACTTGGTATGACTGCAGAAATATTGGAAGGAAAGCTTCAGCCCCAGACGAGGCCTTTTCGTGCTTGCCTCTGTGTGTTGAAAGCATTGCAGCTAGTATTCTGACATCCTTGAGTTTTGCTTTCAGTTGCTGCATCCTGGTAATTCTTTTGCTTGAAGTTTTAGATTAGTGCAATTATTCCTTGCAGTTCTTTATGAGATTCTGCTTCTGTGATTCATTTATGTTTAGTTGCTGGTGAGATGACCACCATATTAAGGTAGCATGTAGGATGTTCTTACATTACACTGGTCGCGTTGCTCATGTCCCTACAGGGGATAAATAATGGAACATCAACTCTGTTGCTCCATTATCACTAGTGAAGAATGGCTATCACTCAGATTGTATTGGATTACACCTCACGAAGATTGTCCATGCTACAGTTTCTTTTGGCATATTAATGACCAGGTGCACTATTTTTCCTTCCAGATATTTGAGGGAGAATGCAATTTCCTGGTTAGCATTATGGAATCATCAGACGAACTTTATGCCGCAGCAGCTAGCTTAGGAATTGATATACAGCTCTTTTGTTCATATTCATCTGAGATGACGGAAGAAATTTTATTGTCCTGCATCAGTGTTGCAGCAAAGTTGAGTAGAAGCCTCTATCCTAAAATGATGGACTCAGAAAGCCTAGCAGAATCTTTTCTCACTGCGTTTCCTTCAATTAATCCTCTCTCAGCTCATGCAATATTGTCTTCAGATGCCATGCTTGGCAAGTTTTTGGAATTATCAAATGGGGGCAGAATTTGCGCTCTTCAAAAATATCAAGTCCCTGATGTAAGCATTACTTTGCTAAGTGCAATAAGCAGATATGGGGAGCGGGAGGATTCTAGGTCTGGAATGACAGATTGCTCCTCCTCAGTATCAATTGCAGACTCAGGAAATGTCCAATTCAAAGTTGCATCAAAGATGAACAAACCTAAACACACAGACAAGCTTTCTGCTGGTGAGCCTCCAAACAACTTGTTTCATATGGGATCCCAGAAGTTACTTCCGGGAGACCAACGAAATCTTTCTGGATTGTATGTCTCATGCAATTCTTGGCTGTCAGGAGGAGCTGAGATACCTGATAAATCGCAGCATTTCAGTTTATCTTTCGATGAGAAGTTACTCAGTCATATTCATGATACTGATGCTGATATGAAGTTGTCTAGTGATAAGTCAAGCCCTTATGATTTTCCATTGGCAAAAGGTCTTCACATACCCAATCAGAGAGAGAAGCCCTGGATGCCTCCTTTTGACATAGACAGTAGTACAAGATGGAGATCTGTGACGACACCGAAGAACAACCTCAGCAGACAAAGTATCAATGGGACTGGGATTCCTCAGGAGAATTTCACAGGTGAAGTTATAGATGTAGAGGACACTCCAGCATTTAGAGAAAATTTTTCTGTTGAAAATTCCAGTAGCTTGTCAAAGTTTCTGCTTGACGTTCAGAAAGATTATGCTGGACAAAGTTCCACAATGAGCAAACAACCTCACATTGCCACTAATCTTCCCATGTTTAGAAATCCTGCTGATATTGATTCTGCCTCTGGTGCCCGGATTTCTCAAAATGACAGGAGTGCCATCTTGAGAAAAGAAACTAAACCACATTATGATACCATTAACAGACATAATAATTCTATGATGAGCCAAAAAGGTCTTGTTGATGGAATTTTAGAAAACGGTCCACAGGATTCATACAAATTGTCTTTCCAAGAAAACAGTACAGGCTGCATGGGTGGCACGCCACTCTCGAATGCTCTCCACTCTAGTCAGCCGCAACAAGGATCACCCTGGACAATTGAGTTTCTTAACAGAATAAGGGAAAAGAGTAGGTTGCGTAAGCAGTCTGTTTCACATGACTTAGACTCCCCTTGTTTTGGCTCCTCCGGTAACACATTAAAGCTTACTAAAAGGAAAAGTCCCTCAATTCTCGAATTCTACAAGTACAAAGGAGGCAACACTCCGCAGAAAACAGTTGCTCAAAAAAGGCTAAAGAGATCTTCACGACCACTAAACTCAATGGCAGATAAAACAGCTCCTGCTTCCTGTCCCTCATCATGGACTCCACCCGATAAGAGAGCAAGACGGGTATGCCAATGAAACTCCTTGTAGAGTATCTTCATATTTCACCTTAATCTGTGTTTAATCAACTGCAGAGACTATCTTTCTCAACAAGTGGAAGTGGAGGGCAAAGTAAGCTGGTTTGGAGAGAGACTAATTATCATACAGCACATAGAAGATTGTAGCATCAAGTAAGCATTGCCTGAAATTCCCAAAAATGATATGGCTTGTTGGCTGTTAAGTTATCACATGTCAGCATTTATTACCAGCACTTACGATAAAAAGGGTGATTTCGGTGCAGCTCAAGTAATGCTAATGTTGACCCTAGTGTTTTTGTGCAATGGCTGACTATTGATTACACTGGATAGCTTCAAATTTGAACCTCTGGCTCCCAGCACAAATTGAAATGGTCTAGGTTAGTATGCAAGCAGGTCAAATATTTTTCTATACTGTATTCTTGAGAAAGACAGCGTTCTAGCAGAAGTATTATCAAAAGAATGCAAAAAATGAAAAAGGTTTTCTGGGGGCTTGTGATCAAGCTGTCTATTGGTATTAATCCATGTCTGGCCTTGGAAGAAACTGGCCTGAGTAATATTACTCAAAGGAAGGATTCATGTTTCAACCATGAAGCTTGTTATCCAGCTATTGCTTTTCCTCAGCAATGGCCTATACAGATTTAAAAAACTTAACTAAAGTTTGATGAGGTCTTTGCAGTCTGTTGCAAGGAAGTCAATATGCTAAAATTGAAATTGCAAACATTTGATTGACATTGCCGAACTGTATATTATTGTATTAGACTTCGAAGCATAAGAGATGAGTAACAAAATTGAACATACATATGCTTTTGGAAAAGGTTTATTAATGTACATATCAAACTAACTGGGCTAATTGCTTTATTTTCACCATTGTTCCAAGTAGCTAGTTTTTCTTTCCACTCTTCAGATTACGAAGGGCCATGACAAGTTGTTGCCTTTCACCTTCTACCTCTGCAAATCTGAGACTTATTTCTGAATATCTCTCGTGCATTTCTCTCAATTCTTCTTCCATGCTTTTGTTTCTTTCCTTCAATGATGCTACTTCACTTGACAAGCTGGAAGCATTACAATTACCAACGGACTGGCCATTCTTTTCCAAAGAAAGGTCCTCTGAGCCTCTCTTTTCTTTCACTGTTGAAGCGACAGAATCTTGTAGTACAGCTTTCTCCCTTCCCTGTCAAATTAACCCTTTTAGTTGTAGTGTCACTTACGAGCAAAAAAAATTAAATGATATCATATGTAAGTTTCAAAAGAATTAAATTAAATGATTACAGAAGCTCTGGCACACCTTTCTAAAATTTTTCTTAGACATTTCAGATATTTGACGGACTACTAATTCTCCCTGTTTAGGTTGTTCGGAATGTGAATAGAATATATATTCCATTATGTTCATTGCTAGCTCCTAATAGATAAACCCAATGGATTCTAAGTTTAGTTTTCCATATTCTTTTGCTTTCCAAGATAAACTACCACCAAGCTTAATATCAGTGACAAAAGCAACAATTGCATTTTTATTCAGTTCCCTCATAGTTAATCTAGTTTTATCATTCTGCCAACTTTTGTTTTTCATTAGTTTGGAATTTACCTGTTCCTTCTTGCGTAGACCACTCTGTAATTTGGACATCTCCTTCTTGAGGCCTTCTTTCTCCAGTTCCAGTTCAAGCAGATGACTTTTGACTTCATTATTCTTGAGTCTCAGCTTTTTCACTTCTAAATGCAAGTTTTCTTCTTTTGTCTTCTTCTGGTCTATTTGAGATTTCATGGAAATATTTTCGTGCTTTAGTTTTTCTGCTTCCTTCCTCGTTGAAGCCACTTGTCTCTCCAGATCCTCCTTTTCCAATTTCCATCTCTTGGACATCTCTGATTCTTCAATATTTGTTTTCATTTGTTCAGATTCATCTCTGAGAATCTTTTTCCGGGGGTCTCCCATTTCAGAGCTCCCTGCATTTTGTTCTGGACGCTGTTGAAGTAATCTTTCATATTGGTCTTTTATCATTTGGAGTTCATCCTTGGCTTTCTGGAGAAGTTCTTCTAGAACATCATTTTTCTGGCGCAAATTGTTGGCTTCTGAAACCGCCTTCTGAGCTAGTTTCTCATTCTCCTCAATTTTTAATGACATCTCCGCTGAAATCTGCTTGAATTCCTCCTGAAGTCGCTCAGCGGCATTTGCATTGTTCCTCCTTGTCTTCCTTAATGCTTCCTCAGCTCGTATGGCCCTCTGCTCCTGTTCAACTTTTGCTCGAGTTACTGCTTCTAGATCTTCTTCAAACACTTGTGCCTGGTTTTCCAGTTCTTTCTGCAGGCTCTCAACCTGAAACTCAAGCTCATCAATCATATTCAAAGATTCAGAGTATTGAAGTGCATGCCTTTTGTTTTCTTCCTCTAAGCTTGCTGCCCGGACTTTGAATTGCTTCACTGCCAATGATTCTGTATAATTGTGTTGCATATCCATCTTTTCTTTTTCGTTTTGCTCTAATTTGGAGTATATGTCCTTGTATTCCATCTCTAAACTTTCGTAATCCAGAGTAAGCCTTTCTACATCCATTCTTATCTCTGCTTTTTCTTTCTTGTGGACTTCTATTTCTGCATAGAGGTTTTCAATTTTCTGTTTCAACATTTCTGCTTCATCAGCATTTCCATTCTTGCTTGCCTGGTCTTCGGTTGCTTTACTTTCTTCATTCTGATTCATCTTTGTTCTGGGTGACGCTGCAGGGGTCTCTGATCCACTGTGCAAGGCCTTAATTTTGCTGGAAAGTCTAGATATTTCTGTATTTTTCTGCTCCAACTTTTTGCTAAGATCTCTCATTGCAAGAACAAATTCAGAATTTGAATCTTCTGTCTTCTGCAGTTGTAACTTCAATTTTTTATTTAATTGCTTCTCACGTTGAAGCTCTTGCTTTATGTTCTCCAATGAACTTCTCAGAGTTTCTGTCTCCTTGTGTATATGACTTGAAACTGTTTCCGCATTCTTGCATGTTGATGAGGATTTAAGTCGTTCACATTCTTCTTTAATCGCATCTCTCTCCTCTTTTAGGCAAACAATTTGCTCCGATAATTGCTGTCCCCTCCTGGTTTCTCTCATAATTTGCTTCCGGAGGGACTGTACTTCCAATTCTGATAGTTCTGCCTTCCTTTCTAACATTTTCATTTGATTTGTCGACCTGCCAGTACCATTTGAAGCTTCTTCTACTCCATCTCTTGATTCAGCATCTTCTAAGCTTCCATTTTGTTCGTCATGCAGAGATGTTTCTTCGCTCAAGTCATCGCTCTAGTAAAAAGAAACAGGAGTCCTGGTTAATGCAATCATTAGTGAATCATAAAATAAATGAGGTGTCCCTCTTTCCAAGTTTCTAATTCTTTTTGCTGCAACTAAAATTGGGATTTTATAATGGAGACCTTACTTCAGGAGATCTTGGGTTCCTCTTTCCAGAGCCATAGGAATCTTTTGTTTCTGCATCCGAATTTTGATCACATGATTCATCTACTGGTGCTTCACTTTCTTCATTGTATCTGAGATTTTTCAAGAGGAAAAACATGTTTCTTTAACTTTCAACTTTTAGAGGCAGTATTCTGCAATAGTAAAATATAGTGGTCATCACATTACCTTGAACCAGGCCCTCCTTGCATCCTCTTAACTCCGACCTGATAATTATAAACTAGTTTAAAGATAGATTTTTGCTGTTGATGCATTTTTACACATTGCAACATTGTGATAGTCAAATGGGATAAATGCTGAGAGCTACTAGCTTTGTATTTGTGCTTCTAATGTGCATTTTTTATGTGTGCTTGCATGCAAGAGATGGAGAGGAAGAACTTACATGTAATATTGCACCCGATTTTGAAGTCTGTAAAGGGAGAGTCAAATTCAATGGCTTGGTAGCCTCAGCTAGATCTGCAAAATCAATGGAGACTTCTCCCAGAAAGCCTGATTTTGATGACCCCTGTAAGCACCAAAAACATTTTGTTATTTATGTTTTTTGTTCTTTCACCTGCTAAAGAAAAACTGGCTCCCTTCGTTCCCATTTTTGGTCTTGGGCAAAATTGGAGAAACATGTTACTTACTGTTGATACAATCACATAGTAAAATTTTTCTCTGATTCGCCCTGTTTTTATCTCCTTGACCAATTTCACAGTTTCATACACAGGGTTTTCCCAGGTGCAGGTCCCTTCGACGATCGGCGCCTTTGCTAATCTTACTGTCGGCTTTCCTACATCTACCGGAACCAGGGAAATCATGAGGCTTTTTGATTTTAGCTGTGGCACCTGAAATTAATTGAAGAATTGAAATTGAAGTGCCGGTGAGAAATGCATTCCAAATATCTTGAATTACTTGATCAATAATATCAGTATCTAGTTTCATCTGCAAATATTACCCTGTATATGTAATGATCCCATTTTAATATTGAGGTATCAGAATGTTGCTTCATTGTCCAGCATTTAAAGCTAAGCAGAACTAAATAATTTCTGATGCTATAGTTAGAATTTCATCAAACTTGAACTAGAACAAACCAACAATTCTTTAGAGTTCTTCAGATATATAGATCCTAGAAGTTGAAACTGACTATAATGCATTGCATAGACACACACATATCTTTCCCACATTGTAGATTTGACATACCCGTGTTGCTTGAAACTGCATCTTGAAGACAGCTTTGATCTTTTTCTCGCTTCGCTTAAACATCTTCTCTGGGTATTATGCATGAAAAATCTCAAGATCCTTTAGGTTCTTCTAGTAGCTGTGAGGAACTAGTAGCTGATGTCTTTTTGTTGCCTTAGCTGTAAGTGGACAGATATGAACTAGTCTGAATGATTTGGTGGTTGGATGAAGAGCCAACACTAAATTATGAGAAGCCCTTTATTTTATATGCTCATATAACTTTGGAATACGGTTACAAACGGATAGTTTTTGGTTTTGACTTTCTGAGTTAGATCGTTGAAGATTTGTTTACTTGCCTGCATGTGGCACCAGGTAAGAATCTGGAGACGCAGCATATTTCTATGATTATTGTATGGATTTGATGCCCTAATCCACCCTCCAACAAGTCAAATATGCCTCAGTTTCATTGAAGTCATGGCTGCCATGAACAACTGGCAAATGCCCATAAAATCTTTAAAAACTTATGATGGTTGAGAAAAAGGGGACTAGTTAATCTTATCTGTATTTTCTTGGTTAATGGAGAATTATGGTATGCCAAGAGAGAGAGACAGAGAGAGATTGGGGGATGGAGTGTGCATCTAATATGCCTAAACTTTTTATTGCTTCAAGTTTCTAAATATATATTTTTAAATTAGTTGAAGTTTATTAATCAGACTGTAAGTCTCATCTTTTATTTGTTTCGCATTTTTTCTCTCGTTTCAAATAAATTATTCATATATGCATTCGTGTAATGAACTATATGAAATTATATCGTACCTGTAAGACTTAATTCCTGCAACTTTGCTTTATGCTGCTACTGTCGGTGGCACATTTATACCATCCTTGCACTTTGGAAAGTACATTATTACTGTCTTTGTAGTTCCTTTTGTTGATCTATTCTTGAATGCCTTTGTTTCTTTCCTTCTTTTCCTTTAGAGATTCAGAAATGAACACTCCAACAGCTTATTTCCTTTGAGTATTCAATGTTCTCTCGTGAGTCCTGTGCGTGTATATGGAAATAAATGAGGGTATTGATTATGGATTTTCATCAATACCAGCATCGTTGTTGCATCTTGCTCCAGTCGGGTGTACTTCAACTTTTCCCTTCCTAAGATTCTGGCTTAGTTAGGAGGGAAATTTCTAAATAAATTACATGGCAAGTAATATTTGCACTGTAATCGGTGTATAATTTAGGTATAGTGGCCAATTACATATTTTGTAATTGGTTTGGTTCGACCAAATTTAATTTGGGAGAGAATTTTTCATTAGGTAAATCCAATTTCTTATCAGTATAATTTGGGTTTGAAAGGGAGTAGATCTATGTTAAAATTCATGTTAATGTGATTAGTCGGTGTTATTTGTACATCTACATGCCCTTAGATTACTACCATTAGGTATTAGGGTCATATATGGACCTTTAAGCATAGATTGTGTGGCAATGAGTTTGATGAAAGTTAGCAGTATTTGCTCCTAATTAGGTTCCGTGACAGATACATTACAACCCCCTGAAAGCGAAAAGAGGCTTATGTCCTTAATAAGCTTGTAATACTCCTCGCAAGTTAGTGGCATAATAGCTGTACTCGCACCAGTACTGGGGAAGTTGATACAATTAAATTGAATAAAAACAACTGGTGGGGTCATCTGCACTTATTGCTGTGATATTAATACGAGTCCCATATTGTTCCTCAAATGCCTGCAATGTGATCTGGAAATGAGGGTTTCCACGTGACTACATGTGCGCTCTCTCATTTGTTCTCCATTATCATTTCACTTCTTTTGTATTCTCACGTTTTATAATTCATGCTATGTTAGTGAAGTCGTTAGGGATTGGGTAAAGGATTTTACGGGAAAAATAGAAAAAGAATTTTTTGGAGAGAGTGGCTTATGACTAATCTTTTCAATGAATAGTGAATTTAATTTAAAAAATAATATATTAGGTATTTATAGTGGTATTGAGAGTTTTAGAATATAGTAGGGTTATGTGTTTATTGTGTAGCTTGCATGTAATTTTTTTTTTTTTTTTTTACCTTTGTAAATAAATTATAACTACCAATACATACATCATATAGCCCTCTACTCTCGAATTAGTTACTAAGATGAGTAAGTCGTCAGAGAGTAAGAAAACACAGTATTTATGACCTAAGCCTAATACTATTGTTGAAGGTGGCCCAAGGTGCCTTGAGTCCAGTGCCTGCCTCGAGCTCGAGCTGGACTTCTTGAGCCAGACTTGGACGCTAGCTCGAGGCAGTCCAATACTCGAGGCACCTCCTCGAGCTCCCGCGATGACTATATCGATATGCGCTCTAGGAGAATGCGCATAATACCGCCCGTTGGGTTTTGAACCCATCACCAAGTATTTTTTTTATCGTTTCTTACACACTATCTAATACACTAGAGGATTTTCATGCGTTGTGAAATATGCGATCGGTTGCTAAGTTGTCTTCCTCTACCAATTATGGGCTTCGAGGTGGATGAGGAAGAATAGACAACTCTTACTTATGGTGACGAAACCTCCAGAGACCTTGGGGAAAGTGAAGGGTGCATTGTTTTTTTCCTGAGCGGCCTTCGGTCTGGAGACTCTACTATTCACCTCTTTCCGCCTCTGTTCTTTTCTCTTAGGCGCCGAAGATTCTTCTCGACTTCAAAGAGGGGAAGGAGGTGGCGGGTTTATGGGGTGATGAGTTGTGACTTGAACTATCATTTGTGTGGTCTTCCCACAGACAACATCCACCCCATACTCTCAAGGGGTATAGAGGACCCTTATCTACCCTTTTCCACAGCTCCACCGAGACGTAGCCCTTTTGGCCCGGCCATCCTCACTAGAGGCACTTCCAATGGGCGTGAAAGTGTTAAATCTTTTAGAATACGATGGAACGGGAGACCTACATGAACACTTAAACAAATTTTATGCTAAAATTGATTGGTATAATTTGAGTGATACCGCCTATTGCAAAGTTTTTCGCACTATGCTATCGAATCGTGGTTCAATCAACTGCTCGCTGGAACTATTTTCAGCCTCAAATAATTGACCCAACGTTTCTTACATCACTTCTCCATGAATAAGAAAGTTCAAAAAATGACAGCATATCCTTTCTCCATTCACCAGAGAGAAGATGAATCGTTGAGAGTACGTCTAAAAAAATTTATGGCGGCTGTGCATGAGGTCTCCAATATCAACCATGAGTTGTTGACCAACGTAATCCAAGCAGGAAAATTCCTAGCACTTTAGAAGAGTTGCTCCTTCAATCGCAGAAGTATATACGAATAGAAGAGTCCAAGGAGATGAACACTACCTATAGTGCTAAGATAAAGGGTAGAGATGAGGAGAATGTGCTAAAGAAGGAGTGTCGACATTTACCTCACACTGTGTTTATACATTACACCCTACTTGAACGTTGCTAGAGGAGAAAATATTAATCGTGGCGAAGCAACAAGGGTTAATTAATTAGTGGTCGAGAAAAATGAAGAAAAATTTCAAGAAATTAAAGTCCAACAAATATTATCACTTCCACCGTGACTTGGGGCATAATGATTCCCTTGAATTAACAAGGCTTTTTCTTTTTTTCTTTGTTGAGCTGTAATGATTCCCTTGAATTAACAAAAGAGACGCTGTCCGTGGACCGAGTAGAAAAGAAGAAAGAAAAAGAAGAAAAGTGTGAGCGTGGGTGCGGTATTATCATCAAGTGACACTCAATAGTTGACTCTCTGCCCAAGCATTGCTTTGAATTCATAGAGAAAACAGATTGAAAGGAATACCATTCTGATTTATGGTAGGTGGTAAAGTATCTCAAGACCATGTGATAAGAAGATTTGTTATAATAATTAATTAAATAAAAGTGAAAATGATAAAGTTTTTTTTTTTTTTTTTTTAATAAAAAGTCAAATAAATCAAAGGCAGAAAGCAGGTTAGAAGAAGTAAAGTGATTAAGGAGAGGTGAGGGACAGAGAAGTCAAAACTTAGTCCTTTCAATTCTATAAAGATATAATTGTGAATTGAAAAATAAATTAAATGCCAGTTGTATCATAAATTTGGTTATTTTTACATTCGAGTTTTACCGTTAATATCATTTTTTATATTATTATCTTTGGTATATAATCAAATGTAGAAGTCAAATGCTTCAAATAAAGAGAAAATACATTGCTTGGAATTTATGCAAATATTTCTTTGAAGGTAAAATGATCCTTACATAAAAAAATAATAAAAAATTAAAAATATTAATTGTGCATCACAGTGATATAATGATAAAATACGGGTGTAAATTGAGTCATTTGTAATCATTCAAGTGTCAAAACTATATTCATAATGAAACTTCAGTATTAAAATAAATTTTACTTTTTTTTATTTTCAGTTCTATAAAATATAGACAGGTAAATTCATTTAGTCTCAACGTGTGGAACAGTAAGAGCCGGTTACTTACATAATATTGGATGTGGATGTGGATGTGGATGTGGATGATGGATGAAGTATATTGTTATTAGGTGGGATTAATTTAAACTATTTATCAAATGAATATTATCATGTTAGTATGTATTCTTAATCCTGCAGCCCCTCTTAGTAAACTGTTCTCCAGTGGGCCCTTTGCATACATTAGCCCAGTTTTTATGCTTAGCATTTCAGTTTATTAGTTGCAAGATAAAAATTAATTATTATTTAAAAAAAAAAAAAAAAAGAGAGAGAGAGAGAGTAAGTACACGTATGCTTCTGTACCATAATCCAATTTTAAAATTTTCAAATGTTGATTTGAATGGAATTTCAACATTTGTTCGTTCTCATTAAAGCATCATAAAAGTGTATTTCTTGAAGAGTCAATACCCGCATTAATGAAATGCCAAATTTATCATCTCATCTTTTATACAATTATATATATATATATATATATATTTCTTGATTATATTCTATCAATCTTGTTTTGGAGCTGAATTAGATACATCTTTAACGTTCATGTTTTCAAAATAATCTATTTATATAATATGTTTTACCCATATAAAATTCGATTGAATAAAAAACTAATCATAAATAAATGAATACACTTGTCATATAATTTATTATTTTTAAATGATACATTAATTATACAAAATTATTATATTTATTATATAATTTATTTAAATTTGAACAAATTTGATTGGGATTAGAATTTCGCCACCTTATATTGGCATAATGTGATAGCCACAATGCCTCGAATAGGCCCATGGCTCATGGTTTACGGGGTATTCGTGAAATTTTAGAATAAATATTTATTCGTTTATTGTTCAAAATAAATTGAAAAATATTTTTATTGTATAAAATTTATTTTTAGATTACTTAAATTAATTTAATTCAAAAGTTATAAAACCACCCTCACAAGTCTCTTGCAGTTATTAGTAAAATTATAAATTTCAATCTATTTTTCAAGCACTCTACCTTCAACTTTTTTTTTTTATTTTTAACTTTTATCTAAAGAAAACTAACAATTTATTATTCTACAACCTACAACATTTTTACAATTTATTTTAGGGATAATTTCATTCTCTACCCTCGAAATTTGATGTAATTATACTTAGGTCCTATGTAGTTTGAAAAAATACATCTAGTACTTCTGAAGTTTGTTTCGTCCAACAAATAAGTCCCTTCGGTTAGTTAAATTTTTTTGAATCTGATGATATTAACAAAAAAACTGAATAAAAATTTATATTTGCATTCGATTAATCGATTATTGATTTATTGCAAGTCAATATAATTTTTTTCGGATTAAACTACCTTATAATGGTGAGATATATCTCCTTACATGCATTAACACGTTGAGACATATGAGGGTAATTTGATCATTAAAAAATTTATTTAACTTACAATAAGTCAGTAATAAGTCAATCAAGAGTTGATATATATTTTTTTTCTGATTTTTTTATTAATATAAAAATTTGGTGAATTTTGATTAACGGATGGACTTATTCGTTAAATAGAAGAAAACCTTGGTGCTAGATATAATTTTTTAACTTATAAAAAAATTATTATTATATATCAAATTTTAAGATAGAAGAGTGTAATTATTTCTTTATTTTAACATAAAAGTAAAAGTTATTGCAAATATTTTCTATATTTGTGGGAAAAGTCGGGAAGAGCCCAAATGTGGGGCCCGCCCACATAATGAGATCCGACGTCATGGATTACCTGAGCTTCTCTCGAGTCTCTTTCACTCACTGTCCAATTATAAGTTGTTACACATATTTGTGTTAATCTATTGTTCTTTCTCGTCCAGATGCATGCTATCAAAATACAACTCCTCCTATCCCCTCAATCTCATGCTTGTCTTGTTAAATTATTTTGATCTAAAATTATTTAAAATTCTCTATCAAAATTAATCATTTTTAAATCTAAATTCAAATGTAAAGTCCAAACAGGGATGTAGTATTTAATTTAAATTTAATCTTATTATGTTGGTTATTTATTTACCTTGAATTTGTTGGTTGATTTAGAAATATTACTATATTACATGTTGAAAATGATAATGATAGTATGTTGACCGATATATTATAAAAAAAAATATACTTGGCTCTCCTATAATATGAAAAACGAAAAAAAAATCTCATCTAAAAAAAATAACAAATTACCCCATGTATTCTGAAAAATGAAGTAAATTACTCCTTATAAAAGCAAATTACTCCTAGTGTTTTAAAAAATAAAACAAATTAATCCCATCAATGGTAGAACATAAGGATAATTTGTTAATTCTTTTTTTACATAGTATTTTTGCTCATTTATATTTGATAGGGATAAATTATATCTAACCCAATTTAAAATGAGGCGCCATAATTTTAGATGGGTTCGAATACCGCCAGGTACGTGAAATGTTGTTTGTTGTATAACAGAATTGATTTACTGCATATGTTGTTGTATAATATATGTGTTATTGAGCAAGATACAATTATTATAATAGTTTTTGTTAGATATTGATGTCGACAAGAATGATTGTACTTGTAATTAATTTATTTTAATTAATAATAATTCATTATTTTTATTTAAAAAAAATTATTGAATGTAAATTATATTTTTGAAAAAAAAAATATTTGGTAGAGAATGTGAACGACACTTGGACTGGAAGGTGAGATTCAAGCGACGATCCCCGTTGTGGTAGTTAGAATTTGAAAATTTGGTGATTTATAGTAAAGAAAAATGATCAATAGAGCAAAAGCCCACCAACCAGGAGAGAGCTATAACAGGGTTCACAAACGGACACGAGCGTCAATGGTAGCTGGGACACGTGGGATACGGATAACCCTATCTGTCGTCAACACGTGTCCACCTGTACAAAACTGCGATGCAGGATATCTTAATCCGACGGCTCAGAAGGCGTCAACTACTATTGGCAAGTATGAATAATATGACAAGAGGAGATGATTATTAAGAAAGACTGGAACTTTATCCCTTTTGTGGATCGATTATCTATCTAGTCTGAGAGAAAACTGAAAAACCCAGGAAGGAGTGGAAGAAAGATGGCGATAGGGGTGAAGGCTTTGCCCATTCTTTTGTTGCCCATTTTCTGGGGGTTGTAGGTGCGATTTTGGTGTTGATTTGGTGCATCAGCTTCAGAGGTGGTTTGGCGTGGGAAGCTACCAACAAGAATCTCATTTTCAATGTAAGGAAACTCTTCTTTTCTTTTCTTTCTTGTTCTTTTACCTCTGTTGTTTCCTTTTCCGTCTCCGTTTGTGCTTTATGGTAATGAGTGCTGATGGTGGGAATTGAGAGTGCTGATGATTGGATTCTTATGTTATTCATTACTGGGACTTTGAGTTGTTGTTCTTTGCATCAGTTGTGAAGTATTTTGTTGTTTATAGTTATGGACTGTACTGGAGGATGGTTATATAGATATGAGGTTGTTGGAGGTTTTCATATTTTTGCTACTTGCTTCCAAAGTAAGAATTGTTGCCTAAAATAGTATGAGTCCAGTTTTCCTTGAGATGGTTTTACAGGGGATATTGAAGTAATTAATGTCTAGGTTTTGAAGCCCAGTATGATTGAAGCTGCTTTTCTGCTGATACCTCTGAGTGGTGTTGAGTACAGTTTAGACTATAAAATCTTGAAGTGGCCCACTGCATTGATATGGAATGAACACAAAAAATAATGTGTTGCAACTGGACTGGGGCATATATCATTTTGTCTTAAGTTGTTGCAACAGGGCGAAATTCTTGCTGCTCCTTCCGGTCCTGTTTAGAAGAAACTAAGTTGGCTTTTCTAATTGAGTGATCCTTTAATTTTTCATTCCCTTTTTTCCTTCATGTGATAGTAGGGCTAACTTTCTTGGTTGAAGACCATTCTTTTTGTCAGCCTCTGATAGTTAGTTAGGTGATGCGGATGGTATATTTGATGCTATTATCGCATGTTTTATCTTAATCATGAGAGAAACTAGGAATGCAATACTGTGCTTGACAAATTAGGTTGGAAAGTGGAAAGTGGAAACTGCAATTGGGACCTATATGATCATACACGCCAGTTTGGTCCTAAATGGTTTCCAGGTTGTTTTCTTGACCCGGTTGTCTTTCACACAGCACCAGTAGTGATGCCTAATATTTACATGCTTCGTTGTGTTTTAGACCAAAGATAATGTCCTTAAGCGCTTATCATTTCAAGTGTCATAAATGTCATTCAGAGCTTGTTCATTAGGTGGTCAAAGCTGCTTTGAAGTTTGTTGATTGAGTATGGTACACCTAAATGTTCATTTGCAAATAAAGACAACTTTAAAGCAATTACAAATGTTCTTGTTCTTTGCTAATGGAAACTTCTTTCACTTTTTCATGACAATATAGTACTAAGAGTGCGGTTGAGTAATAATTCTGGAAAACAAACTATGAAAATGTGAACTCACCTGAATGTAGGTAAAAGTAGACTATTTCAATTGAAGTCACAGGAGATGAACTTCGGATGAATATCCTGCTCTTTACTTGATGAAATAAGATAATTCTTATTTGTGAATCTCATAGTTCGTTTCCTTATGGCAGCTCCATCCTGTCCTGATGCTTATCGGGTTAATCATAATTGGAGGTGAAGGTAATTAATCTCTTTTCTTGAGAAGTACATGTTTTACCTATATGTATTCAATGAATCCTTTTATCTATTTTTTTTTCTTTCTAACTGCAGCTATCATGAGTTACAAATGCCTGCCGCTAAAGAAGCCAGAGAAGAAACTCATACATCTTGTGCTGCATGCTACTGCTCTTATACTCGGCATAATTGGAATATACATGGCATTCAAATTTCATAATGAAAGCAATATTGCCAATTTTACAGTTTACACTCTTGGCTTGGTATTGGTGTTATCGTTCTCTATGGCATTCAGGTGGTGTTTCGATGCATTAATTTTCACTTTGCATTTGGTAGTACTTTCATTCAGTTCACATGACTGGCTTGAGATTTACACAGCTCTATCCAAGCATGGGAAAACTCAATCAACTTTTAGTTAGACACTTTATAATGTTCCTCCATCATCAATCCTCTTCTCATGTTATTTCTCATAATCTGCAGTGGATTTACGGTTTCCTGGTTTTCTTCTTCCCCGGAGGAACAACAGCAATTAGAAGCGAGTCACTCCCATGGCACGTGCTCTTCGGCATCTTTGTGTATGTCTTAGCTGTTGGCACAGCTACACTGGGATACCTTGAAAAGCTAACATTCCTTGAAAACTCCGGCCTTGCAAAATATGGCTCAGAGGCATTCCTCGTCAATTTCACTGCCATAGTCACAATCTTATTCGGGAACTTTGTCATCCTAACTATTATCTCTCAGGCCCTCCAGAAGATGACTATAGTTACTCAGCTATATAATGGTGCTGGTATCTACTACAGTTGTCTTGTTTCAATTCTAAGCTACTTTCCACTTTCCTTTATCCTATTCAGGTTGGGTGGATCAGTTAGAGTTCCATGAAGTAGATATCTGCTATGTGTGTGTTCATAAATTACCTATATTTGAATCATAAAGGAGCCAGGAAGCTGCATATCTGCTATTACTGTATATATCATATACTTCTTCAACCATGTCTCTGTCCTCTGTCCAACACTTTTCTTGCTGAGATGTCAGAAACATACCTGCCCCCCCCCCCCCCCCCCCCACCCCTAAGAAATGAACTGAAGTTGTGTAGGACTCTAGTTATTTGTAATGTTGCTAATATTACTTTAGCCCAGAATTCATATAGTTGGAAAGCGCATGCAATTGAAGACATAGACATATCTCTGAGCTGTATGTGCCCTTTACCAAGAAAAGCAGTCTTTTCAGCCCCCTTTGCACCCTTCTCAAGAAACTCAATTATTTCACCCTCCTTTACACCGTTTATTCGGCTTAATTATTTTTTTATTATTATGGAAAAAATATTTTTTTAATATATTAATTTTTATTACGAGTCGCGGTTTCAAACCGCGACTCGATATTTTTTTTTTTTTCGAGTCGCGGTTCAATACCGCGACTCGAAGTTTTTTTAATTTTAATTTTTTCGAGTCGCAGATCGGAACAGCGACTCGGTGTCGTTGTTCCGATCCGCGACACCGAGTCACGGTTTCAGTCCGCGACTCGGTTTTTTTTTTAAATTTATATATATTAATTATATTTATATATTATATCTATTTAATTTAATAATTTAACGTATTTAAATTATATAAATTTATGTTATAATTTATATTTTATGTATAAATTATATTTATATAAATTGCAATATTACAAATTTAAATAATCACAAAAAATATAATGTTAAAAAATTGTATTATATAAAAAATACAAATATTATCAACAATCCTCCTATGGCATATTTTCTTGTATTGAAGAATCTCCTTGTTGTTGTTGGGCTTGTTGCCTTGCTCGCGTTTGCCGCCAATCCATCTCATTATGAATGCGTGTTGTTTGATTTCGACCAGGACGTTGACCGTACGGATAGTAGGGTCGTGGACCAACTGGAAATTTGGATCATCCCAATAATCTTCCGACTGCACTGGTTCAAAATGCTTAGAATAGGTGTTGTTGTAAGCCATCACATCATAATAATTCTTAACCATTGATGCAGCACTAATATTGTATGCACCGCATACTTTTTGAGCGTGAGAACAAGGGATGCCAAATTGATTCCACTTGCCGCATGGGCATTCTCGATTGGCAATTTTGACAACATGGGTGTTCATCCCATGTCTACCTTGGCGCCTGGTAACGACCGACGCGGACTGTTGAGCGTGACTGTATTTCGTGATCGTGTGCTCAACAGCTTTTTGTTGCCAAGATATGAACATCTTGCATGCGAAATTCGTCCACAGTTGGTTGTTTTGTAACATTTTTTGCCCCTTTATCGCCCGCACATAAAAATAATGGACAGTACGTTCTAAAGTAATTTCAACTAGTGCACTTACCGGCAGGCGGCGAGCCCCCTTCAGAACTCCATTAATGCATTCTGACATGTTGGTCGTCAAAATATCGCATCGCCATCCACCATCATGAGAAGTTGTCCATTTTTCCTTATTAATCGCGTCTAAGTATGCAAACGCTTTGACATCCTGCTTCTTTATCTCGTCCATAATGCGGTTGAACTTTCTTAATTGATATTCTGAGCCAGCTTGCCAACAGAGATCCTTCAATACCACATTTTTAATAGTACTGTTAAAATTGGAACACACATGGCGTAAGCAATACCGGTGCACTCCATGTGGTGACACAAAGTCCGGACCTTCACGAACTACTTTAATGAGTCCGCCATGACGGTCAGAAATAAGGCACATTCCTCGTCGCCCTCTTATAACATGTCGACTCAATTGTTGAAGAAACCACTTCCAAGATGGATAAGTTTCTTCATCGACTACTGCAAATGCGAGAGGCAGTACCTGTTGATTCCCATCCATGGCAGCTGCAATTAACAGTTTGTACTTATATTTTGTGTATAAATGGGTGCCATCTACACTAATAACATTTCGACAGAACTGGAACCATCAATACACGGTTTGAAAGCCCAGAAGACATATCCCATCACATATTTACCAGTTGACGCCTGGAAGCCCTTGTGTTTCCATTCAACAATAGTTCCTGGATTATATTTTTGGATAGCTCCCAAATATGCAGGTAGCTTTTGAACAGAGCTCTTCCACGTGCCATAAACAATTTCACGTGCCATTTTCAAATTGTACCATGCCTTTTGGTATGGTACATCATACCCTGTTTGGTCCTTCACGTTATGAATGACATGTTTTATTTCATAGGAGGGGTTGCATTTCGGTCCTAAATGCAAACTAGCAATATAAGCCCTATTTATATTACCGTGTGCGAGGGACATATTATTCAGAACACATGTATGTGTCCCCCCGTACTGCGTTATTGCCCAACGTCTAATTTTTGGTTTGTAACCACCTCGAACCTCCCATCTACACCACTGCTTTGTAAAAAAAAAAATGAAAAATTCACAAAATTAAGTAATGATGTATGCTTGTAAGACGCGATATATAAAATATATTATATTATATACCTTCTGTACTGTGCTTGCAGAGCACTTTCCACTTAGTCTTTGAACTCTCAGTTACATAATACTCGCGACGTGCATGCCATATAGAGTGATCTTGCATCGCTTCCATTAGCTCTTCTTTTGTTTTGAAGAGCATTCCCTTATCAAGCCTGCCTTCAGATTTATTATAAAATTTTGCATACCTCAAATTTGATACATCAACAGAATCTGCAGGTATATACGGGAATGTTTGTTGAAAAAATGGTATAGAGCGGTAAAATGTTGGCTGAGTATTCATGTCTGGCAAAGCCGGTTCAGAAGATGTTTCTGCCCCACGTTGTGCAAATGTTTCTGCCATTACATTTATATCAACACGGTCTGGGCCATCCTCGGGTGGAATTGGATATTCCGCTTCATCTGGTTCCGAAGCTTCATCTGATTCATTTACAAAAGAGTCTGCTGTTGGGTCTTCTCCATCATTCTCATTGGGTATAAAATTTTCTGACAATGGAGTATGTGATTGGGTAGACTCTGTATAATGGAAATCAATATTATCTAGGCCTTGAGTAACAGTCACCAAGTTGGGTGTATAATATTCAGGCTCAGAATGAGATGTACCTGCACCAAAATCAAGATTAGAAGTACCCGCACCAAAATCGGGATTAGAAGTACCTGCCAAGTAGTCAGTGTTGGAACAAGGAGGCAATCCTGGAGTTGCTAAGAGATTCATGTATTCTCCCCAGCTGCTGCATCATGTGCAGCAAGCAGCTGCAGCAGCTGCACTGCAGCTGCATTCATGATGCAGCTGCTGCATCATGCATTAATGATGCAGCAGCTGCTGCATCATGAATGCAGCTGGCAACTTGGCATTTTTAAAAGTTGGGGCAGTGCTGTCCTGTCATTTTTATACCGTGAATTATGTAATGCCAGCGAAAAAGGCAAAGCTGCAATAGGTGGCGCGTTGCAGTTGGTACAAGTAAGTTGAATTATTGAATTTATAGAGAAATATTTTTTTTTTCCAGGTATAACTAGAGTTTATGTTATCTCTGCAGATTTGGGCCTGGTCACGCATCATTCCACTTTGTCCCGGACTTGGTGCTCCACGTGTACATATGGGCCCACACCAAATAGATATAACCGTGTGCTCCAGGAGCACCATATGGTGCAATGTGAACTGTGAGCACACTTTCACCCGGACAGTGCGAACAACTGTCCGGGTCATTAGAGATATATTAGATGAGATGCAATATGATCAGGTATTTTATATTCATAACTTTAATTACATATATTCGATCATATAAATGACATTAACTTGCATTATTTTATTTATTACAGTTTTTCTGGCATGACATGGAAATGTCATTATGGCTTACGCAGGGGATTTAACCCCAGCTGTGGAGATCAATATGTCCTTGATCTTTTATGCAATAGTGGAGATGCATCATCCCGAACGGGTCCTTCGCCAGTTTGGGATGATGCAAAATATTCCAGATCAGCCAGATACTCGGGACATGAGCCTGCATAAGATCACCCGTTCCAATCGTACGGGCACAGATTGGGTTTTGCAGCACATACTCTACATCACTAGATGGCAAGACGATATGACACGGTCATACAAAGACAACCCATTTCCAACAGAAGAGATACAGATCGAGGATATTGGGAATGGTACAACAACATAACACGTCATTTCGTTTCGTCGTCTACTGATAGACGTGTGGAAAGCGGATACCAACCTGGAGATGCACCAATGTTGCAGATTGTGGTATGCTACATAATATCACATGTTTATTTATATACTTCATTTTTAACAATAATTTTTATTAAAATTTATTATTTTTATATTTTTTCAGACTCAACAGGTAAATACTCTTCAAACACTTTTTCAATCTAAACCAGTAGACGTTGAAGGGTATCGCCAATTAGTGGCCCAACTTGAACACGAAGTACAAATTATCGCTGAAGCCATAAAACATCAGCGACAACAAACTGCAACACCATCCGATAGTGCTCCCACCACATCCCACAGACAAAGGAGAAGTTCTAGCCAAATGTCTATTAGTTCAGTTGAACGTGGTGATATTGGGGTGGATATAGCTGGTCTTTCAACAGCATATACGCCTCAAGATTACTACGTGCCTCAACCGCCTCAGGATTACTATGTGCCTCAACCGTCACAAGATGATTGGTTTCAATCCACTTCATACATGCCAAGCCATGCAGAAGCTTATTCTTCACATGTAGATCTTGACCTTGGCCTTGGTATTAACCAACCATATGCACCAGAATATAACATTTCACCAGTTCCATTTCCATCATTTAGTGCATATCGTGATAATGTGGAGTCCAGTTCTGCAGCATCATCAAGTGGGTTGCATATTAATTCCGGTGGTGATGATAATGATGGACTAAATGAGTCAATACAAAATATGGGCGAAGAAATAAGAAGACCTCGACGTCAACGACACAGACGTAATTGTGGGACAGGGGGGCATTTTTAATATTTACTTTTGTATTGTAATATTTGTAATAATATTTATAATACATTTATTCATTATTAATTATTATTTGTGTTTTTTTAAATTGATTTGTGGATAAATTAGTTATAATAATTTTTTTTTTTTAAAAAAAGCGAGTCGCGGTTTGAAACCGCGACTCCAATAAAAAATTCTTTTCCCCTTAAAATAAAAAAAAAAAAAAGAAAAATGTCGAGTCGCGGTTTGAGACCGCGACTCGTAATAAAAACGTTAGTATATTAAAAAAATATTTTTTCCATAATTTTTCTTTTTTCTGATAATAAAAAAATAATTAAGCCCCGTTTATTCCTTACCAACTGCCCTGAAATATTAGAGATTCGGCTAATGCTCATATTACTATTACTTTATTAACTCAATTATTGCAGTAAATCGTTATTAACTCCTAATCGCCTTCATCCAAATTCCAAACACCCATTTAATTAAATTCCCAATTGGGCTAAACACACTTTCTAAAAATGTGATCTGGCTTCCCCCAAGAATGATTGAAGAAAGGACCCAAAACGAAAAACATAAAAAGAAATAAAAAGTGAGGGGAAAAGAAAATAAGAATGAAATTAAATCAGATTCGATTGAATCAAATCAATTACAAAACAAATATGATACGATTATCATGTAATTAATTATTTTTTTCTAAAATATTCATCAAGTACATAATAAATATATTATATTTATTACGTAATTAGTTCAGAACCGACGAAACCCAATCTGAATTATATTTTCTTAATAAGAATATAGAGATATACAGCTCATAGGTGGATTGGAGCAATAGGGGTTGAGCCGAGGTATCTCCATCGACACAACTATGACCACATGGTGACCTTGAGGATCAAGTTGTTCATCAATGGTCCCCGGGCCCCACACAAAAATTATTTGATTTTTTTTTTCTCTCTCTAAAAAATCTACTTAAATTCATGCTACATCAAATACTTTTTTTGTATGATAAATATATAAATAATTGTCATATATATTTTTATTTTTAAATAATTAGATATATATAAATCATTTTAACTATCGAAATAGAATGAATATATATATATATATATGTGCATGTCAAATCCACTATTATTAAAAATTTTTACTATTTATACTTATTATTACGGAAGAATGCACCATTTTAGTAACCTCCCTAATTGTGATCTATCATTTATTTTTAAAATTTTAAAATTAATTAATTATTTTTAAACTTTCCATTCATAAGGGCCTTCTATAACTATGTTTTGTTATATATACACATTTTACATACTTTTTTACTATATAAAAAAATAAACAATATAATTTAAAAAATTATATATATACATGGAACAGAATGTGCAACACTTATGAATTCAAAATAAAAGATGAATACCCTTTCTTCTTTTTTGTTATTCCTTCTCTTTTCTCACATCAGAACCCACAACTTTTTTCTCCTTCCATTTTTGATCTTTTCTTTTTATCTTTTGGAAGTGTGAAGTGTAGACTGCACTACATCATTAATTTAGGTGAATAAATTATCTAAGCAACCCCACTATTTGATTCAAGTTCCCTTGCAATCAATTCTATCACTATGCAACCTAACCATTTCCCTAATGTATTACTCTAATGGTCAAGATTAAAATTTAAGATTATGGGTTTGGGTCTTATTTGACGTTTGATCATTCGTCTCATTGTATATGAGTTATTATAATTTATTTATCATTGTTATTCGTATTGAGGTATTGCGATTTATTTACAATTATTAGTAAGAAGACAAAAAAAATACCTAAACGTTCATACTTCACCTTGTTTCACGTTGTAATCACCAGTTTTAAAATCAACACTACAAGTTGTTGAATTCATGATATTTAGGCCCAATTTAGCCAGAAAATTAATTTTGAAATAATTGATTTCATAAAGTTTGGTTATGGCATTTGGGTTCAGAATTTTATAATTGATTATATAACTACAAACGACGAGAATTAATAATTATATCAAACCTCAAAAGAAATCATTGTAATTTCATGGTTGTTTATTTTATGTGGTTTTGAAGAGGGGAATGTGGGTGTGGTAGGCATGAACATGATTGCCACTTGTGGTGGGATTCCTTCAAGAATCTATTTTTTGTCATCAAATTAACCATTAAAATATCATCTTTATATTTCTTTTTTTTTTCTAGTGATTTATATTTATATATTGTATATATGATTAAGTGAGTTGGCAGTTGGGCCCGCGTTGCCATTGCTTTTCTTACAGCTTAAATATCACTCACCTAACCTTCATTTTACTTTATTTTTTTCTTCAATTTCAATCATCACTCCTCTTTCTAAATCCATTTTTTTTTCTTTAATCAAACAACTAACTCTTCACGCTTTCCCTTTTCTTTGTTTCATCTGAATTATAAATATTAGGTAAATTATATTCCCCTACTTGATATTAGACCAAAATACGTAAATATTTTCGTATTTTTTTATAAAATTATAACTACACTTTATGATGTTATAGTTGTAATTTACAACTACACCGTCTATTATAATGCGAAATTTACACAAACACACTTGTAAAACATTACACTAACACCCTTCAAAAGTGTAGTTGTAATTTTGTAAAACACGAGAAGTGTTTGTGTAATTTGGTCGAGTCTTAGAAGATTTTAATGTAATTTATCCTAAATATTAACACGTGTCTGAATAAAATAAAATTATGAAGTGTGTAAAATATTTGTAGCGATGGTTTATATAATTTAAAGGGTATATTATAACGACATCCTCTAAGGTTTGACATAATTATAAATACCCCTCTCATTGTTTGAAAAATTACTAATAGCCTCTGATTTTAGCGATCGTCCAATAGTTAACTAAATTCGTTAGGTTTCCATCTATTTTTATGGTGAACTGATCAAAATGTCCTTGTGGATTAAAAATTATAATTTTTTATTTTTTTTAAATTTCTTTTATTGACTAAGTGGATAAATGTTTTAATAATTTTCCATCCATCCTGTTTTATTCTTTTTATAAATTTTTATTTTTAAAAAATAAAAAAAATACAGTAAGGGCAAAATTGATAATTTCATATCTCCATCCAATTATTACATAATTTCATCGAATATCAGAAGGTATTTTATAATTTTTCAAACAATGATGGGGTATTCGTAATTATGCTAAACCTCATGGGAAGTCATTATAATTTACCCTAATTTAAAAGATCAAACCAAAGTGAGTTTATTTAATTTAAATATCTATAAATACTGAGATCCTCTTATCATTAGCATACTGACATGGTGGCCACACTTAATCTCATATAAACAATAACAATAATAATAAAAAAAAACCTTCAGTTGTGACAAAACAGTCAAACATTTCAAGATTTCCTGCATTTTTCAATCGGGGTTGGTTCCATCGAACTCAACCCACAACCATCATCAATCTAAACGATTATCTCTTTACCGACGTATTACATTGATTCGCATAATTCAATATATCACGTATATATTTATGTATCACATTTACTACTATTCCAACATCTTCCCACCAATATTACTAATTTAAGCATTACGTGACTATAATTACTACAAAAGCTCAATATTATTTTGTTACAACTCATATAATAATGAATGAAATAAGTCTTAAAATGGTATTGTTTACAACTTAAAGGCACATGGGTGAGAGTGAGAGTGAGCGTGAGAGGATTCTGAAGAGTCGGGCAAACAGGGAACAGTGAAATTCGGCTTTTAAAAGATAAAAGGAAAAGCAACTCCAAACGGTGCTATTCAGTTAAAAGTACCACACACTTAGGACCACCTTTGTCTTTGTGCACTCAAATTTTAGACGGCACACTGTTCGGGGATGGGATCCCTGTTTCTCAGCATTTCCTCTCCTTGCTTTGCCAGCTTGTACTCTTAGCTCCCCACTACATCTTGTAAAGTGTTAACTTGATTTTTATCTTCAAACTCCGGATGAATCATTATTATTATTATTTTTTTTTTGAATAGATGTGTTGAATTATTCAATTCAAATAGTTCAAGTAAACATAGAATAGTTAAGGAACAATTATACTTTTCTCTCATTAAGTTTGGTGTAATTACACGCATATCTTATGTAGTTTGAAAAATTACATCTGACATTCCTAAAGTTTGATTTCATACAACAAATAAGTCCATCAGTTAGTCAAAATTCACTAAATTTGCTATATTAATAAAAAAAAGCTGAATGAAAAATTGATATTTACCCTTGATTAACTTATTATTTATTTATTGCAGGTCAATTAATTTTTTTGCCGACTAAACTACCCTTATAATGGTGAAGATATGCCTTCTATTATGCATTACGTGTAAAAATGTGTGAGGGTAATTTGGTCATAAAATATTTATTTGAACTGCAATAAATTAATAACAAGTCAACTGGAGGCAAATATAGATTTTTTTTTTATTAATATTAGCAAATTTGATGAATTTGTGACTAATGGATGGACTTATTTATTTAACGAAAACAAATCTCAAAAGTGTTAGATGTAATTTTTTAAACCACAAAATATTTACATGCAATTACACCAAACACCAGAAATGAAAAGTATAGTTATCTCTACAATTAATACATAATTTAAAAAAAAAAAAAAAACTATCAATCAAATAACACATATCATAAAGTAAATGAAGCTGTAGAACTCGTGTTGTTATATGATTGATCGGACTCAAAGTCATCATGGATGCCATCAAACAAGATGTAGAAATCAAAGTTGAGAAGGATTGAGATAATATATTCGATTATGTTGAATTGTAAATTCATCTAAATACTTTAAGAAAAAAGCAGTATTTAAAACAAATTTTAATATCTTTTTCCTTAATAATTATTTTTTCTTGAATTCTGATGGGAAAATTCTTCTGGAATCATGAAAGAATGATCATCATGTGATACCTCTTGATTCTCATCAATGTTGACTATGACGTATTGGTCCTCCAACACCCGTTTTAACCCTGCAGCATATGATTATATCTCGTACTATGTGCTATTACCGAAATTGTCCTTTGATGTATTGTTTATTCCTTATCACTGAATTGTGTTTGTGTATGAAATCAGTGGGCGTGGTGCATTGTGCCAACTCACAGATACGCCAAACCCATCCGCCATCCTCTGTAGTCTGTACCAATCATCTCCAGCTCCCACTTCTCTGTTCAATTCCAAGCGACACTTACCTTCCTCCAACCAACTCCAAATATCTCTCTTCTCTCTCACACACCACACCCACTCAATCAATCAATCTCTCTCTCTCTCTCTCTCTCTCTCTATATATATATATATATTCTTCTACTATTCATATTGCCCATTTCCTTCTTCTAGTTCTTTCCTTCTAAACCAAACATAGCTAAGTTTTCTGAAGTGATGGCGGAGGAGGAAGCCAAGAAGGCTGAGCCGGAGCCTTCTCCCGAGGCTCCGCCTGCGGCGGAGGAGCCGGTTGAAACTCCTAAGGACGTGGCTGAGGAGAAAGCCGTCATTCCGCTGCCTCCTGCTGAAGAGAAAGCTGAGGAGTGCAAAGCTCTTGCCGTGGTTGAAAGTAATTTACTCTGAACACTTTTTTCTTGTCTGCTTATGTGTTGATGGTTAGTTGCTTAGGTTTCAGATGGGTATACATATGTATAAGGTGGCCCTTTTTCCTCCTTGTGCGGAAAAATCTTTCTTTGAGCAGAAAACTTAGTATCACTATTTGAATGTGTATGTATAGGTTGAATCTGTGCTTCTGAGATTTTCTAGATGTTTTTGAGCTCTATGTATGCATAGGAAAGGTGGGTTATTTTTATAGTTGGCAGAAAATAGTTTTCTTGAATTGAGAAATAAAGATCTTTACTGCACCAGCATTTAAGTTGGTTAGAGCTATTCTTCATACATTTCTTGAAAATTTGGGTGGAAATCAGGACTTGAGAATTTCTAAGAAAAATCTTGGAGTACAGGACAAATATTTTATTTCTCGGAGTGGGAAGGTGAAAAGTGAAAAGAATCTATTTTTTATTTTTTTTTTTAAAAGAATATAGTTGAGGTCGTTTTGGTGTATGTTTTCTCTTTGGTATCATCTATTTGTTGTTCTGAGTCTATGGATAAGAATTGCAGGGTTGGAGGCTCTTGTATTTGTTAGTATTTGCATAAATGAAAAGTTGGGAGTCTAGTGTTTTGCCTTTTACTGGGAAAAATATTTGCTACTGTCGGTGAATAATTTTTTTAACTTGCCTGTCATTTGGCTTTTCTGAATTTCAGATTTATTTTCATTATGCCTTCAGACAAAACATTTTTAATGTAACTTGTTTGTTTCTTACTTCTGAAACAACAAAAGAGTAGAACAGAATGTTTTATAGGAAAGCAAACAGTCCTTTGTATGAAATCGTTGTTGATTCAATTTCAAGACTGCCTTGCAGTTCTGTTACTCTGAGGTTTTATTTATTTCTGTACAGTATCAAGTTCAGTTGCAGTTAATATAGTATAGCTGTTTTCTCCTTACTTCTAAAGTTTTCTGTGTCTATTGCAGAAGAACCAGAAGCTGCTGAGGAGAAGAAACCTGAGGGCTCTATAAACAGAGGTACTTAGTGTTCGTATGCCATTTATTTTGCGCTATTGTCTGTATGTTAATGAAATTAAACATATTTAATTCCTTTAATGTTGTCCCAGATGCTGTGCTTGCCCGGGTAGCTACAGAGAAGAGGTTGTCTTTGATTAGAGCATGGGAAGAAAGTGAGAAGTCAAAAGCTGAAAACAAGTAAGTGCTTCTTGTATGTGTTGTGTGCTTTGTCTATCACATTATGTCAACGGCTTTCAGGAATTTGCAATTCTTTATTGAAACTAACAAGCACATATAATTATGTTCTGTTCGAATGCATGAAGAAGTGGTTCTTTTGTAAGTTTAAGGTGAAAATGCTCAGGTTGGGAAGTGTTTGGAATTGATTGCAAGAGACTCTACCTTTCACTTATTCCAACAAAATTATCTTACATTAACATCTACTAGTTCCGAAACTCTTAAACAATTTAAAGAGCTGCATACAATTACTACTGTGTTTGATTTTAGATTAAGATACATTCTCTGGAAACATATGGACTATGTGGGCATTTTCAAGATGATTTGATGTTTGAAGTGTTATGTATAGTAAGAATCTGAAATGAAGCTGAATTGGCTGCTTGCTTTTGGGAGGATATTGATGTAGTTCATGCTTACTAAATAATCTATAGGGCTCAGAAGAAAGTATCTGCTATCGCAGCTTGGGAGAACAGCAAGAAAGCGAACCTAGAGGCTGAGCTTAAGAAAATTGAGGTAACAAGTCCTATTCTGAATAAACTGTTGAAATGATATCTACCGTTTTCTGCTTAGCACTCTATTTACGCTTGATCCTTAGGAGCAACTGGAGAAAAAGAAAGCAGAATATATAGAGAAAATGAAGAACAAAGTTGCTCTCCTCCACAAGGCAGCAGAAGAAAAACGAGCGATGATTGAAGCCAAACGTGGGGAAGATCTTCTCAAAGCTGAGGAAATAGCAGCAAAATATCGTGCCACTGGAACTGCTCCAAAGAAGCTGCTTGGCTGTTTCTGAAGCTGACATTAAATTTGAAAACTGAAGTTGCATTTTTGTACATTTTGCATTTGAATATATCTATTTATCTTTCAGATACACTGTGTGTTGATTTGGAGTAGAATTATGTTTATTGTTCATTGTTATGTGTGAATAGTGATACGTATTTGTTTATAGATATGGTCTGGAGAATACTAGCTACTCTGTTTGTGAAAACAAAGATTCAAGTTTGCAAGAAATTTTGTTATCTCGGTATTATTATCTTGATTTGGGAGCTGAAAGAATACTGTTTTGAGCACCAATGTTTTGTTTTATAGCATGTTCTTATTGATCCCAATTTCGGCAGATGCATCATCAGAGAAAACTAAAACATACATGAGTATGTACACAAACCAAAGGAATTAATAGTACACAGAGAGAAACGGGCATTCTGATAAATAAACCAGATTAACAAGCTCCATTCCATGTTCAAAATGCTCCTCCTGAGAGCAGCAACTTTGTTTCCCTACTGCACAAAACTATTAAATTGACAGCTGTTAGAATGATGATAAGAAGTTTACTTTTTAAACTACATATGTTGAAGAGAATGCCGAGTTTCCAAATGCATAATCCTCTTCCTCAGCACTTCTGATTCAGGCTAGCATGTCAGTGCAACTAATCTTGGATGTAAGCAGAGGCATCATCATCGGGACCTTGGAGAATCCCATGTCATTTCCACCCTCAGGGAAATCTAGTAATAGCTTCATCATTGCATCTGATGAATCATCTATCTCATATGACTTTGAGGACTCTGAATAAGCTGTCACCTCTTCTGATTCCTTCTTGCAGTTCCAGATTTCTACTTTCTGATCAGCCATTTCAGGCCTGCCGGTGGTCTTGAAGGGTCCCATTACGGTTGTGGATCTTGAGCCAGACTCAGCTTTTGTTAGAGACGACGTTTGTGATGTTGGACTGTGGGATGCAGCTCCTTCACATTCGTTTGTGATCTCATTGATGTTTCGAAATGATTCTCCAACTTGAGAGTTCCACAGCCGTAGGAAGTAATCACCCCCTAGTTTGCTGCCTGATGGTGTACTGAGAGGCAATGGTTTACTTGACAGACGGGACTCGGCCTCGACTCTGACACTCTCCCACTGAACCATGTGTCGAGTTGAAGGAGTGCCAGATTTCATATCAACTGACTTTGAAGAGGAAGATGGCTGGTCGAGGGCTTTGTTGCTGATGCGCTTCCTCAGATGTGAGTTCCAGAAATTCTTGATATCGTTATCTGTTCTTCCCGGTAAGTGGGAGGCTATGGCAGCCCATCTGAAGAAATAGAAGTATGTCGATGAGGAAAGCCCTGCAGGCTGCAGCTATTTAAGCAACTAATGCCTACTAATGAAAACATAAAGAAGGATAGAACAGGGGTGGTCAAGGTATCAACCTATCGATATTCTTTTTGAAGAGATACCTTAAAAACATGCCTATTTTTTACTTGCACTTGATCCTATATGTATAATATAATGAATCTTCTACAAACTCAGGAAAACCACAAAAAAAATGCCGCATACATGTTCACGAACTGATTATCAGTAAGCCGATGACCATTATGATTCATCGTAAATGATATGCTGTAAAGTGATCATTGTTTGGGCGGGGGGGGGGGCGGGGGCGAGCGGTGGCAGAGAATAAGGGATTTTTCAGTACAATTGATTTTATTTTGATTTAAGACTACAAGAAAAGGAGGTGACAAGCAATTTATTACTTGTTACCAAGTGTCCCATGCAGATGAATAATAGTATTCTCTTCCTCAGTACTAAAGGGACCACGTTTAATGTTGGTCGAAGATAGTTTGTCCAGCGAAGCCGACAGCTCTTTCCACACCGAAGCAGACCTGTAATTTTCACATATACAAAGGTCCCTCTAGTTCCTTAACAAACAGAAAATCAGGAACCATGTCTTCATTTCTAGGATCTAATAGTGCTTTCCTCATAGGCCAAGTAATCATACATACTGTGATGCCTTCTCCTTGAAATACAAAGCTCAAGAATGGAAAATCAGTCTATTGAAGACGGGCAAAGAAGCAGAGAAGAAAGCAAAAACAAAAGACGAGGAGCTCTCATTTCTTGAGCTTGAACCTTATTTCAGGACTACTTGTTCACCTACAGCACCTTTATGACTCAAATCGATATGTTGTTTATACATGTTTCTTATCTCAATCTACCTTGAAAGCCAGAACTACTAAAATAGCTGACATTGATTTATTAGTTGAGGAACAGTCAGTCATGAAGACGGATAAAAAGTAGACAAGAATCAAATGCTGATGTTCTATACGTTGATATGAGCATAATGGATACATACTACTATAAAACTACAAGAAGATCCTGTAGCAATAAACTACTAATGCTTCTTACTCTATCTATTGCAATGACTTAGAAACGAAGAATAGTGTCCGGACAATTAGAATATATTAAGCAGCAGTACCTAAAAGCTTGAACTGATAGTTTAAACCTTTTGCTCCTCAGAAATGAACTTAGTTCGTGCGACAGGAACAGACACAACAAACTCTGCTTAAGTCCCCAAACATAATAACCCGACAACCCCCTTGCACATTAGCAGCAATATGTATCAATTTTCACTCCCATCTCCACTTTTTAGCAAGCATTGGTTGTGTTTAAGGCACTTGAATTATTCATCCCAAGAAATCGAAAAAGTAAAAGGGAAAGTGCACTTGAATAAGTTATAGAAATCAACATCTCTTACCACATCAAAGAAATGCCATAAAACAGAGAAGAATCAGCTGATGATATATATCTTTAAATTAAATTTCAAGTTCATCAAATGAGGTCAGCCAACTGGTATCTTCACCTACTGGGTACTTTATATATACCAACATATATTACATATCACTGACTCACACTGATATTATACTTTTTAAGGTTTTATCTCAAAAGAATTGATATCTTTCTGCAAGCATAAAGAACCCATTGATCTCAGCTACAACAAACAGGAACCCTTTGCATCATAAGGCCTAAAACTGCCAAAAAAACATAAATTGTATGAACCAAAGCATTAGGTGAAAATTAATTGGATAAAACAATATGGAAGAGGAGAAAATAAAAACATATAATAAAGACAAACCTGCAAGTTTAGGGAGATTTCGCCAAGTCCCATGCCCATTCTCTGTAATGAAGTCAACAAGGATCTTGTCCTCTTCAGCAGTCACACACCCCTCTTTTCACTCCCTCTCTTTCACAGCATGACATTTTTCCCTTCTTCTTCTTCTTCTTCTTTTCCTCCTTCTTGTCTCTTTTGTTCACCATTTTTCAAGCAAGACTCAGCTATGAACTGCACAAGAACACCTGGAGAAACAGTATTTACAAGAAATATGGAAGCAAAAAACTTGTCTTTCTTTAACAAAAAGTTGGATAGAAATGAAGAAGAACAAGGAAAAAGTAAATTATAAACTCAGGTTTCTTGAGAGAGGTGTGCCTGTGAGTGTATATATTTGTATGTAAATGCAGAGAGAGAGAGAGAGAGAGAGATGATATGGTGAAGAATTGGGAGAGAAAAGGAGCAAGCAAAAGAATCTCAAGACTATAAATGCATGGGGATGACATTCACAATAATGGAAGGCATTATCACAGACATCCAAGCCCACCCTCATTTTTTCATCTGCTTTCATCTGCAAGCCAGGCATTTATTTTGTACTCTCCCCTCCTGCCACTATTTACTTCTCTCTGCTCCAACACACATTTTATCTTAACCTTTAAAGTTGGGAGGAGAAAAAAAAACCTGACATTATTACAGTGATAAAGTTTCCATCTTTGACTACCTCCACACCACATAACAACTCCAAAACCCTCAAAACTCATTCAAGAAAACAAAAGCAAATAAAGAAGCCCCCCGAGAATTCACAACCATCACCATCACTACCTGTTTCTAGTGTGTGTTCTGTGTGTTACATGCATGCAGAAGTTATAGTAGCTTGTGCACATAGACATAAAACACACACACACACACACACACACACACACATATATATATAGAGAGAGAGAGAGAGAGAGAGAGAGAGAGAGGAGAGAGATGATGCTTACCAGAGAATCAAGAGAGAGAGAGAGAGGAGTGAAGAAATTGTGTAACTGAGGTTTTCCTTTCATGTGTTCTTTTGATATTCCGTTTTAGCTGATTTCATGGCTTCTTCTTTTTTACGTACATATGACAAAAGATTGTGAATTTTTGCTGACGCATAAGAATCAATTAAATATTCAACCCGGAATTTGATAACATTACCACACTTTCACCTCCTTTTCCATGCAACCTCTATTCTTTCTTCACAAATTACTTTCTACCAATTTACCCCCTCAACTTGCATTCATTCTACTGCGGGCAGAGAATTTACGTGTAATTACATTAAATATTAGAAGAGAGGAGTGTAATTATCCCAAAATCTAATTGTAATTTTTTTCTATTTTTGTTAATTGTAAATGCATGAAAAATTATTTCATTTTTCTAGCATTTATGTAATATTCTAGTTGCTCTTCAATAAAAAGACAAAGAAGATGTTTTAATATTAATGTCATATATAAATCATTTAAGTTCTTAAAATTTATGTAAAAAATTCATAAGATGTTTATCATTTTTCTCAAAATAAGTTATTAAACTATCTGACAAAATTCACAAAATATTAATAATTGCAGTTAGGATTCTTACTTTGTTTTTTCTTCAAATAAGCATGTAAAAACATTCTTACCAAATCAAGTTCGGGTAGAATATCTTATTTTTAAATTTTTTAAATTCGTATCTTGAAAATTTTAATAAACCCTACACAACATCTACTCACTCAAATAATACTTGTAATTAATATAATAGTAGACAAATTATAATCATTTTTCCTTAAATTTAACATAATTCTTATTATTTAAAAAATTACGAATGCATATATCATTTTAACATCTATCTAACAATGAGCTCATGCACTCCGTTAGTTTGATTTTGGGTTTTATCCATTTTTTTGTAATGAACTGACCAAGATGCACGTTAAAAATCAATAAAGGTAAATTAGTAATTCCCACTATTTCCCATTTGAAGGGTGTATGTATAATATACAAAAGATAAAATGATGATGGGTGTAAATGTATCCCTAAATATAATATAGCCACTTCGTTAAGGGCAGATACATATATACAAATCACTTATATTTTTAGAAAATTACACATACATTCACCAGAAAAATATCAACACCATGACTTATACACACATTCCGCAAAAACGTCTATTATTACTACACAAACTATTCTTATTTTTTTCACTATAAAAAATAATTTCTATAATTATACAAAAATTATAAACAATCTGTGTAAAAAAAAAAAGAAGTTAAAAAGTAGGGGTGTAAATATAATTAGTGCTGTAAGTTAAGTAGGATGGGTAATTAAGTAAGACGTCAAACGGACGCCCAAAAATGGACGAGAATTTTGGAAGGTGTAGGGAAAATGTGGAAGCAAGCATCTACCTTCTTCCCTTCTGTCCCTCCCTCCTTTCAAAATCATCATCACCCTCACTCTGCCCCCTACATTTTTAATTAGGATAATTACATTTCTTATTTTCGATTTGATATAATTACGCGTAAATTTCTTATAATTTATAAAATTATATTTTCACTCCTGATATTTGCTTTCGTCTAACAAATAAGTTATTTCATTAGTCAAAATCATCAAATTTATTGATATTAACAAAAAAAATATAATATATATATATATATATATATATATATATATATATATATATAACTCTGATTCACTTATTACTGATTTATAATAGGTCAAATAAATATTCGTGTGATCAAATTACCCCCATACGTCTTCTCGCAATAATGCATGTGAAGAGATATATTTTCGCTGTTATAAGAGTAGTTTAGTTCAAAAAAAATTTATTTGATCTGCAATAAGTCAATCGAAGTTACATATTAATATTATTTAAATTTTTTATTAATATTAGAAAATTTAATGAATTTTGACCAAAATGGGGACTTATTTATTAGATGAAAATAAGTATCAGGAATATTAAATGTAATTCTTTAAATCACATGAGTTTAATGTGTAATTACATCAAACTTTAAGGAAAAAAATTATCCGTTTTAATTAAAACCCCCATCATTAACCTACTAATTTTAAACTATTAATGCGGATATGATATATCCTCCTTCTTGTGCTAAAGATTTTTTGTCTTGAAATTTTTAGAGTAAGTTTAATTAATATTTCTTTATTACCCCAAAAAAATGTGAAAATTGTAATTTTTTTTATTTGGTATTGAATATCTATATTGGGAGCCGATTGATTTTGATTTCAACCAATAGTGTTCAATTGAAATGCGATATTAATTCAAATAAATGTGAGCGATGATGCGTCGATTCAATTTTTTATAGTCTTAGTAATCAACAGCGTGCTCGTTTTGGGCCCTGGGCTTACAAAATGTGAACAAAAGCCCAATGAAGAGGAGAGCACAATTACGGGCCAGGGTCTGTTTATTTTCTAAGCCCAGCCCAAATTTTTGGACTTCCATTTGCAAGAGAAGATAGAACCAAAATAGAAAATTGTTATACAGTACGTTCATCACGTGTAACGTCGTCATAATGTATTATGCATTTAAAAAATAAATAAATTTTGTTGATTATTTATTTTTTATTTATAAAATTTGGAGTTTTACGTTCATAAATTGAGAATTTTTCTAAATTTATAATAAAAAAAAAGTAGATGATAAACATGTTCCCTATTGCTTTTCACCATCTTTGTTTTAGAGGGCCCGGAAGGTTTTTGCTTTGGTGTATGGTCATCTCATCTACCAAGACAAAGAACGAATACGGAATAACTTGGTCACCAAGTTCCCTCACTTCCTTACCACCTTCGCCCTTTTGTCCCAACGCTATAAATTCTCCTCTTTCGTTTCGTTTCTCTCTAACATGTGCAAAGTTCACTCTTTTAACAAGAAAGTATAAACAAGAAAAGCCCTTTTCATGTTCATCAAGTATTAGTTGAGGAGACAAGCAGAAGTTGATCGTGACCCTGTTGTTGGATAAGGGAGCTAGGGAGGAGTGGGATTAACTGTTGTTCTTGCATTTCCTGTATTTGAAGTAGAAATGATGTTGAAGCTTACAATAGTTGGGAGGTGAGCGATGGGCTGCCGTTGGCACAAGGTCCGAGGTATGTGAATGAAGAGGATGCCGACAGCGTCTCTACTTACAAGCAACAAGGAGAGTTCTTGCTCAAAGAAATCTCAAGAGGAGCCTTGCCCTCTTCCAAGATGACCATTTTCTTGGATCACCACGGCTTCAAGTACGCTTTTTCATCTTTCTCTTTTGGCCTATTATAATTCTTTTGGTCCATATATCTGGGTCTTTTCCAATATAGATTCTCTCACAATGCACTAAAATTTTTCTCCATTACAATTTTTAGTGACTTTTCTGTGCAATAATTAAGGGAGAAGTCACGGGTTCCGTCGGCTCAAACACATGTTGGACTATGGGCCCGTGGTTCTCTCTTAGTTATTGGATGGAAAAATTACTTGACGACTGATATGAAGAAAATTAACTGTAATTGATGGGATACAATGCGAAAAAATCATAATAATATAACTAAATTGAAAACAAGCCTAATTTATGTAACTATGATTGCACTCCATGTCTCCATGCAATGTTTGATGAGATAAAGGCTACACTAGGCCACAGTTGGTATGAATTGAAGAAAGGCGCTTTCACTGGTGATTGTTCTTTGGGTTCAGAGGTCTTTCTGTCTATTTATAGGACTTCTTGCATGGCATGTACATCTCAACATAGGATGGTACAACTTTTTTTTTTATACAACCACCTGGAGGTGGGGAGCTTTTTGGGGTTCCCGTCCCTTCTTTATTCAAAACAGTTTATTGTTGGCTCTTCCCTTTTTTTATTTTTCCTCTCTCTGGTTGCAGTTATATGGTTGAGAACGGAATTTGCTTCATGGCACTCTGTGATTCAATGTATCCAAGAAAGCTGGTTTTCCATTATTTACAAGACCTGCAGAAATTGTTTAAAAAGTTTGATGTGGGAGTGACTGAGAGAATTATGAGACCATATAGCTTTATTAAATTTGGTAATTCCTGTTATTGTAGTTAGATAATGCATTACTCTTGAATTGCTTATTTGCGAGAGATCTTTGAGATGGGAAGTTTGTCTGCTTCAGAAGAAAATGTGGATGTATGTGAAATAATGACTTTGAGATATTTCGTATTGGAATGCCTGGGAATGCAGATGGTTTCATAGGAAATATTAGGAGCAAATATGTTGATACAAGGACACAGGCCAACTTAGCAAAGTTGAACTCTGATGGTTCTCAAGAGGAAGATATCTTATCCGAAAGCTTTTCACAGATTGTAAAACGAAGGCGAAGATTCGGTATGGTTTTATAAGTTCTCCATATATAATCTCCAATTCTTGATTTCTCATTTAAATAGCGAAACTATGTGGAACTTTTTTTTGGGTCAGCAGATATGTTGCGGAGAATGAGTGAAGCACATTTACATGCTTCACCAATATGGTGTTCCAAAAGGCTCGAGGTATGCAATTCTAGTGCTTCTTGGCATGTAACAACAGAGTCATTCTGCTAAGTACCTGAGAGACTTGCTTATTTTTGCTATTTTCCTGATGATTTATCTCAGGTTATCGCCCTGAAATGGATCCCGGTTGGATTAGTTCTAGCTGTTACAACCGTACTCATATGGACAAACCTTCTTAGAGATGACTTATTATTTACTGGTTCCTAATGCTTTTAGGATGAATTTTGTATTTTTTTTGTGATCTCTGGACAAGAGTATGAGGTTATTCTTACTTAAAGACTTTGAGGCAAGTTTTAGCTCTAGTGGCATGTTATCTTAATATTACAGAGCTTCTGTTGCTTTCCAATGTAAATTCTTTCTGTAATTTCTATTGCCTGAAATTGAATGTATATTGAAATCTTCTTCTGTAGCTTTTGTTTCTTTTGTCTTCTTACTGCTGTTACAATAAAAATGGACTGGATGTAGGAAACAGCTCTCAGAAAACATCTTTCCATTTGTAGCTTATTACAGAAAGAACCTGACATTCACATTGCTGACAGGGAAGCGACTTCATATGCAAAGATTATTGTTAGTGCAAATTAGAAGTTATGCTTCCCTGAAGTTGCTCAACTAACATCCTTCATATGTACATGTCATCACAAGTTACATCGAATTCACCTGAAAAATAATCAGCTAAACCGCCTTCTGAGATCTGATCCTCAAACTTGAACCCTGAATACTGGACCATATCATCCACAGAAATACTGTTGGATTTTGGGTTCATCTCATTGACAAAGGCCCCTTCATTTAGCCGTAGACCATGAACCAAAGAATCTTCAGAATTTGAATTTCTGTTGTCAAGAAAGTGCTTCACATCAGTTGCATCGCCAAGATTCCTCAAATTCTGGACATGAAACTGGTCTGAAGAGAACCACTCGGCAAAAAGAACTTTGGGTAAACTGTATTTTTGAGCTCCTCTTGAGTTGCCACTCTGTTGCATGGACTGATCTGTGTCCATTAGTGAAACATCCATATTCTCCAAAGATTCAAAGCCGGAATTTTGGGGAGTTGACTTAAGGGAAGAAGGTGATAGTTCTAGTTCTTGGATTTGTTCATTCATGCAGTCAACCTGATCAGCTTCAGTTTCCCCCAATTTTGACACTCTTTTCTTTAGACAAGAATGCCAGTAGTTCTTGATCTCGTTATCAGTTCTTCCAGGCAAATGATGGGCTATCTGAGACCACCTGAAAGATAACATAACAAGTTTTATATGCAAAAATCTGTCTGATCAATCACAGAAATAGGTACAACCATATGTGAAATATCCCTGATATGGAATGTGGCAAATAGATGTAGTTGGGAAAGGTTGGAGTATGAGTTCATTTTCTGATTTCAAGTGCTACAATAATACAGAAGCTTGGCAGAAACAGTGTATGTTTTTCCTTTATTACTTGTACTGATCTGTTCAAAGTCATCACAAGGATTGTCAAGTATATCAAGAGCAGGTAAAGGCGTAAGTAAAGGATTGTGAGTCAATTTTGGAATTCTTCTTAGAACTCTAAAGAGCTACAATTTGTGAACAATTTAGAGGTCCAAAACCATCTCTGGGAACCGCTTGTGCTACGTAGAAAAACTTAAAGAGTTTCTTACTTGTTGCCTAATATCTGATGAAGGGTCACAATTGTCTGCTGCTCTTCTAAGCTAAACGCCCTCGTTTTAGTCCTGGCCGTAGATAATTAATCCACCTTAATCTGCAGCTCTTTCCGTTCCTTTGTAAACCTGCCAAAGCAATAAAATGATGGGATGACTTCAAGAAGTCAACTACAACGTTTTTTTTTTTTTCTCCTAATCTATAGATAAGATGATAAAAGGTAATAATCATCAACTGTATACTCAGAATGCACCAGATTCTAACATAAATACTGTTGTTGTTGACTTCTAGTTTCCATCCTACTGGTTCAAAAACCTTATTCAAACTAGCGTGCCATTGACGGATTCGTATGATGTATAGGCATCATTAGCAGAAGACTATCTGTTTGTTAAGTAATAGTTTGTCACTAGACCAATGCCCATTCAAAGTCATATTCTACATAATTTTCTACCTAACTATGAGGTGTTGGCTTGTGTCGGAGCAACTGCTCTCGTGGCGGTGACCACTGTCGAAACATAATGCTGGAGCTGTACAGTTGAAAATTTTGAATTGTATCCTTGCTAATGGTCATAACTTGTGGCAGATGCTTGATTGAACATAGGGTAGCAATTGCTGTATAACTTTTGTCAATGTTCTTGATAGGTTTCACAAGGTTTGGCAACAGCTATCATCATGATAGGCATTCTCATTTGATCCTATACTATTCAATGTTAAACAAGCTTATACAACTCACCGGCATTGGCAGGAACGGAGCTCCAGCAGCCGTGGCCGTGCTTGAGGACGTAGTTTCTTAGCTTCTGGTCCTCATCAGGAGACCACAACCCCTTCTTGTGCTTCTGCTTCGTCTTCTCTAACGGCTTGCAGCCCATTATCGGACAAGCTCAACTCAAGAATGTCTTTTTATGGAAATATTCTATGAAGAATGAATGTGTAATGTATGTTGAATTTGGACAGAAAGTAGAGTCTGATATGAGGTTTGCAGCCTAGAGGCTGAGGAATTTAAAGGGAGGGTTAGTTGGACATGTTTTTATTTAGACAAAAAATAGTGAAGTTTTGACATTATTCATCTTTTTTGACTTAACAATTAGAGGGCTTAAAGAAATGGTGTTAAGAACTAAAAAAGGACATTCTTTGTATTTTGTCATCCTGCAGGCCTAAACCTACTTGACAGGAACTAGTAACTATGTCTGCCAGGAAAAGATTTTAATCGAATCATGTTTCTTTATATCAAATTAATTACATTAAAATTAGAGTAAAATACTATATTGTCTTAAAAAATTTATCATAATTATAAATACCCCTCATCGTTTAAAAAATATACAAATACCCCTTAAAATCAACGATCGTTTTGACAATGGGTTGTAATGAGGGGATATTTATTAAAGGGCTATTAATTTTATGGAGATTTATAATTTTTCAAACAATAAGAGTTATTTGTAATTATAACAAAATCTCAGGAGAACTTATTGGAGTTTACCCTTAAAATTATTATTGTACTACTTGTAGAGATATTTATAAACTTCTTACCAACACCGTCCAAATATCAACATAGTGAGTCATATGCAACATTCTGATAAGAAATTGTCCGTTCGTATCAACTAAATTGGCGTGCATCAAATGTACATAATATTTTCTACATATGATTGATTTAGTTCTAATCGAACTCCGATCCCCCTAAAAAATTTTATTGGTACAGTTTGAATTTGACAAAAAGGCAATTATTTTTGAATGATTATGAGAAGTAAGTGAGGGAGCAGTTAGTTACATTGGAATATAACAAAGAATAAAATGATTAGCATGTTGAAACTGTCATTACATTTAATTGGCTGGGCAGCGTGTGCTTATAAGTTATAGTTCTTAATCAGTTGGAGCGTTTGGCAATTAGGACAAAGATATCCTCGTGGCATGTCCTAAAGCCTTTGATCTATTTTCTTATTTGTCCTACAAAGAATTGACAAATCAAATTGAATTGCAGTTGCCGTCACTTAAATCTCAACGTATCCAAAAATTCCTTTAATATATTACTCGTGCCAGAATTTGTATTTGACGTTTATCTAAATTTTCTACAATCAATTTTTCCTTTTCTTTTCTTTTTTTTTTTTTTTAATTTTTGGCTCTCCCTGATTTAAAAATGTAATAGGACTTAATTTTAATAATTAGATTTATGATAATAATAATAATTATTATTATTATTATTATTATAAGATTATAGCCGCGCGTTTTACATTTGAAACATTTATCAATTATGAATTGATAAATATTGCACACGCGATTCATATTTCTTTTTCTTTTTTTGAAAAAATAAAATATACAACTTTGAGGGTCCATTTTTAAGCAAATAAGGCTTCTATATATTAAAAAATACCCAAACAAAATTTGATTTGTGTACTTTTTATTTGGGTAGCATTAATCATATTTGGATTTAGTACGATCAAATAACACATCTTAATAACAAGTGATGCTAAATAATAAATGCCACGTGTCTTCGCTATATGTTGACTAGCCGTTAGAATGTTTTGCCAATTTTAAGGTTAGATGGTTACTTAGTATGGTATCAGAGTATGCCTCTCTTACGCGAAAATAATCTCTCTTTCATAAATGGATGGCAGAGAAATTCGAAACTATCTTGTTTGGTCTTGTTATAATGCCATGTTACATGGCAAAGCTTGTTTAAAAGTTTAGGGATAACGATACTATCCTTTTCTGAGATTTGATATAATTCTATAGACCCTATGTGGTTTAGGAAATTACATCTAGTTTTTCTGACATTTGTTTTCATATAACAAATGAATCCATCCATTAGTCAAAATTTATCGAATTTATTGATATTAGCAAAAAAAAAAAATTAAATAAAAAATCATATTTACCTCTGATTGACTTATTATTACATGTCAAATTGAACCACCCTTATAAGGATGACGATATACCTCCTCATATGCATTAGCATGTGAAGATGTAAATGATAGTTTGGTCAGGAAAAATAAGTTAATCGGGGGGTCAATATGGATTTTCATTCGATTCTTTTGCTAATATCAACAGATTAGGTGAATTGTTATTAAAGAGTGATTAATTTGTTAGACGAAAACAAATGTCGATGGTGTTATATATAATTTCTCAAACTACAAATCAATTTTTTAAATATAATTACATCAAATTTCAGAGAAGGGCGATATAATGTCTCAAAAATTTTAAATTGTTTAGAAAGAAAAATATTTTAACATTAGTGTTAATTGTTAGAGCCTTCCAATCACTGCTCTAATTCTGTCACACAAAACATCTATACATATAATATTACTATTTTAACCTATGAATTTTAATGAAAAGTCAAGTGACTTATTTAATAAATTGATCTCTTATTCCCTCCTTAATAATTCATTGACTTAGAATGTGGTTTCTTAATAATAAATATAGAAATCCCACCAAACTTGTACTTTATTAATAAATATGAAAGCCATTACTTACAATATTCTCCATTTGCAAATCACATCAAAAGCTTCCATGCCGCAACAAGGGAAGGTAGGAACGCGACTTAATCAACAATTTTAGCAGTTAATACGACTTTATCTAAGTCGTCATTTGGCTGTTCACATTGATTAATGCTACTAGTGTAATTACTTAAATCACGTCTGCAGTTATGAGTAGCAACTTTACTAGAGAATTAATTAGTTGTAAATGCGACTTGGTAATTATTTGAATATACGAAGACTCAGCTTTGTCGTATATATGAATTCACACTCTGTTGCATTTTGATTCGAAATTAAGAGAAAGATTTTTTGTGGTTAATTTACTGAAGATTTGATTGTTATTTATTAATTATACGATCGGATGCTCTTAGATCGATTCTCGATTCGATAGGAAATAAGTTTGGAAGCAATCACCAAACATTAGGATGTTGGTTTCATCCTCATCGTAATTCCTCCGATGGTCAAGTTAGAAGAATGATCTAGAAATCGAGAGGTCAGAGTTTGAATAGTAAAAAAACGCATTAATGATACCTTAATATTTGATTTGAAGAGTATATATAAATTTTCCATCTATGTATAGAAGATATAGTACGTCGGGGAGATGTGTCCATGTGTCCTTCATCCAAGACTTTCGAGTCTAAGTCTAATCGAATCGGTTTGGGTTCGACTGAATTGGCTAACACATGGATCCCTTAGCTCTTATTTAACGAGCCAACTATTGGGCTTGATATTTTTTGAATGGCAGTCGGCCCACGGCCCAATTGGGTTTTAATCGACATCAAATGGATTTTTGGTCCAATAACTTAAGTCATTTTATATTTTCGTCCTTTAACTTTTTAGGGTAGTATTTTGATCGTGTATCTTTAAAATTTTTGTAATCTTAGTCCTTTTTTTTCGCTGGAGTTCACCATTTTCGTATGAGAAATGCATGTGCACTTAAAGTGATCTTTGACAATTAGGGTTACTAATTCTATTGACTTATTTTTACCAGATTTTTGTCCTTTAACTTTTTAAAAAAATATTTTGGTCCTGCATCCCCTCACTTGTTGTGATTTCAATTCTTTTTTCCACTTGAATCCACCCTTCCCACTGGTGGAGGTGAAATCAGGTGAAAAAAATAATTAAAATTGTGAAAATTAAAAAAATACAAGACCAAAATATTACCGTAAAAAGTTAAAAGTTAAAAACGCTGAATGACCTAAGGTTACAAAACAAAAAATACATTTAACATGAGTGGATCTTCCAGACTGCAGTTATCTCCTTAATTTTGTATTAGAGGTAGAAGCACATTCGATACATGTGTATACTTTAAAATTGAACAAAATCGAAAGAGGAAAAGGAAGAGAAAGTCATTTAAAAGTTAAATTGGTGTTTGGCTTAATTTATAATTTTTTAAAAAATATTTTATAAAATATTTAAAAGCTTATAGGTTCTATAAAATTATTTAATAATTTCTTTTTTAAAAACTTATGAAATTCCAAAATAAATATTTATGATCTAGTAAGTTTTCAAAAATATAATAATTGTAAGCCCTACCCATTATTTTTTATAAGATTTTTAAACTTTTTAATTTTAACATTTAAGAAACGAAAACTTTCAATATTTTGTGAGTATTTCACTCTTATTCATCACAAAATTGATATTTTTTCACCGAGCAAAAATATCTATTTACGTGATGCTAAATTCTAAAACATTAACAGCATTTTATTATAATTATTATTATTACAATATACTAAGCTTATTATATTGAACACTCTAACATCTTATATGCTTTAATGTCGTATTTATAAAAGAGTATAAATTGCTTGACTCATTGAGAAACACCCAAGTAACTAACTCCAACATTACATGATAAGAATGGCAAACGATGTCTTAATATAGTGGTTAAAATTGAGATTTCATGAACAAGTTTGAGATCATAAGTTCAAATCGCACCAAACGTGTAGTATTTGTTTCACCTATCAAGAAACTGAACGGTATATCGATTCACTTTATAACTCACATTGCAAGTCTGGTGGGACGCTCAAATTCATGTTCTCGAAGTTATTCACGGGATTTTAACTTTAATCATTAGGGTAAGACATCATCAGTGATATAATTATATATGTACCACTTAAAAAAATATTACCCAAAAATGATCATTTAATCAAACTTTTTTTACGAATAGCGATATATAAATTACAATAACTTATCTCGATACACTTAGCAATATCTCGATTCAATCAATATATAAATATGACTAACAACGATAAATAAATTATAATACTTTACCGTAATGTAAAACAAATACTCATATATTCAACTGGATTCGAACATATGACGTCCAACTTGTTAATTAATTTAATTAAGTAACAATTTTACCATGTCATAGCTCATGCGTAATCTAGAAATGTTTGATGACTGTCTTATTTAGTGACATTTTTCAGTCTTAATATTCTTTATTTTCAACTGCCATTTTCTTAAATATTACCATATTTGTTCCACGGCATTATGTCTGCCCCTCCCATACGACATGGATTATCATTAATTAATCATATTAATTAGACTGTAAAAACAATTATTTTTTTTTTAAATTTATGGTCAATGAGAATGATGGATGATTAAATATTATTATTTGTTGGCAGTGTTGGTACAATTTTATCATAATTAATTCTGTTAAAAAAATCCTCGGAAAATGATATTATAATTAATCAATTGTTGGTAAATTAAATTAGAAAGGAGTGATGAAATTATGCTATTAAGATATGTAATAAGCATGGGGGATTATATTAATTTTTTTTACTATATGATTTAGGAAATGAAGCTGACGTGGCTTTTGCCACGCCATTGATTTTTTAAATAGAACCACTGGTTTAAACTAAAACTTTTAAAGCATAATTTAAAACTAAATTCTAAATTAATGAACATTATTAATGAACATTATTAATTTTAAAGCATAATTTAGGCCTAAGTTGCTTTTGGTCAATATAAAGAGACGCATTTTAGTTTAATTCGTGGCATTATTGTTTACGATATAAAAAAAAAAAGGTTAATATACTTAAATACCCTTTTAAATATAAATTATACATTTTCCCCAAAAAGTTTGTGAAATTACACTTGCACCTCCTTTAAAATTGTTCTGGGTTTACAATAGGATTTTCCATAAAAAATGCTGATGTTAAAAAAAATGGCATGAAATTTAATTTTATGCCTCATTCAGCATTCTCTATGATTTATTGGCAAAGATATTTTAGTAATATTTTTATATTTATAATGGGTTGAATAAGGCGCAATATAAATGAAACATTGTTCTTAATTATTGTCATTGGATTAAGAGTAGCCATAGATGAATGAAAAAGGTAATCATGTCAAAAAATAGAAAATTATTAATCTTTGTTGCCGAGGTTAATATTTTTCATTCAAATTCTAATAAAAGATGTATAATTATAAACGGATAATTCTCAAAGGAGATGATAGTGTAAATTTCAAAAAATATTTATAAAAAAAATTGTATTTTTAAGAGAATTTAAGTATATATAAAAAAATTCCCCTATTATAATTGATATGGCATTAAACATATTAAAATAATAAATTCAAACAAATCTAAAGTAAAATCTTGAAAATGTCGGTAACCAAAAAAAAAAATCAAATTTTTATTGAATGTCAACAATTATAAAATAAGGTTAAATTACAATACCTAACATATATTATGAAGAAACATTGGATCCTGATTCCTAGCCACCCCAAAATATCGTGGCATTGTTTAGATACACGTATTATTACTTTTTTGTTGCCTATTTTTTAAATAAAATATTTAATATATCCTGTACAGTGTACACCTTGAAAAATAGTGCTGCAAAATGCAAAACAATTGAGTTCATCTTCAATAGAGTTGATTTTAAATTAAATAAATATTATTGGATTAGATTGTTTCGCTTATGTCAAATACTCAACTTCATAAAATAATTGTTGATTCCATAAAAAAATATTTATTTTAAAAAAATACCTAAATCGTATTGAGGTCTTCAAGAGATTTACCACTGTAAGACCACCTCTATGATTAACGTTGCATCATTAGTTCAAAACAAACCACTGTCAAACTGATTTGTAATAATTATCACAAAAGCGGTAATTATTAGATTAAACTTGTGCATTGAACGGGTTACACGCTAGTAATAATTATTATAAAATCGATAATTACTAGTTGATGTTGATATTGAAGTATAAAACTATTAAACCAAACACATCGGTAACCACTGTGAAAATGACTTATGATTATTACAAAAAGGGTTTGAAAACATTATTCGTGACTCGCGTTGAGAAAATCTATAATTTTATTATTTGAAAATTGATATTAAGCTTATGAGTATTTTTTTCTTTTTGAGTCTATCAGATAAACAGTTATATGTTTAAGTTTTGTGAATGTTTGTGCATCTATTTTCATAATTATCTCTCACAAGGCCTAATAAGAGTGAATTAGACCCCAAACTACCCTTATCAATTGTTTATTATAATAAATGACGATCAGCTAATAATTCATCACGCCTTGAATTAAGTTAAATAACTTATTTGATTTTTGACGTCTGAAATCAAGATGCATAGTGGGCAGATTGAGCTAATCCGTGATTAAGGAAAAATGAGTACCATGTGTTCAACACTTTTGTGAATTATTATCCATCACATGTCTTATGTTCTACAGCACAAAGTCTTCAACTCTCTGCAACAATGCACATTCAAACAGTTAAAACAGATTCATGCCTTCATCATCACAACTTCCCTCAGTCAGTTCCCGGATATACGACTGAAATTTCTCCGGCGAAGCACGGAGTATGGCGAAATGGAGTATCCGAATCGCATATTCGCCCAAATGGGTGGTTTCTTGAACACTGATATGACACTGTGGAATGCCATGATTAGAGGCTATGCCTATAATGGACCTTGTGAAAATTGCTTATCACTGTTTGATGAAATGATGAGGAGAGATCTTAAGCCGAATAATTTCACGTACCCATATGTCTTAAAAATGGGTTTGTTTAGTACAGGCCAGAAGGTGCATTGCCGTATAATAAAGTCTGGGTTTGGGAGCGCTTTTTCTGTTGGGAATGCTCTTTTTCATTTTTATGTGAAAAAGTTCGAGTATTTGGTAGTGGGATTGGTGAAAGACGAGAGCTTGATTGATGCTCGGAGGATTTTTGATGAAATGTGTGAGAAAACGGTGGAGTTGTGGAATAAAATGATTGCCAAGTATGTGAGCATAAGAGATGTGAAGAGTGCGAGAGAGTTGTTTGATGAAATGCCTGATAGAGATGTTGTTTCTTGGAATACCATGATTTCTGTCTATGCTAAGGCAGGGGATGTGGCAAATGCTAGAGATCTGTTTGAGCGAATGCCAGAGAAGAATGTGGTGTCATGGACTAGTATGCTTGGGGCATATGCTGCAGTAGGAGACATCGGAATGGCCCAGAAAATTTTCAACAAAATGCCGGACAAAAATGTGGTTTCTTGGAATTCTATGATGTCAATTTACACCCAGAAAGGGAATTTCAGCAGGCACTAGATCTCTTTGTCCAGATGCAATTAGAAGATGTGCAGCCTGATTCTTTCACCTTTGTTGCAGCTCTGTCAGCCTGTTCTAACCTAAGTAATATTGAATCAGGGAAATGGATACATTATCTAATAAGAGATTGGCCTAGGATGGGTGTTATAGTAGGGACTGCACTTGTAGAAATGTATGCAAACTGTGGGGATATTGACAAAAGTTTTGCAACATTTATCAAAATCGGGAACAAGGATGTGTTCTGTTACAACGTTATGATCAAATCTCTAGCTGTCCATGGAAGAGCAGAAGATGCAATCAAGAGTTTTCATCTAATGCAGAGAAGAGGATTGAAGCCGAACGACTACACTTATTCGTGTGCCCTCTTTGCTTGTAGCCATGGAGGTTTAGTGGAGGAAGGCCGTGAGATTTTCAAAGCTGTGAAAACACATTTAAACAGTAACCCAAAGCTTGAACACTATTGCTCTATGATTGATCTACTCTGCAGAAATGATCAGCTGGAAGAAGCGGAATCCTTGATCAAGGATATGCAGGTAGAACCAGACATTGCCATTTGGGGAGCTTTATTAGGTGGATGCCGGGAAAGAGGCAATCTTAAGTTGGCAGAGAGTATTATAAGTAAGGCCATTGAGCTAAGATCAGAAGAGTCTGGAGTTCATGTGCTTTTATCGAACATTCATGCTTCAATGGGTCAGTGGTCAGACGCGCTGCAGGCAAGAAAATTGATGGAGGAGAATAGGATACGGAAGAAAACAGGAACCAGTAGTATAATTTGATGATTTAGGATGACTAAAGAGAAAACAATTCTTTGTATAAAGGGGGCTCGCAACTTGTTGCCAGTTATTGGAAAGAAATAACAAAAGTAAACAGGCTATCAGTCCAAAAGCTCATGATAAATACACTAAATGATACTCATTTACATAATTGTGTAGTAGATATATAGTTTACATACGCATTTGAATTTTACCAGCCAATCTAACAGTTTTGGGTAAAGCATTCAGGTATTTTCAGATATCCTTTATCAAAATCAAAGGTTCTATAATCATCAGACGTATCAAAAAGGATATCACTACATTAGCTACATTATTTAAGTGTGGACGGCACATTTAAATGCCACATAATAGAAAAGTGATGCTAGTCAGTAGCTATCCTGATTTTTCACCCAATACAAGAAGAGCAGAAGGACAATCAAATTAATCAACTGCTACAAGTATGCCAAAGTTACACTTACAAGGGACTAGTACTTCAGCCAGGGCAGGCTGTCAGAGAGTTACATTGTATCCAAAACTATTTCCGCACTGATCATGTTCACATATCTTACCTATCTCCTTCACTATCACCAAATTTACATGACACTATTACCTCTACAACAGAGAGTTTAAAAACAGAAAAGGACTACATGATAAATAAGAAGAACAAAAACAAGTCGATGAATAAAAACTACAGGTATCCCAAGGACCCAATTCATAGTGCAAGTTACAATTTAACTAGGTTAAAGTATAAAATAGTAAAACTAAAACGTAAAAGTTCTATCTGCTAAAGTTGTATCATGATATGAAGCATAGATTGGACCTCTTGTTCTCAGAACATTGGACCTGCCAAACTAACCAAACTCAAGATCAACAGTTGCATTCTATCTTCCATCTTAGTTCCACAGAGTCCCCCATGAATTTATGGATGGATCATGTTGAAATGAAACCTGGATAGCTGCTGAGGGATGGTAGATATAACAGGCCCATATCTCTGACATAGATCAACAAAGAGCTTTATAAGAATTATAATGACCTTATTAAGAATTTAAGATGGACTTCTTGCAGATGCTGACAGAGAAAGTAGGGAAGAAAAGTAGAGATAACTGTAACACCAACTAAGTGGATGCGACATGGAAAACCAAATAGCAGACATAGAGCTCGAGTAGAACTGTTTAGTTAAAAAATACTTTGAAATGCTAAGTTGATATCTGGAGTAGTACTCATAAATACATGCTATTTCTCATGTTGCAACTATGCCAACTACAGAACCTTGTCGCACCTGCACATTGTCGTAGAGTTCAAACAATGGGACAGCAAGAAGCTTCAAGTTCTTTGGCACAGCAAAATACTCATGATCAGAGAGGTGAACAAGGAAAAGTTTCTTGCACTCCTGCATTTTCACGCGCTCTGTTAAGAATAATTTGATGCCAAGTAACATCTACATATCATGGTGATCTTACCTTAGGCTTTGTTATGTGTGGGGGGCAGTAAGGGTACATGGTGGTTTCAAAATTCGGTCTCCACCATGTTGCCACACACTCACCAATCTGCATAAAATTGTGCATCTTACGATAAGCATTTCCAATGCAAAACTTTATTTGACTAGAGGGCAGACAAGAAACAAGGAACATGTCAAAAACCATGGCTTCCCTGATATGGAGTATCAGGTGAGCAAACATACAATTCAACTTTTTTTTCACAAGGCATATTCAGAAACACATTCCGTTTCCACAATCAATATCTAATAAATTTTGTATATAAAGTACCAACTGTTCCTTGTGCATTACCTGCCACTCTGGCTGTAGAGAAGGTGAATTTGCAGCAAGTTTGCTAGAGAGTTTCCTTTTCAAGCCCTCAATCTCTATGAATTGTATTCAGGGAAAGAAAAAAGAAAACAAGAACAAAATTAAATCCATTCAGGGAAAATCCAGATGAATGACACAGATTGCTTTCCTTCTATCCTAAGTTAATAAAAAAAAAAAAAAAAAACAAGCAGAATTTATTGAACAACAATGGATAAAAATGAAACAAAAATATCAATACCATTCTCTCCTGGTTTCAACCTGCCTCCTGGAAGTTTACAGAAAGTATTTCCAATTTGCAATAGAAGAATATGGGGATGATTATGCTCTTGTACCTGCAAAGTTCAGACATTTTGGCGCTACTGTAAGGATGATATCCTCATGGTTTATTGAACTTTAACTGGAGAATCGGATAAAAATGGAACTTAAGAATCAAGTTTAGCATGGTTCGATGACAGACTTGCTAAGTGGAGCGAGGTTTCTACCATTATGAACTCTGTCACCTGGGAACAGTTATGTCAATGTCTAGCTCTTTCCTCCTACATATGTATGCATTTAAATCTAATAAACTAGATAATTTCGTCATGATTATGGAATATGTGAGAAAGTGCATGGCTTAATAACTTAAATAGGGAAAACACTTCTGGCTTTATCTTATGGTGATAGAAGATAACAGCTAATAATGTCTGTCCATGAGGACAGATGCTTCATCCTTGATCGTGCATCAAATTAAACCATTGCATTTATTTATTAATAATGCAGGTAAAACAGCATGGCACAACTTCATGCAAGTACACTCTGCAGCAAGCACACATGTTAATTTGCAGCAGGTTTGGATAAGACACAAAAGTCCAAACAATATGAATGCAGCCTGATCCAACCAAACATCATATTTTTGAGAAAGCATCTTCATGGATAGAAGCAGCAGGTATTTAGGAAGTTGGCCAATGATCACAAAGAAAAAAAAATATTACCAACAGAAACAAGATGGCAAACCAAAGCCTTTCTTGATGTTATCCTACCTAAAGAAACTAGGGTCAATTTGATACACCAGAAGTCACTTTATTCCCATACAGTTGGACTTAATCAAATGCCTCACATAATTGCAAAACAGTATAACTGTGAAAGTGGCATACTTCAAGGCCACGACACTATATGTAATCCAACACAACCAAACACAGATGCACATTGAGGCATTCCCAATATAACAGGCCATAAAGACAATAATAGCTGTACCTGCAGATTAATTCCACGGCGAATGCAAAATTTAGTGAAAACATTTTTCTACAATTTGTTTCGAACGAAAACATGAAGGAAATGCTTGTACAAACACAAAAGAAATAGTTGCCAATTTGAGTAAAGGAAAAAAAATGCATTACCAATAAAATCCCATCAACGCTAGTCCTCATGCCTTCCTTCATGTAACTGCAACTCAAAATCCCAAATAAGATTAAGAAGGCACAAAACAAAAACCCAAAAATGAACCATATTTCTGAGACCAGCTGATAAACCCTAAACTAATTTGATCCATGGTTTGACTATTACAAAAAAGCATACAGATCAGACTAAAAGAAAAAAATCACAGACTTGACTTTCATGCGGGCAAGGCGATCGGCGACGGAGGTATCTTTCTCCATTTTCGGCTCTTTGGTTCCGAAAGTGTAGCTTGAAAGCGGGTATGTATTTACCACCTGCGATGTCACCATTTCTCCCCTTCTATTCCACTTTAGATTCAAGCGAACGAATTTCTTCTATTATCTGCAGAACTCAGAGAGGTGTTCGAGCTGGAAGAAAGTAAAAACTAGAGGGAGGAATGTAGCTCGTGCGCTGACAGTCCTACGCAGACGGCAATTCAAGAACGATGTGATTTCAATTCTAGTGTAGTTTAAATCGAAAGAATAGTGTGAACAGTCGCAGAAGACAAATTTAATGCCCTCTCTCTCCCTTTCCCTCCAACAAGACAAGGCACAAACTGGAATGATTGTTTCCAATAGGAGGCGTAGTCCAAAAAATAGGTTGGGCCTGTATTGGGCCTAATCTTTGGACCGAATTAACTGTTAGCTGTATGGGACCGGCCCATTACCACACAATTTTCTGAACTACATTAGCTTTTTTAAAATTTTATATAATTATAAATAATATGAAGTCGACGTATAATTACATTAAATTTAGAAAAAGAATGATGTAATTATTTCTTTTCTTTGATAAGCAGAAAAATAGTAATAATATACTTGTTAATGTTAAATGTTTTGAACATATAACTTATATTCGATTCAATTAAAATTCGTATGAATTCAATCCCTTTTAATATTTAAATTGAATTCAAATGTAAGTTTTCAAGTTCGAATTTTATTTACATCACTAGTCCTATCTTTAAAACCACAAAACATGACCCAAAATTTAAATAATTCATTGCGGGTCAAGCGTAGACGACCCGCAAACTACGAAACGGGTCCCATGGGGGTTGGTTTGGGTAGGTATAATTCATTGTCTACGGGAATTTTGTTGGGCAGTTGGGTCTTGAAATATCCGAAGTATGATTGTTTAGAACTCGAACACGACTGCTAAAAACCCGAACTTGCTAAGCAACGATTATGGATACCCGTACCCGGTTTCAAAAAACCCGATAAAGTGGCAGGCGGGCCTACTACGGTACATATCTGGTGTGAGCTGGTAAATCCGACATTATATCTGGATAGGAAATGGACCAAATCCAAATGTACCCCACACCTCTCTCATCTTGACATTACTTTTAGTACTTGTTCATTTTCATGGCCTCACTCTAACCAAACTGTCCCACGTACGGCATGTGGGCTCCTGTCTAAAATATTTTTTTAAAATATATAAATAAAATAATAATATGTACATATATATATATGCTTTTTTTTAAAATTATATATGTACATCAGAAGTGTAATATAAGATATCATATCAATATATAATAATAATAAAAGAATTAGGACTATACTGCAAACATTCAATTCTTGTTAAAATGTCAAATATAAAATGATTATGTTAACTTGCGTTTGGAATTATTGGTTTTTATCTTATTGGAATTTGAAACGGATGTAACTTAAAATTTCGTTTAGTTCAGACCAGTATATTTGAAATTTCTTCTTATTTGGATTTATAGGTTGTATTTAGATTGAAATATTTAAAATAATGAATTTCAAATGTCTAATAATAATTTTCTTCTTAATTTTGGTTTGATGATATAAAAAAAAATTAATCTTTTGATTCTAGTTTTGAATTATATTTTATTAAATATTGATTAGTTTTAAATTCTTTCCGTATAAAGTTATTTCAAAAAGTTTAAAAATTACTAAGTCGTTGAATGTTTATTCATCGACTTAAAATTTAATGGATTTTATTAAAGATTTATTAATTTATTTTATCATACAAACAAGTTAGATGGATTTCAACTATAGATTTTGAATCTACAAAAATTAATTCATCAATTCAATTATACCTTAGGTTATGTTTGAACGGATGAACTTGAATATATGATTTCAAATGACTTTGTTATATTTGGATTGAAGAATTTTCATAACAATTTAGTTTGATATGTTTGGATGCTTCTAAATGTAAAGAATTTCAAATATTTCCATTTTAATTTTGAACTAAATTTCGATGAATATGAATGGATTTCAAATTCATTTAAAATTGAGTCATTTTAAATATATACTTTCTCCAAATTCTTCTTTCAAAGACACCTTATATGAAAAGAATTTAAATTTTTTACGAGTATGCGATTTCAAAATTAGAGTACAAGGATTTGAAAGTCTTTAATATATTTTTTAAAAAGTCTTTAAACTTAAAATTAGCCAAATTAAGAACTCCAATATATTTGTTTTTACAGATGTAAAATTCATATTTTCAAATTTTTCGATCCAAATGTAACCTTAAGTTATATTTTGGAAGGATGAATTTGGATAAAAAAAAAAATTTCAAATGACGCAATATTAAAAATGTCAATAATAAATCAAACTTAGAGTTGAATGTTTTGAAATCTTTAAACTTTAGAATAAATTGAAAATAATTATTTTTCTGAATCTAAAATTTAATTTAAAATTTATCAATCCAAATATAACCTTAATTTTTTTATTCGGAACGCAATGTTGGCGCGAGCGCGATTGGGAACATGGATAGAGAAGAAATCTTTAAATTAACATAAAATTTAAACAAAAATAGCCTCTAATTCCTCTTACATTTTCACTATAATTTCTCTTCCTCAAATGTATGTAACAAAAGAAAAAAAGTAAGGTTGAAGTTAGAACGAAGACTTTAAATTTGAAATAAAAAATTTAAATGACTACAAAATTTAAAATTTCTTACATTAATGCAGTAAAATATAATTCAAGATGAAAGTGTAAGAATTTAAAATCTTTTATATCATAAATTTCTCCAAATAAGTTCGATGTATTTATCATTATGAATTTGAAAAAATTAAATTCAAATTCAAGTATCCAAACACAACATAGCATTATTGGATCAATTATCCTCAAATCTTAAATTTAAATTTAATTAACCTGCAAATTTCCTTTACGAGCATGACTTCCTCTCCCCCTCAAAGACTTGCAACACCCCGTCTGAACCACCCGCCACCAGCATGCACCGCTCGTCTCCGCCCTGCCGCCAGCAAACACCGCTAACAAAACCAGGTTCACGCCGTGGCTGACCTGCCGGTTCGAACCCACGAACCCATATGGGCTCGCCCCATCTCTTGTCATACACGAACACTTGATTGTTTTCCGACCCGCAGCTCAACAGCCCGCCATTTCTCCAAACGGATAATCCGACGAATCTTCTGCCGTTGACGTGTCCTCTGTAAGTCCTAATAGGGGTTCGATCCTCTGTATCCCACATCATCAAGCACCCATCAATGGCGGAAGAAACTATTGTTCGTGAATCGAGAAACTTTGTGTATGTGACGGCCTGTTGGTGTCCGTCCAGGAGGAGAACTGGGTTTTCCAGATTGCGCACATCGTACCCGTAAATTCTACGGTCAGCGCATCCGACGGCCACGAGGGGTCTGCCAAACGGGTTGAACTCAACGCAACAAACTGGGCTTTTGGCGACCCGGTTTGGTTGGACCACAGCCAGACACTTCCCCCCGTCGCAACGCGGATCCCACATTTGCATGGTGCCATCATCAGACCCAGATGCCCCAATTGTCGGATCCCAGTGCGAGTAATCCATGCTCCAGACACGTCTACCTCCATGCTCGTCGCGCTCAAAGACGGGCACCCGCTTTTCGAGATCATACTCCATTACAACCCCATCGTAGTCCCCAGACCCGATGACCCGAGATCCAGACCCGGGTTTCCACTTGATGCTGCTCAGCTTAGCCGGAGTGCAGATGTAGAATTCACATGCAGCTGCGTGGTCGAGAAACTTAACTCCTGTTTCAACATTTTGACACGATTCAAGTGATTTTTCCAAGCTGTAAATTCTGATTTTTCTGGCGATACCTCCGGTGGCGAGAAAGCTACCGTTCTGGTCGAACTCAACAACTCCGATGGCATCGGAAGGGGTGGAGCCGGCGTCGGAAGAAGAAATTACGGCGCAGAGATTGAAATCCCACTCGCATCTTGCCTTCTGATCTTCTTTTTCTTCTCCTCCTTGTCCTGTTTCTGGGGTGGTGCTCGGCTGCGGGTTTTGGAGGGGAGAATGGGACGAGATGTTTTTCATTTCCCATTCATATGATCAGATTGATGCGGAGAATTGTGCAGTGTGTCGCTTCGTTCTTGTGGGTTTGTAACCAATGAAGGGCTTCCGTGGAATTTGGCACTTTTATCAACGTTCAAAGAGGATTCAGCGTGGTATAGAATATTTCACTTTTGACTCCATTGTTTCTTTTTCTTTCAAAAATGCCCATGAAGTCTGGACATATGACTATAATACCCCTGTTCCATTGCTTTCTTCTTTTTTTTTTTTTTGGGTTGGGGGGGGGGGGGGGGGGGGGGGAGGGGGGGAGTGGGAGGGGGTCATTTTAGATTATCATGTTCATAGAAATTAGATTACTCTTTTTATTTTTAAATAAAACTATATTATAGTAATTATGTTTAAAAATCCCGCTTAAAAATACAAAAAAATGGAATTATCAATTTAAGAACATTAGTAAGAATTGCAGTGATGTTTAACAGAGTTCAGTCATAAGTTTAATTGAAATAATTTCAGAAAAAACTAATAGACTGCTTGAAAGAGTGTCGGAATTAAAAAAAAAAAAAGTAAATTGATATGTTTGTTTGCTGGTTAACTCATACCTCACTTGTCCTACATGTTTTCCTATTTATAGGAGCATGTTGAAAGAACTAAGGGAGCGATTGAACCTAATATCTACGTTCCTAGATTGTCGAGTGTGTCTAATTTTATTGAATTGGATTGGTCTGTTTGTATGTCGCATCAACCATGTTCCATATGAGCAATAAACATTACGGCCACATTAGTGGGCTAGATCACCTATTTATGATGAGTTCATTACCTATTGAGGCCATCTCAAACCCTTATTCTAAAAATCTTGTTGGTCCAATTACTCTCGATTGACGGGCTTTCAGATTGATGTGTCGTTTCAGATGGATCATGCTAATGTATCAGTTGAGTAGGTCAAATCGTCGGTGGGGCACAAGTGGACCTCAATCGATTCTAGATTATCAGCAGACCCCAATTAAACCAAGAGTTGGATCCTATATACTTTTTAAGTTTTGTGTGCACCATTTTACAAATGGAATTATAAAGCCTCCCGAAATAGTAGGGGGCTTCAGGGTATTTTGCAATAGTTGAGGGGAATATATATTAAAGTAGGGGAAATTTTCATCTTTCAGGCAGTTGGAGATGCGAGGATGTATTAATTGATGGTATTTGATACTATATGAGTCTATTAGTACAACTGTACAAGTGGAGGAGGACAAAGAGAGAAGGCCGTTGCTTCTGTACCTCAATTTTGTGGACGTAGGTTGTTCGCTGCCATTGTCTTACGTGGTCTAAGCCAAACCTTTTGTCCCCTCAATTCATGTACTAAAGTATTTTATTCATGTATATATACAGTAAATTAAAAAAAATTATAACTTCAATTAAATTTAATTTAATAAGATCTAACTAATTATATAATAAGTGTAATATTTACTACGAAAAATAATGTGCAGTTAAAAAAAATACTACTGTACTTGTCATTTAATTGGTCTGATCCAATCAAGTTTGATTTGAATAAAGCTTTTTTGATAAAAATAAATATGGATGATGAAAATTATTGATAGTAAATGAAGGGCAAAAATATTTAATGCTACACTCCCTAAATTTGAAAGATATTTCATTTGCATTTCGATTTAAATTTGTTTTTTATTGCGAATAGTCAAACATCGAACCCTATAAATTTCGTTCTGAAATTATGTTATTAATTTATAATTTTAATTTAAATATTAAATTTGTCTCAATATATATATATATATATATATATATATATATATAGCATTAATATTCGATAATAATAAAACAAAGAGTTGGAGGGCAATAAATTAAGTTGTGATGAAAACTTGAATAATTGAACATGGTAGCTGTTCGTACTCTTCTTAGCCTTATCACGAAGCCCTATTCAGATTGTTTCAGATTTATGTATATGAACAAGGGGTTATGAACCCCTCCACATACATGATACACGTGGTTTGTATACATACATATACAAGAAATTAGACGTAAATCGTAAATAATATGGAGAAAAAGATCGGAGAATCTGAGCTATTCATATGTTTTTATGTTTTGTAGAATATTCTCGAAGTATATGAGATATTAAATCTAATGTATAAGTAAATACACGGAATATTTAAATAAAAAAAATTTACGATCGGTGATAAACAAAGCTTGTATTAGCTTATTTATAAATTAATTAAAAATTACTTCGATACTAAAAAAGGGTCGGTGCGATTACCCTTTACAGTGAAATTTGCTTCATAATTAATGTAGTATTTATGATGTGTACTTTTATAAGTATGTGGCTTCTTGTGTGCCAACAATTGTGTGCATTATGCATGACCATTGCACAAGTTGAAGTACCCATATCCTAAAGAAGATAGAGGGGCCATGAATCCCCAATTTACAAACCCTAGAAAATTTATTTTGATTGATTTTCTTTTGTTAGTTTTAATAAGATTAAGCCGTAGATAGAGCATAATTAAAATATTTGTGCTTACATGTCATAATTAAGTTTATTTCGTGTTGTCTTAACAAAGTTGGAAAGATGTGATAAGAGAAGAAATAGATATTGGAACAAATTGTGAGAATAATCATAGCTAGTTTACTTTAGGAAGTCATTTTAGATTAGGAAATGAATAAGAAATTACTGAATTCGATGTTTATTAATGTTTAGCACCATAAAAGAGTCGAAGGATTTGGCTGAGGATCCTAAGATAAATATGAACTAATGTGTGAGAAGCACATTAGCGAATCCGTATACTTAATTTTATACAACAAACAATATCTCACGCACCATTACAATACATTTGTTGTCTCATATATATATATATATTATAGCATCATTATTTCTCCTACTTATATACATATCTCTTAGCTAAGTATTTTCATTAGATAATAATTTCTAATGAAATAAATTTATACTTGTAGACCTGTTTACTTTTCATTATAAATTGTAAGCAACTTAATACACTTATGGAGGTCCGACTCTAATTTAAAAGTTCGATACTAATTACTCTATGGGTTGAGTTCTTCAATTCAAATTTTAAGTAAATATAATATAATTATAAAATTATTATTATTTATTTAATTATTCAAATAATTTATACGGGCCTAAAGAGACATTGGCTAAATGGGCCGATGGATAATTGCAATAAGGGGTTCAAGAATTTGAAAGTTATATTAGTGGGCTTGGTGAACTATGTGATTGGCAGCCCAATAACTTATAGCATGTCCAAAATTCTTTGGATTTTTTTGACTAAAACATTAAAATGAAAATTTTAATAATAATTTTCAATTCGTCTGAGTTACAAGTACAGGACGACTGAAAGGTCCGGAGCTGAAGGATGCCGAACCGCCAAATATTGTAGGACAACCGCCGCCAACCAGTGTCGCCGTCTGATCCCTCCACCAGCACGCCGCCATGGGGAAACAGAAACAAGAAGTTATTTCCCGCTTCTTTGCACCGAAACCCAAAAACTCCACTACCACCGCCGGCCCCTCACAACCACAAAACCCGCCCACACCTCCGCCGAAAATCGCCACCACCGTCTCCTTTTCTCCCGCCAAACGCATCAGAACCACCGAGTTGAACTCCCGCCATAACAAGCTCCCAAAACTTACTCACCCGACGCCCACTGATAACTCCGTTTTACCCCTACCCAACCCCACCCTCCACCAGAAATTCCTGGACAAACTTCTTGAACCTCCACATGAGCTTCTAGAGCCTTCGAGAAACAAGAACTCCACCCAAATCCGAAACCCTAAGTACACACCTTTAGAGCAACAGGTAGTTGAACTCAAAGAGAGGTACCCTGACGTGCTTTTAATGATTGAGGTTGGTTATAAATATAGATTTTTTGGAGAGGATGCTGAAAATGCTGCTAGAGTGTTGGGTATATATGCGCACATGGATCATAATTTCTTGACTGCTAGTGTGCCAACTTTTAGGCTGCATGTTCATGTGAGGAGACTTGTTAGTGCAGGCTATAAAGTTGGCGTCGTCAAACAAACTGAGACTGCGGCAATTAAGGCCCATGGGACGAATAGGTTGGGCCCTTTTTGTCGCGGGTTATCAGCATTGTACACTAAGGCCACTTTGGAGGCTGCAGAGGATTTGGGGGGTGGGGAGGAAAGGTGTGGGTCGTCTAGTAATTATTTGTTCTGTGTTGTGGAGAAGATGGTGGGGAATATGGAGAGTGGAGTGGATGTGAAGATTGGGGCTGTGGCTGTCGAGATTTCAACAGGTGATGTTGTTTATGGGGAGTTTGATGATAACTTTATGAGGGCTGGGTTGGAGGCTATGCTTTTGAACTTGGCTCCTGCTGAATTACTTCTTGGAAGACCGCTGTCTAAGCAGACGGAGAAGGTAGTTTAGTTCTCATTTTTATATTTTGTTATGGCAAATCATGCAACACATTGGTTATGTAGGAGGCAGCATGCGCTTGCATTAAGTTCTTGCTTCCCCTTTCTTGCTCTGGTTGTGGCTGTTTCTTTGTGAGAAGTTGCACTGAAGTGATATATCCCACTAACATGCAGTTTGACTTGTGTTGTTGATGACAAAAAGTTTGGCCCCTTTATAAAACTAAAGGATTCTAGAAATAAAAAACATGAAAATGAAACTCGAGTTTGTGCATATGACGAGTGCAGTGGTCTAGATAGGAGGCCAAAGGAGCAAAAACGCTATGAGTGAGTGAAAGACTGAACTTTCGGTTCAGCCTTTTCTTATTTCTGGACCCTTTACATTGAAACATAAGAAAGTCCGTTAGATGATGCTGGTTATGATCAACTCTATGGTACCGGTCTTAGCCATTTGTCTTGGAAAATGTACACATCAATATGGTAATTCGTTGACTGCTACCGATCTCATAGAATTTTTCCTCAACTGTTATTTGTTGAATGCTACAGATCTCATGGAACCTTTTTTGAACTGTTATCTCTAAAAGTGCTTTGGACATTATAAATCTTTTTCTATGTTGCTTAAATTTTCAAAGTTACTTTGCGATTATCAAATTTTGTACAGGTGATAGAAAATTAAACAACTACAACCTTTTGGTTGTTGATGGATTGATAAATTGACGTGTCGAGTCTTCAGTTACGAAACCTTTTTAATGCATGCAGAAATAATATGGTTGGAAATTGTACATATCACGGCATTGGAACCAAACAAATATGCTATCCACATTCCAAATATATTAGGGGCCCAATGTTCTCTCATGTTTAGGCACCCAGATTATAGACCTTTATTTTCTTACTACTCATTTTGTTCCAGTTTTCTGCCGAAAGCATTTCGATTTGAGTTAGATGTATGATACTTCTGGTAACTGTCAGTATTCTTACTCTTTACAAAATAACCTCTTATTTGAAGTCATCCGTCGTTCAATATTCTTCTTATTAGTACTGAAGCGCCAGGAATATCAGCATTGCATTTATGGATTTCTATCAACCCAAGGCCAAGAGGGCGAGTTGCAGTTTGCATAACAATTATGAGCACACTCTAGAATGCTCTGAGGGGCCTCAACCATTTTTGTTAAGTTATAAAAGAGTTGAACTGCCTTTATTTTTATAATTGTTCAAAATTTGCATATAAGATTACATGATTGCTTATGTCTTCTTAGTGAGGCCTCATGAAAATGTGCAACACTTGAGAAATTATGTATGTCTTAAGCTTTGCAGACATGATGTCCCAATCCACCTTGTCCTGATGCATGTGGTATCTATGGTTCTCACTCAATTTCCTTCTATAATAGAAGTGTTGGTGTATATAAAGCAATTCATATTGAATTCTTGTTGGTTACTGTTTCCTGTTATAATTTCTATCATCTTGTTTGCCAGCAGACTGAGTTTTCCCCCTCATGTTTAGTTGCTACTGGCATTCGCTGGACCTGCATCAAATGTTCGAGTTGAGTATGCTTCACAAGATTGCTTTCATGATAGTGGTGCTCTTGCTGAAGTGATATCATTGTATGAGGAATTAAACGAAAATAACTTACCAAGTGGTCGGCAGGAGAAGATTATAGCATCTACCCAAGGCAATAATTCCTTGGCATTTAAGGTGCGATTAAGGTTTTTTTTTTTTTTTTGTAACCAAATAAAAGAAGCAACTCTAGGGTTTCAATTATGAACCTATTGTATTTATTTCCACTCTATAACTTGTTATTCAGAATGAGATTGCTAATACTGTATTCATTTGTTCTTCACTTAATTTATTAATCGAAAGGACTTATGGACATGCCTGAATTAGCTATTCAAGCATTAGCTGTAACTGTTCGTCATTTGAAACAATTTGGTTTTGAAAGAATTTTATGCTTGGACGCTTCATTCCGGCCATTCTCTAGCATCATGGAGATGACCCTCTCAGCTAATGCACTGCAACAACTAGAGGTGAGTGGTTTAGTGACTATTAAGCATGTTATGCAATTCAATGCCAAATGACTACTTATTATTTGTAAATTACGTTGCCACCAAGTGTAGGTGCTCAAGAATAACTCTGATGGTTCTGAGAATGGCTCCTTGTTGCAATGCATGAATCATACTCTGACCGTATTTGGTTCAAGGCTTTTGAGACATTGGGTATGGAGTGTGGCAGACCCTCATATGCATTCTCCATTTCTCAGTCCCTTCCTGTCTTGTCTTGTTTGGTGAATACTGTAACTAATGATATGTGCTCCATGCTTCTGTAGGTTACCCATCCTTTATGTGATAGAAGTATGATATATGCACGTTCAGATGCTGTTTCGGAAATACTGGAGTCAATGGGTTCTTCTAAAGCCTCTGAGGTTGATTTTAATGAGGAAACTTCTGACATCACTGTTGCACAACCAGAGATTCATCATTTGATATCATCTGTCCTGATCTCGTTGGGAAGGGCACCTGATGTTCAGCGTGGGATTACAAGGATTTTCCATCGAACTGCCACAGCATCCGAGGTAACAAATAGTTACTGGTTTTCATGCCCTAACGCTGTTCTTATCCCGTCTCTGCTCGCTTCTTCTTCATGTATGTGTGCCTTCGCTTGCCTCTTCATGTGTATATGCATACTCTAGGTTTCTGTTTAACTTGTTAATATCTTTGCTATTTTACCTCCTTCAACCCCAGATGCTCCTTCGTCCTGTTCAAATGCTATCAGCGGGTAAGCAATCTTAATGTCCTTGAGAAAATATCCTTTTTATACTTTATTATGCGTATTTGTCACCGTTATATTTGTTTTGTCATTGTATCATTTCCATTCTATGTTGATGCTGAATAAATGCGGGAATGGTTATCCCTTTTCTTCTACTTGTGATAATAGGCGCTTACAGATAACACACTAGTTTTGACCTAATAATCTGTCGAATGAACTTCCTCTGCGTCCTTACACCACAGACTTTTTGTTTGCCCTTCATTGTTTCAGCTAAATAAATGCTATCAGGTAATGTTTCTGTAGCCAATAGATGTTGCTCTGGATATTTATTACCATTTTCTTGGTGTATGTTCAGTTTATTGCAGTTGTTCAAGCTATCTTAGTTGCTGGAAGACTGCGTCAACTTCACATTGAAGAAGATGAAAACAAAAGTCCACAAGTGAGAACTGTGCGCTCTGTTTTGCTGAGAAAGTTGATATTGACTGCCTCATCTTCTAGTGTTATTAGCACTGCAGCAAGACTTTTGTCTATGCTGAACAAAGAAGCTGCAGATCAACGGGATCTTCACAATCTTTTTATCATTTCTGATGGAAATTTCCCAGAGGTTTAGTAGAAGAGTTCATCTGTTCAGCCTGTTTGAAGTATTCTGCAAGGGGTTAATTACACTTAGACCCTTGAAAATGTGAATTTACACTTCCCCAAAAAGTTTTGAAACTACACTTACTACCTATTCGAAAATTCTCTATTTACACCTAAGCTCCTTCCGGTAGGATTTGGACGAGAAATGGTGACTTTAGCAAACACAAAATTTTATAAATTTTCAATTTTGCCTCTCATTTACATTTTCAAGTCTAGTTTTGAATAAATGTATTATATAATATAGAGTGAAGTTGACATCATTATATTTTTCTCCTTATAAGAACAAATTATTATATATGAATGTTAAATGAGGGGAAAATTGGAAATTTAACCCTAACGAAGGGTTGGGTGTAAACAATGAATTTTAAGTGTAATTTTGAAACTTCTTTGGGGAGAAAGTGAAATTTCGTATTTTTAGAGGGGTCTAAGTGTAATTAACTTCTCTAATTATCTTCATTAATTAACAGTAAATCTGATTGGTACATCTATAGGTTGCTTCAGCAAGGACCAAAGTTCACCTGGCAAATGAAAGGTTGTACCAATTGCTTCCTCTATATCGCAAACAGCTGCGGATTAGCAATCTAGAGTTTATGAATGTATCTGGGGTCACACATTTGATAGAGGTATTTATTTAAAATTTGTGTTTGGCGTAATCTATTCTTAGATTTCTCGGAATCAACAGTTTCTATGCACATATTTGACTTTATTGAGCACATGATTTCCTTTTCAATTCATAGTCGCGTAGCCTGAATATTGTCTTTATGCATGTCAGTTTCCCTTTACCCTTCCGAAAGATTTCTTGTGTGTTGCTTTTAGTTAATCCAGGATTTTATGTGTTTTCCTGAGACAACTTGGACATGGCGATTGGATGTGTATCTCTCTTACTTCGTCTTGGAAGAAGTCAAGGCCATTTGGTTTTAATTTCATGGCCCCATCACAATTCATGTTCGAGGATTTACATTTATGGACCACCAGTATTGCAATTTTATTTGGTGTTTCAGTTATGTGGAAGAAGCCTTTTGTCTTTTTCATAAAATGTCTTGATGTGTTAAGTTTTTAATGCATGATCTACACCCCAATATTGATATAAACTTTGTGTCCAGCTGCCTCTTGATGTGAAGGTTCCTCCAGACTGGGTTAAAGTAAATAGCACCAAAAAAACAATTAGGTATCATCCACCTGAAGTATTGAATGCTTTAGACCAGTTAACTCTGGCGAATGAGGAGCTTTTTTGTTGTTGTCGAGCCACTTGGGACAGTTTTCTGAAGACATTTGGTGGATCCTATTCTGAGTTTCAGTCTGCTGTTCAAGCATTAGCTACATTGGATTGCCTATATTCACTTGCCATGGTTTCAAGAACTAAGGTCCCATAGTTACATGATCATGGAGTTCCTATTCATCACTTTGGAACAACTTTATTAATGAATTTATTGGTTTCATTCTTGCAGAATTATGTACGCCCAGTTTTTGTAAGTGACAATGAGCCTGCTGAGATAAACATCAGTTGTGGTCGACATCCAGTATGTGCTGTCTAACCTTAATTTCATATTGTAGGCTGAGCTTCTTTTGTTTAATTTCTTTGTTGGAAATAAAATATTAAGTTCTGGTTATTGATAAACAATAAAAAGTGAGTTTTATTGAATATTTTCAGTGGAGTTTCATAAATGCTCCTCTTTTTTTATTTTTGTCTCTATGACAAATTTGGGATACTAATGCCGCCCGTCTCACCTTGGGATATTTATGCCTTGACTGCAACTTTTGCATCTTCATCTTGATTATGAAGACAATTAAAAAACACAAGAGATTTTTCCATGTGATGACTTGTGCTGTTTGTCTTTTGTTTGGACCATGTTTTAGACATTGGGTTTCACCAACGAAATGAATAGGAAAAGGATGAGGAAATAAACATTTAAAAGAATAATCAAATAGCATCATTTGGAGTATTAAAGACTTTTCCAGTGTTTCACTAAAATCAAGTATCCAACATTATGTTGACTTCACTGTACAAGTAAAACATAAGGCTTCGCGCTTATTCACTGAGTTACATTACTCTTTGCTGATTCGATTTCTAGAGGCTTGTGAACATCTTATGCCCTTGATGTCTGTTGACATTGGTACCTGATGATTCTTAGTTCTGTTAGCACTCTATATCTGTGGTAGGATTATTTTACTTCTAAGATATGATATAAATGGTACATGTGAACTATTATGTTTCTTTCCCTACTTGGAATTGTTGCTGTGTATTGTCAATAGATGATTACCTTTTCTTGCTTGGACAAGTATCTATATGCTTTTCTCTTTTTGTGAGCCCCTTAACCCTGATTCCCTGCTGTTTACTTCCGGCAGGTTATGGAGGATATTTTGCAGAATGATTTTGTTCCAAATGACACAAATTTGCATGCAGATGGCCAGTACTGTCAGATTGTTACTGGACCAAACATGGGTGGAAAGAGTTGCTATATTCGCCAAGTTGCTCTTATAGCTCTCATGGCTCAGGTAAATATTAATTTATCCTCACAATTTGAAGAACCATATGCTTTCATCTGCCCTGCAGTTTTGGTTTTTCCTATTGGCCCTGTCCCATTGTGTGTGTTCCATTGCATCATATGCCTTTTTCCCCTAAAACTCCTTAAACCCAGTGGCAGGCTTTTAAAGGAAAACCATCCGGTGATTCTGGATGCTTGACCTTTGAATGGCTGAAGCTGACCCACTCCTACACACTGAAGCCCTACCCCCCACACACACAGCAGAGAAGGAAAAAAAAAGAAAAAGAAAAAGGTAGGGGAAAAACTAGAAGAAAGAAAAGAACACCACTGACCCAAACAAACAGATACCACAGCTCCACCATTTAATTATTGGGGTTGATTTGTTATATTCAGAGCTGGTTACTTGTTATTTATTTCTTTTGTATGACTTTATCGAAATGTCCATCTGACTCCTCTAGGTTGGTTGCTTCGTACCAGCATCATCAGCGAAATTGCATGTGCTGGATGGCATTTACACTCGAATGGGAGCTTCTGACAGTATTCAGCTGGGCAAAAGCACTTTCTTAGAAGAATTGAGTGAGGCCTCCCCATTCTTCAGCATTGCACATCCCGCTCGTTGGTCATAATTGATGAACTTGGGAGAGGCACAAGTACACACGATGGTGTGGCCATTGCTTATGCTACGTTGCATTATCTTCTGGAGCATAAAAGATGCATAGTCCTCTTTGTTACTCATTATCCTGAAATAGTAGACATTAGGAATGACTTCCCAGGCTCTATAGGAGCATACCATGTCTCATATTTGACACCACAGAAGGAGACAGATCTCAACTTCAAAGCTGACCATGAGATGGATACCATGAATCATGATGATGTTACCTATCTTTACAAACTTGTGTCTGGTGTTTCTGAAAGAAGTTTTGGGTTTAAGGTTGCTCAACTTGCACAAGTAAGCTTCAGTATCTTTTTCCTTGTGACTCATTCATGTAAAGCAGTTTGCCGTTCCATATTTATAGTTGAAGATGGGTAAAGAATACTGAACAGTACTACAATAACCTGTTATACTACTGATATCATATATTCTATCTTGGCTTTACTTTATGTTTTTGCTCAGAGCATCAAGGTTTACTCCACTTTTTTTATTACTCATGCTTACTCCCTGTTGCAGTTACCTTCCTCGTGCATTAGACGTGCGGTGGCGATGGCTGCAAGATTGGAAGCAGAAGTACGTAGAAGAGAGAAAAAGACGTTCTTAATGAACTGTGCAATGCCGAATGACAAATCAGAGAATGCCAAAGACAATGCTTACATACCCATGGATTGCTTGCGCACAGCAGGAACTCGAAACTTAGAAGAAGTTGAGAAGGCCTACAGAGATTTATTCTTTCACCTAAATCTTGCCTTTCACGAAGAAGAAGATGCTGCAAAGAGGTGGTGCAGTTTGAAGCTTGCTAAAAGCCTCCGGCAAGCTCTTAAATAGGTAAAACCATGTAGCCTGGAAATACTACCATGGAAGCACAGGGGAAATCTCATGATTGTACATGATAAGTACAGACAGTTCAATTCTCAATGTCTAGGTTCAAGTTTGTATAAGCTTGGTGTAATGGTAGTAATCAATTCCTGGATAACCATTACTTTGGTAAAACATTCAATTTTGATCCCATCCATATGTGTCCTGACCACCAAATACTGTGGCCTAATAGTTAATGTTCTTACACGATTCATTTGTGATTGGACTTTGGGTTAAACTTACACTCTAATCCAAAAATGTTTGGCAATTTATCAGGTTTTAGTTCTTGTTAGATTCATGCTTAGTGTCGGCATGTGGAGTTGCACAACACTCTTTATGATTTTCGACATCGTTCTTTTTCTATAAGAAAATAAAATAAAAAAAAAAATATATATATATATATATATATATATTTAATAGTTTCACACTATCATTGATCTTTTCACTTGTAATATATTTAAAAGTCAATGATATTTATAATAATTACTACATAAGTACAATTAAAAATTATGAAATAATAAATTGCAAAAAAATCAGATAAAAGCAAGACATAACTAAGTCATGAAATTGGACCTTAAACATCATACTAAGAGACCCCAGTTGTATTAATTACTAATATAAATTTCTCGTGGCCAAGGGGGGGAGTCAGTGCAATCTACCCCTACTTTGAGGGAGGGGACGCATATAAATAATAGCTCGCACACTTCTGTCAGAGCTGCTCGCGCGGAATTGGGGCTGAATGATATCCGTCTGGGCTTTTCTTCAAGCAGGTTTGTCTCAATTTCATGCAATTTTATCACTCCTTCAGCACTATAGCTGCAGCTGTTGTTCATGTCGCTAATTCTCTCTAGGTGCGTGTCATCTTTGTGTGATTTTACTCTGAAATCGCACTTGGGAGTAATGAAGTTTGTCATTAGAAATGAGAAGATTTGATCAAATGCCTGATCCTTTCGCAATGACAAGGAGATATTCAAGAATTTGCGAGCAATTTTTTTATCTTGGTCTTTCTGCAAATAATGTTTCAGAATGTAGGCTGTTGGATTTAGGTTTTCTTGCAAATGAATTCTGGAATGTGGAGGGAGCTATTTGGTCAATTTTGGGAGTTCATAGGAAACAAGTGAAAATTATCCAGACAGATCAAGAGATCTTGTTTCTCAGAAAATTCATGACAGCGAGTCCTTTGATCATTCTGGGTGTTCTAACTTTGTCTACTTGGGTGGCAAAGATGTAGGGCGCAATTTTGAGTTTCAGAGTTATGGATGAATCATGCTGTACGAACGTGTATAGAGTTCTGTCTCTTGTGCTACGGGGCTATGGTATTGTTGCTCCTTGGCTGCCAAGAGTTCTTTATACAAGAACAACTAAATATTTTGAAATTATCTTTCTGGACATTCTTTACTATGACATATAACTTAAATAAGGATGGCGTTGTAAACGGAATGTTGATAGATTATGTTCATACGATCAAGGACCTTCCCTTGTGGGACTGCTGTCGTAGCTTAATGTGAAAAATAGCTTCAAAGTCCATTCCTGCATGGGAGCTTGAAAACTCAATTGATGTTGTGTGTTCATCAATTATATATCTTTTGGGCTTTGTTCTTTTGCTTTTGAATTTATTTGGTGGCATCTAATAGTATTGTAGGTGCTAGATTACGACCACATGCGTGGATGCTGGGAGCTCAAGTGGGTCATGTTTCAGAACCAAGGCAGGCAAAGGTCATAGTTTTCAAAAAAGTTGATGAGTGAACCAGAGGCATACTGTGGAACACGTTCCTGACCAGAAGATCCAGAAGAGGAAATAGTTGAGGATCCGGAAGAATATTTGGAAGAGGAAATAAGTGAGATATCTGAGAAAGAGAAGCTAGCAGTGGAAAATTCTCATCTTTCTTCAGCAAAGATTGGTGTCATAGACAGCAAGGGTTTGGTAAATGAATTAAATGAAGATCCAGAAGCAGCTAGAGGAAATAAGGTAGTTCAAGGAAGTGGTGTGAAACCATTTCAAAGTCTGTAACTCCAACAGGATTGTGCCATAATAAAATTGCTACACCCCATGAAGATCAAAAGCAGTATCTTGAAGAGCCTGTTGTAAATCCTTCTTCAATAAGCAATGCCAGTAAAGCTGGTTATCAGCTTGAGAATGACTGTGAATTTGGATCACCGCCTTCAAAAACCTGCGACTCGCATAAGGTCTTGGGTGAGGAGTACTTGAAACTTGAAGACAACTTTGCATCTGCCGTAAGAGACCATAATGGGAAAACTGGACTCTCTAAGGTCATTGTCAATGATGAGTGTGAATCTAGAAAGCAGGAGCATGGTGATAGTTCTGGAAAACGCAGGCGGAGTCGCTGGGACCACAACCAGGGAATGGAAACACAAATTGATGGAAATGGTAAGAGACGAAAAACCAGGTGGGATAACAATGATTTTCAACATGGTTTGATTCATCCATCTGGCATCAGGAGCACCTTGGAGCTTGCAATGGACCCAAAGATTATAAGCTTGAAAGTGAAATTATTGGAAATAAACAAGAAGTTGCAAAGTCCAGAGATTTATGATGAGAGACCAGAAGGTGAAAGGTCTCCTTCTCCTGAACCAGTATACAATAACCTCGGCATGAGAACAAATACACGTGATGTCAGGGTTCGGAAGAAACTCATGAATGAAAGGAGCTGTATTTTGCCTAAGTTGGCTAAGACTAATCTGACCTTTGAATCTCCTGCCAAGCCCAAAACTACCAAGTTTGTAAAGAAACTTTTTGTTCCCAAGAAAGAGTATCCAAAATATAACTTTATTGGTCTCATTCTTGGACCGAAGGGCAATACCCAAAAGAAAATGGAAAAGAAAACTGGTGCAAAGATCCTCTTAAGAGGTAAAGGTTCAGGGGAGCCTCATCCATCAGAGGATGAGGACTTGCACGTCCGAGTGGAGGCTGATAACCAACAAGCACTGGATGCTGCTGTCGCAATGATTGAGAAATTGCTTATTCCTGTTGAAGATCAAAATAATGATCCAAAAGAGCTCAGTTGGCTGAGCTTGCGAAACTCAGAGGAACATATAAAGATAACAACATATGCGATTTTTGCAAGGAACAAGGGCACAGAAAATATGCATGCCCTCTTCAGGACTCCACTTTTGAGGCTGTATGTTGTGATGCATGTGGAAGTATTGGCCATCCAACATCAAATTGTGGGGTCTCTAAACCACCTCAGATCAGTTCTAAAGACAAATCAAATAAAGAGGGGGGGATAATGGAAGTTTATATGTTGGCTATTTATCCCTTGCAGTTGATGAACAGCGGCTGAAGGAACTGTTTTTGCCCTTTGGGAAAATAACAAAAACAACAGTAGTCAAGGATCAAACGACTGGTTTGAGCAAAGGCTATGGGTTTGTTAAATTTGAAAATCCCTTGGATGCTGCTGCGGCAATGGCGTACATGAATGGGTACAAAATGGATGGCAAGATGTTGGCAGTAAGAGTGGCTGGGCAGAAACCAGTTCCAGGTCCCTTACATCCGGGCAATGCTCCGACTCACTCTTCACATACAAATGTTCCATGCAATGCCTTATGTCAGACGTCTAGCATTTATGGGCCCCGACATCAATTCTTCCAGAAGCTCCATTCTCCACTGCATACAGTGAGAGCTTGTGTTTTTCTTCTTCCTCCAGCTACTCTGTGCACAACTTTAATGTTGCTACAACCCAGGCCCTTAATTTTCCTCCATATGCCTCGTCCAAGCTGACTGATCCAAGGGTGACAGTTTACAATTTTTGTGACCAAATCCCTACCTCGTTACCTAAATCAGCATCTCAGTTCCCAGGTGATCCAGATTACCCAGGTTCCCAGTTCAATTCATACTTCACCAGTACAACTATGAATGAATCCCAAAGTTAAATGCCAGAAACTGAAAACAGGCTGAAAAGTCTCCAAGTATAAAGATTCCTTTGTACAAATCTAGCATGCAATTTCCTATGATAGTTTACAAATGTTTTTTTGGCCAGTCAAATATTCATGTTTTTTTCTTTTCAAGGAAGATTCTCTTTTATGGCTTGGAAGAAAATGGACTGCGATGGTTATAAGGAAAATCCAGGTTGAGTTTTTCAACAGGTAGTGTAGAAAATGGGTTAAGGTTGCATCTTTTCTACTTTGAACTGAGCGCAGGCTTCTGGTCCTGATCATAAACATATTTTTCACTACCACCTTTACTGACTTCAAAAGGGATTTATCAATCCACAATACACTGATAAAAATAAAATAAGAGCATGACATAAAGAAACACTTCTTGATCAAGATAGGTCTTGATCGAACAGATATCTCCCTACTGTCAACTACAAGTTTTCATCCCTAATACTGGCCATGAACAATCTCAACTCCCTTGCTTTTCTGGCATGTTCAGGTGATGCATCGTCTGTATCACTCAACTCAATCACGTCTATATTCCTCACCTCTTGGCATTTTAAGACCTCATGGGTGTGCACGCGTGGTGGTGGACTAACAAGATCAATGATTTCTGTTTCTAAGGATGCTGAAGCAGTGGAATAGAAACCAGAAGCAGAGCTTCCTCTGTTGCTGCTGTCATTACCGTCTCGACTCAATGGTACCACTTAGCATTAAGGCACAATCGTTGGTCATCCAGATCAACATGCACATTAGTTGGGATCTTCTGTGGCATCAATGCACCTAAGCTAACAGCATTACTTGCGGTAGTACTTTCTTTTTCAATTTCAAGCAGCAGTTTCTGGAGTTTTTCCTCAATTTCCTTCATCTCTGCTGCTCTTTTGTCTGCTTTCGTCGGCCTTGATCTACGAGCGGCTTTCTGTTTTTCAGCTTTTCTTTCGTGGAATTCCACAATCTTTTCAGGGCAAGCACTAACAGAAAAGGAGAAGGAAACGAGGTCATGACTTATACCAGCGATTACAGAATTCACATGTTTACAACAAGACTTGGAACTAAAAACTCTGTAATTTGTATACTATTTTGTTGTGCAACTAACAGACGTGATGCGTTCAATTTTCCAAACCATAATGTTGATAGAAACAGAATTCTCTTCGCTAATTTCCTCTCTCTCTCTCTCCCCAAGGCAGGCAGCTGAATCTCGCACCACTGATAGACAGTAAATGTAACTTTGGGAATCCTTTACCCTCAGTATAGCATTTTATGGTATTGGGTTCTCTCATATGAAAAGAAAACTGTTAAGGTATTAACATACATACCTCTCCACCAGATCAGCTGGGACAGCGGATGCTTTGAGCCCGTCCATGTCTTCCCAAGAAACCTCAAAGTAATCTTTTCCCTGGAATTTTCTTTGCTTGATGATGCTAGATATAGGACACTTAACTGGTATCTGTACCCCCAAGCAATTCATTTTTGAATTTTTCATATATTAAAAGTTGAGCATTGTGATGCAAAAATTGAAAAGAGAAATAAACTATAAGCAGATGCCAACAAGCATAGAAAATTCACTGGTAGCATCCGGTAAACCATAAGAACACACAATTCGAATGCGCCAATAAAGAGACTGGTGCCTCATACCTCATTAATTGGCAGATGGAGCCCTAATTCCAATGAGGTTGAACGAAGATTAGCAAATCGCCTCAAGTTTCTTTCGGCAATCTTAGGAAGGATGTACGCATCTGTATAAGCCATGAACACGCAATCCTTCAGAAGCGAGAGGTGTAGCACAAGACAAAATGGGTTCTTCATGATCTTTCCCACTTCACTAGAGATGGTTTTGGTTTCAGAAGAGGATGAAGTTCTACTTTGATGCACCTTCACATCTATTTAAATCTTGAATACAACTTTCACCATACCATATAAAAACAGATGTCTTTCATCACCTAGAGCACCAGTTTAGAATAATTGTTGAACTATCATATCCGCAACTATTACCATATATTGTTGATTGGCCAAATCCAACCTAAGACAGGCACATGGTCCATGTGTATCTGTGTAGCTTATAACTGTTGCATGTACTTCGTGAATTTGTGTGCATGAGTACACTGATGTAAGCATGTGCGTACACTTCATGCAGATATACCTATATATTTAGGTCCATAACGAGCATGTCTGCGTTATATTTTCTAACCTGTCTTTTCAGGAGGCCAGTCAAAAAATTGAGTACAAATCTGATGCAGTTGGCTGCGATTGAATGGATAAAGAGCAAGAACCCTACATCAACAGATGAAAGAAAATTTCTGATCTTGTTTTAAAAACCAAAAGTAATAAAACCTGTCAAAACATCTCTAAAGTGTCAACTGTGGGAAAAACTTGTTAAAAAATAAAACCTTGACACTTCATACTCGCGTAGCAGTAGGTAAGCTAGAACTATACCTGTGCACAGCACCTGAGTCTGCTGAATGGCACTTTGGCATCAAGTATGCATTGATCACTTGCAAGAATTTATTGTCTATAGGTAAATCACATTCACTTCCTGTGAAGGAGTAACATTAAGTTAGGAGGCCTTACTCTAATGGCAGTAGTCTCTTACAACAGTATTACTCTTGCAGCCAGATAAGTAAGTATCAAATGTATGTGCTTGTCCTCATCTTCAGTTTGAATAACAAATGCCAGCCAAACTTCCAGCGCATCAAGTGAAATTAGAAAGGCAGTAAGATGGAAAGCTATAAGTCAAACTTAAATCTTATATTAAACTATTATATGAGATACCCATATAGCAATTTGGCAAGAAGATCCATACTTGGACTGAAAACCTGATAAAAAGTTGAAATGATTTGGTAATCGTAAAGACCAGTCTCGATTAACTCACCATTAAAATCCCTCTCACTATCAGCATTATTCTTCATATCCTTGTATGTTTGGCCTTCTTTTTTGAGCTTTTTTGCTTCTTTGCAATTGATAATCCCTCTGATGCAAACCGCTGAAGAACAGCTGAGTCACCAATAGATTTCACAATTTGACAAGCTGACTCCTACATCCAAGACAAAAGAATGTCATATAGGTATTTCGACTGAAGATCAAAAGGGATTAGCTGAAAATTTCTTAATCTTACCGGCCCAAAACCACGAACTCCTTGGGTATAATCACTGCCAAGGAGAATAGCAAGAGTGATCTGAAGGCCATAAATTCCAAAAGCACATAACATGTTAATCGAGGCCCTGAAACGTACAACTCTATACTAGTATTCTCATTCTACCTGCATAATTGAGACACTTAATACATAAAAGAAATTGTGAATCACTCTTCAGAAGTTGAATGCTGAAAATTGCCATTTTGCTAATTACTATGGAGCTGGTAAGAAACAATGTCTCACAGTGAGTATTCACATAATATATTTCTAAGCAAAAAGTAGGACTCAGATGCTTCTGATGCCTGTAGTGGGAACAAGGTTTTCAAGTGAAAAGTATCCATTAGAAAGGTTGTTTCGCGAAGTTGGAAAAAACTTTTGAACTTTGGCTACACTTTTGCAGTTCATGCAGCTATGTTATTCAGATCCAACTTGCCACAAACTAATAACTTCGTCCAAAATAACACAGTAGTATAACCAAAGCAGCATTTATCCTTCATAATCCACATTTTTCCCCTAATGCGGAAATGATAAGATCAAACTGAATGGCCAACATAAAATGTCTAATTTTCAAAATGTTTGTTCAGTATTCAAATAAAAAGTCAAAGAGAAATTACCAGGGAATTCCTTCCAAAACCGAGTTGTCTCTCGATATCATCCATTTCATAGCAAACAACATATCCACCATCTCCTAAACATAAGAAAAACACAGCAGAATAAGTATATAACAATTGAATGACTGGGAAACAAAAACCTTCATAAACTCACCAAGACAAATATCTCTATAAACTGTTCTTGCGCCAAACAGAAAGGCATCTGAATCTGATGTGAAACATCCATCCTAATGATCAATGTTATGACAACAACAGAAATGAGAGTTCCAGCCGAAATAATGTGTCTCATAGTCGGCACAGTATTGAAGAATAAGAGCATCCACATACACATAACGATTCTGAGTTAAGCAATGCACATTGAGCTTCAGCCTCCTCAATCCTGCATATGATTTGGCCCATAGAGAGTTACACAAAGTAGATCGAATGTGTCATCTACAGTTTCTGGCGTCCACTCTAATTTGAACTTTTCAAAGAGAATTGGGAATCTCAGGCTATAAGAGATAAGTACCCTTTAGACAGTCAAGGTTACACCTTGGGTTATTTCTACAATCTGGTAGGTGACTAGATTACAAGAACTTTATTGATTAATTTGTTATTTTACCAAAAGAAAGTGTTTCCGTTCAAGGACGACATAATTTCGAAGATATCCAAACCATAAAGAAAAAACTGTACTGGCAACAAAGAAAAAGAAACATATCCATAAATTATTTATCCAACAACAATGGAAACAGGATTGGCAATGAAGAAAACCATATCCATGAATTGTTTGTAATCCACAGTTGGTGCCAGAAAACAAACTCACAGAACCAAAGTTTATCTAATGCTGCTCCAAACAAGAGCTTTTTATTCACATTACTCATAATATATCTAACATGATAAATCTTAAATTAGTATTCCCCAAGTGCAGCTGTTAATTATACTAGAGTAATGATAGATAAAAGAATTGGACTCCTGATAGATAAGAGAAAATTGTAGTATTTATCTCGCACTATTCTCCCATTACAAAATCGAATCTTTTGAACAAAAAGAAAGAAAGAAAGAAGAGAGAGAGAGAGAGAGTACTTTAGCAATTTCTTTTAATATCATACAGGAAGTGCCATGCTAGATATTCAGATGATGAAAGGGCATAGCTTTCCCTTTCCTTTTTTCTTTCAAATAAAAGAATCACATCGCCAACAAACATAGAGAATGTTAGACTTTTGGTGTGTTCTCCTCCTACTTCAATGCATGAGCTTTAGGCTAAAATTTGAACATGGCCAAGTAAGTTACCCATCTAAACATGGAATCCCAAGGGCCACACCCAGAAATTTGGCTTCTTTTATCATGCATGAAAATTCAGATCCCTTATTTCTTTTAACTGATACAGTACGAGAATTTCCAGCATCTTGAATGGCCTGCAACATTTACAGCAGTAAGCCAATATGAAGAATCACGGTGTCAGGAAAATGGTGATGTTGCAGAAGGGGGAAAAATTTACAGATTGTCTGAGAGAAAGTATCACCTCATTTCCAGCATTCAAGCGGCGCCTATATGTAGATAACTTGATAGCAGGAATCGCGCCATCTAGACAACCAACAAAAACATCCATTTCATAGTTATAGTAAAAACTCAATAAAAAAACTAAGAAAAACTCAATCAAAAAACTAAGTCACAACTTTCATGAAAGAAGATATTGTAATTGAAGATTGGGATTGTCGGACTAGAAAAAATCTAACATCAGAAAACAGCAGACCACTGCTAAAAACATTATCAGATGCAAAGTTCAACTTGTCCCCCAATTAGAAAATGAAGAGAACTTCGCTTTAACACAAGACCAAATTAAAGAATACAGTAATTCCATAAAAGAAAGGGTATAGAATACCAGTAACGAAGATAAGGCTGCAATTCAAAGCAATGAGGGCTCTGAGGCGGTGGAACAGACCCTTCAAATAAAGCTTGTCATTCATCGGACAGTGCGATTTATTGACATTTTGAAGTTGAACCATCCAACAAGACAAATCCACGCACACCCTCTTGTTCCTAGAAAATAATCATATCATTAGAAAGCACCAAAAATTTCGAATTCAAACAGAGCATTACATGTACTAAAATAATGGGTTTTCAGCACAAGACAATTTAACAAGAAATTAACCTACTGGAGATAGTGAAGAGGAAGAGTTTTCTTGCAAGATTCCAAGATATCCCAAAGGTTCTTCACTCCCATCTTCTCGTCACCGATTCTTCCACCTTTTTCACTTCAGAGGGGTTACATCACACATCACACATCACACATACTGTGTGTGAAGTTCTTTACCAAGAAACATAACTGGTTTATACAAGACGAGGGAGAATTGCAGTAACTGAGAAATAGCAAACGAGTTTTCACAGAAGTAGCCGTTGATTTGTTATCGTTTCAGTTTTTTGAAATGATTTTCTGCAACGTACTCTCTTCACTCTTCCAAAACCTACGGAGCCAAGACTGAAATTTGAAAAGTTGAGAGGTTACATTGTGTCTGAAATCTACGGAAGGGGCTTAAAGAGCAAATTTGACTTTCCTTTTTCTTTTTATTTATTTTTTGAACGTGTTGATGCCGTTTTATTAAAGGATGTTCTAGTACGAAAATTGTAGGAAAAAGAAAGTTTGAGAAATCAAAATTTATAATTAAGTTTTTATCCAATGAGAAGCAACATACCACCATGGAAGAAAAATTGCTCAAAGATCTTGAAATCTTTTTACTCGACCAGATGTATAGGGGGAACGAAAAACAATGCATGATGAACATTATAAAATTTAGGGATAATTACACTACATCTCCCAATATATAGTTTACTTACATAAATTGCTCCTGCTTTTTTTGAAAACTTACATATACACCCCAAAACGTCAAAAAATCATTATACAAACTACACCACTTTTTGACTATCAGGGTGATTTCTGTAATTACGTAAGAAAAAAAAAAAATTGTGTAAATAAACTAGAGTATGTTACTATCCCTAAAATTTAATTTGCATATAGCATTGGAAGTAGCATTACTTATAGCAAAAGAAGTGCAGATAAAAGCATATCTTCAGAGTAAATTTCATTTCAAGCAGGAACTTTTGCAACAAACGTCAATCAGGCCAGAAGTTGTTCTTACAAACAGCAACTAGGCAATAACTGTGATAGCGCAATAAGGCTCATAAAATGTTGTCTCTAACCCTAATCCAGTCATCTTTTATTTCATCAAACGGAGACCTCAGTCCTCATAGTGACTTGTTTCAGAAATAAAAGTACCCCAGAAATACAGCAATGGGAATTGATTACAGAAGGCAATGTGATTCTTGTAGTTGCATTACAAAACTTATTACAAACTAATAATCCTTGTTCCAAAGTTCTTGCACCAGATCTGTGAGGGAATTGGGCGAACTGGAAGATGTGGACGTTGCTGCAAGAAATATTCTAAGTTAGTAAGATAGACAAACATAGGTAGATCAGTTCCATGTTATGATAAAGTAAATCAGTTGAGGAAAATTAGACTTGTACCATTGAAACCAAAAGCAAAGTACGGAATTCAAAATCTTGAAAACAAAGAATTTAAATACTAATAAGAGGACATTAGAAATATGGCTGACTTATATTTAAGGTCATTCCAGTTTATTTTTTCTGGAAAAGGTACTGTTTTTGGATATTCAAGATATTCGACAGCTTCTGAGGTTTTAGAACAATAATTTCACTAGTCTATGTTCAGCAGACTTCAGGGATTTCTCAAGAATACGTTTTCTATCAGAGTTGACAAAACCCTTAATCCTGATCTGACGTTTTTAAAGCAAAGGTAAACAGAAAAAGGATATCATCCATATGCATCTTTTCTCATTCCATGTCCAAACAAATGAAGCTAAAATATGTAATCTCACAAAACCATATAATAAGGCTAACAATCAATTCCTTACAATTTCCATCTAGGGAGTATAACAATTAATAACTAGAGTTGAAAGTTAAACTCAAGCACTATGTCTTGGCCCATATGATGTCATTTATATCAAAGGAAGGCCTTCTTCATCTAGATGTTTTTGAAGCCTCGGCCTATGACATGGATAAGTAACAATTTCAGGTTATCAATCCTCTTTTGAGATTCACCTGATGGCTGATGCATTTAGCCTAATAGCTTGTTGATCTAATAGAGTTCAGCCAAAAAATTGAAAAATGTTGGGAGAAGAAATATCGTTTTAGTAGATATCAGAACAAGAGAGCAACATGTATATATGGCACTACGAGTATCTCGGAAGCAAGAACCAATTTGAGAAAAAATGAATTCTGATAGATATGTAAATTCTGGAAGAAACAGGAAAACTGAGACTAGCAACATATGTATCAATTTGGCTGATATTATGATTTCTGGAAAAGAATAACCTAGTTAATAGAATAGACTATTCATCAGGTGTGTTTTGCAGTTAACAACTTCAACATACAAAGTCTATCAACATATAAATTTTATAAAATGGAAATTTTATATCTGGACATTTTAGCTTCATCGATTCCAATGCAGTAATTTGTGCATAGTGAATGCAGAAACAGGAGTTTCTCGCTCGATGTTTATCCAATACAAGCATAGGTAATTCAGCTATTGGAAAGTAAAGTTGAAAGATTTCTTGATTGAAGGTGATCCATTAGTAAAACAAGTCATCAACAAGCTAAAGAGGATTATGTAAACAAGGTTGATAAAGCTTCTAACCATAAGAAAGCTTCACGGAGAAAATAATTTTAATGAATAATCTTCCTGCAACTGCTGAGTTAAGTCTACATAAGCGATCAATATCCACTGACAATAACTGCAACTATCTACAGAAGCAAGCCTCTATGAGCACAAAATGTCATATTGAGGCAAAGGGTCTATCCATGAGAGGTAGAACTGCTAGATGGAATGGACCAATACATCAATGTCATTCTTCCATTTCCAACCAAAAAACTTTTGAATCATTTTCTACTCCTTAAGATGACTACAAAAAGAAAAATTACTGAGCTCTCATGCGGTTTTGAATGAGTCCATGTACATATTATTTTCTTTTGTTTCCAATTAGATAACCACCAATGTTATACAGCATTTACAGTTGGATATAAAGACTATGTTTCTCACATTTGAATACTTTGGGTAATACAAGAAGAAAGATCATGCAATACACAACCGAGAGAGAGCAAACTTCCAAAACTTCTCATTTCTTTTTCATCACAGTCACGAGTTAGTAGATATTTTAACTTAATTTGATCTTGAAATAAAGTAGAAATATCTGAGCGCTAAAATATCCGTCCCATTTGCCCTCTTTTGCTCCTTTCCTTTACGGTAATCAAAGAAAAATGCAGCCTTGGACTCCAGTCTCGCCAGCCAAAACAACGTCATATTCGAGTCACTAACCCATTAAACGAATAAAACCTTATTACACCTCGATGAACACCAGACTTTGAGAAAAGCAACCATTTGAGCAGCAAAATACAAGAAAAACATGATACGAATAAAACTGGAAAAACAAAGCACAAAACTCAAGCCCTAAATTTCCTTAAAAATCCGAACTTGATCGAAAATAACGCAGGAAACGCCAAAATCCCCAAACACTCAAACCCTCCACAGCAAAACCAATCAGTCAACCGACCAAAATCCCGTAACCCATAAAAACAAATTAATCACAAGCACAAGCGCATATTTTCTACAAGTACCTCGAGCTCGGCAGATTTCATGGCGATGGGAATGCAGATCAAAACGATGCCAGCCATGGCGAATGCGGTATTGCGCTTCCAGTGCTTGGGGCGGCAGTAGGGCCCGCCGTCATACTCCATACTTTCGCCCTGAAATCTCCGCCGTGGGCCCCATCGGCGTGGTGGTGCTCTCCTCCTCCACCCATCTGCTATAGAATTTCTTCTGCTACTATTACTATTACTGGAGATTGCAAATTGCGAAACGAGATGCAAAACCAAAAGATGGATTTGCTCCACTGAACCAAAGAAATACAGCGGTTGATATGAATCGGGTTACCGGATCATTTTGGGCTCTCTGGTTTGGGCCTCCTCAACTTAGATATACCCTTATTGGGCTTGTTGTGAAATATTTGGGCTTTTGATTGGACTTGGATCTTCTGTGGCCCAGAATAATGGATCGTCAAAGCAAACTGGACTTAAATTTATCTTTTCTAGAAAAATTCTCTTCCTTTTTTTTTCATTAAATTTTAGGGATATTTACACTTTCTCCCCTAAAATTTGATATAATTATATATAGACGTTATGGTATAATTATAAAATCAAAAGTTACAATTAAATTTTAACTAATTAAGAAATTTATTTATTAGATGGAAATAAACACCAGGGATATTGGATGTAAGTTTTCAAACCACACAGAATTTATATGTATTACACTAAACTTTAGGGAGGATAATATAGTTGTTCCTAATTTTATTACTGACACAAATTTTAAATGTTTTCTTTTTTATTTCTTTACTTCGCAAAAGAAGATGCAATTTTTTAGGGATAATTACACTCCCCTCCCTTGAGGTATGGTGTAATTAGACCTAAATCTCTCGGGGTTTGAGAAATTACATCTTGCACCCTTGAGGTTTGTTAAAAAAATTGACTAAAAAATTATATTTACCATCGATTGACTTATTACTGACTTATTGCAAGTCAAATAATTTTTTTCAATCTAAAACACCCTTATAACGGTAAAGATATACATCCTCACATACATTAATGCGTGAAGATATAAGGGTAATTTGATTATAAAAATACTTATCTAATTAGCAATAAAACTAGTAATAAATTAGTTAAGAATAAATATAGAATTTTTTTTATTAATATTAACAAATTCAATAAATTTTAATTAACGGAGGGGCTTATTTATTACGTAAGCAAATTATAGGGGTAATATATGTAATTTTTCAAACTACAGCGAGTCTAGGTGTAATTATACCAAACCTTAGGGGAGGGAAGTGTAATTATCCCAAAAATTTTTTATAGAGAATAAAATTGGAGAAGAAAGAGAACATAAAAGATTGGTTTAAATTAAATATTAATGAAATAAATAAATAAATAAATATGGGCCAAATATTAAAGAAAGAAAGAAAAAATGATAAACGGCCTGTGTTTAATTATAGCCATTATATTTTGTCCGCGTGGGACTCATGCGTTGCGTTTCCCTGCGCCTTCTCGCAGGGAAGGTCAGGATAGCTCACTATTTATGGACAATAATCGCCCATCCTACTATATTATCCAACCAATTAAATTTTGGTTATTTTTATGGAAATTTAGCTCTTTATTAGTGGAAAATTCAGTCATCAAAGTAAAAGAAAAAATAAAAGCTACCTGATAGGGGTTAAATAATGTAAAAATCCCCATTTCATTTTACCTTTCAAAAACTAAAAAAATGCCAAATAGAACGAGAATTCGCGTATTTTTCATCGAGTCGGGTGAGTGATAGACCCAAATATCCAAAATATCAACTATTGATGCCGTAACCATCCAAGGGTTATCAAAATGATATGTGACTCCGTATAATTTGTTTCAATTGACCTTTTATAAATATCAGTTAATTAATTTTTCATAAGATATACATGAATTTTATATTCGACCCCGTTATACGCTAAGCAAATTCTGACTTAGACGTTCAGAAATTTACTTAGAAGTCACATTAACAAATATTTATTTGTATTATACACTAATTTATCTTTCAATTCTAAGACCTTGAATGAATTTCACTAGAGTCAGCTCATTATGTCATTTGTAATTTCAACTCCAATCAACTTTTTTGTTTATCTCTGATCTCAATCTGAATCATGACTGATGAATAGTTTACTGCCATACACCCTATTAAAGGTACGCGGCAAAAAAGAAAGAAGAAGTAAAATATCTCTTGGTATATAAAAAAAAAGAGATAATTATACTTCATTCCTGATGTTTGGTATAATTACACATAAATTTTTATGGTTTGAAAAATTATATCTAGCATCTTCGAGGTTTGCTTCCGTCTAACAAATAAGTCCCTCAATTAGTCAAAATTCACCGAATTTGTTGATATTAAAAAAAAAAAAATAAAAATTCTATGCTTACGTCCGATTGACTTATTATTGATTATTGTAAGTTTAATATATATTTTTATGATCAAAATACCCTCATACATTTTCATGCATTAATGCATAAGAAGAAGTATATTTTCACCATTATAAGGGTAATTTAGTTAGAAAAATTATTTGACTTGCAATAAGAAAGAATAAGTCAATCGAGGGTAAATATAAATTTTTATTCAATTTTTTTGTTAATATACTAATAGAGGGATTTATTTGTTAGATAAAAATAAATTTTAGTAGTGTTAGGTGTAATTTATCAACCCATAAGAAATTTATATGTAATTATATCAAACTTTGGAAGAGAGAATGTAATTGTAAAAAAAAAAAAAAAATAGCAGAAAGGTGTTGCTAGTCAATTAGTCCAAAAGGTTTAACACCCTTCCCCACCCCGCCCTCACCCTCACCCTCCCACCCCCGACCCCACCCCATCCACATGATTCTGGCCATCTGAGAGTAGATAAAAATCAGAAACGCCACCCTTGAAAATTCAAGAAATACACCATTTCTCCTCCTACTCTTCCTCGTTCTCGTCAAGAAATCACTTCTTTCTCTCTCTACCAGTCCTTTGCGTCCCTGAAAGAATGGCTGTTCAATTGTGGGAGACCTTAAAAGAATCAATCACAGCATATACAGGGCTCGCGCCAGCTACCTTCTTCACCACTATTGCTGTAGGCCTTGCCCTTTATTACATGGCCGTAAATTATTTCGGTTCTTCTGATGATACCCATCACCGTGGTTCCGGGAGTTTGAGGAGCAGTTGCAGCCTCTTCCTCCTCCTGTTCAGGTTGGTGAGATTACTGATGAGGAGTTGAAACAGTATGATGGTTCTGATCCTAAGAAGCCTTTGCTCATGGCTATCAAGGGTCAGATCTATGATGTCTCCCAGAGCAGGTATAAAGTTTCTGTCTTTGTATGTTTTTGATTGATGGGGTGCCTCTGTTTTTGTCTGTTGAGATATATATAGTTGTTTTTGTGGTAGTGATGAACTTTGGTGGTTGTGAACTAGGTGGGCTGAGATTGAGGTCATGGCTTATGTTTGAATTTTGGTGATATGGGCTTCTGGGAAGGGTAAAGTTTGGACCTTTTTTGTTGATTTTGGTGCTCAGAAATAACTGGAACTTTGAAGTGTTTGTTGGTGCTTTATGGTTTCTGATTTCTGAATGATGTGTGTGTATGTGCTTTTGCACAAAGAGAGGAGGAGTTGGTCTACTTTCCTTTATTCCTTGTTTGGTTCAAGGTTGTTTGTTGAATGTTTCAATGGATGAATAAATTGCTCTACACAGAATCAGGATATGTATGCCTGTATTGGCTTCTGTTTACCGTTTGTCAAATCTATTTCTTTTTTTAAAAATGAACATAGATGATATTATGAATAAGGATTTCCTGGTTCTGTAAATTGGTAATTGTAGGATATTTGATTTAAATTGTTATAGCTTTTTGTCAACCATTTGGAGCAAACCAATAAGCGTATGCTGTCTAAATTATTTTTATTGTGCTTATCTTTTGTGTTTCTTGATTTTCCCTCACTCAAAAGTATTATAGTTATAAGTTGAAAATTTGTTTTCGTGCAATTATACATTTTTTTCATAATATCAGTTGTCACTTGTTCCAGTAATAAAAAACTCAATAAGTGATTAATTTAGCCTACATGGGAAGTGAAGAACATCCTGCCATCTCCAGATGATAGTGGCAGAGTAACTTGGACAACTGTCACATATATGTAGTTATGGACTCCATATGATTATCCCTTGTCGTAATTAATTACCATCCTGAATGCAAATATGAGCTGATAGTTGAGTATAGTTGCTTGCTACAGCATTCAGTAACCCAAAGTGAGTTCAAAATCCGTTCGTCCCATACTCAAGTAGTGTACTCTTTGAGGCTACATACTTTAGCCTTCTGACACTAAGCTAAATGTAATCATCCCCTTTCAAAATATTTCTGTACTTAACCATATTTGTTGTTTGCAGAATGTTTTACGGGCCTGGTGGACCTTACGCCTTGTTTGCTGGAAAGGATGCTAGTCGAGCTCTTGCAAAGATGTCTTTCGAACAAAAAGATCTGAATGGTGATCTCACTGGCCTGGGTGTATTTGAGCTTGAAGCCTTACAAGATTGGGAATACAAGTTCATGAGCAAGTATGTGAAGGTTGGAACTGTGAAGTCCACCGTGCAAGTAAGTGATAGTGCTGCTGAAGGCCAAGCACGCGAGGCTGCTGAAAGTGATGCTGCTAAGCCTGCAGAAGCTGCTGATGGTGATGTCGGAATCCCAGCTGAAGATGGCACATCCGAGAGTGCTGCAAAGGAAGCTGAGGAAACCAAAACAGCTGATGATGCTGAGAAAAAGGAGTGATTTCCAAAGAGCAATGAACTGCCAAGCTGGCTGAGTCATCTGCTGCCTGGTTTGCCTTGTTTTGCATGGAGGATCATACTCAGTGTAGGATAAAAGTTATATATCAAAGCTGGTTAAACATCCCGTTGTTGGATAATGACTTGTTAAGTTGGGGATAACAGTAGTTTTGCTGTCTTTCCCTTGTGAGGAGTGGATGATTCCTGGAGCTCCTTTGTTTTAGTGATTTCATTCATAGACTCTTGTCGACGTATTCTTACTTTCCGAAGCTAATATATGCTTTAGCCATTCATTTTCTTGGCTGAAATATTTCTATTATTTACAGTTAGTCAATTGAGCTGCAGTTTTGAAGCCTTATGTTTTCCAAGCCATAATGAAGAAAACAAAGCCAAATGGGGCCAAATGTCCATGTCCACTATGAAAGATTCCCAAGGATCTGCAGACAAGAAGTTCCAAATCAATGATATTTGGCAAGACATTGCTTTCACTTTCAAGGGCAATTTGTGTTTTTGTACTAGACCAGATGCCCATGGCCCCAATGACAAATAATAATAGAGCACCCAACAAAAATAATAATAATAAATGAATAAACAATTATTTCCATGAATATTCAACAACTTTGTCATCAACTCACTTCTGAACCTTGCTAATAGCCAGTAGCACCACTCCTGGTGGTCAGCGTTCATACTTATGATGTACGTGCGGGGATTTCTAATGCTACCAGTAATTCTCACTCTCGATATGTAAAGAGCCTATGCTTATAGCGTATATGATCAAGTTATGGAGCAATTTTTGCACCAAGATTGCTGATCTGCAGGTATAATTACAAAATTCATGATATTGTCAAAGCATTTTGTGTCTAACTCGAGACAGGCCAACTTACCAACCATGACAGCTTGATAAACGTGGTTGTCCCAGCCCGAACTATTGTCTCATCTCTTAGGTTGCATTTGGACCAACAAAGACAAAAGGCAACGGAAACCTTTCTAGCAAAGCAATTCTTTTTTTTTTCTCTTCTTTTTACCATATAAATGCAGAAGATGTGGTTTTAACTGCATCAGTGAAAGCTGTTCTGTTAAAAAAGTAAATAGAGATCGGCCTCACTGTTAAACAAGTTAAATTTATACACATTTAAGCCTATCACTGAATAGACAAATACAAAAATGTTGCACTTCTTGTTCAAATAAACTCAACTTGGTTTTTTGATCATTTGATACTTTTGCTTTTTGCAATTTCAAATTCTACCATTATGATCTTACATGGCCTTTTTATTTGTAACAGAATTCAGATAGTGAACACAACATTTGATTCTTCGACGGTGAAAAGAGGTCTTAGCTCGTAATCTTTTCGCTTGCAAGGATCATCTGCTTTTATCTCAAGAGACCAGCTTATACGGACATTGCTGATTCTTGCAGAAATGCAAGTAGCTCTACCAGATACAGACACGTACTTAAAAACATACTAGAAAAGATTCTATATTTTCTTACTATATTGAAAATGATTGGCGAAGCATGAATTGAACTGTGATCAATTATCTATCTATACTGATCAAAACAAGCAGATTTCCTTAAGACATCACAACACGAAATCATTTTATTGGATAATCCGAATTCTTATTGTTTACTAGTCAGCTCCAATAAGACAGGTTTCTTGCAATATTTGTTTCTGACTTTTGCTTCGAAATCAACAGGATCCCATTTCCATTATAAGCAGATTTGTCACCTCACTACACCTAACATCTATAATAAAGTTCTTGCTTCTTTTCCATTCAAAAGCATTCGTCTAGATTTCTTTGGTCATTAGATATGAGAATTCTAACTGCTTCCCACTTAATCATATTCATAATTCTTCTGGTATTGGTTCGTGTTTCCAGTTGCAGGCGCATCAGCAGTCCTGCTACGGAAGAATCAGAACTCACAATAAAAGCTAAATTCCTGTCCTTTTATCTTCAGAACTTTGCAACAGTTCCTTACAGTGGGGATCATTTGGAGGACAAGAAGAGCGAAACTCTGCACGTTGTGGCTCGACTGCTTGTCCCTGAGGGCCCTAACCCTCTACACAATTGACTCAGAGGCGAGAATTCAATTTGCTTCCAGGATATGAGAAATTATTGATAGCTTCGTATGTACAAAGCAGGCAAATATAGACTGACTTGCTTCCGTTGTTGGATGCTAAGTGTTGGCATTTGACAATTTTTATTGTTATTCTTGCAGCTAGTTGGCATTTAAGCAGATTTTGTGAACATGAAGTTGTCCCTAGTTCAGCTATAGTTAGAGAACCAAGGATGTCATGATCATTTTCATGTTGTTGAAGTATCATAGTCAACTTTAAGTCCAAATCCGAAAATAGTTTCTACGAATTAGGTTCTTTAAGTGCTAAAATTATGCTGATTGAAATGGTTCTCTCTTTGATAAAACTCTGTAATGCATCTCTTTGTAACGTTCTGTCTGAAAAGATCGATAGAGCAGATGACTATTACACACCGTCGACTTCTTATCTAGCCCTTTCGATAAAATTTTCCCCTCCATGGGGTAAAATGTAATAAAACCCCAAGGATCACGTACTTTTTCAAGGTCGGGTCATTAGAACCAACCCACTTTGATCTAACTCGCATTAGTAACCCGAAATCTGAACGGTAGACTTTCTGATAGCTCAAGGCTTGAGATGCTATTAAGTGGACTAGGCCCGTACGACATGTATACTTATAAATATAACTGTTCTATCGAATTTATGAGATGACATGCTTTATCAATTTCCACCATGTTTAATACTTTGATCGCATCTTACCATCTTGATGTTGTGCCGACTTAAGTATCAGAAAGTCTTAACTATAGACCTTCTAGAAACGACATTTTCTTTTCTCAGTGACCATACATCATTTAGGTAACCATCATCGAGATTAAATCAAACAATCTCAATGAGATAACCACTTTTGATCCGGATTACACTCCGCACGTGATTTCACCTCCTCACCGAAACATAAAAAGGGTGTCTTTTTTTCAGTAATCTTTGCTATTTCCAAAGATTTCTGATCCTCCAGGAGGAGTTCATGTCATAGTACCACTTTTAACTTTGCGAAAAAAAAACCACTTCTCTGCCTCCCATCAAACATATGTAACATAAGTGTAATCGTTCGAGTCATGGTTAGTTCTTCTGGAATCCCTGTCCATTTCTGGTTGCTAATGTCTGGAAAAAGAGATCACTAGGTGCTGTTTGAAACTGGAGAATCAATTCTTGCATAGCTTGCTGCCTATGCACCTATGTTGTACTAAAGCAATAAATAATAAACACATAAACAAGAAAACTTTATCAGTTGGTGGGGTTTAAGTAATTTTTATCTGCTCTGTGTTTTTCTCAAGAAGTGGCTAACCTTTACCATTTAGCGATGTCAAGGAAATCAAGATTCTAAATGCTTTTCCCCATACTTACTTCTGTCCTCTTTTCAGTGCGAAGTTCCAACAATTATAGATGTTTATTAGGAGGTCCCATATAGAACCCACCAAATTTAAGAGCAGTGACTGTGTCAACCCACCCTGTAAAGCAAAATCCCCATAGATGCTCAAAAGAGAAGGCAAAAGAAGAAACTGGACTGCAGATAAAAAGGGGGAAAAGTCAGAAAAAAGTGATTTTGCTTAATTAATAAGATGCTTTAGTGGGCTCAATCTGAAGTTATCAATGGGCATCTTCTCATGGACCCAGCAATTAAACAAAATCTAATTATCTAAGTACTTTGCTGCTTGCACTTTCCCATTGATTGCTTCTTGTACTCAAGAACCTGTTCACAAACTGTTGCTAATAACATGATGATGGTCTCTGGTTAGAGAGAAAAATGATAACTTTACATGAAAAAATTCGATCTTGCTACTCATTTTGATTTGAATTTCAGGCGTTTTCTCCGTTATTTTTTGTGGTTGAAATGTTGGTGGGAAATACCTAACTAGCTAAACCACCACCCACAGCCCATGACAAATTCAGTGCATGTCACATGGGGCATCTGGTCAAAGAGGATAAGATAAAAACCCAACAAAAGAAGAAACCAAAAAACGCTTTAATTGAATTCTTGAAACGTACCGTTCAATATTACTAGATTTTATTCAATCATCTCGGACACGTTTTGGGGTTTTCTCGGAATGCAAACGCAGAAAGTTTGGCAACACGTGGTTGTCAATGCGTTTTGTCCGATTCCCCCCACCATATTACCGCACCCCATTAACTCTTAACACTATTTGTTAACTCTTTTTATTTTCTTTTCTGACCTTTTCTTGCTTTAATCTTCACTCTTCAGTGAGAGAAAGAGTCACGGAACTTGCACTCAGATGGGATTTTAGTGGAGAGTGGAAGCTTATAGTGAAAAGATGTGATTACAGTGTTTGTAGTGTGTGCCTGTATTTTCTTGATTTTCTTCTCTTTTTCTGCGTTCTTGTTTGTGTGGGTTCTAGTTCTGATTTTAGATTAGTGCCCGTCAGAGTGTTTCTTGAAATGGGTTGCGAACACCCGGACTGGTTGCCAGTGGGTTGGAGAGTTAGTGTGAAAGTTCGGAGTTGTGGAAGGAAAGACAAGGTGAATTTGTGAAAAGTGCTCGAATTTCACTGTTTATCTGCTTCGTAATTTTCTTGGCTGCTTATTTTAGTTGGAATATATGTGATCTTATGATAACTATTGTTTAAGAACTTATGGTTGACTGTCGATCTGTGTGCTTTTGTGGATTGTGGTTTTGCATGCTGGTAAATACATCTATTTTGATGTTTGATAACTCAAAATTTTGATGTTTTGACTTGGAAGTGCTCTGATTAGAAATTGAGCTGCTGGGTGATGTATAATATGTTGTGTTTCCGCTTTTGCCTGAATGCTTAAAAATGGAAACAAGAAATATTTTTGAGGTTATGGAAACCTGGAGCAGATTATTGAGATTATGTATAAATGATCTAAGGCTGCACTATTAGGGCTTTGTTTATTCTTTCTGGAATTCAGCTAGAGGTAAAAATTAAGTGGCTGAAACTAAAATCAAAAAATCTTATTCGTTTTGAGTTTAATATGGATTGATGGAAACACAAGAATTATCTCATTGGACCTTGTCGTAGCAAAGCATCTGGAAATCATATTCCTGATGTTAATTTCTTGATTAGACCAACACAATGAGTTTCCTACAATTTTGGGGTTAGTTGGAACAGTGCCCTTCTTACTTTTGAGTCATCTGAGGAAGTTTTGGAGCAACATTGGTTTTGCAATGAAAGTTTTGGACATAAATAATGCGGTTACGCCGTCGTATGAGCCTGATATTAGCACTAACTTGTCTTCAATTCTCTGAATAAGGTGTTACTGTTATTCCGTCCAGGAAAGTTCCATGATCAATTTATAAGTGGAAATTAGTGGTTTTTATGGTAATCTAGTGTGATGGTTTTGATAAAAACGGAGAAGCTACAGACAAATTGAACAATTCACAGTAGGGTTTCTGAGGACATTGAGGGGGTGGGGGAGCGAAAAGGGATGAAGGGATTGTTTGTAGTTCAATTTATTGCTTGTCAAGATGAGAGCAATATTTTAGTTTATGTTTCCTTATAATGACCTGATCTTTTACCTTTTCGGAAGATCTATTGTATGTTCTTTTTGCCCTCTTCTTTTCCGGGCCAACGGGTATCCGGTTCTTGTTAGTTTCTGAAGTGACGAAAACAAATTATTCTTCTTTTCGGTTGTCCTGTATGAAATTGTTTTTTGTATTTTGGTGGTGTAATAAATGCATTCCAAACAAGAAAGCGTTAAACTTGAGATATCTCCTCTCCATTCATTTACAAAATCATATTGTTAGGAACTTTCTTTTAGAAATGGTTCCTGCAGATCTTTCGTCGTTCTAGTTTTGTTACCTTGAATGACGTCTAACTTCTGTTTCTGATTATTCTATGGGTTTGCTCTAGTTTTATGTGAATCCCTCAAATGGCCTCAAATTCAACTCCAAGCCGGAAGTGCTTCGGTACCTCAAATATTCAGCAAAAGGTCGGAAACCCAGGGCGCTGAATAATAAGGTGAATGCCAGCTAGAACGTTGTACAAATGCTTGTAGGAGCCATATTAGTTTAACCTTGACTTCATTACTGCTATTCCTCTAGGACAAATAGTCCAACTGGAAGGATATGCGATACATCTGTCCTTGTGCTTTTCGAGATGTGGGGCCCATATAATGTGGCGGACCCACAATAATCTCACATTATTAAGGGGTATGCCTCTTATATTTTCCTTGCAACAGTGTTCTTGCATTATGAGTGGTTTTTTATTGTTGCAACATTGTAGGTCGAGATCAGAAAGACTGTGGCAGACAAATTGCCTCCTGGATGGATTAAGGAAATCAGAACGACGAAAAAGGGTCGCAAGACCAGGAGAGATCCGGTATTGATTCCTATATTATCTTTATTTTCTCATTTCATTCTGATTCTTACCACATCATTGCTTTTCTACTTTTAGCAGATTGTCTGTCTTCTGAAACTGCTTATTTTTCTACCCACTTTTTGTGCATAATTCATGCATTCTAATTTTGGATCAAAATCTTTATGGATTCTAATTTGTCTGTGATTCATGCAGTATTATATTGATCCTGTTACTGGACGTTACTTCCGCTCTATGCAAGAAGTTTTTCGCTACCTAGAATCTAAGGATTCAGGAAAAGCTGAGTCCAAGCCAGGTAGCAAAGGTCACATCAGTGGGGAGTTGGGAGATCATCCTCAATCTGTCAGTAGGCTTCTCATGTGTTTCATTTCCTTATATGTTTTGTTTTTGTAAATGGACTCCTTAGCTTTGATCAGTATACTGGCAAATCGTGCTTAATGATGTATTTTCTTTTTACGTGCCTTGATATTGTCATAGCTTGGTACATATCAGAGGTTCTCATTTTTGGTGCATCTATTAATGAATTGTTTTATGCAATTTAGATGTGGCATTTTATGTTTATGTTATGGATCCTCTGCATTCTCTAACTTTACTTTTAACTTTGCTTGGTTCATCCCTAGTCATCTGCTGAGGCCAAACGACAGAGGTCGATGGACAAGAAAGCAGAAAAAAATTTAAGTGGGCATGAAAGCGTAAAGTCAGGTGTTGAGCCTATTCTTGGACATTGTATTCCGCTACCTAACATAATAATGCTTTGTAAAGATTTTATTCACCTTGTAGAATAGCTTTATGAATTGTCATTTTTCGTCCTGCTCGTCTCAGCTGATTTGGTGCCTGTGATGGGATGCAATTTGCTTTAGAAGGCTGAAAATAATTGTAACTTTCTCGTTTCTTACAATTGAGCATTAAGTGAACAGAAATGCACATAGACACAGAATAGCCGTTCACTGATTAGAATTTGGTTTTTGCAGTTTGATTTACATTTTGCTATGGCGACTTTCTTGTGAATTATTACATGGTTGACTTTGCAATCTTTCTTTCTTGCAATCAGGAGTAAAACTGGCTGGTGCCTTAAAACCTGCTGCACTGAATATCGTAAACACGCCAGAGGAGGACAATCATTTGGAGCGAAAAGAAGAAGATGATTCTCTAGCTATTGAACTTTCTGATAAGCTACAATTGGTCTACAGAGTGAAACAACATGCAGATAGAATGACAGAAATAAAGAAATTGGCTGACAACAAAGTAGATAAAAGTGCTGATGGGGATCGGAGATTCAAATCAGGTACTGTACCGAGTCTTGGGCATAAATTGTGCACAAAACTGTTTTCCTAACTTGCAGTCCTTTCTGGGTTAATGCCTCTGAATGAATATAATTCACAAAGAGTTGACATGAAGAGGATAACTTGATCAAAGAAACTTCCCCTCGAGTATCATAGTTTTTCTGCTGAACTGATGTATAATATCCTGGTGATGTAAATTACACCTGCAGGATCACAGGTTGGTGCAGAGAAAAAAGTCGATATGCCTGAAGCAAATGTTGCGGAGCAACTAAAGAGAAACTTTGATTCCACGGCTGGGAGCCTTCCAAATACGCTACCACTGGTAAATAGAAAGGAAGACGTGAAATACGGGAGAAGGCAAAGCAAGAGATTGGCTGACAGTAAACTAAAAGATAATATCAGTAATCAGTCGGTAGAATCAGGTGATGAGATGTTCGTTGAGGATTTATCATTGCATTGAACTCCCTGAGATTGTTTCTCGCATGCATTAACTAACCTACTATGGGATTTGTTGTTTGCTTGATGTTCAAACTGAAATTCTGAATGTGAAAAGTTGTTTTGGTGGTTGTGTTTGCAGGCTCGGAAGGTGCTGGGAAGAAAAATGTCGATACGCCAGTGACCAATGGCTTTGAACACAAAGAGAAAGAGAATGGTACTATGGATGAGGAACAAGAACATGAAAGTTTAGCGTGCCAAAATAAGAGAAAAAACTCAAATAGCAAATGGACGAGCGACTTGCCTCGTAGAGCTTCAAAGAGACTTGCTCGTGTAGAAGTTGATCCATCGTTGGAATTGAAAACCAGTGACAAAGCTGGAGCTGAGGCTGCACTATCAGGTGAGCCAGAAGTTAATACCTCCAAAAGTGTTGTTAAAGCTGGACCATCGGATGAGCCAAACATTGATACCACCGGAAAATTCGATAGATGCAACAACCCGAAACAGCTTCCTTCAAAATGCAAAACAGAAAATCCTACTGACCATGAGCAAAAGGAACCAGTTATTCAGAGAAATCTTTCATCACTTAAAGACCATAAAGATGTTGGCGTCGACTGTAAGGAAGAAAACAAGGACGAAAAACATCTCGACTCCGCTTTGAAGAATCTATTGATGGATCCATGCATCGAATTTGCAGTCAAAACTCTCACCGGTGCAATTCCTATCGAAGATGTGAACAAACTCAGCGACAGTCCCGTCTCATCACTAGCTTCACCTAATCAAACTTCATCGTCCTCTTCCATGGTGCCATCTGGCGATATCTGGGCTGATCCTTGCTTTGAATTTGCTGTGAAAATGCTCACCAGTGAAACACCTGCCGAGGATGGTTCACAATGGCGGGTTTCATTCCAGCAGCCTCTCAGCTCATCAGGAGCCGGTGTATGCAACAGCCTAACAGTACCAGAGTTCAGGTTGGATAACGTCTGCCCATCAGTATACTCATCAGTTAGCCAATCGAATGCAGTAAAAATGCCTTACATGAGGCAACAAGGTATGAGAGATTGCCCCCCTCCTCCTCATGGTCGCTCACAGAAATTTGTCGGCCTTCACAACGGCGTTGAAGGGCGAAAGAGGAATTTCATGTAGGAAGTATGGTTGTGTATGACTTAGTCTGTGAAATTGGTTGTATGTATGCAGAAAGTGTGCAATAGAATTTTGAATCATAATTCTGTAATCTTCTGCAGCAGCTGACTGCACTTTCAGGTGCTGTAAAATGCTAATCTAGTGGCAGTACTCTTCTTTTCCCTCTTTGTTGTATATATTGTTCTGTTTTTCTCTCTTTTTCTTCTTTTGAGTATTTATGTTATGTGTGGTGTGGTTTGAAGCACAATGACAAGAAAGAGAAAATAAAATAAAATTTTGATTACTTGAATAATAATGTAAGGGATAATTACAATAATTTATTGAGGTTTAGTGTAATTATGCGTAGACTTTTTTTATATTCAGCATCTTTTATGTTTGTTTCTGTTTAATTAATACACTCTTTCGTTAGTTAAATTTTATCGATTTTGTTGATATTAATAAAAAATAATAATGAAAAATATATATGCATTCCTGATTGAGTTATTAAAATTTAATTCTTATACATCTTTATATGAATTAATTTGAGGGGGTATATTTCTATCTTTATAAGATATTTTGGTCAAAAAAGATTTGTTTTAACTTGAAATAGTCAATTAGAAATAAATATGCATTTTCATTCAACGTTTTTGTTATTATCAACAAATTCAATGAATTTTGATTGATGAGAATCTATTTGTTAAATAGGACCAAGTATTGAATGTAATTTTTTAAACCACAATAAATTTATGTGTAAATATATCAAATCTCAATGGCAGTGCAATTATCCGATAACGATTTGTACTATTTCTGCATTAAATCTATGTTTTCATGTTTAGATAACAAAGTAAATAAAAAAAAAATCCTTGTTGTAAATAAGCTTATTTAACCTCACTATCGATTGATAATTTGATATGATGATAATCACTTTGTGTTTTCTGTAATTTTAAAATTTTACTTTTAATTAATTTAATGATTCCAAATAATTTATTTTTGAAATAATATTATATTCTGGCCACCACGAGTTTAGTTTGATTATGTATTGGGTCTGGACCCCATTTAAAACGATGACGTATCAACACTCCTGAAACAGATAAACTTTTTTGGCGCCAAATCCACTCCCAAGCAACAGGTGTTGCTGCTGCTGATTTCAACACCACCCCAACCCCCCACAGTGATCAAAACCCTAATTTCATAAATTAGCAACACAAGAAGAAAATAGTGGAAATTAATCATAGTTTCATCAATTGAAAACATAAAAAAGAAATGCAGATCAAGGTGAAGTGCAGTTGTGGAGAGGGCAACTGCCCGGAATGGGCGATTGTGGAACTTCAAGGGGTAGTTGAAGCCCAACCCACTTTTGAGAACCGCCTTCAGAACCTCCAGATCGGCGTACTCTGCCGCCCTTCTTCTCAGGTTTTCTGCATTTTGCCTGTATTACCATTTATGGGTGTGTTTCCAATTAACGCAATTTTCTTCCTTTTGTGAAAATTCGCTGGCCTATTCTTACTTTGCGCGTGTGTTTGTGTAGCTAGTGGGTGGATTTTCAGAAAAGTTCACACATTTACTGTTGGGGGATTCATTTTCTGTTTCCTTTTTCTGGGTTTTCAGGAAAATTATACATTTACAGTTGGGTACCATGAGCTGACAGGGACAAAAGTGAGTTTGAAGAAGCCGATTTTAGTGTTGAAGAAGATCAAACTCCGAAAAGAAGAAGAAGAGGAGGAGGATGAAGACGATGTGAATTCTGCAGGGGTAGAATTGGATGTGATTGGAGTTATTCGCCACAAGATTTTGTTCAAAACCAGGCCTAAAGCTCTTATATCCAGTAAGGATACATCTGATGTGTGCAAGAAACTTATCAATCAAGATACCATTTACTTTATATTTGGAAGCATCATTTCACACGTAATGCCATTAGTCTCTCATATAAATGAAAATCAACAGCAGACCTGGGATTTTCAGAGCGCAGATTTCCTAGAAAATTCCATGATGCTAGGTTTATGTGTAACAATCTAAATCCGTAACGTGAAATATAAGGCCATGTGTTTCAAGTGATCTATTGTTGTCTCTCTGATTTGAGATGTTCTAGTAGTATGAATGTGATGGCATGTATGAGATGATAATCAGACTTACCATTATGACTTCTGGTCTTCTTGCATTCTACTTTGAATTGCAAGCTTGCTAATTGTATTGTACATTTTAGCTTAGTAACTGCATCAGTCATGTTTTTTCAGTTCAAGGTTTCATTTTTTTGCTTTTGCTGACAATGACTCGTAGAGTGGGATCTGTGGTTTGACTTTTTGCAGAACCTCAACCTGCTGTCAAGGAAAAAGCCAGTGCACCCATGGTGCTGCACTAATTGTGTCAAGCAGTGTTAGTGATAAACCTGATGGATGTGAACTATAGAATGATCTAATGACAAAGAGTTGGTGATCTGGAGCAATGTTAGAAGTACTAGTGAATCTTATGATTTTTGCCTGAAGGCTGCTGTATAATCATGAACATTGCCAACCTATGTTTCCTTAGTTTATATGTTCAGGATTGAGTTCACATTGTCTTGAATAATGTTTTTTTTAAATTTTAATTCAGAAAAATAATGTGAATGAAAAATTATGTGTTGTACTGTATTTTTATTCAATGGATGGCTTTTAGAGGAGATGTACGAATGAGTAACATAATCCCATTCTCTAGACCAAGGAAAGTTTCCACCATATGATGCATTTCAGGAACAAGTTCCTGAAGTATAACTTGTATCAATGCTAAAACCTAAAGAGCTAAAAATTATTCCTTGCTAATTAGAAAATGGGTGACAAGGTGGTAAAACCAAAGTGAGTTTCAGAAAAAACTTCAACTTTGTTGCGGGAGAACTATTCAATAATATAGGTTCGATATTACATCATATAGCATGAGATTGACCCTTGATTTACGCACAACAATACACGGAAGGTGTGGTGGTATGTATACAATATCAGTTCTAAAAACACTAGATCCAGCACGAAGCCTCAACGTTTCAGTTCTCTTACTCCTCTCCATAGCATCTACCAGCCAGTTTACACTTTCTTTTATACCCAGCCTGCAACAAAATTTCAAATTGATCACGTCACTTATGTTGGACCTTGTGATGAGGGTGGGATCCCCTGAAACCCAAACAACTTATTAAATTGTCACAAAACTAGATAAATTAAAATCCATCTGTTTACCCATCAAAAGCTGAAACAGCTTTAAATGCATAAACTCTCTCATCCAATGTCTTGAGGCCCAGATATTGAGCAAGTTCATCAATTGATACAGCTTGTTCGCGATCCTGTGGAGTACACAATACACTCATTTAATTGAATTGTAAACGAAATTTGTTTGTTAGATCCATCTTCTTTCTTTGTCACAGTATTCCTATATTTTAATTGATAAAATTAATGAAACAAATGGACAGCAAAATTTCACACAATAGGATGATATCTTAAAAGCTGATCAGCAGCGATGACAGGATAACTATATAAAAGTACTTGGTCTGAGAAAGATGCAGAGGGAGAAGCCTATCAGCAGCAAATCATAACTGGCTGAGTTATCCTAGAATCCTATCATATTACACTGATAGTATTCAGGAAATGAAATTGAGATTCATGTTCCTCAATGAACATCTATTCTGGGCAATCCTTAAGTGGGACAGAAGCAATAGTTACCTGCTTGTTTGCTAATATCAGCAGTGGAGCTCCTTGCAAATCCTCATGCCGTAAAACCTTGTCTGCAAACCAGAGAGAAAATCGGGGTGCCATCAGAACATAACTAGCAAATATACTGAGAAACTATTCGCAATGACAAGTATTATTGCCCAGAATGTTTACCAAGTGCAGATTTTGAATCTTCAAAACGGGACGGACAAGCGGCATCAACTACATAAATCACAGCATGTGCCTCTTCGTAATATTTTTCCCAGATGGAGCGAAGACCAAGCTGTTGAAAATTAAGTCTTGCATCAGTATAAATTTCTCATAATGAAATAAACAGAACCATGAAATCCACGGTCAAATATGAAATATAAATTGAAAATTATGAATTTGTCAAGGTCACAGGATTTTATGCAGTTATGCAGACCAATTAGCAAAGAAGTCCAGAGCACATTCCAAACCTGACCTCCCAGGTCCCAGAATACAAGTTTTGTATTAGACACTTCAACACGACCAATATTGAGCCCTACAGTTGGAACTATTCGGTCTGGAGGAAGGCCTTCCAAGTTCGAGTACTGTGCCTTCAACTTCTCCAGCATTGTCTGCAATTCATGTTTGAACTAGCTTAAAACAAAGATTTGGCACTAAAAGAATTTTGTTTGACTTTCATTATAGATAAGGAGATGTGTCTCCTGCTTCTAGTTATCTATCATCATGTATCAGATTGATTCCATCAAATTATGGATCTAACAAGTAGCTGGAGATAAGCAAAAGAATGAAGTGCATGTATCAGAGTAGACTAGTTGAGAATAATACTGTTTTTCCAGCCTTGTCAATTCCAAGAATAAGAACATGAAACTCCATTTTGCTGAACATGTACTTCCATAGTCCATAAAACAGTGAAAACATCTGCGACTATTCCGGTTCTATACTTCTATGAAGCCTGTTGTCAGTAAAAACTCGGAACTCGATTCCACACTCTGCAATTGTAGAATGCAAAAGGATATAAAATACATCAGTAGTAGAAAGAAAGATAAGACAGAATTATAAATGGCCTAGTTGAAAGTAAATTATAAATGAATCCAGATGCCCAAGGAGCAAAACTGTAGATTCACCCTTTACATCATGAACCATGTTTTTTCTTTATTTTTTCAAGAAACCGTGATCCAGATTATCCGGTACTCATTGACTGAGAGTAAACCAAAACAAAAACTCACTGCCTCTTAAGAAAACTTAAATCAATAAAAAGAAGAAATTCTCCTACAGTCCCCAATGATCAAGATCTCAACTTTCTCACACCCAAAACAAATCCACGCATGATCCAACCAATTCCCCAGAAAAAAAAGGAACGCAACTCATAATTGCACTGAATTCAGTCACTTACAAAAACATAAAAAATCAAAACACCAAGATCAAGAACTGGAGAAAAATTTAAAATGGAATTTACTACAGCATAAATCAAAATCACGCAATTTCATAATTCAGAGACGAACAAACAAAATTCTCGGAATGCATTGGGAAATCGAAAAAGAGAAACATACTGGTGTGTGTCGTAGGGCAGTGGTAAAAGTGAATTGAAGAGCTCCACAAAGAGGAGTATGCGTTTTTCTGTCTTCAGCTTTCACTACTCAGATTTGTTTCCCCCAATTTTTCTCGTTTACGAGGCGGATGCCTATAGTGCCCCTTCGAGACGGGTCGGGTCACGCCCCTCCGAAGTCCGGAACCCACATGGTCTAGCCCGATCCATTAGAATATAAAGCCCATATACATTTTTCTAAATTTAAATAGCTCATATTTGAATAATAATTTGTATGGGTAATAATTAATTCATAAGTAAGAGCTCCTATTTTTTTTTTCTAAATTATTGGCAGCCAATTAAATTGAACAAAAAATAAATTATTTAAAAATAAATAATATAGTGTGAACGTAAATCTACCCAATCAAGTTCATTATCGGGGATCGAGTAGAGTTTTTCTATTTTTTTTTAAATTCTTTAGTCAATATCAATAATTAGATTAAATATGTGTCTCGTTAAAAAATTATTATTAACTTCAATATTGACATTTAATGAAAAACTTAATATTACATGTTTCTTTTTTTGGGACATTTACACTCCATATTCCTGATTTAGTGTAATTATACGTAAATCCCCTATAATTTGATAAATTACATCTAGTACCTTTGAAGTTTGTTTTCGTCTAACAAATAAGTTCTTCGGTTAGTCAAACTTCACCGAATTTATTGATATTAATAAAAAAAAGTTAGAGAAAAATATATATTTATCCTTGGTAGACTTATTACTGATTTATTGCATGTCAGATAAAATTTTTTGTAATCAAATTACCCATACGTCTTCACGCATTAATCCATGTGAGAAGGTATATCTTCATTGTTACAAAAGTAGTTTAGTAAAAAAAAATTATTTGACCTGTAATAAGTCAGTCGAGGATAAATATAATTTTTTTTAATAATATCAGCAAATTCAGAAACTTTGACTAGCGGTGTGACTTATTTATTAAATGGACGCAAACTTCAAAAGTGTAGATGTAATTTCTCAAAAACTAAGAGGTTTTAGGTGTAATTACACCAAATTTTAGGAAAAGTGAGTGTAATTATCATATTTCTTAATGTAACTTTTAGAGCCCATATAAATATTTATGGATATTAATCCAAATTCTAATTTAAAAAAAAAAAAAGTATTCTAAATCTGGATCTAGATAGTTCAATAAAACCGGACCGCACCCGCAAAAGACTCCCGGTGTAGTCGTCATTTGTTTCGGACCCTGGGGGCATTTACGGAAACCAAATAAAAGCCGCGAAGAACAAAATAAAGCTCATAATTTATTGTTTTCTTTGGTTACCAGAAGCTCCCGAGGAGGAGTAAAAGCGCTGAGGAAGAAAGTCCGTCATTTCTTCATCAAGGTAGAAACTTTTTCTCCTTTGTTCTGAATTAATTTTTGGTCTTTTGATCTAATGGTTTTTGGCTTTTCTATATTGTGGGTTTTGACGTCGTATTTCCATTTGAATTCTGACGTCATGGCCCGAAAAGATTGCATTTTCCGGGCCTTGAATTGTATTTTTCGGTTGAATTTTGTTGAGTGGTTTAATCTATCGGTTTATGAATATTCTTTAGAATAATGATTTAATTCTTGTTTTGGCGAGGGCTTTTTGTGTTTGTTCCGTTTTTGCTGCTGTCTTTTGACAGTTGTTCAGTTCGATTTGAGGAGAATCTTGGTTCTTGAATTTCGATGGTGAAATTGACAGGAAGACGTTCAAGGATGGTAAAACATTGATCAAAGCATGAATAGTGTTCTTTTATGGACATTATGCAAAATTTGTTATTTTCTTTGTAGATGTCATCTCAGGATTGACACTTTGATGTAATGAGTGTATGTGTTTTCTTGTTACAGAGTAGTCGGCCTACATTCCGATTCTGAGTGTGGTCTGGGGATACGGAGGATTATCAGATGGCTGATATGAAGAAGTAATTTCTTTATTATTCTATGTTATGGCCTTTTGTATACTTTGTTTTATATGTAACATTTTATTTTGTCTTTAGTCGGTCTTACACGTAATTAGGACTTGACATGGAATGCCATTCAAAATTGGATTGATTTCTAATTCTTTATTGTTTCTCTTGCATGTCAGAAAAAGGCTTCATATGATGTCTTAGATCTAGTATGGTGGCTGGAAACCTTACCTTAGCAAATCCACATGTGATTGAGTAACCTGTCGCAGATAACACTAAAGTATTTTGCTGACATCTTACTGTAAAGCATGGTGGTTTCCTGGTTCCGTGTAATTTGTTGTATTGAATTTCATAGGAGTATATGTAATTGACATATCGTAGTGTTAGTCAAGATGAGGTCTCATAGTCTTTCTTATGTGCACAAGTTTTGGTAACAACGAACTGTTTGTCGAGGTGAAGTTTTAACTCCTCGCTGAAATTATACTAATGCTGGCAATTTATAGAGGTGCCAGGGGAAGAGTGAAATGGGATGAAGATAATTTGGGGGAAATCGAGGCAACTAAACCTGTGAGGCAGAAAATAACGGAACCGAAGACACCTTATCACCCAATGATTGATGACGACGGTATGCATGGGCTTCTTTTACATTTGCATGTATCTTATTTGTGATTTTGATATAGGTTCATTTCCTCCAATAATGCTTTAGAACTTTGATTTTTGTCATGATTTATATTTGTTTGGTTCATGTTTGGAAATATGATTGTTGAAGTTACTACCTTGATAAGATGGTTCAATCACTTTTATGTGGCTTGTTTGGATATGTTTTATGCTGGCTTGTGAACCTAATTAAATTCTTGGTCATGCGCTGGGTCAAATCTGAGCTGATCTTGCATTCTAAGAGTGACCTTAGTTCCCGTTCATCATTCTGGTTGGTGCCTGCCCTGTTGGTTTCTCTCTATTCGGGTATTGACTTGTTGTTTGCAGGAAAAGTTTCCCTTTCTGTTTTTACTTTTTTCAGTTTCTGGTTGGGGCCCTGCGTCATGAACATGTAAATAGATCTTTCTATTAAACAATGCTCAATTTCTCTAAGAGGTTGTGTTCTGGATGTCGAGAGAGTTGGCTCTTACCTCTTTTTTGGTTCTTTTGTGCTGCAATTCCTTCACCTAAGGTCCCATCCTGCAACTAGTAGGTTCACCAATTATTTTATGGGGAATGGGGCAAGGGCCATATTTTACGAGACCACATAAAAATTTCTCTGTAGTGATATCATGATAGATTTTTTCTGATATAAGAATGGTGCATGTTGAGAGTTTAACTAGTTTCTGCGAATGCTACGTGCACTTTTTCAGTAAAGTTTAACTAGTTGTTGAAACTATTGAAAAACATGTGTGATACTGTTAACTCTACTGGTTTCTTTTGATGAATGTAGGATCATTATCTCCTATTAGAAGTGGAAATTTCGAAGATGGTTTGGAGGACGCAATGCATGCAGAAGCCATCCGTTCAGCATTGAATGATGTAGCTTCCTCCAGCAAAACTAACTCGCATCAATCTGGCTGGAGCACATCTGAAGATGAGGCAGATGCTATGGAACAAGATGGAGAAGGTCTGCATTGTTTATTTTCAGTCTTAACTGTTATTTGTCCTTTGACGTATGAAGCCTGGTTGTCAAAACGGCATCCATTTTTCTACTATTTTATGGTTTAACCAAATGGATAGCTTAATGCTTTGAAGGTTTCTCCGTTTCTGTTATTTGCTTTCATTGCCTTAAATTATTAGTTTAAGAGAGGGAGATAAATTCCGAATATGTGTTACCCTGTTCTTAATTTTGTTCCTAGTTGGTATAGTTATTTACTCATTTATACATCATCTCCTATGATTCTAGTATCTGCTAACAGCATGTGATGTCAATAGTAATGATACCCCGATAACATTAAGAGAGAGAGAGGGAGAGAGATATACCAACCTGGGAAGATAACCCATATTCTCACTCATTTCCTAATGCAAACCTATCAGGCTCCGACTTTGAGAGACGCAGGAGCTTTAGGGAGCACAGGAAAGCTCACTACGACGAGTTTCGCAAGGTCAAAGAACTTCTGCGCCAGGGCTCCTTTCTTGAAGATGAGTCTGATGAGGAGACAAAGGCCAATGGTAAGAAAGACAGGCAATGTGTTTCATCGTCGTCCATAACTGATAGTGTCGAAGACATCAGCATTGAGAAACCCTCAAAGCCAGCAAATGGATCTTAAATCTTATGCCACATCATTATACCGTGCCTTTCTGTTGCCGTCTTCACTGTGGTTTTGTAGCCATACTTGCCACTCTTTCAGTTTTTGCGACTTGTACATAGACATCTGAACGGGCCATTAACCTTTGATAACAGAACCTTTCTCAATCTGTTTCTTGAACTCTAGTTTTTGCAGTGCTTGTTCAATAAAACAGTGTTCTTGAGGCGTCCTGTTCATGATGCAATCGGTGCCAAGGTTCTTTTATATTACTAGCTATCGAGTCTTATATGATTTATAGTTTTGCTCGAGTGATAAGGTTAAAACACCAACATTCTGGTTTCTGACACGACTTTCTTATGTTTATCTGCGTTTGATTAGCTGATGATATTTGTCCGGAAATTATTATTACAGTCCACGAAATGTTTTTTTTCTTTTCTGATATATGCTCTCGATGTTATTTGGTGTACGATCTACGGCAAATAACTTCAGGAATCACACTAGAACAAATAAACAACAGAAAACACTGTCTTTTTGCAAATTTTATTTAATGAAAATATGTATATATATATATATATATATATATATCGATATTATTATGAATAATATTTAATAATAATACATTTTATTGTGCCACAACATAGCATTTATTGATAATAGCGAAACATGTATAGCAACAATTTCGACCTAATAACAATAGTATTTTATTTTTAGGGTTAAAAATACTTTGCATGCATGAATTATGCATAAAGTATATTTACACCCCTGAATTATAAAATGTAACAGAGTGGCTCCTCATGATATACACTAATTTTTTATAACGAAAATGCGCTTATTATTTACATTCCTAAAATATTTCTATTACAATCATTCTCTTAAATATAATCTGAATTATTATAAATTTGTATTTAAAATAAACACTACCTAAAATTTATAACTTCTATATTGAGTATAGAATCTGTATAAACTTCGTAAATTTAGAGTTTTTATATTTTTTTACACAACTGAAAAAAAAAATACATAACTTTCACATGTCTTGTTATATATATTGGACTTTTTTAAAAATAAATTATCAATACAAATTAAAAAATTACATCGAAATATATATATATATATATATATATTGTAAAATCTGTGAATCTATAATATAATTAGTATATAGTATTCTATATTTTTTTTAAGTAATGATATGATATATTTTTATTATGTGGACATGTAATTGAATAAAAATTATAAGTTATATAACATGCTATTTTCATAATATTATATGCATTATGTATTGACACATATTTGCATGTACTTTTTAACATAATATATTTACTTTGTAAAATATATTTGCATATATTGAGCTTATAAATATTTTTTGGGTTCCATAATATATAAAAAGTTATGATTTATAAATATTATTTTTAAAATAAAATGTGAGTAAAATTTTAAATCACTAAAAATAGTTTGGGGTAGATATTTTAATAAAATATATTTTAGGAAATAGAATAAAAAAATATAGGGTAAGTGAGAAGGGCATTTTTATCTTATCAATATCAAATTATTTTGTTGGGAGTACTTTTGCTATTTTTCATATTTTAGATATATAAATGAGATAAAATGCATAGTTCAGAATACAAATTACATTCGACCCTTATTTTTATTGAAATTGTCACCATACATATATCCCAACTACACTAGTAATAATTTATGCATAGTTTTTTCCCCCACTAGTTAGTGATAATCTTTCTAAGATTTTTATCATTAATAAAATTATAAAGAGTATTAATGTAAAAATATCATCACTTAAACTATAGTAACATTAAAAAAATTCATTTTTCAAAAATACAATGTGTCATGTCCATCTGATTGTATACGTACAAGTACTGCACATCATGGTGATTAGTGCATTATGTATAAAATTAGAGATGTTTATCATTAATGTTATTTTAGTTGTTTTGCCCCTGATCCGAGTCTCGAGTTAGGGCTGTAAATAGTTCCAGTCGAACCAATTCGAAAACATCATTGTTCAAAGTTGTATAAAATTATTATCAAGCTTGAAAATTTGCGCTTGAATTTGACTTGATTATTAATATAATAGAGCTCAAACGAGCTTTAATTGCACCCAAACATGAATCAAGATCGAGTAATTTGATATTTTTAAATATATTTATTATGTTTGCAGTAATTGAATCGAGTTCGAACTCAAAAACTTACCGTACAAGGATTTTACTCAAGTTTTCTTTATCAGATTTAAAAAATTAAATTTATGCGCACTTTTATCAATGGATTGCAAGTTAATAATTTGATTCTTTTATCAGCCCTATTCCGATACTCTAATTATGAGGGGGTAAGCATAACATCCAATCTAACTAATGTGCAACAAGATTTTGATCAATCCAAACAAGAAACTTTCATGTGAGATGTTGAAGATCAGTCCATATCAACCAATAGTTTGATGATCAACGGACTAGATTTGATTTCTTTAAATTATTATATATGTTCCTACACAACTATAATTCACAAGTAATAATTGAAAACTATATTTATTGGCTATAGAACTAGACATGCTGTCTGTATAGCCATATAGGACTAATAATATGTATATATATTTAGAATAAATTATAACTACTTTTTTAAAAATTTAGCATAATTATTAATACTTTTTTTATTATTTTAAAAAATTATAAATATTTCATAATTTAACGTCTGTCTAACAATGAGTCCATTCTGTTAACCTCCGTTAGGTTTTTGTTCGATTTTTATGATGAACTAAATAAAAATGCCTTTTTGAATTATAAATATATACTTTTCAGAATTTTCTAAAATATTTTTATATATTGAATAATATTCTACGGATTATTTTATTTTACCCACCTTTAAATTTTTGTTTTTTCCTTATATTTTTTCAAATACTTTTGTTATGATTTAATAATTTTCAACAGAATAAAATAATAATGCTCATGTCACCATCCAGTGGCTATATAATTATTCATCATTTGAGGGGGGTTTTTGTAAGTTTATAAATAATAAGGAGATATTCGTAATTATATCAAACTTTAGAGGAGGTAGCACTGATTTATTCTTATATAAATTACAAAGATCAACCACAAATGATGATGACAATTAACAACCATATATCATCAACGCCGTTGTTGTAAATGTTGTGTTTTAAACTACCTCTTCAACTACCCGGCATGAATAGATTAAATAACCAACCACATACACATATCGAATGGCGACACGTGTCCGTATACGAAATTGTCTCGATAAATATTTACCATTTAATTAAAAAAAAAAAGAATTGCAATGATATCTCAAAATTTACGTCCACACATGTTTTCAATCCATAAGAACGGATTTATATCTGAATAGAGTACTCTCACTGCAAGTTTATTGATAGTGGATTAAAATCGTGGTAAATAATTATAATTAATTATAATTAAATAAAAATCTATTCAAAATCATAAATTATTTACTATGAAAATTATTTTTGCACTGGTTATAAGCTGAAGCAAATGTTTTTTCCATGATTTTTAGTCATCACAAATGTTTCAATCGTACTAAAAAAATCACGGTCTATAATATTCCGCTGTCATATTCGATGATTATTTACTGCGACTATTTCTTTTTAGCAATGATAGTTAATCTTGGTTAAGTGTTAGATTTTTTCAAGTGCCCTGTGAAGTAATTTATAGTCTGCGGAACCTGTTTTGGCCATACGAAAGAAATTGTATCTATTCCCTCAAAAAAGAAAAAAGAAAAAAAATAGGAAGTAAGATAATAGTAATACTAATAATCAAGGCATACACAATTAATACACTAATTAATAGTGAGGAGAACAATTAATACACTAATTAATAATGAAGAGAACAATTAATACACTAATATTAATTTCCTTAATTAGGGGGTGTTACAACTTACAAGGGATACATGATCATCAAGATCATCTTTCTCAATTATCATCATCTTTATCTTTATTGTCTCTCTTGTTCTGAAATTGTGGGACCACCTGAAAATCAATGAGAAATTAAATAATTATGAAGGTTTTTTAATTAATTTGGAACCAATCTTATAAGTCCAAATAAAATAGAATAATTTATATATAGTTGCATGTGACCTAATTTAAAAGGATATATAGTGAGTGAGACAAACCTGATCCTGTGAAGATTTTTGGCATGATAAAATTCTGGTCTTTTTCTCTGTCCTCCCACTTGACCCAACAATATCTACAATATTTTAATTCAAAAAAAAAAAATAATATTTAATTGTAATTTTATTCAAGAAATTTACATTTAAATACCCTACGTAAGTATATTTCTTTTGTTTTGTTTTTTGGTACACTTTACAAAAATTAGAGCTTGGATTTTATTTATTTTAATTTAATTTATCAGCGCTGTGTGATTCTCTCCATCAAACCAACTAAGATCTTCTAACCTTACGAAGAAAAAAGATTAGGGATAATTACACTTATACCCCCAATCTATAGTTTATTTACATAAATCACCATTGTTCTTTGCATAATTACATTACTATCCTTGACAGTCAAAAAATAGGGATAGTTTGTGTAATGATGCTGACATTTTTAGGGGGGTGTGTAATTTTTCAAAAAGTAAGCGATAGTTTGTGTAAGTGATAAAGATATTTTGATGGATGTATGTATAATTATCTAAAATATATGGATGATTTGTGTAAATCGACCACAGATCAAGGAGTATAAATATAATTATCCCAAAAGATCAACGTAAATTACATTGACATCCATAGACTCTCTACCATAGCAAAATTACAAGTACTATCACTTAAGGGTGCTTGTATAAATTTTTGTCGCTGACTATGGAGTGTACATATAATTACAACTATAACTTTAAGAAGTATAATTGTAATCTTATAAAATCGAAAGAATTTGTGTACATGAACCTTTAAATTACAGAATTTAAATTAATGAATGTCGATGTAATTTATCTAAAAACTTAACCTATGATCACTTTCTTCCACAATCCCTTCACTTGTGAAAATAGCCCTAAATTAATCATATTTGTCCTCAACATAATATTTGGTTAAATGTTTGCGATCGGCGTCAAACGTGATATTCTATAAATGAAAAAAAAAATTGCCCTACTTGGACAAATTTCAAATAATTTTATAAGTGCATACATGCGAATTTACCTGAGGCGGAGTGCCTACGCCGTCTTTCCTTGCACAAATCCTCGGTGGAGTCCGAGGTGTCGGGTAAATATCGGTCGAGAGGGGGAAGTCGACCGTTACTTTCGAACATGGTGTGAACAAAGGAAGCCTCCATAGAGTTCAAGAAATGTACGTGCCTCTCGTTTGTCCAATGCCAACTTGATCCCCTACCTTTCTGGCTGTTTTCAGCCATCATCAGTGGCTGTCGCCGCCGCTGACTGGTGGTCGCCGGTGGAATACTGCGGAGGGGCTGTGTGTTTTTTGTTGGGTTGAGATTCGGGTGCTCCCAGGTTTTATACTGTGACTTGGAGGAGGTGGCTGTTTCGGTCTGTCTTTAACAGAAAAGTTTCGGCCTGTTCCAACTACTAATGGTGCGCGAGAGTATTATTGCCCGGTACTCTCCCTACCTTGCTGACGCGTGCATGCACTGCTTTGCTTTTTTTTTTCTTTTTTCCCCCTTATTCTATTTCTTATGTTAAAAAAGGAAAAAAAATGTTATTGTTATGATGTTTGTTTTTAGGTTAAATTGGATTTTGAAAAATAATAATTATGATAATAAAAAATTAAAATATTTATATGTATATTATATTTAATTTTCACTGTTATTAAATAAAATATTTTTATAATAAAATTCGATTTGTATCAACAGATAAACTCTTTAATACTTACTTTTTTTAAAAATACTTAACAATTATAATCACTAAAATTTTTATAAATAAGTTAGAAATATATGAAATTGGAGTGGATTGTTTTTCGTGTGTATATTTTAAAATATAAATTCAATTTTTATTTCAAACGAATATGAGAAATCCTCTTTCTAAATTTTATTTTAAAAAAAGGAGTAAATTATAGCTACTTTTCGTGAATTTGGTATAATTATAAATACTTCTCGTTATTTGAAAAAATTACTCTTAAATAAAAATAATAATTATGTAGTCGTAGAAGAAGACATGGACATTACTATATCAACTTTGTTAAAATTCTTTTTAAAAAAGAATATTTGAAAAAATATAAAATTAACTTAGGGTGGCTAAAAGCAAATATTTTTGTAGAAATATTAATTCATAAAAATATTTTAAAAATATATTAAATATTAATTTATAATTAAAAAAGTCATTTAATCAGCGCCCCTTAATAAAATTCAATATCTATGTTAAATTCATTCCAAAGCAAATCCAAAATGAAGAAGTGCAGGAGCGTGAGGAACAGTAATGAAGTGGTGCGAGTAGGGGAAGAGGAGGGAGGAGGTGAAAATATCTGAGGGTCGAGAGATGACGATTGACGGGAGGTGAGATATTTTGTTGGGGCGTGTGACTCATGGAATAATTCCTCCTCAGGATATGGAAGAAATTTTAAGTACAATTTCCCCTTTTTTTCTTTTTGCTTCTACCACCAAAATAAAAATCTAACACCCTTTATTGAGGAGAGATGGAGATCGTCCTTAATTACCCTTAATTCCTGATTATGATTTTTTTTTAAATTTATTTATTTATTATTCCGATAAATCAAGATATTTTATATAAACTAGTGATCACATCACCCAGCTCGATGTGTGGGTAATTAAATTTTTATTATATTTATTTAATTAAAAATAAAATAAATAATTGATCGGAAGTGATAAGATAAATTAATGTTAAAATATGTATGAATAAAAGTGTTATTAATAAACTTAATTAATAAAAATTGTGGTAATTTGTGTAAGAAATAATTAAATATAATTGAGGTGGGGGTATTATGGAGAATTCACATTTTAACGCGATTATGGTGATTAGTCTAGGAGTCTCCTCTTAATATAGATAAAATGTAGTTATTAAATATTGATTTTGTGATATTAAGCTTTTTGATACTTGGATTTTAGGAGATTTTTACCTTTTGAAAGTTGAATTATCACTGCATAAAAAAATAAATTTGAAAGATTACTCAAGTAAAAATAGGATATAACAAATGTATTTAAATTAATAATGAAATTTGCATTACTAACATATAATAAGATCAATCATCTTACTTTATCAAAACTCTATGAACACTTATTTATAAAATAAGATTTGATATAATTATAAGTTTTAAAAATATTGTAAAAAATGTATGAGCTTATATATTTTTTAAAATAAATATAGCAACACCCTCTAAATCTCTGTATGCTAAAAGATTGATAGTACCTTAAAAAGGACATAAGCTGACTAATATCTTCATAGAAAATTCTACATGTCAAAATATATACGTATCGTCGTATCCACGTAGTTATATCATTTACATTCTAAGACTTCTTAATTAACAGTAATCCTAGTTGATCATCGGGCCTAATCAAATTAGGTAGAATACGACCCCCCCCCCACACACAAAGCTATATCCAGCTTTGTAATTATTCTAACTCTCTATCAACTGTTGTAGTTTAATGATTAAGATCGAATATTGTTAATGTGGATTTGAATCTTGTCGAAATATTTGATAAGACTAAATGTAAATTCTGACATATATATTGATTTTTATGTAATTAGATGATCGTATTGAGAAATTCTCATAAATGTTACCCTACAATTGATTTGTACTTGGAATATCTTGAAATAGAAAAGTTGGGTGAAAACAGGGACCTAATTAGCAATATTTTGATAAGGACATAGCATTGCAGAGATGCCCACTTTCAGAAAACTTGGGACATTCCTTAATTTTTTAGTATAAAAGTTGCCAACTTATAAGCCAATGCATGAGCAAAAAGTCCACAGGAAAATGACAAGAAAAAATTAGGATAAGATTCCCAAATGGACTGCCAAAAACACTACTCCAATGTCTGTATTTGTTTTTTTTATTTTGGGGTTATTTTATTCATCTTAATTTCTTTTTGGGTTCTTTTTTCAAATTATTATGTACTCTTTTAAAAATATTTTTTTAAACTGATATCGCGTGAATATTAACGAACACAAAAGAAAGAAAATATTAATTATTTTTATATTTATTTAATTATAAAGAGAATAAATACAATCATCGATATACAACAAACTTTGGACTGACTTAAAATTATCCTCGATCAATATAAAGCGCAACCTCTTGCATGGGCCAAAGGAGGTAGTCATTTATTAAAGGAAAGTATTGTCTTTTTACTATTATCTTGCCCCTTGGCCTTTGGATCGCATTAAATATGATAACTTTTTGAAGGGTAGTGGTGTAATTTCCCCAAGTCACTTATTAATTGTGACTTTGATCTATGCTTTTTAGTGATGTTTAATTGTCGAGAACCATGTCGTGTAATAACAGTGGGGTGATTTATATTGATTATTAAATGATAAATTTCCAAATTTAACTTACTTGATTTTCTTTCATATCATTAATCTTTATTATTTATGTATATTTAGGTACTTTGTGGATTTGAGTCAATGCCCGGTTTTCTAAAATGAGGAAAAGATTTATTTTAGAGAAAGCAAAACCAGAATAATTAATTAATTTCAATTTACTCCGTCAATGAAAATATAAAATGTTGCGGAAAGAATGAAATTCTCTTTTTTAATTATTAAGACTTATAAAAAGACAGAGAAGAATTTTCATACAAAAAGTCAGTCAAGAAATCATGACAAGCCCAAAGGACACCTGCTTTTCCTCGGCAGGGTAGCCGTAAATGCACGGGCTTTTGGGCTATGAACTCATCCAACTACATTAATTTTCCCAAAATTTACTTGCCATTTTTCTCACTTCTCAAGGCGGATATGTCTGATCGGGTCGTTGGAACCTAAATGGAAGCGAAAAATAACCTGAAATTAATATAAATATGTTAGAGGTGTCGGGATAATTCCCAACAAAGACACTTTCATATCAAGCTACTGATGATTTTACAATCACAGTAAAAAAAGTATGACAGTAGTCTGACAATAAACACATATCTAAAAATAGTTATAATATCTTATTTATAATTAGCACCTAATATACGATCTACACGGAATGCTCCAAAATGGTGCCAAGTGTTCTTAATCCTAAAGTTTTGATTGCCGACTGCAGGGTTTGATCAAATCAAACTAGTTTGACTCAAGTTTAAAATACGCGAACGCTATTCACTTAAAAGGATTTCTTCGAAGTGGGGCCGGGTCAAAATAGTAATTCGGCCTACATCAATGCCAAATTAATAAAATTCTCTCAGCAATGAAGCAAAAATTCTTGTGATAATAACTTCTAAGACTGTACCTTGGCAGTCCTGATCTAAGTCCAGTCTATTAAAATGGGGCCAATTTCAAGTTCAAGACATGTTATTTAATAAGGGATGATTAGCAATTTACCCTCATGTAATCTTATAAATGAGCAAATTATTCCTCTATACAAATAAAATAATAATTTACCTCATGTGATTTCTAAAATGAAGCAATAAAATAAGGTAAAAATTCGCTTCATTTTTTTAAAATATAGGAAGGTAAATTATTGGATTTTAGAAAATATGAAAAGGTAAATTGCTATTTTATTTTTCACAAGGAGGGTAATTGCCTATTTCCTGTATCACAGGTAGGTAATTTACAATTTGCCCTTTTTTAATAAGTCCCACTAGCTTCAACTTTCAAGATCATCACCAACTTAACAATATAACAAATCTGTCGAAATACCCTAAAACTATATTTGGATGAAAGAATTTGGATTTGAATAAAATAATTTCAAATGGTATCACAAAAAAGAAATATTTCATCTGAATTTAATGAAACATAGTTCTAAATAACAAGTAAAAGTTCAAAATTCTTTTAGTATGAAATTACCCAAACAAATTTAAATTTCCATACAAGCACTAAAAATTCTTACCAAATTTAAATTTATTCGAATCAGATCAATTATAAAATCAATATAATAACACTTCTTACATAATTGATCATTTTTCTTGAATTATACACCAAACACACGCAGTTTGTATTCTTACAAGGGCACCAAGTCACTTTCCCTGTGGGCGGACCATGATTGTACTCTTGTGGGTTGTGGATAAAGTGTGGGATAAGCCGACATGTGTAGCCATGATCGGATTTGGGATTGGGGGACCGTAATGCGGTGGTGTTTGGATGAGAATAATTTCGCGCCCTAGCTTTTTTCAACCACAGATACAACTGAACTGCTCCTGCATGTCCTTGTGCATCTCACCATATAACTACATTCAATCACGGACATCTTTCTTCCCTCCACCCCAGCCAATGTAGATTTTTTCTCCAACAATGTCACATTGTCTGTTTCTTTCCTCCGTCCACACCACAAAATATTATATGTTTTGATTATTTGTCTCTTATTTGATATTTTATTTTATATATTGATATAGTTTGCGACTCGATCGATGTTTTATTGCGTGAGTCACTAATCATTTTACCCATGTAAGAGCTTCATAGCTATTTTCCTGAAAAGGCCACTCACTCGGGGAAGCAAGTCTTGGAGTTTATTAATCATTCAAGCCCATCGTTTATAATCAATGTGAGACGCTGACTACATCATCTGCTCTAGCTACGTAGGGGACTTATGGTTTTGACCTGAGAAGGCCCTCGTTAGGAAGAAAAATCATTGAAACTTATAAGCCACTCAAATTTCTCGTCTGCTATCAATTCAAAACAGTTGCCTACATCATATATATTTGTTCAATTTTTTTTTTTTTTTCAACCACTTCGAACTCAGCATGTAATAATTTATTATTTGGCCCTATTTATTTTGATTATTCATTTAAATAGTTGATAGAATAAATCATAAGTCTAATAAATGTACAATAAAAAAGCCAGGAATTAATTGTAGAACGTTTACAGTAAATTAGTAGCAGTCAATACTCCAAACTCGGCATCAAACCCCGACGTAGATGGCCTATTACCAACTTATGCAGGTTCTTAGTAAAATTGTAAGTATTAAGCTGTCTTTTCAAACACTCAAACTTTTAAAAGAAAAATCACTTTTATTTTTTTCCAAATATTTCTAATTTTTATAATTGTTTAACTTACATTTTTTTTTTTCTACAACTTATTTCCACTAAAAAATAAATGTTAATGCAAACACCCTTGAAATGGAGTATGAATATTTTTGTGTATGTGTTATCCAATGCTTGTGGTTCATATGGACTCTCTGTAAGTCTGGTTTGACCTTAAATATTTTGTATATGATTATTTGTTAAATTATTTTAAAATAATTAACTTTGACTAATGAGTTTTATTAAAAATATGGTATGTAGAAATAGATTTACATAATTATGTTTTAATCTATAATTCTATGTAGATATACTGTGGTTTAAAAAATTATATCTAGTGTTCCTAAAATTTATTTGTCTGATGAATAAGTTCCTTTATTAGTCCAAATTTACCAAATTTAATGATATTAACAAAAATATCGGATAAAAATCCATATTTATCCTCGGTCGACTTGATACTGATTTTTTTTATAGGTCAAATAAATCATTTTTATGATCAAAATTTTGCTATACGTCTTCATATATTAATGCATTTGAGAAGTTATATCTTCACCGTTATAAGAATAGTTTAGTTATAAATGTTTGTATGAGGGTAGGGTATTGATTTTTATTTAGTTGTTTCTTTAATATCAACAAAATTAAATAAATTTTGACTAATTAAGAAATATATTTATTAAACAGTAGCAAACTTATATGTAATTTTTTAAATTATAGGAGTTTACATATAATTAAATTAAATTTTAGAGGATGGGAGTATAATTATCCCTAATAAATAAATACATGAAAAATTCTTATGAAATTTCCATTTTCTAGATGGTTTCTAGTTTCTTGTCAAAAAGTTAAGGGCTGGACAAGTTGTACTTGTTGCTAAATGTTTCGCACTTTTCAATTAAAAAATAAAATAAAATTGTTCTATCAATATTTGAATATATTTTATCTGTAATGGTACAAAGTCATGCAGAGTAAATTATATCGAATTACGTTAGGTTTAATTACACAAATATTTTAATTTTTTTATAAATTATAAATACATTTTATAAAATTATAGTTATAATTACAAATACACCCCTTATTCAAAAATAAAATTTTACAAGTAGACTCCTGAAATAAGTCACATCAACAACCCCTGAGAATTTAGGGATGTGTTTATAATCTCGTAAAAAAGGCAAAGATTATTTATGTAATTGGACAAAATCACATAAGATGTCAGTGAAATTTACCTTTTATTTAAATCTTAGATACTCTGACAAATATTTCTACGAAAATCATTTAATTGGTCACATTCAAGAAAAAAATAACAAATTTGATTGGTTTAAAGCATCAAATAAAGAACAATAAATTATATAACGAGTATAATTGAATTTATTATTATTGTACAAGTAGTTGAGCTCCAATCTGACCAAATCAAATATGTGTAAAATTTTCCATATATGTGATTGGTAAAAGTCTAATTGCCATAACTCGTTCAAACAAGTAAATACGAAATTACAAAATAAATATATGTTATACGTAATCCATGAAATCTATTTAAATCATATTATAGTAATTCAGTTTATTTGGAGTCAAGATTTTTATTTACTAGAACTTTGATTAATTTATATAACCAATTCATATGAATAAGCCAAAACCAATTAAGAAAACATTAATGGGTAAGTTATAACAATTTTTTTTTAATTTGACATAATTATAAATGCTTTTTCGTTATCTAAAAAACTATGAATACTTCATGAATTTAATGGTCGTCTAACAACTATTCTAATCTAATATAATTCATTAGGTTTTGTCACTTTTGTGGATTATGAATTATGGTTTTATTTATTTATTTAAAAAAATGGACTATATGGATAATTTTTAAATAAGTTTTCAAAATTTCCCATCCACTTGGTCTGAATTTTTATAATTTTTTAGTATTTTTTAAAAAAAAATATAAAGGAAAAGCAAAGTTGACAATTCCAAACTTCCATTGTAGGATTACATAATTTCATCAAATATTAAGAGAATGTTTATAATTATTAAAACAACGAGAGAGTATTTATAAGGGATAATTACACTCCCATCTCCTGAGATTTGGTGTAATTACACGTAGACCCCTTATGATTTGTGAAATTATATCTAGCACCCCTGAGGTTTGTTGTCACCAATAAATTAGTCTCTCTATTAGTCAAAATTCATCAAATTTGCTGATATTAACAAAAAAGTTGAAACAAAATCTATATTTACCCCCAATTGACTTATTGCAAATCAAATAAATCTTCTTATGATCAAATTACTCTCATATATTTTTTTATGATCAGATTATCCTCGTATGTTTTCACACGTTAATGCATATGATGAGGTATATCTTCACCGTTATACGTGTAGTTTAGTCCAAAAAATTTATTTGACTTACAAAAAGTCAGTAATAAGTCAATCAATGGTATATATCGATTTTCATTCAGTTTTTCTGTTAGTATCAGCAAATTTAGTGAATTTTTATTTATGAAGGTACTAATTTGTTAGATGAAAGCAAATCTCAGAGGTGCTAGGTGCTAGGTGCTAGGTGCTAGGTGCTAGATGTAATTTTCCAAATTATAGGGAATCTACGTGTAATTATATCAAATTTTAAAAAAAATAATATAATCATCCCTATTTATAATTATGTCAAAATACATAAGAGTTAAATATAATTTATCCAAATAAATAAAAGAAAAACCTCCATCATTAGTGCCCTAATCGAATTATGAAAATTCTTCATAATAATAAAATTCAAATCATTTATAACACCTCCTTCAAATGATAAGGCTAAAATCTCATAATTGTTTTCATAAAATACTGTTGAATTTCAAATGCTCTTCATCTGGATACATTTAAAACTATTTTCCTGAAATTCAAATAAGTGGATCCAAGCATAATATAAATATATATTTTAATTTGAAATTATTAACATAGTTATCATTTTTTAGTATTATTCCCTAAAATTACAAAAATTAAATAACAAAAAAATGGTTGATATCTCCCTTCTTGATTCAGTCAAACCTTCAAAAGGAAAAGGGATATAGATTCTCTAGCTAGATATTTCTCTCGTGAAATAAAATAAAATAAAATAAAAATTATTGGGGTTGATTTATTATTATAAGGTTAATGTTAAAATAAATAATTAATTAATTAATAAAATAATTTGACTAAGAAACACGTCTTAGAATTTTCCACGCCACACTAATTCCAATTCCTCCAGAGTTAATTGAGCTGTGTGGCTGTCTCCAATGTGCTACCGCCACGTCTCTCTACCCCACCGAAACTTCTCGTTCTTTCCCTTCCCTTTCACTTTTATTCTCTTTTCCTCTATTTTCTTTCTATTCCGTCTCCAACTTTTCCCTTTCCAATCCCTTTCTCTCTCTTCATGTATTTATTCACAACCAGAACCTTCTAGAATTACCATTCATCCTTTCTCTCTCTCTCTCTCTCTCTCTCAACAATTAGATCTGTGCTGCGAATTTTCAACTGAATTAACGTCTGTAAGTTATGATTTTCTGGTTTTTCTACTTCTGTTTGATGTTTTTTGTTGTTTTGGTTTATTGAGATTGCTGGTTTTCGGTGGGTGAGGTGAATCAGGAGCTATGGCTCCGCCGCCGGTGGATCGGAACGGTGGAGGTGAATCGACTGCCGGAGATACACCGAGGACGCTTCCGACGCCGTTTTTGACCAAAACTTATCAGCTGGTGGATGACCATGCCATCGATGACGTCATCTCATGGAACGAGGACGGATCTACTTTTATCGTTTGGAATCCGACGGAGTTTGCCAGAGATTTGCTGCCAAAGTATTTCAAGCACAATAATTTCTCGAGTTTTGTTAGACAACTCAATACCTACGTAAGTTTCTATAATCAAGTTTATTTTTTTAATTCTTGAGTAAATTTTGATTTTCGGTTATAGATTGAGTTGTTTTGTTGAACTTTTAGGGATTTAGGAAGGTTGTGCCTGATCGGTGGGAGTTCTCGAATGAATGCTTTCGAAGAGGTGAGAAAAAGCTTTTGTGCGATATTCAGCGCCGGAAAATCGTGGCGGTGTCATCGGCCGTGGTGGCGACGCCGTCTGCAGCGGTTGCTGTGCAACCGTCTCCGGCAGCGCCGCCGCGGACGGTGTCTCCGTCGGACTCAGGTGAGGAGCAAGTAATTTCCTCCTCCAATTCCCCACCCACCGTCCGGGAGTTCAGCGGCAGCACAGCGGAGCTGATTGGAGAAAACGAGAGGCTGAGAAAAGAAAACGTGCAGCTCAATAAAGAGTTGAGCCAAATGAAAAGTTTATGTAACAATATTTACGCTTTGATGTCAAATTACGCCAGCAACAACAAAAATAACGGCAGCAACGATCATCAAGGGCATAGCTGTAAATTATACTTGGCGGAAAACGTGGTGAAGCCGTTGGATCTACTACCAATGACGAGATTTTGCGAAGAGATGCAAACCGCCGTGGTCGCGGCGGCGGCGGCTGCGAGCGGCGGAGAAGAAAGTCACATCAGATCGGCGGCGGAGGAAATAAGCGCGAGATTGTTCGGGGTGCCCATAGGTATGAAACGCGGGAGGGAAGGGGAGGGTAGCTCGGCAGACCATGAGATGGATTTGCAGCTACAGCAGCCGGGTGGGGATGTTAAACCCGAGCCGTTGGATCAAGAAAACAGCGGAACTGACCAGGAAACATCGTGGTTAAAACGGAGCAACTCGAGGAATCAGAGGGTGTGCAATTGATGTAGGCGATGGGTGGAAGGATGGGGATTAATGTAGAGGATTAGATCCGGTAGAATAAGATAAGATTAGTGTAGAAGGGTCTGTGATGTACGAGGAGAGGCACGTGTGAAAAGGTTCACGGGCACGTGCCTCGGTAACCTTTTGCAAAGTAAGTACCACCCGATCAGGAAGGTTCTCTCAGTCCTTTATTCTGAATTATTATAATTTCATTTATTTTAGTTTCTGCATAAGGAGGGAGCCATTTATACTATCTTACTACTACATATGTTAGGTACGTTGCTTTTTGTGATAACTATGTACTAAGAATGGATATATATATATATAAATGTCATGGATCTGCTTTTTTATGTGTTGGCGGACTGTGTTTGGATCACTTCTTGTAAAGTTTTCTCCTTGTTTCTTTATTGGGATAATTACAACCTTAAGAGTAAGGCCGTGTTGAAAAATGATATTTAATACTTGATGTTTGCTTCCGTTTCCAATAAAGAGATTTGTGCATCAGTTAAAATTTATCAAATATGTTATTTAAAATTATGGGAGCGTAATTCATCATATCTTAAAGAGGAGCGTAATTTCAACTTATGGGATTTGGAGCTTTTATTGTTATTCAATGCTTAATTAATTTATGGTTTCGATGTTTTGTTAGAGTGTAATTATTGGTAAACTAGGTTGTCCTAATAAGTTTTGCAATAATTAATTTTATTTATTTATTTATTTTTATTAGAAATATTTTTTATTTATAATTTATATTTGCAGGTTATACGGAAAAATGCACATATTAATTTTTTCTACAACTCTTAGTTTAAATTTATTTTTAAACATTCTTATTTTCTGCTAAAAATTAAATTTATAACATTTTTACAATCTATTATGCATGTGTCTGGTTCTTTAATTTATTTTATTTTTCCTTCCACAAAATATATTTTATTGAAATGCTATGGTAGTTATTTTATCTTATTTTCTATCATAAAGTTCTCTATCACCTTTGCCTTACAGTCAGCATTCAAAGTTTTTTTTTTAAACCTAAATTATATATATTATATTATTATATCAATATTTTAATAAATTGAATTATATACTAATATTCGATTTACTCTATTTGGAATTTCATATTAGTTAAGATTCCGTTTTTCAAATTGCATAATGATTTTAATTTTTGCCTTTAATAAGAACCTTCACATGCATTGTCCTACCAATAAAAAATTTGACTGTCCCATAAAGAATAAATTGAGAGATGTTTGGCTGGATTTATTTAAAATATTTTATTAATTTGCATATTTTACAAAATATTATAAAATTTATAAAAAGATTAGATTTTATTTTTCGAAAACAAGTTTCCATGTTTGGATAAGATATGATCGTTGATCATAGAAAACATTAGTAATAACCATTCTGAAATAAATTAATATGATTAAAAATTAAAAGTGTTTTTTAAAATTTTAAAAATAAGTTAAAATTTCTCGTCTCGTTTTAAAGAGATGCTTTATAATTTAAGCCTTCCCTTAAAACATGGTCTTTTGCGTATTGAATTCCACTTATTATAAAAAAACAAAACTAATACCAACCAACTTTAACAATCATCTAATAAAAGCTTCACCATTCTCTCAAAATATTGTGATTATTAGCATACTCACTAATAAATGTCCACCTTAAAGTCGCATCAGACTGAGTTAAAATGCTACTTTTTAAAGTATTATTAAGATAAGACATCTGGGCTCTTTTTTACGTACATTCACTACACATATTTTTCATCAATACATTCTTCTTAGACTATCTCTAACACTTATTTACGTGAATATTTTTATTTACTACTTTCTTTGCCTACATCACATATTTATCAGTTTACATGCCACACCACATTATGAGTTGCTAAGCCACTATGCCTATTTAAACCACCATAATGCGGCTCAAATTTCTTTCAGATAATTCATACTATATATTCATGCAAGCATTGGCAACTTATTATCTTATAAGCTTTAAATATAACTGTTTTTGGTACCCGGTATTGGAAAAAAACTTATACATCCTAATTGAACGCTCCTAATGACTTGTTTTCTGACATTCATGACAAGGTAGCTCCATCTCATTCGCCCTTAGTCCATAACATTTTACCTCCGGTATTTAGTCTGATTACAAAAAGTAACAACTGTCTCGAATTGATAATAACCTACATCCAGGATTTCCTCTTCTTTCGCCTTTGCCAATGGTCATTAGCTAAGCTATCTTTTGCACTATCAGGATTCATTACCCATTCCTATACTCTCTGACACGAAAAGGCTATCATTGCTCAGTTATAAAGCAGCGATCGCAACACACATACATACGTCGCTAAAAGACTGCCGCATGTAGCAACGGCATATAATATATCTTCACCTATAGTATCACGGAAGTTATTGCTCACATAGCCCGACCATACACCTGAATTTTCTAGTCCTCTACACGACTTGACTACCATCAAGAAATACATAGATGTATTCAACTACACATTGAGCCGCTACTTAAGCTACCTAGCGCATTTGTAATGAGATGTTTATGTAAGTGATATGTCCACTTTAGCCAAACATAACTTTTATAAGTATTTACTAAGGTTATATCAAAATAAAATTTAATATATTACGAAATTAAGTCATTTAATGAATAGTGGCCACAACGAGCATTGCTAATTTAAAAATAACAGCACACACAACAAATTACCTTAGTCTAGACAATCCACTTAACAGAGCTAATACTGGGACTATAAGAATGCGACGATACCTCATGACCTGTATATCATGCTTATATATATTGTGATCATAGCAGACTCTTCACATAGAATGCTAGGCTTAGGCGATCCTACCACTCATATGAATCGCTCATGCTAGCTTGTGGCGATTCTATATCATGGTGTGAATCGTATAAAATTTATAGACGTGTTTCTCTAATTTTTATAATGGCTGCTGATATATCATTAGCACTCAGACGTCACATCTTTATGGTTCTTCTGTTTATCTTTATGTCTGCAAATATTTCCAGACAATTAAAGATGATTAAAGCTTTATGTAAATCATTCCGATTCTGGAAATCTTAAGATAGCTATAAATACTTCGCGACTTAAACCAACTGACTTAAAGTGCAATTACATGCCGCTCATCATATCGTCATACATCAATCGCATATTCCACGCTGTAAGCCTGCCCCCGTAATCGTTTAAATGCGAAAAATAGCAGAACTAGAATATTGAACTAACTTTGCTACCAAGACAAGAGTACACTAGCGAAACCACATATTATAACATAGTGCATTATATGCTGTTAATTACTGGGCTAAGCTCTACAATCTTCACCAATCTTGACATGTTAGAAATAGATTTGGCTCCCCTACCTGCATCGCCCGGTTCTGGGCCACACTCAAAATTGAACTATTGTGTCCTCATTTTATTAACACACACAGATTGAGACAACTTCAAGTGAAAATGCGTCTTTCTAAACTTATTCACTATAGATTAAGCATAGACGATCTTGCTCTGTTGCTCTCTAGCTACCCAGACACCCAAATTGCATGCTCGTCTGTGTACTACATCACATATTCAAACTTCAACCAACAAGTCATAACAATTCATTATTGCTCACTCAAACTGCTTAACACATAATCAGTACAATTGACAAGTGACGACTCTCAATCTGTCTCAATCAACGATCAATCATTTTAAGCGACCAAAATAGTATCCCTGGCGCTGCATGTCAGCAACTACAACAGTTGTAATTTATGCTTGAATATGCATTGTAAATTCAGTAGCATTAATCTGTTGCTATATGAGTGAACCAACTTCGAGCTATGCCAACACCCTGAGTGCAAAACCATTTCAAATGTTACAAGTAGACTTATTCGTTGATTATGATCCGATGCACAAATGAAAAAAACTTAGCTGTCTTGCACTTGCATTCAGCAATTCATACACAGTTTATATCATCTGGCGCCTATTAATATTAAAAATGAATAACACCGGCACAAAGCTCCTAATCAGCAAAGAATCCCGTTGTTCAGATGTGTACTCATTTCATTTGATCCCCATCTACTATGAATATGCAGCGACAATAGAGCTATACGGTAGACGTCATTTGCGTCTTAGCAGGTTTTCGATAATACAGCTGCAAGAAATGGGGACCTAAGCCCAATTCTGAAGTGTCTGAGAAAGCTACTTTCATCTGTTTTGAGTCTTGCAGTCTGGTTAGAATTGTAAGGATCTATAGCTCCGTCGACGAGCATGACCGTTCTGATTTTCCCGATGAACACTCCATCCGGACTAAGTTACGCCCTCCCAAATGCTCTTTGGGAAGTCGAGGTACCTGTTGGCTCCTTCCCCATGTTAACAGTTCGTAAGCAGATGGAAATCACCAACGAACTGTAGGACGTCCCCGCCTGGTTGTGGGAATTCCAGCTCTGCCATGATTTTCGCGGTGGAGTACCGCCGGGAAAGTTGCCAGCAATATCCAGTACTGACACTGAGTCTCCACAGGCACTGATGGCAGTCTCCTGCTAGCCCGAAATTCCGAGCAACCTCTGGACTACAAAGTCACTCAGGATTGAAGTACCCGGAACCAATGTGCCTGGCGTCTTCTTGATTATCGCTCCGCTACCTGTAATATGTGGCAAATGAATACCCATATTGGAAAGAAGCTAAGCCCACCGCTGCGAAAGCCCTATAGCGTCCACCAAGCAAGAACAGCATTGCTCTTATGAGGATAATCGCTGTAGTGTCCCTATCCACACCCATCAAGAAGTCCAGTTGCGGATTTTCCTTTCACCCAATGAGTATAGCTACCCATTAGTGCCCCAGAAACATGCTAACTCCATAGACGGAGCACCATTCTTCGCTCACTTAAGCAAGCGCAGTATGCCAGAAAGCACAAGGAACAGATTCTGCTGTTTCCACTTTGCCTAAGAGTTTCCATCTCTGCTAAAAACTCCCGCTTTGACCCTGTGTATTTGGACTCTGACTCAGGCATCCCTTTACGTGCAAACTTATTTTTGTTCCATCAGGGGAGCAGAGTACGCTTTGATACGATATCGTGTCATCCGAAAGCCTCCAACCAATCCACCAATTTCTGTAATTAGCTTGACAAAGGATAAACTTGTCACGTATAGCCCTCAAGTTGAATGATTCAACGACCAAGTGAACTCAATTTTGCAAAAGAGAGGAGGTATGGTTCTGCTCTAAACTCCTAGCAATGTGTACATGCACCTTTAAGTCGAGCTGTTCCTTCGACCCCATGCCTGCTATCCCATACAACACGCAGCCCAATAGAGATTATTTATTCATCTGAGCTATTCAACTTAGCCTGTCCGCCAAAACGATCCGCTTTCAGGCGGATTTTTTCTTGCCCCGAGCTTCTTATTAGGCCCAGAAGCAACTTCAGGCACACTATGATCAATGGAAAGAGCTTTGTCAGGAATACTTAATTTTGCCATATCGCCACCGGATCCGTCAGATAATGCAGATCCAAGACCATATTTTCTCAGCAAGTTACGGTCTGATATTCTGTCCACAAGCTCTTCAGGAGGGGCCAATTGCCCCTAATCCTTTAACAAAAATTCCACCCACACAACTTATCAAACACTACGTGTTCTCTTCTTGATTCTCATTACGATATACCAACCAAGCATACTCATTTTGTCAAAAATAGGTTCTCCTTATAGCAATTGCCCCAGTATAACCCTCAATGGAAATTGGATAACTCCTCTCAAAAACTGCTCTTCTACTGCTAAGACTCCCTCCCAGAAGAACAGCAAACAAAGAATATGAGATAAAGAGCTGACACCAACAAAATCCGACCTCAAGGAATATTTTATCATCACATTGCAAGTCATGATGTCCCGTCCAGAGTAGACATCAAGGAAATAGACTCGCGACCTAGTTCTTGTGATCTTAACCAGAAAGTATTTTGGTCCGAAAAATGACATCCTCATAAGAGAGCACTTCAGGGGAACTTACCCCACCTGTACAAACCTATTAAGATTTCCAAGAAACCCCTCCTTATAACCCGATGAAGAGAAATTTCACCCCCCTGTACAATCATCCATATGGAGGACACAATCTTGCGCATGCGCGCCAAGGAAAGATCCGGTGCAGATTAAGTAATCAAAAGTTACCCCCAAGTAAGAGACAGGAAATTCTGCTTAAATTCAAAATACCACATAAATATTTCAATCGGACCATCTTTCCCAAACATCAACTTGACATTAAGAGGAAACGGTACCGATCAAAGAAAATTCTCTGAAAAAAGAGACGAACCCATCATAATAAATATGACGCCGAAGGAGAAGGCCCAATTCAAAACTATTTTAATGCTGTTGCACACGACATAAAGCAGAGGTTCCAGCCCATCCCAGAGAATTGATTTAAACCATCTCCAAACGATTATGTCCGCAATGGGAACTTCAGGAAATAGCTAACAGGCCCAGCAGATTATTCTAGTATTTGTGCTTAACTGAATTATAAGAAACTTCAAGTCCCAAGTGAGAGGTTAAGCCATTGCAAGATACCAAAACTGGAGGGGAATTGAAACCAGAGATAACAATTAATTAGAAGACTCATTAAGCTTTCACCCAAGCCATTTAACCCGCACCAGAGCTTTCAGTGATTTGTGCCTGTGAGCTATGATTGTTATCCCAGATACAGTCCCGTAAGTTTATAGATGAAATCACCAAAATTCAGGGGGAATACTACCTAGTAGCAAAATTCCTCGACAATTAAAAGGTCGTTGAGATCCGATAAGCTTGCCAATGAACCTTGGTAATCTCCCCGTTAAGCAAAAATGTATGAGCCAGGAATAAGGATAACCCACCACAGGAGAAAACCACACCAGACTCCCCTCAGATCCCTGCAATCGATATCAGAAACCAGTCAAATCATTTGCTGCCGATAAGGGTTCAACTAGACTCCATGATTTTGAAACATAACTAAGAGTCAGTGAATAAAACAGATACCCTGTTGAAGAACACTACTTGAAACCATTTATTGAAGGAAAGAATAACCTCAATCAATATCAGACACGAAGGAACAGGGCCACCTATTATAAGAAAGAAACAAGAAGCCTAACTCAGCAAAACATGCACCACACGAAAATCAAGGGCAAGTCATTCTGAATGGAACTACTTGAGACTGAGTAGAATCCCCAAACTTCTCAAATGTTTGTTGAGAGCAGTGCCAGTTCCAAGGCTCAGTTGAGAAAGTACCGCGTATCATAGAAAATGAATTTCAAGTTCAACAACAAGACAGAAGAAACAACTCAGTGCTTCCAATCTTCTTGAACGTGGAATCCCTACCGGTTATATATAATCTGATTATTAGAGAGCAACGATGCATTCAATCCAAAAAAGAAGCACAGCATTTTCCAATCTCCACAGAGGAACAGATGAGGCGACCTACTAAAACCTGGTATGCTGGCGACAGCAATAAAAAACTCCCAATTCCAATCTTAGATGAGCTCCCAAAGGCTCAATGCAGGACCATATAAGGGTGGACCCCTGTTCCACCACCCCAGTTGTGGGAATCCACTCAATGAACCATTAACAGGGACAGAGCGTTATTCAGCAAGATAATTCAATCTAGTTGACCAACTAGTTAATTCCAACAATTACTGATTATCACCACAAAGCACACAGGCCCATGTGTCAATTTCGTACAAGAATTTTCATACAAATTTACTGCCCTACATACCTCATCCTTAGTGGAAGGAAAAGGATTGTGACCCATGTAAATTAAGCTTCAAACCTCTAGACAAGAGTGAAGAAACAGCACTTTACGCACGCTTAAAAAGCTCTTCTAGAATCATCACCAGTAAGCAAAATTACCTACCCAAAACTGATGGCATTGTGACTCTATCATTGGAGCAATTCCCAATTTCAGGTAGGAATGTGCTGCTTAGGAAGAATCGGATTGTTCGAAAGCAACTATGCGCAAGATCAAACCTGGCGTCCATATTATCCTAATAGCATAATCTCGAAGGGGCATAATGACCCTGAGTGCTGGTATGTATCCACTTTTGTTCAGCTGAAATAGATGTTAAGTCACAACTGACAACTGAGAGCAAGGAGATATATCCCCCAATACTAGAAGAACGGACCGAACAAGAACACACAAAAGCAGAAGGGAGTATGCCGGAAAATAGCAAGAATAGCTCCTCAGCAGAAAACTCCCGCGAAAAGATAATTGAAGGAAAGCAGCAAGACTTTCAAGTTTCTGCATTTCCCAATCTCGGATGGGATGCTTCCATTAAGCTCGGCATAAACAAGATTCAATATGGTCAAGTTCTGCATTTCTCCAACAATTTTTGGGATTGAACCACTGCAATGGGTTGTTAGAAAGGTCGAGTTTGCTCAAAGATTTCAGCTTCGAGAACGTTTCAGGTAACGGGCCATTGAACAAACAAGTAGGCGAAGAAAATATTTCAAGATTTGAAAGCTGGCCAATCTCCGGAGGAAACACTCCTGAGAAATGGTTGTCGCCAATGTAAAGCTCGTTGAGGGACGTGAGTTTTCCGATCTCCGGCGATATTTTTCCAGAAAGAGAGTTGTTTGAAACGTCAAATGAAGACAAAGATTGAAGCTTCGTAAAGAGATTATAAGGCAAGGAACCAGTCAGGAAATTTTTCCCAAGAGCAAAATCTGGTTGAGTCAGTTCCCCATCTGGTGATTATTTCCGGTGAGAGAATTTCCGGAGAGGTCAAAAGACTCAAGCTGCACCAAGTTTCCCAGCTCCGGGGGGATTTTTCCGGTGAAGAAATTTGGCCCAAGTCTGAGCGTCTGCAGACGAGTCAAATCACCAAGCCTACTCGGTAACTCACCCGTCAAGCGATTGTAACCCAAGTCCAGTACTTCCAGCCTGCTGAGGGAAGCTATTTCCGGTGAAACTTCACCATACAACTGATTAGAAGAAAGATCCAGAACAACGAGGCTGGTGAGCGAGAAGAGAGTAGTGGAGAGAGGACCCTTCAGTTGATTAGCAGCAAGAGTGTGAGTAGACAGAACGAGGGAAGTAACTCGGCCTTCATTGCAAAACACACCGGTCCAGTTGCAATGCGAAACGGAAGGACTCCATGAGAGTAGAACTTGAGGGTTTTCAAGAGAGTTCTTGAAGGACAGCAAACTCTCCCTATCTGGGCTCTCAACAGCGTTTGAACAGAAGAAACTCAGTATGAACACAATGAAAAAACAATGGACTAACCCAAACGACATTCTTTCCCAGTGCAAGAACAAAATGGGCAAGAACTATACAAGCTCAAAACTGAATCTTGGCTCAAGTTTTTCAAATCATGTGCATTGGCAACACATTTCCGGGTTTTCTTATATGGAGAGAGAATTCCAATAATGATTTCTTGAAACTTGAAAGCAATGTTAAAGAGAGAGAGAGAGAGGAGGGAGAGGTACAGTTTGTTGGGAACATGAAGAGGGTGGCGATGGTACAAATTCATTAAGAAAAAAAAAATAACAAAGATTAATAATAATTATTAGTGTTTGGGACAGATGAGGGGAAGAAAGAAGCAATGGGGAGATTGAACGTGGATGTACGGCGTCGTTTCAGAATCTGGACGTGGGGGTCCCCTTCACAGTGTAAAGCAGTTCCAAAAGAATACGAAAAGGGTTTGAAGAGTTGTGTCAGATCAGACACTCTCTCTCTCCCCCCTACTCACTATCCATTCTTGCCTTCGGATAAATATGCATTTTGACCATATTACCCCTTGTCATTCCAAAAGTTCCTTCTTTGGTGCAACCTCAAATTGCATTATATAGAGGTAAATGAAAAATGATACGCACTCCCATTGGATTTATTATAACTATAAATATCTTTTATTATTTTAAAATTTATAAATATTTTTGAAATTAAAAATCGTTTGAGAAATATTCCTTTATAACATCTCATTATAAAAAATATGTTAAAAACATTCGTTTGATATAATAATAATTTTTTGATTCAATTGAAAAAAATATTTCATTATTATTATCTGATTAATTCATTCTTTTAGTAAGAAATTTATGATTTAAGTGATTTTTTATTATTTATAGTCTGAATAGTGCAGTAAATCTCAAATATAATAAAAAATGATTACATATACTATAAATTAATTAATTAATTAATTATTATAACAAGATGAAATTGGATTTGTATTAAAAGAAAAAATATAATATTTAAAAGGAAAGAGGGTTGTTTTAGTAATTGTAGAGTAGAGAGTTGTTTGGAGGGAAAGAGATTTGTGATGGGACTAGAGATAGGAAAAGGGTGGGTGGGCCTGAAAAGAGCCCCAGATTTCAGCTGTCCCTCAACAGGAAACAAACAAATACTTCAAAGAATTTCTAGTAACCTGTGCCACAACACTTCTCTCTCTCTCTCTCTCTCTTTTCACTTACCAAAATGGAAATCTTATTATGATCTCTGCTTAGCCTTTTCGGCCTTTCTGTGTTTATTAAACACACACTAAACTTTGATTCTGTACAATTAAATGATGTTTTTATTGTACAGACTTTGCTTTTCAATATCTTAAATTTTGTTGATTTAAGTTAAAAGTTACAAGCAATTTCATATTAATTATTTTTGTGTAATTATGAAGTTGTTTTTCAAAATAATCTAATTTTAACCCTTTTTTTTTAGTTTCATTTTTGTTTTTTAACGCTTCCAACTTTTATTACTAATTACAACTTTCTTCACAATTTAGCATCATAGCAAAAATATAATAAGCTAATGTAAGCACCCCTATGAAAGGAGCAAATTGCATTTTTTATGTCACACGTTAGGCTAATTTGCAGCTGTAGCCATGTTTTTCAGCTTGAAAGTGTTTGTTTTTCTTTTTTTAGCAGCCAAATTGTGCCCCTTTTTTCAATTTCTCTCGCAAAATGATTTTTCTATTTTCATCCCAAATCCCTAACTTTGAAATTGTCAAAATCCACTGAGTATCTTTTTTTTTTTTTTGAATAACCTTTTGTTTAATTTGTGCATTTTGGATTTTTTGATGCCCAAGAATTTTTGTGTTTTTATTTTTAAATGTTGAGTGAATAGTTTATTCTAAAGTTTTTTAATTATCGAGTTTTGTTGCTGAATATTTAAATAAATTTTAATATTATTTTGTGCATTATTGTGTTTTGAATTTTTTAAGTATTGATCATGTCCCATTTTTATTGTTGTAATTATTTTGCAAACTAATTACATTCAATCTAAAACAAGGAGAAGGATCATCACAAAGAAGTTCAGAGATTGCCTACACAAGCAATCAACCTTTATATGGGAGTGTTTGCGCGTGCTTCTGAAAAGCGCTTTTCAGCTTCTGGCTCCAGAAAAGCACTTTTGAAGTGTTTGCGATACCAGCTTCTAATTTTGAAACGGCTAAAAAAAGCGTTTTTATGCAAAAAGCTAGAAGCACCTTGCGGGGTGCTTTTAGCTGCATTGGTTTTTCTGTAAATAAATCCATTTTTTTTACTATTTTACCCTTATTATAATAACCTTAATTTAACTTTACCTTTTTAATTTATTTTTAAAATTATAGATTTAAAGTTGATATCAAAGTTTTTAAATAATTTAAATTTTACTAATAATTAAATTTACACTTTCACATATTTAATATTTTAAAATTTTAAATTTTATGTGCTATATCATCTAATTATATTATTTTTTTCACATATTATTATTTAATTAATTAATAAAATAATTATTTTTTGCAATCATGCAAGTTTAATTTTTATGTATGAATTAATAATTATATTACTTAATGTGATCATCATTAAATTAAATATATTTTTTAAAATATTAAAAAATAAATAAATAATACTAATAAAAATAAATTTATATTTTTTATGAAAAATAAATATTAATGACAAACAAGTGAAATAATATGCAAAAAGATAGTATGTTTTTGACATATAGGGATAAAAATAGTCTTTCATCAATTAAATTTATTTTGAAAGTGATTTTTCTCCAAACACTATCCAGTTTAGCTTTTATCTGCCTTTTACTTTTTTTACAAATACTACCCACTTTTGATTCTACTACAACTTCCAACTTTCTCTATAAAAAGCACTTTTTTAAAAGCATAAGTTTTTGCAAACACATATATATGTTTGATCTAACTAAAAGTTTTTATATTTTTTTTTATTTAGGTTTTTAATTTTGCTGGTTTTTCCCCCTGATTGTATATTTCAATTGTTGTTTGTATATTGAATTACTTCCATGTGTTTAATTGAGCCTGGTGTTCATATCATTAATTAAGACATAAAAATTAGTAGAAAAGTCATTATATAGTTGGAAAGATAAAAATTGACAAAAATTAAAAAGACAAGCTAAAAAAAAAGCTCAAAATCACAAAACAAATTAACATAACAACAGTAAGCTTTCCTCAAAAACTCATAGTCGTAATTTTAACCGTTCAATAGTTTTACTTAACAGCTACATGTGATGCAAGTACTTATTTTGTTTAAAAAATGCGACGATACCTAATTTGCACATTATTTTATTTATATATTATTGTTTTCATCAAATTGATAGAATTTGATATCACGACTATAAAATAGCCTAAAATATAGTATTAGAAATGCAATTCGCCCCCTATAAAAGAAAGCCTTCCATAAATTAAAATGTATTTGAAAATTTCAGCAGTTTGACCACATCCAAGAGAGTCAAATGGGATCAGTTTCTACTTTCTATATATATATATATATATGATGATGATGATGATGATTATTATTGATCGATCATACAATAAGTAATTGTACTAATAATTTTTTATAATTAGAATAATTAAGAAATTTGTCTTCTTGTCTCTGCACCAACACATTCTTAATCATCCCAACGTGCTGCTCATGATTGACTTCTTACTTCAACATGCATTCATATCTCCACCAAATTTATTTATTTATTTATTTTAATTATGTTCCAAAAAAATTAAAAATGAAATCATGATAATCAGTCGCATAAAATAAAAATTGTCATGCATCCTATTGCATGTGCATCAAATTGAATTATCTCATTTTCATTTTGGTCTTTATTTTGGTAAGTAGCATAACATGTCCATCTTAAATCCAGTGCTTATATAATCTAGTGGAATTATCTTAATAATGGAAGAAGTTTTCATTAATAATATCTTAATCCACTGGTTGTAGCTAAGATTGAAATTTTATAAATAAGTTCGAAATTATGTGTCGAGTTTGACTGAACGTGGGTAATTATCTCTTTTTATATAACATTTTAGCTAACTTTTACGTGAGATGTTGCAATTTTTTTATCGTAACTAGTAATAATAATAATAAGGGATAATTACGATGACCTCTCATATTGCTAAGGAAATATACAAATCCCCCATCTTACTATGAAAATTACATAAATCTACCTTGTTGGTTTATTATCATTACAAGTTAGCCCATCAAATAATCAAAGTAATGTTCAATACTGATTTCAATTCAAATATTTATATAACATTCCTATATTTATAATCAGGGCTGACAAAAGATCCATCGCCTTCATTCTCCATCAAACTTCCCTTTATATCATAAGAACCATTCCCCCTTCCACAAGAGCCACGGTGAGAAATCCATCGGTGGTCGTGACTGATTTTTAAACTTTGAAGGCTCATAAACAAATTCACCCTCAATGGTATTTTTTCAACAAAATTTATAAACATCCCACCCAAGAGGAAAAAATAAGAAGGTTAAATAAATATTTGTGTTAAAATTAACATTAACCGTTAGTTTGACCAATGAATGGGCCAATTTGTAATGGTAATAAACTAATAAGGTATGTTTATGTAATTTTCATAGTAAAGGGGATAATTGTATATTCCCATAATAATATGGATGTCAGCGTAATTATCTCTAATAATAATAATAATAATAATGTATTGATTGAACTAAACTATTACACAGTACATCCAAATAAATTAGTAAAAAATAAATTATTATTATATTATTATTATTTAAAAAATAAAAAAAAAACGGGGGATTGGGGGGGGGGGGGGGGGGGGGGGATGTATTGGTACTGGAACTGTAATTAATAGCAATACTCGACAGGCAAGAAATGTTCGGTAAACAGTAAATTATATTAAATGGAGTGAAGGTAATGATGACTGATGAGGTCTGGCGCTTTACCTGAAGTTATAAAATCGTGATATGATTCGACGTTTGGATTTTAGTGATACACTTAAAAACGTTGAGCAAAACGTGCACGCTTTCATTTTGGCGTAAAAGCCCAACTGCTAAAGTTTAGGTGACGACTCTGAAACCAATACCCCTTTCCAGAAACCTGGAAATTATTATATGCATTTAATAGAGCAATTAAGTGGATGGATGTTACTTCTGACGTGTTGGCAGGGGATTGGCTGGATTTTGTACCAAAAATACAGAAATACCTAAAAATATATATCATCATTACTATTTTTTCTATTGTGAAAATACAAGAGACATCGGGTGGATTTTGTATTTTGATATATTATATAATGATATTGTTCGTTCATATAAATAATAATAATAATAATAATAATAAAGTCCTCTTTTGCTGATTGGAGCTGAGAGTAATAATTCAAGAATCAAAATATATTTCTTATTATTAGTATTTCAGGTGTAATGTTCAAAATTAGTTATAATTAATGGGTTGTTTTTAAGAAGATCAAAATTTTTATTTTAGATTATTTGGATAAATTTAAATAAACATAATCCATGATGACTGATTTTATTTTATTTTCTTCTCGGCTAATATTTTTGGGCGGGTATGGTTAGAACTTAGAAGTGGACCTACCAAATATGTTTTAGATTAATTGGGCTGAGGCGTAATAGCTGTAAAATGGCAATTACCATGAGAAAACCTCAACTTATTATTATTTTCAGGCTATAAAATGTGGTGGTTGCAACTTTAAAAAAGAAAAAGAAAATAAATGATGAAAGTATTGATGACAATGTTGTTCATTGTGATAAATAGATGACTTGCTTAATTTGGGGTATATCTAATGATTTACGACGATATGACTCATGGTGAGAGGTATGTTGTCGTGATAATATGATCTATGATATGAGAAAAACGAGCATACAACTAGGTACACTGCGCAAAACGTATAGAAGTATTCTGAGTAGCAAAAAATATTATGTGATGACGACTAGACATTAGGGTGAGATGAGGGTGTCTTGTTTGGTGTTACGACTTGTGCTGATGTGAGGATATCATATACAATGTATACTCTGTGCTGACAATTGTATGATATTGATTGAGATAATATAGTTCAAAAATAATAATTGAGATGAAATTCTAAAAAACTTAGAAGTATAATTCTTAAAAAACTACACAAGTTTTGTAGGAAATTCCTCCTTATGAAGTGTTATATCACTAAAAAACAAAAAAACAAAAATATTTCTTACCTTATAAATCAACCCGACTTAAAAAATTAACCATAACAAATTAATACTATTACTATAATTAAACAAATAAATACAAAAACTTAAGTTTTAATCACAACAAATCAATATTTCCATAATTTTAACTATAATGAAAATATTTGCTATAATTTTTAGCTGCAACTAATTATTTTTGCTTCATTTGCCACCCCTTCCCCCCCAAAAAAAAAAGAAAAAAAAAAAACCTAATAACAGTTACTCAATTATAGTTAATTAGTATTAACTATAATTTTTTATTTTTAATTATAATAATTAATCATAATAAAAAATCATTTTTCTGCCGTTCATGTTAAGTATTTTTAATAATGGAAAAAGCTACACACACACATATATATAAATTTTTTAAACCTACCCATATCATATAAAAATTATTAGTTATATAATGAATTCAACATAAAAATTATAAAAACTCTTTATTGACATATTTCAAAATAAATAGTATTTTGAAAATTTCCAGCTATTTATACATTAAATTGCAAGGTTCAAAGTAATTAACATATGCACATGGTGATGGTCTTGGGTTCATTAATTTGGTCAATTTAAAATCTCAATAATTAAAAGCACCTAATTTGTTTACCACCAACTTTTTCATAACTATTTATTTATTAATCATTTATTTCTTTGCTTTTATGTTAATTACTTCACAACTACTCCTCACTCACTCACCCACCTCTGCTTCTTCATGACCTTTGATTATGACAATGAAGGCAATAATTATGCTCAACAATCTTATTAAAGTTTCTCAACTTTTTATTAAGGACAAAATAAATTATTCCACACAATTTTAATATTCGAAATCTAAAGATAAAACGTAATTTGTCTATGAATAAGATATTTGTGCGACTTATATAAGTACTTATATACAATCTCTACCTATTAAATCGTTTTGAATTACTCTAAAATAAAAAAAAATAGGGATAATTACACTCCCATCTCCTTTTATGAGATTTAATGTAATTATACGTACACTCTCTGTAGTTTGAGAAATTACATTTGACACTCTTGAGGTTTGCTTTCGTCTAACAAATAAGCATATCCATTAATCAAAATTTAGCGATTTTGTTGAAAAAAAAAACTATATTTACCTCCGATTGACTTATTAATTATTTATTGCAAGTCAAATAAATATTTTTATGATCAAATTTACCTCATACGTCTTCACGAGTTAATGCATGCGAGGAGGTATGTATATCCTCACTGTTATAAGGGTAATTTAGTTTGAAAAAAATATTTGACCCGCAATAAGGCAGTTATAAGTCAATCGATGGTAAATATCAATTTTCATTCAGTTTTTTTTTTTTTTTTTTGTTAATATCAACAAATTTGGTAAATTTTGATTAACAAAGGGACTTATTTGTTAGGCGAAAGCAAACCTCAAGGGTACTAGATGTAATTTTTCAAACCACAAGGGGTCTACGTGCATTATACCAAATCTCAAGAGCGGGGAGTGTAATTATCCCTAAAATTTTACGATCAGACTTAATTATTTAATATGTTGTAAACTTTATAATTATTTAAAAAATATAATTTTTTATTCTTGACAAATTCGACCTAGCTTTCGGCAAACAACATGAGTATCAATCTTCATGTGGCTAAAAGTATAAATAGCCTAAAAGCCCTTGAAAATAAGAATATTACGTAGCCCCTTAGATCAGCGTGTTTGTTTTATGGGTCAAGCCTGATAACCATTATAACCCGTTATCTTAACCCTTGGATTGAAGAAATGTCGGACACTTGTTCACTTGTCTCTTTGATAGTATTAGACGAGGGTTAAGAACAACTCATCCTTCTCGTTATATGCTCTTTCCTAATTAATCAGCTTTTGTACTCTATGTTGAAAAATCACACCAACTACTGATCTCATTATAGATAAACAGGTTTAACGTAATTTATCATCTTTGATATCGTAAATATACAAATTATTTTTTTATAAAAAAATAATTTATTCTACTGTATTTTTTAAAATAAAGCAATTTAATCTCTATCCAATACCATGATGCAACGTATTGACACTGCCAACAACTTGCAATACCGAGTACAGCTGTTCCAACTTCCAAGGAGTGTTGGTGGGTAGGGGCTATGGGACGATCCTAACTACTATGGCCCTGTATTTCATATTGTTTGGAGTGGAGCTTGGAAACTAATGTGGAAAGCAACTAGTCAACCCGATTATATCTTATAAATATGGGATAATTATACTTTTCTTTTTAGATTTGATGTAATATATATAGATTTTTGTGGTTTGATAAATTACATTTAGAATTCATGAAGTTTGCTTCCATCTAACAAATTATTTATCAGTTAGTTAAAATTCACAGAGTATGCTGATATTAATAAAAAAAATCTATATATACTCTCGATTGACTTATTATATATTTATTGAAGGTCAAATAATTCTTTTTATGACCAAATTACCCTCATACGTCTTCACACGTTAATGCATATTAGGAGATATATCTTCACCGTTATAAGGATAATTTAGTCCGAAAAAAATTATTTGACCTACAATAAGTAAGAGTAATAAGTCAATCGAGAGTATATATCAATTTTTATTCAGTTTTTCTATTCATATTAACAAATTCAGTGAATTTTGACGAATGGACAAATTTGTTAGACGGAAACAAACCTCATGAGTGTTAAATGTAATTTTCCAAAACCATAAAAAAATTACGTATAATTAAACCAAATCTAAAAAAATATATATATAATTATCTCAATAAATATAATATTCGAGGTTCAGTACTTAAGATCAATAATGATTGTCCCGTATCAATTTATTACGAATAAATAATAAGTTAAATTTTTTTGCCATACAAAATACTGGAGGTAGCATGAATTTAATCAATGAGTACACGTGTCAAATTGACTGAAAAAAATAGAGGTTAAACGTGTGGTTTGCTGGATAGCAAGAATTTAAGGGTTGGAATTTAGGAATAATAATAAATGAGACTGACTATAGAAAAAGTGCAATGCATATTTCATTTTTTCACTTTTAAGCCTATGGACGTGTCATTTTGCTGGACGCAATTCATTAATATTAAATCTATATTTGAATTTACTTCGTTAAATTGATAAATTAACTTTAGCTCTGTAATTTGAAGTTGTTTTTTGATTTAATACGATTAATTAAAAAAATACATCACTCAAGATCGATTCATGTTCAATAAAAAATATTACGTAATTGATTTACTTGAACATTATTAATAATTTTTTTACAATAAGAGCGATAAACTATTATTAATTGAAATAAATCGATTACAAGTATAATTATTTCTGTCGACATTAATGTATAACAAAAATTATTACAATAATCATATTATACTCAATAACACCCTACTATTACCGTACACAACAACTCTTACTATGCAGTAAACCAATTCTTGTTATACAGTAGATAACATCCCATGCACCTGATAAGGTTCGAATTCATGACCTCCAAAATCATGAAACATTAATTTCGTGAATAAAACTAGGCCCTTTGGCCAACATTATTAATAATTAAGCACTTAATCAATTTCCGACAGTCAATTTTTTGGATATATATATATATATATATATGCTTTAGACCATTAGATATTGAACGTTAATTAATTCCACGTGTCCCAATTATTGTTAAGCGTGTCTCTTTTTTCCTTTGATTTGTCCCCCTCATTAAAGTAATGATGTCATTATACAAACTCACCTTTCTTTTTTACGGTAATAATATCCAATTATATATATTTCATCTTCGTTCTTTTATTTAATCACATAAATATAATATAAAATTAAAGTATACATATTAAGTGAGTTTCAACTATCAATATCGATGTATGCAAAAAATTGCTCTTTCGTATATATCTAATTTGAGATTTTGGCTTATTTTATTTTTATTTTATAAATTTTGGAATATAGACTTACAAAAAATATATTAACATTTTGACATTTAAATCAATAAATAATGGTGAAAATAAAAAGCAAATTGAAAGAAAACGTAATATAAAAGAATGCTTCACAATTACAATATTTTAAATAAGAGTGCTTCTACGCGTACATGTGTAAAAGATACATTACCCTTTACTAGGGGCGAAAACTTATTTTATAAGCTCTAGAAAAAAATGACTATTAACTATAATTTTTATGGTAAATAATTATTAAACAAGATTAAATAAAATTGATGCAAAAATATATAATTTTCATAAAAAAAAAATTATTTGTCACGGCTAAATATTTTAGCCACCTTACAGATATCATGACCAACTAGTATTGTATGCCCATGATAAATAATTATTTGGTACAACTATTTGCCATGATTAAATGTTGCATTTTTTTTGTAGTGTAGTCTTCATCCCCCTACCGTTTGATGAAGTGTAGAAGTGTAGTCCCTCACCGAGGAAGGTGGTCTTCGAGGATAAGCTTCCAACAAATCTTAGGGTGTGTTTGGATTTGAATGAAGGATTTGGAGAAATGATTCAAATGACTCCATTGAAATGAATTTGAAATATATTCATATTTATAAAAACTTAGTTTAAAATAAAAAAAAATGGAAAGATTTGAAATCTATTACATTTTAAATTATCCAAATATGCCCAAAAATTTGATATGAAGAATTTGAAATCCATCATTTTAAAATCTTTCAATCCAAATACAACTTTAAAAAGATCATGAGGTGTTCATCATTTGGGAACCTAAAATAGATAAACCTTATCCTAAGACATGCTCCCGATTATTAGAGGATAGTTAGATGAGTTCGGTGACCTGCTTGGATCCTCGAGCCTCCTTGCCAGTTATATAGCCACCATTTCTTCGTACAAATTGAGTGCCATACTATCACTTGTGTACCGAGGATGTACTGACGTCTAGGTGGCAACCATGTCAATTTCCCTTTAAGCTTAGGGGCAAGCCTTCAAGGCTCTTCTTGCCCAATCGACTTTTTGGGAGATTTAAGCTCAAAGTTTTTTTTTTTTAGGTCACATGTATTTTTTAGTTTCTATTGAGTTTTTTTCGAGTTGAACTCTTTATTATATCATATGTATTTTTTGGACATCAAATATATAAGACAAATGTGACATGTGGCGATTTGTAATTGTTCAAAAACCTTTATAGAAGGGGGCCCATCCGCTGATGAAGCCATTGGTGAAGAAGAGAGGAGGGGGGGTTGTGTTAGATTCTAATACACGTAAATTCTAATTATGCTTACAGTAGTACAACTTTCAACCCATTTTAATATTCCTCAACTCTGGAAACGACACTTGCCCACTACCCAAAATCACTTCTTCATCTTGCAATGCAAAACGTTATAACCATTCTAACTTATCTAAAATATTTAAAATTGTATCTTCTAGGTTACAAATACAAATATATATATAATATCTAATTATATAATTTACCAAATTGACTATGTACATAACCCAAAATAAGTAACAAAACGAAGTCGCTCCGCTCCAGCATCGGTCGTTTTTCTGGTATATAAGTCATACCTAACAAGGTCTATATATAATTACACCAAATTTTAAGATAGTGAAGTGTAATTATTTCTATTAAATAATTTGAATTTATTAGATTGATAGTGGAATTTATATTATGCTGATATGTAATAATCTGCATTATTTGATATTTTCATGGTGAGTCAGTATATGAGAAATCCTATTTGAAATTATAGAGTGCATATTTCTTTTTCTCTATTATTGAGTGTCAAAATATCAAAGTTTCATTGTGCTTTGGGAGCAATAAAGCTTACATTGTGCTAATATAATATTATCAAACTAATGGAAGGGTTGATGAAAAATTTTGTTTTTCCAGTAAGAGCGATGAATTATTATTAATTGAAATAAATCGATTATAAGTATTACAATCATTCCTATCGACATCAATATCTAAACAAAAACTATTACAGTAATCATATCTTATTCAATAATACCCAACTATTACAATAGATAATAACTCATACTATTTAATAATTGTCATAATATTCCTTTGAAACAAAGAATTTTAAGATAAGAATTATCATTTTTTTTCCCATCCAGGAAGTAATTATAACATAGACTCCATTAACATCGACGTTAGACTTTGCAAAAAAAAAAAAACGTATATAAAGACACAATATATAAGAAAATCAAATACAATAATTATCCTTTTCAAATAAACACAACACAAAACTGAAAAAAATTTAAAAAATGACTCGTTCGTATAAGTCAAAATTATCGACTTTATTCTCCAACCCTAATTTCAGGGACAAATTTAAAAAATAAGGATAATTTTTTTTCCCTAAAGAGACAAATAAGATAGAAGATGGCACATCAACTTACTTTAGGAAATAACAAAAATACTATATGGTTCTTAGGAAAGCATATATATATAAATGGTAAAAGAGATGGTCCACCAATACTTAAAGAATTTCCACAAAATGCATTGTCATACTATTTTGGGCAATGGCATCCTTACAATCACAAAAATCCTTTTTGTTTGAATTATGTACACCTTCCCAAGCTTTCATGATAAGATATTTTTTGCCCCTATCATGTGTATTAATTGTATTTAGGGAATTGCACCTCAAAAGCTGAATTCCATTTGCTCAAGATATTGTTTTCAATAACAAAAAGTTATATTCTAATTCTCATCCATCCAATGAGCCATAGACATTGTGTGTCTTGTAATAGGAACTCTTGGCCAATGGGAAACTAGCTGGTTATGACAATAATGAAATGTGAAATGGAATATAAGTTGAATTGTAAGAATAGGTGCTTCTAATACTTCATTGCAAGAGACTACGGCTAAGATTTCGTGAAGTTGAATAGAACGATCAGATTGAAATAAAAGATTTGAACTGTAATAATGGACTGATGCATGTAATACGTTTACATTCAAAATTTTGTTGGATTGGTTGGAATTAGTACAACATAAATGATTTGGACGATATATGATGGGATGTTGTAATTACGAGAGACTTCAATCAAGAATTTGTCAAGTTGAACAGAGCATATAAAAACATATAATCATCGTTCTTTTGCGACTTGAATTAATTATTAATGTGTGAAACTATTGTAATTGCGACCACGAATGTTAATAATTTAATATAGGAGTTTAAACTTCAGAGGGGTCTGTTCCAAGAAATATTCATCAGCCTCCACTCTGAAGAAGACAGCTAAGTTGCAAAGTTCTTTTAAACATGTTTTCTTGAGCATATAGGGCAACTTTTTATTGCATGCAGAGATAGATTCTTGAGAATCTATGCCCCTTTGGTTTCTTTGTTTCCTCTATAAAAAGCCCTGAAAATTATTGTATCAATCTCACACATAAAAGAGACAAAAACTCATTTTCCCTGTCAAGTGTTGAAGTGTTACATTGTCTTCTTAACTCTTTGCAAAGGTTGTCCTAATAATGTCGAGGCAGCAGGATCCACTTTCTGTAGGGAGAGTTATAGGAGAAGTTGTTGACAGTTTTATACCTTGTGTGAAGTTGACTGTAACCTACAACAGCAACAAACAGGTCTCCAATGGCCATGAGCTCATGCCTTCTGTCATTACGGCTAAACCCCGAGTCGAGATAGGTGGAGAAGACCTCAGGGCTGCTTATACTCTTGTAATTGCCATTATACATACACCACCATTATGTGTGTTTTATTTGTGTGTGTAGTGTGTGTATGTGTGATTTTCTCACATTTTAATGTTTGCATGTTCTTGAGGTGATGACTGATCCTGATGTTCCAGGCCCCAGTGATCCATACTTGAGGGAACATCTCCACTGGTCTGTTGATTTTCAACTTAAACGTCTAATGACGAATACTATTTATATGTTAGGTGTTACGTCGTCTTTAGTTTATCGTCTATCTTGTATTTATGTGAATATTCTACGTAAGAATTTATGTGATTCGATTTGGTTTTCAGGATAGTTACAGACATTCCAGGCACCACTGATGCTTCTTTTGGTACGTAATTGCTTTAAACAAGTCATATTTACACACTCAAACTCAACATAACAAATGACTAATAAAATATGCTTCAAGTTTTGTTATTATGGTTAACTAATAATGCATTATGAAAGTGATCATAAATATGATTTCCTGTGCATTTTACCTGAACCAGGGAGAGAGATTGTGAGCTACGAGACACCGAAACCAGTCATTGGGATCCATCGGTACGTGTTCGTTCTGTTCAGGCAGAAAGCCAGGCACACTGTGAGGCCACCAGCTTCAAGAGATCTCTTCAACACAAGAAGATTTGCAGAAGAGAATGGCTTAGGGTTGCCGGTCGCCGCAGTTTATTTCAATGCACAAAGAGAGACTGCCTGCAGGAGAAGATAAAAGCCTAGACCTGGAATATCAAGCAAAAACAACAAAGGGGTGTTCTTTTGAGGTTTCTTGTGTTGCTTTCTGTCATAAAACCCTTTACTATGTTTGGAAACTGGAGGGGTCCCACAAGCATTTTTAGCTTTCTTTAAGGTCCTGATGATTAGGAAATGAATACTTATAAAAGAAAATAAAGGGTGTTTTTGCTGCATGTGTAATGGGATTGTCCTGTAGTCCCCTGATTAATTATGTGTCACAATAATCATGATTGTTATTACAGTTTGTTTATCATGTATCACAACTGTAATGGGTAGATTTTCTGCCCATTGCAGAATTGTTTATGTAATAGAAGTTATTCACAGTAGCATTAACCAGCTCCAACTCAAACAAGATAGCTCATAGTTTGAAGCAGAACCCAGACAATCCCTCACTGATTCAGACAAGATTCTGTGTACAAATATCGGGGCAACAAATATTTTTTTTCACCATAAAATCAATATAGTCAAAAGAAAAATGCCACCAATCAGCTGGTGGGCTGCTATAATCAGTAATTTTCCTGCCATACAGATTTTTACAAGCTCCTAAAGATTTTCCTAAGAACATCGACAATAGATCAAGAAGTTGTCAACCAGCCGCAGATGTAGTTGATTGACTCCGGAAGAGACACAGAAGCAAGCCAATCCACTTCTGAAGCACTCGTGAAACCTAAAATTCAACTAGCTTGAATCAATAGAAAAGTATGAATTTGACCTTCCACTAAATCGTTCATGCATTGATTTCAGCATTGCATTGATGCTCCCTGCTGCAGCTTCGTCTCCCCCAAAACATACTCGAACAGGTCGTTTTCTCCAATCTCATACCTTCCATTTTCTCCTGCTCGCCTGATACGGATTGCGAACGTTGAGGAGACTCTTCCTGGTGATCACTCTCCCCAGCATCAAAATTTGGGCAAGGCCCTTCATTGCATGTGCATAGCGGGATAGCAACAGAAGGAAACGGGCTACAAGTGACTGGGCAGAAAATATCCGATGAAACTGAATCCACACGTTTCTTTCTCATATCTGGTGAGCCAACAGTTTCAGATACATCTTGTTCTCTGGGGTGAAGCATGCATGGTGTACATAAGCTAAGTGATAAAGGTAATTTAATTTCCTTCGCGGAAGAACGGGGCAGTTTGACAAAAGACACAATGCCGTGTCGACAAAGAGGACAGGGTATGGAACCAGGTGGTATTGATGATTCCGAAGGAATGTTGCTGGTCGAGCAGAGGTATAGAGCACATCTTACACAGAGTTCATGTGCGCACCCTGGAGGTCAGAATTTTTGAGTGAATTAGTGCCAGAATCAAGATTATATTACTTCCCGATGTTACTTAACTATGGGACATGAAACAGACACAACTATTTATGCATATGGGCTTGTTCCTCATGCAGGTCAAATGAGATCAGACCTTAAAACCAAGATTTCTTGATTTATACTCTGTGCCACTCACACATGAGCTCGGTTCATGTTGTACTTATGACCCTTGGGACTCAGTGGCTGACAGTAACTAGGATTTATATCAAGTAGACGGTGTGAACCTAATGGTTGGTAGTAACATCTATACCAAGTAACTCGTTTTAATTATAACAGCTATTCGAATTTAGTCATATTTAAGTCTGTAGCAGTCTTGATGCTGTTTATGGTAAGATAAATGTGCCACTGCAAGTATCATTGAGTAGAACAAAAATACTCAAAATCTTCATGTATTTAAGCCCATTTTTGCCAACCATGTGGTGGCCAACACAAAGCAGAATGAATAAGAAGAAAGAAATTTGGGTACCGGCAAAGTAAGTGATAAAAAGAACCGCGGCGCAATTATAATTCATACAAGGATACTAATAGTAGTATGTTCATAGTGAAAGAGAGCATACCTTCAGCAGCTACAGTACAAGCTCTCTCCAAGCAAACAGCACAAATGTCAGCATCATCAGAGGCACTTGCTGAGAACTGCAACCCACATTCTCTGCAGCAAGCAGCCAGAATTTTCAACGTTGAAGATCAAAACTTCAATAAAGGAGAAAAGAATAAAGCTACTTAAATACATGACAGAACAAGAATAATGCCACAATCAATCAAACTTTTACATTCATATTCAACTATAGTTTGATATTATTATTAGCATCTGAATTAGTATATGCTGCTAGGGATAAGTGACAACAGATATTAAAGCATACCAAGGAAAGTGGTAAAAGTTTACTGAATCTTACCTTGCTATATTTAGCACACTCATGAGCGGCAATGATAAATAGTTAGAAGGTGGAAATATTGGGATTGGCAAATCAGAATTAGGTTCAAGCAAGGGCTCAAGCCAATGACGACCCCACATTCTTGCAACATCAAGTGGAAGCCAACTGAAAGAGAACACACGTCATCAGGTGTTGCACATGGATAGGTACAGAATCAAAGTTTAGAAGAATATGTCTAGAGGGCATTACCCATTGCAGTTTAATGATAAACGACTAGCGCCTCTTGCAAGAAGGATCTGCAGAAGCAGAAAGTGTCATAGCTATTAAATGACAACCAGAAGTACTGAGAAAGTACATACAGGTGCAATTCACCAATTATTCTTGGTAAAATATAGAGGTTAATGAAAATGAACTAATAATCACCTGGCAGCATTTCAGATTTCCTCCACAAGCTGCATAATGCAAAGGAGTGCTTCCAGCCCCTATAAAAGTATGAATAGATAGCTTCAATAGATGAAGGAAAAGAGGTATCTCAAAATAGATTATCTACAGTTAAGAAAGTTTACCTATCAGATCCATTGATGTTCCATAATGGAATGTAACAGCTGATACATTTGCATGAAGGTCAAGTAGGAGCTGTACACAGTCAAAGTATCCATTCAAGGCAGCCATATGAAGCGCAGTAATACCACCATCGGCAGCCTTGTTTACAAGCTTGGAGAGTGAGCTGGAGTGGAGAATGGAAATGTATAACAATAAGTAACAGCTGTAGATTTATGCTTCATTTTAGATGAATAAACATCATCATCTTAGCGGCAAGTTTCATGTATCAGTTTCTAATTCAAGAACATGATCAACCGAATTTCCAACAAAAAATTCTCAAATTCTTGGAAGCTGTCATATCATACGATATAGAATTTCTCTTTATCACTATGAATAATATCCTCATCATGAGGTAAAATGAATGGTCAAAACATAGATCTTTTATCAGCAAAGTTACCAAAATCATCATAATTACAGCAGTCCTTCAATTTCTATTCTTCTTTATTCCAATAAGTTCTTTCTCCATTAGTCCATCCCCAATGGATTGAAAACACCCTTAAACACTCCAAAGCTTCCCATCAGCAACCTCAAACATGCTATTGTTTTCTCAAATTCATGGGAAATGCTTTCACCTATGCAGGTCTGACCCTCAGCAAAGAACTATTTACAATAGAAGAAAGAAGCAGACTAGGATAATCTTCATGTGCCATTTCCGACATGGAACTTGCATGATTTTAACAACCAAGAAGAAAACTAGAACATATTTAAAACCACAAACCTCTGTTCATTCTTGGTTTTAGAATTAGAAGAATCAGTTCTGTCACTTAATGTTTGAGCATTTAAAGATTCATATGGAGCACTTGGAACAAAATCAGCAACCACTAATCGCATACATCGCACATGTCCATTGACAGCTGCAAAATGAAGAGCAGTCCTCCCGCTAAGATAATCTGCTCTAGTAACCTGAAAGGCACCGAGAACAGCACCCTCAAAAGATAATTCAACAATCTAAGTTAAGAACCCAAATTTAATCGGACGAATCAAAACCTGTAACCTGTAACTTAGTTAATTCCATCTGAATGTGAAGATGAAACACTGAACTAGATTATAAAGTTTCCTAAACCAAATTTGCCTACTATATAGAAAAGGGAGAAAGAGATAAAAGGAAAAAAGGCGTTCAAAGTGAATAACTCACATTGCATCTGAATAGAAGAAGAGTTTGAACAACTTCCCAGTGGCCATATCGACATGCTTGCATCAAAGCTGTCTGCAGAAGCAGTTATGCAACATGTAAAGACTCCAATTCGACAAAGATCCAACGATGATCTCTTGATCAAAGAAAAGTTTCTCAATAATAATCCCTCAAAAATTCATTTAAACAATCAAAATCACAACCGGGCTGATCTCCCATTAAAACAGCAAATTGCTAACATAGGACTCTTGGGAAAAGGAAACGAGAGAGACCACACAATTCATGTCCCAGAACACAATTAAGCATTCTTCCCAAAGAAACAAACTTCAGAATCACAGAAGCGAAATAGGTAAGTCTTGTACCTGCCCACAATAATTTCTTGAATTCACATCAGCTCCATTCTCCAGCAACAATGCCACAATCTAAAAACCCAAACTTCCACAAATCAGGTGGTCGCATCCAAACCCGCAAATTGGGACACAAATCACACACAAGAAATCAACACACAAAAGGAGAAAAACACACTAAGGGGCTTTCCAAGAAACCTAAAAAACAAAATGTAACGATGGGAACATTGGATTCTCTCTTCACCTCATTGTGGCCTTTAGCAGCAGCAAAGTGAAGAGGAGAGTTCAAACCTCCAAAAGTGGAGTACTTTGCAAGGCATGGATTGCAATCCAACAACATCTTTGCCTCAACAAAATCTCCATCTCTTGCAGCTGATACCAATCTCTCCCCTGAGGCAGAACACCCAAACGAATTCCCCATTCTTTTCACCTTTTCTCCACCCCTCCAGGCAAAAGATTTTCCGGGCTCTATTTCTTCCTCCCTCCAAATCTTTATCTAGATTTATGTATCTGTTCGTGCACTTATTGGTGTTGGAGTGTGAGAAGTGAAGGGAGTTTATATGTAAAGAAAGATAATTAGGTCAACCGTCGTTAAACAAATTTTCCAAGAAAGTAAGACGAAAATGGTAAAAAAAGGATAACTCCTTACTCGACATGGGAAAATTTTCTTGATTACGGTGAGCTCTTTTTAGATGGACTGTATCTATGTGTGTACTGACTGTGTGTGTGTGTGTGTGTGTGTTTCCCAACCAAACAAAAAAAAAAACAAAAACAAAAACCCAATTCACTCATCAAAATATGTACAATTTACATAAAAGATTTTAAAGTGGGAAAAAAACAATCTCAGACACAGATACAAAATCCCACAAATTTTCTGGAAAAAAGCAGTCGATAAAAATACTTTCTTGAAAGTACATTTTGCACATAATTTATCAGAGGTTGCTTGGGATTATGTTGTAGTTAAAAAATTTCAAAGATGTCTTGCTTTGAGAAAGCATAGTGGGGAAGAAAAGAGGGAGTGGATGCCGCTGTCAAGGCAACCTTTTTTGCCTTCTCTCTCTCTCTCTCTAGAATTGAATATTTGGTGCGTGTTTTTTGATGTTCTTGTTCGAAATTTTGGATTTACATGTAATTCTTTATTGCTTTGCTTTGAAATCCGTAGCTCTTCAACTCATTGGCGTTTGTCTTTCTTGCCCCCTCTTTTATTCCTTTCTTTCTTTTACATTTTCTAATGATTTGCATCACAAGCAAAGCAACTTGGTTGAGTTTGGTGATCATGGGAGTTTATATATATATTAAGGATTCAAATATACTCGATGTATACATATAATTAAATTTTATTATATATATTTAATTAAATTAAAATAATAAATAATGATTAGAACTGATAATATAAAAATACTTCAAATGTGTATAAATAAAAAGTTATTAGTTAAATCAATTAATAAAATAACACGATAATTCGTGGAAGAAATAAATAATAATTAAGGGCATTTCAGATAGTTCAACATATTTTATCAATCACATTGATTATTCTAGGATCCCCCTCTTAATAAAAAGTATACACTAGTTAATTTTCCTCATACTATTATTAAAATCTTCCATTACTAATGAATGCGGCAAGTTTTTATATCGAAAAACCTGTTAAAAAAAGGTAAAAAATAATGACAATGAAAATTTAGATACTTAAATATTGAAATTCTGAGTTTTAGTACCATCAAATTCTTGGACTGCTGAATTATTATTCGTTCACGTGTAATATAATACTTTTACTTAATAGATTATTGGAAAAAAAATTAAAAAAAATTGTTTTTTTTTTTTGGGGGGATTTAAGTTAATTTTGGGAGGGTACATAGTGAGAATAATTTTGAGTTTGATATTAATTAATGGAATACACATGCTAGATGAGCTACTCATTGAATTGGATGATTTCATACATCATAAATTAGATATTAATACAATCACATGCACCACAACTTCCACTTCATGTTTATTACTACTATAAATTAATTAATTTTGAAATTGTCATACCCTATTGATAATACAATTAGGGGTGCAAATGATTCGAGTCGAGTCGAACGCATTAATGTTCAAACTTGTTTGAATTATTATCGAGCTTTAAAAATTATGTTTGAATTTAATTTGATTATTATTCTAGTCGAGCTCAAACAAGCTTTAATTGAATCAAAATCGAGTCGAGCTCGAGTAATTTGATATTTTGAAATATATTTTATTATTTTTGCATTAATCAAATCGAGTTCGAGCCGAGTTCAAAAGTTTTTTTAGTATGATTTTGACAAAGTGTTTTAAATTAATCCAATTTGTAAAAAAATAATATGCATCTCATTAAATCATACATATTTAGAGACTCAAACCTTTTCTTTTGTCGATTATAAAATTAAATAATACTCCATACCCAATTATATTAACTTTTCCCAACTTGTTCTCAAACTCAAGGGCCTATCATTAATTTGATAAAAGTAAATTTAATATAATATTTTTAATTTATAGTTATACTTTTGAACCCATTAAATTAAATTTATTTAGATTGAGAACTGTAGGTTTAAATCTGTTTATTTTTACAGTTTATTGATAAAATTGTAAGTACGAAGTTTTTTCTCTCAACCCTTCCAATTAGCTTCCACCCTCGGTTTTTTTCTCACTTTTGTTTTTAAATAGTTTCAGTTCGAAAGCTACTACAATCATACACCCTCTAGTATTTTCTCGTATGGACTTTTTCATGTGGCTAAATTAAAAAGGATAATTGCATCACTCTTTTATGACGTTTCGTGTAATTATACGTGGACTCTTTGTAACTTAAAAAATTATATATAGTATCCATAACGTTTGTTTCTTTCTAACAAATTGATCATTTTATTAGTTAAAATTCACCAAATTTGTTAATATTAGCAAAAAAATTGAATAAAAATTCATATTTATCATGACTGACTTATTACTCAATTATTGCATGTTAAACAAAATTTTTCTAACCAAAATATCCTTATAAGGGTAAAAAACGTATACCTCGTCACATGTGTTAGCGTATGAATACGATATACCTTTTCGCATACATTAGCGTGTAAAAACATATAATTATAGTTTAGTCAAAAAAATTATTTAATTTATATTAACGTGTAAAAATACGTTAACGTGTAAAAATATATAATTATATGAGTTAAAAAAGAGAAGAAAAATGAAGGGGACAGACATAAATGAAATGATACGAGTCCGTAGGGAATGGACCCCTCCTTGGTCCGGAATCGGACATCGACTCTTATTATTACAACACAAACAAAGCGTTACGCACTCTTTCTCCACACCGCTGCCTTAATTTCAGCTGCAAAATATCCACCACCCTACCCTACCCTACCCTACCCTACCCCAACCCCACCCCCCCCCCCCACCCCCCCAATTAAATTATGCGGAAAAAAAAAACTGAAAGTACATCAAACTCTGAGCTACTCACCGGTTCAGACCCATCTAATGAATCTACTCTACTCTACCACAAGTAATCACTGTAATTGTTGACTCCACAATCATTTATAACATTACGGATAAGATAAAATCAGTTTTTATATTATTTGATATAATTATAAATATTTTTTATTTTAAAAATTATTAATATATTATTGGTTTGATGAAATTATATAATTTTTTAATGAAAGTCTAACATTATTAATTTTGTTCTTATTGTATTTTTTAAAAACTGAAGATTATTAAAAAAATTTGAACGAGATGAATAAAATATTTTTAAAAAAAGTTGTCCACTTAGTCCAAATTTTTTAAAAAAATATATAATTCATAATAAAAAAATACATTTTGGTAAGTTACCAAAAAAATAAAATCGAACGGAAATTACAAGTTGAACTAGTTGTTGGAAACTGTTAAAATTAAGGAGTATTGATAATTTTTAAGCAATAAAAAAATATTTATAATTATGACAAATTTCAAGAAATTTTATTGTACTTTACCCTATTATTTATTGTAATATGATTCGAGTTGTAGGTCGTTAGCTACCTCGCGTCCTCGAAAAGGTTTGAAACATGAGAAAAGAGAGCATATCGTTAGGCTTGCTGGGAGGTCTCCATGATCCAGGTCGCAAAGCCATTAGCTACCTTGTGTCATCGTAAAGGTTGAGAAAAGAGAGCATATCATTAGTTTTGCTAGGAAATCCCCAACTAATATCTTCCGATGCTTAAGTCAGAAGGAGTTCAAGATAGAAAAAGTGATCTAATGAGAACACAAAGCCAAGTTAAAGCGATCTAATTCAGATTTTTGGTACATAAATGTCTTACCTCCAATGAATTGCGGATTATGTATTTATAATATCAGAATGCGTCCAACTATTTGTCTAGGGAGATTTACCATGTGTTAGGATCTTACTTGGTAAATTAGGCAAGTTAACGGTCCCCGGCCCCGAATCAAGAGGGCGCGGATCTCAAACATAACTCTGTAATAAATACCAATTTTCAGGGGTATTTATGTCATTTTAAGGTAAATATGATATACCCCTATTACAATAAAAGACAAATTAATTAATTAAATAGGAGCATTAAAGAAACTGGATTGAACAGAGAATTAGGCCCTGTTTACTACAGAAAAACAGGGTTAATAATTTTTTATTTATATTTATATATATAGATGGTAATTAATTATAGCAGCTGCACAACAATACTCAGATTGTACGTAAAGAATTAGGTGGGTTGGGGAACATCCATTCAGATTTGAGGGACCTGCTCCTCTGCTCTTCTCTCTATTCTTTCACTGTAACAAAATTCAAACCCTCCATTTCTATATATATCAAAATTATGGTGGTGAGAACCCGAAATTGAATTTTTTATTATTAATTTATATATTTTTTAATATCATATTTAATATATATATATATATATATATATATATATATATATATGATATGTGTATAAAATATTTCAATAAGCAGAAAGGTAGATAGAACATAAGAAGTCGGTTTGGAACAAATATTTATATGACTTTTTAATAAAATATTATTTTTATTACTTTGCTTTTTCATAAGTATTATTTATATGATTTATTTTAGTACTTAGTCTATGAGAATAAGGCCTCGACAAGATATGGAAGCATATACCATAGTATAATTAAGCAACAAAATATTCGTTCAAAATACCTATTAAATTTTGTCCAAATTCCTTCCTCGACATCCTTTGAATCTCGATCTAAACTTGACTTGAGTTGATAATTCTAATTTATCATTTTTCCTTGTTTTATTTTTTTCCCCCCAAGTTAGTAGTTTCGTGGCCTGTGATTTTTGTATTTTTATAGGTGCAATTTATTACATCATTCATTGTGCAGTATAATGTATGATAAAAATTTGTTCATCACATTAATAATCTCAAAACAAAGATCACAAAGGGAGCAAATAGACATGAAGCTACCTACTATATGATAGGGCACAAAACTTATCAACACCCAAATATCAAACTGTCTAGAAATCAAGAAAACTAAAACAACAATCCAAAAATGCACATGTTTTTGTTCATATATACATCATAGCATAAAGATATTTGGAGTGAAAGTGATGAATTATTATTATTATTATTATTATTATATTATTATTATTATTATTATTATTATTATTATTATTATTATTATTATTATTATTATTATTATTATTATTATTTTAAATAAGTTTATTGCAATTATTAATATCAAATATCTATATCTAATAACTATAATAATCATATACTAATGATCTATATCAGATAACAATATCTAATTAACACCTACTATTAAAGTAAAATAATATCCCACGTGTTAGTGGGGTTCGAACCCTTGACTGTAGAGTCATGGGACCTCAGTTTCGTCAATTGAGTGAAGCCCCATCAACTTAATTTGTGGACACACAATCTATGACTGTATTTGAGATGGTAACGGCCGTCCATATATCCAAACGGATAACATTTATTTTAAGTTTAGATCACTATAAAATATAAGATACCTATTGCATGTATTCCACAGATTCATGAGAACTATTTCTACATTAATAAACATCGATAAGTACAAAGTAAGAGACATTATCAATATCGATTATTACAACAAAAATGGGGTCGAGGTGTTTTAATTATTTATGGTATTAGGTGAGTATGTGAAAGTGACTTGTGTCAAGTTGATCATCATTTGTGGATGCCACCATAGAGATTGAGTGGTTAGAAATTGGTACTACATAATTTATACCTCTTTCAAATACATATGATGATTAACTTATATAGTAAACAAAATAAATAATAAATAAATAAAATTATAGTCTTCGTATATATAATTAAATGTTTGATCAAGTAGTCAAGTACTATTTGTTTCCGGGGTCGTTGGCATTTGGCTGTTGACACAAATTTCGATACTTACTCGCTCTTTTTTATTATTTATAAAAAAAATTTAATTTAATTTCGTATGATCTTGAATTTTCTGATAAAGGAATTGTTTAAAAATTAAAAATAATAATTCTTTAAAATTTACTGATATAAGGCTTTCTTCGATCATTAATTTTAGATTTTGATAGATTGAGACGTGCAGTTTTATCTTATTTTACAATTAAAAAAATTATATTTTATGATGAAACGAAACGAAATAATTACAAACTTTAAATTTTCAAAATAAAAATTACTCCAATTATCAATGGATACTCAAATATGTATGATAAGGAAAAAAATAAAAAGAGTAAAAGGGGGTTGCATTTGAATTAAGCATAAGTACTTATTACGTATGATGACAATGATTATTGAAAAGGAACTTCCATCGTCCATACAATAATAAATATCACATGACCTATATAAATTTCTCAACGAAAAACTTATTCCCACGTAATTTTTTTTTACCTGCATGTTATAATTATTACAAGTCTTGGTGCGTTCGATTAGCTTTTTCCTTTAACTTTACATTGAGGCCAAGTTTACTTTCATGTATATAAACCTCCATAAATATATTAGTGTAGGTTAATATAGTGTTTATTTTGTTATATGGGGACCTCGTATAAAATTAAAGTCATGTACTAATTATTGTTGTACCCAAATAACTAATATCACCTTATAAGGTGGTATAAACTTAATTCGAAGGTTGCACCAATGTTAATGACCATTGTACCCTCAAATTTGACTGATTATTATTATTATTATTATTATTATTATTTTGTTGTCTATAAATTTTGTAAACAAGGCGCAAATGTAATTTTTCTACCAGAAGTATGTGGATATATTAAAGTAAACACTTGATAGAATTTATTCTATTTCAATGATAAATATAAGTAAATATCTAACTAATTATATAGTATTTTTTATCATTCATTTAATGAATAATAATCCTATTATTCATTTACTACAATACTCGAATCTTCGAACGGGCACTGAGGAACAGAAATATTAAACTAGCCTAATACAACCTAAAGTCAGATTAACTTCATGGAATGAGGGCCTGACTACAATTTTGGTTGAATAAAGAAAACCACCAAGAGAGGTGGATTTAGTAATTGAAGTGGGTTTTATAATTAATCTTGATTTTTTTTATTATAGATTTAATAATATCACCATAAGTAAATGTTGCCTTAAATAATACCATGATGGGTTCTAGGATTTTCCTAAGTTAAATAGTATTTTTTTTAAATAAAATCAAAATTATTATACTTTTTTTTCTCATTTACCAATGAAAAATCACACTTGTTACTGAATCCAAATCCAGGAAAAGGGTTCACCAATAAGCATTGGTTATTAAACAATGCAAGGCAATCAATTATCAATCAATCGAATCAGATATAGATGGGTTTCACTAATATAATAATTCAGTCCATTCAAAATATCTTCAAGAATTCAACAACTAAAAGGGTCGCGTGCCTGCAGAGAAACAATGTCATCATCAACGTCTTATGTATTAACTGATGATTTCATGTGAAAGAGACTTACAAATATGGATCCTTAAATATCTGAGTTTCTCACCTGAATCTTTGACACGACTAAACCTAGTTGTCGATACTTTATTGCAAGTTTCCAATCATCAATTACATAAGCGACTTGTCTTTTTGCGTGTTGGATCCTATTGCAGTATTTGCAAAACCAAGAATTTTGGGAATATCTTGAGACAAAAAATCATCCGATTCAAGAGTTCAAACATTTTCTTTTGCAGAGTCAGTAATAAGACCACAATCTTCAGATCAGCAAATGGGCTAATAAAATGCAATGCTTCAGACACATAATCTTCACCTCAGTAAATTGCCTTGATGTATCTTATGTATGGAGACATAATTTAGAATGAGCCACATGAAGTTAAACTGGACTGTATGCCAATCATTATTGAGGGAGGAGAAAAACGGCCTGCGTATTTGAACTAGGCACCTGAGTTATTGAATTAATGAACCTTTCTCATAAGTATTCTGTGGATCTGACATCCTATGTAAGGCCATATTACATTCCGTAAGCACTAAAAACCTGCAGTTCCAGGCGATTTCATCAACAATCAGCAAATAAATCACCATTGATTGAAGTAGACATAAGAATTCAGTCCAATCCCGCAATCCATTTCATTAGTGGAGATATTACAGTCCAACATCCTCATCGTGCAAGCCTGGTACCATCTACTATCAAATACCAAAGTTTGATCGTCCGCTGGATGACTTTTGCTTTGCATATGTGGTCTGCATGATCAAATCTACAGATGCATCATAAGTATATTCCAGTGTGCAGCTCCTCCATCCATATTGCATGTCAAACTATAAAGTGAAGTTCTCATAATATATCAGATGATTAGGACTTGGACCAATTCAGCGATGGTGAAAATGCGACCCTGCGCATAAGAACCACATACTGATATGTTCACCTCTTTTGGCCTCCAAAGTTTCCCAAGTAAGGCATCTGCAATACAGCATTTGCAATGTTATGGATAGCTACCAGCAATTTAGAATAACATCATGATTCTGTCGCACAAGACTCCACATCACTTTCATTAGAACTGTCACCCTCATCCGAGTTAACAGAAGCATCACTAGAATCAACATCACCATCTGATTCAGTTCCAACATCCAAGTCTCCATTACCATTCTCTTTCACCTGAAAATCATCCTCCATATTGTCTCTTTTAACACTCTTCACATCATTTTCCAATCCATCCCTCCTATAATTAGCCAACTCCTTATCCAATCTCGCTTTCCTTGGACTCACTAATACCAATTCAGCCAACTTCCTCCTTGCCAAATACAACTCATTTGGCACCACCAATTCCCCTTTCTTATACGCCTCCCTCAGGAAAACAGTGTGCAACTTCCCATAATTCCCTCTTGTCGAAATGTAAAAGATCCCCTGATGCTGTAACAAGAACTCCTTCAATTTCTTAGGCAAATCCATTGCCATCCTAAAATGCGCAATCCTTTCCAATGACATCTTCTTTTCCACGGTCAAAGACAACAGCTCGTGAATCATTGCCACAGCCCTCTTCTCCATCCTCTTCTGTGCCTCCAACGACCTCAGGTCGTACCCAGAAATATCTTCATACGGCGACCAGTAAGGCAGCCTCTGCCATTTCCACATAGCAATTTTGTAATACTTCCCAATCTTAAAACCGGGTGGAAAATTAACGATAAATGAAAACCGAATATCCTCAGCATCAACACCTTTCTGTCTGTACTCTCTTTCCCTCACTCTCTCAATTTCACAAACACTTAAGCTGCTATCCTTCTCCACCATCTCAATATACTTATTCCTAGTTTCATCAGCATCAAACAATCGGAAAAACTGCGGGTGCTTTAAAATTAAAGAGTACTCGAAATCATCCGGCAATCCAAACTCTTTACGCGCAATGCGCACATGTTCTAATCTAATTCGACCCGTATTTGACAACATCAACAATTTCCTTATCCGGGTCACAGCATCGGGTATTTGCCGCAAAAGCGCTTCATTTTCTTGCTCAATCTGCGAAGCTGCTTTCCGGGATAGCCGGCAATACAGGATTCGCTGCACTGGGTGTTCAAACACTTCGAAAACGTGCGGAAATTTGAGAATAAACCGACCCGATTCAAATTGCTTGAATCCGAGCCGGCGGGAGAGAGAGTCCAGACGGGAAATGGAAATCATGTTGTTGGGTTGTGAGAGGATGAGTTCTTGGAATTTGAGGACTTTGCGCACTTTCTTTTCGATTTCCATGTAGTCGTCGTACCCATGGTCTCGAACTCGCGCTTGTTTTGGACTGAGACATGGATCGGGCAAGAATTCTGGAGGTGAATAGCTTTGACACGGACGAAATGAAGGCTCGCATTTCCCAGGTGTTTAGGGTTTGGGGGGTTTAAGGTTCTTGATTTTGATTTTGCGTGGTAGATTAACAGGGAAGGCGGAATGGGGGCTGGTGGAAATTAAAATCGAATTGTGGGGACCAAATGATATTAAAAGAGTGATGTGGGTCGAAGTGCAGTTTTGTAATTCTTACAGAACACTGTGGAAGTAAAATGGGCTTCACGGCCCAAAAGAGAATATAGTGAACGATCGGGTTTGTTTGTATTTATTTTTCCACCGTCCAAAACATAATTTTGTGAAGCGAGCGAAATTGGATCGAATTTGAACTAATTATCTAGTAAATATAATTATTAATATATAATTTTTAAAAAAATAAAAAATTATTAATAAGTGTATCATTTTGTTTCGTGATCAATTTGATCTGATCGAACCTAATTTGAGTAAAAAAAACTTTTTTCAAGTAATTATCTTTTTTTACAATAAATAAATTATAAGAATTCATCTCGATATATTGAGTAATAACTTAATTCAACCAATACAACAATATGATTAACAATGATAAATAAATTACAATAATTTACATAAAATAAGACAAAATATCCATACATGCAATAGAACTCAAAATTCATAAACTCAAACATATTCATCAAACCTTAACCATTAAGCTCATATTCATCAAACCTTAACCATTAAGCTAAAATACCATTCGTCCCTCCAAGAGATTATCATAAAGTGAATCCTCAGCAAATAAAATTTCAAACAAATTCTTGCACCAATTTCCATCCTTGACCACCATGACAATAACTCTTTAATTACCTCAAAAAGTTCTCAAATAATTATTTTTTAAAAATCATGTTTGGGATTTTTATTTTCTTAATTAACGGGGTAATTAAATTCAAATTTTGACCAAATTACATATATATATATATGTATATGTATATATATATGTATATATATATATATGTATATATATATATATATATATATATATTATTATATATATATATAAATAATACCAACAATTGAATTTTCTATTCTAAATAGTATTACATCTTTTAAAATTATCAAAATATGCTTGGCATGCAAGACCATACCTTTCTCTCTTTTAAAATTATCAAAATATGCCACTCAGATGATAATTTTTAAAATTTTATTAAAATGTAAGTATTCTATGTCTAACAACAACAACAAATTAGCAATAATAATTTTGTAAGGATGGAAAGTTAACATGAAATTTTTGTATGGTGTGTAAAGGAATGAGAACATAGGTGGCATTGTAATAAGTTTGAAGGATGTCATGTAACAAGTTGATCAATTTTTTTTACATGCAAACACAAAATACATATATAGAAGAGAAGAGGAAGCATTGGAGAGGTTTTAAACAGTCACAACTCAGACCACAAATACCACCCAAAAACCTGTTCAAATCTTCTACAAACAAATGAAATGAAGGTGTAAGGCAAGTAGTATATTGTTTTCAAGAAACAACATAGTTAAATACAAAGAGACAACCTTAGTTTCGCAGGTCATTTGAGTCAATACCCGAACCACAACCCTTCTTCACTTGGCGCCAACAACACTTCATTACCTGATACTACTCCATGAGGGTTTTCTTTTTTTCACCAAAAGGTTCGTTCTTGACTCAAATCCCTGTCCAAAAATGCCATCTCCAACCTTGTAGCATCTGATCTCTTTTTTCTCTCTCTCTTTTATGGACAAGTTTCATGCATGTTGAGATCTAGTATGCTTTTGCAAGGAAATGAATGCGCGTTAACAGCACTGGAGACCGGACTTGATGCCCTGAAGTGTACGTGCAATGAGTGACTTCACAGTGTCAACGGACTCCATCGTTAGTTTGGCAGCAGGCAGGTTGTTGACGAGTATTTGGAACCCTACGGTAAGCAACGAGCCGCTTCTGCCGCCACCGCGATGTCCCTCGTTGCCGTTCTCGGACCTGTTGGAATAACAATCTGGCACGATTGCGAAACGGATGGCAAGATGGCGATGCTGGAAGAATCACCGCTGTTCACCACTATGTTCATTGATGTTGTTTCAACTGCTGCATGGACGATGAGTGATCCGGATGTGTCTGTACAAGTGTCTTGCAAAATCAGCACGCTGCTCTGATTTGCACTGGATGCCGAGCCTGCAAATTTGAAATACGGAAAATGAAAACTTAAATAAATAGAGGTCTGACTGAGCATCCATGGTGACTTCAACGTAGGCAGCATAAGTTTAACACATTGGATGACCACTCACACTAGTACTCAAAAGGCAGATGCTGTTGCCGGGATCCTGGCCCTTGGGAATCTGCAACATCTGTTGCATAGGACCATCTTGAGATAAGACGTCCCAATGGCTCCTCATCTTCTCATTCTGCAAGAATTCAAGTAGATGATGAGGTAATACAGGCATCCAAACTGTCGTTGTAGCGCTCATGATAACACCGGGTGGCTCCCCGGGATTACCCATGCTCTTCCGCATCATCAACTTGGTATTATCAGAGCTTTGAACTACTTCCCACTTGTGGACGGTGGCACAAACGCCAGTGCAGAAGCTACGAGTCATGCGTTGTGCCAGCATGACGATACTCTTGTTGTTTGCAGAAATTGCTGAAAAAACATGGGAGAGTTTGAGCATCCAGTGTTGTTTGTTGCAGTGAGCAACTAAAGCATATGAATGTCGCACCTGAATTATCTCCGCTAGAGGCCATAGAGGACCTGATGGTAGCAAAAAGTTCGCATTGGCGTTGTAGATTGGCAACCCACTTCTGTGCACCAAACGCCAATCCAGACCTGAGTAATGGCCGGTACAAATTGTGGACGCCATTCTCGTCATATTCTGTGTGCTCAACCCAGGTTACCTGAAATTCATCTTTTAGGATTAATGTTTCATCATACAAAGAAAGCATATAATATAGGAGAAGGCAAATTATGAGAAATTGAAAATAAATAAGTATAACGAAAGATGTTATGCTTATCAAATCAAGTATTACTATCACAATCATTATACATTCATAATGCCAATATTTCCTCGCTTAAGGTGCGGATGAAACACATATCCAGAGACTGTCACCAATTAACTTCAGAAGATACAAAAAGTTTAATCCAGTTTATACAGCATCATGGATAACAAAAAATATTCATGTGATTACGTGTGTATGTGTGTCTGTGAGAGAGAGAGAGAGGAGAAGAGGGAGAGAGAAGAATAGAAGCATCGTATCTTTAACCATACACAACCAAAAATTATAGTCCCAACGCCATTATCTTAAAAGAAAGATTATACATTTTAATATGGTTGAAATGCAAATATCTAGGTTGTCTAGAAATATAATATTGCAGATGCTTTCCATTTGTTCATCCCTAAACTGGAAACAGACAACCAAAGTACCCGATTGTAAAAGTTAGAAGTTTTCATGGTCAAGAATCATCAAGATAAGCTTAAAATAATTAAAGCCAAGCATGTTTAAAGATGGTTGGACTCATGCTATCCACATTAATCTAATTACATACAATCACGGCCCAATCTAGAATCCTGTCTACTTAAGGCGAGTTGGTTAAGGTTGGATTCAGACATGACAAACTCTTTTACTAATTCATTGTTATCAGTTACCTTGGAGCAGCCATTTGCCATGTTTTGCACAATGCAACCTGAAGGGAGTCTCCTACAATTCACAGAAGTGTTGCCTCTTATACCATGGGAGATGGTATCGACAGACACATCAACCACAGCCCACAGGTCCTGTCCATGCTGCTTGCAGAAGCGAATGAACTTTACTTGTCGAAGGGGGACCATGGGTGAAAGAACTTGGAACTCAGCTTGCATCTAGGAAACATCATAGAAAGTGACTTCAGGTGTTTCTTAATTTATTTAATTATTTATATTTTGTTTCCCCATGGTTTTTGTTGAGGGTCTTGGAGGGGTAAGAATACTATACCAGTTGCAGTGCATCATTTCTGTTTCCAGCCATTCCAGAGCAGATTACATCAAGAGTCGAGGCTCTCCCTATGTTCCATGGAAACATTTCTGTCCATTGATTCTGCACATTGAAAGCATATTAGAAATCCATTGACATAAAGCAGACCATATACCAAACTTGTACCTCGTTTAAGTATTTGTCATTCATATTGGAAGCTATATTCCGTGAATTGCATTGCTAGAGGAACATTAAGTTGAATAAAAATATAATATCAATCTGGTATTGGGAGTAGGAATTCTTGTGAAAAATTGAAGAAATTACCACATCCATTAATGCTTCCACGAGTGCCAAGCTGTTGATGATTAAGGTACCAGTAGCTCTAGTTGCTTCAGTTACGAAATGATTGGGCTTCATGCCGATACAAGGGGGAAATGTCTTCGTATACTCGTCAAGGTTCAAGGATTCCCCGCTTCCATCCAAGCTTCTGTACCAAAGAGGGCTATCAAGCTGGGCTAGCTTCATCAGCTCATCCATCGCAGCCGACGCAAGCTCTAGAAACAACGACTTGTCCGAAGGAACATCAACACCCATCATGCCCATGGCAGATCCATTGGGTGGCATCATGGGAAATGCATTAGGCACCCTATTGCCAAAGTCAAGTCCCAAAGGCAAAGCAGAATCCATAGAGTTAAAACCACAAAAGCCGTTTCTTCCTACTGCAAGATCCAATTTTGAGTTGCACACCATTGGAGACATGGAACCACCATTCCTAGTCAAGAATTTGTTTGCTAGGATCCCAAGTCGACTGAGTTCATCCTTCAGCCTCGCGTTCTCAATCATAAGATGGTGCTGCTCTATAGGTACTTCTCCAAGAATGGCTGGGCTGCCACAATTTTCACATATCGGGTTCCTCATGGCTTCCTTCATGGCGATGTTCTCAATGCGGAGCTTGTCATTTTCTTGTTTTAGGATCGAATTTTCATGGCGCTCCAGTTGAGTCTTTAATCATCACACTCATATCAGTAATGCCAATTCAACAAGCAACTTTTAATATAAAAAAACAAACGGGATTAGCCTAAAACAAGCATACTATTTTGGCAAATTACCTTCATTTGGGTTCTTCTATTCTGAAACCAAAATTTGACCTGTCTCGGCTCCAAGCCTAGTCTCTTGCCAAGTTCTAGTCTTCCTTTCTCATCAGGATGTGGATTCTCCTTAAAAGAACTAAAGGAGCAAAAACCTCAGCAAGTACTAAAAGTTCTTTTGATTTAGTATTTACCTTAAAACAACAAAACCACAAATACAGAAGAGAGGAAATAGTGAAACTTACGCTTCAAGCTCCTGAATTTGGTATGCAGTGTGCCTGTGGTACTTTTTCCTCTTTGACGACTTATTCTCAGTGGTGTTCTGATCATCCCCTGATGCCGTTTCAAAGTTGTCACTGCCAGACCTGCTCTCAAGCTCATCTTCCCTTGTCCTTCCCATTAAGCCACTATCATAATTTTCACCCATTAAGCCCATCTCCCCGAGGTTCTCCATCTTAGGCTGCTTCATCAGAAACCCCAGAACTTGTTACTCCAATCACACAACAGACAACAGTAAATTACATGTACATATTAAAAACTCAAGAAGACAAACAGAAGATAAAAAATCATTTGCCAACACATACACACACACACTTAGAGAGAGAGAGAGAGAGAGAGTTCATACGAGGGCGAGAGAAAGGGGCGGAGAGATGAACATAGGTTGAGAATGAGAAGAATGGACCATTTGCAAAGGCTGAGAAATAGCACCAGTAGACATGATACCATAAGAACATAAACCATCAGCCACCATTTTCCCACCACCACCACTATGGTCACTAACACCGGCGCCACTACTTTTACCAGTGAACCCCCCAAAGCTCATCTAAAAGAGTGCAAAAATGAGAGGAGAAGAATACAAGAGAACCCTTTTAATCTTCCAAGAAACAGCTCAAGACTCAAAATGGCGCTCTCTCTTTCAAACTTTCATCTTCCTCCTCAACTCCACAAGCCCATCTCCATATATAAATCTATGAGCAATAACCGAAAGTAATAATAACACACGCAAAAGCCTAACTCCTGGCAGCACAAGCATTCACTGTTCTTGTTTGCCTTTCAAGAACTTAGCTATACTCAAACACATATTTTCACCAACCAAAACGCCAGAAAATTTAAGAACAACCAAACGGGGTTGGTAAATGACAACAGAGCTTCGTTACTCCTCTCTCACAAGTCACAACCATCCCCAGGCCCCCACTTCAAAAACCCTAGTTCTCTTCTAATAAAACCAAAGATTCGGGTTTTGACTATTTTAGCCGTCACCCCAATAAAGAAGAAAAACAAAAAAGGGCCTTGAAGAAGAAAAAAGAGGGCATCACACATAAAAAACCACACCGCAATGTAGACTTCTCAATACCCTCTCAAATCCGCAAAAACTGCCAGAAAACCACATTCTTTTCCATCATAAGAAAAAACCCTTTTCACTATTTTAGCTTTTTCCTAACTTGTGATTCTCAAATCATCATCGTATGGGAAAAAAGGGTTAGAACAAGACAACATAAAATATTAAAGTACACCTTTTTACTGATTCCTTTTTTGTTTTTTTCTTTTTTTCTTATATGCATACAAAATCTAAACACCAAAGTCCAATGTTGCGACTTCTGAGTGTGACCATCACAGCAGAAGAAGCTGAACTCTAACACATAAAAGAATCAGATAAATACAAATTCCCAGATTTGTAGACTTCTTATTCCTCGAAGTTATTAATTTATTTGCAATAAAAAATGATTCTTGGCAGGTTTAGAGCTGACTTACAGTGACTCCAATGGCACACTTACACTCAATGAATTCTTTCTTTTTTCTTTTTTAATTTTTCCAGAGGCCCTTTTCAAGATTGACTCTTTTGGAGAAGAAAAAGATTGATTTTTTTCTTGAGAAATTCAAAGAACAGAAGAAGAAAGGAAGAAAGAAAGGGCCTTGTGATTGAATTTGGAACCCCAATTCTTGAACCTTGAAATGGTAGAAAAGAGGGGAAAAAAAATAGGAAACAAAAAAACAGAGCAAATAAATGAAATTGTATATATAGCAATAACGTTAATAGGATTTTCAAGGGTGGGTAGGCGTGGGGTCTACTATTACAAATGAGCGTGTGCTGTGTCCGGATGCCCTTTCTCCACGCTCGTGATTCGGTGCGTGGATTCCACTTTATTAATTTATTTATTACCGTTTGACATTTGATTTGATAAATATACTTTGAAATATCAGAGTAATTTGCAGGATTTTTCAAAATTTTTAGTGAATATAAATGGGAATATATTGATATTAAAAAATATCTAAGCATCAATAATTTCAAATTATTCAGAGTTAATGATGTATCTTATAAATGTAAAATAATAAATTAGTATATTTTATATATATCCATATTTTATTTATGTACCAGTTCAGATAATGTTCGAGAATGATCCATTTACATTAATCAAAGATTCAAATCAAGATTTTCACGTAAGTAATAAAGATATTTTGTTAATCAGACTTTATCTTGAGGCCCTTATTCATTTAATCGAATTCGAGTCATGTCTGCTTTTATAATAGTTTTCTACGGGATAATTATGTTCTCCTTTCTTTAAATTTTGTATAATCATATGTAAATTTTATATGGTTTAAAAAAATTACATTCAATATTTGTAATCTTTATTTTCATCTAACAAATAAGTTCATCTGTTAGTCAAATTTACTGAATTTCTTTATATTAACAAAAAAGACTATATAAAAATTAATTATTACCCTCGATTGACTTATTACTAACTTAATGCAGGTCAAACAACTTTTTTTTTTATAGATTACCTTTATAATGGTGAATACGTAACTCATCGCATGTATTAACGTGTCAAAACCTATAAAGATGATTTAATCATAGAGAGATTTATTGGGTAAAATACATATTACCCCCTATGGTACTCAAAATATTCAAATAAGCCCATGTGATAAAAAAAAAAAATACCATGTAACCCCCTGTAAAATTTAAAAAGGTACAAAATGTTCAAATTACCCCCCATTTTCTATCGCTTTTTTCTCCGACATCCGACGACCTCTCAACATGTATTTTTCCACCATTAGAAAGCCCGTCCGACAACAATCATTTTGACACCCCCACCCACCGCCAATCTCTCATCCGTCGGCGAGTTATCTCTACATCTTTATTTTATATTTTTTAGATTTCTTTATATATATACATATAACTAAATTATATTTTCTTATATAATATTTTTAAAATATGTATAATTTAAACAAATGAGTAGTTTGATAATTTAGGGGCAAAATATACATATTCAGTCGCAATTTTGAGAGCATGAAATTTTACAAGGGGTAATATGCACATTTTTAAATTTTACACGGGGTTATATGATATTTTATTTTATCACATGGGCTTATTTGAACATTTTGGGTATCACAGGGGGGTAATATGGATTTTACCCTTTTTTTTACCTGTAATAAATCAATTATAAATATATGTATAGTTTTTTTTTTTAATATCAGCAAATTATGTGAATTTTGACTAAATGACGGATTTATTTATTAGACGAAAACAAACTTTAGCAGTACTAAATATAAATTTTCAAATCACAAGAAGTCGACTTATAATTATACCTATCATTAGGGGAGGATAGTGTAACTGTCGTTATATATATATATATATATATATATATATATATATATATATATGTTTAATATGCTTAATTTCATTGTTTATTTTTTTAAAATGAAAATGAAATAAAACCTACTTGTATTTTGGGAAAATAATAAATCTTTTTGAAAGTTTTTTTTTCTTTACTTATTTTTCCCCTGCTGTAGATGAACCCTAAGAGTAGCTTAGATGGTAGGTTGAAATTTTTGGGAATAGAAATTATGATGCAATCTATTAGAATTGATGGTCACCTGTCCACTCATTATGGTTCATATCTGTATTAAAGCTAATAGGATAGAATACACCTAATGTCTCAATAATATTTTCAATCTACATTTATTTATTTATTATTTATACATACATGTATAATATCAATAAAACATGATAATACAATCGTCTCATTCTAAATATTTTTGTATTCATTACAATAATTCAATTCAAATATATATAATAAAATTTATAACTGAAGATTCGAACATAACAAATAACATTTTCACAATACGTATATATTATCAAAACTATATTTGATTAGTCATTAATCATTCAAAGAAAAGAAAAAGAATTATATTAGTTAACTATCCAATCGAAACTCTTGTATAACGGTATCGGTCGATGTCTTGTGCATCGGGCCCCCGAGGCGTTCTTCGCGTTCCACCTAAGCTGTGCAGGAAATGTGCAGACCAAAAACCAATTTAGGTATATAGATAAAGACAAGTAAGAAAAAAATTGAAGCTTGGCTGTAATATAAACATGTCTGGTTCGCTTGAATTAAAAAAATTAGGAGAAGCATCATATTCATAGCCCAAAATGGTGCCATCATATCTGTACATAAATCTACCGGTGTTGGAAGAATAATGGGAGATTTTTTAGGATAGAAATGGACCATATGTTTGTCATAAAGGAGGGAATTTCCTGTTATTTCATAGTTTGATGATGTGTCTGAAATATGTACTATGGGTTATTACATTAAGTAAATGGTTTAGAGTTATTAAATAATTTATCGCAATCAAAATTAAGTTATTGCCGTTAAATTTTAAAAGAATGATCGTTTTTACTGCTTTTTTTTTTTTTTTATTTTTTATATCCAATGATCTTAGATGGACTGATTATATTGGAATTGGCTGCTCCTCCGCAAGGTTACACCATTAAGTAAAAAACACATGCACAATAATAAACAAGGGTAAATTACAACTACACATCTAAAAATTTGACATAATTATGAATATCCCCCTCTTTGTCATTTCATTAGTTTCCGTTAGGTTTTCATTCATTTTTTTATAGTTAACTGATCAAAATGCCATTGTGAACTAGAAATTAGAATTTTATTTATTTATTTTTAAATATTTTTTTATTGACTAAGTGGATAGTATATTTATAATGTTTTAATTTTTGTATCCAGTCTATTCGATTTTTAAAAAAAAAATATTCTTTAAAAAAAAGGACATAATTGATAATTTCATGCCTCCATCCAAAAATTATATAATTTCATCAAACATTAGAAGGTATTTGTAATTATTTAAATAATAAGAAAGTATTTGAAATTATGTCAAACTTAAAAAAATGTCGGTGTAATTTATCCTAATAAGCAATACTGATATGAATAGAAAATCATAGAATCACCAAGTTACTCCGTTACAATCTACGGGCTTGTAAATATATATAGGTGTCCACATTTTTCCTATCAAGGACAGATCCACCCGACATGACAGTCTGAGAACCCAAAGTTACAATCCTAAATTATTTAATACAAGGCATAATTTAAAAATACCGTACCAATAACCCAAGCCTAAACAATACCCTGATATTATGTTAATTTTTAAATTATTCAATTCAGATCGACAAAATAAAAACAGAATTTTGCACATTGGGTAACAAATAATCAACTTTTGACACTTAGCTGCAAGAATATTAAAAGCACAATGAGGCTTAATAACTATTAATTGCTAGGTATTATAATTGACAAATTAACTCACTCAAAAATCCATTTTTTTTCTTAATTATTAATCGTTTTTTTTTTTTTTTTTGTTCCATCCAATTTGGGTTGGAATATTATTTCGGGTTTGATCATGCTGCACTTTTTAATATTTTTCTATTTAAATTGCATATATAACTACATTATATATACTTATTATATAATTAATTTAATTTAATCGAGCCTCATTCATTTTTTTTATTTTGTTTTTAGATGTAATAAGTTGTGTAAGCTTTGGTATTTCATGAAAATCTACGTTATTACTTAATTAATTTATTTTATTTTTTGAGATAATTACACTCACATTTCCTGATATTTGATGTAATTATATGTAGACCCTCTATAATTTGAGAAATTATACCTAGCACCTTGAGGTTTGCCTACATCTAACAAATAAGTCCCTCCATTAAAAAAAATTTATCGAATTTGTTGATATTAATAAAAAATTAGAAAAAGATCTATATTAACCCTTAATTGACTTATTACTAACTATTGCATGTCAAATAATTTTTTCAGACTAAATTACCCTTATAACAGTAAAAATATATCTTCACATGCATTAATGCGTGAAGACGTATGAGACTAATTTGATCATAAAAAAAATTATTTGACCTGCAATAAATCAGTAATAAGTCAGTAAAGGGTTAATATATATATATATATATATTTTAAAAATTCAATATCAATCACTTCGGTGAATTTTGACTAATTTAGGGCTTATCTATTAGATGAAAATAAATATCATGAGTGCTAGATGTAATTTTTCAAACTATAATAAATTTATGTGTAATTATATCAAATCTTGTGAGAGGTGGGAGTGTAATTACCCCTTATTTTTTTAGTATTTATTATGATAAAATGGAGTAGTTATTATAGGAAAACATCATTTTCTGCCTGAATGCCCAATAATGCAAATCTCAACTACTTTTCTCCACCCAAAAGCGTATCTACAAAAGTTATAATGACGTTTTTAAAATTCTGAGGATTTTTTTCCCCCAAAGAGCTATTTGTTCAACATGCTATCTCTTACTAATTATTTTTTCTTATAATCCTTTGTTACTTATAAGAAAAATAAAACATTTTTTCGATTGATAAAATAATTTACCAATCAATCTTTTTTTTTTTTAATGTGATTTACCAATCAATCGAACGACATATATTATACAAAATTTTTGTGTAGTTCCAATTATTACTACGAGTCAGAGCATATTGTATATATTGCTAATAAATATGTTTATAATTCATTATATGGATGCAATTTCTTATATTATAGATATATAATGCACAATAAATAATTTATTTTTATGGTTAATTATATTTTTCATCATTAAAAAATACATGGTGCCACAAACATTCCTTAATATTCAAAATGTATCGACAATGTTCGGTTGACAGAATAACATTAGTAAATAGTTAGATTGATATTGATCTATGTGGTCTTTATAACGATTGAAGATATTCATTTAGGTATATATATATATATATATATATATATATATATATATATATATATATATATATATAGTTGCCCCTCCTACCCTCCCCTCCTCTCCCCGTCCTATCCAAAATTCCAACAGTTATAAAGACCACATCAACGAGTCAGTTTTCTCAACGATGTTAAGTTAATTAGGCATTTTTTTAACACATTTTGAACATTAAGAGAGCATATGCAACATTAGATAAATTTTGAGGACAATAAGTGCAATTTGATATAATGTTGGTTATCTATTTGTATTATATGATTATCCGCTCAATTCTTTTTTCATAGAATATTATTATTTATCACGTTATAAATTTTGGGGGCAAAATGCATCCTGCCCTTATGTGTTATGTAAAAATAGTAATTTATCATCTTGTATTAAAAAAATAAGCAATTTACCCCCTCTCCCCCCTCCGTGTTTTAATAAAATGAGCAAAACACCATCCTCACGCGAATAGTGTTATACACGTGCCCATTTTCTTTTATTAAACTATTTTTTTTTTTTGTATATTTTTTTATAATCATTGAATTTTATCTATCAGACTATCACAAATCAACGGTTCATATTACATTTGTAATAATCTAGGATTTATATAAAGTCTTATTTAAATTAACAATTGACATATTATTTTAAAAAATCAACTGTCCATATTTAGTTACATATATAATTTATATACAAAATTTTAAAATTTATTTGAAATGTATATGATATATAGATAATATATATGATACATATATATAGCCCTACTCCCTCTCTCCGTCACTGGTGCCAATCCCCCTCCTCCCCCTTTCCCGTCTCCCCTTCCCCTCCCCAGCCTCCTGACGTCGCCCCCTTCCCTCTCCGTTCCCATCACTCAGCCTCCCGCCGTCGTCCCCATCCCCTTCACGTCAACCATTTTTTATTTTTATATTTTTATTAATATTATATATATATTATATATATGTATGTATAACTTATAATTTATTTTTTGTAAATAATTATTTTTTAATTATATATTTATATATTGTATATATGTATATATAAAAATTATAATTATATTTATAATTTGTATAAATATGAACCACCAATCTGATTCAAATAGATACGAACATTTGATGTTATATATAAATATGAACTATTGATGTAAATAAGAAAAGATCTAGGGCATTAATGTGATTATCAAATATCCACCGTTAATATATATATATATATATTATATATATATATATATATTATATATATATATATATATATATAAATCTAACTATTCAAATTTAAAGGTATAAATATCATTTTGTAGGTAAATTATAATCAAAGTCGCACATAAGACACGTGTATTGCACCTCTCACATGAGGGGAGGTATTTTACTTCTTTTTAAAAATATAAGAGGGTGAATTACTTATTTTTTAACACAAGAGGGTAAATTATTATTTTCATATAACACAGGGGTCGGGATGCATTTTACTCTAAATTTTGGACTTCAAAATAAGAGTTATATTTGGTGTAATAACCGTCATTAAATTATTCATATGTTATTAATATCTAACAACATATATATTTATTACATTCCTAAGTAATTAACACACATTGTTATTACAATCAGTCAAACTCTTTTATTACTTATTTAAATTAAGGATAATTTACAAATGTCTTCCTTAAAATTTATTTTAATTATAAATATTATTTTATTATAATTATCTCATAAAATTAACGGTCATATAATAAATATTATCTTATAATGAACCGTCACAATGAGTATTTATTGAGCAAGTTATTAATTTCAATAAATATTTATAATTTTAAAAATAAAAAATATTTATAATTATAATAAATTTTAAACAATCGGCGTAATAATCTGTAAATAAAAAAGAAAAGAGGACAGAATCCTAATTCCTAGTACGCGAAAGTACTTGAACTTACCAGCTATGGAAAGTGGTCCTTTTTCATCTCATGGGGAATTCAGCTGACCTCCATTTCCAATAAACTTGAGTATACGTGGCAGTCATGTTAAGCGGTTTGTTTGGAAGGTTGTGTGGGCATGGGTGCAGGTGATCGGAACCGCAACTCTCATGAACTGTGCAACAGAGTAACAAACCCCTCCCCTGTTTTTCCTCGTTCTCTCTCTACACCACAATCCACGTTCTCTCACCCCATTAATAAACCCACGTCACTCGATTCTTGGTTGGATTTTAACAGCTATAACTTGAAGAATTTCAGGTGAAATTTGTGTGGAGAAGAGGTTTATCGGAGTGAAAAGAGAGATCAGCTATGCCGGGGGAGGATATCGAGAGCAGGGTGGAGAAGAGCAATCATTCGTCTACAGCGAGCGCGTATTCGCTCGAAGATAGGGAGAGAAACTGGGTTTCGTGGTTGATTCCGCTGTTTGTAGTTGCCAATATTGTGATGTTTGTAGTGGAGATGTATTTGAATAACTGCCCAAAGCGTATCAAGAACAGGGCTTTCAGCTATGGAGATTATGGTGATAAGTGTGTGGCGAGGTTTCTTGGGAGGTTGTCTTTCCAGCCTCTCAGGGAGAATCCATTGTTTGGGCCGTCTTCTTCCACGTGAGAATAATGTTTCTTCCTAGCCCTTTTGCTTTTTAACTGCAAATTTTGGTTTGGTTGTGTAAAGATTGTGGCTTTACTGTTTTTGGTTTGTGGTGGTGTTATGGATTCTTGATTGCTTTCATTGGTCAGGAATGTGTTTTTGTTGATACCCTTTTCTTTTCTTGCGAATTTGTTGATACCCTTTTCTGAATTCTGGGTTATGATTCAGTTTTTGCTGTGAATTGGGGTTTTCTGGTGAGGAATGAGCTATTGCGGCTGCCTTCTGTGTTTCTTTTTTGGAGCATGGCTGTCTTTTTCTCAAAGTAATGGATTTTTCCTTTTTCTTTTGAATTTCATGTAAAGATGTTATCCATGTCTTACGTTTGACTATTCTTCGTGTTTTGCCTATTAATGGCTCAAATTGTGACATTTGCTTGTGTATTCCCAGTTAAGTATAGGTTCTTGATTAATGTATTGTTTAGAATCATGTACCTATTCTTCGTGTTAGTCTTTATTTGGTATTTTCTGACAGTTCTCCTAGTCCCCAGGAAAAATATGAGACTGTCTTTGCGACCCCCTTGTCTTCCTCTCTACAACTATGGTGAGGGAATTCTTACCTAAACTTGTTCGGTCGAACCAAACCAATCGCTTAACAAGCGTGATACCCTTTCCATCTCGTACCAAAGTACTTGTTAATAGAGTTGAATTAGTTTTTGATTCTACGTTCGATATGAACTACCTCAAAGTTAGAAATTTATTCTAAAGCTGGTGTTATGTGAAGAGGTGTGGAATCTCATCTTGATCATTGCTTTATGTGTTCTCGCTCTATGTTGATAATGGGAAGATTGGGGCAGTCAGCAAGCATGGAAATTTGGAAAAGAACTACACGTTTTGAAAATTTTGAAATTTAACTTTGTTTTTTTTCATAAGTTGGAGTAGAACCATTCATGATTTTCGTTGATCGACAACCTTTATTTTTGTAATACTGAAGATTACAGAGAATGGGTGCTCTGAACTGGGCAAAGGTGGTGCATCAGCATCAAGGGTGGAGGCTTATCTCGTGTATCTGGTTACATGCTGGTGTTATTCATTTGCTCGCAAATATGTTGAGTCTTGTCTTCATTGGCATTCGCCTTGAGCAGCAGTTCGGCTTCGGTAAGAGCTGTCGTCCAAAAATGCAGCTGACAAACGATGTTGTCTTTACACGTCCACATGGTTTCTTTAACAGTTTTATGATCTGTGTGGCAGTGCGCATTGGCATAATCTATCTGTTATCTGGATTTGGTGGCAGCATATTATCCTCCTTGTTTATACGCAACCGAATTTCAGTTGGTGCTTCTGGTGCACTTTTCGGACTTCTTGGAGCCATGCTTTCCGAGTTAATTACCAACTGGTCTATATATAGCAACAAGGTAATCGACTGTTACTGGTTCTTGTGCATTTCAGTTCTAGAGTTGGAGGATTTTTTCACATCCATTTTATTTATTCTTCGTTTGGTTTGCAGGTTGCAGCACTGTTGACGCTTTTGGTGATAGTTCTAATTAACTTGGCTGTGGGAATTCTTCCTCATGTTGATAACTTTGCCCATATGGGAGGATTCTTGACCGGATTCCTCCTCGGCTTTATCCTGCTGCCCCGTCCTCAGTTTGGTTGGCTAGAACGCCGGAGTCTCCCGGTCGGTGTTCGTGCAAGGTCGAAATACAAGGCTTATCAGTATGTTCTGTGGCTGATTTCTCTGACCCTACTTATTGCAGGGTAAGTTGTCGTCTCCAAACAATCGCCGGACGACTTTCCATTTAATGGTTATTTACCTTATTGCTGCATATTTAGATAGCTGAATAACATACTATATATGCAACGACGATCTCAAATCTGAATGCAGGTTTACTGTGGGACTGGCGATGCTGTTCCGGGGCGTAAATGGATATGAACGATGCCACTGGTGTCGATACCTAAGCTGTGTTCCGACGTCCAAATGGAAGTGTGACGAAAGTTGAGAACTGGGTCTGAAGCTGTAAGTTTAGGTTTATAGTTCACGTGTAAATGGGAGTTCTAGTTTGGTATTGGTTTCTTCGGTTGTTCGTTTGTTATGGGGATTTGTTCATTAGTGTGTCTTCATTTAGACCACTTGTGTATTTCAGAGAAGCATGCTCTTGGGCTCATCATTGTTTCATCGGTAACTTCCAATGTGCAGTTGATTTTGTATCAACATCATGCCTGATTCAATACGTCAATAATTTACGAATATATTCAAATAAAATAAAATAAAAATAATTATAAATCTAGACATACACCCGTGTTTATGGGAATAGAATTCACAACTCATTATTGCCAATGGATTTATAAGGCAACTCACCCCCAAGATACAACATGCATACCCATATACAGAAGTTAATAGGCAATTCTGAAATTTTTGTATGTGATAATAGAAAATTTTAATTTGAATTTGATTCGATTAAATTTGAATTAATTATATGATAAGTATAATATATTTATCATGTGATTAGTATATAGTTAAAAAAAATAGTCTGATTGGAGCAAATTGTGATTAGTGTGTAATTCAGAAAAAAATAATTTAATTAGACAAGAATTTTCCGCGATTAATATGACAAAGAAAGATTAAGAAACGAAAATTTTTGTGTCATTGGTTGAGTTTCCAAAGGGGAAATCTTTCTCCTCCTCAAAAAAAAAAAGGGGAAATCTTTCGGAAACATATGTTATTACCAATAATAATAATAATAATAAAATCTATTGAGTAATATATATATATATATATATATATATATTAGAAACGTCATTATCATTTACAAAAAATTATCTTTATTTTTTAAAAATTAGACAAACACCCTAAAAAACATCAATATTGTTGCACAAATTATTTATATCTTTTCCTATTAGGAATGATTTATGAAATTATACAAAAATTAAAGGTAATTTGTATCCACAAACCATATATGAAGGCTATAAATGCAATGAACGGCTATCCCCTTTTTTTTCTAATTCTTTTTATTCTCATTCTTTTTTTATTCCTCCAACATTATGCCATTATCTTTTTTATGGATAAATTTTTTAATCAAGTATTTATATTAACTTCCTATTTGATTTATATTTTTAGGTACTCTTTTTATCTACAAAAATGGAACAATACAATTTCTATATATATATATATATATATTTTATTTTTAATAATTTTTAAAAGATTATGCATATACTGAGGATGTCTTGCGACTTACTACTTACTAGTACTATTTATCTATACTTCATTATTAAGGAAGCGTGCTCTCTTGTTGTCTCGCATTTTTATTCATTTTTTTTAACACTAGCCGTTGTGACACGCTGTTCCTGCGTGTATATAATAAATATTTTTTCATATTTTAATATATTATAAATAAGAGTAAAATAAATAAATCAATATATTACATTAAAAAAAATAAAAATAATTTGGAAAGTGAAATGAGTTGGTTATCTTAATAGTTGAAGGGTATTTTTGACTTTACAAAAAATTGGTGCGCCGGTGTCACTAATCGCCGTTTGTGAGTATAGAACCTCTTTTCTTTTTATATTAGTATAGATTATTTCCGCTCGTTTTTATAAGAATTATCTATTTATAACTTTCTTCTTCTTTTTTTTTTTAATTTATTATTAACATATAATTTTGAACAGCTTCTCCATCTGTTCACAACCGTCAAGTTGTCTACTCTTGTCAACTTCCATTAACTTTCACTCTTATAAATTTCTTATTTTTTATTTTTTAATCAACATACATTTTTAAAAGAAAATTTAATTTTTTATTAAATTATGCACTCTCATTTGTTTGTGTTACACGCACTAGTATATATAATTGAAAATCGCTCTTTAGGTAGTCTTTCTTTTATTCATGCATCGTTTTTAATATCTCCAACAGTATACCGTTATTTCTTTTATCCACAGTTTTAATAGGTCAAACATATGTAAATTTATTATTATATAATATATTCTTAAATCTTGGATACCTTTTTTCTTTTTAAAAAAAAATGCAAGTTATATGAATATTTCATTTTAAGAATTATGCACATATATAAAAGGGGCAGCCACACATAGAATTATGAGATTTTTAAGCGGAATCTGAGGAACAGTAAAAAGTGAACAAAGAAGATGAAATGGCGTCGCCCGGACTCAAACCGGAGACCTTCAGTGTGTTAGACTGACGTGATAACCAACTACACCACGACACCTTTCTGGGGATTGATACCGTAACTGTTCAAAGTTTTATTTATAATGATCCATGAACACTGTGCTGTCTCATCACGGATGATTTGCCGGGCAAAGAGTTTATGAAATTCCTTGCATAGAAGAATGTTGTTTGCAATCCGAGCATATCATCATACTGCTGCTGTTTTCTGTTATATCTTGTGTTGTCTACATGCCCTTTGTGTAAGTATTTCAACGGTTGTGAGGGAAAATCTTAACTCGGATGGACTTTGACTAGATCTGAATTATTTATATGACAAGCGTAATACACTTATCGTGTGATTGGTGTATAATTAAAAAAAATGATCAATCACATAATGATTGCTTTAGTTGAGTCGAACCTGATTTGAGTAAAAATATTCATTGGTTCTTCATTGAAGACCTCCAAGTTGGTCGATTAAGCGGTGAAAATTCACGTTGAAAATTAGGAGTAACATACATACATAGTTGTTCCAATTCAAGAAATCAGACAGACGAGTTTTTATTTGTGTGGTCAAACATTTTTACTCACAATTGATCGACCACAAACAGCACACATGCATTACGAACCAACTCCTGAAACTAGACAACATCACACCCTTTTTTCAGTTCTATGCCAATCTTTTTTGTACCGGTGAATTTATATATAATAGGTGCATAAAGAAATCTGTCGTCAAAGACTGTTGCCGTAACTGGAGTTAAAACCGGTAGGGAACACCACGGATAGGAGTCGCTTGCCTTCTTAACTGACCAGATTGCATATAAGTACTGCTCCTTGTGTAGTTACCTGGCAGGGGAAAGCCCTTCTCTGAATTGGCATCGGATCCCCAAAAACCGTGGCCAGAACTAACGCTTGTCCCAAGTTCATGCAGCTGCAGTCTCTGCTTGGGAGCGCTCTGGGACCTAACCTTAGCCCGGGATGACTCTGTATTTGTCATGTAATTAGGGTGACTGAGATAATCACCAAACAAGCTTCTCGAGCACTCACTTCTAGTTGGAGTGAACGGCCGTCTTGGATTGTTAGCCGGCCTAGACGAAGCAGAGTGTTGGGCTGTTCTCAGCTGTTCGGACCACCACAACTTGATCCTGTTCTGGTGGAAAGCTTGGTGATATTACTGACGACACTTCCTCGGATGATGTGCTGGGATTCGGTTTCTGAAGCTTTGCTGAGAGTCTTGAGAAGGAGCTGGTATTTGAGTGCTCTTGTCCTGCATAGTTGCCTGCTGAAAGATGTTGTGATGTTGAGAAGGTTTTATCAGTTCGTCGGGTGGTCTGGCGAGGCTTCCATGTGTCTATTTCGAGTATTTTGTCACTTCTCTCATCGTCTTGGCGGTGGTTGTTCCATGCGTATTGTTCCATCCAGTGATCTAACCAGTTGGAAGCTGGGTTGGAGCTTTCGCTTTTCACATTATTGCTCATACTTGATCTGGAGTTGTATTGCTGCATTTGCTGAAAGCACGAGGACACATTTCAAACACACTCTTTCTAAGCCGTTGTCTGAAAATGTATGTTTAACTAACAGTGCAAACAAGGGAAATCATAATCATGTTACCTTCAGGACAGATCCACCGTGCTTGGCATTACCCGCGATGATTGTAGTTTCTTAAATTTACTACTCCCTGTAGTAAAATGCATAGGAATGTACAGTCAGAGTGCATTAAATTTCTACAAGAATTTATGCTTTCTTCTTTCTAGTTGGAAAAATCGAAGTCGATATAACACTTACTGGATGACCAGGTTTAGAGAACTTGGTGTTGGTGTTAGATGACTCAGAACGATGTGCAGAGGCCCTCGCCTGGATTCGTGCCATTGCCTGCATGCGGCGGAGCATGTCTGCGCTTTGCTTTCTGATCATGTGGCCTCTAACAAGGGCTTGAAGCTTAACCAGTCCCTTAAGTGCCCTTAATGCCCTCCTAGCCTGTAACAACACACTCACCAAGAATCAGACACCTTTTTTGATTGACTTCTGTACATGAAAAACACATAATATTTTCCTTGACAAACCAATTAAATCAGCATGATCAATTCAGCATCAAACTACTGTTGTTCCAGAATCTAGCCACATGATTTGTGGAAGGTTGTTCTTAGTGGACAATATCATTACATCTCACAAGAACATAGTAAAGGCAAAAATAGAAGATAACAGTAATATCTTAGTAAAAGATGTGATGTGTCTTAGATTGTCCTCATACATCGGTTGCTTAAGAGAGAAAGCCTTAGACAGTAGCCGAAAGTTAGATAATAGAAAGCAGCATCTCATCATAAATCCAGCTATAGAGCAGTGGCCACTCAAGTCCATCATTGCTCAAGAACGGCGGATTATATTAATCAGCAGCTTTTGCAGGGGCATTTTAAACCAAAATCCGACACAGCCCCACCACTAAAAAGTACGAGACTCTGAATTTAGCCATGTTTTCATTAGTATAAGGGGTCGAAAAACTATTGAGTCGAACAAGGCGGACAACGACCTGAAAGCCAGACTTGGAGAAAAGGGAAACAAGAGTTGAAATTCTTCACAAATTGCCTGTCTTCTACACACTCATCTCTATCTTTACGCATCAACTCAGCCCAGTAGAGGACAAGACAATCAATTCTTAGTGATTGTGAGGTATCACACCCACTAGCATGGTGCACACTCTTTCAACATCAGCTACTATTTTCCAGAAGATAACAAAGTTCTCACAACATATGAAATTGTAAATCCATTAGTTGTAAGGACACTTATTTTGATATATCAAGAACCCAAAAAGACAAGATAAAACATTAGAAATGAACTGGGAAAATTGCTCAATCAACCATTTGTCTGTACCATATGCAAGAAAGAGAAGATGAGAGCTAATCGTAAAGGGATCAAAATCATTAATGCTAAAGGTCCTAACTCATTAATGCTTCTTACATTCACATTTTAACATTGTATATGTAAGGTAAAAACTACTTGAAGAGAAAACATGTGATTTATGACAAAGATTGATGAAAAAAAAAAAACAAGTTTCTAAGATTGATGTTCCATGCTGATCAATAATAGTTGTCTTACTTGAAATGTTGCAAATTCAAGTTGAGTCATTACTTGAAACGAAAATCAGATCACTAACAGTATATGACTAACCAAATAGGCCCGGAAAGCGGACTGAATCTTGATAGCAGCCGCCGCCCGCCGCCGGTCTCTGCTAGTATAGGCTGCGACATTCCTCCCACTTCCACGGCCGTTACTGGTCAGCCTAACCACCTCGGCAGCCGCCTGGGCAGCCGCGAGAGCTGCCTCCGCCACAGCTGCCGTCGCTGCCGCCACGGCTATTGCATGCTTGTTGGCGTCCAGCCCCTCAACGTAGGGGCTCGCCATAGTATCTTCATTACTATCAGCTGAGATCGAGAGAGCCCACTTACTCTTCTTCTTCTTCTCCTTCTCCGGCAGCGCAGAAGAAGAATCCGGTGGCGGAGGCTTTTTGGAGCTTAAAAGTGAACGGAACCACTTGCTAGTCTTACCCATTAATTCTCATCATAGAGAGTTGAGGTTTTTGATGGGAATTGGGATGGGGTATTTACTGGGGGAGAGTATGAAAGGACGCGGGATGAGGCGGCGAGTGGGGATGACGCACGGTGGAGTTGTGGCGGTAGTTGGAAGTTGGGACCGGGGAGTTTTAAAGTAGACGACAATTGACAGGTAAGATCACTGGTCCATTTTTTTTTCTATTCACCAAAAAGAGGTTTTTATGAGTCCAATTGGATAAATTGTTCAAAATTTTAAAATATGAAAGTTTGATAGGTTATTCAATATTAGTATTTAATTGAAGTCTAACGTTTTAGTGCGAATTGGATTTGATTATTAAGTAAATTATATGTATATAATATTACAATTTTAAAAATGTAACAATTGTATTGTAAATATGTTATGCAAACAAAAAATTCTGTTAAATGTAAAAATTATCTGAATTTTACATAAACAATTTGTATATATTAATAAAAAATATATAACATTACTATATTTTAACAATAAGTTTGTGATTGTTTAGAATAGGTACGAAATAAAGGTTGTTGTCTATTTCTTAACAGGATCCTCTAACTGCTAGTTTTTAGGCCAAAAGTCCCAAGCGATCAAAGCATCGATGACTCCATACCTGAAATTGATACTTGATGATTCTATTTTGAATTAAACTATCTTTTTCCCTGATATATAATTTCAGTTATTAGCTTTAATGGGATGATAGCTTTTGCAAAAAGAATTGATTTCCAAAACAAGGGAGCAATAATATAAGTGAACCCAAACGACATGAATTATGATGACCAATTTCCGTAGTTGATTGTTTTTGTACATGTAATTATGCTCCTCATGAACTTGGTGGTTAGGACACCACCACTACCCCTTTGCTTAATTAACACTAGACTCTGTGGTACGCAGTTTCTGCGCGCATGAATTTATTAATATTTTTATTTCATTGAAAACACATAATTTATTAAATTTTATCATTGTTTTACAACTTCACATACACAAACCGTTGATAATTTTTTTCTAATGATTTAATTATCAATACATATTTTACTTGAATTAAATTAAAAATTAAAATTTTGTACTACATACATTATATCAGTAAGTACTAATATATTATCTTTATTTCAATTAACAATAAAATTAACAAAAGTGAGTAAACTTTTTTGTGAATGCAGCAATTGCATGAAATTAATTTTTTAAAAGGTGATTGAGTAGTTAATTCAATGTGAGTTGAGATTCTTGAGAATTTAATTAATTTCTATGTAGAAGGGCACTTTTGGTGTTTCAAAATATTGGTGTAGTGGTATGAGAACTACCACTTTGAGTCTATAACTCCCCTTTTCTTTATAATAGTATAGATAACATAGTCCCGCTTATTTCTAACAATACGGTTTCTGCCAATTTCAACTAACCACTTTCTATGTATTTATTCATTATTTTTCAGGGCGAATTATATCATCCGCAATACACATGTCCAAAAACACAACAAAATATTAACTAAAAAACGATCATATATAGTAAAATATAATTTTGTAAAGTTGAGGCATTAAATTGATGTAAAAAAAGTTTAAATGGCATAATATAAAAATGAGCATAATAGAATCTATATTATTATAAAAGAAAACCCATTTGACGTACCAACATTAGAATGCCCAAATTTACTCTTTTATTCATTCTGTTTCTTTAAAAGATATTGACCAAAATTGCAATTTCAATATTTTCCACTCACAACCACTCTCCACAATTATCTCTCACATCTCTTCTGTACGCTTGTTTTCTTATAAAATCTCTTTTTTCACAAACTTCTTTCTCTCTCCTATATTTTTCTCCAACCTTACTCCTCCATTTTTTTTTATATTTTTAACCAAAACACAATTCCAATTTATTTTTTCTCTCACCTTATTATACATTCTTTTATTCTCATAAATTTCTTTCTTTATCATCCCTGCACACTACAATTCTTTCTCTTCACAAATTTCTTTTTTCTTTTTATGTTACACCATAATTTTTTTTATATGCTCGTGGGAACTGCGTGCACCGCCTCCTAGTATATACAATATTGGAATTGCAAAATTAAATGTATTGAAACATGAACATGTAGAAGCGTACGTAGTTTAGAAATTTGAATTACAGTAACCAATCTGTTTTTTTCTTCTATTTTTGCGTTCTCAAGTATTATGTCGGTCGTGAGTGCACCTTTTTCCACCTCTTTTCTTCCCTATTTTTAAGGATTCTTGTTTCCATGTCTTGTCCGCATATCTTTGAGATGTTGAGAAAACTATATGTAAGAAAGTAGAACTCAATTCCATTTGTCAATGATTCAATAAAAAAACCAAGATTCTTATGCAATAAAGTGACAATTGATGTTATTATACTCATTATTCTAAATGATAAAAGTATCTTTAAATATAATAAGACTGTATATTCAAACGATACAAAGAATTTTATATACCTTTACTCGTTAGATTCAATTCAAACATAATTGTTTATAATAGTTTACCTTCAAATGATTGCCAAAAACGATATGTAAATTCAACAACGAATCTTACCTTATTTTTTCAAAAAATTGCATATGTTTCTTTAGTGGGTTAATGCAAAATTTACTTTCCTGTTAAATAAACTAGTCGTCATGGCACGCGCTAATCAATTAAAAAAAAAAAAAAAAAAAAAAGGACATTCTTAAAAAAAGATTAATTCAACCTTTTAGTCCAGTTCCTCAAAGCTTGGGCTGTAATTTCGTACGCGAGGCCTATGCCTCTTAGGCCAATGAAAGCTGGGTGGCTGATTTGATTATTCCATTTCCACGATGGACGTTTTCAATTATGTCTAGGAAAAAACATGATTACTTATTATTACATGGAAATGCTGAACTGCAGGTTCCTCCCGTTATTGGTAATGAGCAGTAATATCCAACTCAAGTTGCTGCAAACCACCCAAAATTAGTCAAAGTATGTTAGTATATCTATAATCGCAAATGCTGAAATAAATACTTTATTACCAAATTAAAATAGATATTCTATTCCGACAGTCTACGAGTTATATGAAATAATACGACAGGGCGCAAATTAAGAATAATTATATTTAGACCCCTTGAAATTTTAGATATTATGAAAAAAGAAAAAAATATTTTATTTTTAACTAAAGGAGATTGTACCAACCAGCACAGGCGAGGGGAGGGAGGTTGCACTGCGCAGGAATGCGGGAGGCGATCCTCAACGTGTCGCAAAAACAGCCATGGTCCACCCCTTGGAGGGCGGCGCAGCAGTCTGCGCTGGGCGGCGCCGCCCCCGGCATGGCAAAGGGTGCGCATACGTTGAGGCTTGCAAGTGAAGAAGAGCAAGTTTGTGCGGCAGCCTCAGAGTACCGAGCCATGAACTGCCCCTGAGCAACCACCACTGTCACTGTCACTGTCAGTATTACTACAAGACCAAAAACAGACTTCATGATCATCTTCCTTAAAATTCTGTGTGTCTTTTCCTATGATTATTCTGTTTGTCATCATCAGCTGTATTTATTTATATGTAGACATCAAATGGAGGGAATGTACATAACATTTAGCATGAGCGACCTAATTAATGTATCATGATATTTTTGCTTTGGGTAATTTCATTTTTGAGTGGCTTTTTACTGCATGTAATTTTAGAGGTTAAAAGTATGATTTACTGCAGTGATTAAGTTTGGGTTTCTCTATTTTAAATTTGTATTTCTGTTGATGTGTTCATCAAACATGTATTAAATAAAAATACAATTAGTTGTCTGAATTTTATACCAGCAGCATGTGTATATGATGCAGATCTTGACATACAGAAGGCTGGCTTTGGATGAGCATATAATATTTTTTTAAAGATATTTATAAGATTTTTGAAAATTTATAAATTATTTGTGTTGAATTCAGTAAAAAATAATTTTATAATGTTAAAAACTTATGCTTTATTATTTACTTTTAAAATATAAACATTTTTTTTAATTTAATCATATTATTAACAAAGTTTTGATTTTTAATCTATCTTTTTATAGATCTAATATTGTATGAACTCTAAAACATTCTACCTGCAATATTGGAGAAAATTGCAAAACCAATCCACAATTTAGGGTTATTTAGGGATTTTTAAATTTAATCTCATAGTTGGTTAAAAGTTGTAAAATAGGTCAAAACGTCGCCAAAAAACACCCTCCAAACATTAAACTAACAACCAACGGTTTTTTTGACCCACATGCATGTGACCTTTACGTGGATTCTCCATCGTTAATTTGAACAGCTGTTATTGTTGGGACTTTTTTTTTTCAATATTCTGGTCTTTTTTGCAACTTTTATCGGAACATGAGATTAAATTTAAAATTTCATAAAGCGTGGAATCAAATTTGAAATTGGCCTAAACTGTGGGACTAATCTTGCAATTCTACCACACACATCATGTACATAGCATGGGTTCATAATTTTTTAAAAAAAATAAATAAATAAATTTAACTAAAACACCCTCTAAATTGGAGAGCCTGATCACGTGGTAGCTGGCCAGCCATGATACCAAGGTTTGATTTTGGATCAAGAGAAAGAACTATATATATATATATGAAAATACAAAATTTAAAAATAATGCATGTGGCAAATTAATTATACATTATTCCCTGAGTTCCTGATCAAAGAACAGCAAGATCTCACTCTCAAAATAATGGATTATCAACTAATCACAATTTAAAATTCACCTCACTTGATCAAGAAAGACTTATAATTAACTATAAGATCATCAATAACAAGAGAACTGAACAATTTCTGTTAAATGGAAATATTTAGATTAGCTGCAAAGGAAGAAGTTGTCTTAAGTAGCTTTAGATTGTTGATCATCTGCTGAAGAAGCTGGAGCTGTCCAATACAACTTCACTGCAAACAGAAGCTTTTCCCTCTCCAACGGCCCGTCCTCGTGATCTACGATCTGACTTTCCCAGTTCAATGCATCGGCTATTCTCTTCACCTTCACTAGTATGTCTACATCGTCTCGGATTATCAGACTACCTTCGGTCTTAGAATCCTGTCCATTTCTAACATAATGTCTTCCAGTTCACACCTAAATTGCACAACCGTGTAGTTGAGTTAGTCGATCAGTTGTTGCTTTTAATTTCCTGGAAAAGGGATAACATGTTTAAGATAGACAGGTTTACCTGTCCTTGTAGAGCGTAAAAACTGAATCAGCGTGAATGAGATCGTATGTTCTAGGATAAGTCGACATTGCCTCACACCTGCACCAAAGCGATCAAGGCCGTTGAGAATGGACAATCAAAGTAATCAGTAATTGAAGAGCAGGAATGAGGATAGATAGATGTAATTAATATACCAGCTCTGGTAAGTTCCGATCAACCCTCGTTCATAGATAACACCTAGCGTGTTGAATTTAGCCTCGACTGGGACTACGTTCATCACCCAAAGCGGATCGTCGATCAAATTAGCAGCGAATCCACCCAAGAAGGCGTTCATGTCGAGGATGTTACGGTACCTCCCTGCTTGGCCGAGCTGGTTGTTAACCTTTTTATAGTATGAGACTCTCTTCTTCCATAGTTGCATGTCTTGCTGAAAAGATTCGGCAGTAACTCCATTTACCGTCCCCGTACTAATTCTAGGAGGTATAGCGGTCAATCGTTCCGGCCATTTTTCAAGTTGGCCTCCCGCAACCTCTTCCTTGTTGGAAACTTCAGGCAAAGGGGTCAAACATGTTTCTAAGTTTGTGTACCTAAAAAGATAGCAAAATTAGGACTTAGCAAGAACATACATGATGTTAATCCGATGTTGTTTTTCGAGTAATTTTATAAAATGTTGAGCTAAGCAGTTAAGCATAACAAACCAAGCTTGATCAGGATTCTGGGCAGGACAAAACGGAGGATTTCGTACAACGGTCCGGAACTTTTTGCACTTCAAGTGATTGGCTGGTTTCTGCCATATAGAGATGTCGTCCTTCTCGATCAACTTTTTCCAGCACAAACTTCTTGTTACGTTCTCAATCTGCATTTGCTCTGCATTCAAATCCTCCATCGTCCGCTCCCACCCTTTCCAGTGTTTTTTCCAGTGGATGGGTGGGCCGGAGAGGATCCAATATCCTCCCGGCCTCAGAACTCGGTCGACTTCAATCAAGTAGGCGCCGTCTATTCAATCAAACAATCTCTTAGCATTATTATGACATCCAAGAATAAACGTAATATTGTATAAGATGAAACACCAACATGATCCGCAAAGCAAGGAAATTACCATATTGTCCCATGGAATGAGGCAACGTGAACAATGAGCCATGTCGAAAGCCCTTGATGGGTAAGGAAGCCTCTTGGACGCAATAACACCGATCAAAGCCGGAACTCCCCTCTCCAATGCGAATTGCACCTGCGCTTCGTGTGTGTCTCTCGGTGCAAACGACATCGCAAGGATATTTCGGGACAAAAGGTAAGCTCCCCAACTGGCAACCTAAAATTTAGAATTACAAATATTAATCAAGAAAAGAAAAATTCCAACTCCGACAAATAAAATACAAGGTTAGGAGCAACACGTTGTTGTCATCTCTTCCTATTGTTTCCTACATTGTTAGGTGGAAATTGGGCACCAATAAATTGAAGAAAAATGATAATTGGCATTAGTGAACAGTAAAAATTACCCCCTAAACAACTGTCCTTCCCCCCCACCCCCCCCCCCCCACCCCCCCAAAGAAGATTTCTTTTTCCTACTCTTAACCCTTTTTCCCTACTTTCCCTGGAACCAAACAGAGCCTTGGGACAAAGAGACAATATGAATGGAGTGCAATGTGTATAAAGGCTTCGTGCACGGACTTCTTGTCCAGAAAAGGTGCTTCATTTCTTGAGGCAAAATACAAAGAATCTAGAAAAAGGAAAAGTCGGTTTCCTGTGTCCTGACGACCCCAGTAATTATAATACCAAAGACAACCTCTTTTGTCATAATTCAGGCAAACTGTACTGTGGTCTGTACGTGTGCGAATCTAACCAAAAATGGCAGCCACCCACACTATTGCCACATACAGTTTTGCTAATTTTAAACCACAGTCTTGTCAAATCACCAAATCTTATCCTAATAATCAACCAAACAAATCCTAATGCAAAAATCCTTTCTATAGATTAGATTGCATTAGTTAAGTACAATCCCTCAAAATAAAACCTCAATTAGTCCCAGACACCCCATGGTTCGGTACAGGGCTTCAAGACAGCATTTTCATGTCCAAAATATGCATGTGTCGGTTGCGTGAGTGTTAAACAAAAAACAATTAAAGTTTCACAAGCTACAAAAAGACTGCCATTTTTCAATCATATAACAAAATTATAAAATTTCAAGAAAAAAAAAGTGGGGAAAATGTTTTCTTCTTTGTTGTTAAAAAATGTGGAAAAAATAAAAAGCTTACCCCACAGCCAGTATCAATGGCGGTCCTAATAGACCCATCTTTCAAATTAATCAACTTGCCAATATCATCGATGTAGGCATCAGCGCCGTTAGGAAACATGGTGCCGCCACCCGGGAACCTGAACCGGTCGCCCTCGAATCGGATCCAATTCTGGACCGCTTTCTCCACCGTCAGCTCTTTGTGTGGTACATTGGCGTACCATGCGAGATCCCTGCTCAGCGGCCATTGAAACGGGTTCTTGTACCCGTACGGAGCGGGCACCCGGCATTTCAGCAATTCATTCTTCTCCGGGCAGTGTCTCTCTCTGTATATCAGCCTGTCCCGATCGAATTTCAGCGATCTTTCTTGGTCCTCACATGGGGTGTACTCGCTGTACTTGATGTCGCACGGGGGGTATGATTTGACAGCGGGGGAAAGGGTGGTGGCGCCGCCGGCGTTGGCGGAGTGGTGGGATGCGAAGTCTAGCTGCGGGACATTGGAGGAGGAGGAGTGGGGTTGGGTGTTTGTATTGGTGATGGTGTTGTTCTGGGAGGTGGAGAAGCAAGGGATGGTGGCGCCGAGATTGGAGGTGGGGGAGGAGGTGGTGGCTCCGCCGTGTTGCCAGACGCCGAAGAGGTAGGAGAGGGAGCAGAGGATGGTTATGATGGCTAGAGAGTAGAGTTTGGGCTTTTTTAAGTAAGAGGTGGCGGTGGTGGCGTTGGGCGTAGGTTTAGAGAGTGGGGTGTAGTATGGTGGGCTTTGAGTACCCCCCATTGCTATCCTATGCCTATCTCTCTCCCCACTTCCTTTCAAACTGAACATGAACGAAACTTATGTTTGAGTTTATAGTAGTAGCAACACTCTAGGTGGGGGTGGGGGTGGGGGTGGCGCTTGTTAGAGATTTGAGGTGTGGAAGGTAGACAAGCTAAGAATCAAGTTGGACATGTGAGAGGTGTGTGTGAGTGTGTGTGTATATGAGAGAGAGAGAGAGAGAGAGAGGGGAGATTAAGGTTGTTTAATTAAAGGGGTGTGCAATGGATTTTAAGGGGAAATTTTTTTTTGGTCCATAGTAGTTGTATTTTTTGTTCTACAATTTATGAACTTTGTATATTTAATTTCATAAATAAAAAAATTATAGTATTTTTTTTATCTTAAGGAATTAAAGATGTGATATATTAGGTTTCATAAGATAAAAAATTATGCATTTTTCACCTCAAATATTATAATTTTTAGCCTATAGAATCAAATATGTTAAATTCATAAATTGGAACAAAAAATACTATAGTTTCTATTATATAAGTCTAAAAGTACAATTTTCTCAAATTTTCAAAAGTGGAACTAGGGGAGGTGAGATGAAAGAGGAAGGGGGCTCGGGCCGAAATTCGATTGGATCCGGACCTAATTTAAAAGGAAAAAATGAAGTACATTCAATTAATTGTATTTAGTATACCCTAATCAGAATTTCACAAATCTAATATGGAGAAGTAAGAGGAATAAAAGAAAAGCAGATGACAGAGCAAATTGATAATCTAAGGTTGAAAAGGTGGTATTATTAATATTAATTTGCAATAATTATTATAATACATGAATAAATAAATACTGGCATAGTTTGACTAAGGAAAATTAAAATAATAGTGATGGGTCCAGAAGCAGCAGCAGGCAGGGCGAAATAGATCCCTCGTGTCCCAGCTTAGTCCTTGTCAACAATTTTGCTTCAAAGATTCTGTGGGGATACTCTTCCACTGGCGGGCCCCTCTTCTGTGGGGAATTTTAATTCATTAAATTTGAATTAATTATATATTAAATATAATATACTTATGACATAATTAGTATATAATTTAAAAAAGAATAACCAATCACATAACAAGTATATCATATTAATTTTTTGATTAGTTTGATTCGACTTAACCTTATTTGTGTAAAACAAAAATCAATTTTATGGATATTATTTGGCTTATTTTTAATTTACGAATGCATCTCATTAGTCAATCCAATCTTACTAAAATGATAAAATTGAAATTAGATAATTCAAACGTTATAAATCTAGTTTCTAAAGTGAGGATATATGTCCGATTTTGAAAATATTTAAAAACGGATATAATGCAGTCTATGCTCAATTTATTTAATGAAGTTTGTTAATGCAATCTCGAGCTGTGTCTACTATCTTTTGTTCTTACCTGCACAAGGTCACATACATACATGCGTATGTTTTAGTTATGACTTTTCAATACTTAAGTTATTAAAATTCATTTAAAAATAAAAATCAACATAATAAGTAACATGAACAGTGTTACACACGCTGTAATTTAGAATCGGGGTATTTGTAGTTTTTCTTTCACTTGGACCATTAACAATATGATGAAATAAATAATTCTCTGCTGTAAATTGAAGTGCAATGTACGACTGAAATATGAGACGATATTATTGAGTCGGTCTGAATCAAATTTGGTCCGACAAAAAAGGCACGGATCTATAAAGTGGATCCCACGTCACAATAGCCATTCATTTTCTTCATTTATACTATAAATTTTTTTTCGCAAAGTAAAAAAATCAGCGTTTTGAACTTTAAATATTTTAAAATTTTATTCATGTATAAAATATCATAAGTAGGAGCAATTTCCAGGAAAGCAGGAGGTGTTCAGATGCCAACTGACAGCAAAAAATACAAATGTGCACATTGTTATTTACTTTCTACTTGTTCATAATTAGTACTTATAAATTATTAAATATAGTTTACCTCAACTTGTAGAAAAATTCAAAGTTTCCAATCTTTGAATTCAAAACTTATAGACGTATATGTACAAATATCTTCTTCTATTGTGATTAATTATTAATAATAAGTGCTTATTATAAGTTGTCAATTGAAGTAAAGGTTCGTTTTTTTGGTGATGTATGAGGTAATACTATATTGAGTTAGTTATATTTTGTCATTCGAATTATGACCGTACTGTAAAAGAGAACCCCTGGTTTTATGATGTTATACTTTACCATATCAATTTTATAAAATTTTGCACTTTGTTATTTATAATTATTTTGTAACCAAGTTTTATGTCGGAAAAACATCACATGCAGTGCACATGTGATATTAAGGGTTAGTAGTGTGATATTTTTCACATATGCACAACATGCGATGTTTTTTCAGTAGAAAAATCAATAAAAAATGGTCATATATGACAAAATGCAAACTTCGCAAATTTGATGTGATGTTTAATTATGACTAATGTTTTAATATCGCCTGAAAAATTAATAATTAATATTTATCATATATATATATATATATTTTTTTTTTAATTTTTAAACATGATAATTATATGTGACAGACAGACATTTCTTCCGGTGATACAAGATTAATCTGATCTCTCCCCATTAACAGTATTTTCAATTAAATCTGCCTCTAAGAAAAATAACACATTTTCATTATTTTTATAAGTCCCATAAAATAAAATGTAATTTTTCATATAAAAAGTTGAAAATCCCTACCTAGACCCACAACTGGCCAACCCAACAATTTGCACATTTCTTTCGCATTACTCCTTTGCCACAATTAATACTTATTTAATTTTCCATTGCCAATATGTTCTTATTTCGAGACCCAATCTTATTATTTATCATTTTATTAAGGCCATGCAGTAGATCTTACTCTAAATATTCATTTTTCACTTTTATATAATATTTTTAAATAAATACGATTCATTACGTTATTAAATATACTTTACATCAAATGTAATTGAATATATCAAAAACTTTAAATAAAATAATACATTAAAAAAAAATAAAAGCTACTATAAAAACCATTTATATTCTCATTTGTGAACTGATCAAACCCATGACTTCTTAATTGTAAAATCTTAATTTTATTAATCATTAGCAAATGTTAATATTAAATTATTTTTTTCTATAATAATTTAAATTTTTAAATGAGGTGGTCGTTTAACATGGTATTAGAATTAGAACCAAACAAGAGATTTTAGGTTCAAATTCATTGGCACCTATTTATAAAATAACGGCTTTCATGTAAAAGGTTTGCATGTGTGGGGAGGTATAAAATATTAATATTAAATCATTTTTCTTTTCTAGTAGTTTAGACTTTTAGATGAAACGATCGTTTATCATGACATAGCCAGTCCAATTAAGATTACACTTTTGGAGGAGCTATCATTATTAATTAACTAACTGTTGTGACACATCATTTCTACGTGCATATAATAGGTAATCTTTCACTTTTTAAAATATTTTATAAATAAGAAAATATATAAATCAACACATTACATTAATAACAAGAAAGAAAGAAATAAATAGTTATTATCAGTTAATGTAAATTTTAAAAAGTTGAATAAGTTAGTTATTTTATAATGAAGGGCATTTTTTATCCCAGAAAAAATTAGTGTGACGGTATTAACTGCTATTTATGAGTGTATAATGGCTTCTTTTTCTAATATTAGAATAGATTAACTTGTTAGTTACTCTAAGTAGAAAGAAATCAGCAGTATTAGACATATGGTTTTAACAATGTTAAAAAAAAATGAAGTAGCCAAACGTCAAGGCAACGAAGATGAAATAAAATACTAGTTTTGATTTGGAAGTCGTTGTACATAGGTATTGGTATTGGAGAGGGAGTTTAATTCTCAATCTCAATAATGGATATTATTAGGTTAGTAATTAATTAGATTAAAATGGATGGGTTCCAAAATTTTGATTTGCGTGCGGATTAATTGCGAGTTGACTATTGGAGAAGTGGTGATCGTTGGGATGAACTACACAAGATTTCGTGAAATTCTATTTGCCCAAAAAGAGAAAGGATGAGGGTTGCTATTGGGAACACCAAAATATATTTTTAGGAGGGTAAATTAGATCCACATTTTTCGAGATTTTCTAAACTTATATTTATATTTTTTAAAATTATAGTCGTAATTATACATACGTTTTCTATTCAGTAAGAATAGTTTACAGTAATCCCATTTAGATGGTGTATTTATAATTTTATAAAATAATATAAAGTATTTGTGTGTTTGGATCTAATCCCATAAAGTATCGATGTAATATGTTGTTTTTGAAGGAAACTCAATTTAAAAGAAAAATGATTGATCGATGAGTATGAAAAATAAAATGGATAATAGATATTGTATTTTTTTTAAATAAATAAATAATTGGTTACATCATATAATACATAAATATATTCAAGACTATATCCAGTGTATTAATAATTTCACGACAAAGATATAAACTATATATTACTATATAAGTAGACATACACTTCTTTATGAATTGAAGAGCGTTGCAGACTCAAGCTTATAAAAAAAAAAAAAAAAAAAACTGGTCTTTTGACATGATTATTTGCAAACTGCAACGTTATTGTGTACTAGTGGTTCAACACACTTGATGCGTGTATATATATATATATATATATATATATATATGTATATATATTCTAAATAAAGAAATAGAAAGAGTAGCCTGCCAATAACTAATAAATGACTAACTTCAAATAATCATTAACAAAAAATTTATTGGTTAAAAAGATAAGAGTTTTTTATGAATAAAATTATAAACATATAATTTTTAACACATTTTGTCAACCAAAATAGTGAGTTTTGGAATCCCATATATAATAATGGTATAGATATAATCTCTAACGTATTTATCTATATTAATTACTTATAAAGTAGTTTAAAAAAATATTTAGGTATTTTTCATATATTAACTGTAAGAGAAGATAATGATAAGATATATTATTTTTTCTTAATAATTTGAAGCTTAATTTCCTCTCTTTTTATCCAAGATTTGATCTCTCTCTCACACATATTATCTTTCAGTTACATTATTTATTTTAGGTGGTTTGTTAGAATGCTATGTATACATTTGACTTATGACAACCTAAATTTCAGTACAATTAATGTGAATAAATGCAACATGAGATGATTGTATGATATTCAACTCTCCAAATCCTCTGCCAATATTTCCAGGAACTCGTACCTAGTACCCAAAACGCGACATCAGACTATCCACATATATTATATATATACACAATAGTCGCACCACTTGTTAATTTACCTTATATATACAACGCGGCCTTAAAGTCAGGGTTTAATTTAATTAGTTGCTGCCTGGATGTCTAATAAGTTGACCATTAATAGCTATTTCCTATGCTACAAATATATAATAAAAACGCGTTATTATTTTCTGAAAAAATCAAGTTAACGTTTTCTTTATCGCGCGGTACTAATTAATTAAAGCGTGATGGATTTTCTTTGGAGGATGCATAATTTAATTAGGTAGATTAGTATTTCTTGGATCCACATCCACATCCACATCCACATCCACATCCACATCCACTGCCGCAATTGCTCGCTACCTCTTGTGTGTGTGTGTGTGTTGGGGAACTTATCCTCATTTATCATTATTACCCTTTTTTTCTTTCTTTTCGGTACTTGTGAATGCTTGCTACTTGGAATTGCATTCACCAAAATACTAAATTAGTTTCTTGATAAGTTGTGTATATTGTTATATGATTGGTGATGTAGGTAAATATTTTATATTAGTAGCAGATGAGGTGTTTCTGCTAATTATAAGTCCTCAAAATCTTATCTTCCTAGCGAGAGATTTTCAAGACAAATTGGGAGAGAAGACAATACGTTGAACAACATGTCACTGATTGAATCGCAAATCACATCATTTGGTGTTATTTGTGGGAATGAAATCATGTGTGTCCTAACATGTTTTGTAATGTAGACAAATATCTCAGAGTTTGGTTAGATTTGAACCAATTTATGGTAAGTGTAATGTACTTATTTTGTTATCGGTGTACAGTTAAAAAAATGACCAATCACATGATAAGTGTATCATACCTGTTGTATAATTGGTTTAATTCGACCAGACATGATTCGAATAAAAATCTTCACACGCAATCACATTATTGCCAAATAATTAATTTAAATTAAATCTAAACCTAATTCGAACTAAAATTTAGCCCATCATAAAGCGTGACCGTGAAGAAAAATGAAGATGCTACACAATGGAGCTAGATCTATTATTTAATCAACCATTCACAAAGATTTTCAATTAGATCTGAGGAATCTTCATCTGGCCTTCAGAGGCCCAATATTATCTGAGATGCTCGGCAAATCACTTATATACAATTAGTTACTAGGCTAAAGCCCAAAAATTTCAACATTTTGGCCTTAAGTAACAATTGGACTCTGTCAACTGTACTGAGCCAGTCCAAATGTCTTTATTAAATGGGCTGGGTCGTCTACAGACTATAAGAATCGATCCATTTAAAGTTCTCCACTCTGTCTCATTTTACATTCTTGCTTCCAGACTCATCCACGGATTGCAGCAAGCGGGAGGAGAGAGGGTGTGAGATAGAAGAAAATCGGTTGAAGCCATGGCTGACGAGGACTATGACATGGACGGAGCGTACGTCTGCTTCGTCAATTTCTCCGATATTTTGTTTAATTTCTTGCTTGTTTGCGTACTTTTATATTAATCAAATTTCAGATTTTTTGGAACTAGGTTTTTTCTAGGGTTTATTGTTTGACCTGCATAAATCCTTGATTTTCTTTTTTTTAAATTTTGTGTGTGTGTTTGTAGGTACGAAGATGAGCCATTGGAGCCTGAGCCCGATGTGAGAATCTCATTTGATTTAATTGTCCTGAGTATTGATGCTGGGGATTGTTTTTAGGTTTTTACTTTTTCGGCTATGGTAATTGGTATAGGAAGGGGCAGAGGTGGAAGAAGAGACCAATAACAATGAGGACGGCCCCGACCCAATCGAAGGTGAAGGTGATGAGAAGCAGGAGCAAGAACCGGTGGAACGACCTCGGAAAACGTCTAAATACATGACGAAGTACGAGCGTGCTAGGATTTTGGGCACGCGTGCTCTGCAGATAAGGTTTTTTTTCTTCTTTCTTTTATTTTTTTGTGGGTTCTGGATTGGATTTGTGCTTAATTTTGGATTGATTAAGTTGTTTCTGTAATCCGGGGAGTTTCTTTTTTCTTTTTGGTTGGACAGTATGAATGCCCCTGTGATGGTCGAGTTGGAGGGTGAGACTGATCCACTTGAGGTAAATATTCGTGACTATGGCATATAGTGTTTTTTATTGTGTTCTCCTTTTTGGCATTTCTTCGTGAACCTAGTGATCCCCGTGTAATCAGAATGCAGTGAGGTGGATTTCTTCTACTTTCTTGGTGGGTTCTTGTATTACAAGATGTGCTGAGAAGATCACTCCAAGAATAGATAGATAACTAGATGCAAAGATGTTTTTTAGCTAGGGTATATGTTTGCTAGTTCGCCATCATTCTTGAACATGCCAGGGCAGAAAAAATTGTTATACGAGATAAAATGCTTAAAAATCATGACTTATGCTTGTTCTTTCTCACGACTTAAGGCATGCTCTGCAAAGGTTGTACGACATCAAAGGGCTTTCTGTTACAAGCGATTTTCAAGTGCCAATATATGTACTTCATAAATTTGTTATCTTTGTGCCAATATATTGGTCGTTTATCATTCTTCAAGCTACAGTAGTTGACATGAGATTTTTCATCCTGTTGCAATTTCTATGTGAAACTTGTCTTGCACTTATGGTCATCACCTTTCTTGAATATTGGATAGAATGCTGTATCGTCACATTTCTTAAAGTTATAAAAATATGATTTATTTACTGTCTTCCATTTGTTCTATCTCATTTAGATTGCAATGAAAGAGCTACGAGAGAGAAAAATACCTTTCACCATTCGTCGCTACCTTCCTGATGGAAGGTGAGATTCTCTGTATCTTCTCACTGTTCCATGACTTCTTCCTCTTAGTTGTTTTACCAAAATTCTCTAATGTAATTCACAGCTACGAAGACTGGGGAGTCGATGAATTGATAGTGGAAGACTCCTGGAAAAGACAAGTTGGAGGCGACTGAGATTCTTGTTCCTTCTGACCAAAGAGGTCTAGGGTCCGCCGTGTTTTTAGAGTATGTAGCAAGATCCTCCTGAAACTCCCAATTATCATTACAAGACTTGCATTATATATCAGATCAAACCTTTAGGATGCTTATGGTGTCAATTTGCCTTCGTTCTGTGGTTGTGATTGAACTCTGGTCCCACAAGTCCTCTGTGCTGTGATGCTTGTGATTATATACAAGTTGGGTTGTTTGCGAAGAATATGCATGCATCAAGTTAAAAAATTCTTGGTTCATTGAACTGTTCTTGACATCACTTTGGGGCAAGAGTTTCGAAAACTGTAATCTATCCGCCGTTCCGTCCACACTCTGTAATTTTTCCATCAAGGCGTTGACTACGGTGTTTGCCTGTGATAACTGCAGACGAAATCCACCCACCACCATGGCGAATAACAAAATTCATGAAAGAAAAAAGGAAAGGAACTGAATCTAGGTGCAGCTTTAAGATTGACTAAAGTATTGAAATGCAAACAAGTTATGTTTGTATCAACAAAATGTCTCTGGAAATTATAATAACTATAAACAGAAATGGACGAAAGTTTTCGGTGCTATAGCTCCATGCATGTAATCTCAATTCGATCACACCCCTTTCTGGACAAAGAAGTGAAGTGGGGCTTCTATTCTGGTACAGGTTGTGTTTAATGCAAATTTCATTCTCATGATTGAGAAAGATCTTCATGAATTTTGATTTACACAATAATTGAGCAAGATTCGTATGCTTTGCATGTTGACATTCAATTCTAGATTTACCCAGAATGCCATTTTAAAATTTGAATTATAATCGTAATATATTTTTATAACAAAAAAAATTATGGATGAAAGTGCCCCTTTTGAAATACACAAAACATAAATACAGAGCGGCAAATGGGACATTGCATAAGATCAGATTTTTTTTAATATTTTTAAAATTGAAAAAAAGTGAATTTTTTGAACGGTAAAGTTGATATTTCCACCGTACTATATGTTCTCAAATAGTTACATAATTACATTAAATACTAAAATAATATTTATAATTTTTTAAATAATAAGAGAGCATTTATAATAGTAAATTTTATATGAAAATTCGATGTAATTTACCCTTTAAGACTAGTAGAAGTGCATGTGCAAGCATTATTGATAAGATTCAATACTGAGAACATTATTCTTACATTCATTTTGGAAGAAATTTTATTCTCAAGCAAAATAGCTTTAGGTCATAAAAATATAAATTCTTATTGCAAAGTTTTCTATTGAATACATATGATGCATCAAGATATATTTATTACATTTAATGCTTGAGATTTGTTTTAATTTCTAATCTTTTCCTCACTATTATTTCTCCTCAATAAATATTTTCATGTTTGAAAGTTATGACTATTTAAATGATCATCTTGAGAATGTTTTTTTTATCATCACAATTTTGTACATTACTTTTTGTAATCTCAATTACTTAGGACAACATCAACCACAGGAACATAGGAGCTGAAGAGTTAGAGGTGAACTCACGATCTTCTGAAAAGAACATGATGCAAATCAAGATTTAGTATAAAAACCCTATGTTGATTCGTCGTTTTAGTATATCTCTTCTATTTGCCATAACATTCTAATAATGTAAGAGTTTTATCAACTGCATAAAAGTAACAATGTTTTTTTACATACAACATACAACTTGGTGAAAAAATATAGTATAAGATAGTTTATAATTTGACTTTGTTGGAGTAATCTTATATCTCGATTCTAAATTATTACAGTATTTTTCATTTTTCATATGTTCAAAAATCGGATAACTATAAAGAAAAGCAGAAAAAGAGCACGGAAACACCTATGAGGAACAATGAGGATTTTAGTCATGATTTCAATGGCACGATGACACTAGCAGAAATAGTGGAACGTCTGAGGGAAATGTTCCCTGAATTTGCAGGTCTTGACGTTGAAGAAGTTCTTCTGCAACAGGTTATATATGTCGAAGTTATTACAGATAATCTTAATGTTTGCTTCTATTTTTATGATAAATTCATTAATAAGAACTATTATTATGCAATAGGAAAACGCTTTTCTAAATATTCAACACAATGATCAGCACGGGACAGTTGCGTCTCCTTATGACCAAATTGGCGATAGGAGCGTATATTTCACAGACGAGACCAATCATGGAAAAGGTTTGGATTCACAATTGGCTCTTGATGAAGCCTTAGCTTTATCGTTGGAGTTAGGGGACGACTTCGATCATTTATACATTTCTGAGACTAGTTCTACCGGAGGAGGTAATAAAATTTCCTTTTTTTTTTTCCGGAGTTTGAACTTATTTCATGAAATAGCATTTTCTGATAAGCGACGATCACCTATAGATAAAGCTGGACCATCTTCCCGAGAAATGCCTATCGTGGTACTTGTACATCTCCTAGTTATTACATAATGCATCTCAAAATTTGGACATATGGTATATGTTTTGCTACGTACCATTTGCAGGGTCCGGGACAAAACACAAGTAGGGAAGACAATATCGATCCTGACAGGATGACTTATGAGGTTGTTGTTTTTCTTCTCGATTCATAGTATTATGTACAAAGCTCGAAAATCTTTATGAAATTTGTGTCTTTTAGGAATTGCAATCACTTGGGGAATCTATTGGCAATGAGAGTAAAGGTCTTTCTGCAGATCTCATCTCACGATTACCGACTTTTAAGTACAAAGCCGGGATGTTATCAAAGAAAAAGAAAAACCAAAAGGAAGAGTATGATTTCGTTTCTGTACTTAATATATGAGTTAATTAATTCTATGTAATATTATTACTAACGACAATATTTGTTTGATTAATTTGTTATATTTTGCTGCTGGTGCTGATTTCATTATGATTGAATGAAATAAAGAGCACTAGTTTGGCAAATTAATGTTCGAATTGTGATACGTCATATGCATCAAACTTTAAGACATCATATGCATCATACTTCTTTCATTTATGTACTAAAAATGAAGAAAATTGGTTACTAAGTTTTTGCATGTTTTTTATTATTTTTAGGTGTGTAATATGCTGTGCCGAATTTAAGAACAAAGTTGAGATAACAACGTTGCCGTGTGCGCACCATTACCATTCAGACTGCATCACACACTGGTTGCAACTTAAGAAGGTGAATTATAAGAGTCTTGTTGTTTTGGGAGGTTCTTGACATCTTTCTTAATTACATCTATGTAAGAATTCAATGTAGTGGCAAATACGAACAAGTCAATCAGATCAAAATATATTGTCCTGATCTGGTGATTTGGTTTTTCAGCATTGCCCAGTTTGTCAGAAGGAGGTGAAAGATGAGTAAATATTCAACTGGACGGACGACGACGACGACCATTTTCATTGGAATGGAATTATTTTTTTTACTAGAATTTATGATTTATTACTGATTCAAGTTCTTGTGAAGAAATTTGACTTGATCAGTGTGTACTTATTTATGCATAAATGGTCTTTACATTTTTGCATTGTGATGTTGGACAAATATATATGCATATGTTATTTAATCTACTTAGGTAAATAATTCCATCAATGAAAATTTATTTAGGCATATTAGTTATTGAATTATGATGACATGGTATAGAGGTGGCTGTTTTAGTTAATTGTTCTTACAGTTTTTGCCCATCTACTGACATGAAATCAACACTTCAAGTTTCCACATCTGGTAAAATAACTTAAGACCATGTAAGTTGAATTGGGGCCTATTTAAAGACCTAGGACCACCCTAGGATCGGTCATGAAAAGTAGTGGGCTGATCTTGAGTTGGGTTTTCCCGGATTGGTCCATGTCGGTTCTGAGCCGACCCGACCCACTGTGAACATTGAGTTCAACTGCTTATGTAAACCCATATTTTTCCTAGGTTGTGGTCTTAATTCCACTATTCAATTGTTTGAATCTTGTTTTAAGAAAAATATGTTGGAGAAAGATAAATAATTATTTATTTTCTTTAATTTAACGAAATTGGAAAACCACATCAGGAGTGACACTCTAATCCTGGTATGCAAGATTTTTCTACCTCGTATTCTAATTAATTCATTAAAAAACGTGTAAATTTTATTACATTACAACTTCAAAATTTGGACATGAATCCCATAAATAAACAACGAGAACAATCAAAATATGAATAATATCGATATTAGCCAAGCGTGGGGTTGAAAATTTCATAACCTGACATATAGTACTATTTTTGTTTAATATTTGAGTATATATTGTTGAACCAATTTCAGATCTTATTGATTGAAAAGGATATGTCCAAATTCAATTTACTGCATTCAAAAGAATCAAGCTCAATCCAGTATTTAATTCAATTATATTACAGAGAAATTTAATGTATTTTTAAACCCTAATTAAAGGTTTACTAAAATAAAATACTTAGAGTCGGTTCAAAGGACATTTTTATTTGAAAAGTTGGTCAAATCATAGTTAAACTTTTTTATTAGGGGTATTTTAGAAATAACATATGATAAATTCACTGGAACTCTACTGATGGAGTTAAATGTAAGATGGAACAAACCTCAAGGAAGGTAAATGTAAAATTTTATCTAATAAGGATGTATTTATAATTATGTTAAAAATCCAGGAGTGTTGATGTAATTTAGCCAAATATAAATGTAATAAGTTTAATAGTGATAGTAGTCGTTTATAAATGATTAAATTTGTAAAAAATATTATTTTAATGATTCTAAATTTATTGTAACTTAACACATCTCATTAATGATAACATTAATATTCTAACTTTAAAGTTTATCATTAGTATTATTATTTTTATAGTGCAAGTAGTATGTAGACATTTTTTTTAAAAATTTATACTCATCAATTATGTTACCTCATTTGGAATTTAATAATAGCTTACGAGTTTCCTCTTTAATTGTATTGTCGAAAGATTATATTTGTTCGAGTCTCTTTATAGTCAATTGCTCATCCGGTCTTGATCCTCCATAAAATGATCTAATTATTTTCTTAAAACAATTCAAGAATACGGGTCAGAATGCTCTAAGGCATCATCGACGATGCCAATCAAACACTCAAATTAATCAACAAATCACAAAACTAGTCACAATATAATAGATATAGAATAACAAGATAATACATGCATATTGAATAGTGTTTGTGGAAATTATAGTTTCTCACCTTTGTACGGATTACTCTAAGTCCCCGAGATCATGCCCCAATGGTCACCATTTTTCGGGTCACATATATGTTAGATCCGGTCAACCCGACTGACCCTTCCAAATATGCGGACTCCGGGGTGTCTTTAGTATCGTCCTACTTCCAATGGGCCATCTTCTTAATCTTTATTCTCCTTCAATGGATCTGGACTTGCCACGAAATACTAGTCCACGTCACTGGTATTATGTTCTAATAGGCTTTGATCAATCTTTACACATTTACCCATCTGAACAAGTATGCCTAAAGGCCCAAGCATTTAGGAATGACCTGCAACATAAAGGAAAAATTAGGCGCAGATAAAAAAAATTCGTGTAAGCCTCAAGTGAATCAAATAGAACCAAACTGATTCAAACCCAAATATATGAAGACCCTTAGATAGAATACACATGGCAGAATCCCCCAAGGCCCACATGCCATTCGTACATTGGTTAAAAACTAGTTAAATGGCTAAACTTGAATACCAAGTATTTTTTATGTTGTATTGTTACTTTAAGCTGTGATAGGGATGATCTTGACAACTTTGCCATTTATGTTAATTTCAAGTTTATTTTCTTCACACTCTAGGCTTGAACCCAACTGTTCGACCATACAACCTTGTGATTAGGGCACATTACATCATTGGCGCCATTTATAGAAAATAACCCCGAAACATATATTGTTGAGTATGGATAATGGACAACATCCTACCACCACGAAGAGATGGACACTCGACCAATTTAGACCCTAGGATCTCAATATTATTGTCTAAATTTACATAATTCCTATTAAAAGTCGTTTCACTTTCAAGATATTTCCTTGAGATTTAATATTTGTTAGTCAACATTAACTATTAGTAATTTCTATCTTTTAATAAGGGTATTTTTGAACTATCATAAATTTTGACTTCACTAGTTCAAACCTATCGAGAAAAAACCTCATATTTATTAAAATATATTTGATGAATAAAAGTTTTGTAAAATTACATTATTTAAATTTGGATGAGCATACATATTTAAAGTCCACAATCAAACCCTACTAATATGAATTGCTATTGAGGCCGTGCTTTAAATCTAGAGGAAGATCTCCCAAATAAAGGTTTTAAAATATAATTACTGAACTTAATTCTAAAAAATATATTGAAAATGTGCCAAAAAAATAAAATATTTTATATTCTCAACATACAAATTGAAATTATTCAATCGTAGAACTAAAGGAGAGTATTTATCAAATAAATTATCATCATCGTGACCTAAGTGGTTTTCCTTATAAGTCATATATCCCTATATTTCATTTAAGTCTAGAGTTAGAAAAAATTAAAAAAAAAAGAATATTTTTGCACAATTACTCTTACATAGTGGTATGTGATTATCTTAATTGAGAAATTAATCTTGGATTAAGATTTTAATCAAAATATTCAATAATATTTTAACAAATATGTAAAAATGAATTTATTATTATTATTTGTTTTAAAAAAAGAAGGTTTAATTGCGTGTGAATAAAGCAAAGGAGGGTGAGGTTTCAGTGACTCCTAACATAAAAAGGGGTCTTATCCTTATTTCTCCAGATAAGCCTTATCAATATCATTAACAGTTAATACACCTATTTGATTTTAATTAACCTAATAATGACACCATAATTATATTTAAATTACTAAATCCTACGGCTCATCATACGCCACGTGTCCATCGTTCTTTCCTGCGAAATATTAATACCCTAAATAATACTTATATATAGATATAGTGTGTGTGCGTGTGTGTGTAATTGCTTACAGCATTATTACTCTTTACTTGCTTCATATTCTGGGATTTTCACACCGTCATCTCGAAAACAACTGAACACGAACCTAAAAAAAAATTAATCTGCGGGCTGTGGGGGCGGTTCAGATTTTTATTCCATCTTTATAAAAGGTGAGTTGTCTGTCTCTGACTGTCTTTTTGATTTACTGTTGTTTAATTGGAGTGATGGGTTTGATTTTTGTTGATGGGGTGGTTTCGGTTTTTTGCATGATGATCATGCTGGTTTTGATTTAGTTCTGGTGAAATGACGTTCTTCTTCAAGTTAATTCTTTGTTTAATTGAGATAGATGTTTGGTTGTTAGTGATTTATGTATGTGGGTTTGATTTTGGTTAGGTTTTGGAGGCTGGGGTAAATGGTTCTTGGATGTGATTTGGGTGGCAGGGATAAAAATAGTAGAGTAAAAATGGATGGTAGCATGGATTTCATACAATGGGTTGGAGAGGACATGTCGCTGAAGATCCTTATGTGTTTGGAAGACCCTTCTGATCTTGTTCGCACGGGTGCGGTTTCGAGTTCTTGGCGTCAGTTTGGTGAGTTTAATGAAGTTCAATTATCTCATTTTTTGTTGTTTTCCTCACTTGTTTATTTGTGTGTTTGTGTTGGATTTCTGGGGGAAAAATTTGGACTTTGTTGTTTATGGTGTGTTCTCAGGAAGTTTAATGTGTTGACTTACTTTGATTTTGTGTGTGTATTGAATTTCTTGTATGTGGAATCCTTTTGTCGTATTGTGTCGGATTAAGTGTTGGTTTTTCGTGTTGGTTGTTGCGTGGGGGAAATGTGGATGACATTTGGCTTGTGTGATTAGAGACTTAGAGTTACTTTTAAGTTCACATATGCCAGTGGTGTTCTGCCTTTAATGAGCTGAAAGGGGAGACTGCTGATTTGTCGTACACGAATGGTTACGGTAAAAATATAATGTAGTGATTGGGGGTTGAATTACAGAAACCAACCAATCTACATGATTGGTCCACTGGAATTGTGGAGTTGATTGGATAATTTTCAGCATATTTACTGCTTGTATCCTTTTCATAGCTGATGCAACTATTGGTTCACGAATGAGATGAGTATGTGTTTTAATCATTTATTTCCGTCCCTCCTTGTGATGTCAATATAGGAAATTAAGGCTGCTTGTTTATATACTGAATTTGACTCTTCTGCAGTGATTACACATGGGCTGTGTAAGAACCTTTGTTTAAGGATGTTTCCTGAAGCATCAAGTTTCACTCGTGTTATTGAATGTGACCATATGGGTAAAAGTGTGGCAACCGGGACGGATGATTCTGCTGAATGGACCTCTCTGGTGACAGAACACAAAGTGTATGCACTCCTAAGTAGAGTGCTTACAACTTCTACAAGAGAAAAAAATTGCATGTCAGATTCAATCTTTGCATCAAGCACGGATAATTATCCAGAAGAAAGCATCAAGAATACTCTGGAACAAAGTGACAGGGTTAACAACAGGGCAACATACTGGTCAAGCAAGGGTGAAAGTGATCCTGCCGCTCCTGAGACATTGATTTATAAATTGTCTTCACAACTATGTTTGATTACTGAAGTGCACGTGCATCCATTTCAAGGTTGTTCTAGACCAATTAATTTTTATCCTTTATGTGACCCCCAACTGATCCCAAAAAAATTGCTATGGACCAGCATATTTTCAGTTTGGCTTCCCTATGTATTCAGCCAAGGCTGTAAGATTTCAGATGGGCCACCCGAAGGTTCCTTTGCAGAAGTACAGAGACGAAGTGGACAAATTTCTGGATGAACAAGATCTCTCTGATGACAAGTTTGTATGGACGTATTGTTCTCCAGAATATCCAATGGCTCAGGTGAGTTTCTTGGAAGGCTTTAAATTTGATTCTTTGGTTCTGACCTAAATTGTCTGTAAAAGAGTTTTGTTGTTTTTTAGTTATTGTTTCCCCAGATTTCCTTGTATTTTCAGATTCATATGAAACAAATTATCTACATTACTGGATGCTCTTCAACTTGGATAATTTTTTGTGGCCTCCTAGTTTTTAGATGAAAAATCTTCACAATTTTGTTGAAGTTGACCACTAATCATCTACTAGTAGGTGAAAGCTTGGATAATTGTTGTTATGGTGTACTGTTTAACTAAATCAAACTTAGTCGATTCTTCCTTCTCTACATCTTCTTTGGCTATGCATGCGTAAGAAACACCCAACTGATTTTGTTGATGGTATGTAGGAGAATCGCTTGCAAAAGTTTAAGCTGCCAGAGCCTGTGCTTTGCATTGGAGGAATCCTGAAAGTGGAGCTTTTGGGCAGAGTGCAGACTCAAGAAATGGATGGACTATACTACATATGGTGAGCTATTCTTATACTTGGTCATTTCTTGATCTAGTAATGTAAATGGTTGTCTGCCCGACGCCTTAACGTAGTCCCTGAACTTTTAAGGAGCAACAGGCATGACTATTTCTGAATGCAACTAAGTTCTTTCTTTCCACATGTGACAGCATCAACCATGTTGCGGCTATTGGTAGACCGCTCTCCCCACTATTTGACGTTAAGATGATTGATGAACAGGGAAAATGCACGTTAACATACAACCCTTGCACCTTCAGTTTGAAGCGTGTGGAACTAATAAAAGAAGAATCAAGTAGTCAATCACATTTTCGTAGATTCAGCGAAAGCATAAGGACCTGGGAGCAAGTAATCATCAGCACACTTCGGGGAGCTGGACCTTTGGTGATAGACGACAATGATTCTGATCATGAGGACCTTGATTAGTTGCAGGCTTATCAAGTGATGCGAGTTCTTTAGATCTATCCACTCTTGAATTCCGTTTCTTTACAAATGTACTTTTGTGAGGTGTCGTGCTAGCGAGTTGAATGAAACCGTTTGGTGGGGCGTGTCCAGTTGATAGGGAATGATAGTGTGTCCTGGGAGGGCAGGAATCATGTCATTTTCAAAGTTTTGTAGAAAATATTTTCCAGAAACTTTTAGTTTGTTTTAACAAAGGAGATGAGTGATGTGGACAAATGAAGTGTATGATCGCTTCATGTGTTGGGAGTCAAGAATAGATCCTTCAAATCAAACATTCATGTGGATATGGAAAGTTGAATCGGATTCGATTCTGTGTTGGTAGCATCAAAGTTAAAGTTGAATGGTGTTTCAAAATATGTGCTTCGCTATTCTCATGTGGAAAAAGGATCGATTTTTGGAGGTGTACACTTTTTTTTATCGCAGATTTATTTTTATTTATTTATTTACTTCAAAACTTTGTTGTATTTTATTTAATATATATATATATATAAATGGTGCATAGAGCATTTAAAAATAATGCAATTTAAAGATATAATAGGTATTTTAAATTTATTTATTTGGGTTGGGGATGGGGATGGGGATGGGGATTATATTGACCTAAAATTGAAATATGAGAAATGGTTCTGAAATAAAATTGAAAGTGAGGGGGATTTACAAAGGGTATTTCCGTCTAAACGGCGTCGTACTTTTTATAAAACCCCGAAAGGTTAAAACTGAAAACCCTCTCTCCTCTCACTGTTGGACTTCATTTTATGCAATTCTCCATTTGGTGGCGCATCCCTTTATCCCTCCGCCGTCCTCCTCCTCCCTCTTTCTCTCTCTGCCGCCGCTTCTTCTTTCCAATGGGAGACTCTCCTGCCGGCGCCAAGGCTAAGCCTAATTCGAACTCCGCTCCACCAGCCTACTCCAAGGACGAAGCATATCTCCAATCTGTCATCCAGAAACGCATTGCGCTTTTCGAATCCATCAAAAATCAACAGAACCTCAGTCGTCTCGCGCTTTCTCCCGACCAAATCCAGTTATTCCCATCAGCTATTTCTTTGCGTTATTTACTCTTTCCTCTGTATTTTCCCCCGGAAATTTGATTTTTAGAAATTTGCTTGATTTCTTGAAAATAGGATTACACTGCCGGACGGTAAAGTGAAGGAAGGCAAGAAATGGAACACCACGCCTTTCGATGTCGCGAAGGAGATATCCAAGAGCTTGGCGTCGAACGCCCTGATTTCAAAGGTGAACGGGGTTTTGTGGGATATGAATCGGCCTTTGGAAGGCGATTGCAAGCTTGAGCTTTTTACATTCGATACTGATGAAGGCCGTGATACTTTTTGGCATTCGAGTGCGCACATTCTCGGCGAGGTAAAAATCATGAATTTGATGAATTTTTCAGTAAAACTATGATATTATTTGATATAAATGATCTTAATGGTTTGATTGGCTTTCTGGATTTTTCCAGTCTTTGGAGCAGACATATGGATGCCGATTATGCATCGGGCCATGCACCACGAGAGGGGAGGTGAAATTTTAGCCTTTTGCTTCACTTGTTTTTCCTACACGGCAATGGTTTCTTTTCTAAGCGTTATAATTTCTGAAACTATTCTTTGAAGTTTTTTAGACTAGATTTGGTGCTCACTTTTGGTTATACACCTTAAACAGTTCATGTTGGGTTTTGATTGGTTATCTCATTTTAACCCATTGTTCTAAAATTGTGAGCCACTAATGTTGATTGGTTGTATGATTTGCAGGGATTTTATTATGACGCATTTTATGGTGATCTAGGATTGAATGAGGACCACTTTAAACAGATTGAAGCTGCTGCCAAAAAAGCAGTTGATGTATGGTCATCTGTTCTCTGAATTTTGCTGTTACTAAATCTTAGTGGATACTAGTTCGAATGCTCTAACATGCATTCTTGCTATTAATGGCACTGCTTGTAGATTGTATCTTTGCCTTTAAGGAGTCAGTACTTGTGATCATGGTCATAAGGCCACTACTCTCTCTCTTTCCCTGTGTCTATAGGTTGCGTTTAACTTTTGATTTTTTGTCCCTACTTTGAGTGTCTTATTTCTGTTCCTTGGGCATTAGGAAAAACAACCGTTTGAGCGCATTGAAGTTACAAGGGATCAGGCTCTTGAAATGTTCACGGAGAATCAGTTCAAGGTCAATGATTTTACAATTTTATTTATTTATCTACATACTGTGTAAAGGAAATGTGTTTATCTCTTCCAATGTATCTCTGATGACTTGTTTATTGTATCTTCCCCCGTATTAGGTTGAAATTATTAAGGATTTACCCGAGGATAAAACAATCACAGTGTACAGATGTGGCCCTTTAGTTGATCTGTGTCGTGGACCCCACATTCCAAATACATCCTTTGTGAAAGCATTTAGTTGTTTGAAGGTGAGATATGCTACTGACTGGAAGTAAATATTTGCACTCAAGGGAAAAGTTCATTTCTTGTTATTTTGCAAAATAGGCTTCCTCTGCTTATTGGCGTGGGAATAAAGACCGTGAAAGCTTGCAAAGAGTATATGGCATATCTTATCCTGATCAGAAACGTTTGAAGGTGACATTCTGTCTGTCATTTTCTCTATAAGGCTCTCGTCAAACATAACTAGCTGATATTTGTATCTGAATTCTGAGCCGCATCAGCTATCTTGATGTGCTTAATGGTAATCCTGCAGGAATACAAGGCCATGCTGGAAGAAGCTAAGAAATATGATCATAGAGAACTCACCAAGAAGCAAGAGCTTTTCTTTTTTCACCCACTAAGGTAAGAGGTTGTGCTAACTGCTATGTTACATTTGTCAGCATAAATCATGATTATAATTGGATATCCAATATGCAATTTAGCCCAGGAAGTTGTTTTTTCCTACCTCATGGTGCTCGAGTTTGCAACAAGTTGCTGGAATTTATACGAAGTCAGTACTGGAAGAGAGGTTATGAAGAGGTAAAACTCATGAAGACTGCATGTGCAAATGTTATTCAAGTTTATCACTTCATGACAACTATTACTTGATCTGTATAGGTCTGGACTCCAAATATGTACAATATGCAGCTGTGGGAAACATCTGGTCATGCTGCAAACTACAAGGAGAATATGTTTGTATTTGATGTAAGATCATGCTATTAGAAAGATCAGATTGATAAGTATGAGATTTTTGTTTTCTTATTCCATCCTTAAACATAGGTTTTAGGTTAAACTTTGGGTTTTGTTTTTATCTGTAATGTCTGGACCCTATTGCAGGTGGAGAAACAAGAATTTGGACTAAAGCCAATGAACTGCCCTGGCCATTGTTTAATATTTGATCATAGAGTTCGTTCATATAGAGGTGAGCCTGACATCTCCTTCAGGAGGATTGATTCATTCATTGTATTTTAAGTTCTTTGTAATTAGTATTCCTACATTTATTTGCTTTTGCGAATAAGATGTGTCTTGAGTGTGGTTTATATTTGCCTTTTAAGACATGAAGAAAAACATTAAGAATGTAAAAGAAAGTGGTAGCACATTGATATCTTTTAACTATGTGCAATACCATGTCGCAGAACTTCCACTTCGCTTGGCTGATTTTGGGGTCTTGCATCGGAATGAGGCAAGTGGCGCACTTACCGGGCTGACTCGTGTCAGGAGATTTCAGCAGGTAACTAAAGATCGTATTTTGAATTGTAGGATGGATGGCAAATGCTCATTATTTCATAAACACCCCGAAGCTTATTTTGTGTTTAGCCGTTCTTTCTTAACTACTGCCTGATAGCCATTGTGGGTCATAGGTTCCTCCCCTTACAGTAATTTTACCATTTAATAATTAGCTACTGTAGCTCAGGTGGACATTCTACAATAGTATTTTATAAGTAGATGCCATGAGTTTTTGTTCTGTGACTGGGTGAGGCCAGTATGCATCTGACACTAGGGTCTTGGTGCAGGATGACGCTCATATCTTCTGCAGGGAGTCTCAAGTAAGATGGATTTCTCATTCAATTTTGGCTTTAGTAATTGTTGCAAACTATTCTTTTGATATTATTGTACATTTGACAGATTAAAGATGAAGTCAAGGGTGTGTTGGAATTCATAAGTTATGTGTACAAAATATTTGGCTTCACTTTTGACCTGAAGTTGTCTACGGTATGAGTTTTCTACTGTTCTCTTTTATCTTTGCTCAGATTGATGGGTTCGCGTATGTTGGCATTTTATGTATCAGTTGCACAAACCAACAAAGTTTAGTACTATTTAGTGTAATCTGTTTATATTCCAATCTCTTTCCTCTGTTTGTTTTTGTGTGTGTGTGTGTGTGTCTCTCTCTCTCTCGTGATAAACATGTGAAAAGAATTGGTAGAGCGAATTTGAAAGAAAGCAGCATATAATGGCTGTAAGCACATATGTCACAAGTTTGCTTTTGTGGTAAAACCTGATGGGTTGTAGCTATTGAAGAAGGAAAAATAACCAGTGCCTTCTTCATGTTCCAGAGACCAGAGAAATATCTTGGAGACTTGGAATCATGGGAAAGGGCGGAAGCTGCCCTTGCAGATGCTTTAAATGAGTTTGGCAAGCCCTGGGAGGTTAGTTGCTCATATCAGTTGATATTTACCCTTCTAAAATCCACACTGATACCAAGTAAATGATTTTTCATGAAGAATTCCTTTCTTATGTTTAGATTGTCCTCATGTATGCATATTTGGCAACTCTGTTTGTGGTAGAACTGATTAAGATCCATTTCATTAGATAAATGAAGGTGATGGAGCATTCTATGGGCCAAAGATTGATATCAGTGTTTCTGACGCAATGAGAAGAAAATTTCAGTGCGCGACATTGCAGGTTTATTTTTGTACTCGGTTCTTATTTTATCATGTAAATGAATTAATAAGTGAAAGTATTAGGTGAAATGACTTGCCTAACAGTTGAATATATGCCCCATGTCCATAAATATAATTATAAAAAATGAACAAGGAAATAGGTGCAGAAAACTATTAGAAGAGCTAATGGCCATAAAAAATAAGATAAATTAAGCGGAACAATTAAAATGCGGAAAAGAAGAGTTTTCAATAAGGTTAACTTGTTAGAAGCTTGAACCCTCAGTCCATAAGTTTGATTGCATTCAGGCTTTTCCTTTCATATGGGATAAGAAGTTAGAGAGGATGTTTACTTCCCTCGTTGAAGTTTGCTAGTTAGTGTTTCTTTAAGTTTGTTACGGAAGTTATTATTTGAGGAAACCATCTGGATGGATCTGCTAAAGTCAAAATCTGCTGAGAAGAGTGCTGTCTGAGCTATTTCCCAGGCAATTTTAGAATGCCTGAGGTCTTGAAGGCACCAAAGAGAATACATGTTAGCCTAGTTCATGCTTCTTTATAGGGTTCATGACAAATATGCTAGTTTTTGGTTTTTAGTACAGTATTGATCATTTGTCAAGTATTTTTCTGTTTCAGCTGGACTTCCAACTTCCTGCTCGTTTCAACTTATCTTACTCAGCAGAAGATGAAACTAAGAGGGAGAGGCCTGTTATGATACACAGAGCTATTCTTGGTTCTGTTGAACGAATGTTTGCCATACTTTTGGAGCACTACAAGGGTAAATGGCCATTTTGGCTTAGTCCGCGCCAAGCAATAGTTTGCCCTGTCTCTGACAAATCCCAGTCGTATGCACTGCAGGTTAGTTGGCATCTACTGCCTTTATGCTCTCTCTCTCTCACGCGCGCGCGCACGGTTTTTCTGAAATTTGTCAAGCTTTAGGTGGGGGTGAGCCATGGATAACATGTATATTCATTACAGTTATGGTGTATGAGTTAGCTCTATAATTTAGAAATAATGCTTGAGAGTTTTTCAAATGCTTTTCTTTTTATGGTTTCGTGTGGCATGATACAGAGATTACAGTAGGTGCCTCCTCCTTCACTTGGTCTATGTACTCATAAATCATATTTGGCCTTTCCTTTGCGGAACTGCATGACCTTTTACAACTGTTCTTCATAGTTCATAGATTACAGATAGTAAGTTGACAAGGCTTGCCCATCCTGCTTATGATAATTGCAAATTATATCATGTCATGCCCTCCGCATGCCTACAGGAAGTTTTTGGGTGTTACTAGGCAGTTTCAAGTATCTTCCTGGTGGAAGTTATGTAGGTTTTCTCCTATCATTGGGTGCTAACTTGATTATGCTCATCTTTCTATTAGTTATCACCCCAACATCTCACAAAAAGTGTGGCTATGGAAGATAGCTCAAGATTACTGTTTTGGTCTATTGACAAGTTGTATTCATGAATGTTCTAATTTTGTTTGTTTACTTCCTATGTTCAAACTGTTGATGTAGGTCCGGGATCGCATACATGATGCTGGATTTTATGTCGATGTTGACACAACTGACAGAACAATCAATAAGAAGGTGTGTATAAAGCTACTTGCTACCTTTCATTTATCTTAATTCATGGAGTATTTTCGTACCCAAAAAAGAAAAAAGAAGTGCCTGTAAATGATCATTCTTTTTTTTCCTGGTATTGCCATGGATGTTTATTTTTGTTTCTTGTTATTTAGTTTTAGGAGGCAGCCAATCATGATTGCTCCTGTAAGCATCGTGGTCACCAGTAGCCCTATCTGATTTCATGAACTCCCTTCTGTGTTCCAAGTTTAAATAAGTAATCTTCTGGCATCAATGAAGATTGTAGGGCTTGACTCAACAATATACATTTCTTGTTAAGAACTACTTGATTCTTTCAATTGAAAAAGTGGCACGAAATGTTGTTCTCTAGCTAATATTTTATTAGAAGCAAGAGGTTCATCAAAAGAGTTGAAGTTGACCTGTTAGAACTCAGAATTCTGATTTTGGGAGTTCAACTGTATACCAGGATTTTTTGGTTTATATTAACTGGTTGGATATGGATGCTTTTACAGGTCAGAGAAGCTCAGCTGGCACAGTACAACTATATATTAGTTGTTGGTGAGAAAGAAGTTGGAACCGGGCAGGTGAGATCTACGTTGCAATTAAATGTTGAAGGCAGTATTCTGTTGGACAAGAAGTTTGTCATACACTTGTTGATTGGTATCATGCCAATGAATAATTACGCGTCTTATATTTCAGCTTCATTCAGTCTGCAACTTCAGTTGAAAAACCTTGATATGAGTTGCATGCTTACCAGTCAAACTGACGCATAATGTATATAATGTTAAAAGTTTTTCCTGCATCAAATAAGTGGAGTACATAGATACACATTCATAAGTTCTACATGTATGTACGTTTGCTGAAAAAGTAAAGCTAAAAAGTTAGCCAGGTGTTAGTGGTATGAATGTGGGGATAGACGTGTGTTACCCGCAGTCTAATTTTGCTTGGATCTTGTTAAATACTTCTGTAATATATTCATCAAATATTTATCAAATTCTCCTCATTATGGACTTGCATGTTCAGGTGGCTGTGCGAGTCAGAGACAATAATGATGCTAACCTCAAGAGCATGGATGATCTGTTGAATTATTTCAAGGATGAAGTAGCAGCTTTTAGGTAGCGGGCTTATATACCAGATCTGGAAATTTTCAATTTCTTGTAATTGATTTTTGGATTGTCTGAAAGTATGGAAAGAAAAACAGAAACGAATTAACAGATACACAAGAAAAACCTCTTGTCTTCCATTTGTTCTCGAGTTTGAGGCAACGGTCCTATCGTGTGCTGATTTACAGATTCATGCCTGTATCTTTTCTTATTCGTTTGCAATGGTTTACAGATTCATGTGTTGCTGCTTGCAAAATGCTAAGCAAGCAATTTTGGTGCCTAAATTAATGTCGTATAGTCAACTGTTAGATATGTAGTGTTGTTAAGCAGTGTGTGTATTAACCCATCCCCCTGCCCACCATGTGAGAAGACATCAACCATGGTTTCTTATGTTTAAATTGGGGTCTAGTTGCTATTATATTGGATGATTATGCGATGATATAAATTTATCATTATTCATTGTTATAGAGAATAGTGACGTTACCAATAACACGATGGAACATTTGAAAATATAAAAAATTGATCTCATGGCCTCTTCTGAACATGAATTGATCTTTGGCGAATAGGCACCCTATACGAGTACGGCTTGCTGCTGATAACTAGAAGTAAACGGTGTACGCCCTTAGCAGATAGACTGGTTTATGACCTACAAGTGCTATTACTCAGAAGAGGCAGCTAGTTAATTTAGGGAGCTTTTCCTATGCGTAACTGTGTCACATGGTGGACTTGTCCGATTATACTATATCAAAAATTGAAACACGCACAGAACACGTTTTGAGTGGGTAATTTCTTCCATGAAACCCCTCCCAGTTTTCTCTTTCGTATCAGAACTGATACGATTACTTCATGTAACAAGAATGAGGTGTAGTAATATTGTTACGCAAGTAGCAATCCAATAAGCTCATAATGATCTGAAATTCATATCAATAGATTACACTTGGAGAATCTTCAGAGGTGAAAACCCACAAGTTCAAGAACCAAACAACTAATGTGCTACAGAACATGCAAGAGGTTCCATGATCGGGAAACTGGAAGAAAAGTGGAGGAAAAATGACAAGGTAATTTAAGCAGCCTGTACAAAAACATCCTCGGATTCCACTCCCTCACTGTTTTAACTTATAGCAGAACACACTATGTTAGTCATGCCTTCCAGCTGAAGTTCATGTTGTCGTCTAGGTCATTGTTAAAAAAACCATTTTCTGAGAACTCGTGAGCAACATCTGAAACCAGCTCATCAGGTAGATGAAGATTCTGTTGCAAATCCGATGTTTTTTGGCTGAATCCCATGTTGCCAACAGGAGTGGGAGATTCACCATTTGATGCAGCTTTAAAACTATTGCTTCGGCTTGGAGGGTTTCCAACAGCATTCCCTGGCCCATTTCCAGCTGCTGTAGTTGCTGGAGTGCCCCTAAAACCAAGACCATCCCTGGATACATTGCCACCTTGATTTTGCACGGAAAGGGACTGCTGTGGAACTGCTGTCCCGTTATTCTTATTGCTCATATCCTGCAGCAATTGCTGGATCATTTGTTGTTGTAATGCTTGGCTGCCTAGGGCAGGCAGAGATTGATTTTGCTGTAACAAACCATTCCCACTTGGTGAATGCTGCTGCTGCAAAGCTTGGCCGCTCGAGAAGCCACTGACAGGTGAATTTTGCAAGGTTCCAGGTAAAACACCAGAAGGCCCTGGAGTTGTTGGAGCCTGGCTAGAGGTACTGAAAGGAGAAGACGCCTCCTGCTGAAGTGAACTGTTATGGGTTGAGTTCATTGAGTTTTGTCTCATCAGCAAATTTTGGTAGTTGGTCAAAGCAAGAGCAGCCTGTGCTGAGCCAGTCAGGGGTCCTCGACCAACCATCTGTTGGTTATTGGTCATTGGGCTACTGATCCCAGATTGCATTGCCATTAGCTTGTTAAGCGTGTTGCGATCAGTTGGCAAACCCTGAGGACCACCACCCTGCTGCTCCGTTTCTTGAATCTGAACCTTGGGAGTAGAGGCGTGTCTAGGGAAGTTCTTCAAGCCCTCTGCAATATAGATGATTCAAAGTTCCACTGATGAGCTGACATGGTCGGTCGTACCACCAATAACAAAATCTCATTGCCTAAACTAAGTAGTTAGTCCCACCAATATAATCATGCATAGTATTACAAAATCATATGCAAATGGATTTATGCAATCCATAGTGCTTCACTAATAAGCCATTAATGTTTAGCTATGGTTTTTTGTTTACTATATATATACGATGGTAATGAAAGAAATGATGGTAAGACTTCCTACCAATGGGGCCAACTTTTTTCTCTGTGCTGAAATCCATCAGGTCTTTCATGCTATTGACGACCTCAGCTATCTATAACAACAAAATGTATGAGAAACCTCGGAAAATACCAGAAATGATCTTAAAGAAAGTCAGTAATATTGAGACATGCCTGTAGGCACCGCACATATCTTTTGGAAAAGCCCAAATCATTTAGGGACTGTAGTTCCAAACTCCTAGCTAGTTGACGTCCAGCTGTTACAACCCTGAAATAGAATAGCCATAAAATGAAGAATACTAGATTAAATACAGGCCTGATATGTTTCAAAGGACTACATGCAAATAAGCTTATAGCAAAACTACATATCATTTGAAGCTACTTCTGAAGTATCTGCCTTATCATACTTATTATTCCTCTTCTTCTTTTTGCCTCGACGACAGGAGTCAAGCAGGCTTTATCTTCCATATCAACAATTTAGCAGTTGAAATATATAATTTTGTGGTGGTCAATCACTTTGCAGAAATATTTTCTTCAAGTCTTTTCAAGTATAGAGTCAGTCCTCAAAGAGTAAACCAGCTTGCCATGACCAGACAAAAGAGAGCAAAGGAGACCCAAATACTGGAGTTATAAGCCTACTCAATCAAACAAGAAAGTGGAAGCCAAATGAGCCTCCATACATTTGTAATAGAAGCATGAGCTTAAACTTACATTATCTTCCTAGACAAGCTTAACTTAGTTGCCACCATGAATTTTTTATTTAATGTAGTTTTAACCCAGCTGCTACTTTAATAACACATTTAAAAGCCTAAAAGGAGGGCACCGGGTGAGTGTAGATGCATTTTTATGTCATGGACCAGGCAATCATTATCTTTGGTTGCTGTTTGGTAACCCAAGCAGAAGATTCCAGCTTCTGTGGATCAAGTACATCCAAAATTTTCAGAATGGGATAAACTCTCAGTCAATTATAACAGCAATACATTGAAATACATGACTAATGGTAACACCAAAATATAAGCCAATAAGGACTTCCCCAGAACTCTACCCTGCAGCACGAGATAAACTCTTTCCTACATAACTAACAGACACAAGGAAGAGCTTAATAGCTTCGCCAGGCTAAACTATAAAAGAACATCATGAATCTTTATAGAAAGATGGAGTTTAGGTTAGCTAGAAATTTGATGATAATTACCAAATCAAAACCTTATCATATCTCCATATATCTTGCAGACTAAACACGATCAATTGGAAAATCCTGTAGACCTTTAAATGCCAACTAGTCACATAATTAGACATAATGCCCCAGGCAAAATGCAGTGTTAAATGTGAATGCGAACTAAAGTAGGAAAAACAAAAATCAAGAGCAGCAGATTTGAAATTTTCACTCACATTACACTGTTTGCCTGTAAATCTGGCTGTGAAACACCATGAGGTCCACTTTCGGATATTGTGCTTTGGCATTTCTGAGCAACCTGCAGTAATTGATTCACCTGAAATACAAGTGTTTTTTTTAGTTCCGCATTTTAAATGTTTCCAGCTGACCATCACCTTAATGGCCCCATCTTAGGCTTCTCTAAAAGGTGACGCTTAACTTATGTCTCTATTGTCATGGATTGACCATTGCCCTATTCTAACTCGGAAATCTACCTGTGCAGATGTATATACAATGAAAAGATATCCACATTAAATGCTTAATTTGGATAGTGAAGCATGCTGAAGGCTAAGCAGGGTGTTGAGAATCAATTCATGTTGAGTCATGAATTGATTCACCACACACGGCTCACAGTCATTTGAACAGTTGATGATTCTACTATCATATTTATACACAAGAAACTCATTCTACATCTTTAAAAGTTTCTGAACATCACGACAGATCCAATTACATACTGCAGCATACCAACGACCCATGATAATTATGACATTAAGGTATAATCACTAGAAAAACACAAGAGTTACAAAGGGAAATTGATGACACAGCAATAATTTAGGTATGTCTGGAAAAGCAGGAAACTCATCTAACTACTGCCTATTTGAGTATGAACAGAGCTACTGATTGTGATTTGTGCACATTCGAAATAAACACTTAATCTGACAGATCAATTAAATCCATAAGAAAACCATGCATACATGATAAAGTATTAATTAATGAATACCATGCTATCATTAAAATTGTACTTTCTCATACTGACAAAATGATCAAATTTGGATCAGACAGTGAGAATTCATTCAAGGGCAAGCCTACCTGTGGTGCAACCAATCTACGTGGAAGAAGTTCTTCATGACGCCGTGCACAAAATTCCCAAGATAATATCTGAAGGAGTTGGGTTGCAAGTGTCAAAAACCAATATATACGAGTAGATAAACCTGACAGTACTTTCAAGTCAACTAGTCCTCACAGTTTACCTTTAAATCAGGGGTGAAAATGATGCGCAGCTGACCCTCGCGCACCACCCGGAGTTGCTCGTATACACTCTCTTGAACTGCCTTTGCATACTCCAGCATCATCATTCCTGAAGGGAATCGACATTCACGAGGCAAGTCCAGAAACAGAAGCTCATCGATAACACCACTACCAAATTTGATTTCATTAAGTCTTGGGAGCACTTCAAAAGTTGCCTCTGTCAGAACCAGAAAACAATATAAGGTTTTAGAGCACATAAGTGCACATGACTAATAAATGCAAGGTTCAACCGGGGATGAAAAAGGAAATTAGTGACCCAATTTTGGTTAAAGAATGCTGTTTTAGCACCAACTTGGACCCTTTTTATTATGTGCTGATTTTCAAGTTAACTCAAGTTCAGGATGGTGAACAAATAACTTCAATGGTTGAGCTACTTAGGCTCAATTAAATCTCATTCACAGTTGGATCATTTAAAAATGGAAAACGAATTAAAGGTTTTATAGCTGCTGATGAAATGCAAGCCTGCTTACTGCTTAGATATATCTTGCAGATACTGTTGACAGGTTATACACAGTTCAAGTTATTCTATAGCCAAAAACAAGGCCAGATTACAGCCTAAACCCTTATATGACAAGAGTACACGATCAGGCAAGTCGACATATAATTTTAGGTAAGGCTCACCGAACCCTCTTCCAGATTTTGAACCACAAATGTCACACTGCCATGCATCCTGCGGAAAGGAGCAACACCAGTTACAAATTCTTACTTTTGATGAATGCCAACTCAGTGCAAATCCCATAGTGACATAGAAAACCGGTTAGAAAAAGCACATAAGTTGGCATGATTCATGGAAACAACCACCACAAAGCTTCTTTATAAAAAAAGGTCAAGCCAAAAGTACAGATATTTGGTAGACAAATACCATTGCTGCTTGGGGGAATACTCCTAGTGAATGATGCCCAACGTTATCATATAAGGACAGGCACCACCTCTTCTTTGCACGTGGAGAGTAATACTCAGCCACAAATTTTCTCCAATAGGCAATAGTGTTTTCCTGAAAAGACGCAATTAAATGAGATATCTTACAAAAGATATTCAAAAAAATTTCGACCTTGGGTGGCAAACGGGAAAGGCGAGTTAAAAATGACATAGTTATATGGATGATACAACAGCTGGGTGATCAATGGTGACAAAATGAAGATACAAGATGGCAATAAATTATATTCTGGCATCATGCTGATGCTATTAGATCACTCACAGCAGGCCGCTGTCTCTGGTGATAGAGGTACTGCATTAGTCGACGAGAGCAGACACCACCATCATAGGGGCGCTTTATTCCTGACGCAGGCTGCAGTCCCTGCTGCAGAATCTGCTGTCTTAACTGCTGCTGCTGCTGCTGCTGTTGCTGCAATAATTGGACTCGCTGCATTGCCGGCATAGACTGAAGAAGTTGTTGCTGTTCTCTCTGCTGCTGCTGCTGCCTTAGTCTCTGCTGCTGGATCAGAGCTTGCAACTGAGGATTAGGGTTCTGTAAGTGCATTGGATCTTGTCTCAATAGTTGTTGCAAAACCTGTTGTTGTAAAATATCTTCCTGCTTGATATCCAAGCGGGGTTTCTTTTGTAACTGGGATATGGTAGTCGGGTCTGGAATGAAAGAATTAGGGATCCTGGGACCACCAGGGAGCTGGATTTGCCCCATCCGTGATGTAGGCAAAGAGGTTGCACTTGAAGACCCCTGATGTTGCTGGCTCTGTTGAGCTTGTGAACCTGGGTCTTGATTGGAGCTTTGCTGCACGAGAGAGGATCCATCCATGACAGAAGAACCAGAAATGCTAATGTTATTAGATGTGAATGACATGGGTGATGCAGGCAAGCGCATGTAAGAATCTGTATTAAAACTAGCACTTCTCTGCAGATGGGGACCTGCTGAAAGTCCTGAGTTGGCATCGGTGACCAAAGAACTTGCCCCGACACTAGGTCCAGAGCTTGCCACACTATTTAAGACTGCGTTGCTAACATCCCCGGCAAGTGCACTCATGTTTGCCCGGGCATGTCCAGGTATTGAATGTGAGGGGTTGCCAAAATTTGAACTCAACTGAGAATTTCCTGCAACCTGGGATTGGCCATCTCCTTGGAAAAATATTCCTGAACTTGATGATTGTGCCATTCCCCGGCCACCCGAGAAGGCACCATTGTAGGCACCCGAGCTTAATGGGTGGGATCTAAATGGTTATCCAGTGCCTGACAGCCTTTAATGGTTATACTTATTGTACAGAAGCAGACAAGACTCAAACCAGCCAAAACAAAGTAAAGCTTAGCCCATCCACATCCATTTTGAACTAAATCGCCCAGGTCCTAGTTAGCAAGAAATATGTCTGCTTTTGCAGCGGACCTTCTCTCACTACCAGCTATTTTCCCACCAATACAAAGGAATTCCAAAAAGAATATTGTTTGGATTCTGTCAGGAACAATAAACAGGTGCATCAGCTCATAACAGAATAGAGCAAATAACTCATTCGATATGAGGATAAAATAAAACAAAACCCAGTCGGCAACTAAGTTAAATACTTCATTGTGAAATCCACTTCGAATTAGACCCAGTTATATACAAAACCCTAATTCACTACCACTAATATTAGACACAACTCCAACAAAGCACAAACCTTTAGCAACTAGGAGCTGAAAGCCGATGAATCAACAACAATCAACTAAACCAGAACCAATGAAACCAACCAAAAAAAGAAATACCCAACTGAATTGCAGACTTCTAATATCACATAAAACAACGCGATCAAACAGGAATTCACTTCAACTAACCAAATTCCTTCACGCAAAGGAACTCAGCAGTAAATAACACCAAAATTAACTTTCCAATTAACCTCATCTTAACCCCCCCATTAACTAAAATCAAAGATCAAAAACTTCACAACACCCCACGAATATCAAAATGGAAAACAAATTAAACCTCCCTACTTGAAAAAACCACTGGAAGTAGCAAATTTTGAAATTTACTTCCAACTAAAGATACTTAATTTGAAGAACAGAGAGAGAGAGAGAGAGATTAGTATATGCTAACCTGAAAATAGAGAGAGTAATCGGGAGAGAATTTTGCTGAAAGGGAAAAAAAGAGAGATTTTCTGCTGCTGATCGGTGTTTATATACCTAGCGGGAGTAGAAAAGGAGATCCACCGGCTATAGCCGGTTGAGGATTGTAAGAGAGTAGACACAGGCGGTGGTATTAGGCACACGTGTCGGTGGATCGATTGGTCTGCAAAATCCGAGCAGGATCTCACGGTGACGAAGCGAGGTCGTTTGGGGTTGACGGGCTACGTGGCGTCCTTGGATTGGAAACTGGAGGATTGAACTGGTAGGTCTCGATGGAGTCCAGAGGCTGTTATCTACTGCGCTAGGCTGCATTATAAGCCTAGCATATTGAATAATAGCAAATTAAGTACACGCCATACTTAATATATTTATAAATAATTATTTTTTTTATTCATGGATTGATTTTTATTTATCAAACAATGACTTGTTTTTTTTTTAAGGTAAATTGATGAATTGCATTACTCAACATCAGAGAACAAAAGTTCAAATAAGGCAGGGAGATACTAGACCCCTCAGACGCGAACAGAGACGCACGGCTTGCCAGACAGTGAGCTACCTTGTTTCTTGATCTACGAACCAGCGAAAATGAGCAAAGATCAAAATTTAAAGCTAAACATTTGATATCTCTAATAATAGCTCCTAGCGCAGAGCAATCAGGTGAAAGAGCAGACAACTTTTTATCAAACAATGACTTTAAAATATAAAATATGCTAAAATTTGAGATGTGTGCAAGTTTGACGGGTATTTTAATAAATTTATAAATATATACATTTTACCACACTATAAAATTGTCAACACCCTATAAATGCTCAAGATATCGTTTTTTTTAGTATAAGTTTACTATTCGTGATTTAACTAAACAACAAATACAAAAATTATCTCTTTAGAAAATTGAATTTGGAAATCATTAGTATATCGAGGGTAATTTTCTCCTTCATTTTCTTAATTAAAACCACATTCATACTAAAATATTGAAATTATTATTATAATCAAAATTTATTGAAATTATTAAATAAATTAAAATAAATTTAAATTTTTAAAAAATTAATATGACAATAGAATTTATTTAAAATAGTATAGACTATATATACCACTGACCCCAATATAACACACTCTCGTTGCCCCTAAGTTTTAAAATAAAAAGATTATTTATTGAAAGAAAATAGATTTAAATTACATATATATATATATATATATATATATTACATTAGAAGATTGAAACAATAAGAATTATTCATTTAAAAAATAAAGATTAAAAATTAAATGAACTTTGGTGATGCTCAAGTAGTACTTTTTTTCTCTCACAATGAATTTGATTCAACGCTATTTTAATTTCTACTTAACTTTTTATTTTTAAGATTATAACAAAATATAATATACAAATTAGATTTAAGATGTACGTACGCGTCTTATTTCAATGATTAAATAAGAAATTTCGTATCATCAGCTTATTTGTAACTAAATTGGTTAATAAGGGGTGCATTTAAATTAATTATTTTAATTAGTTGAATGAATATCACCTAAGTCGTGTATGTAGCATAATGTATTTAAAAGAGATTACTTCTTGTCATATAATAATAATAATGGAGGATAATTTATTTCTTTTTAATTTCTAGTTGTATTAATTAGTGCTTCCTTTACATATAATTTTTCCAGCCAGTGGCTATTATTTATTTTTTGGAGTTTTGGGCTTATTAATCAATCGATTTTTCTTTTATTGTAATAAAGATAGTAGTTAGGGATTGGTCAATTTTATTTTTTGCCACTTGATGCCGTGGCATCATAAATTATGGGCCCTTCACTAGAAGCTAGCTCAACCTAAGAAGTACTTGTGAGTCCACATATATTCTATAAAATAATTGAACTAGATTTAATTACCCACCAATAATCATATTAAGAAATATATATATATATATATATGTGTTATATATATTTTTATTAAACATCTTTACAATATGACTTATGTTAATTACAACCAAAATCTCATTTATTTTATTTCAAACAACGGACAATGTCATTTATTTTGGATCCTTACAACCTAGTTTTTGATCCAAGTCCTAATTATATGTATGGACTCATCGTGGATACCTGATCATTTCAAATATGTGGTTCACATGAAATCGTACAATTGGAGAAATATATAAATAACAACTCTCCATGCCTTAAAGTAACTTTGACTAACATCTTTTATGATTTTAAACGCTTTTATTTTACGATCGATCTAACTTAAACATAAGAGAATTATAATCGGAGCCTTTCCGATATAATTCTGACAATTTTCTGCCTATATTAAGGTATCTTGCTGAAGAATTTTAGACGTATTCAACTCATTTAGAATATATAGTTCATAATTATAATATAAATATATCATATCATAGCCTTAAAAACACATATATCCCTTGGGATGGCATGCATGAAGTGATGAATATGGAATTGGCATGGTACAAATCCAATGCACATGGTGTGCCTGTGATTTTGGGCGGTGGTGTTCATATCATATGCTGTATAGTGAGTTGAGAGGAGGGGAACAAAGAACAACTACAAGAGACAGACTCACGTGTGGGGGTTCTGGCAGCAAGTATTCATTGATTCAAACCTCGTATGAGTGTGTGTGAGAGAGAGAGATCTAAGTACAAGTTACAACAACATGGCCCAGTTTCCTTCTTCCTTTTGCTTTCTCTTTTTTTAATCTATCCACATTAATTTTAACTAAATTAATATAAGTATTTTATATCCATCACATGAATTTGTTTATATATAAAAAAAAAAGAACATGACATGACAGCTTTTCTTTGTCAATTACAACTTACATATTTCTAAATTAACGACCATAATGGTTGTAACTTGTGAGCGGAAATTTTTATCTAAATCAAATTTGGTCGAACTAGATCAATCATATAATAAGTGTGATATATTTGTCATGTGATTACTTAATTTATTTAAATTGTACTTCAATTACATGACAAGTTATACAATTAATTCAGATCTGAATTAAAATTTCCTGTCGTGAACTCATATTAGAGCAAGATTGGTCGCCCAAGAAAAGGAAAAAAACAACAGTGTGGTGTATTAAAGTGGGAGATAGATCTATTTATTAGGTTTTCTTGCCTTTCAAAATAATTCTAAAAATGATAAAAGTTTAAAAGACGTGGAGAGCTATTGAGTAAAATTTTTATTTGAGGTCGGTTTTTGTAGTACGAATTATGTGTTAGAAGAGTTGAGAGATTTTTTATGTGATAACCCTCAAACTTCTCGATTCAATCTCAAATTCGAAAATTCAAGAGCGAATATAGTAATTAGTAAGTGAAAACGCATCTTCATGAAGCGAAATTACAGGATTTTCACAATTTTTTCCTAATATGATAGAACAAAATTATTCTAAACTTTTGCCCGTTTATATGATGATGAGCACCTTATCATTCAGAAATATTATCAATTTGTCTTATGTGTATCAAATATATTCCACACGTATTTTCGTATAACGATGGAAGAAATAGTATGTCCAATTCTTGCAACAAGTTTTAAAACAAACAAAGAAAGAAAGAAAGATCAAGGCATGAAAAATCAAGTGAGGGAATGGGGAAGAGGAAAAATGTGTGTGCATTGAAGTTGATAAATCTTTATCCCACACCATTCATTATTATTATGCTTCTTTATTGAATAGCCATATTGGACCAATTGACTAAATGTCATTATTGTACCTGGTACAACATGTTGCTAAGGAAATATTCTATTCGGACAAATGATAAAATACTTAGGAACTTTATCAAAAGTGAAGTATACTTTCGTTGCAGGCCATGACAATGTGCATAGCTTTTATAGTATTTGCCACTACATATACATATATATACATGTGATTTTTTGGTTTGTTGTTACTGGTTGGGATTTGTTCAAATATAGACAACGTAGAAAAAGGGTCATTTGTTTCTTTTCTTATACTAAATTGTTTCAATTCAGACAGCACAAATGTACTCCTCCGAGGGTTAATTTTACTTAACTTCTTCTAATACATCATTCTTTCAAAATTTAAAAATTACACGTAAATTTTCTTTAAATTATTCTGATTTCTAAACCCGTTTTTATTGTTACGTTTATACGAAAAATGCTAACTCACGTTAAAGGATCCAATTAAATGCAACACAACTCCTAAATTTTTAAAAATTAGGCAACGTAACCCTTTGATGTGGGAGACAATGAGCTTCTTTTTAAAAAGTTCAGAATCTTTTAAGAGGTTTTATGCGTATTGATGCTCTCATATACGGTTAAAATACAACTGACCCCGAAATATATTATTTTTTTCCCCTATTCAATGATTCTTCAATTTCAATGACGAAAAATACTTTTTTTGTAATATTTTGAAATTATTACGGTATATGTATGGTATATATCTATATAGTTGAAAAGGAATAAATATAATAAAATGTTAATATAACAATTATTGGAAATGAAGATTAAATTGAAAAGGAAAAAAACTATTGGTATGGTTTAAGTGTAGATAGAAGTCTTAAATAATCATAAAATTTGGTGCATGTTTTGTGGTTTAAAGTAAAGATAAGGGTATGTGTTTGTTGCATAGACCAAAACAGAGAAAGGGAACCCAACTTTTAAAAGTTAGAACCACACAAGATTTTATGCTCCTATTTTTTTAAATAAAATAATTAATTCGTTACTGCATTTTCCAATATGACTGCAGGGAATCAACATTGCTTTCCATTAATATTGTTTTATTCTCAAATCTCAAGATGATTAATTACTATATTATATTTATTAATTATTATAGTACTTGTTGATTCATCATAAATCTCCTCGGCATTAGGAACAACATTAAAATATCGGGTGAATAGCAATTTACCCTATGTAATATTATAAATGAACAAATTATCTTTTATGGAAAAAAATAATAAGGAGGTAAATTACCTTTCTTATTTACATTTTGCTCATTTACAAATATCACAAGGGTTGCTTGTATTTTTTCCTTAAATATCTAATATGTTTTGAAAATTCATTGGGTGTCTTAATAGACAAGATTTTTGAAAATACGTTTTTGAAACTCACTTATGTATATTTTGTCGAACGAAAATAGATAGAACTTTTTGAAGATACACAAAAAAAATAAAATATTGAAACATCTAATATGTTTGTTGGCTTGGTTGGTAAGAACAATTAGTAATTTTAATTTTTTGTAATTATTTTATAAAAAATTTGATGAGCAAATTTGGCTTTTAAGGTGTTTGATAAAATTTCTAATTAAATTTTTGTTGATTGGTTGTGTTTGGGCTTTGATTGAATTTTTTATCACAATTATTGTGCTTGGGCTCTGCGTCGGATTTTTTTATAAATAAATTAATTTTTTGATTGAAAAATCGAAAAAAAAAATAAAAAACCTATAACCGAAATCGAACAGAAGCTTCTCGATTCGACTTCGTTTGGGCTTCTGAATCCAGGGAACCCAAGTCGGGTCTCCAAAAATTTCACGTGCACTGCACGTGAGTGAACCCGACGATGTTTTTTTTTTTTTTTGTTCCTTCTCATTCTGCAGCTCTCAGTTTCGGGTTTTGTTCCCATTATCTACAACGGGCGGATGCAAAAATGAGCAGTGGCACTGCCGCCCTCCCCCTAAGTCCGTTAATTCCGTTAACATCTCGCGCCAAATTCAACTTCCCCGCGAAGTTCACCATCAATAAGCCATCGTTACTGGCCAAAATTTGCTGCTCCCAGAACACTACCCCCGAACAGCAACAGCTCAACCTCTCAGTTCTTCGCTTCACTCTTGGTATGATCCCTTGTTGCACTCGTTTGGTCCTGGTTTGCTCGTGTTTTATGTGAGATTATTTGATGATTTCTGTCTTTTTGCTTATTTTTGTAAGGAATACCTGGATTGGATGAGTCGTACTTGCCGAGATACATTGGATATGCATTTGGGACGCTTTTGGTGTTGAATCATTTTGTGGGCTCGGATTCTTCATCCATTACTCCAGCTCAGCTCGTAAATGAGTTTTCTTGGTTGTCTTTGAATCCTCTTTTTGCTTGCTCTTTTGAGTCGTTAGATGAAATGGGTTTCTCTAACTGTGGTTTTTTCTTGTGTGGGCCTTTGTAGCATGGTAATTTACCTAATATATGTTTTTACTACTTATGCTTTCTTGGTATTTTGTAGAGAACGGAGGTTTTAGGACTTTCTCTGGCTGCATTTTCAGCAGTGGTTCCGTATCTTGGAAAATTTCTCAAGGTAACAACTTTTTTAATGCATTGGAGGGTTGGGAACAAAATGATATGCTATACGTATGCTTTAGAGTTTCCAAATTTTGTGAGTGCATTAATGGTGGGCAAGCTAAAAGTTGCTGTAGGACCGTTATAAGCTATTATAATATCATGTTTGATGTGCGGTAATGGTGCAAATTGCCATTCAAATGCCTATAGAGTTTCTATAGGTTAGCTATTCTGAATATCCTGTTTGATTTGAAAGAGAACTTGTTCTGAGCTTGATTTATAGGGAACAAAGTCGTGCAGATTGGTAATTCTAAGGATGGATTGTTCTCGGCTGGAGAATAGATTTTTTATGAAATATTCATATCTAAGGTGTATGTAAGAAGCAGATGTCACAAATTGTGGTCCTGTTTTCATTTGAGCATTGACTGAATGCAATAGAAATGCTTGTAATGATAGTACTTGGATATGCAGGGAGCTAGTCCTAGGGATCAGAAAAGTCTCCCAGAAGGCGCTGAGCAAATCTTTATCATGTCACAGGATATTGCAGATAACATGAAGGAAGATTTGGCTTGGGGAACTTATGTTCTGTTGCGTAATACAAACTCAATATCCGTGGTGTGTTGCCACTTTAAGCCCTTAACAAATGCGTATTGAGATTTATTAAGTTAGATGAAATCACCAACAAAAGAATGATTCACATAATTTAAACGCGTGAGCACCTTCTTTATTAAGCATCCTAACCCTGTAAATATTGTAGCTTATCTCAGTTCAAGATGCATTGTGTGTGCGTGGCTATTGGAATACACCCAAAGATTTATCAAAAGAAAACACTCCTGATTGGTTCAGAAAGCAGATTAAAAGATTGGATTCTCCAATTTGAAAGATACCATGTATTTCCAACAGGCTGCAGGTATAATTTGGTTATCGACAGCTGTTCATTTATCTTGTTTGTGCTATTGATTCATTTTAACTTTAATCTAACTATCATAATCTTGATAGTTTTATTAACATCTGCCCCCTCAACTTATAGTTTACCTTTCTTTTCTATATTTAATGCTAGCCGACAGCAAATTGCATCAAGAAGATCATAATCATATAACTTCCTTATCACTTAGAAACCATTCATCTACAGCTTCTTCTCTGGGGATTAGTTTCACATGATATTGCTTGTTATCAACTCTCTTCCATAGGCACCTTCTCTTTTCATTGGTAAAGTCGGGAAAAGGAGAAAATAATGTAAAACTTGCGAATTTTCATTTATTTTCCTAATATCTTCCACTTGATACGACCATTTCTTTTGTTATGTCAAGTGTATAATTCTCGGTCATCAAGTGATTTAGCCTATGCAATATGGTTTTAAGAAATTTTGACATCTCTGATGGGTTACCTTTATGAAATGTATGAACAATTTAGATTCTGAACTGAAGGAGATGGTTATTGAGGGAACAAGGTCTCTCCTTGTGCAACCTATTATGAGAGCTCCAAGCCTAAGCTCCAGTCAAACAAAGAAGAGCAAGGGTTTTCTCCTATTGGCTTCTAGCATCGATTACGCATATACTGATAAAGACAAGGCATGGATAGCTGCTATTGCGAACAAATTTAGCGGTAGGGATGTGCTTTAATATTTACTGCTTCCAGATTATTATTAATCTCATTAAGCTATTGTCTATACTTTTATGGATCTCTTTCATCATTTAACTTCCATGAAAGATATGCTCACTTGGCTGTGCATAACTAGCTGTCTTATATTCTTTAATAGTTAGATTTACCACCTGCAATTGCCGTTTCTGAACGTTCCCTAATGATGTTGATATGTTGCTGGAACTGGCACATCTTTTATTGAGTGTTTATCAGAAAAAAAAAAATCAGGCTGAATTTGAGTAACCTTTGAAAACCCTACCCACTCTCCAACCAAACAAAAACTACAGAGAAAAGATTGACAGCAAAAGGGTATAGGACATTCTTTGATATGCAATTAGAATGGATATTATTTTAGAAATTTTACTGGGTATAAGTAGTATCTTTACATCAAGACCCGCAAAAGGAATTAGAGGGTAGATTGACCTTGAAGAATCATATGTGTAGACTTTTTATCTGTAAAATCTTTTATTTGATAAGCCTTAAATCGAGTATTAAAATTCATGCCATAGCATTCTCTCCTGGATTTTCATAGTTGCACAACATTTTTTAAAGGATAAACTTGTTGCATGTTTCCTCAAAAGACTATTACAAGAAACATTTTCTCTACTCCAAGCTCTCCACCTAATATTTTTCCCTCATGTTGTAGGATAAAAAATGGGCTCTTCTCGCCCTCAAAACAGAAGTCAGAATTCCGGTGCACTCTGAAGTTCATTGATGCTTGGTTTCTACAAGAACTTCTCTAAACCGTACACCAGATTCTGCAAAGGGAAACAGAAAACTTCATCTAGGTTTAAGACAAACAGAATAATGAAAGTTTTATAATTTCATTACCTTGAGGCGCACAACTTTTCTGATGGCTAGAAGTAGTCCTGGCATGAGAGATTGAACATCTGTGATATCATGTTTCAGGGTGTAAACCTGTCCAGAAAATCAAATTATATTGAGTATAAACCTGCAGATTCTTGTCGAACGGAATGAAGTTTTCTAGACAAGCATACCTCGCCTGGCCGAGAAAAATAGACTGTTGTACTGGATGGCAGGCCAGGAAGAACCATACTGTGCACCCTCACTCCATCTTCCCCAACAACTTGACCCCTCGCCTAGCATGCCAAGCATGGTAACGTTGCAGGGTAAAGTGACGCGTTAATTTGAGAAGAATATGATAGTTCTTGTGCATTACCAGTTGAATTATACACTCGGTATAATTAGCGTACGAGCAATATTAAAGTAACTAAGTTTGAATTTCCTCTTACCGGAATGTCTGTTGAAATATCTCTATTGTACATCTGACCGAGGTTGGTGATATTGTTTGCTATTTGTATTGCATCCTGTGATGGAAAATCCTGTTCCATGAACATAGACTGAATGCTTAGACTGCACTTGTTATGTCTCTGATACTACATTGTGCATACAATTATGCAAAACAGAGATTTATTCTCTTTTTCAGTCATGTGTTCAACTGCTCTGCCATCAGTTCTAGGGAATTCATGTCAAACAATAACATAAGTAAGTGTGCATGAAAACTTTAGAAAGATGTCATATATTGAAGATTTGAGAGAAAAGAGATAATTACATCAACATACCCGAAGTTTAGACATATTATGAAGTAATACCTTTTCATTTTGCAAAATTACACTGCTCTCCATGCACTCATGTTTGACATTATATGTTCCTCCTCCTTAAATTACATATTTCACTATGAACTTACTTTGACTTATCTGTACACATGTTCTCCAATGTACAAGTTCTAAAGTGGTAGGGTTTTTGGGGGGCTTATCTTGGGGCCCAAATGATGTAAAGGGTATGCCTGAAAATATGGTGAAATTAAGAGGTTCTAGACTTGAAGGAGTACAGGTTGTTTGAAATTGAAATCAAAGAATTCCAGGTTGGTCCAGCTCTGAGGTGGGCCAAAAGGAAAGTTGACAAACATTGCTTTTCTTTTTTTAATCACTGTTTTAATGGAAATGAAAAGGATAATTGGAGGGAGTTTTGGCCTCATTCTTCGTGTCGTCGTCTCAAATACTATACTAAATTATTAATCCTCTTCTTTTCCAGATTTGGGATTGAGTTATGACAAACACTAAGTTCGCTCGACTCGGCTGCCTGTATCTGACTCCCGATTTATATATATTCGTAAAATTTGCAAAGAGATAAAACTGTATGGTAATCTATTAATAACATAAAATTACGCACATATACATACATCGGAATTAGAATTATACTAGATTTATCTTGTTAATGAATCACAATTATTCACAATATTGGGTGGCTGTCAATTTATAATGTAGGTGTTAATGTTGTCAAGAGTCGAGTGTGCATGAGCAGAATCTGAGACAGGAAAAAAAAAGGTGTTGTGCACTAAATATAATTTTAAAGAATTTTTGGCCTTTAACTGTTAATTTTTGGTACCCTCTGAAGCTTTTTCAAATTTGGTCTGTAGTAAAATAGTGAGTCCGATGCATGTTGTCGGCAGGACGGACTAAAGTATTGTCGGTGTTGTTGCTGCCCGGACTCTGGAATTTTCAAACTTAATTCAACTTTTAAGTAGGAAAAGAAGCTTGGCGCCTTAAACGTTTTGGGCCAATTTAATTAACCTCGCATTTTAATTATTTTTCCATAAATTAGTAGTTTAAATAACAAGACTTGTACCGATGATATTTTAGTCCAATGATTAAAATTAAAATTTTATGAACAAGTTTGAAATCATGTGTTCGAGTTCTACTTTATATGTCGGTGTTTGCCTTATTTTGTGTAAGTATTATAATTCGTTTCATAATATTTAATTATACTGATTTATTGTTTCAATTTATTAAAATATAATGTAATTATATCATTATAGGTTGATCAATATTCAGAAAAATTAGAACAAGATTCGTGGGTTCTGTTTCTATAGATAATTCTAATATTTATTTTAGTTTTTGAGTAATTTCTACACTGATCTAAGAATTCCCATTAGGCAGGGTAATTAAGTGAGAATGGAGGAGTACTTACGAGAAAGGAGCAGGTCTTGATTCAACAATCTCGACATTGTTGTAATGAAAAGAGGCTGAAATTGCAGCCTGTTGAAGTAGAATGGATCCAATGGACAGAGTTGGAGCTACTATACAACCCTAAAATACCCAGTATCATAATAATGTACAAACATACGTGTTAAAATAATTAATCCAATTATTTATTTCTTAACTAAAGATTATTGCAGTAATAATATGATTTATGATGATTATGATGATGTGAAATTGCAGCTCACCCTGTGCTCACCATGCTTGCTTTTTCACAAAATGCTGATAATGCAGACACTGTCTCCACTTTGAGACGGGCCACATAAACTACACTCTTCATTCCAAATGCTGTTGCCTGATTATTAATTACATTTAAGGTATCAAGAAAACTTGATTAACCTTAACCTTAATTTACTGTAATGAACTATGTAGAGGAAAATGATGTGGTACTAAACCTGTTTGACATTGTCATAAACTGTTGAAGGGTCGGTGAAGTCCACCACTACTGCACTTGCTTTTGACTGCCAAACAAATTTTCATGCAAAAACTTTAATTATATTCATTTTTGTTTTAACTGGTCATCGTGACGTGCAATATTTATTTGCATATAATCAGATAAATACGATATGAAAATTAAATAAAGAATGCAACTTTTTAAGTAGGATTATGATCACCTGGGATATAGACCCTAGAACCATAGTTAGGTCATTTATTATGGGTATTTCCAAAGCCTCTTCCATGTCACAGACCTAAAAAAAATATCGTTGTATCCAATCCAAAAAATTAAAAAAGAAAATCAAATTTATGAATATTGTAAATAATTAACATAATTGGTAAATTACAAAAGAACTCCCTTCAAATTTCTCGTAATTACAAATATTTTTTTGTTATTTGAAAAATTATAAATACCCCTCATAACAATCAATTATAGGGAGTATTTATTATACGATCGTTAATTTTAGAGGGGTATTTATAATTATAGTAAATTTTAGGGAGCTTGTTGTAATTTACGGTAACATAAAAAAGAATGAACCTTTCCTATGTCTTCTCCGACAAGATAAGAATCAATTGCACCAGCCACCTCCATCCCTCTTGCCTTTGTCACAGCAACCACAGCTGCCCTACCAATTTCCTTAGCTGCACCATTTATGATCACCTCTTCCCCACATCCAACGAACACCAAAATTCTTAGTTTTTGTAATAAAACAAAAATAGAAATAATTATAGGGACGTACATTTGATGTGTGTATATATATATATATATATATGTTACCTTAATATTGGTCTGAGAGGGCTGCTGCATGGAGCAAGAAATGTAAGAGATACTCTTGATACATTTGTAGGGTGTGTGATGGAGTTTGCAGCTCAATGCAGATGGATGGGTGTGAAGTGATGATGAGGAATATTGGAAGGGAATTGGAAGTTACTTAGTTTATTACCTTGTGGTTGGATTGGAGATAAGGTGTTTGTGTGTGTGTGTTTTTTTTCTGTTTGCAGGGAAACGTGGGAATGGAGTGTTTGGGGTTGAAGATAAAATGATGTTAGAAAATTGGAATATAGGGATAAAGCTGAGATGGAGTAAGAGTAGAAGACACAATTGCAAAATTAGTTCTATAATTGGGTCATTTCATTGATTTTATATTTTATATGATTTTAAAATTAACCCCATATTATGTTAAAAATTGCAAAAAAGACCCTTTTGTGTGTGGGATCTTTTTTCCAATGTGGGTTTTTTTTTTTTTTTTGGGGGCAATATTTTGGATGTTTTTTTAGTTTTTAATGGAACTTGAATTAATTTTAAAATTCTATAAAATTTGGGGTCAAATATAAAACAATCCTAAACTATGGGACTAATTATACAATTTATTATCAAGAGTAAGAAGGTGAAGTTTAGAAAGTGATGAGAGGAGGAGAAAGCGGCTTACATGGAGGGTGCACGTGGGGTTATCCCAACATCACGTGCGTGTCAATCTCTTTAAAATGACTTTGGCTGAAGCCTGAATGCCATGTTGCTCTTAATCCTTGCTTCGCTTGTCTGACTCTGCCATCTTCTCCTTTTTCTTTTCTCTTTGCTTCTTGCCAATTTATTAAATTTAATTATAATTTATATGTACAAAAATTCTTAGAAGTTTTTAATACAAAAAAGATATTTTTTTCCAATAAAAATGTGGCAAAAAATAAACATATATCAACTATTGAGACAAAATTTAATTTAAAATTGACTGAGAAACATATGTTTTTAATATTAATACTTGATGATCGAAGATACGAAACTAATATCGATGAATTTAATTGGACAAGAAACGAATATTGTAAAGTTAATTAACATTGCCTACCATTGAAATTAATATTAGGCATAAGCATAAGCAAACCCTATTGAGATGATTTAGAGTATTATTTTGATGAGTTGTAAGTTGTTGAATTTGATCAATTGAGCAAATAATTGGCCTACAATTACATGACAGCTCACAAATTATGTCATATATCTTCTTCAATAATAAAGGTTTGACTTATTGTGATTATACATTAATTTAAATTACAGACATTTGGCTCTACATGTAATATATATTATAATGCAAAATGGGTTGAGTTTTTTTTCAAGGGAATTATGAATTATGTCGTCTGAATTTCAGACTTATTCAATGCAAAATAATTACATTATTGGTAGCACAAAATTGATTTATGTGTTATTTCACCCATATTTCAGACTTTACAAATGTAAGCAATCACATACCACCTATAATTGTGGCTCCGTAGTTAAAATCGAACGTTTCACATCCACAATGCTGGTTTGAATACTTGTTAAAGTATTTGGTGGGGTTAAACGTATATCTTGAAGTTGATTCTCATATAGTTAGACTTTGACTTTTAACAGGAGTAGATCAGCTACAAGGATCTTGGTAGACACATATACATATCCACAATGCTAGTTTGAATACTTGTTAAGGCGTTTGGTGGGGTCAAATGTATATCTTGAAGTTGATTCTCATGTAATTAGATATTGACTTTTGACAACAATAGATCAGTCATAAGGATCTTTGCAGACACATATAATGCATGTGTAATCCTTCCTAACGGGTCTGTGGAGTGTCACCTCTATTATGTAATAAAAAAATATATAATAATTACACAATTAATAATATTTAAGATATCAAGTTACACACAAAAAAAAAATGCTATGCAATAAATCAGCACCAATATATATATATATATATATATATAAAGTTAGTTTATTAGGTTAGAAAAAAAAAAAGAAAAAAGGGAGAATGATGAATATTCAATCTTGGAGATATGATCACACATACTCGTGAGGTGCTTAAATGGAAAGGGAGGGGTATATACATATATAGATAGCTAGTTATTACTTTGTATTTTTCTACTATATTATTATCATTAAAATATTAATAAGACACATCTGATTTCAAGCCCTAATCATACTTAATTTTCAGCCTTTTCCCATCATTACAACATCATCATATAAACTATGTTTTGTCTTCCCTGCTTTGTCTTTTGGGTGCTATGGGAAATCCCCTATAGCTACTGGAATAAAGGCAGGAGAAGTACCACTAACATATATATATATATATATATTATTTATTATTTTTTTGTAAGTTATTGGCCATGGTTAAAGAAATTTCACACGTTTATGAAATATTTGAGACATAATTATTATTTAAATAGTGAGCTGACTACTGTAGCCCAACAAAACGTTTGAAAATTTATAAGTGTTTGAGAATCATCTCTGAAAAGCTTATAAGATTCTAAAATAAAATGATTCGAATCTTATAAAATCTTTAAGAAAAAGTTAATTTTATCTATTTTTTTTAAAAAAAAATATGTTATAAGCTCATTAATCATAATATTCATTAAACGAAAACATACTCATAATTTTATTAATATTTCACTTTTACCTTTCATATAATTGACGTTTCTTCCCTCAAAGCAAAACCTTTTATTTATATAATTTTAAATTCTAATAATTTGATGGCCTTTTCGATCGTTATTACAGCATGAAAAACTTATTATACCAAACACTCTAACATCTTATTTATCCAAATAATTCAAAAGCTTATTTTTAAAATAAAATTCGAAATCTTAATTAATTAAGCTCTTAAAAATATCTTATAAAATGTAGAAATTTATAAAATATTTCAAATAAATTTAGTGAAGCACCCCCTAAATCCATCAATCTTTGACTTACATATTTTTGACGTAAAGCTTCAAAAACTAGACCAACCAAAAAATGCGAAGAATACTATGATTTGATTATGTTGTCCTCCACATCAATCTCAAGTTAGTTCATATTGACGTACATGCAAGCAAATGATTTGTTAAGGTTAGGTCAGGCTGAACTATGGAGTGTCCGTAAGTTGCATCTTTCAATGACAGTTGGATTTTCATTTTCGTCGGACCGTTGTGCTTGAATATAATTTGACTCTTCATTTTCACGATCTTAAAAATCAAATCGCGGCCGGCAAATGACGATGTTTCTTACTAGTTAGGAATGCCAAAATGTCAAAAATGATTAGAATGAAAATACGTGTAATTTTTATTTAGCTTGATTCTGATACTATGATAATTCACCGTCTCACCTAAGGCCTTTCATTTATTTTTTTTTAATATTCTAATTTATTTAATTCAATCCCATATCTTATATGTTGTAAACATGGATCATATATAGGGGTCATTATGTGTCAATTTTTTGGGTATTTATGGTGTCTTGTACTTTTGTGTAGATAAAAGAAGAAATTTTAACATTGATCACCCAATATTAACATGTGTAATATTAATCTAGATTAATGCTTCATTATTTTTTTTTTTTTAATTAATGTGTGACTTGAATATCATGCGTTTGCGACTTTGCAATAATTAATGAAATCATGCAACACGACGACATAATTTGACTAAGCCCTTCAATTTTCTTAATTCTCTCTACACATTGCCATTAATCACCACATGATTGAATGTTAGTGGTCGAAGCACACTCGATACCTATATAAAATATAATAAAATTTTCATTTAATATTTATATAATTAAATAAAACTAATATGTTATACTAAATGATTTTGTGGCTTTTTAAATAAATGAAAAAAAGAAGATAAACGTGAAAATTATCATGAATTTGATTAATGTATTTACAAAGAGCATTATGAGATCTACGAGATAAAGACTACAACACAATGGAGAGAACAGAGAAAAAAGAATCAGAAAGGGGGAAAAAAAAAAGAAATAGGATAATTATATTTACACCCTCTAATATATGATTTGTTTATACAAATCATTCATGTCTTTTGAATAATTACGTATATATATATATATCAAAATGTCAATATTATTAGCGCAAATCACGGCTTCTTTTTGGAGACTTATACGTACATCCTCCAAAACATCAACATCATCACGCAAATTATCTTTGTTTTTCGACTGTCATGAATATAATTTTTGTAGTTATACAAAAGATAATAATGATTTGTATAAACATACTATAAATCACTAAGATATAAATATAATTATCCTAAAGAATGAATTGATATCGTACCACGTACGAAAATAGTTACTATGCAAAATCCTCAACCTTAATAACATAGTTATAATTTAAAGCTCAATTAATTAAAATCTACATAATTTATTGTGATAAATACTGTTCATCATTAGAATATATCATGAAAATAAAAATATTTAGCTCATAAATGTTTAGGCCCGAGATTACTCTGACAGTTGCCAACAGCTTTTCGTGATTGAGGCAGGAAAATATCTGTGGTTTATGGCCTCTTACAGTTAGAGCTAGGCCCCAAATTGGCCAACAATTTCATAATAAAAGTTTGTTATATTGAGTGTCTACACCACCACCAATCAGGGTTTTTCCTATTTAAACAGTTAATATAAAAAAAATTTACATTATTATTTATAGTAAGATAGTCTTTAAAATATGAGATATGCACACCTTTAATTATATAATTTAAAATTTATAAAAATACTATAGAATTTGTAATTTTTCATGCATAGCACAATGTTCGTACTAGTAGTATACATACATTATACTATTCTTTAATTCAAATATACTAACAATTCCAAATTCAAGAGACAAATAGTTGAACAGTTAAAATTTTATTATGAAAGCCGTATCGGAAAAAAGAAAAAAGTATTATGATAGCAAACATATACTTACACATTCATGGAGAAAATCAAATTCACAGTCTCTTGGTTTTCTTTTTCTTTCTAATATTGATCAAATATAAAAAGATTAACTAAAGTGAATTATTTTATTTAAATAATAAAAAATTATATTGTATAATACGATGCAATTAATATTCTATTAAATTTCAAATTTCAAATTTCATTCATACTGATGTGATTTACGATAGAATCGATATTTTATTAAAAATATATTTCCTCTAAAAAATAATATACAAAACTCTTTATTTATAATTAATATGAGACGGTTGTGTATATCATAATATCAATACCAATGGCATACAAAGAATATACATGCATTAAAAAGGAGCAGTGAGTGTATTTGGTGAAAGCATTCCAAGGTGTCGGTCGGTACACTGTCTCGTAAACATAAAAATCTTTACGGCAATAAAACTCAGAAATTAATTAAGTGTTGGTCGGAATTTAAAATTCATCACTTCCAACATATATTAATAATAATTTAATTCTTTAAAATAGTCAACACAACGACCGCCCCCCGTTTTATTTACTGACCAAAAGTGGGTTGTACCGTCTCTGTCGGACCACGACCGCAGACGATAACTCTCCCCACTTCCACTCTCAAGGCCCCATCTACGGGCGACCAACGACCACGTGTCCGTCCTGCTAATCTTGCGGTCCAAAAGTGTCGGTGGGATTGAGAGAGAGAGAAAAGTGATAGGCACAGCACCCAGGCTCCACTGGTGGTACAGTTGACCGCCACGTGTAGGTGGGGTGTCCGTGACGTAAGCAGACCTTCCTTTGTGTGGCCGGCAAGGGGGACGGTGACGTAGCACGTAAAATTTATTGCTTGCTACCAATTTTGGAAGGTTATGGATGTTTGAATGACGGATTTGTCCCTGTGCAATAACCCCTTTTCTTTTTCTTTTTCTTTTTCTTTTTACTTTTCCCCTGGGTAAAAAACAGAGCTCAAGACTTTGGGTGAAAAACAAGAACAACTCCATGTTGGCAAAATGGCTTTTTCTGTCTTTCTTTTCACTGATTTTTATTATTAATATTTTATTTAATGCCAATGGTATAAATAGGGGACTTTTAGAAATTAAAGGAATAAACAGAGTTTATCTATCAAAGTTTATATTTCTTAAGAAAAAAAAAAGTAGAAGTATAATTCATCATTATTTTTAATTACAATTGTAATTAAATTATATTCGACCGATATAAGTATCAGAATACAGTATACAGCGACATGTACTTATTTAGGTAATAAAAAAAATCCCCTATAGATTCAAATAATAAGACAAGAAAGTTTAAAGTAAAGATAAGCAAAAATGTATTTGTTTTATTAATTGGAATTAATCTTAATGTGTTTGTTGTAATAGACTCAAATATTTATAAAAAGGTTAAATCGGGATATATACGATATATAATATTAAGTGTGCAAGTTGTGAGACTCGTATAGTTAGAGCTCGTATATAATTTGATTTGATAACTCTTGAAGACGAATTTATACTGTAGTGGTCAATTAATATTCAATTAATTTTATCATAACTCATACACCCATTTTTCAGTAATTTTTAAGTAATTAATTATTATCTTCCCTTACTTAGAAAGTTTATTAATATATTTATCCATGTCAAACACATCTTGGAGTGATTTATTGAACTTGGAAATATTAATTTGCAACTAATGATGAGAACATTGGCTTTATACACAAATTGATGCAAATTGCTTCAAGACTGCAATGGGTTGTATATTCCATTTTCATATGTGATGTCAGACTTCTTTTCAAGAAAACTACTACATTTTTATTATTTTAGATTAATTATTCATACTCTTTCTAAAAATACAAAATTATATTTTTCTTTAAAAATTTAAATTATACTTACACCCCCTCTAAAAATTCTCCATTTACATTTAACCTATTTTCATTAGAATTTGGATGAAAAATGCAGACCTTAACAAAAAGTTATATAAATTTTTAATTTTGTCCCTCATTTAACATTATCAAGTACATTTATGTACTTATAAAGGGATAAAAGTAGTGTATATATTTAGAACGAGGTCAGCATCATCATACTTTTTACTATAAGTATAAAATTATTAAACAAGAATAAATGAAGGTAAAGTTAAATATTTATGTACTTTTTTTGTTAATATTATCATTTTTCGTTCAAACCATAACGAAAAAAGGGTGTGAGTATAATTGCAGAATTTTTTGAAGAAAAAATATAATTTTGTATTTTCAGAGGGATCTAAGTGTAATTAACTATATTATTTAAGAATTATTAAAATAAAGAAGAAGGCACAATATTGCAGCAAAATTGACTTAATTTCACCACGGTAAAAATTAAAATTAAGAAAGTTTAAAAAAAAAAAAAAAAGAGAGGAAATAAATGTTGGAGGAGAGGAAAGAGAGAAGCATGGGGGGGGGGGGGGGAGCGGTGGATTAAGATTCTCCACCGGCTTCTCCCAGTCATCATTGTAATAGACATCTGTCCTAGTTTTTTCTTTACCCCTTCCCAACGGGCCCCACTCCTCATAATCAACAATACAATCATTAGCACAGTTTTGAAATTCCCATAACACCCCTCCTTCTCCCACATGTCTCCTACTCAACCCCTAGCCCACATCTTCTTACCATAGGTCAGCGGGCACCCCAGGATCCCCCTCTCCACTTGTGCCTTTTTATTTTTAGCAAAAATGTATCACTGCCATATAATTTTTTTCAATAAAAAATCAAATTGAAAAACAGAAATTCCTTTTATTTTTATGGGCTCCCCGTAAATTTAATGAAAGTTTGGGTATTTTTATTTATTTTTTTAATTTTTGGTAATAAATGTGAAAAGTGAAAAATTAAAGTTACAGACTGTGTCTGAACTGCGGGCCTTTCTCCAATTATTTTCAACCTTTGAACAGAAGGCTTGGCGGCTTTGTTTGGTAGTTTCTTGAATGTAATTATAAGTTGTTTTTTTCCCCTTTGATTAGGAACAAACCTCTGAAATTAAACAAATATTTAAAATTTATATATAGTAATAATCTGAGCTCAATGTTCTGTTCTGTTCGCTGTCCATACAATTTTTTAATACTCCCCATTTTCATCTCTCTCTCTCTCTCTTTCTTGGAGTCTTCTTTCTCCAGCCAAGCAGAGAGAGAGCACACTGAAATCACTTCAATATTCATTTATTTATTTTTTCTCAATTTTTCATCAGTAGACGTTTGATTCTCACGGCTGATTTCCATCGGAGTTCCAAGATTCGGAGGCTCAATATTCTTGGCTGATTTCACGCGACAACTGATTCTTGCTACATTTCCGGGTTTTTTTGTAAGAGAATCCTTTTTGTAAGAGATCTGAGGATTCTTTTTCTTCTCTCTTTCACAATATCAGCTCCAAGCCCACATAGTTAAATTGCTTCCGCCGGCGGCCCATCTCCGGCGATCTTTGTTTTACTGCTCAAGATTCACGGGTTTGACTTTGTTTTTTCTTTTTCTGTTTAAAGTGAAAAAGAACACAAAAATCTGTTTGGTTTGTGTGGTTGTTACCTGCCATTAGATACATTTACTGGTGCTGTTGTAAGAATTAGGATAGAGATTCTTTGTATGGACGCGTGGCTACGGCGTTGCATTCGTGTAATGCTGAGGTTCAGAAGTCCGTAAAAGAGCTTTGGCTTTCCCTCGGAGGTTTGGTATTTTTTTCGATTTGTCTGATTTTGTGAGATGGGATATGTATGAATTAACTCCAGATCAACTTGGAGTCAGTGCTCTGATCTGCTGAGCTCTCAATCTTCTCGAAATTTCAACCGCCTGTTAGCGGCTATTTTACCAGGCAGCCAACTCAGAGGCTTTTTGTGTTGTACGAGAATCGAAAAATGATGCGGATGAGGACCAAGAACGACTCATTGCCGCCACAAACCAATGGTGGCGATTTGGGGGGCGGCGGAGATGGAGGCGGCCGCCGTGGAGGTGGAGAGAAAGAGTGGGAGCTTAGGCCCGGCGGGATGTTGGTCCAGAAGCGGACCGACACGGATCAGAACCACGTCCCGCCACCAACCATTCGCGTGCGTGTCAAATACGGGTCGATTTATCATGAACTTCACATCAATTCACAAGCTACCTTTGGTAAATTTCTTTTTTTTTTTTGTGTTTTTTTCTGTATTTTTTTGTATAATTATGTCAATTGATGTGTTGATTATTTTGTGGGAAAATTATAGGAGAGTTGAAGAAGATGTTAACGGGGCCGACAGGGTTGCACCACCAGGATCAGAAGCTGTTCTACAAGGACAAAGAGAGGGACTCAAAGGCGTTTCTTGACAGCGCAGGAGTGAAGGACAAATCTAAAATCGTGCTTCAGGAGGATCCAATTAGCCAAGAGAAACGCTACCTAGAGATGAGGAAGAATGCTAAAATGGAAAAGGCTGCAAAGTCCATCTCAGAGATCAGCTTGGAAGTGGATAGGCTTGCAGGGGAGGTAATTGCTTTACTCCCTACTGCTTAATTCATTAAATTCTACTTAATTCTCTATAGATTCATAGCAATAAATGAAGCATTTAATCGATTTCGTCTGTCGTTCCATGTGGTTAGGTGTCTGCACTTGAATCTGTAATTTCTAAAGGTGGGAAAGTTGCTGAAAAGGATGTGGTGAACCTCATTGAATTGTTAATGAATCAGTTGCTTAAATTGGATGGCATCATTGCTGATGGTGATGTCAAATTACAGAGGAAAATGCAGGTAGAGATTTCATTGAAATAAAATTCAAATCTTCAGTTTAGTTGATAAACAATCTGACTGAAAAATTTCGTGTTGTGATTTGGATTCTCAGGTGAGAAGAGTGCAAAAGTATGTTGAAACTCTAGACATGTTGAAGATCAAGAACTCGACGCCACCGAGCAATCAAGTACCCTTCCAGCCGACGTCCACTCAACCACACCAACAGCAGAGGTACTCAAACGGGCACGTCTCATCGCCCGTCCAGCCACACAGGCAGTCAAACGGGAGCGTTTCATCACCGGTTCAGCAGCAACAAGCCAGGCATTCTTTTGGGCATTCATTAATTGATTCACCAAACCAACACCAGCAACCGTCGAGGCACTCTGCCTCAGGTGCCTCTGTGGTAATAACGACACAATGGGAGACGTTCGATACTATGCCAGCACCAATGGGCGGTGCACCTTCAACATCGACAACGGGAATGAGCACGATCCGTCCGGCACAACCGAGTTTTACATGGGATTTGCTTTGAGTAGGTAGTAGGCCAAAGTATATGTGCATTTTGGGTTTGTTTGCTCAGTTGGTTTGGTATCTATTCTCCATTCTTTTCTGTATTTAGAGTTTTGTTAGAATCCCCTTAATTTCTTGTGTCATTTGCTTCTCTGAAATAAATGGGGCTACTGTTATAATGACTGGTGTTTACACTGCATGATGAGATTGGTGCTTCTCCATCCACCCCCCATTTGAACTAATTTCCCACTTGTATCATTTCTGCTGCTCAACATATTACCAATCTACATATAGATTTTTCACTTGAGGATTAGAGTTTCTCTTATTTAATAGGTTGTCATTTTAGAAGAAGGGCTGTCTAAATTTGTTATGGGTACAAATGAATCGAGTCGAACGAAATGTTCATTGAATTTCTCCTTCTTGCACTTTTATTGAATTCCAAAAATTTGTGTCTATACCCTATTTGTCTATTAACCAATTCAAGACTGAATGAATTTTAGTCGAGTCAAACATGATCCAAGCTATCACGAACACGTATGAGTTTGAACCAGAATTCAAACAGTACAGTTATACGGGAGGAAAAAAAAAAACGTACGACTTTGAGTATCAGTTTAACGAATTAGACTCAAACGAGGTTGTAAAATTGATTATGGATAGAATAATTTGTGTTATTTATTAATCCTAAAATTGGCATTAAGCAGGGTTTGAGTTTATATATATATGTTTTCATATAGTAGAAGAAAGGCAATTATTGAGTAAGAATGATTAATCTTTATACCTTGCTTCCTATTTAGGGTACATAAAGACAAAAGAGAACATGAACTAGGAAGGATGGATATCTGTAATTGAATAACTAACCCAACCAAATAATACAAGGACAGCTCTTCATAAGTGGGTGTAAGGAAATGATGAGATTGCATTTCTTTAAAGGATTTACTCAAAAATATTATCTCCACTTTTTTTCCAGATGTGGGAACTTATCATTTTCTGTGAGATGATTGGCCCTTGAGAACTAAGAATTACTACATTTAGCAACCTGGATTTGATTAGTTGGACTAAGCTATGCATCTAGCTTATCACTTTTTCATAATTACCATCATGTATTATCATTTGTGAGGAAGCAAAAAGCTTATTTGGTGCTGAATCCCTAGCTGCATACATAACATTTCCCTATTATTATAAATGGAATATATCGGGGTGTTTTGCAATAACTTTTACTTTTGTTGTGAAATAAGTTGTAGACTAAATCGTAAATTTAGCAGTAGTAAAAGTTGAGACAAAAGTTAAAGGTGAAAAAAACAATTGAAGTTAGAGAGTTTGAAAAAACAAGTTAATATTTATAATTTTATTAATAAAATGCAGAGGTTGTACGTAGAAAGCTGCTTATAACTTTTGGTTTAAATCAACTTAATGTAAGCAGTTCGAAAATAAAAATTATAAAACAAAAGTATTTTTTCCAGCTTATTTTTAAGAATAACCTGATAAACACTTAAAATAAGTGTTTGCAAATACCCTTTATATTTGAATGGTGATGGTATTGTACTGAATCGATATTTTGTTATTTTTATAGAGTGTGTCTGAATGTGAGACAAAAATGCATCATAATTTTAGTTGATACATATAATTATTAAAAGGCATAATTGTAATAAATACAATCAATTGGACACTTCTAAATAGAAAAAATCGAAAAAAAGTACCGAGAAAATATTTCAAGAATTTTTTTTTTCCATGGGAGATACGAGTATTACTCTGCTGTTCTTCTCCAAATTAAACATAATACTTGATAAATGATGTAATAAATTGCTGACGATAACAAACGGTGTCATGTGGAGCAAATGAAGAGTTGAGGACAGTGTCTGCATCTTTGTTTCTGGTAAGAATTTGATTTCGTTATGGTCAGGCCCCTCTTTGCAATGATCAAAAAGGGTAACAGGTAAGAAATCGAAATTTGCTTCCTACAGATATATGTATGTATGTTACCCGGACCTAATGCATTAAAATTGCCCTACCATACAAGGGCCAAAGTAAATAGACCCTGTAAACATCAAGAATTTTTCTCTGTTTTATTTTGTCCTAAAACCGTGTCTGTGTCGTCATTTTCTTCTGACGGATCAACCACATAAAGCATAGACAAGATTCGCGCGATTTTAATGTTCATACACGAAAAACATTGGCCTAAAAAAGCAGCCGACTCAAAATGATAGGCCCACTCCCGATTTATATTTGAATTGTGATAGATGCAGTTCTACAAGTACAACCACTCGTACTTATTTGTAAAATAGGTTATGGGATCGAATTTATTTGAATACGTATCTATTTGACTTGATTGTAAAGAGTGATTTTAAATATTTTGTATCTTCGTATGGTTATAGTTAATTGTTGAGTGTTTGGATTTAAAAAGTCTATACTGGTTTAATCCAAATATAGAAAGCTCCGATATGCTTAGGTAAGTTGGGAATCTTGTAACTTTTTGTAATGTTGAGAATTGTAAGAACCATATTGGGAATGATTCTGATTATAACCATTTGATGCTTAAGTTAGTGAAATCAAATAAAAAAAGAATATAAAAATCGTAAGAGTATTTAGGATGTTCAAAGTTGTACATTTTTATGTGAATCATTGATTTCGAGATGTTTGGGTGCTTATCTTGAATTTGTGTATACTTAGATTTAAGTTGAGTTAGAATTAAAATATGAAAAGAGCAAATCTTGACATGTTTTGTGATTAATAAAAGAGTTGCAAGCTTTTGTGTGACTTCCCAAAAACCTTGAGTTCCATATATCAAACGGGTCACCTTTTGGATCATAGATACAGCTCAAATGTGACCACTTCTATGATTATATTTTAGGACAAATTATACTAGAATTTTCTAAAATTTGTCATGATTATAAATATTTTCTCGTTATTTGAAAATTTATAAATACTACTTAAATATCATGAGGGTTCATTATAGAAGGATATTTGTTAATTGACCATTAATTACGGAAGTGTATTTATAATTTTTCAAATAACGAAAAAATATTGACCAATATGACAAATTTCAAGAGAGCACATGCTAATTTAACCTAAATTTTAAGGAACAACTATTATTGAGATATTTTAGAATTGACCATAAGATACTATTCTTTTAATATACTTTTCAAAATATTTCATAAAATTTATTATTATGGGTAAATAAAAAAATGAAGTGCTTATGAAAAATCAGTATATTTTATTTTCTTCTATTTGAAAAAAAAAATAATTCTGAAGCATCAATAATGCTGCAAGTGTTTGATCCTGAAATGGGCCAATCATTGAAAGTTTTTGCGAGTTGGGTTGCTTGTCAATGTTTTTTTGGGCCCAAATGACGTTCAGCACTAAGATTTGTTATAAGTGTTACTTGAAATGGATTGGGCTGCCAATCAGCTGGGCCATTTGGGCCAACTCTACTACTTAGGTCAGAATGGGCTGGGTATAAATAGGCTCAGGCCCATCCAATTGATCTGCCCAAGTGTAGCATCTGAGGTAGATCATTGCTAATTCTTGGGCTAGCTGATATTTGGACCCATTTAAACACTACACTCAAGGCTGATCAAATTCACCAAAAATAATTTGTAACAAGTAACATACACATGAAGACAATAGATCAAATTACTATTAAAGTAGATAAAAATCTTTATTAAATAAAGAGTTTGAGACCTCAAATTAATATTAAAATCCAAGAATTTCTTTATTTTTTTAACAACAGATCTTGAGTTTGAGTCTTGTTTATGAACAAACGTATGTTTGATAGTTTTAATGTATTTGATTTTGAAAAAAAAATTGATAAAAATTGGTGATTTTATTGCTCGGTAATCGATCCAACACACTTTACACAATATAAATAGTGTAAGTTCTTCTATTTTTTTTTTTTTTTAATTTCCAATTTCTCATCTCCAGATGAAGACAACGGGTATTTATACTAATACTGACACACTATTTTATGACAATCAATGTGGAATAATTGATAAGCTTGGATCGTATGATTGTCTTTTAATCTTCTTTTGTGGAAATAAGTTGCTAAGCTTGGATCTTCTTTTTCCTTCATTATTATCTAATTTTGAGCGTCCCGAATATTGTAATCAATGGGTCTATTAAAAGGGAAATGATCATACTTCCAACTTATGGATATTGACGTGGTTTGTTCGTAAACATGATTGGTTTGATCACTACCTAAGTGTCCGGATCCGTATGCTAGGTTTTAGTTTGTCGATTAAGAGTTCAGAGTACTTTTTGATCTTTCTAAGGATCTTATGGACGAATCAAATCATACGGATTCAAATACGTCGGTAACGATCCGCCCATTTTATTTACGAATAAACCACATTATTTTTGAACACGTCAATAGCAATTTCCGAATCCTATGTACGATCCAACCACATCAGATAAATATATATATATATATATATATATATATATATATATATATTCTTGAATGAACAAAAAGCTACACATATAGACACACGTAAAACAAAAGAAAAGCAAAAACTAATAAGATGTGCAAAGAAACACGGCAGCTTTTTTTCAAAAGTGGAACCAACTGCACGTACAAATGGAGGGTTGCTCCAGTTGCAAAAGCAAAGGCGTGATTCCATTAATCATAAACACGAGATATGTATAAAAAGAAGAAATTCCTCGTGAACTCAACCCCATTTCTATCCTAAATCGTCATTATCATTATCACGCTCACGTATCTCACTTTAATTACCCTAACAACGCTAATCTGATCATATATTTCTATAAAATATTAAATATTATTTTAACAAAATTAATTCTAAAGTGTTGGGATTATAAAATTTCATTAATTGTAATTTCGTAATTTACAGAATAAAAATCAAAAGAATTTATTAAGATTTTAAAAATAAATTGAGAATTCTTTATTCTTAATATCAGAAGAACTTATAGGCTTTTACTTTCTAAAAAAAATTATGAAAAGTATCTTATAAAATATTATCGAACATATTATAAGATATTTTGAAAATTTTATAATTCAAATGACATACGCTCCTTTTATTCTAATCATGGGGATAAGGTTAAATCTTTAAAAGGGTGAAAGCAAAGATTTTGATGGAAAAATGGACATTTCTGGAAATAGGAAATTATAACGGTAGATTGCATTTTGTTAAATTTGGATCAATTATATAATAAATACAAATATTTATAATATAATTGATGTATAATTTAAAAAAAAATTAATCACGTGTATCATATTTATTTTATAGTTAATTTAATTCGCTCAAATATAATATAAACAAAGAATATTCCCTTGAAAATCTAGAAAAAGAAAAAGGGTGGTGGTGTGTCTCAGAGATCCCAACACAATCTGAGGATGAGGAGTCATACTTGAATTGATCATCCACAGGCACACAGCCCATCTTTTTGTACTAAGTTGAGTGGAGTACTTTGACAAGTCATGACTTTATGAGAGGATAAGGGGTCATCAAATTTGGCCCAATTTTGAACTTCCCCACATCATCAAACTCACACTCACACGTACCCTATAAGTGTCCAAAACCTTTTCACTTTTCCTTAATCTTAATCCTAAATTAAGGTGGTTAGGAAGTTGTCTTTTCTTTACTTTCTTCTCTCCTTGGTAGTTAGGCACTTGTCACTCTTTCACCACTTTCACTTTCTCTCTTAAATTATTTTTTTTCTTCTCAAATTCTGATTCTTTTATTTGCATGTGATTTATATGATGATGGTACTCGAAATTAATATCTCCATCTTTATAAAGAACAACGCCACTAATTATAGACATGACATAATACTCGAGCGGCTGGTATTATTGTTAATATTGATCCTTAATCATTTAATAATATTTATATAATCTTGTAATTAATACCCTTAATCATTTAATAATTATATCTTGTAACATAGTTATTAATATCCTTAATCCTTTCTTTATGATTAGTATATTTAATCCTTGACGAAAGCGCTCCACTTTGTAGAGAAAAGGAGCATTATCGAGGCAGCATACAGTCATACTTATAAGGCAAGTTTGAGAGAGTAATTAAAAGAGTGATCTAAGATTATATATATATATATATATATATATATAGGATAATTTTATTTTATTTTTAGATTTGGTGTAATTACACAAATTCAATGTGGTCTAAAAATTATATTTAATACCCCTAAAGTTTGTCGCCGTCTAAAAAATAAGTTCCTCCGTTAGTCAAAATTCACTGAATTTGTTGATATTAACAAAAAAAATCAGAAAAAAACTTACATTTACTCCCAATTGGCTTATTACTGATTTATAGTAGGTCAAATAAATCTTTTTATGAAAATTGCCCCCATATGTCTTCACGCGTTAATGCATATGAGAAAATATTTTTTCACCATTATAAGGGTAGTTTAGTTTAAAAAATTATTTGATCTAGAATAAGTCATTTTTAAGTTAATTAAGGGCAAATATTAATTTTTATTTATTTTTTGTCAATATCAGCAATTTCAGTGAATTTTGACTAACGAGAAGACTTATTTGTTAGACGGAAGCAAACTTCAAGGTACTAAATGTAATTCCTCAAATTACATGAAGTTTTCATATAATTACACCAAATTTAAAGGGATGAGAGTGTAACTATTCTCATATATATATATATATATATATAAATCATCATCATCATCAATTTCCATGCATGCAAATGGACCCCGGATCCGGATCCGTATCCTGGATTTCGGACATTGTGTTTGGTGGCGGAAAAGCCAACACCAAGACCAAGTGGAAGTAGCCCTCTTGCCTCCCGGAGGGGGCGCCACCACCCCTCTTGCTGCCATTATTCCAGGCCTATATATAAATGTTATTTTTTTTAAAATTCAAACCACCATCGAATCTAAATTAATTATATAACACATATAATATACTTACAGTGTAATTAATATATAATTTAAAAAATATATATATAATAAATATATCTTACTTTTATATTTAATTTGATTGGCTCAAACCTGTAAATATCCCCACCCATTAATTAATATCATCTGTATCTTACTTTTTTCTGGTTTGCCTCATTTATTACAACAGTGTGTGACTTGTGCAATGTGGAAGCTTTGACACCACCTACAATTATGTGCCTTGCCTCAAACTACGTATATACATATTCTTTTTAGGTATATTCAGTTTCAAAGAATGATTAGATATATTGATACTTTAAATTAAAAATAAATTTAAGTTAAACAAATAAATAAAAAACTACTTTACAAGTCGTGTATATATATATATTTAAATTTGAATTCACAATTTTTTAGTTATGAAATCTTAACCTTATTAATTGAGTAGGGCCTCATTCGTATATTAAAAAATTATTTCATTCTGAAATTGACCAGTTAATAGTAACAATAAGTACAAAATAACAGGATATCTTAGTACGTAAATTGATGTTATATTTTGTATTGCATTTTTATATAGGGATAATTATACTCCCCTCCTCCGAAGTTTGTTAGTCATTCGTTAGTTAAAATTCACCGATTTTTTGATATTAACAAAAGAAATAAATAAATAATTAGATTCACCATCGATTGACTTATTACTAATTTATTGCAGGTCAAACAAAATTTTTTTAACTAACTAAACTATCATTGTAGCAACGAATATATACTTCCTCACATATATTAACGCATGAAGATATATAAAGGTAATTTGATTATAAAAAGATATATTTAACCTGCAATGAATCAGTAATAAGTCAATTGGGGATAAACATATATTTTTATTCATTTTTTTATTAATATCAACAAATTCAGTGAAATTTGACTAGCGAAAAAAGTTATTTGTTAGACGAAAGCCAACCTCAGAAGTATTAATTAAATATAATTTCTAAATTTTTAACTAACAGATAAACTATTAATTAAATGAAAATAAACTTTAAAAATATTAAATGTAATCTTTTAAATCACATGAAATTTAACTATAATTATACCAAATTTTAATAAAGAAAAGTGTACAACTATCCCATTATTAAATCATCTTATAATTCAATAAAATTTCAAAGAATAATTTCAGAAAGAGCCCACCACTGTGTACTGTACCATGAACTTGAATTTTATTAAAAATCCCAAAAGGGAAGCAAAATGTGGTGAGGCGTGAAGTAAAGAAACCAACCATTTGTTTGTTCCCCAGCTTAGCCCTGACGATGAGATTGGATTGGCGGCTGTGCATGCAAATTAAGATACGTCATTTCTCTCTGTATTCCACTCAATATATATATTTATTCCAATTTTGACTCTACTATTTGATATTAAGACCAAAATTTCCTGCAACTGAAATACATATGCAGATGGATCAATACTACAAAAATAGCCCATTATTTATTATTTAATAATTAAGAACCATCCAAACTATGCATAATTTAATTTTTTTTATTCTTTTATTATATAGTATTCATTGATTTCTAATTTTATATGCTGCTTTTCTAACTTTTTTAACATTTTCGCCACTTACCCTAAAATTTAAATTTGGACGGCATATTAGACTATTACTACTAGTAAGATTTGAATTCCGAGTCAAATCTTAATTAGCTACAACTACTAATTTTCTATGTAGCTATGGATACAAATATATACATGAACATCTATTGATCCACTACGGATTAGAAGGAGGGAATCCGTCACCATTACCGAACATAAATCCTTAATTAATTAACATCAAATAAATATATATATATATATATATATTAATTATTGTTTAAATAAAATCATGAATTAATGATGAAAATAACTAGTCGTGTAAGATATTCGACCGGCATTTGACTTGAAGCAGCTGCAGATTCACATGAAGATGATATTATTGAAAAATCATGAAAGTAACATTCCTCATCACTGATCACTGCGTACATAGGAAGGAAATTAATTAGGGTTTGAATAATTGAAAAAAAAAAAAAGGAGTGCCTTTTCATGTTATCCAGAAGCCCAAAATTGTTGACATTCAATTGCGGCCGTTCAATTCATCAAGCCACAGATATACTTCATTTTCACTGCAATTAATGCAAATTTTGTCTCCTCCAAAGGATGCATCCCACCTTTTTCTTTTTTTCTTTTTTTTTATAAATTTTAAAAATAGTGTGTGTGTGTGTGTGTATTGTGCTGTATAATTAAATGAGAGAGAGTAGGTAGGTAGAGGTAGAGTTAGGGTATAACAGCTTGTATTCTTGGAATTTTGTAACGAGTAATTAAAGCAAGGGGGGGCAGCCCTTCTGACTTTAATCTCAAAAATTGATGTGCCAAATAGACCATACATGTGATTATTACATCATAAAGCTAGCTAGCTACTTGATCACTCTGTTTATCTGTACATGCATGGAGATTAATGTATCTCAATCCCTCTTACTTACATTTGCAACAAACCATTTTTGTATATTTTCATGCATGAACACACACACACACATATATACATATCTTGTGTCTGTGTGTGTGTGTTTTCAAATACATCAGCATCTTCTTTCCTTAAAAAATAGCAGCAGCAGTAGTAGTTGTGAAGGATAAGGAATTAGGGTTGCATGGCTGTAATGGACTGTCTAGCTACCCCTTTTTCTGGAACAAAAGCTCAGCATTAATTAAGACAGAGGTTTTGATGAGTTTGAATTAGTTTCATTATAATTTAATGTAAACATGATATGATTAAAACTTAATGATCTAATTATATATATATACTCTCGACCGATCCACATATATATTTCATTTAATTTCTAACACATATATTTATAAACAACATTGTTCATGTGGTGACATGCATGCATGATTATGGTCGTACTTAATTCCTTTCCGATCAGTTCAACTCAATCGATCTTGCAAGATAAATATCTCTGGGTATTGTTAAAAAATAAAAATAAAAAGAAAAAAGGGTAAATTGCATAACACCTCCCTGTGTTTTAGGGAAATAGCGCGAAATCCCCCTGTGTTATATTTATAGGCAAAAAACCTCATGTGTTTTTCAAAATGTTGCATACTCTCCCCTTCCTTTAAGTAAGGACTAACGGTGTTAAATTTTTTTTGAATTGACCGTTATACCCTTCTTATAACAACCATTGATCTTCAATTGAAAAAATAAATGGTCCAGATCTTAAATAATTTAAATATTAATTTTATTTATATATACAATATATATAATATCATATAAATATATATAATGTAATATATATAAATGTATATATATAATGTAATATATATATATATGAATCTGTGGCGGCGACGGCGACGTCGCCCAGACTGTTTTGGGCGACAACGCTGTCGCCTGCGCAAGGGGGCGATGGCGACGTCGCCCCAGCAAAAGGGGGCGACCTCGCGTCGCCCCGTCGCCGTGGGGGCGACATCGCCCTGGATCTGGGCAGCCGTCGCCCAGATCCAGCAGGGGCGATGTCGCCCCTGATGACCGGTTTCTGGGCAATGGAGGTCGGCCACCTCCGTCGCCCAGTCTTCTTCTCCGTCGGCGCTCATCGCCCGGAGAAGAAGGTAAAAAAAAATAAAAAAAAAAATACATTAAACGTCGCCCCCTCGACATTGTCTTGTATGCCAAGGTCTGGGCGACGGAGGTCGACCTCCGTCGCCTAGACGTCACTTCGCCGACGGAGAAGAAGAAGTTAATAAAAAATTAAAAAAAAAAATTTAAATATATATGAATAAATTTAATATAATATTTTATATAAGTTAAAATTGATATAATTTTTTTAGGTATTTTTATATTTAATTAGTATATTTAATAAACAAATATTAAAATTATATTTAAATTAAAATAATAATTTAATTTAAGAAACAATTTATAATATTATAAGTGATTTTTATTTATATTCATATAAATTTTAATTTTTGAAAAATATTTTTTTTGTATATTAATATTTTGTATTATCATTTGTTAATTTAAAACATGTACACATTAAGATATCAAATAAAAGGGGTATTTTGGACATTTGTCAACTTCAAAAACCTCAAAAGCAGCAAAAAACAAGAAAAATCGCACAACCCACGCGTGTAGCTCACTCTCCGTTAGTTTCTAACGGAGAGGGGGTATTTTGTTGTATTTTAGATAACACAGAGGGTTTTTTGCCTATAAATATAACACAGGGGGATTTCGCGCTATTTTCCTAAAACACAGGGGGGTGTTATGCAATTTACCCAAGAAAAAATAATGCTATCCATATGTCTAGCTAATGGAAGTAGACATCTATCTTGCTTTGACATTCGGATGCTCTATGTGAGGTAAATAATTATTCATTTTTTTATTTTTTTTAAAAAGATAATGAAAGCTGATTCATTAATTTCTCGGCAACATTAAAAGGTGACTTAAATCCAGGACTAACGATGTGCTTACGAGGACAAGAATATCTTTTACATAAAATATATTGACGCAAACTGCTGTTTTTTTGTACGTCTCACTATTCAATATAAGGGTGAATAGCAATTTATCCCATGTGATATTAAAAATGAGTAAATTATCCCTTTATAAAAAATAAATAGCAATTTTATCCTCTGTGTTTTTTAAAAATGAAATAATTTACCTCCCTACTCAAGGAGATAAATTACTTCAATTTTAAAAATATAGCTAGGGAGGTAAATTGCTACATTTTGAAAATATAGGGGGATAAATTGCTATTTTATTTTTCATAAAGGAGTAATTTGCTCTTTTGTAATATCACAGGGAGTAAATTGCATTTTTCCATATATATATATATATATATCATTTGGATTATAAAAAATCACAAGAAGATAATATAACATTTAACTAAATGTTTTTACATGCCGTCGGTAAGAGTCATGGCTCTACTAACATTTTTATATGGTTAATAATATTAATTTATCATGATTTTTAGTTCACTGTTTTGAAAATGTGACCCCTTTTTTCATAGTTTTAGTAATTTTGACCCCAGAAGAAAATTCTTATAAATATAAAATTGATGAATGTGTTCCAAATAACAGTTTGGAAATAATTAAAGAGACGTAGGGCAGGCAGTGGCTTATGGGGTCTAGTAAGGGTCAACCTGCACTTGAATCAACGTGTTCATGGCTTTGCTTAAGGACATAAAATTATTTAATCTGGTCAAATCATCCTGAGATTGGTTAGAGAAGTGGTGTTGGGTCCGATCTAAAAGGGCACATGATCATACATTATTATTCACAAAACTATATTCGAACTAGTTATAGTGCCTTTTCGCATAATCAAAAAATTCGATTTTAATTTGATTTTTTTTTTGCATGCAAATTAAATGGTTTTTGGGTTCCATGTGAATTGTTGGATCCACTTGCACAATACCCCTTGATATTTGAAATTCTTGTCGATTGATGCACTGCCCTACTACACACCTTTAAATCTCAGACCTTAAATTTTGATGTTTTTTTCATTACAAGTTACAACATATATAACCCAAGTTCTCAAGGCATAAATTCTCCCATTAGTTCATGATTTTTTGCTCTATTTTTAACTTTTTTATACTAATATTTTCTGCCTTTTTTCAGGGTTTTTTATGCAGGAAAATCGATTGTGAGTCTCGTTTCGCCATTTATTTACGGTTTAATTCATTCTTTTTTGTAAAAAAAAAATAAATTTTCTTAAATTTTGATGGGTTTTTTCAGTTGTGTTTTCTATTGGACATGTGATCGTGTAATGGAAGAAGCAGGGACATGCCAAATTACGAGATTAAGGTACGTAAACTGAGATTTACATAAATTGCTTGAATTATACTTGTTTTTTTGTTAATTATTGGATTTGGATATAAGAACGTTAATAAAATAGAAATTGTAACAAAGTGACAGAGTACGAAATATTTCTTCATCAATTATTAATGTTTTTAATTAATTAGGGATAGGAAGAGGTACCTAGGATCCGAATCGATCTGAGATTATGACAATTGTACAAATATTCACGAGAATCATGTCGTGGCTAATATATGTTCATATATGTGAAAAGGTCAAGCAAAATCTTAGTATCTTGTTTTGGAAATATTATATACGATATATTTTTTGTGTGCATCAATTATTATGTTGATTAATCAACGTAAGGAGTGCATATAACTTTTGTGTGTATAATTTTTTTTAAAAAAATTGTTTTAAACAATATACATATAATTTTATATAAATTTTAAAGGTAAATGAAATACTTAAAAAGAATATTATAAATATTGGATTTATAAAATTATTGAAAAAAAAATATAATGGTATAATGTTGGAAAGGAAAAAAAAAGTACATGAGATTTGTTTTGTGAAAAAAGAAAAAAACTCTAATGACTAATTCACTACTTTTCATTTATATGAATTATGAATATAATATAGATAGATATATAACATGAATTCCAAATAAATATATAATTTAGCATTTCTGTGACTAATATTGTATATTATTTTTAAATCAAATAATACATTTTTTTGTTACAAAAAAATGTTTCAATACTACACACAAACACACACACACACACATATATATATATATATATATATATATACGGTTTGATATTTTTGAAATACTTATTCATCGTCGTTATTATAATTGATGCATATATATATTATATATATATATATATATATTCTATCAAAACAATTTCATTTTTTCTTAATTAAAAATAATTTGAACTACATAATTATTATCATACAAGTTTGAGTGCATTATTGTCCTAAAGTATATTAATAAGGATAGATAGTCATTGGTGGCATGCAAAGGATATATGTGAAGTGTAAAAATGTTTGCTAAAAATCCCAACGGGCAATCAAAAGGGTAACATGTCATGAACATATATTCACTATATATGATTAAGAAATATTTAATTTTATAGTGTGGTGTGAGTGGCCACAATTATAATTTGGATGGGAGATTTCATTGGGCCGCATATAATTTTTAATAAAATTGGACGGCTATTGCTTAGGATTAATTAATCATTTTGACAAAATTCATAAATTAACTCAACTTCACCGTAAAGGTCCATTTGGCACAATGTGGTGGTGAATGGCTACCTATGTATGCATGTTCAATCTTTTAGGCCACATTTACTTTGGATGATGTGATTAAAATATGATATATTAAATTGTGATTATTATCATGAAAAAATCATATCATATTTTGAATTTGAGGCATTAATCATGAGTTAATAAAAAATAAAGTAAATAAAAAAATAAGGAGTGATTAGCCATGATATCATGACTAATCACCCAAAGTAAAGATGCCCTTAATTTTTAATTAGGAGACAAAGCTTTGTCTAAACGGGTAATTAAGGGTCCTAGATTCTTAAATTATACATAACAATGTTTATATATGATCCCATTTAGATACATAAGTGTGACAAAAAAAAAAAAAAAAAATAGACATCTTATTTTAGTAATATTCAAAATATGGCTTCGAATTCCACCTTTGTTTAGGTACTTGTTTGTTTACTTTAATAATAGTTGTTTCTAAGATTTTTATAATCGGTAATTTAATTAAAATTTATAATGTAATAACATACATAACTATTTTATTTATGAACTTTGAGTATAATTAAGGACGACTTGAGCTTGTATTATGTAATGTTTTAGGTTGATGCATTTATTTATGGCACAGATAATTGAAATCTTAGCTTGGAAATTCAACTTAGTACAAATGGGAATTATTTATTTAAAGTCTTTTAATTTTTTATTTGGTAATTATGCTAAATATATTATTAATTATGTTCCTAATTCTACCCCGAATTTCGAGCAAATAAGATCCAAAACAATAAAAAACAAGCCATATAATTAATAATAAATCGAGACGTAATCAAAACTAATTCAACTCATTCGACCTAACTTCCCACTCAACTGAAATTTACCCTTTTTCACTTTGAATCATCACCAATCAGTTGAGGTCTATCTCACCATCAGTTTCTTGGTCTTTAATCATAAATTGCACCCAGACGAATTTAAAAAACAAAAAGTTGAGTTTATTTTAGTATATATATATGCAGTCTGTTTCAAATAGGCAGAAATGAACAAGGAACGGAGGACACTGACATGCAAACTGCCCAGGATCATCACTTTGAGATAATTACACACTAATATTATCATTTTTTAAACTAATTAAATAAAATGCAGCCGACATGGTTCTTTTTCTAAACAAAAACACCTAATTAAACCTTATTAGCAAATAATTAATAGCGATTAGGAGGCCCTTAATTCATTTATTTGGACGTAATCACTGAAGTCAGCATCTCTGTTCTTACATCTACTTTTTTTGTCATAATAATAAACTAAGTTTGAGTTTCAGGCGCCGCATTTGTGCACTATCTTTCTCACCTTAATTATTATTTATTTTTATTAGTTTGTTACTACTTAATTAATTGTAATAACTTCAATATTGGCAGCTGCTCTTGCTATACGTACTGCCATATGTAAATTCCCTTTTCATTTTTTTTTATTATTATTATTCTTTTACCCTTTTACATAATAAATAAATTATTGGTAAAACTGAGGTCTCGTACTTATATAATCATAAAGAGATAATTTATTTTTTCGTACCCAAAATATCAATTTTAGTACCAAAAGTTTTACATCAAAATCAGCATTGAAAGAGAACCTTAAACCTAGATATCTGCTTTAAACAACAAAATCGTGTTATAATCTACACCAGGAATATCATCCACTGCGTAATCCTTTTCATAGACCCATCACATCCTTTTTTCTGGAATACGTTTCTGTTGATTACTTAATGTGATTGGACCAGAACCTTTGATGATGTGCGAGCCCAGTTCATCCTAACCGTTTAAGCTTCCAACTTCACCTCTGCGGACGCTCTTAGTGTCACAGCTCAGCATTAGTGCAGTGGACCAATATGCACCCAATTATGGAACCATCGCCTTCCCACCTCTCTCCTCTCACATGGTTGACGGGTGCCAACCAGGTTAGGTTGGGTTTTATTGATTTTTTTAAAAAAAAAAAATCTTGATGCTCATTGGAATATTATGAAAATAAAATTTTAACTTCTTTAAATGCATATTAATTAAATACTAATATTAATCAAGACTTCAAAAGTTTTCATTTTTTTTCTTTAATTAAACTGAATGTGAAAACACTAAATTATGCGATTCATCGGATGTCAGTAATATAATTTTATGAAATTTATTATAATTACAAATATATCATTGTTGTTTGTAAATTTATTCATACCCACCTGATTTAACTGTCGTTCAACAATTAGGATGATATGTTAGTCTATGTTATATTTTTCATCATTTTCTATGATGAACTGACCAAATTGCCATTGTAGGTAATAAATTATAATTTTACTTATTTTTAAAAAGCTTTTGAATTTTTTATCGATTAAGTGGATGAATTTTGTTTTATAAATTTTCAAAAATTTCACCCACCTTTTCCCTTTATTTTTATTTTTATTTTTATTTTTTAAAAACATTACAGTAAGTGTAAAGTTGACGATTCTAGTTCTCCACCTAAGGATTATATAATCTCATCAAAATCAAGATTATTTAAATAATGAGTAAATATTCACAATTATGTCAAATTTTAATAAAACTTGTAATTTACTCTGATTTATTTCGTTGATATGACATAATCTATCGAATTTAAGATTTTAAAATTCAATTCACATGAGAAAAATCAACAAACTAATTTCTTATTAGATATTAAATGTGAAGTATCTTTTTCTTTTCGTTTTTAGTTATAAACTTTTATCTAATACGACGATATAATAGTACTATTAATAATTAAAAGGTTTTCAACTTTTCGATTGGATTTAATAATGACCCTTGTAAACTTAAATACATAAAAAAAATGTTCATATTATTATTAATTAATTGCAAAAGGTAACCTTCAAACCTCTTGAAAATGTACCGTACTAGATTTCATGATAAATATATCAAAAGTACTAATTAATAATAATAATTATTATTATTATCATAATACGACACTGTCTCCTATGTCAATCTCATTATTAGTTAATATGTATATAGCATATCAAATCTTCTGCATTACATTATGTACGTAAAATAATTAATTGGTTATGTGGTGGCAAGAAACTTATTATAAAATTCCCATAAGACTATAAATTATTAATTAACTATTTTTTAAAATAATAATGACATACATAATTATATCAATATCTCGATAAATGGAGCAACACATTTATGTAGATTAAGAAATTATGACAACTCATATTAAATTAGACAAACACTGACATAAAGTGAGACAAATACCCACTGTCGAAGACTCGAACTTATTTAGGAGACCTCAATCTTAATCACTAATTAACTAACTATTTAATTAATGAGGTATTTAGTCGACGTCAATTAGTGACAATTAATGTACTTTTTCTTTTATAATTAAATATAATTTGCAGAGGAAGCTGTGACGAAATTGCATAATGAAAACACATGTGAGAGATTGCGTCTAAGAGATTAGTAAATTATGAGTGAAGAAGAATCATATATAGATACTGGATCTGCCTTTTTCTTAATTAATTAATTAGTCTATTTTTTTTATTTTTTTTAAATTCTTGATTCTTTCAGGCCTAAAGGGTCAACTGGGTTCTGACCTTTCGAGGCAGATATAAGGCTTGATATCGTTAAGGAAAAATTATAATTATTGACTTTTGAGTTTCAAGTAATTTAATTCCCGACATGCTTCTGATCAGCTGCCGTTTATGATTATATTTATACTAATTATGGATTAAGATATTGTATTTTACTTAATTTTTTTTTAGTTAAGCTAGATACAGAATCCCGATTGCTTTGATTACATCAATTAATGAGAGTATTTTAAATTAATTTATTATTTTAGTCATAACAAGTATTCTTTTTATAAAAATTAAAAAAAAAATATGTGGTGAAATCAGCAAGGGTAGGATTGATTTGTAATTTAGTGTTTGGAGTATAGTTTAGCAAGTATTAATGTAAGGTCAAGAAATTCTTGGGATTAATGGATAAGACAAAAGATAATTACTTACCTTAAACGAGTTGTAATACAGCGGACCCCATCCTAGGAAACAATAGCAACCTTAATTTTCTGAACTGTAAACCACATCTGGATTAGCTGTTAATTTCGATTGATGATGATGATGATCTTGCTGTTCCTTGTTGGAGGCGCAACCTTTTGCCCAAATATCTTGTTGTCTGTATTTTAATTATTTGTTCATGAATTTCTGTGCAGTCAAATTTGGTTTTATTTATAAGGAGCATTAAATAAGATTCATATTTATAAATGTTATTGTTATAAATAGAATACAGTTAGCTTTTTCTTTTTCTTTTTTTTTTATTTCTGATAAAAAACCGATCTCGTATATAAATTTCATAATTAAAAAAATAATACTTCATGCAAATATATATGTATAAGTTTTTGTTTTTAAAAGAAAAGAAAAGGACTACTCAATTGTTATTTTTTCTTTAAATAAAAAAACAACGCGACCTGGTAACTCGTGAAGAGATAATGAGCTTCTTTTTCAAAAATTCAATAATTTTGCTGTTTCTTTTTGGGCTTAAGAGGGTTTTGTGCTTATTAGTGTTTTCATGAAGGGATAAGATGTAATTAACCAAATACATGTATGTATGAGGATGGCTTGTGGATATCGAATAGGTCATTTGCAAGCTGGTTATCCTTTTGGCCACATTTGAGCTTATTTATGATTTATCGTCCTATATTTATATTTCGTTGTTGTGACTTGCTCATTCCTCAACTATAACCTTCATCTCCAAATTAGTGAAATTGTAAAAAAAAAAATTAAAAAAATATTGAGATACTCAAAGACTTAGCTATTAATGATCTTGATTAACACGATCTAAATGATGAGTCTGACCTACACATGAAATATTAAATTTGTTGATGTGGTTCTCAACTAAATACTCCAATGCCTAAATTAATATGAGCTCAACTTTAGAGGTTACGGAGTGTAATTTGACTAAATATACATACTCATGCACCTTGTATGAAATGGACCGCATGCATTTATGGAGACTCATTTATTAGAATCCGAGCCACGTATCAGCTTGACAAATGGTTGGATGGTTGTGTATCTACGGTTGATGAGTTGGGTTATCAGGTCAGGTCGCTAAAAAACAAAACGACAAGGATCTCAAGAGTACTATTTTTTTAATTTTCACTTTTCGTGGAGGGCAAAAAATATCCTTTTAGGATCAATATTCAGTGTACTAATAAGCATTAGACAGAGCTAGTAGTATAATTGCATAGTTGCTTTTTGATTGTTGACAATTTATGCTGAGCCAACTAAATTAAATCAATGACGTCAAATAATTTTATTTTAATATTATTACATTTACACTAATAATTTGTTAACTTTGGAATATAGGTACACTAAGATTATATATAGCACATGGAAAAAAATTCAAAGTGTTGAAGAGAAAAAAAAGGCAGTCAACATGTTTTTAACATGAAAAAAGACAACCTCATATCACTCCGCGTGTATTATTGCACGCCTGCAAACACTAGTTTAGGACACACGTACGCGGATTTTCACCAGATACGCAGCCTAATTGATGCACGGCTTCCAGCTCTCGTAATCCCCCCACTTCCACCGTTGACGAAACAACCCCTTATACATAATTCAGGTCAGTTAACTAAAAAATCATTATTTTCCCAACAGTACGAAAATAAAATTAAAAAAAAAATGAAAAAAGAAGGGAATCCAAGTTTGGGTTGGGTGTGTGGAATCTGGTACTGGTTGACTTAATTTTGGCACGTTGGAGGGGTTTTCTCTTACAGTGACAGTGAGTGAGTCATGATATTTGTAGTAAAATGCACAAAAATCAGAGTATTTTTAAGGTATGTACGAGATGTAGAAAATCATAGCTGTGGCCAAAATGTTGCCCAGATTAGTAAGAAACAGTTCACTTCACATGTTGCTCCTCTCCGACTCCTAGGAATGATTGATATGTATATATATGCGTATATATTTATTGCATGGCTGCTGCGTTGCTCTTTACAAATTTCCACTCCACATGATCAACATTTCTCATTTTTCCTACCTTAGATTTTCTCAATCGGAATCCAATCTTGATTCCCAGTTCCATTGACCCTTTAATTTATTAATTATTATTATTATTAATAATTAGATCGTGCAACGGTTAATTATAATTATATTAATAATTAAGTATATTCGTTCATGATCATCGTTGTAATTATATTGGAAGACGGGTGGATCAATCTTGATCAAACTTTTTTCTTTTAGAAAAAATAATTTTAAAAAAATATGGTACATGTGAGGGTTTTGCTTCGCTTGTAAACAAATTAATACGACATGAAATTATTAATGTATTGATGAGGCTTTTAAATATTTTATTTTATTACTATACATGCATGATACATCGTAGCCACATACGATGAATTGTGCATATTATTAGCCTCATATTTTCATGTGTATGAGAAGAAAACAATTATGTTGTGTTGTAAATCAACTTGATTACTCATGATATAAAGAGGTCGAATCATTTTGGTGATTAGACGTCTAAAATCATAGTTTCAAAAGATCGCCATAAAACAGTTTCGATCACATTACAAGATCATCGTCGAGCTCAACGGATTATGTTAAATGTGATTAGAAAAGTTAAAATAATTCAGGAAAAATAAATGAATTTATATTGTGCACAGTAGACAAATGATAGGCGGTTGAATGAATGTTGAAGGCTGTAAGAATATGTTTACTCCCATAAATTATGATATTCAAAAATTAATTGCATCATCACATCGTCAAATTAACTTTTGAATCCCACTAAGGAGAAAGCGAAATTTCGCCTTTGCCCCTACCAAAATTATATCTTACCTAGACTACCCTCTTCTTAATTCCCTCCCCTTTTTACATTTCAATAATTCCCCCAAAAAGAAAAAAGAAATCTGTTATAAAGCACTGAACTATCTAATTAAGTGCCTAATTAAATATTTAAAAATAAAATTAACACAAACAATCTCCCTTATTTTCTGCTTTAATCGGCTGATCTTTCTCATCATCAACTCCCTCGTTTTCATCAAGAATTTCATATCCTCCGGTCAGCTCCTCCGCTCTTCGGGCCTCAAATTCCCAATCCGTCCGCAGCAGAACCACCATCATCGTCACCATACACGACGCTTGCGCCGCCAGGAGCCCCAACCACAACCCCTCAAAGTCCATTTTGTAGAAGAAAGCTAAGCCCACCGCCACCGGCATTCCCACCAAATAGAAGCATCCAAGGTTGATGTTTGCTCCTACTTTGGGCCGGGCCGTGCCTCGTAGAACTCCACAGCCTGTAGTCTGCGGGCAGTTCCCAAGCTCACAGAGCCCGATTATGGGCAGAACAAGGGACGTCAATGCTATAATCTCTTTATCTTGAGTAAACATGCTGGCCCAAATATTCCTAACTGATACTGCGAAAAACAGGGCAGAGAATCCCAGCACAAAGCTTCCTGAAAGCCCGACAACGGCGGCCAGCTTCGCCTTCTCAGGCCGCCGGGCTCCTATTTCATTGCCCACTCTTGTTGAAACGCTGAAGCCTAGAGAAGATGGGAATATGTAGATCAAAGAAGTGGTTTGGATTAATATCCCCATTGATGCAACTGTGGCTTTGGGTTTAATAGCAGCCCGCAAAGCAAGATCATGATTTCATACCACCACCATTCGAGACAAACTGAAATGCAACTCGGAATGGCTAGATTCAATAGTGATTTCCAGCCCTTTAAGCACTCCATTGACAGACCTCCCCATGTCTTTTTGTACACTCCCGACAAGAGTATGTACAGGATCAACGAAGCTACGAGGTTGAAGTTGGTCCAAACCCCACTTAGCGCGACACCCTTTATGCCGAGACTAAGCTTGGAAACAAGAAAATAGTTGATTGGTATGTGTCCAAGAATTGAAACAACGGCGCAGAAAGTTAAAGGCAAAGTATTTGACTGCGTTCTGAGGTAAATCCTGAGCGGATGTAAGAGAGCTTGAGCGAATAAATCGGGCACCGAGTAGAACAAATAAGCTTGAGCTTGTGTGGCAATGGCTTCGTCTTGCCCACAAAACAGAAGAATTCTCTTCATGTTGAGCCACAAAAGGGATATCGGAAACGAAGTTAAAACGAGCAAAAGCACAGTTCTTTGCAGAGAAAGCCCGAGTAAAGTGTACTTTTTAGCTCCAAAAGCTTGTCCGCAAATGGGCTCCATTCCCATGGCTAAGCCGGAGAGGATAGAGTAGCCGGTGATGTTGGCGAATCCAACGGCTAAGGAGCCACCGGCTAAGGCTAAGTCCCCTAACCGGCCGAGAAACAGCATGGAAATCATGGAGCGGGAGTAGAGAAGTAGACCGGTTAAGATCATGGGGAATGCTATTCCGGACAAGGAGATGGCTTCTTGGATGACAAGGGAGAGATGGGTTGTGGGCTTGTGGGGTTTTTGAGGTTGTTTTGTTGCGCTTTTGGGGATCAAAGAAGTAAACATGTCGGTGTCCTGGGCTTTCTTGGGGTGGTTATGATCATTATGGTTTGGTTCATGATCATCATCTGCTGTGTAGCATTTCATAACGGGTGGCGATGTGCAACTTGTCTGCTGGCACATTCTTGTGTATGTTTTTACGGGCACTTCGTGTGTATGTGTGATATAAATATATATATATATATATATATATATATATAGAGAGAGAGAGAGAGAGAGAGAGAGAGAGAGAGAGAGAGAGAGAGAGAGAGAGAGAATTGGTGGGGGGGTTATAGAAAGGGTGGGGAGGGGTGTATATATAGTGTTTAGAGAGACGGCTTCGGGAAAGTTGGTGTTCAAGAGCACTTGGTGGATAGTGGGTGTCTTCAGTACTGTATTGACCGGCCGCCACGCGCTACAATACACAAACCATATATTTAATCGAACTAAGATTCTACGTAGTATATATATATATTCTGTCACTTCTCCACTTAGCAATTAGGATTTTAGTGAGTCATCATCAACATAAATCCTGTTTAATTCTTACACCAGTCGACATAGATACCCTTACCGTGTGAAGCCATCAAACCACTTACATTGATTCTAATTACATATATGGTTCTTGTCTTGACACCAAGAAGAAATCGAAACCACGGATCATTCCATATAAACAACATAAATTTTATACAACATGATCATATTCATATGGTAAACATAACATTAGTTTATAATAGAAAATTCAATCCCCACTGCTACTGCTTATACATACGGAACGGTATAGTTTGAGTCAAATACTATAATGTCAAAGGTTTAGGGTTGGAAGGGATGAAGAAGACAATTTGAAGAGTAGAAATGAGGGGACAAAATGTGTGTGTGGACGGTCACACGTGGACCCAACGGAAACAAAGCAGCGGCCTGTTAAGGGCCCAAGCCATGCTGTACATCTGATCCACACAATGGACAAAAGGAAAGTGTTGGGATTTAGATATAGCAAGCCGGAATTTAGTCCTTTTTTGTTGTGGCACGGCGCACCGAAAGTGTCGAGATCTCTATGTATGCCTTGCTTGCTTCGGTTTCTTGAAACCATTTCAAAAAGGTCTACTTTGTTCCAAGTTAAATCATTGCAATTTTTGATCCTTTGATCGTATTGTTTTCGCTTCTTGAATTTGAGTTGATGTTTGTACCGTATTCATGAATGAGATGATTTTGGAAATGTGTAATTTGACAATGTGATTATATTCGGTATTGAGTAAAGATAATGGGGTTGTGTGCTTCGTAAATCCCAAATACTGTATTAATATTAGTATTCTTTTTATGTTCAAATTGACAGTTGTTTGTGTACGGTCTTTATAAACTCACAACCCCAACAAAAAAAGAATTAAAAGAAAAAGGAACATGGGTTCAAATGAAATTAAAGTTGTCAATCGAGTTAAATCAAACTGAAAATATTTTTATTTAAATTAAATTCAGTTTACATGCAAATGTGTGGCATAAGTAAACTAGAAAATACTTTTGTGGTATAAGTAATTTTAATATGATGAAACTGGAGTGGAATTAAAGTTTGGAAGTCAACCTTTAGTTGCGGGGGGGAATATCACATGAAGTCGTACTTCTATACTACATGGTCAACGTGGGAACAGTGGCGCCAAGTGCAGGGGCAAGTGGACGGCAGTTCGCGGCTCACCCACGCTGAGTGGGTTAGTCCAATTGGGCTATACGCACAGGGTCCAGTGGACCCACCCACACAGAAGCTGATTAAGACAGAGATTAGCAAGTAACAAACTATGGTTTGGTCGTATAAAGCGTGTGGAATTTGAATAAGAAGCAAAAATTTTGCATGCCTATGACTTCCCCCTTCATTTCCTTGACTTTACCCACCGATTTTCATCACTTCATTATTTCAGGTGCATTCTACATTATTATATTTATTATTCTTATTAAAAAATAAAACGATCAAATACTGAAAACAATAAGAATAAAAAAAAAAAAATCATATTTTCTTGTCATATATATTGAGCCCTTTTCAATTTGATTCCACTTGTTACCATTTTATCACATTGCGACCATAAGTTAATTTTTTTTTTCAATTTCAAGCCATATGCATATTTCATCCAATAATTCACGATGCCGTTAACAGCCTCATGTGTATTTTTGTATATTGTTTATTAATTATTGGATGAAAAAATACACGTGAGAACTAAAATTAAGAAAATTTTGAACTTATGAAATGTAATTTGAGAAAATTACAGCGAACGTAATTAAATTGAAAAAAGTCCTAACATAGGAACCAAAAATATATTTTCTTTCCCCAAAACATATAATATTAGGGACGTTGGGGGGATGAGTAGAAAATAGTGATTAATCACGAGAAATTATTTGTTTGTAACTTTTATTTCATTCATGGTTGAATAGTCTCCTGTTTCTTTTGTTTGAAAAATATAAGTTTTATTATATTGTTCGATGTATTCAAATATTGATTAAATAGATAAACAATTTTAAAATAGTATAGTCAAAAGAAACATAATGAGCTAATTGACAATTAATTTGTCTAAGTAATGTAATGCATGACTAATTTATTTAGCAGGATATATAAAAGCGCCAATTTCAAAGAAATTATTATTATTATTATTATTATTATTAAAGAAGAAGTTTTTGAGAATCTTTCACTTGGTACGGCATTACTTCGTCAATTTTCTAGAATCAAAGTGAGGAAAATTAGAGAAAGTAGCTGAAACATCTAGAAAAGCGCGACTGAGGACATTCACGATTTTACCACACAAAATGACTGCTGAAATATTCGATTACTAGAAGATGCTTCCATTAACTTATAATCGTCAATCAAATAAATGGCTTCTCACACCACTTTTAGAAAAAATCAAACCCTCGAAAATTTAAATAATAGAATTGAATCATTATATCAATAATTAAAAAAAAATTCACTAACTAATATAATTATTCATATTATTTAATAATTTTACACAATATTAATTACATAATCCACTAATTAATTAAGACTCTACTTCCATTATTAGGAAGCGTCCAAAGTGGTTGATTTTTTTAAAATTAACCTAAAGCAAACTTGGTCATGACTATGAGTGGTTGACTTCAACATATGTTCTTTTTTTTTTATATATATATATAAATAGAAATGATTTTTTACATCATTCTATATTATTTTTAGAAATTAGTTAATTATATCAATAGTTTAACATCAAAATAATTATATAAGTGAATTAGAAAGGAAATTATCATAAAAAGTAGAATATTATTCGTAAATGGGGGATTTTTCAAAATTTAGAGTTCAACGACCCGCCAAAAACAAACTCGGATCCGACAATATGGATGATCTGCTAGATCCACTTTATAATTTAAAAATAGTAAGAAATAATGTTTAAGATATACTTTTCAAAAAATATTTTTAAAAAGGAATTAATTATTTATATAATTATATGTGCATATTTTAGTTTTTTTAAACATTACTTAAAGATTATAAACATACTTTTTGCGTTTATGTATATATATAATATATATATTATGAATGTACAAATTATATTTATTCAATTTTGCAGTATTATATCAGTTCAAATAGCATCATTAATTTTATATTTAAATATTTTGTACGTTACATATAACTAAAAATATATAGAACATAAGATATTCATAATAATCTTAGAAAATAAGTATAACAATTAAATCAAATCATGTTGTCAATGTGATCTATCCCAATTGACAAAACTGGAATCTCGTAACTTTAAGATTGTGGTTGGGTTTGGACCCCACCAACTAGATAGTGGGATTTAATCTATGTTAATAGTAATTATTGATTAGATATAATTATTTGGTATTGATAATTAGTATATAATTATTTTAGTTGTTTGTTGTTATTAAATATAAATATTTGATATTGATAATTGTAATTCAAAAAATAATAGTTGATCGCTTTTACTTAAAAAAAAAAATTGCTTCACACAAGAATAAAATATTTTATTTTAAAAAATACAGAAAATTAAATTATTAATTTTTTTATAAAAAAATACTTTTTTTTATTTACAATATCACAAGAATTGCTTGCAATATTTTTCTTTCATAAAATGGCTCAAACAGGACAGATTGGAGGGGGTTTGATTCCTATAATCTCTTATGAATTAACCTAAAATTCTTGTGGCAGCCTTATTGGTGGATGACTTTGTAAAATGCGGCGGAATTGTACTTTGTATTTGTTATTCCATCTTTTATGACATTTTCAAACTTAAGTTTTCGTATTAATTTTGTTTGCATGCCGTAGATAGTATTGACTTATTACGATTTTTAAGGCGTAGTAAGTTATAGCATAGAGAAGAATCAAATTTGTTTTTATAGAGCAAGTATATGATTGTATCAATATTTGAATAAGCAGAGCAATACATCATTAACAAACTTAAGTAAAATAAAAAGAATTACAATAAGCTCATAGACGAATACCCACATATATGGTGACCTGAGTCCATGATATCGAATTTGTTCATAGGACACTCATTTTAATCACTAAACAGAAGATATCATTGAGAATTTATAGTTATTATCAGGGTAAATTATATTTTGCATCCAAACTATATCCCGTTTATACACTTTGTCATCTATTTTTTTTTTTTTTTTTTTTGTGTGTTAATATTTTCATATCAACTTTGTAAAATTTGCACCTTGCCACATATAATCATTTTTTGGTTAATTTTTCTTTGTAAAATTTGCACCTCGCCATATATAATCATTTTTTGGTTAATTTTTCTGTCAAAAAAACATCACATACAGTGCATATGCGATGTATAATAACAATGTGATGTGATGCTTTTCATATGCACACTACAAGAAATATATTTTTATTAAAAAAATGATCATATATATCTTAAAATGCAAATTTCGTAAAAATATCCATATAATATATCTGAGAAATTAAACTTGTATCGATCTAAAAATGGGTTAAAAAGGGCTATATGCTTAACGACAAAACAACAGACAAGAAAAGAATGTAAGAAAATGTGTTATCTGTGCTCAATCTTAAACTCTGCCAATCAAAGAGATAATGATGAAGATTAAGAGTGTGTGAATGTGGAATTAATTAAGGTTTTGTTGACAGTTAAAAAGTGGACTAAGTCATGGGCTTCTTTGTGTGGACCGATGGGTCAAATGATTTCCACTTATTAGTCTTATCACAATGAATCCCTCTTAATTACATGTGAACAATTTTGTTTATATGAGAAAAGTCTACTAAACTGCTTTAGCAAACGATAAGAAGCTCTCTTGTTCAACATCATTCATCTGTCATTTCATCAACCAAAATTCTAACATTGTCGGACCGACTTTAAATTGGGGAATGTCTTTTTCAGGGACTTTATGCCCAATGTTATATACTTCCTTTAAATAAAGGAAATAGATTGTACTAATAAAGCATTTTGATACGTCAAATAAATTACGTTTAGGTCTTACACTTTTGTTCTTAAAAGACATCTAAGTATGAAGATAAAGTTGTACAGTTTATCAGTTGTTTAATTTTTTCATCAACAGTTGCTCCATTCAAAGGGCTTCAAGAGGATATATAGCCTCGTTCTCACGAATAGTACCAAATGATGCAGCGTGCATGCAATGCAACAAGTCCCCTATTGCGCAGCATATTGTTCGTTCTGATTTCATATGAGCCTCACAGTTATTTTTTGTAAAAACATTGCATCTGGAAATGAGGGTTTGGAGTATATATAGAAACTGCTCAAACTACTTATTTATAACCAATATATATGAAATATATGGTAGCATCATCAATCTTCTAAGGCTAGAGGCTAGAGTCGGGCATATAAACTTATTTCCACAAGAGGTACCAAATGACGTAACGTATGATACGATCGATACCCCGTCATACAAAAAGAGAGATTTTCGAACTTTTGATTTGCAACTTACGTGTAACACATGTGGCAGCACTATGTTATAGATAGTAGTCAATCACGATTTAAACCGCAAATCAAGGGCAGAATGGATTCAATTATAAACGTTGTGCAAGAGAGAGAGAGAGAGAGAGAGAGAGAGAGAACTTTGGAAGAACAGAGAGAATCCTCCAAAAATGCCTTCAGACTACAAGGCCTCTCTTGTTCCAACAACAAAGACAAGATTGAAAGAAAAATAAATAAATAAAAAATTAGGGGCATGTGTGTTTTTTTCTTTCCCAGTTCAACTTTTGTGCTGTCGTCTACACGGAACAAGCATAATTTCCGTTTTTGGACTGTTGGACGACAGGTAATTCTTGACGTATTCCCAACGTGAAATCATGAGGCAGCACATGATGCACTGTTCATCATCATCGCATCCGGGTTTCAACCAACCAATCCCCATCATTCATAGATAGGCGCTGGCAGCCGCTATAAATCATTCTTTCCGTTACAAGACAAGCAAATTAAGATGTAGTAATACTCATTACATTAATTCTGCCACTATGTTTCTTTATAGAGTTATTTTTATAATCGAGTTACTCTTATATATTTTATACATCAATGTATGTAAAAAAATATATTTTTATCGTTATAAAGGTAATTTAGTTACAAAAAATTTGTTTGACGTGCAATAAGTCACATTTAAAACAATCGAGAGTAACTATGAGTTTTCATTCAATTTTTTTGTTAATATCAACAAATGCATAAATGTTAACTAAATAAAGGACCTATTTATTAGACGAAAGCAAGCCTAATGGATACTAGATATAATTTTCCATCCATAGAGGGTCTACATGTATCAAAACCTCAGAGATGGGAGCGGAATTATCCCTTTTTAAAAATGTGCAAAATACCACCTTCACACCAATGTTGTAAATTAGTGTGATTTATCCTTACCAATTGAGTCACCAGATATTGGCACAGTTATAAAAATGTCTCCAATTATTAAATGTATATATATATATATATATATATATATATATATGAGTACATGTGTATGTTTGAACATTTATCTTTAGACATGATATTTATTTATATAAAACAAAAGGACAACAATTTTAAATATGACATGTTTATTTTTTTATTTTTTTAAAAATATTGTGTTTTCATATTGATAAATATCAGCTAATAGCTGGCGTGGCACGGCACAATAGAGCACAAAGAAGTGTGAAACCAATTTGGTCCCGCTGCTACGGCCTTTTTGTTGTGGTTTGGGAATTTTACACATGTCCGATGCCCCTTTTCATCTAAACATGCCCATGCACTTACTCTTGCAATTTTCTTTCTCTCTTTTCCCATTGGCAAAGTAGGCCCCTCCTATTATTATAATACCATAAATTACGACCAACTTTTTTAAAAGTTGTGATAACTATAAATATTCATTATTATTTAAAAATTTATAAATACCCATCAAAAATTATAAGTACTTCTACAATGGGTTGTCGCAAGAGATATTTATTAGAATATTTATAATTTCAATATATATATATATATATATATGTATTTCAGACAACAAAAATGTATTTATAATTATGACGAACTTCAAGAAAATCTATCGTAATTTACCACACTATAATATATGTTAGTAATTTGGACAATAGATGCATGAACCCCTGTCCTTCACCATTTGGAAACTTGATATCCTAATTCTTTTCAAAAAAATCATTTATGATGTATAGATACACGCAGTCCTAAATTTTTCAAGCAAGTTCAGTCGACGGCTATAGTTGAAGTCAATGATGGTATTATCATTTTTGTTCAAAACAGTAGTTGGGTTCAGGACAATTCCATCATACAGACAAGGAGATTGTTGAACCCACAACTTTATTATTAGAGAGAATTATTTAGAATTTTGTCATGGAATGTAATAAGTCAAAGTAAATGGACTACGCACCACATTAGCAGTCTTTTAATACTTATTCAACCCTTCATTTTTCATGCATCTCTAACGTACGTGTAGACTCTTCCGTGTGGAGTAGTTCATCCAGCTAGAAGTTTTAATCGTCGGCCGCGGGAGGTAACATAGACCTCCATTTATATGAAGACTTAAAGAAATAATTTTTTTTAAATTTTTTTTTTGATAATTTATATATAATTGAACATTACAAATAAAATGTTGAGACCCGATTCAATCTTTATTATAAATTGATATTACAATATTGATACTTCATGTCTTTTGTAAACTACGACTACACCCTCTAAGGAATATTAGTAATACTTGGGGTGTATTTTAATTACGACAAAGATATTGGGGTGTTTGTGTATTTTAATTTAACCTCAAGCAGTGTCAATATAATTTACCCCTTATACGTTATTTTATATATGTACGTTATGTTAATATTGAATTATATTGTAATTTTAAAATTAACATGAATTTTATATAGTGAAGTTGTCCACTTAATTTGGCGTATGGAGCGGGGAGGTGATTGGTGAATATTGAACGTGCGAAAATTCTTAATACGACATTTTTTACAATCAAAAAAATTCTGCAAACTCCAATAAAGCTCTAATAATAGAAGAGTGAGCAGAGGAGAGCACGCCTGTTGAAATATTTTCGAACACTGCATTGGATCTTAGTATGGATGCAACATTATTAATGTTATTTCAAAAAGGTGGAAATATGCATATCTTAATTGGTCGAATGTGATCATTACATTCACATGAAGAGATCAAGATTGAAAATCTCATCACGGAAAATGGTGGATTCTTGTGTATCTTCTTCCCTTGTTTTTTCTTTTTTTATTTTTTGATTTTTTGACTATTTGGATAAAGGAAACAATTAATATTTGAAAACTGTGGTTTACGATACTATTTAATTATGTCAATGGGTATATACAATTAAAAGATGATTTTTTGTTTTTTTTACCATAAGTGTTTGAAGACGGGCATATATATGACTTTCGTATGTATGAAATATTTGAATTGTTTTTTTCATAATTATAGACTTTTTTTTTTTTTTTTGAATAAAAATGTAGTTCGTAAAGTATACATGTAGGCATGCGTCCAGACATATACCCCACACATATATTAATAGTTTAATGAACTTCAAATAATAGTATTTCATTTGTTCATGTACATAAGTGGTACAATGTAAGGAAAAGGTACGAAACAATGAGGTAATTTTAATTGGATATCATGTACAAAATATGTGATTGGTGTACAGTTTAGGAAAAATGATCAATCACAGAGCAAGTATGATACACTTGTTTTGTGATTGGATTGGTTTGATCGAAAGATTCGGGCAAGAATTTTCTGTAAGAATGGATTTTCAGTCAATTTTTTTGTTGATATTAGCAAATTCCATATTTGACTAATGAATGGATTTCATTTGTTAGACGAAAATTACAAATGTCCGGTACCATATGTGATGCTCCAAACCACAAAAAGTATACATGTAATTTCACCAAATTTTAAGGGAGGACCACGTAATTATTATCCACCTATAAAAAAATGTAACATGTGTCGTTTCTTGAGTTCTCTCAACCCTAAAGTAGCAGGTGAGAATAAGCTTTGGGGGGATGTGTTTTCCTACAAAAACAAAAATTTGAATCAGATTGAATCATGAGATGTTGACCACCAACCCGAGAAAGTAGAGGCATTATTATGATCTTACACCCTTTCAAACTAATAACATTTTTCTGTGAAAATTAGGATGTTCTTGTCATATTCAAAGTCACTATACTTGAGTTTAAATGCTTATTGCAAAGACAAATGATGCAAAAATGTTCATGCTTTGTCAATATTTGTTTCAATTTGGTTCTCAGGATCTCAAAATTGAATTATTTGATGATTAAAATGCACTTATAATTGTATGATCACTGTACAATTTTAAAAAATGATCATACGACGAACGTTGATAATAGTAACAATAATAGAGTATGATCAAACAACAAACATCAAGCAAGAATTTTGAAACGCTTCAATGATATCTCCATTTATGGTTTTATTTACACAAATCACAAAATCATTGTGTGTGACAAAAAGTTGTTCTTCCCAGTAAAAGTCCAACATATTACACATATATATTATGAATCAAAATCAAAACTATCATAAGCTTGCTGAAAATATCATAAGCTGTTGTTCTGATAAATCAGATATAGATATATGAGGTGCATGCAGTTGCGAAAGATTCTTACCCCCTTACAACCGGAAAAAGTACAGTGTATCTCTATTCACATTTCGAAACGTGTCTTGAGACAACGATGCAAGACTGTTGTACAGCTGCAATAAAAGACAGCGACTTCTGCCCCAAATTTTGATCATGATTCTTGTGCATCAAAAACAATTAATATGCTTCCTGTTCGTATATGCATCAGTACCACGCCTTGCAACTTTAGTTATATCTTAATATTTGTTGTGTACATTCATGAGATTAAACATTTATGTTGGATGGCATCCAACTTACATAGTGTTCTAGTAAAAGATGTTGAGGTGTATTGAAACAACTAAAAGTACATATATATATTTTCTGTTAAAAAATCAAAAAGCAAAATATGAAACATGGGCATAAGAAGAATGGAGTATGCAGTAGGGCTTAGATATGAGAGCCAAGAGGCAGAGAGTGGAGTCTCAATCCAGACCACAACCGTAAATAGTGAGTGGGTGGGTGTGTGTGTGTGTGTATTGGGGCAGGGGCCGGGGGGTTGATTGACATACTTGCGGTGCAAATACTGCAAACTGCAAAGCCTGTCATCCTCTCATTACATGTTATGTCTGCATTGCAATGCACTACCAATGCGGTATGTTTGATGAATTTGAACTGCTTTTGCATAGCCTGCAATATGCCGTCTGAAAAGCCAAACGCCACTTATGTTTTTATGAAAGCACTATCAGTATCAGTCAGTCCCCGTAACTTTTTCCTGTGGTCGATTCAAATGGGAAAAAAAGGAAGGTTTAGGAGTTCTTTTCAGGGGGGTCCATCACTCAGCATCTGTAAATGTTGATTGGCCTATTTTGGTTCTCGTTTCTACGTAAAATCTGAAAAGAAGTGCACAAGTGAGAAATGGGTTTCAGAAAAGTCTCGACTGTCATGGTGAGTGGGCCTCTCATCTTCTGAATGATACATGTGAAAATATTGGGATTTGACGACGACCGCAGGAGGGAAATTGTGAGGCTCTTTTCGATTCTGAGTTCATAAATACATTTAGAGAAAGACAAAGAATGAAATCAAAAAATTTCTACGACGCCCAGGTTAAATATAATACTTCTACCACACAAGAGAATCTGGAAATGATTATAAGCACCGTAGTACATTCCTAACAGACGGGATATTTTTCAAATGCAGAGAGAGTCCAAAAAACCACCAGAATGCCAAGACAGTCGCTTTCCTCTGGCAGGATAGATGTTCACGTTTCACACTAATAAGGAAACAAATTTAGCTTTTAGAATTTTGGTACCCGACCTCCATTAGCTGTATATGATAATGATAGATTGCGAAACATACATCACATACGCCCTTATGATATAAAAACTCATTCAGCACTGAATTCAACACCTTATGATGTAAGAACTGAGCATTGAATTCATCGTCTGCATAATGGGTCCGTCCCTAAATGAATAACACGTTGGTAACCCATCCCTAAATGAATAAGACATGGGTCCGTCCCTAAATAACACATTGGTAACTCATCCCTAAATGAACAAGACATTGGTAACGATCAACTTGTATGCCCTTCCACCAATCATTGAGCTAACTAGGGGATTGTACTGGCAACATGTTTACACAGTTAACAAAGACTGCGAGAGATACATACACCACCTGTCGGAGCAAAGGTATGGGCGGTTCAAAATCTTGTTGCAAAGACCAAAGACAGCACAAAAATTACATTAAAATGTAGCAAAGTCCACAACACAGCTAGCGAAAATAAAACCAAAGAGGATCTAAAATATGCTAAAGATTAAGTCATGGGTATGATTATGTTGCTATTCTTGTATGAAGTTTGGGAACTGTAGCACATCGCATCTGCTTCCATGACACAGCAAGCAAGCCTTGCATATTATGATTGAGACCTTTCCCGTGCCGGGGTGATTGACTGCATCACCAAATTAAGGAACCAGTAAATAATTTGCATAATAGATATATCAATTTGATAGCTTAATAATGTGGGCCTTTCTGGGGCAGCAAGCAATTTGAGCTTTTAAAAATTTCAGGGTCAAGTCTAATTAAAAACGGCACTGAACTCAGCTCATCTAAAACCAAGCTTGTCCAAGCTCGAATTTGAACCACCTCACCTCCACTAAAATCATAATTTTGATTCTTAAACCAATATGAGTTTTATTATGCAATCCCTTTCTTTAGATCTTAAAGATAACATAAAAGCCAGAAATTGATGCCTACCTCCCGTAACGCTCAGGCCGAGGGCTTTCTGCGTCACTAAAAGCAGGACTTCTATCACGTGCATAATCATCAGGGCTTGGTACTCTCTCTCCTGGCTCTCTTTGAGGGCTTGGACTGGGACCGCGACCAAAATCTGGACTTACCCTCTTTCCTGGACTGGTGTGAGCACCAATATCACCATTGGACCTCTCCCTCTGAGGACTAGGGCTGTGTTTATGTTTGTAATCAGAGTCTCTTTCCTTCCTGGGACTTGCACTTAGGTCATGACCACGTCTGGGATCCCTTTCTTTCCTACTGGGACTCCGGTTAGACCCACGAGCATAGTCAGGACTTGCTCGGCGATACGGACTCGGGCTACGGCCACGACCATGCCCATAATCAGGACTTTCTCTCTCTCTTGTATGGACTTGGGGACCTAACCCTGTCATAGCCTCTCCTCGGTGATCTGTCACGAACTCGGTCGGGGCTATATCCATTCCGCCTCTCATCATCATCCTTGATAGCATATTCCACAGTGATAACACGATCCAACAATTTGCTGTGTAGAATACCCAAACAATAAAAGACAAGCTCCCAACTAGTCTAATAGCAGATGACTCAATAGAACAAGAAGCCGTGCTGAATACATGACAACTGCAGTTTCAAAAATCCGTATGGTTAAACTAACCTCATGTTAGTAGCATCCAAAGCTTTTGTTGCATCTTCTTGAGATTCATACTGTATGAAGGCAAAGTTCCGCCTGATCCTTACATTTAGTTTTCCCATACGGATCAAAATGTCTCTCTAAATCTCTTGTTCTGGTATGATATGGATCAAAATTTATGACAAACAGAGTCTTTGAGGGTCTCAAGTTGGATGAAGATTTTCTAGAGCTCTCTGGCCGCCTGCTGCTTCGTTCTTGCTGTGGCACAACAGAGGGGAACGTGTAAGAACCATTCGGAAAATAAATTTCAAAATAGTGGACTCGCTCTACGTTAACAGAATGAAGCATGTTATTACCTTGGTCCACTCAACTCGGAGTCTACGGCCCTTTCTGCCAAATTCAATTCGGTCAAGTGCACGAATTGCATCCTCTGCATCTCTTTCATCCTCCATGTAAACAAAAGCAAAACCTGCAAACAGAAAACAAACAACATCCATGTATCAAATCACTTCTTCTAAGTCAATATAGTGCGCTGCATGAAGCATTATCCCATTACATTATTCATTCGTCATTAATGTTTCTTCCAGCCCATCAATGAGAAAACCCATATACCATGTCACCTGGCAACATTAGTAAAGACCAGGCTTGTCTATCCAAAAATTACTGACCAATTAAATCAGTAACAGACCTTGGCCAGTGAACTAAGTGATGTCAATGGAGGATAACTATCCAAAGGTGGATGTCTCATGACATCACAATGTAAAGTGAGTTCCTGCTCCAATTTATTCGGCTGCCTCAGCTTCTAGGTCTGCGTGTAACGTGGAAAAATGAAGGATGGACAAAAGTCATGAGGAATGAATTCAATTATGACTCAGGAAAATGTGGGATGGTGATGCCATGGATGATCAGAGGGCTCTTCTAGGAAATTAGAAGAGGTCGCTTGTGACTGCCAGGAAATGAAATGCAGAAGAAACGCTTCCATCAGCCAGGGACCGTATGGACAATGCAACGAGATCCTGCGTCAAAGAATTAGTTGAGTATGGGGGTCTCACACTTAAAAAGATATACTTTCTTGCTTTAAACACATCCTGACACCCCATGAAACTCAACAAGGAAACACTTAAGTCGTCAATATGCAAGCAGTATATGTGGTCTGCTGCTGTGGCTCCTGTATGCAGAGGACTCTCCCAAAGCTTGTAGCCTTCTTGCACTCCTTTGTCCTCTGAGAAGGTGATTCATGGTATCTACTAAATCTTTTGTTTTCTTAAACCACGATTTTAATCGTAGTTTATGCACGTCTATACTACAGAAATGCACATTAAACTTTACGGAATTCATAACTAATAATTTTCCGCATAACTAAAGAAAACAAGTAATGGAACCTACAAAATTCAGAAACACTTACCATCACTCTGTCACTATCCACACCAAAATCAATAGAACTGTTACTCTTATTATCAAATGTGTAAGTTTGCCGCATTTACTGCTTCTGGCATGAACCTAGTCAGTCTCTGCAGTCTCTCATTCAGCTGAGAAGCCAGTCTCAACCAATGGTCCAATTGAACAGCTTGCGAAGCAGCAGTGGCGTGAAAGAGGTTTCATGCAAGCAGACCCAATACAGCGGAAAGTGATGTTGACTCTAGCCAGTGGAAAGCGATGCTTCTCCCTCAAAACACAGTGCATGTATATATGTCGTATTTATGTATTATTCTTACTCAAATAGAATAATCAAGCCCTAAATTGTACTTTATGTAACTGATTCAGTTCTAATGACATTGAAATAGTTATAATCTGACTTTTCAGATATATCACCTCCATTAATTTGACAAATTTCAGGCCTGTAGGAGTATGTCTATCTAATCCATCAAGCTCTCCGAAACTTTGTAAACATACAGGCATTGTCTCCAACAGATATATAGGAGCATGTGAAAATTACTGCATAATTCCTTAACAAATGACCAAGATGTCCAGAAAATCCTAACTGCATAGGATTCGAAATACTGAATTTGATCCTTAAATCAAGTTTATTAGCAAACAAAATTACATGTTTTTGAACAGACATTTGAAGGCAGTCAGACGTACCAGACTTCATGTCGACTCTATCAACCTTTCCATATCTTTTGAATAGCCTCTCAAGATCAGACTGCCGGGCATCGTACTCAAAGTTCCCACAGAAAATCGGCCTCATTTCACCTCAACTCTGATATACTAAGACATACATCCAGAAAGAGAGAACATAATTCAGTATTATCAAAAGCCATATCTTTTATAATATCCAGTTCTAATTCTTTCTAGTAGAACATCTCCTGGAGCATTCATTCACCCACTTTATTGTTTTTCAGGAAACATGTTATAAAAAATAGCCAAACTAAAATCAGTTGGCAATTTGGAAGATATCCAGACTAATATCTTAACAAAACATTGTAAAATGAGAGCTGAAAACTATAGTAATTTCACCAATCAGAAAGCAGTTCAACAAAAAAAAAAAATCACCAGTAGCTCGTTATTATTCTAAGACTTGATATTTCAAGCAATATTCCCAACTGCTTCTTGTTCAAATTTTGAGCAAACTACATCTTCCTTAAAATGTTACCTTTTGAAAGATTACAGAAGGGTAACTGAGTAAGTAAACTCAGTTCTCAATTTCCTTGCACTGCCATCACTACAGTTTAAAATACAAATAAACTCTAGAATTACAACCATCACTAGAGTTTCAAGTACAAATAAACTCTAGATTTACAATTTCCTCACATCGCGAGCAATAAATATCCCAACGTTTCAGCGACCAAAATGAGAAAAAATCGATAGCACAAACAAAAATTGATACATATTTTTCCCCGAGATGAAGTACAAAAACTTAGAAAAACAAAATGTATTAATTTTATATCAAAATTCAAACTAAAGAAGAAAAAAACAAAAGAAGAAGATCTCTAACTAATACTCAGCGCTTCAGAATAATGTGATACCTCCATTAATTTCAACCAAAATCAAACAGCACTTCAACCACAAGGAATCAAGAAATGATTGAAAAAAAATAAACTAGAACGCTAAGAGTTACAGAATAACGGATCGGCGTCAAAGACAAACATCTATACGGAAAAAGAAACTATTAATTTACTATAGAAAAGTTGAATTCAAAAGACAAAGAATACCTTCGGTAACGTCGAAACCCTAGCTGTTGAGAACTGGATGGTAGAGAAAAATATCTTCTTGTGAAAATGAGATTGTCAGCTAAATACATACGACTACGTAATCATATCTGGACGGAGGGTTAAATGGTCATTTAGCAACCATGGCTTATGTGCGGACCGGATCCGATCCTACCCGACCCTAACCCTATTTGGACCCGGAAGATGTGTTCATCTCGGCCCAGACCATGTACACTACGGCCCCCTTTATTTAAAGGAATGGGATAAAAATGGATGAGACAATTATTTTTTTTGTCTTTTAATTTTATCCTCTATTAGATTTAATTCTGTAGGTATGCTCATTAATTAATTAGTTTTATAAGTTTTTAAAATAATAAAATTAAGTTTGATTTAGAATTTTTTTTATGAATTTTCCGACAATTTTTAATATTTATGTCAAAAATTACATAGATGGCAAATTTTTGCGGACTCGTCCGGCTATTTATCTAGTTGTACCCTCCACGTGTAATGACAGAAGTCATTGAAGTTGAATGGATAGTGAAAAAATAATACTAAAGAAAAAAAGAAATTCCTATTATTTCCCACATGGCATGCTGCTACTATTCCCCCTATTATTTTCCTCGTATTTGTAGAAATCAACATGTTGTTGCAATTTAAACAAATAATATTGCAGCTTCTACATAAGTACGCAGCACAAATATCTCAATGTATTTTATGATCTAGGACATTATAGTACATCACTTTACGACTTTTTAATAAAAACACATTCTTCAAGTTAATGATCTATAAGTGAAAATGTCTACAAATATGATTTATACAAATGTGATAGCAAACCATCCTCCTTAACACTAACATAGACCATATGTCACACGATTTTTATGTATCATCATGGAAAATATTACAAGTCTAATTTCATTAGTACTATGGAACAACTCATCCTATTCAGGTCAGCTTCAACAGTAAAATTACGTCCCAACCACATTAATTATTTTAGTACAATCATACACTTTTGTCTGTATTTAGATCCCTTCAAGGTTTTGATGATCCTCTCCGAACGGGGCGAGTAAAGATTCCAGAAAATCATCGTCATCGCGCTGTAACAAAAGAAAAAAAAAAAAAAACAAATCTCGTTACTTAATTAAATGAAATTCTTACAAACCCACATTTCAGTTCATGGATTTGTACTGATTAAATATATGCAAACATGATAAAGTAAAAATTAAGACAAACATGTACCTCAGTAGGAGATAGAAGGGCTTTGAGATGGGATGAAGTGCCTAAGCCTTCACAGACTAGCGCCTGCTGTTATGTTCCATCGATTGAAAGAAGAATAAGCAGAAAAATATTTGAAATATAATTAATAGCTATTATATATAAGGGAAAAATTTAATTATAGAATTAAATTAAATTATGATGAATTAATGGTAATTAAGGTTTTAAACTAGATTAGTAGTACAGTAAGCATGCCTGAGGGGGTGGAAGAAGGACTGCCTTATTGTGTTGAGATGAAGCTCCAAAATCTAGAGAGTTAACCAAACTTTGACTGCATTGTTGCTACATAAATAGGCAAAAAGAAAGTAAATCTTACAAGAAATACTATATTAATGTTTGCTACATACATAGACAAAAACATTAAATAAACCTGTTAATAAGTGAAAATATGGAATATGTATGAAATTCTACATATGCAGCTAACATAGTTCAGTGAAACATTTAGTGTGTGGACATAGAACTTTAGTAATAGTTATATATAGTACTTAATTACCTGGTTCAGAGTTTGACCAAAAGATCGAACGTTGTTGTCCCAGAGGCTCACATCGCCGTAAAAGTTGGAACCTGTAATAGTTTCACCTCCATTCTGCTGTGAAATGAAACAAGAACAGACAATGTTGTTAAGTATCTTATGCGATTTACCAATTATTTCAAAGAATGTATCAATTATAGCATTTGGAAAAGTATATTGAGTTGTGGAAATTAAGGTTGCTTCTGTTAACGACTCATGTAGGAACTTAATTTGAGTTATTAAATTTTTAAAGTTGATAAATGCTATTGACCTATATATGAAGCTCGATAAATTTAAGGTAAAGGAAGCACCTGTGTCTGATTTTGAATTTTCACTTGATCCGCGAAAGTAGTGTCAAAATCAGTTTCCTCCAGGGCTTGTTGAGTCGACAAGATATCGAATTCAGACAAATCAAACATTGGACTAAACGCAGCAGACTCATTGATTTCCCCTCCATTTCCCACATTACCACAAACCAAAGGTAGATTTGAGGGCAGGTAATCAGCAATAACATCGGACAATTGTTCTCCACCATTATTCCCAGTCATAAGAGTACTACAAGCCCCCAGATTTTGAGCCAACTGGTCGAAATTAACGTTGTCGTCTGGCGCTGCTGCAGCATGAACAGTAGTACTATCGCTCTGGAACTCATTGCTAGGGAAATTTATCATACCCGAGCAAGAATTCAAATCCTTGTATTTCTCACTGTGTCCTGATTCAGCGAGGTGTTTGATGTTCGAGATACTGTACCCCACGTAGTTCGTCCTGTACGTGAAATTCTTGGACGGGGCCAAAGATACGCTACTTGATGTCCCAATACTTGTCTGCATAGACGGAAGATCATAACTAGTACTAGGATTCATCCTAGTCGAGCCAACCAATGGAGCATCAAAACTGGCTGACAATGCAGTAGAGGGATCGTCAAGGGATATATTGGAAAGATATCCCTGGATTGACGTGCTAGTGGGGGCCGTCTGGTAATTATTATGTGCGAGTCTGACACACGAGTGATCATTCTGATGAATCAGATTTGCGTTTCCAATGTTGGGTTTTAGCAAACTTCCTTTGTTGGAAAGCAGTCGCGATTGTCCAAATCCCGACTGGGTAATAAGGCTGCCAGATGGAGTTTCCAGATTGGCCAAGGAAGCGACGCGTTGAGCAGGAAACTGGACGGGATTATGATAGTGAAGTTTGCTGAATCTGTTGAGCATTAGGGTTGAAGGGCTTGCTGTTGATGTCTGAAAACTTGATGTGTAGTTCCTGCTTAAGCCCTTCTCGGATGAATATTGAATCTTGAAGCTTGCGTCCGAAACTCGCCTTAGGAAGATCCTGTATTTCTGCGGTAGTAATAAAACGTACTGAACAATCATCTCGTCTAAAAATTTAAACTACAGGTGTTTAATATTAAAGTATGAAAAACAGAATAAAAATGGTATAATAAGAAAAGCAATTGAAATATTTCTTTTCTTGAATTGAGATATTTTAGAATTTTATTAATTACTTTATTTTGATTTATTTTCCTTTCATGCAATGATTTTATGCAAATTAAGAAAGTAGCAATAATTGGATAATATTTCCAATTAACAGATAATATTTTGAAAAACTAGATAATTCTAACCTGCAAATGACTTGCAACATTTTCTCTGGTTAACCCTGGAACATCCATAACTTCGAGAATTTTCTTTGGGACAGCTCCTATTTAAAATTTGCAAAAAAATGAAATAAAATAAAAATTAGGTAAGAAATCTTAGCAACAAGGTACAAAAATACATAATCACTCAATGAAAACATTATTATTTCCATAAAAACGTTTATATCCATCGCCTTATTTACATGAAATCGAGCATGCACGATATAGTAAGAGGAAAAACTTTACTTCAAAACTTACTGCTATAACCATGGATCGATTATCTATACGTGAACTTACGCGAGTGTTAATACGTCAAGCTTGAATCGCACTTATGAACATACACATGCATAAGTACAACTATAAATCTTTACATTTACATGCATACGACATATCCGAATAGGGCAAAAAGATCGATGCTTACGGTCAAGGCCGATGCTCCTAATAGCTTCGAGGAAACGGTTGTGTAGCGAATTAGTCCAAATAACTTTGGGTCTTTTCTGCGAAGAAGATTGAGAATTGTCTCCTTTTTTCTCACTAGAACCCTCCTTTTGAGGGATTTTCTCTTCGATTCCTTCTTATTCACCACATCTCCACTAACAGACGACGATGCAGAAATCGCCATTTCATCAGAACTGTTCTTATCTGCCGAAGTTTTTTCATCAGGGAAGTTCCCAGTCTCCTCAATCACAACCTGGCTTTTCTTTTTCATGGCTGCAAATTGCCATAAATCCCTTAAATCGTCCGGACACACCGGCTTATATATGAAAAATGCAGCCCCACTCTCCAACCCTTGTAAAGCAACACTCTCTTTGTCGTCAGCTGACATTACTGTAATGACACCAAAATTAAAAAAAAAAAAAAGAAATTATGAAGAAATTCATAAACAATAAGTCTTGTTAGGCAAAAATGGAAAAAAAGAGGAAGAGAGAGAGAGAGACTTACAAACTACAGGTAAATTGAATTCTTGTGCAATGGCTCGTTGCAATTCAAATCCGTTCATGTCCGGCATGTGGACATCGGACACGACCAAATCGAACGCTCCCCCCTTGATTCTGAGCGTGCACAAAGCATCATTTGGGTGTTTCACTGTCACAACTGGACTCGATTGTGTAAGATAAACCACAATTTATTAGAACAATAGAAAAGGTATTAATTGTGTTGAATAAAAAGGAAAAAGTTTTAATTCATAGTATTGAAGAAGAATGTAGAAGGAAACTAACACAACATTTTACTCATCTCTAACAGAATCTAACATAGATCATATGAATTGGTACTTCTATTCTCACCTGATTAATGTATTCTTGCCATTTTCTCTTGCATGCTTGTTCAATTTGGGACAATCTTGAAAAAAAAATTTGTTTTTTCTATATTTAATTTTTGTCATAAATACTACAACTCATCTACATACAATGCTGGATGAGGATAGAACTAATCTAATTAATTTTATTCATAAATTGTTAAACGATTAAGTCGAACGAACAAAAAAATCTAAAAAAAAAAAAAGAGAGTTTTTTTTCTTCTCCAAAAGAAACAGAACAGACCCTTCAAAAGAAAATGGCTAACAAAAATTCTTGCATGCAAAAACCTTAAACAACTCAAAAGAAATTAACTCATGCATGTATATATATATATATATATATAATACACATATACCTTGATACTTGAACTTCTTGAGTATAGCAGCAACGATGGAAAGGCACGTCGTATCATCATCGACGACCAAAATACTAATCGTGTCGACTGCTTTTCTCGACTCGGGAGAGTTGCTTAAAGTGATTAATGTATCACCTTCCATGTCCTTCCTTTTAGTCAAGAGGGGGTTGACAATTTTGTCGAGGATGATATATACAAAGAGGGATATATATGCAGTTTGGTCAACCCTGTGGATATAGAAAAGGCGACACAAGAAAAATGCCTGTGAACAAAGAGATGCACAGGAAATTTATAGATGTTTGTCTCTTGTTCTTATATTCTTATTTTTTTTCCCACTCTGTTGAAGTTACATTTGTAATAAAACCACATTTTTTCAGACATAATTTGAAAATTGAGGGGGAGATTAGTATTATTTTCTAGCGTGGGCTTTAAATTTTTCATGATGTTATTACTCTGGAAGATCTGAATACAAAATTACATTTAAAGTAGCTTACCAAATAATAACGTGTTCATATGTAGGCTTCTTTTCTGAGAAGATTTGCTGAAATTCTATCATGGATTTTAATATTTACCTTTCTTGGAATTTTTTTTTAATTTTTGCATACTTAAGTCTGAATATATATATAATATATATATATATATATAATAAATCCATTTTATTTGGAACATAATCATGCTTTTTATATGGTTGTGGAAATTATTATGTTTAATTTCTTATTTTTTCTAATTAAATATGTACGGTATCATCAAAATCTTGCAACAAATTCTAAATTCGTCAAATTGTAATATTACTTAGATATATTAATTTTACAAAGGATATAATGTTTTGTATAATTCAGGACTCTTAATAGTGAATCTTTGAATAAATTAATCGCAGATATTCGAATTGAACGAATATTGTTACTCTTGATTTCCTCGTACTAAGTCGAGAAAAGAGTACATTGTTCTTCTTTAGTAGGCCATATGATATATATTCATTGAGAGAATTGATTAATATTATCAAGAACTTTCACTTTTGCCTGATAAATTTTGTTGAATTATTAATTGAACTATGACTTTATTTTTGTCATCGTGTATATTATGTATCTATCGACATGATAACATTCCCGACAACTATATACAGTGTACGTTGACATATTTAATTGAGGTACGGACACAGAATCAAAGTCTCGACAACATCAACAATGTCGGAAATAAATGAAACAACTAATAAACTCAAAAAATACTTATATACTTTTCCAAAATTAATTACATTTTAACTTCAATAACTTACAAAAACAACTACTCTATTTTTTTGGGTTCTAAAAATGCTAAGCAGACAGAGAAAAATACAATTTTAATCCTATACCTTAAAAATATGATTTTTTTTTATTTTTTTTTTTGTCTTGTGTGAATTAATTTTTACAATTTAGTTTTATAATTTTAATAATTTTAATCCTTTTCATTCAAGAAGAAAAATACCATCCCTAAATTAAAGACCATGAAGCAGTAGGAAAATGGGCAGAAAAGGTAACAAAGGTGTGGAATTGTACAATAAACTCTGACAAAAAAGAGGGAAATCCAAAGAAAGTATTGTAGGGTTTTGTAATAATTGAGGTATGAATGGTGAATAAATTTAGACATATCCGATGATTAGTAGTGAGTAAGTAAAGAGATTGTGGGGTTTGGGATTGGTTCTGAAGACAATGCTGTTAGTGTCAAGACAAATTAAGAGTGAGTGGAGGAGGAGGAGGAGGAGGAGACATCAGACATCCTTATCCCCACTGCCACTTCACTCACTCACCCGTCAAATGAGAACAAAGTCAATGGGAAATTCTCACTTTTTATGGGTTATTGCTCACAAGTAATTGATAGTGATATAATAAAACCTGCTTTTAATGTTGTGGGTGTTGTAAAATTCACTCACCAACGTCACCTGTGATGTGCAAAGAATATTTTGACTTGCGAATTCACTTGTGATGTACGAGAATTTACTCAGTCGTACAACTCAAAGATGATGTTTTCAACTACTCTGAAAAAAAAGTACAGACTTACAGTACTTGTTCTTTTTGCTGAATTAAAATTTAATGAATTATTACGGTGTCCTAAAGATTGTTGTGATTATATATAAATTTTGTTATTTGAAAATTGTATTTATTATTTATTGTTTTTATTTTATTTTTAATAAATAGATCTATATTAGTCAAAATTTGCTACAAAATAACTTAATGAAGATTTATATTTACCATCAATTGACTTATTACAAATTTATACAGGTCAAACAAATATTTTTCAAATTAAATTATCCTTATACATCTTCACAAGTTTGATAAGAAATATTTGTTAAGTCAGTAATATGTCAATCAAGGATAAATATGAATTTTTATTTAATTTTTGTACTATACCAGTAAATTCAATGAATTTTAACTAACGAATGAATCTGTTTGTTAGAGAAAAACGAACATCGGAAGTACTAGATGTAATTTTTCTAAATTACAGAATATCTATGTGTAATTTTATTAAACTTCAGGAAAAGACAGTGAAATTCACTAATTATAGCATTGTGGCACTCTCAATTTTGTCCGGTTAAAATTCCAATTGAGGATTCTAATTAAAAATCGACAGCATAGTCGACATCTTAATTATTGTACGCCTTATGCGTGACCTAACTAATTTGAGATATTTTAATTTTTCAGCCACTTTTGCGGACATAATATAAAGAACATTTTTTAAAAAATGTTGGTCCTATAAATATAATGGGCAACAAAACCAATCGAAATATTTAGAAGTTCTTAAATTAAACGGGTGTCACACCAAAAATATATTGATCTTCGGCGAATTTAGCACTTTCCCGGCAACAACTGCACTACATGTACTATTTTTTATTTTTTTTTTTGTAATCATAATCCTTAATTGTAAATTAGAAATCGAAAAGGACCAAAAGTATCACTTTCTATAGTTATAGAATGAAGTCCAATCTCTATAGATCAAGTGGTATAAGGAAGTCATCGTCAACCCATTGTACACATTATAGGATAATGAATCATATGGTCGCAACGAGATTTAAACTCCCGACATTCAAATAAAGAATCAATGATTTAATTAATTATGAAATCATTATGCTAGTGATATTTTCAAAGACATGCCACTCATTATTAAGAAAGTGGGTTATCGTAATTTCTTATGAATGCTCAGGTTTGTGCTGTTGTAGCAAATAGCATCAGTGAATTTTGCAACTTTAGATTATGCTAGTAAATAAGCGAGTGGAGTGTTTGTGATCAAATTGGAGAACCAACTGAAATAGAAACTGAACCCTTACCAGTTTCAGATTTTTCTGCATAATTGTCACTGTAGGACGACGATTGTAAACTCAGTGGTCTATAATATTAACTTCAGTTGTTCATATGCTAGCCATAGTAGAACACCAATTACGGTATCCCTGAACAAGTCTTTGGCAATGGAACTAGCCCAACCGTAGTCATTTCCAGGCTTCTTCCCAGCAAGGTCTCTGAAGTGCAAGTTCCCTGTATCAGAGACGAGTGAGTATACGACTCCGTTCATGTGGCCTTTTCCAATAACTCCCACAACTTTCTTACTGTTATTCACAGCTTTGCTCCTTTTCAGGGACCAGGCAAGAAACTGGGACCACGTTGGTACAAGAAAGATGAGAAGAAAATTAGTCACCTGACGTAGTCTAAAAAGTTATGTTCAAGAAAAGGTTAGCCATTTCTTGTTGTGTGATTCTTGTCTCTCCTGTTTGGTTACTGTCAAAATGGGTGGCAATTAAATGTTTGAAACACTTACTGTATCTCGTTCATGTACGAGAGAGGCAGAAGCGATGGATATGAAAAACTCAGCCGCTCATACAACTGGAAGCTGCTATCACCTGAAGTAGATTCCTGACAAACGAATGCCCATATTGATATTAAGATCTATATAGATAGAAAGGATAAACAGTCACTAGCGGACTTTGAGTTATCAAATGTGGTAGCGAAAGATCTTATTTAGAAAGTACAATCTATAACCAACGTATAATTACAGCACAAAGAGGTAATAGAAATAACAAGTTTAATCTCCAATTCAGTTTAAATACTTGAGAGACAAACCTCCAACGTCTTATTGGAGAGGTCAGATGATGTTATTCCGTGAATGACAGAGGAGACTAGGCTCAGTTTCTCCTTCCACTTCAGTGAACTCCATGCCCTTTCAAGCTGAAAAGAATGTGAAATGCATTTTAAGTTTCCTTCTGAACGGATCAGTCAAGATTATCTGTGTAGCAGAAACGTCGTTTTATGTTATATGGGCCAAAAAGTTGCTTACAGTTATCTCTATTGGGCGGTCTCCCAAGACTAACTGAGCACCAATTTCTTCAGAAGCCTTTCGAGCAGCACGAAACTGGAAATCAATTGCATCAGAAACTTGCTTAGGGGTAACTTGATCAAACTAAAATTTGAAATCCAATTAATCAAGATAAGAGTTTATTTACAAGAATCTACCTCATCACCAAAGGGACGATTAATATCTGAAGACACTTTCGAAGAGAAAGTTGCCAAGAGCAACCGTAATGCTAAAGCAGTTTGACCGCCTGCAATGTACGAAAAGTATAAACAACTTTCCTTCAGAAAATGCTGTGTCCAGTTACCTGATAAAGTAATTAATATATACCCAGGTTGATGCTTCGGCCAATGGCACCAAAGAACCCAGTTCCACTCAGAGAGAACATACTGGACCTTAGCTGCTGATTCTGGTCACCGTTCTCAGGAATGTACATGATCCCAGCTCTGAAAAACAACTCTGCAACAGGTGAAGTTAAGCCATAGATTGAAAATCAAATAGTGTACAAAAGTAAGCTTCTATACAAATGGAAGTAACTTTATCCTGCAAAGGCAAGTAGTATAAGACACACACACCCCTTCCCAAAATTCCCCAATACTGCATCCACGCTTTATGGTTTACGGTTTCTTATCTCCTTATGAACCCGTCTAAACTTCAACATAGTTGCTTTAACATCACGTAATACACTCGATCCTTCCTACCAAATTTGTGCTTCTTAATGCAGAATCTTTTATCACATAAGTTGAGGTTCTGTGGTTTCATTTCAGTCTTACAAACCAATATACTGTCCCATATCATTCAATAATCTTTATGTGTGAGCGATGACATAATAACTAATAAGTAGCATGCTCAATTCTAATATGCCAAAAGTTTCTTCCTTCCACATGTTGATGTTGGCAAACTGAATATAATTGCAGGGACAAATCCTAGTGCTTGTTACTATAAATTTACACAAAATTTGAATCATAAAATTAGGATCATTTTCAATTTCAACTACTGTGTGCATCGCAGATGTAATAATGATAAGTTACAGCATTACTCAGTCACATATCCCATTTCTCTTCTTCCACAACAGTTCGCTATAACCAGGGACTTCTGAATTTACATAAAAATACTTCCCCAGCAGCACAAGTTTCTCAACTTTAAACTGAAAATGGAAACTATAAATCAGAACATAAAAATCTTGAAAATATCCAGTAGTAAAAATATTAACAACCACACTAAATCAATAAAAAATGTAAATAATCAACTATCAGTAACAATAAACAAAATTGAACTAAAAGTCACAAGAATCAGGTAAAAGAAAAAGTTTAAAACTTGCCTGCTTCTACAAAGCTCCACAACAACATTGTCAGGCCTCACAGCATTGATAACCCTTTCAACATCAGAAGCTGATTCTCTGGAAATATGCGTAGTCCCAATGATCCAAATAGCCTCGGGCTCCACAAACTCACTTCTCCAGGGCGGAACGGGGCCGTATTGGCTTTTCTTGATCAGGACCAGGGTCCCATTTTCAGCCAAATCAAGTAATTCCGGGTGGGTTTCAGCTATTGCGGCAGTGGAAAGATCAAGAATTTCATTCTTGAAGCTGAAGTCTGGTGGTGGAGGTGGCACCACGGAGGCCGCTTTGCATGGTGAGATAGTGACAGGGGTGAGTTTTAGGAGGTGGGATTTGTGCGGAAGCTGGAGAGTTCTAAGACGCGGACTGAAGATTGGAAAGGGAGACGGCGAGGCTTTCATGCTGACACTGTGTGTGTGTGTGAGAGAGAGAGAGAGAGAGAGAGAGTGGTTTTGGAGGCAATGAGGGGATATGAAGCGACAACCTCTCCTCCTCTACTGAAGAAATATCGGCAATGGGAGTTCAATTTGTGTTGGCACATTTTTAATATAATATTTTAAATAAAATAATTGTAATTAAAAACTTAATGGGCCAATATGATTGGGCTGACGTAACCCCACTAAAGCATTCTCTCTTGGGCTAACGGCCCACATAGCTGAAAAACTTCCCCAGCTTATAAATACTGATTCTGCTTTTGGGCTTGAGAATATATAAACGATGGATAAATTTAGATTGGATTACGATTTAAATGCTTATAAATATTTATCAATAAATAATTATTTTTAAAAAATTAGTGATGCCTCCCTCAAGTTTTTTTTTTTTTTTTTCTTCTAAAAGCTCAAACCAAAGGAATCAGTCCAGCAGGTCCGATTCCATTGGTCCATGTTAAAAATACTAAGTCCATGTTTTTTGTATTTAAGCTAACTTGTTAGGCCCAAATACATATCCAATTCAGTTGGATGACATAACAAATAACATGAATTCCATGTCAGACAAACTCTCCATTTTTAGGTCACATCATATTAAAATATTTTCAGCTAATTCCCTTTCATCAGTACCTGTCAATCATATGGTAACAAACTCCTATATTTTTGGGTGGATTGGACGAGATTTACTCAAACAGTCATATCTCAGTTTAAATAAGTCCAAAATCATATTTTAATTATGTTGTTAATTAGTGAACATCTGTAGCTTTCTAGCGATATGCAAATTGCCCAACCAACTCGCAAATTCTGCTCCAAATCCTCCTATAAATAGAGGTTATTGTGCAGTCAAAATGATAACTTATTTGTAATCACTTACACTCAACTCTCTAAGAGCAAGCAGTAAGGATACAAGCTCCCTGCTCATTTTCTCCACTCCATAAGCTTACTTTTGAATTATATCTATAATATTTTAACTTCACACCCATTATTACACGATTATCTTATTTTTAAGGTTTTTTAATTCTTTTATCGAAAATTTAATTATTAATTCAAGTATCAAAGTGTTAACACCTATTTTATATGTTGATCCTCTTTTGACCATAGATTTTTTTTAAAAAATCCATTCATCTTTATGGTGTTGAAAGGAAATGGATGTGAGGGTTAAAAGTTTGATAAAAACAAATTACAATTAGGAATTGACTTCTAAAATAATTATGATAATTCAATTTGCATGAAATAAAGGAAGGAATATATTAATTTCATTATAAACATTTTTTTGTTTTTACTTTTATTTCAAATTTTAATTTTCTCTAAAATTATCATTTCTCGAAATTAAATTACGATATTTCAAACACTCCCTCTACCTACTTCAAGATTTAGGAAAACCAATCGGGATATTAAATTTAAATATGAAAATCACAATTATTATGATTTATTTAAGTCTAAATTTTACACGTGATGAAAGACTTCTTCTTTACTTAAAAATATTTTAGTAATTAAAAAGAAAAAAAGAAAAGAGACTCAGTGAATGATTCCACCAATTTCGTTATTATATATTACTTTATTTTATCCAAATTTATATTCATCAAGTAGGAAATTGTTTAACCCAAAAAATGCTCTTAATTATAAGGTATTAATCTTACTACTTAAGCATAACCTCATTATTAGCATGGTAATTGATTAAGTACTTTAAAATTAAAAAAAAAAAAAACTCAAATAAAAAATAGTTTTGCCACAATTTTACCTCATGGGAATATGATTACTTATAATAAGTACTTTGGTAATGCTTCTTCCCCCATGGGTGAACTATATATATATAGACTCCTCAAGCAAGACTTGTTATTAATTATATAGTAATAATAATAATATAATATTGGGCTCTCTTAATTAGGACCATTAAGCACTATTTGTCCCAAAATTAATAAAAATATGCAAAGGACATATGGTTGGTGGGGTTGGATTCGGAAGCCCATTATTCGACAAGTTGACCCACATCTATGCTAATACGAAAAGAAAAGGGGTTTCATACTCACAAACTGCGGTTAGTGACACCGTCGCACCAAATTTTTATAAAGTCAAAAATGCCCTTCAAGTAATAAGATAACTAACTCATTCCACATTTTAAATTATACATTAACTAATAAATTAATTTTCTTTTTTAGTGTCATGTATTGATTTGTATATTTTGCTCTTATTTATAATATATTTTAAAATATGAAAAATTATTTATTATTTGCACGCAGGAACGACATGACACCACGACTAGTATAAAAATAAACAAAAAGTTTATAATTTACCAATACTTCAAAAAAAAAATATTTTTAATCAGAACTAAATAAGGATATGGGGTCAATTAATATAAGTTTTGGTGCGCATTCAAACGTTATTAAAAGTGTTTTCAAAATTGAATTAAAAGAAAGTTTTTGTGTCGGAAAAAAAACAATGCAATTTTAATCCTCTTAGTCTTGGTCATATAATTTTAAGAATTATAGCAATATTAATTTTTTATTTAAAAAATTCCACGTTATCAGTCATGTCAAAACCTATATTGGCGCTTTTGATGAATTCAATGATATGGCAATCCAACATATTTTATTTTTTTTTTGAAAAATGACTTGGCAAAAAGAAATAAATTCCAACTTGAAAAAGCTTGTCTAAAGAAAATACTAATTTGAAAAAACTTGTCATATCATCATATTAGCTATAATGTCATAATCTCGACTGTAAAAACAAAACTGAGTCATAACACGACTGTGATTAATTTATATTTGTCACCAAGTTTAACTTTTGATCATAATAATTAATTATAATAAAAGATGATATTTTTCTAGATAAATTAGCCAACTATTGATGTCGATGCATGTAATTGTATCCTGTGACTTCTGAAATAATTACATAATATTGTGTTCATATTCATACATCACATGCACCTATAGCATCAACTGTTTTGGGGGTTTTAATCCAAAACCTCTCTAAGTGTTAGACCATATATGAGTCATTTTATTTATTTTAGACTAATGGGGAAAATGAAGCTTGAGATCTAAGTATGCCAAATTTTTGTACAAGCTAGAAATCAATCATTTTTTATTCATTTTCTCCCGCTTTCTAAAGTCTTTTTTACAATGAAATTATGGGGTATTTATACTATGCTAGCAATAAATGCGGTGGGGTGTAAAATCAAATCTACCCATTACCTACCATTAATTTATGAGTACAATTTATTTGCAAGGGTTAATCTAGTAAATACAAATTAATTCATATCGTTCAATCTTGATCTCTTATCCCTTTTTATAAAAAAGATGTGATAATTCTTTTGAGTAATCCGTTGATTGATTTTCTTATCTCCATCGTAGACATATATAACCTCATTTTAGCAGCTATTGATTACTCTTCAAATAAAGGGTAAATTACATCTACCTCCCCTGATCAGGTTTGGCATAATTACAAATACCCCCTCGTTGTTTGAAAAATTACAAATAGCCCCCTAATTTTAACGACCGTCTAACAATTACCCCAATCTATGTATTTTTTATAATAAACTGACCAAAATACCCTTACGAATTAAAATTTATAATTTTATTTATTTTTTAAAAAAAATATTTTTTTATCGACTAAGGTGATAATTGTTTTTATAATTTTTAAATTTTTTTCATCCATCCCATTCAATATTTTTATAAGATTTTAATTTTTTTTTTAAAAATAAAAAAATATTGTAAGGGCAAAGTTGACATTTATATGCCTACATCCAAAGATTACATAATTTTATCAAACATTAGGGGGGTATTTGTAATTTTTCAAACAACGAGAGGGTATTTGTAATTATGCCAAACCTCAGGGCAGGCAGATGTAATTTACCCTCAAATAAAACAATTCCAACAGTATTGCCACAATTTTCACCTCGCGACAATATGATCACTAATTATAATTACACTCTTTCTTTCTAAGATTTGGTATTAAATGCAAATTTTCTATAATTTCGAAAATTATATATAACACTTTTAATGTTTATTTTCATCTAATAAATAAGTCTTTCGTTAGTTAAAATTAATTAAATTTTCTGATATTAACAAAAAAAATAAATGAAAATTGATATTTACCCTTAACTGATTTAAAATTGACTTACTGCAGGTCGAACAATTTTTTTTGAACTAAACTAGTCTATAACGGTGAAGATATACCTTCTCACATGCATTAAAAAGTGAATATGTATGAGGATAGTTCAATTTAAAATATTTGTTTGACCCACTATAAGTCAGTAATAAGTCAATCGGTGGTAAATTTAAATTTTTGTTTCAGTTTGTTTGTTAATATCAGCAAATTTGGTGAATTTTGACTAATTGATGAACTTATTTGTTGGACAAAAATAAATATCAAGAATATTAGATGTAATTTTTCAAATCACGATAAATCTATGCATATATAATTACATCAAATCTGAAGGAGGGAGTGTGATTGTCCCAAATAAGAAATAAAACAGAATTGGCTTTTTAGGACCAATAATCACTTGTCTCTGACCGTACATATTGCATGATTACCAATGTTAAATAAAAAACTGCAGAAGTAGGCATGGTTGGTGAGGTTAATTTTCAAGCCCTAAACTTGAACCAGTTAACACTAGAAATTATGGTTCTTTATCAATTAAAGAATAAAAAAAGTAGAATTGGTACACATTCATGTTTATTCACTAAAAAAAAAATCACTTTTCACTACATTATAAATAATTATGGTTAAAAATTATGATAACTTAATACTATTAATCACTGTTAAATAAAATCAAAATAAAAGTTTAAATTTCTACCACATTTAATCAATATTCCCCATGAATTTTAGCCATTCAAAAATTTGTCATGATTTTAACCAAGGCTAATATTTTTGTCACACTTGCAGAAACAACGACTAATGACCGTTGTAAAATCGTGATTAATTTATATTTATCATGATTTTCTTCTTTTGACTAGTAATTAGCAGCAGTGAAAAATCATATTTTTTTCTAGTGATTCTTGTGTTAATTATTACAATTATTAAAAACTAGAAATAATTACTCCGTCATTCCATGATATTTGGTGTAATTACACTAGACCCACTATAATTTGAGAAATTACATATAATACCCTTGATATTTGTTTTCATCCAACAAATAGATCCCTTAATTAGTTAAATTTCATTGAATTTGCATATATTTGTAAAACAATTGATTGAAAATCTATATTTACCTATTGACTTATTAATGATTACTTATTACAGGTAAAATAAATATTTAGTTATTATAGAGATTCGCACACGATAATGATTTAATCTTTACCCTTATAAAGGTAGTTTGATCAGAAAAGATATGTTTAACCTGCAATAAGTTAGTAGTAAGTCAAATACAGGTAAGTATGAATTTTTATTTAATTATTTTGCTAATATTAGCAAATTCCATACATTTTGACTAATGGGGCACATATTTATCATATGAAAATAAACGTAAAAAAATACTAGATATAAATTTTCAAATCATATAAATTTATTTATAATTATACTAAATTTTGAGAGTGTAATTATCCCTAAAAAGTAATAGTATTTCACTTTTAAAATTTTCTTAAGTATTGCTAATTTCCATATATATATATATATATATATATATATATATATATATATAACATTATATCTAAATCACCATCGCACCTTCTACGAGAATAATTCGTACCATGCCCAATTAACAAAAATAAACAATTAAATTGTTCCAATATCATTACAAGAAAATAACAATTACCCCTAGCTCAATTAAGATCAAATTACAAAAAATTAAAAAAAAAATGCATAAACAAATCTCAACAAATTATCAGTATATATATGTTGTAACTCAAATACATACATGATCTGATATTTGTTCATAAAACTTCAATCTTAATATTTATTAACCGTAGCACAACATGCATATGATAAATAATTTTAAACTTTAAAATATATGAATTGGACAATTAAGTTATTAATGTAAAGCTTGGGAAACTAATCAGCTATCTTAACAGTAAGTTGAAGGGCCGTTTTTGAGTCACAAAAAATGAATGCCTCAACGTCAAAACCGTCCCTTTGTGTATGTAGCACCTCTTTTATCTATATATATACTAATCGTTATGACACGTCGTCCTTGCATGCATTTAATAGATAATTATTTATATTTATAAAATATATTATAAATAAGAATAAGATTATAAACTAACACATCACATTTAAAACATAAATGAATAAAATAAAATTAATTTAGGAATATTATCAACATAAAGAAAAAAATCGTGTGGGTGAAATTTTCATATTAATATAGATAGATAGTATAAATCATATGAATAAGAAAAAGAATTTTAGTAGGAGTGGTTGAAAATATATAAGAACATTTTTTATAATTTAAAAAATTGATATCACAATGTAAGTAACCGTCATTTATAAATGAAAAAAAAAATACTTTTTATATAGTATAGATATAACTAGGGGTGTCAACGAGTCGAGCTCGAGTCGAGCTCGACCGTTTTTGTGAGCTCGAGCTCGAGCTCGATTGTAGGTGTTAGGGCTCGAGCTCGAGCTCGACGAGCTTATACAGATCGAGCTCGAGACTTATGTAATGAGCTCGAGCTGTCGAGCTTGAACTCGAGTTGCCGCCGGTGAGACGAAGAAACAACGGAAAACGGGGCAGAGCACAAGCCGACGGTGACTAGGGAGAGACGATAGAGGGGTGGGAGAGATGGTGAATGAGAAGCCATTATTGGAGGAGCCGTACCTCCGCCCGCCGCTGCTGCGCCGCACGCCGCGCCGCTGCTGCTGCTGCTACCGCCGCTGCTACTGGACCCGCCGCCCGCCGCCGCGCTGCTGCTGCTACCGCCGAGTCGCCGGCCGCGATCCTGGTGCTGCCCCGCCGCCGCGCCGTTCGTGGTGGATTTGGATTTGGGGTTGGGGTTGGGTTTGGGTTTGGGGGAGAATGGTGATGGTGAGTGGTGGATTTGGATTTGAATTTGGGGTTAGGGTTGGGTTGGATTTTGGGGGTGAATGGAGAATTTGGGGTTAGGGTTGTTATAATAAAATTGTTAATTTTTATATTTTTAATAAAATTTTATGTTATAAATAATACTAAATATTATTATATAATTATAAAAAATTAAATATATGGTATAATATTTTAATATATTCTTATAAATGTAAATTATTTTTTAAATATTGTTGATATCATTATATAAAAAATAATAATAATGATGATAAATAAGAGATAAACTTCTTAATTCAAAGTAAAAATATTAATTGATCTTATTATATATATATAATAAAATAATAAAAAGTAATTAAAATTATTAAAACATCATTAATTACTACTATTATTATTATTATTATCTTTAGATATTTTATAGTTGAAATTGATATATATTCACAATTTGCAATAAATTTGTATATTCATAAACGTTAGTATTACATTGATGTAACTACCATCTTACATTGTTGAATAATGTGGGTTAATCGGGCCGTCAAAATTCAGATCAAACCGTTAGATATGATCAAACATACATAAAAATACATTTGGTAAAGTTTTAGATTTATCGGGTAGACGGATGTCGAGATATCGTACTCGAACGAAAAGAGTAATCATTCAAGACGATGTATCGTTGAATCAGACCATGTAATTTTTAAATCGTACCGTCTGATATGATCTAATTGACACAAACTTATATATATTAAAATTTGGTATGAATCGGTTGGCTGAATTTTAAGATATTATAATTGTTAATTAAGCTTTTGATCTCATTATATATTAATATATATAATAAAAATATAATTAAAATAATTAAAATTGATTAAACTTAGTATAAAGATTAAATGTATAAATAAAAGTACCATAATTTAATAATTTATTATTATTCAAAATAAAATGTATAATATTGATTAATAATTATAATATATGATCAATTTTGAGTATAATAAAATTGATAAAATATTGAATATTATATGAAATATATAATTTTTTTAAAAATATAACTATATATAAAAAATAAAAAATAAAAAAAAAAAAAAATGCTTCAGCTCGCGAGCAGCTCGCGAGCTGAGCGAACAGAGGTAATTTGGCTCGAGCCGGCTCAACTCGCCTGCCACCCCTAGATATAACAGGGCTAGACAATGAGGGGAGGTGGGGTGGGGTTACATACAAGTGGCAGTTGAATAGTGGGTAAGCAGAGCAGTTTTTAGTATAGATCCAAAAAACAAAGGAAATAAGAAGGTTGTGAGTAGAGTAGAAAGAGATGAGTGGACAAGGTGGTCGTTGTTGTGACCCATAAGTTGATAACCTTACCTGGTAACAGCTAATTCGTAGCTTCCTTCAATTTCCATAACCTTAACATGTCCGGACCCCTTTTCACTTAACCCCACATACTTACATAATTAAGTCCTCTCCGCGACTTCCCCGCGCTTTTTCTTTCCAGTATGTTTTCCCCTTCTTATATTCCCCAAATATCTCACCCACATCCACATGTCCCAATTAGTTCCAACCCTAAACCCTTCCCCTCATCATTATCTCCCAATCCCAATTTGTAATGCATGGCTACTGAAGACCTCTCTTCTGATCAAGAATACTCTGTTCCCACGCCCCCCATTGCCTCCCACCTCCCGCCGCCACCCCGTGTACCGCGGCATCAGATGCCGGAGTGGGAAATGGGTGTCTGAAATCCGGGAGCCACGTAAGACCAGGCGCATATGGCTGGGCACCTACCCCACCCCGGAAATGGCGGCTGCAGCCTATGATGTGGCGGCGCTGGCGCTGAAAGGCCCCGATGCTTTGACAAACTTCCCTGGTTTGGCCTCTTCGTATCCTCTGCCTGCTTCCCACTCTGCTGGAGACATACGCGCGGCGGCGGCCAACGCCGCCGCCGTCCTGGCGCCACGAAGCGGGGGAGATGCAATTCAATTCCCGCCTCCGGGAGACGAAGCTTCATCTAGCGTGGAAACGCCGGGAAACGAATTTGTGGATGAGGAAGCATTGTTCGACATGCCGAAGCTGCTGGTGGACATGGCGGAGGGAATGCTCGTCAGCCCGCCGCGGCTGGTGAAATCGGGGGCGGAGGAGGAGGAGTCGCCGGAGAATTATTCAAGAAACGATGGTCTTTGGAGCTACCCTTGATCCTGAATCAAGAGAAGATCATGATGAGCTAAGCGGATCAACAAAATCTGCTGATGAATATTTATAAATATATGTACAGTAATAGGGCTTGTTTGGATGTGCCTTTTAAGACCAAATCCTCTATCTTGGTTTGTACCCTTGTTTTATCTTCCTTTACCTGCTTATCGGGAAGCTGGTTTGTGGTTTGCTTTCTGAAGAGACCTGCTGCAGCCTGCAGGTTTAATTACTACTGTTGCCAAGGCATGGGAAACTCTTCCACTGTGAAAACTGCTTAAACTTAAGTAAGCAATTTTTACTAGTGTATATGAATATGTATAATAAATACCCGGATCTCTCTACTTACTTCTACCATCACTAAACTATATATATTAATTACCACTTTATTATATCTATAATCAATTACTCATTTAGTACAACTTTTTTTTGTGCAATTAATTCTACCTAATTATAATTCATGGACTACGGTTTAAGCGATTAACATAAGTCATTTTAATTAGCTTTTACCTACAATCCCATCTTGAATAAGGGGAAATTATAATTCAAATCGAGTTCGATCGAATCTAAATCGATCATGTATTATTCAGATGACATAGTAAGTATATGACACTTGCTCTGTTGATTGGTTTGATTCGATATAATTTGGTCTGGATTAGAATTTTCCCTCATAAGTTCATTCATCTTGTAGGTCCATCTTAGAGGTGTTTGGCTAAGTATATTTAAATAATCTTAGAGGTTATGTGCAAGTCATATGTAATTTTCCTGAATCAAATTAGTCGAAAAAATGACTAAAATTATAAAATTACAAGATTAAATTAAAAAAAAATATAATCAATTTGTACCAACTTAAAAGGCTATTCCTTAATTACACGACTAAAATTATAATTTTGTCAATGATTTTTTGTAATGAACTTTTACAACATACAACAATCATGCAATCATAGGTCAGTGTTAGAAAACAGTTGCTAACTTGACAGAGTAATGAGGGAGAAAAGGTGTAATATCTAATTCTAAGGCGAGTACGTACAAGTCCGTACAGTAATTGATCAATGGATGATATGGTGTCTACGTCTGTACATGAGTTTGAGATGTTATGGGTAGCAACGTAGAGATAAGCTCCAACACATTTTCGGACCCAGAAAACTTCACTTTCTAAGGTACAATTTTATTGTCCCACAATTCTTATTTAAATTAAGTTTGGATCAAATTAAATTAATCATAGAATAAATATGATATATTTTTTATTTGATTAATTATTTTTTAATCAATTATAAACTAATCACACAACAAGTATATTGAACGTACTATATAATTAATTCAAGTCTAGCTAAGTTCAATTTGAATTAGAATTTTTCATTATTGTGTGATCCTCGCAAACCTTAGGGTACGCAGTGTTCACTTGTATATTTTTGTTATTATTATTTCTATTTTTAATTGGGAATATGTGTTTAATTTTATATTTGTATAAAAATAAAAATTGATATATTTGAATTTTCCTTTTGCTACTATTTTTTTTCAATTATTAGTAGTGTTAAATTGTTATACATATACATATATATATATATATATATATATATATATTTATTTAAGTATATGTATTCTTGTTTCATTAAATTTCATGCTACAATAAAAATGAAAATTAATAGCAAATTGAATATTATATATATATATATATATATCTATATATATATATATATATATATGTATTACTAATTACATTAGAAAAAAAATATTATTGGCTATAATATTAATAATGACTGTGGATAAAAATTATGGTGTAACTTAAATAACTATTATTAACCATGGTTAAATAAAATAAACACAAAAATTAATTTTTTCATCATAAAAAAAAAATATTTCCCATGGCTAAAAATATTTTAGCCACCCTTATAAAACTATGGTCAATAATTGTTGCGCGATCATGATAAATGACTGTTAATTTATTATGATTGTTTATTATTAATTATAATAATTAATCATAATTAAATATTGTATTTTTTGTGATGTGACATTATCAATTAATTACATAATTAATTGTCGCTATAAAAATCATTAAAATGACCGAGCAAAAAAAATATCAAATAAAAAATTAATATAATTAGCGGTAATATTAATTACTTACATTTATACATATAAACACAGATATCATATATATAAAGATTGATGTGAGAAAAAAGTTAAAAGCAGAGCAAAAATGGAAACACAAAATGAATTGAAATGACATAAAATAAAATAGATTTTTGGTATTTTCCCAAAAAAAATAAAAGCAAGACAAAAATGAAATCAAATAAAAGGGTGAAGTGTGGAGTTTTGATCTGATAGGGTTAATTTGTAGCTTGTGACAGTGACAGTGACAGTGACTGTGAGTAGTCCTGCTGCGACTGTCACTTCACTTTCATCACTGGTCCAATTGTTATTATTATTATACAGAAAACAATACTATTATTATTTCATCAACTTGCACTTGTACCTCATCAATATTGCCTGATGGTGATCATGTGGTTGTACACGATGTGGTACAATGTATAGCGTCGCAGGTAAATTTATGGGTAATATTTTTTAATTTTGATATAATTATAAATATTATTTTTTTAATTTATCGTCTATCTAATAGAGAATTCATTTCATTAATTTTTATTAAATATTATGATAAATTAATTAAAATATCCATTTGATTTGTGAGCTATAATTAAATTTTTTTAAGATCTTCTTATGAACTAATATACTTTATGAATTATTTACTTTATCCATCCTAATTTTTTTTATATTTTTTAAAATATTGTTTTCTATAAAAATTCAGCAAGAGTAAAGTAGTAATATTTATGTCACCATTTAAAGCCTATGTAACTATTTTTCATTTAAATTGGGTATTTTTAATTTTTTAAATAACGATGAAATATTTATAATTATGTCAAATTTTATGAAAGATAAATATAATTTGCCTTATAATTTATTTTAAAAAATGCAACAAAATTATTTTTTATAATGTGATAAGATTAAAATTATTGTGACTTAATATCTATTTTTAGTGATAATTTTAAAATTATGAGACGGTAACTATCACTAATTAATATTATATTATATTATATGTTGTAGTGAATTAAAAGTAAAAATAAAAGATGGGAGATGGAATTAATGATTACAAGCTAATGATTTTGTTATAGTACTGCCTAAGAATAATGCACCATACTGTAGAATGTGGGGGGGGGGGGGGGGGTATTTATTTATATATTTATCCACATTATATTTTTTAATTATGTAAATAGTACAAAATAAATAAATAAATAAATGAGATGGTCCATATTTAGAGACCACAAAAAAGAAGGGACCATAAAAGGTGGTCTAAAGAAGTTCCATATTGTGGTCCGTGCACGTACGTAAATCGATCATAAATGACATTTTCTCCATCATATTTGAATAATATACATCCATTCCTTAATTTTTGAATAATTGTTAAAAAATTAAATTTCTTCTATATCTATAATTCTTCTTCTTAAAATTAATAATACCGACGAGCAATCTAATATTGTTTATTTAATTAAACAAGATTCTAATTTTAAAAAAGTGACCACGAAAAAATATATATGAATATTAAATTCAGGCCTAGTATAATTATTTTACTATGGCTGTAAATTGAAATTTTACTACTATGAATAATCAACTTTCTCAATTTTAATATCCATCACATAGGGGAAATACAAATTAGCTATAACCCCGCGATGCCAACCATAATAATATTGATTTATGGCAATTTTTAAGCCATATGGTAATTGATAATGCATCAAAAAAATAATTCGAGATGTTAAATATTTCTCTTTAAGAAAAAAGATATAAAGTTCTTGAATTGATTGGATGCAATATTTATTTCATTTAATGTTACCACTTCGTACTATAATCGAGAAGAGTGGATGATCAGAAAACACCACTAGGTTGTACTCGTTTTACTGTAAAATAATTTATTCAAAAGTTACCTATGTATGGTCTTTAAATATATACTTAAATATACAGTTTACCTTTTCTTTTCTTTATGAATATGCTTTATAGGCAAATTTACAATATAAAATTTAGGGTGACCAAAAAATTATGTGTATAGGTACAAGCTGTCCCATAATTAAATATTAAACCTACCTAAAATGGGTAAGTTCAATTCACCTGGGCCAAACTGTTGCAAAAGCTGCTATACAAAACAAAAGGTACAATATATATATATATATACACCTTCCACTTTTGGTGAATATCTAGGGTTGTTTGTGCTTTTGATTCAACAGATTTGGACATTTCTCCAAAAGTTGATTTATTGGATTTTTGGGTTTATGATGATGTTGAGAAGGTTGTCTTGCCATTAATGAGACAACCAAGTCTTAATTCTTACCAGACATGGAAATGTTCAAAATCATGAAAACATGATACTTTTTGTTCAAAAGAATCATGATTACCATAGTAAGTGATGATTTGTGGTATTTTTGGAATGTAATTTTTTGTTGAAAATTGGTGTTCTTTTGAGTATGAGATAAATGGATGATGGATATCTAAATATATGATTAAATTCAGGATGTGGTAATTTACACTTAGTTACGTTTATTTAACAATATTGACAAGTTTACCTTATTAGGTAACTAGGAAAATGATGTAATGGATGTTACTCAATTGATCTTGGAGCGAAATTGGAATATAAATTTAAAAGTTAAGACTGGCATTTCAGGCAAAAGAAAAATATTACTGGGTCAAATTGAATCGAATGAATCACAACCCGTTCAATGTGATTTAACATCCTGCCAAAATTCAAAATCATGGCTTAAGAGAATATTTGGTTGTTCTTTATGTGAAATATTTTAGAAGCTTATAAGATCTCAAATCATATTTTAGAAATTAAAATTTTAAAATATTTTGATAAAATAAGGTGATGAATCTTATTTTAAAAAAAAGTTTTAAATAAAAAGTTGGAGGAGCCTGTTAAAATTTTAAAAATAAGTTGAAAACTCCTTACTTTTTTCTAGATAACAGAAAAGGCCTCGAGCGTTTGTTTCTGCAATAATTGGTTCAAATAATATAACATTCAGAACGTGAATCACACTTAAAGAGTTTGTTTCTTTAATAATTGATCCAAGAATAATGTATATGAACTTAAAATATTATCTCGATCGTTAATAACTACATATATATTCACTAAAAATATTATTCTAAGATCTATTATTCTAAATTAGTCACTAAAATAAAATCCTCCAATTGTCATCACTCCCAAAAGGGCCGAAAGATCTGATGATCAGATCATGCAATCACAAAGAATCCAGATGGAGGATCGGATCCTCCTCCTGTCTCTATGATTGATTCAAATTTCAAAACAGAAGCCAACAAAAGTCAATATTCTTGAAGTGGGCCATTGGGCCTTGTTTGGGCCCATGAAAGATGCCATCAATTTAGCACGTGGTCCACGCGTTTCCGTGGGAAAGCAACCGGGTATTTGGCAGTTATTAACTGTCAACCCGTGTGCTTGCTCACCGGGTCAAATCACTACGTCATTGCAGAAAAGACATTCTCAAAACAGTCCCTTAAGTACGTGTGTGGTTTTTTAATCCACTTCAATCATTAATATCTTGTCCTAAGTTTCTATGAAAAGCCTTACCCCCTGTCTCTGTGGAGGAGATTTGTATACAAAATTTCATACTTAAAAAATATACATATTTGTGGCTGAAAACTACTTTGTAACAAAATGATTTTCCTTAAAATAAAAAAAACTGACTCAACATTTGAACTAAAAACAGGAATCGTAGGTCGGTATCTTTGAACGATTGTTGTTAGAATCGAGAGAGAAATACGAATTATGAGATACTTTTGAATTTAACGTTATATTTAAATTGATAAATTTAAAAATAAAAATATTGAGTCCTTAGAATAAATTTCTTGAATTTGCTCGGATAGATTTATATTTTATAATTTTTATTATTTATTTGAATCATCTATTCGAATTGAGAATTATTGGATACAATTGTTATTATACACTCACATTGGACCAATTTATTCTTATTTCAGTAAAAAAAGCATAGGGACGTGCTCATTTATTAATTTCATGAAAATACCTAAAAAATATAATTATTTTTTGTAAAAAAAAAAATCAAAGCCTCAAGTTTTTCTTTTTCTTTTTGAGTAAAACAGGGATAGGATAGGATAGGGGGCGGGGACATCTAAATTTGAATTTAAAACCCTCTCATATTAATAAAGAGAGCGATATTAACTCAATAAATTTATGAATGACAAAGATCTGATTTTGTTGAGACATCCCACCTACTTAAAATTGCCAGCTAATGGAAGATGGAACTTGGAAGGCTATGATTTGCTTTCCTTGGTGCATATTACTGGGCGGCGCGCGCAGGAGCAAGAGCAGGAAATTAGAACGCGCGCACGCATTTCCACGGGAGGCCATGACAGTTACTACCGGTCAACCCCGTGTGTTAGAAAAAGCTTTTCCTTGTCTTTTTCGGGGTTGCACATATCTGTCAACTGAAACCCGTTTCTTAGCCTCACACCACACTCAGAATAAGGAGCTGCCTCTAACCTTCATCTGTTATGTCAATTGGTCACTATCACGAATTGCTGTCCATAATATTTTGCGCAGCATATACTTAGTACGCAATCTAAGATACATGGGGGAAAAAGTTTATTGTAAGTCATCATAGAGACATAGTTCAATTATATGAAGATATTATATATATATATATATATATATATATATATATATATATATTATCTCGTATACTAGAAATTAATCAGACTTAAAAATAATTGTTAATTAATAGTATCTACCACATTGAGACGAAATTCAATTAGCAAGGGGACCAAATACACTCAAGGAAATAAGAAAATGTCCGAACACTCCAATGGTTTGTGTGTTTTTTAGTGAGTTAGGTGCTGACATGGTAACCTAACTTATCAGTAGGCATTGATTTGACACTTATCTGATGATTGTCTTCACTTAAAAAAATATGATTTTTTTCCTATGGTTAGTTACTAAAGTCAAAAGAAGAAAATCGTGTCAAATACAAATCGACCACAACTTTGCGTCGGCCATTAGTCGTTGTTACTGTAAGTGTGGCCAAAATTTTAGTCATGACTGAAACAATGACAAGTGTTTTGGTTGTGGCTAAAAATCATAACGAATATTGATTAATTGTGGTAAAATTTTAAGTTTATACTTTGATTTTGTTTAACCATGTCTAATAGTATTTGATTTACCATGGTTTTTAGACCGTTCTCATTTATAGTGTACGGAAAACTCAATTTTTTTGCAGTGCTTATTGACATGTGGCCCGTATGAATTATGTCTCATAAGTGTCTATAAATACATGAAGGGTCTTTTTATATTTATGCATTTATTACTAAAAAACACTCTATAGATCGCATTGCATAATCCCTATAACCTCGAACTATAACTTAAACTTAAGAGGGTTTTAATTGAGGTGGCCTTCAACTAGCCTAATGACTTATTTGTTCACTTGACAATTTTATCCCTCCATAATTATAAAAACACCAAACACGATGATAATCCATGTAGTTTTCACCACATCTGACTCAAAAATATGAAATGATGGTCATTGATGTTTTCACCATCTAAGTACTCTCAGAGCGACACGTGGCTCCATACATCAGATCCTATATAAATACTAGTTAACTCATGATTTCACAAGGTATACAGAAATCACTTTGAGATCAAGCTCTGCACTTCATTATGCCTCAAACAAATTCTAATTTGACATCGAAGGGTTTTAGTTAAGGTCACTTCAATTGATTTAACGATTTATATTGTAGATTAGCACTATCATCCAACTTGAGAACCTCAAGTAGACGCTATCTGACTCAACTTGTTAGGTCACTATTAACATCAACTCGGATTAGGTGGGGAGTTAAAATATATTCCGCAAGTTATAAAGTTTGATCAATTGATCAGTGGACAAATTAATTTCACATTTATTTTGTGAATAATTTTTAAAAAATTATGAATGATATAAATTTTATAGGTCCTGATATCTATATATATATATATATATTAAATATGATAAAAAAATATATAATATAATTTTTTTAAAATAAAAAATTATGTGCAATATAGACGTAATTAGGAGTTTGTCTCCCAAGAGGAAATTTCTGACAAGCTGCACACTGATACACTTGAACTAAAAAGCGACTTCCTCAGTGTTTCGGTTGTGCCCGTCAAAATTCATTACAAAATCCCCAGATACGGTCAAACACCACAAGTTGCGCCATCAAGATTAAGCCACGTGTTTATCTCAACTGCTTTAGACACTTGTACCCTGGTCCACAAAACAGCTGGTAGTTGTATATATGTTACAATTTCTCCACGTATCACTTTCAAAGTAAAAGGTACAAACCGTGGGCAGCTCCCGTACCAGGCTGGAGCCTTATCGACTACTTTTTCCTGTGTATGATTCGCGTCCGGAGCGTAATCTTTCAGCTTATCAATCATTCACTGCCTGCTTACTTATAGCTTCTGCTTCTCACTCTCACTCTCACTTCATCACCTTCAGCTTATCACTATATAATCACTTTTGCTCCTTATCTAACAAGCAAACACGACTGAAGATTATTGATCACTCGCTTTTAGCTTTATTTATACTACTGCTGTTGATTACTGCCTCAAAAGCACTTATTTGGATTTAACAGCTTCTCAAGGATGCAGATGTTTGCGGGCTACTACACTGAGACTATTCCTCGTGTGCAAGATTTCTGGTCTGCCACGACGTCGTCAGCTGAATCTTCGTCTGAAAGTGGGAGCCCCACAACCACAAACTTTTCGGACGAAGAAGTGATTTTAGCTTCTAATAATCCGAAGAAGCGGGCGGGAAGGAAAAAGTTCCGGGAGACGAGGCACCCCGTGTACCGCGGCGTGCGGCGGCGGAACTCCGGGAAGTGGGTATGCGAAGTGAGGGAGCCCAACAAGAAATCAAGAATCTGGCTGGGGACTTTCCCCACTGTGGAGATGGCGGCGCGTGCGCACGACGTGGCGGCGATGGCATTGAGAGGGCGCTCGGCTTGCCTGAACTTTGCTGATTCAGCGTGGCGGCTGCCTGTTCCGGCATCGGCGGATGCGAAGGACATAAGGAAGACGGCGGCGGAAGCGGCAGAGGCTTTCAGGCCACAACCAGGGGAAGAAAGAAGGGAGGAAGGCAGCGGAGGCGGAGGCAGGGAAGATGATGGGTGGTTTATGGATGAGGAAGCAGTGTTCGGGATGCATGGGTTGCTGGAGGAAATGGCTGAGGGGTTGATGCTGCCTCCACCACAGTACATTGAGGACGTGGATGTTGTGGCTGACGTGTCATTATGGAGTTATTCGATTTAAATCTTTTTAAACCGTACTTGGATTTTTTTTGTACTAGCTAGTACGGAAGGGGGATGCGGCGTTCAGCTTTTAGCTTTTAGCTTTCTTAAAGTGTAAATATAAATAGAGAAATGAATTAGTTGTATGGAAGTAGGAAGCTTTAATCTTGATCCACCATTTTTGGCTCATATTGTTGAAGAAGACTCATTTTGTTTACAACTGAAATTATTCATTTCGATTCTTTTATTCTGATTTTAGTGTTTTATCTTTTATTCCAAATTATATCATATATAAAATACATTTTAGATGTATGTACAAATGTGAAGGCTTTTTATGGATGCCAAATGACTCTGTCTCGCATGTCTTTCTTTGTAGGTAATCATTAGTGAGAAGCTTGAATGCTGTTGAGTACGTTTGCTGGGCTCACCTAAAAAGGGCCGGATATCCAACCCAGTTGCTGAGTAGTAAACAACTTTTTCATTATTAAGAAAATAACCATCTAACCAGCCGGTGTAGAATGCTCATTTTAATGAGTTATTTTGGTTATAACAAGTATCCTACTCCAGTGTGATGTTCTTTCACGTTTAAGAAAGAAAGAAAGAATGAGAGACAAAATCATGAGTTTATGAAGCGCATATAGCTACCTCGGGATCAAATATAATTCCCAAATTAGAAACTTTGTTGTGTGCCAAAGATATCAATAGCTAATCATCAGCAGAATGTGAAATCCGAAACAGACCAAAGCTTTCAAGGGCTCAAGGTTGCCCCTAACCCTTTTCCAGTTATCAGCACGACAACACCCTACCTCATAGTCAAGTGGAATTAAGCAAGTACATAAACTCAATCTACTTGGACAAGAAAACCCACAATGACGAGCATTCCGGGGAACGCATCAATTGCGAGGGAAAAAAAAAAAAAAAAAAAAAAAAGAGACTGCCAAAGATACGATGCTCTGAATATGTGGATACAATTGCACTAGCTAAGATGCTACTTTTTCTTCTTGATGAGAACTGAGGTTCTGAACTCGGTATCATCCCGAACAAAACTCCACCACAGATAGGTAAGAGGGATGGTGGTTGCGTGCCAAAGAGCATGAGCATCAACAAGGCCCCAGTACGGGGGGAAATCATATATCTCTAAGAGCATGGCAAGTGCACCTCCAATCACCACCACCCACAGCTTCCAACGGGATGGGTGACGAGTAACACCTGCCCAAACTGCCCACACGACAAGCTGCAGTATACCCATTGTCACACAAACTTTCATGTTCCATCCTGCAAAAAGCAGATAGCTTGATTGGTCCTCAGAATATTATATGACTTTGGAATTTAACATTGACAAACATACAACCACTTTCTGTAGTTTTTCTATTTGTGTACCTTATTTTATTTTTATTCTTTGTCTATTATAGGAAGCCTCAAGAAGGCAACAATAATATTTTTCTATGATGGAATAGAAGTTGAAATATGAATCCATTTTAACTGGTTCTGGTGACATCCTCATCGGAGATTCTTCATCTTGCTGATTTAATCTTGTTCTGAATAATAGATAAATTGATTGCTCTAAGTAAAAACAGAAAACTTGACTGCAGGTGACTACAAGTTTAAACTAATAGGGAAAAAGATTTACTGTAACCCCAAAAGAAAATATATGTAGCGGGCTTACCATAGTCAAACTGATAGAAGTTCAAATACAAGATATGGGTAGTCACGAAAGCAATCAAGGGAGCAGCAACCATGACCCTGGCAGCCTCAAGCCTCACATCGAAAGCTCGTATTATTGCTAGAATGAGGGAATATCCAAGTAATGCGACAGCAGAAGAGTAATCCAGCTTCTCAGTCAAATCAACATCACTGCATATGATTTCAGAACATCTAAAGATTAAAACTAAAAACTATCAAGGTCTCAATCAGAAACCTGCATAAACCATCACACTCTCACACTCTGTGAAAAGGCTCAAATAAGCTGTAACATGTTGAAGTTGAACCTAATAATCACACAGATATAACAATTTTAGGCACCAACCTACCAAATGTATAAGACAACCATTCAAGATACGGAGACAAAAGGGAAACAAGAGCATCGTAATTCCATTCAGATGCATGTGTCTTTTACACATAAGATTGATGAGTAAACCAGAAAGCCTTGTTCATATTATATAGGGTAGTGTAATAACATTGGATGTGACGAATAATTCAATAAAAACTTCTCAGCCGATGCTTCGAATAAGCATATATACAGGACAGAGAAAAGTAAATGGAAGAAGTAATGACACGCACCGACTATGGAAAACTGCGCTCCAAAACCAGGCATTCATTGCAAAGATAGCATATATGTTCCACAGGCCTGTGTACTCATAATATGTCTTCTTGTTCGGCCTAAAAGGCAGTTTGTAGTTTACAAGGATGAAAAAGGACACCCACCCTTGAAAGTGTACAGCAAGATTAAGTGCAGAGAGAGCCACGGAAACTGGTTCCTGATCACATTAACTACATTTTAGAGTGCTCACATACAGTAAATGAGCTAAATGCTAACACTGCATGATGTCGGGAGTTTGGTTTACCTGGATCCCATAACTACGCTTGAATGGCCACTTCCCATGGTACTTTACAGGCTTGTGACCAAGTTTCTGTCTTTCTTCTTCTCTAGAGATCATACAGTGGTAACGGCAGTCACTACGACAGTCCCATTGTTTCCACTGTAAGTAAAGTGGCTCCTGCAGATACCATGGGCCATCAATGGGGTTTCCCTCAGAGGAAAAATTACAGTGTTGAAAGCATTTGTCTCCCACGCATCCAGTCTTCTCACATTGCTCAACACAAGCCCTAGGAGAGCAATCAAATAGTAAGAATAAATGGAGGCATGAGTTGATGAACCATATGAAGATATATCTGCTGTTGGAGCCCACAACAAAGCAGATTCATTCACCAATTTGCTTCTAAATTTAGCCAATTATAAAAATCATGTGATATCATTAAGATGTTAACAATCAAAGGCACAACAAAGCACACAAAAGTAAGACTGCTTTAGATGCTTCATGATCGTTTTAATGCTGACAAACTAAAGCTTTGAAACCAGTGAGAGCAAGATGGCATTTTAATATTAAAGGACAAAATATTGCAGCTAGTAAACCTGGCAACCAAAACAAGACCAATGGCTGCTATTTGCTTATTCTAACTAAAGAGGCAATGGCAATTCCTCCTACTCCTGCACAGTGAGCTGTGATGACAACCACAGAATTTATAAAGACATGCGCAATGGCTAATTACTGTGGGGGGTTTTGAAGTGTTATATGGGTAAGACAGGCAAGATGATAATGCCAAGGCTATGGTTGGGTTCACACAGGTTCTGTTAAAAATATGCCTTCTATCATTAATACAAAAAGTTTCAAACACATAAAGGTTAAAGGATAACAGCACCGCCCCCTAGTTCCTTCTGATGAGTCGTACAGCTGATAAAGAGTCATTTACGACACCAATTTCTAACCAAATTCAGGATGAGATGAATATTTTTACAGTCAAAGAACCGAAGCCTAAGTTGAGAGCATGTTATACATTAAATATACAAATCTTCTTGGATAGTCAAGAGAGAAAACTGAAAGGAAAATTAGAAGCAGGGTAGGGATAGATTTTAATTATATATAATCTTAAAAGGAACTCATCTCATATTAAAGGGCCAATGTTTTTTGTGTGGACAACTGACAAGATTCAACTCATGTACAATTTGCTAATCTCAAACTGTCATCTTAGTTTTCTGATTAATCAATCAGCAGATCCAGTGACCCAAATTGTACACAAATCAGTCGGTCCGATTGTGAATTGATGGTTCACATGCTACATGCGCAGCAGCATAGCAGATCTTATGTGCCTGCTAGATTTGACAGAGAACTGCTACTTCCTAAGCAGTGGGATGTAACTTCTAGAATGGCCTTGCCGGTTATGGAGTCCTCAAGAAACATCATCCCTACTTCTCTGACTAAGGAGTTAAGCAGAATACTGGCTTTTAGATCTAAGACTGTGCTATAAATACATATGCAGTTACTCAACTAGCTTAACTTTAGGAATCTCTAAATCTGCATTTGCCAACAGCCATCTTATTATCATAGTATCTGTTTTTATTTCAAAAACCAAGATGAAGATTTAATAGTGAACCCTTAGAGAAGCACTAAAAGCATCACAGATTCAGCAGCATGTACAGCACCAATCACAGAGAATTAGGACACCAAATAATGACATGTAGATCCCAATATCCCAAAAACTCGAATCTATAATGGTTTTGCTACTGCTATTTGCATATGATCAAAGTTTAATATAAAAATTAGTAAAGACTTATAATTACCACCCCATCTACAACAAGAATTGAAAAGGAAAAAAGAAAAAAACGTTCAATCATTTGCAACTTTTCTGGTTTAACATAATTCAGACGAAATTACTCAACCCAGTAATTCTACTTCAAGCTGCTGTCCACACAAACAAAACTTCAAACACTAGCTGAGCAGTTACCCTACAGTTATTGGAAGTTCAAAAACCATTACATTCAGATTCAGATACCAAAAGTCCACAGAAGAGAACAAAAATTCAAAATTCCCAGCTTAAAGCTTCGTAAATAAAAACTTACCGATACACCGGATCAGCATCTCCGGGGCTCGCTTCGAGTAATCCGGCAAAGCACAAGAGGGCAACAAAGAAAAGAAGAAACCGCCTCCGTTCCATCAGATTTGTGACTATACTAAGAGCCAGAGACCAAGAAAAGGAAGTAACACTCAAAGTAATAATGGGCTTTCGAAAGCTTCAACTTCTCCAATTACTGATCAAACAAAGATATGATTTCTCAATTCATCAACTTCCCATTAACTGGGAAAAGATATCCTCCCGGACTATCTATAGGTAAAACGATCGAGGGTGATTGATTAAAATTCAAAAGGGGTCGCTATCAGCAGTACTTCCTTCTAATTCTTGGTTTCTTGTTTTGGGTGTGTGAACACAATGGTGGACGCGAAGGCAAACGAAGAGAGGGTTGTAGTGTTCGAGAGATTTTCAGGTACAACTGTTCCCAACTCCTCCTCTCCGGTTCATTCCCATCCAATGCTTTACAATTGGCAAAAAGCCTTTCCCTTTTCCTTTTCCGCTAATATGCCAGCAACAACTTTGGAATGGGATGACTGAGGAGAGCTGTGTGAATTAAATTCATCAACACCACCCACAATGTCTTAAAATAATAAAACATACCATTTTCCATGAAATGGGAAATTCGATTTCTTGATTTAAAAATGCTATTATAATCATTTTTATTTATAATTTATCAGAGTTCGATCAAATTTTATACGATAAGTTATTATCAATGTGTCTTAAATACTCATATCAGGACAATAAAATTATAAATATTAAACGCTGTATAACCCAAGTATTAGTTATATAAATTATTTTTGACAATTGGATATTTTTGTAACGTGTGGGGATGTTTTGGTATTCTCGTCCACTTAAAGAGGGGTATCAAAAGTCGCGTTTTGCTAGCTTTGCACCGCAGAGAAATGTAGGAAATCGAAGCTGTAGGAATCTCGTGATGACCCTTGATTCTTGGGCACGAATCCCGGAAGACACGTGGAGAGTCTTTCCCTTTTGCTTGGATGACCTTCCCCAATTGCATAATTACTTTTGGTTTAATTAGAAGAGGAAATAGTGCAAACAACCACAATTTATAGTGATTCCTCAAACTTCCCTTTATAAGTATTTTTTTTTTAGGATCAACGAGATCTTCTTCTGGGCAAAATTAAAAGATTGTGAGTTTGAATTTTATAAATGTAGATATACAATTTTTTTATTCAAACTATTTTGTTTTATTTGAATAACGTAGTTGATAAATTTATTTGACATTTTAATTTCAAATGTAATTTTACAGTTAAAAGTGCTCATCGATTGGCCTTGAAATTTAAAGAAGTGGAGTATTTGAAAGGTAATTTCACAGTGAAGAGTACTCATCGATTGACCTTGAAACTTAAAGAAGTGGAGTTTCCATTAGGATCAAAGTCCCCTGCATTGAAAAACTGGAACTTCATCTGAAGAAGGCATATACCGAACAAAATCAAGGTTTTCGGTTGGAAGGCATGCAGGAACGCCCTCTCAACCCTTAGTGATGGAGACAATGAGCTGAATTAAAGGGCGACGTAAAAGAAGATTAAATCATTTTCTTAAATGTTAACAAGAGATCAAGATCACACAATTTAAGTTATTTTATTTTTACCACATTCACCTTAACCTTGAATTGTATCCCCAAACTAGTGGTAGTAAGGAGTAGAATTGGTTTTATGCCACCTAGCATTTATTGCTATAGTAGTATTAATATCCCCAAATTTCATTCTAAAAAGGACTTTGAAAGGAAAGAGGAATAAAAGAGAAAAAGACAAATTTTCAACTTGTGCAAGAGTTTGGCATGCTTAGGGCTTAAGTTTCATCTTTTTTCCCATCACTTAGTAATCTTACTAAACTAAAAATTGAAGTGGAGGACCTATGCCCCATCTGCAAGTTATTGGATGAAGACATATGCCATGTACTTTTGGAATGCTCCCTCACGAGGCAATTTTTTGGGTTGTCTGTCGTCTCTCCTTGTCCAGATCAAATTATCAGATGTGATCACGCAAACTAACTGACTAGATGGAAGTAGTTTGTGGTAAGCTACAAGTACAAGGGGCGGACAAATTCTCAGTGTTAAGCCGGTCTATTTGAAATAACAAAAGCTCACTACTCATAGAAGGTAAAGATCCACGATCCCCCACCCCCAATTTTCAAGAATATACTGAATTGACTGAAATCAATTGTACACAAATGAGAAATTCCACAAGTTGCAACACAAAATTTGTCCCAAAAAGCTTAACGTCCATGCCCATGATCTAGTGAGGAATGCAATCCATGATGCAGCAGCGAATCATCAAATTTATTGATCCCTTAATCTATTTTTTTATTTTTCTATAAAAGAAAGAATATTTTAATTTTAGTGGGTAGGCTCGGCTAATTAATTAAATGATCAAATATATGGACATATATACAATGTTGTCTCAATTATATTTTAGTCCTAAATAAAAAAAAGATTTAAAACACAAAACTAATAGTGGAAATCACCTACAGGGATTACTGCAGTACCAAAAATGTAATAGCCCATAAATTCATAATTAATTAGAGATAAAACCAACATATATTTATAAACATTTGTCTCTAAAATCAAACTTTTTGACCATCTTATTACATGTGATTGAAATATGATTAGTTATATTTTAAGAATGGAATCACAACATAATAAATTTATTCTATCTTAATAATTAATTGCGTTTGACCATATCAATTATTTATTTTTAAATAAAATTGAATAAAATATTCCAAACTCATGAATAAAGTATTTTTAGATAGATTATAATAAACTCATGAGATTTGGCATAATTAGTAGTACCCATTATTATTAAAGAAATTATTAATACCTCTGATTTTAATTGTCGTTCAATAATTAGTCAAATCCATTAGTCTGCATTACATTTTCACTCATCTCTCATATTATGAACTGATCAAAATATTTTTACGAACTATATTATAATTTTATTTTTAAAAAAATTTCTGAATTAAGTGGATAATTCTTATTTATTTATTTTTCAAATATTTCCAACTACATCATCCATTTTCTTTTTTAACAAATTTTATTTTAAAAAGAAAATACAATAAGAGTAAAATTGATAATTCTACGCTTCCATTCAATGATTATATAAATTTATCAATTATCAAGAGTATTGACAATTTTTTAAGTAACTAAAAAATATTTATAATCATGCTAAATTCTGAAAGAGCTTATTGTAATTCACCCTATTTTTTATGCATTCAAATGTCTTTTTGTTTAATTTTCCATGCATTAATTATAATAATAATAACAATAATAATAATAATAATAATAATAATAATTAGAAAAAGAGAATGAAATTATTTATCCAAAATTTTATATTTCAAAGATAACAATAATTTTTTTTTTCCTTACACGCATTCACAACTCCTCTGTTTGGATGCCTATATAAAGCCATGGAGTACGCGCTACACCAACCACCAGAAAATGGCAGCTGCTTCAGCCACTCCCCTTGCTCCTCGCCTCAACTTCTCCTCTCCAAAACACTTTCCCAACTGCAGAACCCAAAGATTGAAGCTCAAACTCGCCAACAATTCCACCGCTCAAAGGGTTTCCTTCTTCCCCTCTTCGATATCTTGGGCGGAAGCTGGACAGAGATCAAGAACAGCGTCAAGAATCATCAGCCGCGCGTACGTCTCGGGCCCCGCTTTCGACGCTATCGTGTCGGACAATGATCCGAAAATCGATAGTTCTGAGGTTGTGGAGATACAGCCCATTGATGTGATAAGCTGGGGGCTGTTGTGGAGGCTTGTTTCGCAGCATAAATGGAGAGTCTTGGCATCGGTTCTTACTCTTTTGGGCTGTACCACTTGTACTCTCGCCATGCCTATTTTTTCTGGTATGTTGGAGTTGTACGTTCTGTGATAACTTTTATTGTGTGTGGGGATTATTTAACTTTTTATCATCTTATTATTGCTCTAGCAATCATTGCGAATGAAGAGGATGAATTCCTATTGTTATTCCAGGGAGATTTTTCGAAGTACTAATTGGGGCAAGACCGGAACCTATGTGGCAACTACTGAGTAAAGTGGGAATTCTGTATACATTGGAGCCCATTTTTACAATTATGTTCGTGATAAACATGAATTGCATATGGGAGAAGGTTATGTCAAGGTTAAGAGCTCAAATATTTCAAAGGGTATTGATTCAGAAGGTACAATCATTTTTCTTGATGATGACAGATGAATCTATTTTCCTTTATCTGAGATCGTGTTAGCTTGCTACACATAAGCATTTTTGTGTTATATGAAAATATGCTTCATGTATGCACATTGTGAAGTTCATTATGTTGAGTGAAAATTTTGTTTTGGCATTCAGCAAAGGACCAACGCATATCCCGAAGTCGAATTTTCTGTTAACTATTCAGATGCTTAGATGCATAGGTGCCTGAGTTATTAAATGCATAACAGACATTATCTACTGAAATAGCAATAAACGCCATCGTGGAATTTCTAATTTAGTATTAGAGGCCTTTGACTCTTGGACAAATTAATTTTCTATACTTATTCAGTGAAACTGAAGAAATGAGCTTTGATTTATTAATACTTTTGCTCTCTTATAAATTGTATACAAAGTGCAGCTAATTTTTGTTTTATGTTCATATTCTGATAAATATCTTTTGTTTTGCAGGTGGAGTTTTTTGACAGGTACAAGGTAGGCGAGATTCTTCTGTATTATACTAGTCTAATTTATTCATCACTCCATTATTTCATAACGGGCTTATTACTTACACGGCTCTTTACCCCAATGTATATATTCTGGCAGATGATTGATATGTATCCTTGTTCTTCTTAAGAGGCTGCACCGATGGTTCGTTTTAGCTGATGTCTCTCTTGAAAAACTTGAATTGCAAATGCAATGAATTTCTAGACCACCAAATTTAGATCTTCCGTATGCGTTCACCTTATATTTTCTAGACATTGTGACTTCGGTGGATTCTGTTAGGAAGCTAAGTTATTGTGAATTTGAAGAAAGCACTTCACTGGTCTGTCAGGACTTCAGGTGGAGCTAGAAATTAGTAAATAACCCCAGAAAGCAGGGTTCTTGGTGTTAACTTGATTTTACTTAATGTGCTTTAAGTAATTAGCAAAAAACACTGTATACAGCAGGATTTTTTATGATTCAAGTTATCTTATACAATAGATGCTAAGATAAATCGAGAACCTTGGCATAAACTCAATTCTAAAATAGAAATTAGATTCCTCTATATGGTGCGTTCATAAAAGATTAGTTAAAATCTCTTTGCTTATTTGAATGCTATGGTATATCTATATATTCCTTGCTTTAGTGTCTCGCCTGTTTGTATACTCTACTCTCTATACCTGCACTCTCCTTAGTATGTTCACTGATTTTCAGTGCACTTCTTGTAGGTTGGTGAATTAACTGCTTTATTAACAACTGATTTGGGTTCTCTGAAGAACATTGTGAGTGAAAATGTGTCACGAGATCGAGGTTTCAGGGCAATTTCTGAGGCAAGCTACTCTACACTAAGCAAAAGTGAGCTTTATGTTAATATTGATACCATTTCCGACCTTTTCTTTGATCAGAGACTAAGTAGTTAACAATCACTTATTTTCTGAATATATTCTGGAAGTTTCTGAAAGGTTGAGTTCTGAAATACAACTGCTAGTATCATACTGTTTAGTAAACTTTTTACCCCAACCTTTTTACTTGAAGTCTTGTTTATCCTTTCCTTTGCAGGTCGTTGGCACTCTGTGCTTACTCTTTGCTCTTTCCATCCAGCTGGCACCAGTTTTAGGCCTACTTATGCTTACAGTATCTGTACTAGTTGGTAAGTGTTTCTCATAGAGTGTGTTAAACTCTCTCTGGAATAAGTTCAAATCGTGATTAGCAGACTATCTTTTTGGTGTGGATAGTCTGTTTTTTGGATAGCAAACTTAGTGGTTTTTTTGTCTGTTCCTGCTCTGAAAATAAACTAAAGGACACCATTCATTTATTCCTATCAGCAAATTATATCTCAACAATATTTTCGCACTTCTGTTCAAGAAGTTAATGCATCATTGCACATCCACTGGGGAAAAGTTACTGCTAGTTATCTGCCTAGCCTCGTCCTAAACAAAATATATTTTTACCATGTGAGCAGCTTGGCCCAGATTTTCCCACTTGTGCATAATTTCAGAAGCCTGTACTTGTGTTCTGTAGTGATCTTTGGAGAAGAAACTGAAAGTTTAAATAAATGGATCTTATCTGTCTAGTTATAGTTTAAAAAGAAGTTTCTGGAAGCTGTTACCATTGAGTACGGTTTTCGTTTCCCTAGATTTTTATCATCTTCCACGGCAGTCCATTAACATGTATGGATTTTGTAGCTATCTATAAGAGAACAACTGTAAATGTCTTTAAAGCTCATGGAACTGCCCAAGCCTCAATAGCCGACTGTGTTACTGAAACTTTCGCTGCTATACGTACTGTAAGCTCCTGATATCTTTGTACATGCATAATGTCTCCATTCTTTTTGGCCATTAATAGCATCTGATAGGATACTATATCAGCTAATCATAGTCAAACTCTTGCAGGTAAGATCATTTGGGGGTGAAAAACGCCAAATGGCACTCTTTGGTCGACAGGTACCGAACCTGTGACTTGTGTTTCTATTTAAAGTTCAGATTCTAGGTGCCTAAGCATGCGATTGGAACTTGTCAGGTTCTTGAGTACGAGAGTAGTGGGATAACACTCGGGATGTTTAAGTCCATCAATGAATCTCTCACGAGAGTTGCCGTTTATGTGTCTTTAATGGCCCTGTATTGTCTCGGAGGAAGCAAAGTAAAAGCTGTAAGAACTTCAAGATTTTCTACTTTCCAAATTTTAGATACTTATTCTCTCTTGAAGCTGAACGGATGTTGTTCATTCTTTATGTAAAATATCCCCATTAAGATCTTTTATATGGGGAATCCTGATCGTACAATCGCTAGCCAGTGGATCTCCTTCAGGCTTAGATATGTGTTATCTTATGCTTGAGCTGCTATTAAAAAATTTGATCTGTTGCGTGTAGGGGGAACTTGCAGTTGGAACCATGGTATCCTTTATTGGATACACTTTTACATTAACATTTGCTGTGAGTACTCTTTTGTGCTGCATTCATCTGTTCTTATACTGGTCCTTCAAATACTGAAAAATAAACAATTTCTTCCAGGTTCAAGGGGTAGTGAACACCTTTGGAGATCTTCGTGGAGCCTTTGCTGCTGCTGAAAGAATTAACTCTGTTTTATCTGATGCTGAAATTGATGAAGCTCTAGCTTATGCTTTAGAAAAGGACTTGAAGAGAAGGAAGTTGCCTGATCCAAACCTTGAAGCTCTTTTGGTCAACGGTTCCAATGGGAAAATGCAAACGAGGAGTGGAGGGTACATGTCTTCCCTAAAATCTGCTAGTGATGTGCGTAGCTTGGCACGGTCTGGTGATATTCACCTTGAAGGTAAGCATTGATACATTTTATATATATTTCATGCTGTGAGATTTAGTGATGATGCTGGGAAGGACACAATTGGCTTGGTAAACCTGAAAGTGACAAACTGTTTCTTACAAACTTGATAAAGTAACTTATGATGGTGAAACGATAAGATTGTGGTTAGAATATTTTGTTCACCAGATCAACAGAGACATTTCGTGCGATCTCAGATTTTTTGCAGAACTCTTAATTTCTTTTGAGAATCACACTTGGTTGCATGAGTGTAGAATGGCTTTTTCTTTCTGGAAAAATGCACACCTTGTTCGACTCTTTTCACAAATTTATTGTCTTGCAGATGTTCATTTCTCATATCCTTTAAGGCCTGATGTAGAAATCCTGCAAGGTCTTGATCTAACATTAAAATTTGGAACTGTTACTGCTCTTGTTGGTCCAAGTGGTGCCGGCAAAAGTACAGTAGTTCAGCTGTTAGCTCGGTTTTATGAGGTTATGTTCCATCAGTTTCAGTTGCTGGATAGCATTTACATTACAATTGGTGAATAACTGGAGAACAAATTTCGATTTTGCAGCCAACCAGAGGTCGCATAACTGTTGCTGGAGAGGATCTACGGTCATTTGATAAGAGTGAATGGGCTCGGGTGGTTTCCATAGTGAATCAAGTAATTCTCTGGATCTTTTATCATTGGGTGTTTTAAGTTTTATCTTAAAGCATAATGCATCTGAATATGTTGTTTGATATACTTCCCATATCCTCCATCAGAACTTGGTGGAGGAAGTGAAAATGCTATGATCTAAGGACACAAAATCCACAAAGACCCTCATGGATAATTTTATGATGACAAGTTTAGCTAATTCAGAGGGGAGAGTTATATAAGTGATCATTTCATCGAGAACAACCATATCTCTTGCTTTACTGATATGAGTATATTACAAACTGCTGTAGGAACCTGTTCTTTTCTCTGTTTCTGTTGGAGAAAATATTGCTTATGGCCTCCCAGATGATTATGTTTCCAAGGATGATGTGATAAAAGCTGCTAAAGCAGCTAATGCTCATGAATTTATAATTTCCTTGCCACAGGTGAGCCATGTCCGGTCACTCTGTAGTCTACTTGGTCCACTTTTCATGTTTCTGCTAATCGTTCATCCTTCTACAGGGTTATGACACATTAGTTGGTGAGCGTGGAGGGTTGTTAAGTGGAGGACAGAGGCAGGTACTATCAACTTATTTGTTCTCTCTCTCTCTCTCTCTCTCTCTCACACACACACACACACACTATCTCAGACTCATATGCTGATCCCATCTTCTCATTTCCAGAGAATTGCCATCGCAAGGGCTCTCCTCAAGAATGCTCCAATCTTGATTCTTGATGAGGTATATATCATGCCAGATATTGAGTGTATTTTCATCTGAGTTCATTCAGTATCAAACTATGAGGCCCAGACTGGTTTTGGTCAGTAGGTATAACTAGATATTCTTTTATGTGTTTTCTCCAATCAAGTAGAAAAAGAGGATCATATTAAAGGGTCTTCTTTCAACGAGGATCACTTATTGCTGTCTGTGCTGCAAGATAACAGTTCCCAGTTACATTTTTAACTTTAGGGTTAATTACATTTTGCCACTTTATACTTATGGCATCAAAACTTTTTTTATGTCAACTAACCATTTCAGCTTTACGAAATTTTACAATTTTTCCCATTTATAACTGTTTTTCAACCAAGGTTTTTGTCAAAAAAACATCACATGCAGTGCACATGTGGTATTTAAGAGTTATGAAATATGATATTTTTCACATATGCATAGCATGTGATGTTTTTCGAGAACAAAAATCAACAATCATATATGGCAAAATGCAAATTTCGTAAAGTTGAGATGGTAAGTTAACCAAAAAAAAAAAAAAAAAAAAAAAATCAATGACAAAGTGTAGAAATAGGCATAGTTCGGATGGCAAAATGTAATTTACCCTAAATTTTATAAATGTTTCTCAAAATCCAAACCATGTCAGGCAATTTATCTTTATCTTGCTTCTCTTTAGTTTCAAGCAGCTCTGGTAGTTCTAACAATTTGATTTCTATATCAAACTGTGATAAATGCTTTAGACTGTGTCCGCCTAATTCGCCGTGACTAATGTTACAGGCTACCAGTGCTCTGATACAGTTAGTGAACGTCTGGTTCAAGATGCTTTGAATCGTCTAATGAAGGGAGAACAACTCTGGTGATTGCTCATAGACTAAGTACGGTTCAGAATGCTGATCAGATTGCTCTATGCTCTGAGGGGAAGATTTCAGAACTAGGAACTCACTCAGAGTTGTTAGAAAAGAAGGGTCTATATGCTTCTCTCGTTGGCACCCAAAGACTCGCATTTGAGTGACTATCACCAAATCCTTCGATGTCTCAAAAATCCTATGCTACCATAACTGGATGTAAGTTTTTTTTTCCTTTTGCCTATTGCAGACCGAAGAACTGCTAAAGCTTCCATATCAACAAGAATTTGAAGCCATACAGGGAGACAAGGAGTTACCCACAGAGATTGTTGTTACTGTTGTTTTATTACTGCAAAGATTAGACATAGGACCTTAGATGGCATGGAAGGACCACTTGGTTGGAAAATGTTCCAAATCTTTGTATCATTTCATGAATATCAGTACATTTGTATTTATTGAGATATACTTCTACATTCAGAATGATTTCTCCCTTCTGAAACAGAAGGAGACAAACTCAATTGTATCTAAATTTCGAGCGTTCGGTGGTTCTAAAGTATCTATACAGTGCTTGAAAATGAGATTATGGCATTGAGATTTGCGAGGCACTCAGTAGGAAGGCTGAGGAATGTATCCATGAACAAGTCATTAATTGGCTCAACTGTTGCCACTCCAACCAGCCTGCAAACACCATCTTTACCAAGCCGGTCGCCTCGTCCTCCTCTCATCTTTCCCTTGGATTCTTCTGATGTCAATACTGTCTCTACTAGTAGAGCAGGAGCTTTGTACACACTTCCCACCGAAAAGCAGAACTTCGCCCTGAACTTGAGATCAACCTACAAGAACAGCTCAAGCTATTAGGAAATTGTAAGACGGAATTTAAATCAAGCACAAGAACTGCTCTATGTTCACAGTAACTCTAATTATTTTCAACCAAGAGTCGTAGGATACGACACAGAATCATCAACAACAATATCTATCTAATCTACTACCTTGCCAGATTCTTGGTTGATTTTTCCATGAAAGTTCTCCGGGACGATCTCAATCTTCAGAAACGGTGGCAATGGCAACCCCAAGAACTTAGTTGTGGCAGCTGACAACGGAGGAATATACAGTTTTTTACGTCAAAATCAACAGAAACTTCACCACTATCCAAGATTTTAGCAGCTGTCCCAGAACCTGAACCTCCTTCAGCATTGTACTCAAAATCAGGGTATCTAGAAATACCGAGTTTACAAGCTCCTAGAGTCTGGAACTTAACATTGTACACGTCAGATTCTGGGATTTGTGGTTGCTTGATTGTGGCTGTCGAATCTAGCTGCTGCTCGTTTAGATTGTTGTAAGAAGACAAAAGGGTTGTTCTGAGGGGTTGAGAATTTGGTTGGAATGAAGAATGTGCCGATAGTTGTTTCGATCGAATATTGATCTTGTTGGATAGAAGTTGAGTATTCAGACTGTGAATTTGGCACCCATCATTTGGTTCTTGTAGTTTATGTTGATTTTTTGTAACAAATATGAAGATAGAAAGTATAGTGTAGTGATTTTCATAACTTAGCTAAATGTTGGGAATTTTTGTGGCTTCCATTGAAGTGAGAGTATGACACGAGGCCAGTTTGAGTACACGAGTTCGGTCCTTATCTTGGACTATCTGAGATAGTCCTGTACACAATTTCTATTCTTTTTGTTTTATTTTATGATAAATTACAATTATCTCCTCTAATATTTATCATAACTATAAATATATTTTATTATTTAAAAAAATTATAAATATTTTCTTCAAATGAAGAATAATTATATAGCCCACAAAGTAAATAATCCATAAGACTACAAGTACATCAAAAATATTCCAGTCAATTTTAAAAATATATAAATTTATAATTTATAATTTATAATAAAAAAGACATTTTGACTGGTTTACCACAAAAGTTGGATGAAAACTTAACGAAAGCTAACATAAGAACCCGTTGCTAGACGGACGTTAAATTAAGGGTACTTCTAATTTTTTAAATAACAAAGAGATATTTATAATTATTCTAAAACATAATAGATGTGGGTATAATATACCCCTTTATTTATGAATTTCTCTGACTATGCAAGTATGGAATTTGCAGAAATTCATCAAGATGTGTACTGTCCCATCATTGATGGATTTTGTAATGAATATGAAAAGAATTTACAATTAAGTTTAAAGGACATTTTTATTCAAAAAATTGATAAATTCAGGTAAATTCAAATTTCTCGTTACCAAAGAATAAAATTGAAAGTCCACATAAAATTTTCACCAAAATCTAAATTACTAACGAGAAACATCACATCTTAAATTATTATGAACTTTAAGAAACGTCAATGTAATTCATCCTTAAATTTGATACAGGAAAATATCGACGCCAACTGCAGATGTTGGGATGTCTGGTAGAACAGGCAGGGCCTATGTCAGATTGCTGCTTGTCTTGGAGAACAATTAAGCATAATTTTGACCGTTAGACACAGTTTGCAGGTTATATTTTCTTTGTGTTTCTTTTTCCTCTCCTTTCCCTTTAATGGAGCAAGTGTTTTTGCCTTTGGACCACAGACAGAGAGCACAAAGATTGACGATCTTATTGGATTGTTGGTGAAAACTGAAAAGCAAAATAGACCTGAGAAAATTTAACAGTCATCACCCACTTGCTGACTCTGGAAATTTATCCTAACTAAACTAGTCACACACACGACGAGTGTGATAACATAATCTACAAAATTACTGACAAGTAGAGAAACATTCATGATGTTTTTTGAATATTTCTGATACAATTTAAAAATTTTGATTTTTGTAGGCAGGGGCCACGGAGAGAAGTGTTTCAGACATCATAATTGTGGAGGATGGATGGGCAGGTTGTGCTCCAACTTGTGTGGCCCCGCCACTAGCCGTTTCTATTGTTTCTAAAGTCAAACAATCCTGTCTCTAATCCGCATTTAACTTTGGTAATGACTTCTTTCTACAGACATGTCTACTTTCCTAAAAGTAAACAAACTCCGTTGATGTTCCACATGTTTCCTTGTTCTTGATACAGTTGAGGAATATGAGCAATATGAAGCTCAGAGATGGAGGTAGAAGAAAACTAGATTGCTCGACTCATGAATACACAGAGCTCGAATTTAGTCATTTGCTACATTACATATGAAACGGCAAATTCAAGAATGAAGGGGGAAATTATACCGCCGTAGGTAAAAGAACCAACATCGTTTCACATTAAGAGGGATAGAACAAGCAAGAATTCAGACACCTAACATGGGGAGAAAAGTACTCTAGATAGACCACATTCTGTACAAGTGGAAAGGATGTTGATAAGCGTCTTTTCTTGACCATGAAAAGACAGACACAAAAAGGGAGAAGGGACGTGTTCTTGCTTCTAGAATTAACCATACCTGACTAAGAATGTTTCTGCATGCATGCTCCTTGAAACTTTTGTGGTCTACATTAGTTCATGAACACCAAGATGAAAGGGGAGCGAATCTAACCCCATCACGAGGTTATCGCAGATACAAAGATTAGTTGCTTCTGTTTAGCAGACGAGCGAAGACCTAAATGAGGTAGCTGTTGGAAGATGAGTGCACGATGCCCATCGAATCACTGATTCTGTCACAACAAGATCAAGGTGCTCGAATTCACCAAGGCCGATGGTGTGGTTCCTCTTACCGTGAATGCCTGACAATCTAGCATCACCAGATCCACCCTTTCTATCCTCAACTACTTCACCTGCTGCATAAAGCATTTACGAGAATTTGGTGTATTTTTATTCGTTATATATATTAAAAGACTACCCAAGTTCACATATCGAGCAAAAGTAATTACCTCTAGGAATTAAGTCTATTCTAGATGAAATCGTCGGGGGATGCAGAGCATTTTCTGTTTCAACCCCACAGACTGAGCTGAAGAACGCAAAACTTGGTAGTGCAAGGACGGGAGTAGAAAATTCCAGGGTAGTTGATCCAGCACTACTGTGGAAAGAAAACCCACCAGCTTCCAATGAGGGTGTCGATGGATCTGCCAGGAATGCAGAAAATGATGATTTGCAAGTTAACAGTGATGATTGAACCTCACTCTTTATGCGTGATCCTGTTCCAAAACTAATATCCTGGCTCCTGGCCATTAGAGAGGGGAATAAACAAGCTTGCCCCAAACCCAATCCAGAACTTTGGTCACCAGGTATACGTGGATCACTGGAAAGTGACAGCATGTCACTCACCCAGGAGTGATCTGTAAAAGGTTGCCATCGTTAGGCTAGAGGAGTTGACAATAGCAAATAGGAAAGCACATACAGCAGCGATTCATCTGTGATGAAGAGTCTCTTTGCAAGCCAAATAAATGATACATCATATGTACATTAAAGCATTCTAGATCTGATAGGGAAAGACAAGAATGATGAAATATATGTAGTGACAGTTTTAGAAGGAAGTACGCATGGTTCATATCAAACAAATGGTGTTATCTAAGTCAAACATAATGAATGAACCTCTGAAGACCTTTTATTTACTTACTAAAAGAAGCACAGCATCTTCAGGCAAACACATTTTATATTGTCTCTTTTATTTCTCCAGTTTATTGATTATTGCCTCTGCAGTGTAATCTTTCTTGGTTAGATCAAATAAGGAATAAGTAAGAGAAGTTTGAAGTTAATATCTGTTGCCTGGGAATTCTCGTGGGCAATTTTCTTTCCTTTTTTTAAGGCATCATTACAAATAAATTAAGCACGTGCCAAGTCAATATGCATGAGTTCTGACTGAATTCCAAGGATATATTTTATTAGTTTACATGACCTGCAGAAGATCTTGGGGGGAATATAAAAGTCTTTTCCTATTAACATTCATGCTACAATTACTTATTCCTATTGATTGGTTTCTTTTAGCCAGAGAATAAGGAATATCATATAAAACTTTGGAACTAAACATATTTCGATACTACAACTGGCTACGTATCATTCGGGGAAAACATGACACATAACCTACCTAGAACCTGCTGAGCTGTAAGCCTTCTGGAAGTGTCTGTACAAAGCATTCCTTTTATCAATCCCTTTGCTGAATCTGATATAAAATTCCAGGGATTAGATGGAAATCGCAAGTCTGCAGCCCTAACAGCATCAAATATCAGTGACTTTGTTTTCCCCCAGAATGGTGGTATCCCACTCAGAAGAATGTAAAGAATCACACCAGCACTCCACACGTCGGCAGCCTGATCATAGCCTCCTGCTAGAACCTCAGGAGCTATATAGAACGGACTGCCAACTGTGCCATGTAAATTCTGACCTGTTTGGGTAAAAACAAATTATTAGGACCATGATTCGTATTAAAGAATAGCAGGGGATATTAGGAACATGGCACTCTACCCGGCCTGATGTAGGTTGCGAGACCAAAATCAGCCAATTTTATTGGGGAAGAAGAGGACTTTGTGGACAAGAGTATGTTTTCAGGCTTCAAATCTCTATGAACAACACCCTTGTCGTGGCAATACATCACCACTTCCATCAGGTGTCTGAAAAGAACCCGGGCCTCTGGCTCAGAGAACCTTCCATGCTTTTCCAACTTGTGGAAAAGCTCCCCCCCAGCACAAAGCTCCATCACTAGATGTACATAATTTTCCTCTTCATAAACAGCTTTGAGATCTACCACGTTAGGGTGCCCCGACAGCCGACTCATAATTTCAATCTCAAGCTTGATGCTGCGGACATCTTCCCGAGTGACTAACCTATCTTTGGCAATAGATTTGCAAGCTAGAACTTCACCACTGAACTTATCAATGCATTCCCTTATAATGCCAAATTGTCCCCAGCCCAACTGTTCTCCAAGAACATATTTGTCAGTCAGATTCCCTGTCTCATTAGCACCTAAAATACTTTCTCTCAAGCTGGGTCCTCCATAACAACTGCAAGAAGGAAATGAAAATCCAGTATAGCTGCTGCTCTTAGCAACAGCCATACGATGCTTCAGCCCCCAAGTAATCCGAAAACACCTATCAAGAACTCAGATTTATGGTTCCGCAACCTTCAATTACCACCTAATTAGTAGAAAATCTCTTTACCACAAGAGGCTATGCATATATTCAAGTCAAAATATTTGATTCTGCTCAAATATATACGCATACAAAACCGTAGATGAGGTCATAAGACTGCTGAAGCTTCTTATACTAGTTGGTGGATTTTGAAAATGGTAGCCATGTGGAAAAATAATACCATGTGCCTAGACAAGTATTCATCAGATCAACCTCACGAAACCATAAGAGGTAACTCATATCTTCAATATCTTCACTTCATCCCAAGTTACCTGGATCTGAAAATTCAGCAGGTGCAAGAATTCACTATCAGAAAACACGAAAACTCCAGTCCTGTTCACATTGCATCACAAATTTTCTGAACAACATAGGGATGTAAAGTTGAAAACTTAAAGTTCAAGAACGCAAAGGACAAATAATTCAAACTGAGCTCTCAAAACAAATGGAAACAACAACTTTACAAAAGCCAGATGCAAAAGCACAGAAGTTTACAACTTTGAAAGACTACAAAACCAATTACACCGAGTGCAAGAAACCTAAACATGAAATTAAGCGCACAGACACAAACAGCAGAACAACAAAGTCCCAGAAAGAAATCCGCCTAGAAAAACGAAACTCAAGGAAAACCCACCAACATTCAGACTAAAAGAAACACTCCCAGATCCATAATTTAGTCAAAAAAACATGCAAAGAAGCAAACTTTTTTCCATAATTTATGCAAAGAAATGGAGGGACACTGTACAGATATTTCTAACCTTGAGGGGGGGGAGGGGAAGAGAGAGAGAGAGAGAAAGAGAATCAGCAACAGAAGAAGAGAGGCGAATGTGGGGAGCTGTGATTAAATCCTCCCCTCCCACAAAGAAAGAAAGAATGGCAGAGGGACCTGAAGTGGGGCACTTTGGTCTCCTCCTCCTGAGCTCGCCAAGAACACAGCCCCCACCTCTATTTTCCTTATTCTGTTTGTGCCTTTGTGCTCTCACGTTTGTAATTCTATTGCTCCCCTCACTCTGTTTCTCTTCTCCATTTTACAGATTTGGAAATTGACTTCTCATGTTTCATTCTCAACTTCTAATTTCTTTCCTTTATTTCTTTCTTTCTTGATGTCACTTCACTTATAGTTTTTTGTTTTAAGATTGAGTTTAAATTAATTTTAAATTTCATTTTACTAACGAAATTATACGTTCAATTATAACATAAATATAATAATATTAATCATATTTTTTATTTTCTTTAGAAATAAGCAGTAATTCTATTATTAAATCTATGAATAAATTGAGTAACTCATCAATATATTAGTTCAACAATACGTTAATATAATAAATTATGCTAAGCTCACGTAAAAGTGGAACAAAAGTTCATACTTTCGGTGGAATTCAAACTGAAGACGTCAACTTAAGCCTGAAACCTCATCCTTAACTATTAAATTAAGAGATAATTTCATATATAAACCATTTCAATTCAACTTCAAATTTATGTTCTTAAATAAACTCAATTTTTTGTTCGATCAGTCTATTAAGAAACTATTTGAATTGAATTTTATTTACATGAAAATGAACTCTTTCTACGACACTCAAAACAAGAATTGTAACAATAATATGTTTTTCGATTTAAGATTATTAATATTTACAAAATGAAATATATCCTTTATATATAACATAAGTTAAAAACTTTAATATATAGTATTTCAAAAAATTATGAGGTCAATACGGACACATGGCAACATATATAATATATATTTTTCAATCAATTAATACTCTTACACATTTCACATCCCAAATACTTAAATAAATACTAAATTTAGAGATGTTTTCAAATCCTATTAGGCCAACCAAACGGCGCCGTTGAAACTTCGTCTGAGCCTATGAAGGATTATTAGTTAACGGAACAGGTGACGTGAAAAATCTTCACCGGCGGTCGTTAATTCTACGCTTTCTTTTTTAAAAATAAATATAAAAGAAAAAGAAAAATTCCTCTTCCTCCTCTCTCTCTCTCCAAACTCAGCACCCCCAGGCCCCAACCTGCCTACTGCAATCCCCAAATTAGGGTTCTTAAAATCCCCTTCAAAACCCTAAATCCCAATATCGACTCTTCACTTGTTACTCGGGTTCTAACCGTCATTAAGTCGCCATACCCCAATATCACTTGATCATACCCAAACCTACGCATATATTTGCCGATACCCCATAAGAAATATTGCGTTGCTTTCTTTTTTTTTTTTTTTTTTGTCTCTTTGATCGCAGTTTTACAGTGTAATAATTCATCATGGATGTGGATGGGGGAAGACGAATGTTCCAAAGGCTTGGACCATCGTCTTCGAGCGATAACAGCAGCAATAATAAGCAGCAAAAGGTGTGTTTTCATTGGAGACAAGGGAAGTGCACGAGATATCCGTGTCCCTTTTTACACAGCGAATTGCCCACAGGGGCCAATGGTGGTAAGAGGGCACATCAAGGGTTTGGGGCGGAGGATAATTATCGCGGAGGCGGCGGATTGAGGAGGAGTGGGAATTATAATTTTAGTAATAGTAATACGTGGGGGAGGGTGCAATCGCAGCAGCCTGGTAATAGTAATAGAACTGTTGTGAAGAAGATTGAGAAATTGTGTAATCATTGGGTACAAGGGAGCTGTAAATTCGGGGATAGCTGTAAATTCTTGCATCAGTGGTCTACAGGGGATTGCTTCACCCTATTGGCGCCGCTTGAGGGACATCAGCAGGTGGGTTTTTATTAGATTCCTCGTGTTTGTTGATGAAGGGTGTGTTGTTGTTGATGATGCTGTATGGTTTTCTTATTGGGTTATTGGTTTAGTTTATAGCAAAGGATGTATCCAGTTCAAACTTTTGTAATTTAATAAAGCTGGGATGGCGTATCAGTTTTCCAGTTATCAGATTGTCGGTTTGCTGTCCCGCCTTGTTGAAGATTTTAGACTCTGTTTGGTAACATGTTTGGGGTTTTAGTTTCAACTTGTTGGTTTTTCGGTTATATGGTTTGGAGGAACCTGGTCATATCACCGGATGCATCCGTCAGTTTATCTTTGTAATGTATTGAATAATGGTTGGAAATAAAAGGTAATCGCCAAAACTTTTTAGTTCCTATAATTCCTTTTTATTTGACAAACATGAATTCTTTTGGTTACGTAATGGTTGCATTATTGCAATAGTATTTAATTGCCTAGAATTTGCAATTCGGTTTTCGTGTTCTCGTAATTATGTGTCTGATAGAAGAACTTGTTATCAGGTTGTTACAGGGATTGCTTTGCCTTCGGGGTCTGATAAGCTTTACTCAGGGAGTCAAGATGAGACTGTTAGAGTTTGGGACTGCCAATCTGGTCAGGTTGTTTACATATTCTTTTTTAGCATTTTCTTCACTTCTCTCTACTTGTCAATTGTTCTGTGCATTCTACAGATCTACACGTGTATAGTTTTATGGACATGTTGGTTTGATCCATTACATTTTGAGCCAAATGTTTATATGCCAATAGTTTGATGTATGTCATGACTGATATTTCTGATTAATCTGGAGAAAAGAGACAAAGATGGTTATGCTATATACCGCCTATGATGTTTTGTATATACTGCTAGGACAGGAAAGCTTAGTTAATGGTATTTATCCTCATTTGCATAGTGCTCTTATGGGGCTGCATCTTACATAATATGGAAACTTGTATGTTTGTGATTGCAAGTCTAAATGCCTGTTCCCCGATAATGGTTGTAATATAACTATCGTGTTGGTCATTGTACTTTGGTAACAGCTGGCAGGCCTGATAAATTTGGGAGGTGCTGTGGGCTGTATGCTAAGTGAAGGTCCATGGGTATTCGTTGGTTTAACAAATCTTGTCAAGGTAATGTGAAGAATCAAAACATCCATTTTGTTGCTTCATTGAGCACTCTTTTCTTTTTTGTCTTGTAAAATGCCTCAAAAGCCACCATGTTTTATAGTAATTGCCACAGAACTCCCCTCTGTGAAAAGGTAGACTAGAAACCTCTCATTGTCATAAAAAGTACTCACATTCATTAGTGATCTAGTTGGTAAAAACTCAATCCATTAACTTTCACCTTGAGATGCCCATTATACTACTTATTTATAAGGCTTCCTTTTTCATGTTAGTCTAAGTAGAAAGCGCTCATTTTTATGTACATTCATATTTCGTCAGTTGGTAAAAAACTTGGTTCGTCAACTTTTCCTTTGAGATGCCCATTATACTACTTCATTTATGAGGTATGTTGACCTCGAACCACCTAACTATTCTATCTTATCCATCAGACCACAAAGTTCAATTGTGCTTGCTTTTGTTTATTTTTTTCAAAAAAATGTCTGTCTTAGTTATACACCACATTTCACCCTTCCACTGCAGTTAAGGCCGTGCCCTAATTTACAGTGTTCAACACAGGATATGTTAAATTGAGAAAGCTATATGATGGCCACAGTTAGAGATAGGGGAAGTAGCATTTGCAATACATGCAGCTAGTTGTGCAAGGGATGGATGTGGGATGTTGTTTGGCTTGGTTTGGTGATGGCCCCCAATCTCTGCCTGCCTCCCAAGCACTGCTGCCACTGGTTTCCCTTCCTTAGATCACTGCAGCTGTGCTATCCTCAACTAAGAAGCTGTTGTAACACCATCCCTTGCTCCAAACTGCCACCATCTTAACCCAGACTGCAACTCTGAACCACTGCCTCCAAAACACAAACCATCCCCAAGTAGATTAGTGTCGTGTCACCATTCTTTGCCAGTTCTTCCCTGACATACCATTCTGAAAATTAATATTTTTGGTTACTGTCCAAGTTAATTTTTGAACACGAGGGGATGCATGAATGTTTTATGAACACGAGTGGTTTTATGTCTAGTTTTCTGATAGAAGGTTTTGCCATTTAATAGGTGGATTTTGTGTATTTTCCCATCCGTGTATCTCAGGGAAGGTTCCATTAATCAATTAAGAGTAAATTTTGGGTCAGAGGATGCTAGAGCACTATCTGATTTACAGCTCAACCCATACATGCTTGGGTTTGCTGCTTTTGGTGGTGGGGGTGTCGTGTAGAATTTTTTTTAAACTTGATGGATTTGTGGTTATTTTCTAAAGAGAGGACTTTGTTGCAATTCCACTGAAATAAAATGGACTCTTACGCGATTTACCCTATGGACTCCTCAAAGTCCATCTTTACTAATTATTTTCTTTTTCTGTACTAGGCATGGAACATTCAGACATCTACAGAGCTCAGTTTAAATGGACCTGTTGGACAAGTCTATTCCCTTGTGGTTGGTGGTGATTTACTCTTTGCTGGTACACAGGTACTCTAGTCTATTGCATAGCTAACAAATTTACATGGTTTCTTTTATCTTTTCCCTATGCAGTTCAGTTACTAAATTGTATTTGTGTATGCCATAGATGTTTGTTTAATGTCAATAAATTGTTTGCAACAGTTTCACTTGCCACGTGCAAATCTGCACTCAGTTACCTAAGTTCTGTTGGGTGTTTGACTCTGAAAATGCACATTTCAGCAAAAAATAAAATCTATTTGTACTTAAAATTTCTGTTTCATTGAGTTTCTTGTCTTTAGAAATAGTTCTGGTTTGGTGGGCACTGAAAAATTCAAGTACCTTTTTGTCTTATCATTGTTATTTACTGCAGGAGGGGACAATATTGGCATGGAAATTCAATGTAGCAGCCAACTGCTTTGAACCGGCTGCATCACTCAAGGGTCACAGTCTTGCTGTTGTTACACTGGTTGTCGGAGGTAACAGAATGTACTCAGGTTCCATGGACCACTCTATAAAGGTAAGTTGGTCTCTTGAAACAGTTTCTTAGTCATCTATGGTTTCTTTTCAGAACTATCTCTATGCAAATTTCTGTCATTGTAAGCTTGGTATGAGGTTTCTTATTGCTTCTTTTCGTTTCTCTGTTTTGTATCTATTTTCAGGTGTGGAGCCTTGAAACGTTGCAGTGTATTCAAACTTTGTCAGGGCATACAGATGTTGTTATGTCCATTTTGTGTTGGGATCATTTCCTTTTGTCAGCTTCATTGGATAAAACTGTAAAGGTTTGTAATTCCTTCGCAAATTTGATGCTCCACCCCGGGTATACTTCGTGTAGTAGCTTCAAGAGATAGTTAACTTTATAGTTTCTGATTTCCTCACTTGGTGTAGGTTTGGGCTGCAACTGAGACCGGTAACTTGGAAGTGACATATACCCACACTGAGGAACATGTATGCTCTTCTTGTTGTTTTCATCACCTCCACTGTTGCTTTCTTAAGCTGAACCAAATAACATGATATACTTGTTCAAATATTACTCTAGTATTGTTGGTTATCACCAATAATCTTTTAAGCCACTTGACAATGGTCGTACTAGTAGTAGCAGCTACCCAATTTTCTTACCATCGCTTGTTATACCAAATCTCATGTTGAAGTTTCCTGCAGGGCATACTCACACTATGTGGGATGCATGATTCAGAAGCCAAACCTGTGCTGTTCTGCTCGTGCAATGACCACTGCATCCGAGTCTATGATTTGCCATCGTGAGACTCGCATTTTTCCATCTTTTTCTTTCTAAAAAGATTAATGCTGTTTCCTGGAAATCTTGTTATTACATCTGATATCCTTATACATTTGCTTTATTTCCTCTTAGATTTTCTGAGAGAGGAAAGATCTTTTCAAAGAAAGAGGTTCGCTCCATACAGATTGGGCCTGGTGGCTTATTTTTCACTGGCGATGGATCCGGTCAAGTTAAAGTATGGAAGTGGTCAGCCGAACCAACCCCCATATCATAGAAAGCAAACTTATAGCAACCATTTTGTAACCCTGGTGTTGTCCCCATTTTATTCTTTCTCAATGTACAAGCTCACCATGAAACATGAGAAAATGCCAGTTTTGATTTTTTACATTCTTCTTTTCCTTTTTCCTTCAGTAGTCTGGTTAGGTGATCGAGTATCTAATTATGCCTCCATGTAATGTCATCATAATGGCTATCTGAATAAATTTCTTATGCATTTCAGCCATTTTAAGGTAATTGAAATGCCATTTTATTGCGCTTCTAGTGTAACATTCTTAATCATTTTTATTTTTGTTGCGCAGTTTATCTATATTACACTTCTTTTCCTTGCAACTTCAGGCAAATACTTGCACTAATATTAGAACCCATTTGGTTGGGCAGATAGGATAACGAGTGATAGACTCGAAGGGATGGATAATGCATGGAGTTCGGTGTTTGGTTGAACACTTTTGTATTAAACAATGTGATATTTTATGTACAGGCATAATTTTATCGAGGACCACTAAGACACCTACCAAACAATAAACTATGCGTATTGACATATACTATCATGGAGAAATCCATAAACCGAATGAAGCCATGTTTTCTCGTCACTGACCCATGTGTTTCAGAAGGTTCTACGCTCTGGTGAAGGCTTTTTTGGCATTTGGCTAATTGTACTAATTTGCGCCATCTTTCTGACATTCAAACATTTTGACATTGCCAATACAGAAGATTGGTACTGTTAGTACAGTTTTACATATGGAACATTTGGTCCAGAAGCCAGGGAGATTCACTTAGACATCTGACTTGTTCAAGCTTTGTTATTTGGGAAAATAACAAAGAAAAGAGAAGAAACACGAGCCATCTCACTCTGAATTCGGTTTTCTCTGTTCTTTTATTTTCACCATTTTACAGAAATACTTCTACAGATTAAACATGACCTTGATAGCGTTACCACCACGTGCACTGGTTTCAAAAGCTTCTTCAACCTCCTTCTGAGAGAATCCGAACCTGTGGGTGATCAATGGCTTCAAGTCTATCTTTCCGCTCCTCAGAAACTCGATGCACAAAGGCCATGTGTTCTTGTACCGGAATACGCCTACCACATCGACCTCTCTGCAGAATTTTCATGTTTAAGCACATTAATTATGAATCCGCACCAGAAATAACGTTGCAGTTGAAAGAAAAGGAGAAAAACTATCAGAGCATTCTTCTCAGATGCTATGTATACCTTACAGCAGCAGGGGCAAGGGGGATTGTCATCTCAGTGTGACCCAGCCCGACAAGGCAAACTTTTCCACCGGACAAAGTGGCACCTAGAGCTGTTGACATCGTTTTAGTAAAGCCCGCACAGTCAAAACTTATGTCAATTCCAGCCCCCATAGCTTTCTTAATTTGTTCGACTTCTGCAGATACATCCTGTTTATAATTCGTCACTATAATGCAACTGACGATATGGATCATGTAGACTGAAGAATAAATAAGGTGTGCCTTTATAACTTTCGCAAGAGATTAAAGGATTAAATATGAACAAATACAATTAGAACGCGGATATTGTTCTCTAGAGTCCTAGTAAAATGTTTGATATGCAGAACGATCAACACGTAGTCCACATTTTCTATAATTCAAAGCAGATGAAAATCTAGTTAGAGACTTGACATGCAAACTTCTACAATTGAAGAGTAATTCAATTCAATACAGTCGGATATTTTGATGCACAAAGATACTTACATTTATACTAGTTGAAACTTTGATGGTCTCGTCTGCTCCAAGCCTTAGCAACTGATAGACGGTGGTCATCTACATCGACAATCACAACTCTAGGAGATCCAAAAGCTCGAGCTGCAAGCATTGTTACAAGTCCTATAGGTCCTGCTCCCATCACCAAAACATTTGTTTCAGGACCAACATTGGCACGGCGACACGCATGGACCCCAACACTTAAGGGCTCACACATTGCCCCCTCCTCTAAACTCACATTGTCGGGGAGTTTGAAACATAAGTCCGCAGGATGCACAATCTGCCAAGACAGTTGAAGAGAAGAAAGTTACACTATCGTTTACAGGGTCGTGCTTCAGAAATTTGCACGATTGAATTAGCCTCACTTGAACAAGGTCGTATAAGACAATCCTAAAACTCAACCAGTCATTAACCTGATGCCGACTCAAGCGAATATGAAGCGTTTATAATCATTCTACTACTCATGAAGAATCTACATACTAATCTCCAAATTGAGTTTTTCATACATTCATCATCTCGGACGAGTGACCTTGTGAATATGGAGGTACTAGATACTATATGGATGGGGGCAATTGCTCATATTCGCAGAATGGCATAGGTATATGGAAAGCACCTGTAATAGAAATGAGAGTTTCTGAAAAAAAGTTTTAGAACACTGGTTCTTTTTCCTATAAGAATTAGGGGAACAGTGCAAATTCATTGAAGTAAACAAGAATCATAGAAAAAGCAGTAAACTGAAATCTGTGCAATACACATTCTTCACATTTCATATTGAACTGAAACGAATAGAATCAAAACGGCAAATAATCTATTTAAACGTGTATCTCTGGTTAAACCTGATTCGCAAGGGAACCATGAACAGGAGGAGTCGCAAAAAACTTCATCTCAGGGCAAAGGTTATATCTGCCTTCCTTGCAAAGAGCACACCTCCAACAACTTATTCCAGGTTCAATGGCGACACGGTCACCAGGCACTAGATGCTTCACTTCAGTACCAACTTCCTCAACAACACCAGCACACTCATGCCCAATCACCATGGGTTCTGTGACAACAAAATCTGCTAATTTCATCTCCTGAAACATGAGAACATCATCCTATTAAGAATAATTACATTTGACTAAGTAGAAACCAAAAAAATGGTAATTCCTATTTCCCCCCCCCCCCCCCCCCTTTTGTTTGCCACAGTCCAATAAAATACGGTCTAAGTTCTTCTCAACGCATCATAGATTCTAAGTTCAAAAGTCTATAATATAGAAACTCAACATAAATTACACATAGAACACACACTAAAAACACCTGCTGTAATCTATGTCAATGACATTATCATTGCCTAAAATAAGAACAAGACTTCACCTTGAGGTAGTGAACATCACTCCCACATATACCCACAGCCTTCATCCGGATTCTAGCATCATGAGGCCCTAAAGTAGCAATCAAACAGATTTAAAAATCATACAACTATGTTCCTCAAATCAAACAATTGAGCTCTCCAAAGAAAGAGAAAAGAAAAGAGTGCAAGAACAGAAGAACAATCCAATACCAAGCGTAGGAAGCTTAAAAGGCAGAATCTTGAGATTGTTAACCCCAAGAAGCCAAGCTGCCATGTTCTCTTCTTCTCCATCTTTCCCCTCTCCAACGTTTCCATGGGACATCCCACCCTTCCCCATTTCTTGTACAAGACTGTTATCTTCTCTCTGTGTTGTATCAAGAGTGAGATTTTGATACTATTATGGGGTTTTTCCCATTTATTATTTTAATGGGATGTGTTCAAAGATCGAGAATTCGTGAGATCTTTCGGATCATGATGATGAAATTTCAGGAAAAGACAAGTGGTGGATAGAGCACATCAAATTTTAGTCACAGAATATTTTACTTACATGCTTGAGTTTTTATAGATAATTAGAAAATGCTTGTTTTTTTCTTGATTTGTATTTATTGGTGTTGAACGATACTTTGATGCCTATCCAAAAATGTAATCTTTATCTTGATTATTTATGTCGCTTGTTATGAGTTTTCCTCGCATTTCTATAGTTCGTTTTATGTATTTAATTGGGATAATTAATCCAATTTCTTCTTCTGATTATACATAAATTATATTTGATACCTCTAAAATTTGTTTCTTTCTAATAAATAAATTCGTTAATAAAAAATTATTGAATATGATGATATTAATAAATAAATGGATAAAAATTCATATTTATTTTCGATTGACTTATTACTGATTTATTATAAGTTAGATAAATCTTTTTATGACTATATTACTTTTATACATTTTCACACGTTAATGAATTTATCGAGGTATGATATCTCCTAAAATTATTGGATCGAACTCACAAGCTAGGCATACTAGCCAGCATGCTAAAAGCCCAACTGAATCATCAGCAGGACAGATAAGGCGCACCAGTAGGATTGATAAAGCCCATCAACAGGTAAGGAAAACCCACAACCTTACCTACTACTTTACTAAACGAGCAGATTCAAAAAATAAGCCTATTTCAGGCAGACATGTCATCATACAGCTAGAGGACATTGCCATATAGTTTGCCAGCACATTTCTGCACGTTACCATAAAATATCTTCAGGTGTTATAAGTAAATCGGTAATAAACGAGCTGGGAATCAGCAAGTAGCCAATTCTCGAATTTTCAGGCAAACATGGCAGGGTTCATTCCAATTCACGTATCTTAGCTAAATCTAGTCCAAATCAGAAACAGTTTGTTTTGGATGATAGCCAACTCAAAAGGGCTTTCTAATGACGTATGACACTCCACAACAAACCCCGTATTTTGCTTTGTACAAGCCTATAAATATAGAATTTGTGCAGTCACTTGGTAACATGATTCTTTATACTCAAACTCTCACTTATTTACATTATTTTCTCTTGGTTTTTAAGCTATTCCAAGCTTATAATTTGCACTCCACATGAATATTTATCACTCTTATATCATATTTCACCCTTATTCTCACTTTAATTCAAAGTTTTCTATTTTATTTCTTTATAAACCGTTACTGATTTAAACATCGGAATACTAACCTCTATTTTGCAGGGCTAGTCCTCTAATAATCTTAGAATTTTTTGAAGATCCTTTGACCCTTATGGTGTGACCAAATTTCTGTTACGCATCAAGGTATATCTTCATTGTTATAAGGATAGTTTATTTATTAAATATTTGTTTAACCTATATTAAATTAGTAATAAGTCAATTGAAGATAAATATTGATTTTTATTTAGCTTTTTTGTTAATAACAACAAATTAAGTAAATTTTAACTACCAGAGGGACTTATTTGTTAGACGGAAGCATTAATCAAAATACTAGATATATTTTTTCAAAATTATATGAGATTTAGGTGTAATTACATAAAACCTCAAGGGAGTGGAGCGTAAAATTCCTATTTAATTTTGTATTGAAATTTTATTTAATTATTATTATTTTTTATTTGATTTAATTTCACTCTCTACGTTACTATGTATATAAAAATTATATAATATATTAAATATTTTGTGTATGTGGCATTTATTTAAAAAAATAAAAATACAACAGTATTTTAAATAAAAAATTCAATAAAAAAGTCACTATGTTCTACAATTGTTGAAAAATACAATTGAAAAATCTTTTTAGTAAGACGATTTTGGGAAGACTTCCACAATTACTTTTAATATGAATGTACATTTATCAGATCAGTATATTTTAGCTATTTTACTAAATATAACTAATTGATATGATTTTCAAGTCAATTTCAAATTCCCATTTCAGATATTGTTCGTTACAGTCAAATTGGAAGGAAGTATTAGATAGGGATGAGAGAACTTTTCTCTCATTCGTTTTATGGATCATTTCGGATGGGAGTTTAATGTAATTTATTTTTTTATGATATTATAAATGAATAAATTATTCTTTTTATAAAAAAAAATAATAGCACATGAAGATAAATTACTTTATTTTAAAAAATACAAGGACGTAAATTGTTGTATTTTTAAAAATACAGGAATATAAATTACTATTCTTTTTCATAGTGGATAATTTGTTCATTCTCAATATCACAAAGGTGTATTTTTCCCTAACAGACGGTGATAGAGGAGAGAGGCTTGTGGTTAAATCCACTTTTTATTTGATGCTTATGCACTCGTATATCTCTCATCATATTGTTGAAAAATAAATATATAATAATTATTTAATTAATATATATTAAATATTGAGCGTAATATCTAAGAGATTGGAAGCATGTTCCTTCTCAATGTTAACATGAACGACCATCCTGTATATTGTTTTGTTGGTTTTGTATTGAAATAATACTTTAATTTATTACTTATTACTAGTGAGTATTAGACAAAATTTTATTAAATAATTCTCTTAAGGAGCGGACAAATATATATTTCGACGCAAAGACATTGATTTGAACCCAAAAATAGAGAAGAGACCAATTGACTAGGAAAGCTTATTTTTTCGTAGGTCCAGTGCTCTAGATTAGAATGGAACGTAACCTAAAAATACTATGAAACAGTTAGCCTCTAGTCGTAGTAGGAAATGGGAAAGTGAAAAGTATATATATATATATATACTTCATTTGAATCTTTGTAGGATGATTTTAAAAGTACGGATCGGACGGAAAATTCTAATCAATTGAACTTGAACTAATAATATGTTAAGTGCAATACACTTGTCGTGTGATTGGTGCACAGTTTAACGAAAGTGACCAATCACAGAGCAAGTGTAGATTGATTTGGTTTGATCAAACCTAATTCGAATTTTTTTTTTTTTTTGAATTGGACACATTGGTCACGCGTCTGTTGTCGTGTGTCCACCAATCAATGATGTAATATATATTTGGACTGGATGAAAAAATGCCAGTTGAGATCTGTACAAAAATATAAAACTTTTAACCCATCTAAAAGTATCTTCTAATTTTCCTGGGTCAAAATTTTTTATTTCTAATCCTAACGTAAAAATATACTACAAGTCGGAAATTGACTGGATAAATGGCATTTTCAATCAACTAACTTGTAATAAACACACACACACACACATATATATATATATATACATTATATAAGTATGATTGAATAATAGTTTTGGTTGAAACAACTCCCCATTGTTGTTTGATTTCGTTTTCAAAGTGATATATTTATGTAAATTAGTTTGGGGTAGGGTGCATCTGAGGATGCTCCATAATTCCCTTGCAATTTGCCTTCACCACATATCTACTTCCTACCTACAAACTTTTTTTTATATATAAAAAAAAAATTATTTGTCACGTCATCTCTGTGTTTATATAATAATTAATTTTTCATATTTCAAAACAAAATATATAGGTCAGTAAATCACATTTCAAGAAAAAAAAAAAAAAAAGAAAAGGAAAGAAAGAAAGAAAAAGTATTTGTCGAGCCATATGTGCCATAAAAGTATAATTGTCATATTTAAAAATTAGTATGATCGTATCACTAATCATCGTTTATGAGTATAAATTACTTTTCGTTTTGAAATTAGTATAGATAATTTGACCAAATATTAAGTGGTTTCCACATCCATTTCATGACGAGTAATGCATAATTATTGATCCATTTTAAAGAATTTACTGCAAACTTATCTAAGTGGAGGGCGTTTTTATTTGAAAGGGAACTCATAACTAAAGACAAATTAAAATGAAAATATTTTTTTTATGAGGTAAGAACAATGAATTTATTTTATTAATTGAAACAAATCGATTACAAGTACATGCATTAATTATTCCTATTGACATTAATATCTAACAACGATTATTACAACAATCATAACCTACTCATAACACCTACTATTATAATAGACAACAACTTTTACTATATAGCATATCAACTCCTGCTATTCTGTATAATTACTAGTACTCTTTTTTCTTGATTGAACGGATTACATTATTGATTCCTAGTCAAATGTTACGTGCATGTTTGCATCTGATACATCTTGTCTTGATTTTTGCCACATACACTTATACAGAGTATGTGGGATGAAATAAAAGCATATTGCACCAGATGTAGCATCTCTTGAACTCTGTAACCCTAACTTCAAAATAAAATATTAATCATAATTATAATCCAAGTATATAATTAACAATGTATGCGATTATTTTTATTAATACGAATGAAGTTCCCAAATATAGACTTAATCAACTCCTTAGAATAAATAAAAGAGAAACTTGGGGAGTTTGACTAATTATGCGCATACCCAATATTCATCGTTAGGTTTTTTTCTGTTCAAAATTCTATATGTTGTTGGTCAACTTTAGACTCTTAATTCTTCCTTGAACAACATTAATTTATATGATCGATGGGATGCAAAAATATATTATTTGAAATAAGAAAATTATCAGAATAATAATAAATAATTATAACCTAAAAATTGTAAGAAAATAAGAAATAGAAAAAAAATACTTGATTTTTTTTTTTTTGGGGGGGGGAGGGAGGTTAGAAATCTTTGGGTAGGGGGATGGTGTCCAAACTTCGTTCATGTACATAGACACTTTTGTTTACTCGTAGATATTTCATGCGTCATGTATTTTCAACTAGTGCTACCAATAATAAACCAAACGAAGTCCCTTATGGATTTAAAAAAATAAAAAAAAAAATAATTGTAATAAACTGTTATCAGATATGCAAAATGATATTATATTTTATTTAATATATACATTTCATAAATATAATAATTATCTATATATAGTAAATGATATACAAAATATCATATTATTTTATGATTAAAAAAAATCAAATTGACCAAATGGCGAAATGAGAAATTAGGTCAAACAATCAACAGGTTGTGAGTTCGAGTCCTTCTGATTTAGGTATTAGTTTCCTTTTACTAGTAGTTTATATGTTGTTTTTTTTTATTGACTTTGAATTTGCTAGTTGATTTTTGGAATTATTGATGAATTGTGTATTGAATATTATAATAATTGTATGTTTATTGATTTAAAAATCTTAATTTATTCTTAAAAAAAAAGAAATTAGAGTCAACCCCCTGCAAATTGCATTTGAACACAAGTTGCCCCAATCTCCCCACCAGAATGAGGAGGAGGACCCCATCACCCATCTATATAAACACACTTAGATGCATTTTCATGTCAACCATATATAACACAGCAGACAGTATCCCGTTCATCTCCTCCCACCGCCGTCGCCACCCCCACGGCGGAGATGGCAACTTCTTCAAAATACAAATACAAATACATACGAATATCAATGGTCATTGCGGACGCAGCCTCATTCTGTTGTGCAATTCTTTTTGTAGCCCTCATCCTCATGAACGATGGCGTCGTTGATGAACCGGCGGCACTGAGGGGAAGGCAGCTTCTGGATCGGCCGTGCGACGAGATATATGTCGTCGGAGAAGGGGAAACACTCCACACCATCAGTGAGAAATGCGGGGACCCCTACATAGTTGAGAGGAATCCCCATATTCATGACCCGGATGATGTCTTCCCGGGTCTTGTCATCAAAATTGTCTCATTAAAATCTACGCATTAATTTCTTTATATATATACAAACTTATAATTTTATTCTTATTGTTCTCATATATATATATATATATATATATATGTTTAAAAGAAAATACAACATAATTATTATGTGGTTTTTCTCTTCTTCTTCTTCGTCTTTTTTTTTTTTTTTTTGAGATTATATAATTAATAAATTGGACAAAATTAATTTGAGATGCTGCATGCATGCGTTCGAATCTTATCAAAATAATTTAGTTGTTGTTTTTTTCAGATTAAAATAAGAATTATTATTATTTGAAATAAATTAATTATAATTATTCACATCGAATATCTATATCTAATAAAAATAATTACAACAATCATCTCCGGATCAATAATATTAGATAATTATATATTTAAACAATATATACCTATTATTCCAATAGAACAACATTCCACGCATTGGTGGAGTTTTGAATCCATGACCTCTAAAATCATAGGGCCTCAACTCCGTCGATTTAAGTCTCATTGATTAATTTAGTAGTTGTTTGTATCTATATTAATTGATTAATCACGCGTAATCATACCGAAAAACTATTAATTAATTGTTAATGAGGCATAACCTAGTTAGCGAAGTTGATGTCCAATAATCTTAAAGGATTTGAACTCAGTCATGTGCGTGGGATGTCATTTATTGCATACTATGAGTTGTTGTCTGCTGTAATAGTAAGTGTTGTTGAACATAATATAATTATCTAATAGATTTGTTAGATATTGATGTTAACAGGAACGATTGTAATTTTAATAAATTTATTTCAATCAATAATAGCCAATCACTCTTACTTAAAAAAAAACTATTAATTAAGTGCACGTAAAACAACTTCTAATGAATACATAACGTATTAATATATTATATGCAACTGTTTTTTTTTTAAAAAATAAAGCATGCAGAGGCAGTTGAGATGTATTAATAAAAATACTGTTCACATTGCATGCATAATTTGTCAATAATACTTTGATCAATTCCGATGATGATTGTCTTCTTGAATTAGTTACATGGTTAAATACTGTATTCTAGTTCAGAGGTTGTTGTCTCTAGAATATATATATATATATATATAATATTATTGTCATTTTAATGGTTATTGTCCAATAATTAATAAAGTTGTTAGCAGTCTTACATGTATGCCCATATATTTTTTTTTGTTAATTATTGGATGAAAAATGTACTTGAGGACTCAAATTGAAAAAAAATTTAACTTACGAGATGTAATATGAAAAAATCGTAACAAATGAAATTAACTTAAAAGTATTCTTAATAAATGAGACTAAAACTATAATTTTCCCATGGGGAAATTGCATTTTTGGTCCTGTAACTTAGGGATGTGGCATTTTTAGTCCTGTATAAATTGATCTTCGTAATTTAGTCCTATAACTTTATAACTTTGGCAATTTTAGTTCTTTTGCAGCCAATTTTGGCCAAAAATTATAATTTACTTGCAATTTTAGTCCTGTAAAAATTTATGAAGGACCAAAAATGCCAACTATCTCAAGTTATAGGATTAAAAATGTCAACCCTCTAACTTACAGAACTGAAATTGTGATTTAATTGGGTCATGTGAAAGTCACATACAATTTTCTAGCCAAATTGACCAAAATGGATGAAAATTGCCAAATTTAGAATTACAGAATTAAATTATAAAAATCAATTTATACAGGACTAAAATTGCCATCTCTAAATTACAGGACTAAAATTGTATTTTTTTTCCTATCAAATTGAAGCTTGAATCAAACTGCAATTACTATTTCTGGTACCCAAATCATACGTGGCCGAAACTTAGGTTTATTTCTACTCAAATCTTAAACCATCCTACGTTGAAATGTCCACTTAAAGAAAAGTGATTCAACGTTTATCCACTTTTTTCTTTTCTCCTAATTTATGAGTGAATAACAAGTTATGGTCAAGAGTGTGTAGCTTTTGGTCAGTTTATAAACCTTTTAAATTAAATATTTCATCATGTAATTTATTTTTTCTAAAATATTTTTATCAAAATAGCTTTTAATAGACAAACTTACAAACTTCCATACAAAGAATATTAGGATTTTATTAAAAGAAATATATCATCCTTAATTTATTTTTAAGATATTTCATAAGCTCGACTAATTTTGACAAAAATTATTTCTCATATCAATTGTGTTTTCAGAAAAAACGACGGTGTATATTTAAGGTATTCTAGTGATGGATTTTGTGTATTTTCTACTCCAAATTAAAAAAAGTATTTTTCAAAGAACATAGCTAAGCCTGCAAAAGACATGAATATCAAGTCGGGAGGTTCTCGACAATGGATTTTCGATGCTCAAGTCAGTGACCGGAGTCGGTTCGTAAGAGAGAATGGAATAGTAGGGTAGCAAAAGTTGTAATTGATTGGGAGAGGGCTGATCGATATTTATAGTTGTCGATCTAATTGTACGATTTCACATGCATCCTTGATCTGTAATAAGATTACAAGTTACAGTAGTCCATACATATTAGTTTTTGATAACGACGTGCAAGATCTCTATTGATGAGATAAAGGGTATGATCCAAATTTTAAGAATTTAATTTGAGCGACGTCAACATGAACATCTCCAAACGAACCCTAATAAAAAAATTCTAGAAAATCAACTGTAGAAATTCTTAATATGATGTATTCTGATATAACTAATTATAACTTCTGAAAGATCTCCCACATCAAATTGTGATCACTCTGTAAATTACATGGAACAATTATTTGTGAAAGCAACAAGAACTTGAGATGCATGATGTCCGAAATGAATGATTCACCAAACGCAATAATGTAAACATTTCCCACAACTTCCCTTAAACCCGACACGTACGCACATGTCGTATCTCAAATTGAATATCATCTAGGGAAGCTATTAAGTGAATCCATCCATTATTATAACAAAAAACAACATTAACATAGATATATGTAGACAGTTATCCCACTCATCATATATATATGTATACACAATTGGGTCAACTTCTCCTTATCCCTAACATTACTTAAATTATAGCCTAATCATTCATTCTTATGTTTGATCGCTTCAAGAACATGACATTCTTCCTTTTTTTGCAAAGATGTTAAGATATTCTTTCCTTATAATCTCATCATTAATCACTTCTCCTCTCATGCAATTATTATGGAATTATAATTAAGGAAATATTTAGGTGTGCGGTTGCAGTCAAAAAGATAAGGTGCACCGAACGGGGATGGAAACTAAAGCATCAAAGAGGATTATTTTTGGACAATACTGCCCTCCCGAGTCTATTAGGTTTGTAAAAGGAAAATTTGCAAGCAACTATCTTGTGAAATTGCAAACGAGCAAATTATTTTTTTATAAAAAAAAGTAATTTATTTTCTTATATTTTCTAAAATATATAAATTTACCTCTCTATGTTTTTTAAAATAAGAAGAAATAAATTGCTTTATTTTAAAAAGTAAAAAAATAAATTATTATTTTATTTTTATAGAGAAATAATTTATTTATTTATAAAATCACGTGTAAGTAAATTGGTGTTCGTCCGTTTGATGGGAAAATTTCAAGAATGTGAATTGAAGTTTAGGAGTTTGAAGCATCCACGACTTTGAAATGAAGATGAGTTTTGTTGGTGTCATAATCAGCCGGGCACCACTGTTAATGCGTACCGTCCAACCATCTTTTGCCTTCCACTTCTAAACACGTGTTTCAAGAAACGCGATACTTGGACTTAAATTAATATATACGGAAGTGAGGTGGGAAAACAAGTCAACTTTGGAACTTGCAATGTAAAAAGGGTATCCGGTTTATTGAGCCGGGCCGACCCCGTCAACTGGGATTATCAGACCTTTCTTTCTTCCTCCTGTCGTATCACGTTTGGGTCTTTTTACTTATTAAAATAAAATATATACTTTATTCTTTAATTAGTTTTAATTGGGCCCTAAACTTCATTTAATTTTAAAATTCTATCATCATTCATTCTGAATTAGTAGTAAAACACACGACATAGTCCCGAGTTTTCGACTTCTCATCAACATATATTCATAAGGTTTAATTTAGTGTATTTCTAACTCATATAATTTTATAATTAAAATTATACATTGATTCTTGAAAGATTATGAGACCAGTATATATATTATAAGTATTATTTTTTTTTTATTAGAGTTGTTGTCTTGATTCTTAATTTTAATAGACTTGTGCCCTATTGTTTCTATGAATTTACTACACCCTATCATGCAATAAACCAATTTCTGGTATACGAAGGTATTATGCAACGTCACTTTATTTTTTATAGGAAAAAATAATAATTTTTGACGTCATTAATTGTGGAATATAGTAATAGACAAGATTTATTACATCCATGTTGAATTTGAAATAAATGGACTTTCCTCCAATAAAATACGTCCAAAAGACTTGCACCATATGCACCCACCCCATAAAACCCCGTCTTGCTTAGAGAAACGCTTACAATTAACACACACAATCAACCCTCAAAGCACTCCTATCTCTCTCTCTCTAGAAAAACGTACATGGCTGCTAATTATCTCTCCAGCGTATTGAAGGTGGTAAAGTCGTATCTTCCGATAGCAGACGCGTCTTCATGGTACTGCGCCTTCGTGTTACTGGCCCTCATCCTGATAGGCGGTTCAGTGAGGGATCAGAGTAGTTACTACGATATTCATGAAGAAGCGGAAGCGGAAGCGGCGGCGAGGCGGGGGAAGCCCAACAACCTCCACCTCCGCCCCTGCGACGAAATATATGTAGTGGGAGAAGGCGAGACGCTGCACACCATCAGCGATAAGTGTGGCGACCCTTTCATCGTGGAGCGGAATCCTCATATTCACGATCCCGACGACGTCTTCCCTGGTCTTGTAATCAAGATCACTCCCAATCCTTATCCTAATTCCATGCTGTAGCTACTTACCCTTTTCTTTTTCTTTTTGAAGAAAAAGTATTGGATCATCATATACCAAATTACACAAACTGCCTCATATATACCTATTGCTCTTCTCTTTTTTTCTTTTTCTTTATATATGTCTGTGTGGTTGAAGAGTGAATAGTGCATCAGAATACACCTCTCTCTTTATATTGGGTGACTCTCCCAAATTAGTTTTGTTAGAATTAAAATAATAATAAAATAAACATGATATGTTTATTATGTAATTTATTATTCTTTTTAAATTATATGTCAATCACACAATAATTATATTATAATTTCTGTATATATATTCATATTCCACCAAATGTTTGGCTTAAAATTTGCCAATGATAAATGACACTCGTCTCCTTCTCTAAGCTGATTTAAATCTCTGTATATATTCAATCAAGAGTTTGTTTATTATAAATTCTATCACTTATGTACACAAAACTTGTATGTTCTATTTTTTAAAAAAAAAAATACAAACCATAAGAATTGAATATAGATATTAATAAGACTTATAATTAAAAAAAAAAAAAATGAATCCACTGCAAAAATATCAGTTGCGGCTAACCGCTGACACCCTATTTAACTTTTGGTTAAATGCAATTTACTTGTATAATATAGAAAATGAGCAAACCTCAAATAAATAATAACCATCTATCAACAGTCTAGAAAGGAACAATTTATTTTATTTTTTAAAGTATTTGAATAATTTTTAACTCATTTTTATATTACATGGAATAAATTATATTTAACCCCATAATTTTTGGATAAAGAGAGATAAAATGAAATTTACATTATAGAAAGTTATGATATGGAGATTGAATATAATGAAACAGAGAGCAATTGTCCAACTCCAACCGCATATATATTTATGTAGGACAATTTTAGAGGTGGTGAGCAGTGCCTGTAAATTACATATATATATTTAATTAGTGGAGTGAAATGATTAAAAATGATAATATATTAATTATAGATGGATTAATTAAAAGTTTAGAAAAGATGAGGTATTTAAATATTGGTTGGGGTTAGGTGGATTCGCATATATTTATAGGTCATTAGTGACACTAAAACTGGAAAGTAGTGGCATTAAAATTGGTAAGTATGTGGTGAAGTGGGTGATATCTATACATATAAGAAACAGTGAGTTTAGGTATTGGTATTGGTATAGATACGCCCACTTGAAGATATGTTTGTGGTAGAAATTCAGACGACTCTTCATTAAAAATAACAAACACATCATGTCCATTCCCTTCTTTTCAATTTGAGTGTTGGTCGGTTTAGTGCTCATGTACGTTATTCAACATTTTCCCTCCACGGATTTGATTAGTCACGGCAATGGGACGGGTCTTTTATGGGTTCGATCGCATTTGAGATCCGTTTCGCTTAAATTTTTCTTGTCCCGAGTGTAAAGTGGGGTTTTTTTAATTTTGAATTTTATTTTTAATTACAAAAAATTGTATTGTTATTTTAGAGGGTGTTTGGCTAAGCTTATTCAAAACATCTTATAAGCTCTTAAATCTTATAAAATGCTTTAGGAACTTATATGATGTTGGATCTTATTTTGAAAATAAGCTCCTAAATTGTTTGGATAAAATAATATGTTAAAACTTATAAGATGTTAGAGTGTTTGGATAATAAGATCTTATTGGTAAAATGACTAAAATATTACTATTATAATCAAATAAGTTGTTATTTCTTGACATATTTTGCTTTAAAAATAATTAAAATGCTTTTATAAATTGTACACATTAGTTTAATTTCAAATAAAATTTAATAGATAATATTTTTACAATAAAAAATAACGAATTATTACCTAAACTTTTGAATAAAAATAATATATATGTATATTCATGCTAGTCAAATATTAATATAGATACATAGTTTTTAATTTTTTTTGTTAATGCAATGATTATTTGTATAATTTATAAGATTTTGAATTTATATTTTTTAGAAAATATAATATCAATATCAATCTTATTTTTATTTAACTATAATAAATTATTATTAAATAATTGAGTATTTCTCTTTTTCAAATATTAGAAAAATTAAATAATAAAAAGGAATTAAATTCTGGAGAGAGAAAGTGTGTGTGTGTGTGTGTGTGTGTGTGTGTGTGTGTGTGTGAGAGAGAGAGAGAGAGAGAGAGAGAGGGGGGAGTGTGTGTGATATAGAGTGTGAGAGTATGAATAGATATATTTTTGTCTTCTGATATATTAGTTTTAAATATCTTTTAAAATCTTATAAAAAAAGTTAGGAAAGTTAACGTTGTTTCTAAAGAGCTTATAAGATCCAAAACATCTTATTTTGAGATCCTATAAGCTCTTTTAAAAAAAATTAGCCGAAAACTTTAGTGGAGCTTGTAAGCTCTCTAACATCTTATAAGATGGTTTTAGGAGCTTATAAGCTTAGCCAAACAGTTACAACTATTAATTAGAGTCAAATAATTTAAATTAATTATTTAATTAGACTTAAATGTATTCATGATTCAATTAATATTTTATTTCTTAAGTTTAGATTTAAATACATTAACATAGTTTTTGCTCGAAAATGAATTGTATAACACATTGTATACGTTCATCTAAATTATTAATTTTCTCATCAAGTAATATTATGTTACGGTCTACAATGAATTGTATGATACAAATAATACATTCAATTAATATTTTATTTTTTTCTAATAAATATCAGTTTAGATTTAAATATATGAACATAATTTTGAATCTAAATTAATTGTATAAAACAAAGTTACGTTTATCTAAATTATTAATTTTCTCATCAAGTAAAATCATACGATCTACAATAAATTGTATAATGTAAATAATACATTCAATCAGTATATTATTTTTCTAATAAATATTAATTTAGATTTAAATATCGTACATAATTTTTAATTTAAATGAATTGTATAAAACAAAATATACGTTTATCTAAATTATTAATTTTTCATCAAGTTTGTTTCTTGTATTTTTTATATAAAGTTGGATATATCCAAAAATTGTTTAAGAATTTACATATAATACCATAATTTTTTACTAATAATGAATTATATAATATATATATATATATATATATATATATATATATATATATATAATTTGGGACGGGGTAGATCTGAGACAAAACCCGTACCCAACCACGTTCTGACCAAACCACCCCGAACCGCCAAATTCTATCCTCAGGGCAGGCCTGAGGTCAGAGCGTGGATTTTCCGGAGCCAAATGCCATCTCTAGATTTGACATATCTAAATTTGATTCTACTCATAATTATGCAATGATATTAGAACAGATATTCAAAGCCATAACTATTTTTTTTAATTTTTTTGGGGGTTTTTGCAATTTGAAAAAAATAGCATTTTGTTTCCATTAGAAATTACTTGATTAATATATATCAATATGGAAGAAAGAGTTTGATATCTCTAAAAAGGAATGTCCATGCGACCTAAAACAAGAAGTCCAGCGAGCTAGTTAGGTTTATTCGTCCATCATATGCTTGAGAATATCAGCTTGACAGGAGACCCCTTCGAGAGTCCAGGCTAGGCCCAAAGGCCCCCAGAGCCTGCCAATTGACATGCTCCCTGGGGATATGTGGCAACAAGTGCTCCAATAAACCATCCAACTAAAAGTTGCAGCCCAAAAGGTCTAACTACCAACCTTATTCGTTGAAGGATTGATCGAATCCTTAACAGCTAAAAGGGTGGATTCGGCCTAACCCTCGTATTCATTTTGGGGGGTTTTAAGGACAATTTTGCACATTCCCCTACAAAAAAGTTTCACTGTGCAATCATCTTGCTTTCAAGATATCACTTATTACTGTTTTTCACTTTATGATTTTTTTTCTCAGTTATTTATCGACTCGAATATTGAAATATCAATGTAACTTTTGTAAGTCCTCATTCTATGGCTTGTGAAAATTCAAGTCCAAAGATTTAAGGTATAAATAGTTTTTTGCTTGTACTAGAGTATTTTATCGATAAATCTTTAAACAGTAAATTTTTTTAAGAGGTGTAAGTATAATTATTAAACTTTTTTTTAATATTGCATTTTGAGAGGGTCTAAGTACAATTCAAAAGGGGTCTAAGTATAAAAAAAAAGTTTCGGCCTAACCCTCATATTGCATTTTAAAAGGAAAAAAAGAAAAGAAAGAAAGGGTTATTCACAACTCAAGGTTATGAATGTAAGAAATCTAAGAGCTTAGGAGTAAGGGCCATTAGAAGTAATAGTGAAATCCCACGTGGTAGGCCCTGATTTCAGGTTTCAATTCTTCGCTGCCAAACCTAAGAAGGGCCAATTACAGACAAATTTTGGACTGACACGACTACCAGCCTCAATCTTTGATTTGCGTCCAACATACATTCTCGTACCATAATGTAAACTCTCAGAAAATATAGTTTACATTATTATAATACAATAAACATGGAACCGCAAATATATATATAATATATATTGATTTTTCGAAATTGAAAATTGCGTGGATAGATTGAGAGTAATGAATTTTATATTAAAAAAGTAGTGATTTTTCAACAATTTTTTACGGCAATAGTGGCAACGCGGCACCACAAAAATCTAATGCAAGATGTTATTGAGATAGAAATCAAGCAAGAATTTTTTATATTACGGATAACAAATCTTGATATTGAGGATAACAAATCGCTCGGATCTAACGGCTATACATCATGCTTTTTTGAAAAAGCTTGGACAATGGTGGGGAAAGAGATTAGCCGTGCGATTAAGCAATTTTTTCAAATGGGCAATTGCTTAAGCAGATAAAATCCACTTTCTTGACATTGATTCCTAAGGTCCAACACCCTACCACAGCAGTTGATTTCAGACCTATAGCTTGCTGCATATAATTATCTCTAATTATTAGTGAACGGAATGCTACCAATATTGGGTAAACTTACTGATGAAGGACATAATGCTTTTATACAAATGCGGAAAATTAGCGATAATGCCCTGTTAGCACAAGAAATGCTGCATGGATACAATCAGAAGCATTTACTTGCTAGGTGCGATTGAAAATTGATATTCAGAAAGCGTACAACAAGGTCAAGTGGAATTTCCTTTGCACTGTTATCCAGGTAATGAATTTCCCGCATAAATTTATTGCATGGATTCTACAATGTGTTTCTACCACCACGTATTCCATATTACTGAACAGACGACCGCATGGGTTCTTCAAAAGAGCTCGGAAACTTCGGCAGTGGGATCCGTTGTCTCCCTATCTTTTTTATTAGCGATGGAACTCTTACACTCCATACTGTTGAGTCATATTCGGAGTTCGCTTCGTTTTGAGTATCACTGGCGTTGTAAAGAGATTAATATATTTATGCTCTGTTTTGCCGATGATCTGTTGTTATTTTGTAAAGCTAATGATGCCTCCATCATGGTATTGAAACATTGATTTGAGGAGTTCTCCCAGTATTCAGGATTATAGGCTAACACAGGAAAAAATACCATATTTTTTTCAAAGGCTTGTGTTACTAAGGCAGTGTAACTGCAAAATCTAGTTAACTTCCCGGAGGGTCACTTGACGATTAAATATCTTGGAGTTCCTTTGTAGTCATCTGGATTTAAGAGGGTTGACTGTAAACCACTGATAGACAAGATTGATAAGAAATTGCATTATGGGGATCAAAACATTTTTCTTATGCTGGCGTTTACAACTAATCAAGTCAGTCTTAGTAGCCCATCACATGTACTGGGTCGTCCATGTTTGTACTTCCTTCAGGAACCATAAAAGCTATTGAAAACAAAATTAGGAAGTTCTTATGGAGTGGAGCCACGGATTGGTTTGTTGCTAGAGTGTCATGGCGTCAAGTTTGCAAATCAAGCAAGGCAGGGGGGTTGGGTTATCCCTGATATCCCTCAAATTAAAGCATTGATGTGCAAGCACCTCTGGGATGTGTTGAGGGAAAATAGGGACTCGGTGTGGGCTATATGGATTTGAAAATACAAACTGCAAAGGGCATCGAGATGGATAGCATCGGAGGTCGGAAGCTCTTGGACGTGGAAGAAAATGCTCAAACTTAGACACAACTACAACAAGCTATACAATATCGAGTGAGTAATAGAGATCAAATATGGGTTTGGCAGGACCCTTGGCATAGCATGGGAATCTTGTTACATTGGTTCCTTAACGGTCCTCGTATAACTGAAATACCTACTACAACAAAACTATCAACTGTTATTCAAAATGGAAAATGGAGATGGTCTCATATTGCTGCGTTCCAGCGTTTGCATATTGAGGAAGGGTTGCCCCTGATTCAAGATGAACAAGATACGGTTACTTGGAGAAATGCGACAGGGAAATTTTCAACTGCAGATGCGACAAAACTCTTTCAAATACAAGAGCACGCGGTGACATGGAGTTCATTGCTCATGGGGCCTCTAAAAGTACCCAAGAAATTTTTATATTGTGGTTGGCAATCCTGGAAAGCTACCAACCGCTGATACACCTTGGCTACAATACATTGATGGATGGATATTGTGTCTTGTGTGAGGACCGACCTGGAGAGCCATTCTCACTTGTTCTTTCAGTGTAGCTATTCTCAACATTGCATCTTACACCTTTGAAGGGTACGGTGGCAATGGTCATTTCTTGAATGAAGAACAGGAGGACAATGGGCTACGCATATATGGCGAGGGACTCACTTGGTTAATGTTGCTAATCAGGCTACTTTAGCGTCTGTTGTCTATCACATTTGGGAAGAAGAAAATCAGAGAATTTTTTTAAACATTTTTAAGGAACTGCGGGAAATAGCTCGGGTGGTTGTTGAGGAGATCAGACAAAAGCTTCTAGTTCATTACAGATTGACGTCTTTTGAAATTATATTAGTATTTCGTATATAGAGAATAATTTGGCAAAGTGCTCTTAAATAATTATTGTATGTTGTATGCTACGCTTTATTTAATGCAATTTACCTTTCCCATTTTGGATCTGAGGTCGAGTGGTAGATCCATTAAGTTTTGACAGATTGAATGTCAAATTTTGATAACACACCCCAGATCCAACCTATTTTGTGGAAACTAATAATAAAGGTACAATTCAAGTAGTACATATATAGGGGTTAATCATACAAGACACTAATTATAGATAGTCATAAATATACCTACGTCGTAATGTGGGAATTAATGATAGAAATTTAAACATCAATTATACAAAGTCGTATAAACTAGGTGACACACTTGTACTCCAATAATGCTATTAAATACCGATTTGTTAGTTTCCAATTACTATTTTTTTTTATTTATTTATGTATTTTTAACTTCGTACACTAATTTATACATAATTGACACACGCCTATGATATGTTATTTTTCAAGAATAAACTGATGCACCTTTAAATTAAACGGTTGGAAATAGCCGTCGCAGTAGGCATCGATGTGTGCTCCTGAAGAAGCCCAAAGACCCACTTTAACTTTGGTAGTATATTTACATAAATTAGTGTACTGTTTAAAAAAAGTGATCAATCATATTATAAGTGTATCACATTTATTATGTTGTAATTAATTTGATTCGATCAAATTTAATTTGGGGTAAGAATATTCCTGAGATAGATAATGGAATAGTAAATGTAGCAATTAGAGGTTTAGGGTGGCGTGTTTCCCTATGAAAGAGGTTGAAGAAGGGAAAGAATGATTTAATGAAAAAACATGCATTTACGTTAAGAGTTAGATAGGGATGGGGGGTGTTGGTGGAGGGTCCGGATCTGTGTGTTTTCAAGTGTTGGATGGAATTGCATTAGAGTGTGACAGGTAAGAGGAGGGGAAGAGAAGACACATGCATGGGACCAGGCAGCTGCCTGAATTTCAACAAACTCAATTGTAATGGAGAGATGAAATCTTTAAATGAGGAGGGAGGGATGATGAGCTAATTATTAAGTCTGATTTGTTCAACTGTAATTAAAGAAAGTGGCCAAAGATGTCCTGCCCGACTTACTCGCTCTCTCTCTTCTACACCTTTTTTCTTCTTCCTATAAAGGGGGCCGCCGGCCGGGGGGTTCATTTGTTCGTTGCTTCTCTTTGATTATGCTGTGCTTGCACACACACACACACACACACACACCATTATCTTCTTCTTCTTTTTTCCCAGTAAGACGTAAGTAAATTAATAGATGATGATGATGATGATGATGGGTTTTCCAAGGTGGTCTTGCTCTTGGTCTTCCCTTCTTGCTGCAGCTTCTCTTGGGATTTTCAGCTTCTTCATTGTTTCTTCTTTTGCAGAGAAAGGTCTCTCTCTCTCTCTCTCTCTCTCTCTCAACACACATTGACACATACAAACACGCATTCGGGCGTGTTTTTTTGACAAATGAATGATGCACTTTGGTTTTCATGAATTTGTTGTCAGGAATTTATTTATAATATGCCAATTGCCTTCACGGGGATTTTGGTACTGTTTGAAATGTTTATATAAGCTATAAAATATCGTTTTATTGTTTTATGTTTTTTTTTTTAAAAGAGCAAATTATCCCCTCACTCAGAAGGCAATATGCTCCTTTCTAAAAAATATAGGAATAAAATAGTATTTTATTTTTTATAAGAACTTATGTCAACCTTTTGAATAACACATAAAGGTTAATTTGCATTTTACCCTTGTTTTCACCTATGTTTTAGTATTTGTTTATATTATTGCCTTCCTTTTTTTATTTATTTAGGCTAATTAGATGCATTTTTTTTGTCCCATAATTATGACCGGTTGGCGTTTTGCTCCTGTACTTACTAGGGTCAAAATTTAGATATGTATATTTTTTTTATTTTTGTGATTTCAGTAATTATTCTATACTATTACTTAAAAAAAATTGTCGTACCAATTTTTGAATACCCAAATTTATTTTTTAATTAATTCCTTTCTTTTGAAAAAATTGATCATAATTGTACTTTTTTTTATTATCTCATAGTTATAATTTTTTTTTCTCTCACACCGCCCCATTGTTTCTTTCTCATCTAACTTCTTCATATTTTTTTTCTCATAAATTTTTTGTATTTTTATTAAATTTATAATTATAATATATTCTTTCTCTCTCACCTCAACTCAACTTCAAGTATTTTTCTTTCTCATTCTCTCTATCTCACACATAATTCTTTTCTATATATTAACGAAACTGCGTCGGCGACTAGTATTATTAAACCTAATACTAATTATGGCAGTTTACAATTTATAACTGGAGCTGATTGCTTTTTAATTTTATTCAATAATTATCAGCTCCGTATAAATCTTTTGCGAAGGATGCAAGAACAGCTCCGTCATCCGGGTTCTACGACTACATAATCGTCGGAGGCGGAACCGCCGGCTGCCCGCTGGCGGCGACCCTCTCCGTCTCAGCGAAAGTACTACTCCTGGAGAGGGGCGGCCTACCATACGACAACCCCAACGTGACCCACATTGACGGTTTCCCGGCAACACTGTCTGACACATCTTCAACCTCCGCAGCGCAGCTGTTCGTCTCGACGGACGGCGTCTTCAACCACCGGGCCCGGGTGTTAGGCGGCGGCTCCGCCATAAACGCGGGGTTCTACACCCGCGCCAGCAGCGAGTACGTGAAGGAGATGGGATGGGAGCCGCGGCTGGTGGAAGAGTCGTACGCCTGGGTAGAGAGGAAGGTGGCGTTCCGACCGGTGGTGAAGGCGTGGCAGGCGGCGGTGCGGGACGGGCTGCTTGAGGCAGGGGTGTCGCCGTACAGGGGAACAACGTACGCGCATCTGCATGGGACTAAAATTGGGGGTTCGATCTTTGATGAGAATGGGTATAGGCATACGGCTGCTGATTTGTTGGAGTACGCTGATCCCGCCAACATTACTGTCTATTTGCATGCAGTTGTACACCAAATTTTGATCAAGACATCACCAGGTGACTGCACTTCCCATCATCTATTTTTTCATATTCAAACAGCACTTTAATAAAACAAAAATATTAAGAAATTAGAATATATATATTCACATTTATGAGATTAATTAATCCACAATCTTCCCATTTCTGAACTAGGGATAGGTTTAACTGCCCAACTTTGTTGCCGTTGTCATTGTCTCTTCTTTAGGGTCAACCTTATGTAAATTTCATTTCGGAATAATTATATCTACGCCCCTGACATATAATCTGTTTTCATAAATATTCAGAACTTTTAAAAAATTACACATATACCCATTTAGAAAAATCAATATCATTTATAACAAATTATTCCTACTTTTTGAAAAAATTATACATATACCTCATCGAAACTTCAATATTATTACACAAACCACCTATAACCTCATGCATCCCCTTGAAACATCAATATTATTATACAAAGTTACAAACCACCCGTGCTTTCCATAAAATTGCACATAAACCCCCTCAAAACTTCAATACTATTACAAAGACTACTCATATTTTCTTGGTGTTGGGAGTGATCTATGTAATTACATAAAATCATAAATAATTTATATAAATAAACTATAAATCAATAAGTGTAAATATAATTATCCCACTCATTTAATAGCACAAGTCCTTTTTAAGTTATTCAAGGCCTTTGTCTTCCTTTACTATATATTATTAGTTATTTAAGTGATTGATGATGATTGTGGTGCAGGGCAAAAACCAAAGGCGTATGGAGTTTTCTTCAGAGACTCAAAGGGCGGGAGGCACGTGGCCTACTTGAACAATGGACCAAGAGGTGATTCTCTCGGCGGGTGCACTGGGCAGCCCCCAGCTCCTGCTCTTGAGTGGTATCGGGCCAGCCATGAACTTACAGCCATGGACTGAGTGCGATATTGGAGCATCCATTGGTGGGTCATGGCATGTCTGATAATCCAATGAATGCAGTCCTAGTTCCCTCTCCTAGGCCAGTCGAACTGTCCCTGATTGAGGTTGTGGGCATAACCGATGTCGGTAGCTACGTGGAAGCAGCCAGTGGATCCTTGGACCTCGCTTGGCTCCGGAGAACGGTTCAAGACTTTGCCAAGGCAGTGAACCAGGTTCATTTTCAACTAAACCTTGTTCTGCATCAATTTCTTAGGGCTGTGAATGTAATTATCCCCAAGTATACTTCTGATTTCTTAGTATGATATTACACAATGGGCAGACTCTCCAGACCTTCACAATTCCAATCAACCTGACCATTCCAGAAGCGACTGGAATACCCGAACTATACCAGAACCCAGGCGTACAAGCCGGAGTCATCTTGGAAAAGATCATGGGGCCTTTCTCCACGGGGTTTCTGGAGCTCCAAAGCAGGGACCCGAATGACAATCCAAGAGTCACATTCAACTACTTCCAGGACCCCAGGGACCTCCAGAGGTGTGTCCAAGGCATGGAAATCATCAAACGGGTTGTTGAATCTCGGCCCTTCTCTCCCTTCCGATACCCCTTCACGTCGTTTCAGTCCCTGATGAATATGATGCTGGCAGTTCCCAACAACCTGAGGATCAAACACTTTACAGCAGCTTATTCCATGGAGCAGTTCTGTCTAGATACTGTGATGACTATATGGCACTATCATGGAGGGTGCCAAGTGGACAGAGTTGTTGATCATGATTACAGAGTGCTTGGTATGGACGCATTGCGTGTGATTGATGGCTCCACGTTTTACAGCTCACCGGGAACTAATCCTCAGGCCACCGTGATGATGCTTGGAAGGTGATCTTTGTTAATGGATTTGAGAAGTCATTGGTATGCTCAATAATGGTGACAGTCGTTTACTAAGTAGTTGTGTTATGTTGTGATGCAGGTATATGGGACAGAATATTCTACAGGAGCGAAATGCTCGATGATCGAAGCAGGCACATTTGTCAATCACTCCTGTACCTAAGAACAAGAGATATTAATAATGGATTTTCGTATGTTAACTGCACTAGGAGCCTCTTACATTTCTGAGGTTTCGCTACAGTTCCAATGATGAAACATCCAAATGTGACAGAAACCTAGGAGAAAATAAGAACTATTCGGGCATCGTGTAAATAAAATGAAAGAACCTAGAAGACCTACAGTATGGTTACATGCTCAAGAAATGCTTTTCTACTGTATAATGTAGCTTGTGCAGTATTTTATTGTAAGTTTTGATGTAAAAAAAATTTGTGTTATTGATAACATCATTGTCATATCCTTATAAATCGATCAAATATTTTAGTTGTATCATAAGAATATGGATATTAGTACAACTTGAGGTAAGCAAATTCGGTAAAACCAGAACTTTGGAGTTCCTGATATTGAAATGAAAGGTAGCCTGGTTTCCTAATCAACCTATTTCTTGATTTATCCTGTTCTAGATTGCAAGTTTTATCTAGAAATAAGGTTATATACCATGAGACTTAACATGAATACAAAGTATGAAAGATTGTAAACAAAAGAATCATAGGAAGACAACATATGGTTATTAGTGAAATCTTTGCTGTAGTAGAAATAAGAGAGTGATGAAGAAAAAACACCTGATTTACTGTCCTCAAGAATGCTGCAATCTTCTACAGACAGGGTGGAATTCCAATCTCTGAAGAGGCAACAAAGTAAATAAAAGGGAGGAATATCATGAAGGATATGCCATTTCATGGGTCTGGTAATAAGCCCACTTCGTCTTTTAGACAGCATCTCCTTTCTACCGCTTTTTTTCCATTTTTACCAACAAATTCACGGGCCAGGGCGGCGAGGAATCTGGCATGCTCGTAAAGGGGCTTTCCTGACAGCAACAACGGATGGATAACAAATGCATGTTATGACCAGAAAAAGCAGCTCTCAGTGGATATCCATAGCATAAGTCTCCAAGCATATGCCGCTTCTCTGTTGGTTTATTCCATCTATGCCACATATATATATAATTATAGCCACTGAGTTCAATCAAGCACCAGGAGTAGCAGTAAATAGGGAAGTCAAGTCGAAAGGACAAATCAACGGCTCAGTAAGCAAACCATTCATAGGGCTTCTCTTACTTGGCATGCAATGGAGCTTGATGCAATGCAAATGGTGATAAGTTCTATTTTTTCTGATTCCGGTAACATGCCAAAGGAGAGTTGCCCTGTGAATGATTCAGCTTAATTCGCAGTATTGGAAAATAATCATTGCTCCAAAGGCAGAAGGTAATAGTTCATAGTGCTAATTGGAGTAGGATGATGCTTAAATGCGTTACTGGTGGTGATAAATGGCTTGTGTGCTTGCTGTTGCTGCCTGCAATTCAAGAAGGCGTTTCGTGTGGCAGGAGATAGTAAGAGATGCTAGGCGAGTCAATTGAATTGACCTCTTTACAACTACTGTATATACATTCTGTCTCGGTCAATGTCATGCAGCTCCTTCCAATATTCTCCTGTCCCATCTCCCTCACTTCAACTCAATATCTATAGTCTCCCTCACTGCAGCCACCATGTCCCCAATGTAACTCATTTTCCTCAAAACCTTCTTCCTGCAAAGACTATGGGATGTCTGGGATATCCATTGAGAAAGAGATCCCTCATGTCGAACATACACTCTGAAGTCAATTCATTTTGGCTACACCGTTGTATCAGAAACACTTGTACAAACTTCTTTCTTGGTATCCTGTCAATTTGCATTTTCACAGAGATTACATTAGTAGATTTCAATTAGTCAGCACCGCATCCCTCTGTATAATACAAAAATACTACATGATCCCAAATTGATGACTCTTTCGGACAACCATTTTCATAAGAAGTAATAGTACTTCCTAGACGAACTACAGACTAGAAATTCTACTTGAATCAATCAAACAACTCAACTTTTTTTCTAGATTTAATAATCGGAACGAGAATATTTTTATAGCCTCATGGTTACGCATGTATAATGCGAGTCCAGAATCCTCTGCAGTAACACCTTCCTGTTTTAAATGCTAAGTGTCAGCATAGAGATATTATTTTCTCACTGTATAATATTCATATATGAATGTCTTTGATTAATATATTATGAGTTAGACAAGTAACTCAAATCATCAGCTGTAATCAAAATTAATTGTCAAACATAGAAGACAATCAGGATAGTTGAATGTGTTAAATAAATCAGGACGACAGCTGACAGATTAATTAACTTGATTTATCTCAAAGAAAGGGACATAATACCAAATTAAAATGCCATAAGATATAATTCCTTTGAAAACTACTGCTTATTAAATTTGAATTCTTGGAAGAAGTTCTTGAGAAGGCAAGGATGCGGACAGCCTAGAAGAGTCATATCTTTGTTCGTTAAGGTTTGGTGTGTTTTTCATATGAAGACATGGAAAAGGTAAGAGATAGCTAAGTTGATACTGTCTGCACTGATAATTAGTACCATGTCCAACCCCCAAATTAACATTTAGAAAATAAACAAACGATAAAGATACACAAAATAAAAGGATAACGAAATTTTACAATTGCTTTTCTTTTCTTTTTTTTTTTTTTTTTTTTGTGATTTCGGACAAATAATTTTGTTCTAACCACCAAAATTATGAAATTTCCAGGAGACAATAAACATATGCCACAACGAGAGTGTGAAATGACATGATTAAAAGTTTCAAACACGTCTAATATATATTTACAATCGCACACTAGAAAATTGGTTATAATTCTTCCATGAATTAGATGATCAGACGTAAACAAAAGTTGTATTATTTACATACCATGAAGTAAGAAAATTACAATTATTTGAGCTAACACTTTGATGTGGATTCAGTCACAAAATGGTCCCAAGTTTCTTTCAAGTTTGACGTTCTAACTTCCTTGTCCCAACATAAATAATTGACAAAATCCCAGCCCCACACGGAGAACTAAAGCTACCCACAAAACAAAACAAGTGAAAGGAAAGCATCTGTAATGAAGGAAAACGAAACATCAGTCGAGCAGAAATCAAATTACTGATACAAATTGTATTATGAAAGTTCTAACATATTATGTCCTAAGTTTGAGGAGATTTGGTTAAGAAAACTATCCTCCGCGTATTGAACTTTGGTCAGGCTTTAAAATCTGTAAATCACTTACTTTACAAAAGAAATTCTTTGTGCCAGTGATAAGCCTCTTTTGGCCAGCTTCAATGTCCTGATGCCGGCCATTATGGGAAATCTCTGTCTTACTTTAGCTTTTTTCATTTTTCATTTCATTTATTTCTAAATGAAGTAAATTAATCTTATGACAGCTCTTTTATAGTACAGATTTTCTTTGTTGTACTAAAATTCACAATAAGACACTAATTTGAAGACAAACAAACTCGTTAAACTGCTCCTTGCGTGACTTCTGATTATAATTCTCCAATGCTTAAATTCGTGTATATTCTAGATCTAAATAAACAGAGGGTCAAAAAGTTGAATTTCAAATTAATAAATGCGTACCTTTACCGAACAGATTGGTGAATATTTTTAACTAATCACTGTGGCAAAATATATATAAATCCTCATGACATATAGTTGTGTGTGACATTGTCACCAGTAGCTGAACTTCTCGGGTTGGGTTGCGTTGGAGTCTGAACAAAAATGCGGTAGCGTCATGTTTGGTTATGTTTCTAATCTTGAGGGGAGATCCATATTTTCGGGGTTAACTATAACATAACATTTGATAAGAAAATAATCTTTAAAAATCTAGTTTAAGCAAGAATTTCAACGGCAAATCTCACTTTTAATTGACAAATATTATCCCAAGAATAAAATATAATCAGAAAGTGATTACCCTGATTTCAGGCTGAGTTTAAGTAAGTACCAGAGGATATCTATATGGGTCTAGAGAGGAAGATACGGGTGGAGGGAGGGTGGGAAAGCATTCATCAGTCCGCTTCCACTTTGTGCCAATGTCATCATGCTAAGTCAACTTTGGCAAACATGCGACAGCAATTACGAAAAAGATATAAATAAAAGTGGGAGAAAAAGAAAAGGAAACTTTAATAAATTTCGAGGAAAAGGTGAAGAACTCATTCAAATAATCATTTTTTCCCTGTCCCACTCCGCAAAGAGTTTCAGTGTGGACAGCATGCTTTAAACAATACCTTTTTTCACACTTGTCTTAACAAGTAAGCATCAGTGTTCTATAAAAAACAATGCAAACTGATTCAAAGTAATTCAGGAGTGTATTTGAGCATTAAAACATAGGAAAGATGCACTCACCTTGTGTCAAGGAGGCAACTCAGTTGTGTCTTCAAGGTTGTTATCCAACTCCTATCCTCAGAGTGTCTGAGCCTGAGCAGCCTATTGCAAAGACGACAAGCACATCTGCAGCTTGTCGTCGTAACTTTGCCGTCACAACGGCATCCTCCTTCTTCCCGAATACCCACTTCACCAACCATGAATCCATTCCTTCTTTGCAAGAATCATTTATTCAGTTCATCAAAGCTTATCCCAAGTACTCGGATACTGCTCCAGTTGATCGGCTACGAGCTCGAGAATATGGTGAGCTCTCACTTTCAAACCATGTTTGTCTTGATTACATTGGCGTCGGTCTATTTTCACAATCGCAGGTGAACTCCAAGAACGCCTCTGATACCACATCTGAGTTCCCATTGTTTGGCATAACTTTTAAGTCGGTGAGTCTCAAGTCTCAGCTCCTTCACGGTGGAGAAGGATCAGAACTAGAATCTGCAATCAAGAACAGGATTATGGATTTCCTGAACATTTCTCAAAATGATTATTGTATGGTGTTCACAGCGAATAAATCATCGGCTTTCAAACTTGTAGCGGAATCATACCCCTTCCGATCTAGTCGAAAGCTACTTACAGTTTATGACCATGAGAGCGAGGCGGTGGACTCCATGATTAGTATGTCGGAGAAGAGAGGGGCCCGTGTCATGGCAGCAGAGTTCAAGTGGCCGAGGCTTAGGATTAACTCAGTAAAACTGCGGAAGATGATTGTGAGGAAGAAGAAGAAGAAGAAACATAGGGGGCTATTTGTGTTCCCTCTTCAGTCAAGAATGACGGGAGCCAGTTATTCATATCAATGGATGACTATGGGAGAGGAACACGGCTGGCATGTCTTGCTGGATGCCTGTGCATTGGGACCAAAAGACATGGACAGCTTTGGCCTTTCTCTTTTCCGCCCTGATTTCCTTGTTTGTTCTTTCTACAAAGTTTTTGGGGAAAACCCAACTGGATTTGGATGCCTCTTTGTTAAGAAATCCATTGTACCAATTCTGGAAGATGCAACAGGTGCAGGAATTGTATCTATTACACCAGCAAAGAACTTGCTTCTCCCTGAAGATTCTTCAGGTACAGACGCAGAACTTGAACAAATCGCTAGACTTGGAATAAAGCAAGAATGTGACAATATATCAAAGTCTATTGTTCCATACACAGAGCAAGATTCAAAGGATAGAAAATCTGAAGAAAATGAGACCAGTGATGTTTGTGAAAAGCAATCCTGTCCAACTGAGAACAGGTCAGAATATCCAGAACAAGTCGAATTGAAGGAACATATTGTTCCACTCCAAGAGAGGCACCTATTAAAAGAAAATGAAGGCTCAATTATTCAGTGCAGATGCTTGGATCATGTGGATTCGTTGGGATTGATGCTCGTCAATAGCAGAGGAAGGTACTTAATCAATTGGCTGGTTAGTGCACTGATGAAGCTTCAGCATCCTAATAGATTGGATAAATTTCCCCTGGTGACAATCTACGGACCAAAGGTAAAATTTGACCGCGGACCAGCCTTGGCCTTCAATTTATATGACTGGAAAGGAGAAAAGGTTGAGCCTGCTCTAGTACAGAAACTAGCTGCCCGGAATAATATTTCTCTCAGCCATGGATTGTTGCACCACATTTGGTTCCCTGATAAGTTTGAAGGGAGAAGCAGAGAATGTTAGAGACAAACATCAAAGAAAACGAAGCGGCAAGAAGCAAAAGCCGAAAAGCTGACCAGGGAATCGCAGTGGTTACCGTTGCACTTACTTTCTTGGCCAACTTTGAAGACGTTTATAGGCTCTGGGCTTTCATAGCCCAGTTCCTGGATGCGGACTTTGTGGAGAAGGAGAGATGGAGATATACAGCCCTGAATCAGAAGACTATAGAAGTGTAAACACAAAGCCTGATTGTTATCAGCTCAAACTGTAATCTTCCAAATCTTTGAGGTGTTCATAATGCAATTTTTGTTTCAACATATATATTTATCTTCCACTGTTGGTAAATGAAAGCACCCTTCAATAAATTAAGACAACCACAAATACAACATGGAGAAGCATCAAACAGAAAAAAGCAGGAGACTTTGGTTTCTTGCTTTTCTTGGACTTGGTCCACAACATATCTCGCGCAGGCATATCATCGAACACCTGATCCGGGACAAGGAATCACCCTCGGTGAGATTCGAATACAAATCATAAATACCAACTTTAACAGTGCAGCGCTACAATATAATTGAGCACAGTGGTTTGATTCCCAACCACGACTTCCCTCGAAATAATTAAAAAAATCGAGGGCTTTTAGAACATGTATGATTTATGAATAATCAAATATCTTTAAGGTTAATGAGACAAACTAAACAAAAAGCATTTCAAGAAATTTAACTACATAACTCAGTTTACTTTTACCTTCAACAAGCCAAAGGACCAAAGCTAACAACAAATTACAAATATCAAGAAAGAGAACTCTTCACGTTCTCGGTCAACCACCCGCCTGTGTCCTCGCTCTTTCCTTCGGTATAATTTCGCCCACTCTTGTTTCTTCTTGTTTTTCTTTCGCTGTTGACCTTCTGTGGGAATTGTCCCGTCAAAAGCAAAAGCTGCTTTCAGGTAATCCTCTGTGCTTGAATCGGTGTAGAACTTGAATACCTGCGAGCAAATTCATTTGATATATCTCCCCTTTTACTTCAATATCAGGTTCTTGTGGCATATAAATTCTTGCCTATTCATGAGTTTCCAACTCAATCTATTAAGCATTTCAAGAACCCATTTTTCTTTCCTGATTTCGTACCTAATGTTTGTTTGATTTCAGTCTGATAGGCCAATGCTTTTACCTTTCTTCTCTGTTCACTTTCTCTTTGTTTTCCTTCCAGGAGAGCAAATCAAATTTATCCTTGTTTTGCTGCAATCGAGAACAGTGATCATTGGATCACTTTTCCCCTTTCTCTGTATGATTCATTATGTTTTTTACATTCTGGGATACCTTTAGACTGCCTTGATTGCCTTGCTGCTGACTAGTTGGGGACAAGATGTTGATTTTCTAGTTACAGAAATCAACTCAGATAAGTCTAGCATTTATTTTTACTGCAAAGGAGAGTTCTATGTCACTGTTATATTTTATGAAAATGCTTATAACAAAATATGTGAGAGAATGTGATGAATTTAGTGCCAGTTTGAAAAAATGATGTATCTTGATAAGATAAGATGAAGCAAGCAATTCAGGTTAAAACACAAGGAAACAGTGGAGACTATGATCCTTTAGTTGCCTCTTCGTATGTGTAAAACATGCTTTCCTGAACTGTTATTGGGATCGATTCAGGATAATTTAGGATGCACAATTGAATTAGCAAGTGGGTTTTAGTTAGACTGTCCATTCATTTCTGATTTTGGATGAGATTTTGGTCTAAGTGCCTTCTTTTGTAAAGCAGCTTATGATAGTTTGGTTTGCTAGATTCTTGCTTAAATTGCTGCATTTGATGTTTCTGTATGCCAGTGCAAACTGTGCCTTCATATGGAGTTTGTGGGGGAGGCAAACGATAACAAAGATAAATCTTCATCGTCAGGCTCACTTCAGCTATGGAGTCAATGGCAATTGTTAGATTCTATACTCCCTACTGGTGGCTTTGCTCATTCATTTGGTCTGGAGGCAGCCATGCAAGCTCGCCTGGTCATTTCGCCTGAAGATCTACGAACTTATGTAATTCGTGTATTGGAGAATACTGGAAGCCTGCTTCTACCGTTTGTCTATGCTGCAGCCATGTCTCCTGATACACAAACATGGCATAAACTCGACAGATTGTTGAACGCTATGCTTACAAACGAAGTTGGTCGTAAAGGATCAATAGCTCAAGGATCAGGCACTTATGAGAGTAGCTGCTTCAGTTTTCTCAGAAATTCCCTCGCTCAAAATGATGAGAAGTGAAGCTTTGAGCACTGGAGCTGTTTTTTTCCACCATGCCCCCATTTTTGGGCTTGTATGTGGACTTCTTGGATTTGAAGCCGAGACCACTCAGAAAGCATACATGTTTGTAACCATGAGAGATGTCATATCTGCTGCAACCAGGCTAAATTTGGTCGGACCTCTAGGTGCAGCTGTATTACAACATCAGGTTGCTCCAATTGCTGAGGATTTGTCGACAAAGTGGATGAACCGAGCTGTGGAGGAGGCGTGTCAGACATGCCCTTTGCTTGATACCGTGCAGGGCTGTCACAGTTACTTGTTTTCCCGAATGTTCTGTTCCTGAAGGCTGAAAGTGACAACAAAACCTGCATTCGGCCATTCTTGCCGCCTAGGCAGAATGGAAATCTTCAAAATTATCCGAGGCTGCTCAAGGAAAGCATACAGTTTTGAGGTTGGTAATACAATCTTTCAGGCCTTTGCTTTCACTGGCTCTACAAATATTTTGAGTTGGAAAGCATACTCTTGTCTTGCAAAATACAAAGAAACTTTTATGTAAAACTAAGGGTAGATTGCAACAGGCTCCTCTTAAGGTTTGTCGTAATTACAAATACCACTCATCATCTGAAAAATTATAAACGCCCTTTTGATATTAACAAGTGTTTTAACAAATATCCCTCGTAATAACCCATTGCAGAGGTACTTATAATTTTTTATAACTATAAAATATAATTTTAATTTTTTAAATTATAAAAAATATTTATAATTATATCAAATTTACAAAGAATCTTTCATAACTTACCGTAAAATTAAATGTTGGTAGTAGTTTTTGTTGTGAGGTGACCAGTTGTCCAATCACATGTTAATTTATTTCATTCTCGCGACGCGTGAATTATATTATGGTATCTAACTAACAATCTACAAACTTGCCTCGTTCTTAGTTTTCACCCTCTAAAATTTTACTTTTCTCTGAAAAAATAATAATAAAAATTCTATAACACCAATATATTAATAATAATCAATATAAAATATTTATTAAATGATGAACAATTACTATTAATATAAAACCGAACAACTAATCACACATCAATAGAATTTGGAACACAAGACCTTATAAATTGTAATCACAAGGACATCAACTTTCCCAACGAAATTAAGTTTCATCACTTCTGAAGTTATATTCGGAGGCGACTAGTAATTTTTTTAAATATCTTATATTTCCCCTGCTGCCCCTTTCCTGCTCCAACACCCCTACACATCTTAATTAAAAAGATAACCTTTTTAATTATATTTCTATTTTCTATATCAAAAGAGAATCTATTGTCAAATAAAAACAACAAAAGATAAATATATGCTATTTGTTTTTTACACTAAAACATGTGCACCTTACTATAAAAAATTAAGATATTTTGTACGTACACACTCCATCACCTGCTACCATACAGTATGATAGGATAAGATTTTGGGATAATTACACTATCTTTTCCTAAAATTTGGTGTAATCACACGTCTTCTATAATTTAAAAAATTATATATAACATCCAAGAGGTTTGCTTTCGTCTAACAAATAAATTCATTTGTTAATAAAAAATCATTGAATAGATAGATATTACAAAAAAGAAAATTGAATGGAAAATTATATTTATCATCAATTGACAATTATTGGCTTATAGAAGGCCCAACAATTTTTTTCTTACTAAACTATCCTTATAACGATAAAAATAAACTTTCTTACATGCATTAATATGTAAAAATGAATGTGACTTATTTAATTATAAAAATATTTATTTTGTGAAGTGGAAGCTGAAAAGAAAAAGGAAAAATCAAGGCAAAAGTAGCAGATCTGATAAAGGTTTAAGTTGACTAGTATATTGAGGTCAAATGGAGCAGGAATTCCTGTTAGGTGAACGATAATATCTCCAAATTCTTGAAATTTCAGCCCTAAAACCTTGAAAATTCAGCCCACAAATGTTGTACTCTTACTACCTCTCTCCATCATCATCTCAATGTACAAAAAAAGGTCTTTTCATTTGAAAAATGTTGTCCTGACACCCTCATTATTTTTTTGTCACTGTGTCAACAGTATCCTGAGATTAATTTTTTTATATTTTTTATAATAAATTTAAATTATAATATTATTTTTTTAATTTTAAATATACAACGACGACTTATATCGCTGACTGGTTATAAATGACATTCCTTACTCTCTTCATGACCCCAATCCCATCGTCTTCTTCCCTACAGTATATTCAGCTTCAGCCATGAACTCAAGAAAACCAGTCTTTTCCAAATATGCCCCTCCCCTGAAGCTCATTATCTATGGCATGCTCCTCGCCTTTCTTCTCCTCACCTGCCTCGCCGTGATCTGGAACAAATCCTACCCCAACCTTAGCACGGCGGCCCTGGGCCGGCAACAGGTGGAAGAATGCCGTGTTCTTGAGTACAGGCGAAAACTCATCCCCCGGCTGGAGCCCTTGATATTGGAAGAGCCGTTGGAGATATGGGAGGGACTCGGCAATCAAGAGAAGAACGTCAAATACCTCCCATCCATGATCGACTTGAGCACCAACGCACGGTTCATCTATATCGATCTCGGCGCCCGCGACTACGACTCCAGCATTGGCAGCTGGTTCCTCAAACAATACCCCAAACAGAACAAAACCTTCGAAATCTACGCCGTCGAAGCCGACAAAGCCTTCCACAAACAGTACGAATCGAGAGAAGGGGTCACCCTGCTGCCCTACGCGGCCTGGGTGAAGAACGAAACTGTGGTCTTCGGTAGCAAGCCCATAATCGTGAAGGACAAAGTGTGGAGAATGCGGCCGTTCGGCAGAATCGAAGGGCAGACAGCGGAGGCTGATGGGCTGTCGGCGGTGACGAGAGTTCCGGCGTTTGATTTCGTGGATTGGCTGAAGAGAACGGTGCGGGAGAGGGATTTCGTGGTGGTGAAGATGGATGTGGAGGGGACGGAGATCAGGTTGGTGGAGGAGTTGGTGGAGAGGGGGGCGATGTGCTTGATCGACGAGCTGTTCATGGAGTGCCATTTCGATCGGTATGTGAAGTGTTGTTCGGGTGAGAGGATTAACAGGTTTAATTACTCGTATGCTCAGTGTTATGATCTGTTCTCGCAACTGCGGAACGAGGGTTGTGCTGTTCATCAATGGTGGTGAGGATGATGATATTCATATTCTTGTTGCACTACTTCATTATCATTTCACCATTGATTAGTAACACTAGTTTTAGAATAAAAGTTTTATCATTTTTATTTCATTTATTTAATATATATATATATATATATATAATTACTAATACAAATAATAAACCAATATAATTTTGAAATATATTTTATTTCTTATAAATCTTTATTTCTCTAAATTAAGAAATGTGTGGCAACAAAAAGAGTATGAATACCTCCGTTCCGAAAATTTGAGATGTATATTTCGTCAAAATTTCGTAAATGCAAAAACTAGAATATATAAGTAAAACACAATAAGTCAAGGAGAACTAACTTAGTTGGCGAAGATCTTAGCGGTCATGAGTTCAAATCACCAGGTGCATGGGATTGTATGTTGTATAGCATGAGTTGTTATCTATTATAATAGTATGTGTTATTAAGTAGGACATGATTATTGTAATAATTTTTATTAGATATATTGATGTCGATATGAATAATTATATTTGTAATTGATTTATTTTATTAATAATATTTTATCGTTCTTACCTAAAAAATAAATAACACAATAAACTTCAGAAAATTTTAAATTAGAATGGGTTTAGGATCATAACATATCGTATCTATAATCCATGAATGCCACATACATAAAATTCTAATAAAATATAATGAATTTTTATCAATTGAGTCAATTTAACGACATATCTTCTTTTCCTAGAGAATTTTCATGCAATCGAGAATTTTCATTTTCCTAGCTTGGAAAATTCAGACCCAAGATTTTGCTTAGGGTAGACCAAAACAAACTTGGAATGCGCGTAAAAGTAAATGATGATGATGGGCAACGTATCCCAATTAGACTTGTGAGAAATGGGCCCAACTTCTGACTTAATGGAGGCGCGCGATAACCCACCAAACTAGTGGTACGCTCAGTACATATGATATTTACTGTTTTCGCCTCACTTATAATTTGAGTTTTGGTGGAGATGTTTGGTTGTCCCCCGACTCTGGCAGGCGATTCAGATTATTTTATTTATATTTTGATAAATTGCGATGGACTCTTTTTAAAAGTTTATTATAATTATAAATATTTATTTTTTATTAATTATAAGAGATAATTTGCTCATTTGTAATATTATAATTGAGTTGCTTGTATTTTTCTCATATTCTACTATATCCTCATTAGTAGATACTTATGTCTTAATGCCTCTTAGGTAACACTATAATGATTTCGAGCTCAATATTTTATTGTGGAGATGTTGTGTTCAAAATTTATTGAGTGTGTGTGTGTGTGTGAGTGAGAGAGAGAGAGAGTGAGCGCATAAGTGGGTAAAAAAAAAGTACTTATGTCGTGATAATAATTTTGATTTTATTATAATTTTTATTTTGGTAAATCATTTGAAATTTTACTATGGCATTTTTATATAACATAAATTGCTAACTGAATCCATTATAAGTTACTATGATAATGATCTTTGATAAGATAATGTTGGGTTGATCTTTCTTTTGAGGTATAAATCAATTAAAAGTTAAATTACATGTCAAAATAATATACTAATATATATATATATAATATATATATATATATATATAGATTTACTTTCTAGAGTTTAAAAATATAATTATAGTACAATAATAACAAAAAGAGAATCCGATAATGAGACGTTGTCATATATGTATCTATAAGACCCTTATGAACTCACTTTAAGGTAGGTTTGGGATCAACCCTAGGAGTACTATCACCGAAGTCCATGGATCTTATCTTATTTGGATGAATACACGGGAAGCCCAGAGACCTCATTTGGCATTGTGCGGCTTCCTTAATTGCACTAGCGCACTCAGGTGAGCAACAAGCCGTTGGTTGAACCAATAGGGGCTCTGGCAGAAGATACCACCAGACACCCGCAGGCCGGCTAATAGGCGAAAGAGAATCAACTAGTTTAGTTCTGATATGAGTAGACTCATAATAGGGAATACCCTAACCTTGGGAACCGGGGTCTGTCCATCCTTCGTTTGCGGTCGACGTTCCAGCTTTGTCCGTCGACAGCTGAATGTTTCGATCTAGTTCGATTGTCGCACTACTCTATGGTCTGTCTTTATTGACATAGATAGGTGTAGTGTCCTGAGCGCGTGAGATCTGCTCGAAGTGGTCTTTTTGCGATATAAGTTCTTTGTCTCTTTACTCTGGGTTTACCGAAGAATGAATGAAAGTTAACACACTTCTCAGCGGGAATAGTAGGTCGCCCGGAGGATCCAATCGGATCTATCTTTTAAGAAGAGAAAATGCAAACTAGGGTAGGCTTCCTAAACCTAGTAAGTCGGACTCTTCCAATCCATTTTCTTTTTTCCTTTAATTACGGACATCGTTGCCTGGTCCTTACTTCGATCGAAAGGGCTTCGAAAGAACTCTTAAAAGAAAGAAGGATGCAGCGAGCGAGCCTGTTAATTCTTATGATCGGTATGTTCTTATTAGAATTATAAGATCGTGATTGGATCCGCATATGTTTTGTAAAAAGTCAATTACATCCAACCTCTCCCTTAGTCTTAGTAAAGACTAAGCTCTTTAACCCTTAGCACAAGTATGTACCTAATAGTGGTGCGGTATCTGGGAACTAATTACAAAATATAATGTATATATATAATCTGTATATTATTTCAATGATTGCACGGATGTAATTCTAGGTTCAATATAATTAAGGGCAAATACATTTATAGCATGTGTTGAGGAAGCAAATGAAAATTAGGGAAAAATTTTATCCGAATCAGGTTCGGTCAGACCTAAACCAATTACATGGTAAGTATAATATACTTGTGATGTGATTGGTGTACATTATGAAAAAAGTGACCAATCACAAAGCAAGTGTGATACACTTGTCATGTGATTGGATTGGTTCAACCGAATCAAGTCCGGCAAGAACTTTTCTGAAAATTAGATACAATTTCAGGTCCAAAATTAGGTAAATTTCATCCTGTTAATTAGTAAATTTGACAAATTGAAAATAAAGCTCATTGCCTTTCGTTTTTTGGCTTTAAATGCAATTAATTTTGACCTATCTCATTATATTTCCTCTCGATCTCAATTGTAATATATTTTCTATAAATCAATCCAAACATTAGTTCCTTCTCATTTTCTTACATTTTCATTAATAAAAAAAATAATATTAGTCATTTGTGCATATTAATTATTGATAATTATAATTCATAATATTATTGATAATATTTTAGTCGAATCACTCAAAATACATTTATACACACACCTTTCTATTACAAAAATCCGTTTATAAACCATTTTATTCACATATTTGCAAAATTATTGGATTATCAATAAAATTAATACATATCTTTTTTTTTTATTAGTAGTGCTCCGAGGTTGCAAGTCGCTGTCTCCTCGCGTCCTTGGTATGTAGTGATCTTGATAAAAGAAAGTAGGTAGTCAGGCTCGTTGGGGGTACCCAGTCAAGACCCTCCGATGCCTAAATCAATGAAGTATTTGAGATAGAGTGGATAGCGAAATATCAAAGTAAACGATCTAAAGCGATCTAGAGAAAATAGGTGTATTAAAAAAATGTTCGCTATAAATGAATTAGGTACGTAGTATCTATAGTAACCGAGTGGGTCCACCTGCATTGTTGTAGTTAGCAATTTAGGTGTGAAGATAAACGGCTGGTAAAAGTTGTTGTCAGGGTCAGGGGTCATGGGTGACCAGCGACCCGGCCTGAAGGATCCGCAAAGTGTGCGTCCGGATAGGGTTATGGGTCGAGCGAGACCCGAACCCAACCCGACGACCCGATTGAGTTGGGTCCCTCAAGTTTTCCTTGCAATTTTGACCACTCTAAGGGCATTTTTATAATTTTGTGAGTGGTTTTATTAACCCCATATCAAGTGGTTTATTTACTTTTATGTCATAAGAATATTCTCTCGTTGAGACTAACAAAAGTTGACCAACTTAAAAAAAAAAAAAAAAAACAAAGGAAAAGAAAAGAGACAATCAAAAGTTCACATAGTACATAACTTTCCGTGACCAAATGGAAGTCGCATGGATCTTATAAATTAAATTTTTTCTTATTATATATAATAAATACTCAATTATAGGGATATTTGTTAAATAATTATTTATTTTGAAAAATTATTTATAATTTTAAATAATAATAAAATATTTATAATTATGATAAATTTCAAAAGAATCTATTATAATTTGCATTATTATATAACTAAAGGTAATCGAGCTTATGTTGACATATGACTCTCACCTATATCTATTCATTGCTTATAAATGTCATTTATTATAATATATAGTAATAAATGTGTAATTTTTAGATGGATCGGACATCCTTCTTGATCACCAAAATTAGTATAAGATTATGACTATAAATGAGTCCAGTGTGCTATATTCAAATAAAAATAAATAAAATAATCGCTATAAAATCAATTAACAACGCAATACAATTATGAAAAATGCCACTTATATAAGATATTCGGACAAGATACCGTTATTGGTCCCATGAAAAATGTCTTTAAGCTTAATATAAGAATTTAGTATCAAATTGACTTAATGATAACTTTATAATAAATATTTGTTTACAAATAGAAACGAAAATTTAAATTTGTGATATGAAATTTACCATATTATTTAAAAATAAATTTGAAACCAATGAACAATTTATATGGGTCTTGCCAACGAGACTTAACTCAAATGGTGAAATTGAGACCCCATAATTTTAGAGTTTATGGGTTTTAATCCTGTTGGAATATTTGGCCCATGACCTCTTAAGGTAGGCCCAAACCCACAAAGGCCCAGTTGCCGCCCCGCCCCGATCCACCGACCCGTTGACCCGCCCCGACTTGACCCGTTTACACTTAAACCTAATCCCTTCTAAATCCCAACAGTGGTATCAGAGCCGGTTCTTCACCGGCACCGGCGTAACTACGGTAACCTCGCTCCTATCTCTTCTTATTAATTTCGATCTGTTTACATTTCTGCCTTGTGGGTTGTTGCTTGGTCGCTGTGTGCGATTTTTGGGATATTCTGTCGATTACTTCCTCTGTTGTGAAAAACTTTTTCTAAAATTTTTCTGTGATAAATTTCTGCAAAATTTAAATTGTTTCTCGTGCACTGTAAGAAAGGGAAAAAACTTATTTTCTTAGAAACTGCTTTGTGCATAGATTGATGTCTTAGTTTGAGGTTATTTGTTAAACTTGTGGACAAATTCTTTTAAGAAAATTCTCTGTTCTACATTCTGAAATTTTTTTTTTTTTTTTTGGAAACTTGTGTAGTTATTGCTTTATATAATAATCCTGTAGTAAAAGGCTTGCTTAAGGACTGATAATTGTTAATTTTGGTTTGTGCTAAATTTTCTGACAATATTACTGTGTGTAATCAGTTTTTTGCTTTGTGCAAATCATATTAGAAATACAATGCTTAGTGCTTATTTTGGTTTTGGTAATTACGCTTTGTGCTTAATGGTTTTTTGTGGAAAATCGCTTTGTGCGATTGCTTTGTGTCTTGGTGTTTGTTCGCTTAGTGCGTTAGATTTTCTGGGTGAAAATCGCTATGTGCAATTGAGTGCTTGGTGCGATGGCTTTGTGCATTAATCCTTTGTGGATTTGAGCCTTTGTGGCTAGTTGTGCCTTTGTGGCTGTGTCGCCTTGGTGGCTTGGATGAGTCGTGGTGGCTGTAGTTTCCTTTGTGGATTGAGCCTTGGTGGCTACTTTGTCTTCGTGACTTTGCCTTTGTGGCTAGTTGAGCCTTTGTGGCTAGATGGTCTTTGTGACTTTGCCTCAGTGGCTATGGTTTAATAGCGATGCTATGTATTTGCTTAGTGCATTAACCTGTTGTGTTCTTTTTGTTGCTTAGTGCATTCGGTTGTGTTGCTTAGTGCATGGATCATTGCCCTATAGTTGGTTTTGGTGCGATTATTTGTTGTTGCTTAGTGCTTAAACCCTTGCTAATTTCTCACTTGGCCGACCCCTTGAGGTTGTTCGGTATCTGGTTGAGAGTTAGTAAGGTTTTCATTATTTGTTTTTATCTCTTTTGGCATTCGTTGCTAATGACGTTGTTTTGCAGGTGTTGACTCGTTGGAATGGCGATGATGAAGCCAAATCCGGGCCCCTTGGATTAGGTTCCCTTTTGGGTCCTGGTCCAAGGGGGGAAATGTTGGAATATTTGGCCCATGACCTCTTAAGGTAGGCCCAAACCCACAAAGGCCCAGTTGCCGCCCCCGATCCACCGACCCGTTGACCCGCCCCGACTTGACCCGTTTACACTTAAACCTAATCCCTTCTCCTTCTCCACATGACTGCTCGTTTTCTCCCCCATCTCTCTCGGTTTTCTCCTTTTTGTTCTTGTTCTCTCCACCGCGCCGTCTCCCTCTCTCACCGTCTTTAATGGCGTCCGTTTATAAAAGCCATTGTTGGCGTCTTGTTTGAGATAGAGGACAGAATCAGAGGCAAGAAGGAGAATGATCGCCTTTGTGGCGAGGCCTTTGTGGCGTGGCCTTCCTTGGTGGAGGGTGCCTCGGTGGTGGTGGCATCGGCGACGGGTGCTTTGGTGGCGAGCCCTTGGTGGCGTGGGTTTGTCCCGGTTATTGGCTCCCTGAGCCTTGTTTTCTTCGCTTTCAGTTTATGTCAATGTATTTGGATTATTTTGTAATTTCATTGTCTAATTCTTGTGGATTAATCTTTTTGTGTTCTATCATGGTTTTTTGTGGCTCACCGCTTGAGGGTGTAAAATCCCAACAAATCCCATCAAGTGCGTGGAAGTCTGTTGTATAGCAGGAGTCGGTCTATTGTATAGTAAGAGTTGTTGTCTATTGTAATAGTAGGTGTTATTTAGCAGTATATGATTATTGTAACAATCTTTCTTAGATATTGAAGTTGACATAAATAATTGTAGTTGTATTCGATTAATTTCAATTAATAAAAAATCATCGCTCTTACCTAATTTTTTTTTTTTTTATATAATTCTTATTCAATATTTGTTCAAATATGGGCCATGATTATAATAAGTGGGCAACCCGCACACATTGATTGGGTTGTTGGACCACCCACATTTATAATGGTGCAACTCTCCCCACTATAAGATAACCCTAGCAAAAACCCACCCAAAATCCCAACATACAATCTGGTAACTATTTGACCCGATTAATTACGTACTAACCCTTGGATTGGTAGGACCCACGACGTGTCACAATCCTACGGCCCCCATTGAGCACACCAGCACGAATGACCGTCGATTCTTGTTCCCCCTACACTATATAGGTTTTCTTGGGGGGGTCCCTCTTTTGCTCCCATCACCCGTTAGATAAAAGTGGGTCCAAATCTTTCTCCTCCAAGAAAATTATACACATGGCCTCAATTCTCCCCCAACACCGCCACCACCACCCACGCACCACCAAAATCTTGAACCCCGAGAAGACGATGTCTCCTCCGCCGACCCTCTCCTCCCCAATGAATACACCATCGCTGCTGTTGACGCGGTCGAAACTGACACGTCACCGCCGCCGCCGCCCTCTGATGGTGCACCCCTTTTGAAGGAGGAGCCATCGGATATGGAGGTGTCCGTTCAGGATGGAGTCAGCCGGGCTCCGGCGACGGCGCTGGTGGCGGCGCCTCCCCCGAAGAGGTCGAGCAAGGACCGGCACACGAAGGTGGAAGGGCGAGGCCGGAGAATCCGGATGCCGGCGGCGTGCGCGGCTCGTATATTCCAACTGACGCGGGAGCTCGGCCACAAGTCCGATGGAGAGACCATTCGCTGGCTACTCGAGAGGGCTGAACCGGCCATCATCGAGGCCACCGGCACTGGCACCGTACCAGCCATCGCTGTCTCCGTGAACGGCACGCTGAAAATCCCGACAACTCCTGCTTCCGCCACCGCCTCCGCTCCTGAAACTCCTAGAAAGCGGAGAAAAAGGGCTTCCAACAGCGAGTTCTATGACGTTAATGATGCTTCCAGTTTTGCCCCCGTCGCGCCCATTGCACCTCAAGGGCTAGTCCCGGTATTTCCTAGCGGGACATTTTTCATGATCCCCCCTACTGGTGGAGCCACCGCAGGCCCGTCGAGTCAGCCTCAGTTCTGGGCCATACCCGCCACAGCAACACCAGTCTTCAACGTGGCGGGGCGACCGATATCTAATTTCGTCAGTTTCGGCGGCGTATCCGAGAGTGAAGTCGGGACGAACAGCAATAGTGGGAGCGGCGAAAAGAAAGGGTCGACGACGACGATGGCAGGGGCAGCAAGCAGTTCAGGTTGTTCGATGAGCACAAGCACAAGCGCAACACAAATGCTGAGGGACTTCTCATTGGAGATTTACGACAAGAGGGAGCTTCAGTTTATGGTGGGTTCTTCCGCGGGGAATAACGATCAAAGCCCATCGCCAAAATCCTGAAGAAAAGAAGGGTAGCGATGGGGGGCTGAGAGAGAGAGAGATTTGGAATTCCGATTGTCAGAGGCAGAGGCAGAGCTACACATTTTCTTGTTTATGTTTTCTGTTTGCATCCTTTTCTTCTTCTTCTTCCAACTACTTTTAGTTATAGCCTGTTTATGACTCACTCACCAGTCACCACTCATCTCATCTGTGTAAATAACTTCCATTTTTCACTTTATTTTTTCTTTCTTTACCCTTTTTTGACAATTACTAAAATATGAGGTCCGACTTATAATTACTTTGTGTCTTTCTTCTCAACTACTAAACAATACTTACTAATTGCAAAATGATTAGTATCCCCCAACTCACAAAATTCTAATCCTATTTAATATTAACTGAATCACATGATGCATTATAAACTTCTAATCACTCCATAATACATAAAAAAGCAACATCTACCTTATTAGTGATGATAATAAGAGATTCGTTTTAAATTTGATTTGGGAGTAGCTTCAAACATACAATTTTTGTTGGAATTGAAATTGAAACTACAAAATGGCAAAATTAATAATGAATCCACATTCACAGGCTCACTAATAAAGAGTAATTAGAATTGATGGTGGGTGGGTGGGTGTAGGTTTAGAGAGAGAGAGAGAGAGAGAGAGAGAGATACATATGAAAAGAGATAAAGTGAAATGGATTTTTAATTTAATTATAATATTGGGCGATACATTGATATAATGTAATGTACATTGTAACTCACTGCCATGGGAATTCAGAGGTGTGCGTGGGCCCTACCGTGCTTATTAATTTTTTTTTTATATTAATTCACTTAATATACTAAAAATATTAAACACCTAACTATATTAGTTTTTTATTTAATAATACATCAATAGTTAACAAATTACAATAACCTACTTGAGGTAAAATAAATACCTACACATTTATAAAATTCAAATTCATAATTTTAAATTTATTTATAAAGTGTCAACCTTAACCTCAATACTGAGATAAACACATCAGTTGTCCCCATCACCTCAATAATTACTTTCTTATTCTTATTATTATTAATAATAATTTTATTTGCTCACATATATTTTGTGAATTCCAAGTTCAATTTTGTTTTGTGGTATATGACTTTCAGTGTCATTTCCCAATATTTAGAGTAGGCGAAATCGAGGACCTTTGACTTTAAAGTCACCAACTGAAATTTCAAAATATATAGTGATTTTATTTTATTTTAATAATAGGTATCGATGTATTTTAATAATAGTTATTAATTAAATATATTTATTATATGATTATTATAATTAGCAGTTGTTAATAAATTGTAACCAATTTAATTAAAAAGAAAGAAAAAGACAGAGTTTAGTTAAATTCTTTTGACACTCACTTTTTATAATTTTGAAGTAAATATTGAAAATATAGAGAATCTATCATTCTTTTAGAATAGTTAAAAATATTAAAAATAAATAAAATCATAATTAGTAATTTCAAATCATTTGTCAAACTCTCACAATTTTAAAAACAACAACAAAACAATGTTAATTGTAAGAGGATAATTATTAATTATGCCTTAGAAAGAATATAATCCAAACGAAAAATATCTTTATAACAGTAAAAATATAAATAAATTTCAAAATTAATATGCAAAAAATAAAATACTAAAATTCAATTAAGAAAATACTTTCGTCCATATGGATTATTCGATACGGAGATATTATTTTATAAAATAAATAATTTAAAATATAGTTTCAACTTTTACTAAAAAGCATAATGTGAAAAGATATTCATCAAAAGATATAGCAATGCGGTGAGTCATGGCCTCGTGCGGTCAAATAAATTTAAGTGCACGTGAGTTGAGGGCGATGCACGTGCACTGGGCCCCACTGTGCGGGGTCCACCGCTTAGGGTGGGGAGTCGTTGCAGAAAAAAGTTTATCCGAGTTTAATGGGGGCCACCAGTTTTCTACCCATGGGGGTCGGGTCCGAATCCAGTGCGGCTCCCGAGGCAGGCGCGTGGTGGTCCCTCTGCTGCTTCTGCTTTTTGGAGGTAGGTGGGGTCCCCATGAGCGGGGACTCATAAATCAGGAACGACGAGGTGCTGACACGCGTCCTCTGCTTATCTGTCATTGGGGGGGTAATCGTCTTCCCATTGGATGATAATGACACCTTGCCCACTTTTGCTAGTGCGTAGGGATGAACATATTAGTTTTTTATTTTCATATATATATGACTTTTGATATTCATGATTAAGACTAGCAACATGTGCCACACGTTACATGTGTACATAAATTTTTAAAAACTTTATAAAATAAAAAATAGCTTTATATACCAAATGATAATTTAATATAAAAAAATATTTGGATAAAAGATTGATAAAAATAAACTGCTGGAGATTAAAGGAAAAGTTATATGAGAAAATTAAAAAACAAAAAAGGAAACTACTAATTATAAAAATAAAAATAAAAACACGTCAAAATTTCTTGCTCACCAATTATAATATGGTAGAAATACTTTTGGTTTAAATAAATTAAATACTGAAAATTGATGTAATAATCTACTTTAATTTAGAAAATAATTAAAAAATACTATTTGTTGTATTTAAAACTTAATAACGACAATCCATTTTACCATGATAGGAAATGAAGCTAGACCGGAATGCTAAAATATGAGTTCATGAATTTGAATATTGTGAAGACCGTAGGTGTTCTATCTTACTTAATGCGAGTTTATTGTAATGCGTATTTATCCAATTTAAATATAAATTTATTGTAACTTATTTATCAGTCTACTTTAACCTGAGTTTACTAATCAAATGATGTGTTGCTCAGTTTTATTGATACTGATATAATTTTGTAAATATTATTTCTACAAAAAACATATATATATATATAACTCGCCTTTTGGTTTAGAAAGTAACACGATTACTACAAGTTCATGTGTTCAATCAAGGACAAATGCGTCCTGTTGTAAAGATTTTCGAACACCAAAAATTCCTATAAAAACAGAGAGATGCACAGAGACACAGAATCAACAAAAGGACGGAGCTGAATATATAGACAACATTGACAAAGAACATGGATGGAGAAACTTACATAATAATTGTGATTAATAGCTTGCTTGATGATCCATCTGTGGATGCTACATCAGATTGTAAGACATACTTGACGTCTTTAACTCACATTCCTAACGCCGTGCAGCATGCACTTGTCACCATGAACATGCAATTCAGACGTTCCCTTAGTAGGAGGTACCTAGAGAACTCAGAAAATTAGGTAACATAAGCATGGTACATGTACAACTACGAGCATTCAGTATTGAACCGAGAAAAAACATCATGGTCGTTTATCAGATAAGGTGTTTCTGATGCATGGGTTGGTGCTTGCTTAAACAACTGAGAAGAGATTCATGCAATTAGTGTATGAACAAGTAAATGTGAAAGAACTGAGTAAACGATGTCACAATGTTCTTGGATACTAAAATGTGTACTCAGCTGTGGATGAATTTTGTTGTTCTTGTGTCGGGGTATTCAAATACATCAGTGATCTAAAAGTGAGCTAAAATTCTTGCTAAAATTTCAGAACAACGGACAAGTTGGAACCATCCAAAGAAGTCACATGAATTTGCTATTATGGCTTTGATCTTAGTTCAACACTGCAATCAAAGTGAACCCTTTGTCCAATTGTTTATTGCTTAACTATATTTCAAAATCAATATGTCTGCTGATCGTCCCTAGATATATCTCTCCGACTGTGAGAGGTTGTGAAGTGAAAGGTACTCGACATTAAGGATAGACAGATAAACCGACATACATAGAATATATGTTTGTATATGTGTGTCTGTGGAGAGAGAGAGAGAGACAGAGAGAGAGAGAGAGAGAGAGAGAGAGAGAGAGAGAGAGCACAGTTACAATATCAACAATAGACAAGAATGAACCTCGGCAACCAGAGCATTTCTTGGATCACAAACTACAGTCTCTCCTCCAACCAGCTGATGGGCACTCATGGATTCGAATACCACTAGACGTATGGCTATCATTACCCTTCACCAAAATCAACATTTTCATCAAATTAACAACCAGAAAACAACCACTTGTTTGTGCAAATGAAAGATGAGCAACATTCTTCTCCACTAAGGAGGCCCATCATTTGTCCAGATAAAAAAAGATACTTCATTTTCACAATAGACTTAAACGGACAAAGAACAACAAAGCAACTTTAGACTCTATGAGACAGAGGTTTTAATCATTAGATTAGCTATGCACAAGAAGCAGTGATGTTTAGCATCAGAAGAGACCACATTTCTGTGAATGCAACTAAGTTGGGAGCGTAATCGAAGCCAATAAAGTCATAAAGGGAAATAGTGGTGTATTAGAAGCAAAAACTCCACAGACCTGTAAAATCTAACATTAAGATTTCACCTGTCTGTAACTTTCCTCTAATCTTGAAGCCCGGAAAGGAATTATTGAGCCAAGACTCCCATAGTGCTTGTGCAAGAACAGGATCATTAACAGATATTCGATCATTGTCTCTGTAAGTTTTCTCCTGTCCTAGGACCCAAGCTGCTTTGGTGAACAAAACCGCTTGACTCAGCAGCGTTCTAAGAGGTGGAATAGAATAACCCGGTTGAAGCGTAATGAGCTGACGTAATGCATTGTATATCCCGTAATAGGTCTCATTATTCTACCCTTTCCCAGAAGCCATATAGCTATTACCTTGACACTAAAGAAGAGTTCGACCCAATGCTTTGGTTCTATCCTAGTTAATCCTGATTCGACATCAAAAGTATATTGATTTTCCCCAATAAATGGATAAATGCCTTTGATTCAGCAGAACTAAAGTGGTTCTGAATCTGAACACCTTATCTGTCACGACGAACTTAGCTTAGAAAAATTTCACGCTATTTGATGCAATTTTAACATGCACACACACTCACAAACCATTTGAGTCATAGCAGTTGAAACCATGAAAGGGAAGACAATAACAAAAGACAGAGAATATATCCCCACGAAATAACACAATTCCAAAGCTGGTAGCTCAGAACCAGAAATCACTGCTCAAATTAAAGCATTCTTGATCCTATGCATATTGCATAAACAAGTTCCACATTGTCTTTTAACAGTTGCACATCAAACGAAAAACAGAATCTGACAATCCAAAAACACTTCTTACAACCATAATTTTGGGAAACATGCATTTTGAAACACACAAACACAATGACTCTGGAACCATCTAAATTCCACTGAAAAGAAAAAACCCATTAAAGGATCACGGAATAATCTAGGTCAATCAATTGCAACACAATTTCATCCAAAACAATTCATAACAAACAGTCAACATTACACTATACAGAAAAAGTAAGGGCAGTACAGCAAACGGATGGTCTTGTTTAAGGAGAGTGATTTGAAAGATCATCAAAGTTGGGTTTGATGGACGGACGTCTACTCTTTTTCCGCTTTCTTGTTTGCTCTTTTCCTGTCCCCTTATTTTCTCTTTGCTATGGCCTATGGGCCTTAACTGAAAGAGTTCATCTTTTATCTCAACGGGCTGTGCGGGCCTCAATGGACCCAATTCATCTGTCGTTTAGCTGTTAGAATTTGGGAAGGGAATGTCGGGTTGGGAATACTTTCATATTCAAGAGTTCGCATCTTTTACACCTTCTACCTCTACTCTCTACTAGGCAGAACCGCTGGACCATTTCTCAATTTATGCGTATCCCTCGTGATGTCTTCTATGTACCGTATTATTTTAATTTTATTTGATGTTCTAAATGAACTTCTGCCAAGGTGTGGAATAGCAACCAGTCGTGTTTGGGGCCATCTTACTTAAATGGAATATATCAAGCCATCATAGTTTTTATGAATTCGAAACTTGACTTGTATTGAATCCAAGATTAAATAATTTACATTTCTTATGGATTTTTTTTCCATTTTTTGAACTATGACGTTGCATTTAAATTAATCTTATTAGAAAACTTAATTTTCTCATTTTGATATTTACACCCTATCCATAACAAAATACTTATTTCAATTTTATTCATATGGTAAAATTGAGATCACACGAACAAAATATTCTCAATTTGAGTTAAAAAACGTGAGTATTATCTACTTTATACTAATTAAATTCTTTAATTCAAAAATTATCTTTATATTTAATTATCACTTAATTAAATAAATAAATAAATATGCCCTGACCCTGAATTTGCGACTCAATCTAAACCTGGTAGCCTTGCAAAAGTAAATTGTAATGAAGATTTTGGCATAGTGCTATTAGATAGGTTGAAGGCCCAATTAAGTTCCACCAATTGCAATCCTACCCCTAGAATGCATTAATTATGAATAATAAGCATTATTGCTATTACGAGGTTAATTAACACAAAACATAGTATAAAATTTGGTACTATGCATTTAATAATGTTAGATAAGAGCAAAGCTTTTGAAATTAGTACCAAATAATGTTTAATGGAGTTAGGTTGGTATGCTTTGCTTTTTTATTTCCATGTACTATCTTAGGATGGGAAGATATAAAACAAGTCAAGTGGGTGTGGAGTCTCAAGTTTCTTCTTCGATCATGACAACCTAATATTTGGACAAACAACAAAAGAGACGACAGAGCCAAAATGACCCTACCATCACCAGACACGATCATGTCAAGGTCCTAAATCATGGGACTTTCGATAAGGCCATAGCCAAACCGGGCAGGTGACCAGACCCACTTGCATGCACACACCCAAGGAGCACCCAAATTTTAATCCAAATTAGCTTTATGGAACTCGAATCAATATCCCATCATTGTGGTTGGTGTACAGTTTCTGGAGAATATATTATATATAGTTGGGGGAAATAGCATTTTCTCCTCTCATATTTTATGATCAACACGTTTTTCATCTTATTGCTTACGAGATTCTTTTATAATAGTTCATAATAGTTTGGTGGACAATAGTTTGATTGTTGGTGGTCAAAGAACATGCTAAGCACATGTCTCTTAACTCTTTAGCCACTTTAGTCACGCGTTTAGTTCTTTTAGTACCATTAGTTATGGGATTTTTATTAATAGTATCATAAGTTATAAATTTTTTTTTATCAATTTTAGTTATTTTGTTAGATTCTGTTAGTATTTTGGATATCGAACATGTGCTTTTTTCATTGAAATACTAACAGAATCAGATAAAATAACTAAAAGTATTTTTATTTTTAATTTATGAGACTATTAATGAGAATTTCATAAATAATAGACGAAAAAAATACCGATGAAAAAATAGAATTTCCACTCATAATTGCAATGTGATTGATTTTGATCCTAAAAAACTTTTCCACATAAACCAAATGAAGAGATCAAGAAAGGGCAACCTCAACCATTTTCAAGTATCCATTACCAAGGGTCGTATATATATAATAACGACCCAATTAACCTTGGACTTATAATTTACAAACTAAATAATTGATGTTGTCAACTAGGCAAAGTTTGGTAGTAGTTGGAATTTTGTTTTGATTATCTAAGAATCAGGACAATGAGACTAGGGTCTAGGTTTGGATGTAAGCCAAGATATATAGGTTGTACTTGAATTAAGTTTCAACTTGTGTTAATACATATTATATTCCTAATACCAAACGAATTTAATTGAATTTGAAATTAATTATATAACAAATGCAATATAATTATATTATATGATATATAGTTAAAAAAGAATGACAAATTACTTAACAAATTTGGTATTAATCTAGCTCGACCAAATTTGACTTAACGGACGAGATTTTACTCAACTGAAATAAATCTCAATTTTATTTCAAAAAACGGCCTTACAAGTAGGGTGCATTAAATGGACTGAAATTATAACATTATAGTAGTGTTGGCCACTTATAAAAGTGTACAAGTACTAGGTAACGACGCTGCATATATACACAACCAAACAAGCAAACAGTAGTACTACTGCTTCTGCTGCCAACTCTAACCATTAATTTGCAAGCTTGAATCCACCACTACTGGTCCATGCCCAACAACGTTTTATCACCGTATGCGTTGTCAACATGCAATTCGTGGGCTCATCACGTCATAGTACGATGATGTTGAACCCCCCCCCCCCACCCTCCCCGGCCCCTGTATGTAGTTGAGTCCAGTTTTCAAGAATTTCTATAATAGCTGTTAAAAATCTACTGTTTTCTTGGACATCGTTCTGTATCATTTTCTAAAACAAGATACTGCTGTAAGAACTCCTCCTTCTTCTTCTTCTCCTCCTTCAAATTCACCCCTGTTCTCTCTTACATTTTTGGGTTTACCTTTTTTTGTGGGTATTGCCTGTTTTGTGGGTAAGGCTTGATGGAGAAAGACAAGGAGAATAACAGATATATGACGAATACGGAAATGTTGGGTTCTGTGGTCTGAAAATAAAGAGATTGCTGCATCAATTACTATCGTCTTTTAGGTGAAAGATCCTTTCTTCCCTCTCATAGATTTTTTTGCCATTAAAGTGAAAAAAAAAAATTAATCTTGAAAAAGTTTCATGCTATTCTTATTATTATTATTATTATTCCCTTTCCTGAATCCCATTCTCAGCTAAATCTCCCAACTCCTACTTTTTATGCTCTTGAGAGAATAATCCATACACTCACCCCATTTCCCCCTTATAATTTTTCCTCTTCTGGGGTTCCACCTTTAGGGTTCATCTTTCCATTTCCCTCAAAAAACAATTAAAAATTAACCCTAAACTCTAGGGTTCACTTCACAGGCGCTGTAGCTTTTACACGTTTTAACTCTCCAGCAGCAGAAATTTTGGTATGTTAAATTACTAGGTATTTAAGGTGTGGTTTTGAGCACCAAACTTCCTTATTTTGTGCACAAGTTTCTCCCTCATCCCATTTCTTGGTGAGAGATTGGAGTTGTTCTTGAGGGGCATGTCATTTCCAATTTTGTTTTTTTTTTTCCAATCTTTTTTATTTATCATGGTAATCACGAGTTCTTGAATGATATTTATATATATGTAGAGAAGTAAATATGGTGAGAGGGAAGGTGCAGATGAAGCGAATCGAGAATGCATCAAGCCGGCAGGTGACGTTCTCCAAGCGCAGAAATGGGCTGTTGAAGAAGGCGTATGAGCTCTCAGTTCTTTGTGATGCTGAAGTAGCTCTGATCATCTTCTCTCAAAAGGGAAGACTCTATGAGTTCTCAAGCTCCAAGTAAGTCATATGTTTACTTGTAATTTTATTGCACTACTGTACTAATTATTCACTTTGTTCAATGTTTGTAAATATGTAACTTGTTTGTTTTACTGCTTTCTTGTTGCTCTAATTGTACGCACTATGGATGGAGGTAGGAGGTATGGCGCATGGTGGTGGTGTTGTGCTTGATGAAGCAATTACAGTACATGTATAGTCATTTCTTAGTCAGTTCAGGATTATATATATATATATATATATATATGTTCTCCACTAGTCTGATGCATATATATGTATGTACATCCCCCCTCCATCTCATTTTCAGGCAGATTGTTTGATTATCTGCATTTTTTCTGCTCACATATTCCATACTGTGGTATTTTAATTATTGTACTTTGGTATTTATGTATGTGTTTTCTTCTTTTATTAACATTATCTGTACTTAGGTGGGGGTTTTGTGTAATAATATTACCCTAATTGATGAATATTATATGGTACTTTTGTTTTGGAATTAATACAAGTCTTACATTGATATCTTAATAGAATTCTTAATTAATAAGATTTCACTAATATTTTTTACCCTATTTGATGCTATTGTTAGTATTATCCCATACAGCTCAATTTTCTCATGGGAATTGAGCAATTCATGCCCTAGATCCCTATATTTTTGTTCAATTGTTTTCAAGCAAAGTTTTTCTGTCTGAAATGTATGATTAATTTTTCTTTAAACAAATTAAAATGTACTATACTCTTTGAAACATTATTACATCACACATATAATCCTTTTTGGGAAATAATGTTGTATCATCTTTGTATCTAATAGTTTAAAATTTCAGATATATAAGATGGAAATTCGTTGTGAATCCCTTCCAATAATTACGTGACATATAGCAATTATCATCGTATGTATATAGGAAATATATATTTTTAATTGTATCATCTTACGTACACATGTTAGCGATATTAAATATTAAATACATTTCAATTCTAACAATTATATATTCAATTTTAATACTATGAATTCAATTAATGAAGGTGATTCATAGGAAGGGGATCCAACCTTGGAAATTAACTCATAGATTGTTTGCTTTCTATATTATTAGCCCATTTAAAGACTAGTTGGATTTCATTTCATTACATTTTTTGTTGTAGGTTTCTAGTTTACTTTTTGCAATATTGATAGGGTGATTGAATTAATTATGGTTGATCATGTAGGTAGGTTTGGTGGTTTCTTCTGCACTAAAGTTGGGAACTTTGAATTTTGGTGGAAAATTAATGCATATATGCTACATAGTTAGGATGAATTAATGTTAAAAATTGCAACTTTCTTAAACTTACTTGGATGTCTTAGGGAGTGTTTACGAGGACTTTTAAATGGCATTCTTCGGCTTTTTGAAGTATAAAAAATACTTTTTTAAGTATTTGGGATGTGTGTGTGCGCACGCGCGCTTATATTTGTGTTCTAGGCAGATACAAAAAAAAAACATATATAGATGATCATGTGGTAGCTTGTAGATCATGAAACAAAGCCATAATTGATTGGTGTGGATTTGGATTAGGTTTAGCATTGCATATGAAAGGTTGATTCCATTTTCAGACACACTCACATCTAAAGAAGATAAGAAGATGAATGAGAAAGATGAGAAGTTTGTATTTCAGTTCTGATTTTTTTTTTTAATTACAAGTTTTTCTTTGTGAAATGAAAGTCCTTTTAAGTCTCTTGTGATGTTGATAAATGAGATTGACACATAGGGTGTTTGGCTAAGCTTATAAACTTCTGAAAATATGTTATAAGATCTCAATATTGTTTGGCTATTTATTTTTTAAAGAGATTATAATTTCTCAAAATAAAATATTTTGAATCTTATAAACTGTTTAAAAATAAGTTAATTTTCTTAAATTTTTTTAGCTATATAAAATTAATATGTTATAAGACCAAAATATCCCCATTCACACACTCACACACTCTCCTCTCTCTCTCTAGGATTTAAAAAACCCTTTTTACTATTTAATTTTTCTACATTCGAAAAAGAGAAAATACTAGTTAAATAAAAATAAGATTGGTATTGATATTATATTTACTGAAAAATATAAATTTAAATATTATAAATTATATGACTATAAATAATCATTGCATTGACAAAGAAATACCAATTGTATATCTATATTAATATTTTTTGTATTTAGTAATTTATTCATTCAACCAGGGGCACTAAAGTGATTGTGGCACTTATCACAAATTAAGATTCGACTAGCATGAATGTATTTATTATTTTTAATTCAAAAGTTTAGATAATAATTCGTCATTTTTTTTGTTATTCTAAAAGATTATCTATTAAATTTTATTTGGAATTAAACTAATATGTACTATTTATAAAAGGGTTTTAATTTTTTTTGAAACAAAATATGTCAAGAAAGAACAACTTATTTGATTCTTGGTATCATGTCTATTTTAGTTATTTTACCAATTAAAGACGTCATTATGTCAAACACCCTAACATCTTATAAGATGTGTAATGCATCTTATAATTTTTAAGATTTTATTTTATCCAAATACTTTAGGAGCTTATTTTTAAAATCCAACATCTTATAATCTTTTAAAGCATCTTATAAGATTTAGGAGCTTATAATATGTTTTAAAAAAATATAGCCAAACACCATTTTAATGGGGATGGCCATACGCTCTCGATCATTCTATAGTTTCCTGCAACGTTTTTATTTCATTAAAGGATAAATTACAACCACCTCTACTTAGATTTGACATAATTACAAATACCTCCTCATTGTTTGAAAATTTATTTATACCTCCCTGATTTTAACGTCTATCTATGACGAAGCCATTCTGTTAGGTTTTCATCCAATTTTTGTTGTGAACTGACCAAAATGTTCTTTTTGGATTATAATTTTTTAATTATCTAAAATATTTTTATGAACTAATATTCTCCCTAGATCATTATTTTACCCTCCATCAATTGTTTTAACATTTTTTCAAACAATTTTTTATTTTCAAAAACAAATTCAGCAAAGGTAAAAATAGTAATGTCCACCTCACCGTCTAAGGGCTACATAATTATTTATTATTTGAGGGAGGTATTTATAATTTTCAAATAAGAAGGGGATATTCGTAATTACGTCAAATGTCAAGAGAGGTAATAGTAATTTATCCTTTCATTAGATTGCAAAATACTAAAAGATGCTATTTTTAAAAAACTGCGTGCGTGCTAATATTCAGCAGATGAAAAACACCCCAATTATTTACAGGACGAAAATTGCGTTCTTAATCAATCCCATGAACAAGAATTTAGATTATATTTTTCTCTTTTTTCTTACTTTAAGACACCCATATTTAATACATATCAGATCTTTTTAGGATTAACAGCATTAAGGATCTTAAAACCTTAATGGAGTACTATGCATCTTTCTTAATTAATTTCCCTTCTTTTCCAGCTTGTCTTAATTATTACCAAAAATTAACAGCTTTACACTTTACATCATAATATAGACCTATATACTTGATGAATATCATTCCTGCTATTGCTCGTACGTATTTTATTAATCTCAGCATCATGGCTTCTTATGCATGCAATTTTCAGCATGCAGAAGACAGTACAGAGATATCTGGAAGTCACTAGAGAACGAAATACAGGCATAGAAGTTGAACATCACACAGGTTCTTTGCTTACTTCCTAGTCAGATATATTGATACAAAATTAACATCAGCCAAAATTATACTTTCAGTCTCATTTTAGGCCGTGACGCATTATGAGATTTTTAAAATGATACGTTCAATTCTATATTTTACAAAAATTTTAAAATGGTCCCAAAATTAAAAAAACTCAAACGCTTTAGTCTCATGCAAGTTTATGTAAAAAAAATGAACGACAAGGATACGTGCAATGTGTATATCCATAAATTGTGTGAGCAGCCAACCTAACAACCAAGCTAACGAACACGCATTGCACGTGTGCTTGCTGTCTTTTTTGACATAAACTTGAAATATGCGACTAAAATATGTAGAGCTTTTTCCAATTGTAAGACTATTTTGGAAATCCTATAAAGCATATAACTAAATGTGTCAAGTTTTTCAATTTTATAACTATGAAAAGTATAGGGGGTATGTGAGAAGGGCATTTTTATCGTATTAATGCTAAAACTATATTGTAAGGGTATTTTTGTTGTCTTTCATACTTTAAGAATGTAAATACGATCAAATGTATAATTTCGGAATGCAAAAATATATTTGACCCAATTTTATTTTCAAAAATTGTTAGTGACAACAATGTATATGTTGTCAGTACTATTGGCCGTCATCGACACATTTATTGTTACAACAAACAAAAAGATAATAATACTTATATGTATTTGTTGTTGAGTACGGATATTATTAATTATTTATAGACAATTATATACCAAAAAAAAATTATTACTAATTGTTGTAAATAATAAATCTTACACAATAATAGTCACTATTAAATCCATAAATATCATTATTGTGACAAGAATATCATGACCTAATTTTTTTATGCTAATATATTCTTTGTTTTATCTTGTTCCTGCAGTTTTGCATTTCCTGGCTTCTGTGATTCTTAAACTACCCCATTGACATCAGCCCTATATATATATATATACATATATTTCCACGAAAACCTCGATTTTTGCCCTTCCTAACAGTCGTTTGATATCCGAGTTGCAGCATTTAAGGCATGCAGCAGTGATGGCGAAGAAGATAGAGCTACTAGAGAATTGCCACCGGTTCTTAAATAGTCTTACTTATCCTTTAAATACGTATATTGTACATGGTTTAAATATTTCGTAAGTGGAGTAATATTGTAACTATGAAATGAATTTTGGGTATGATCAGAAAATTTTTAGGGCATAATCTTGGGTCATGTTCGTTGAGGAGCTTCAAGAAATTGACAATCAGCTGGAAAGAAGCTTAAACAACATAAGGTCAAGAAAGGTACGTTTATATATGATCTTTCTACCTACTGTCTGATCTAAATTTTGATGATTAATACGATGATCATTACAAGGTTACTATGTCTACTGGCAGTCTTGAGACTTTTTCCAGCAAACCGTTTTAATTCAATGTTAAGTTTGATGAAGCTAACTATACCAAGTTTACATATACAGCGGAAATAATATTTTTTGTTTTGTAACTTGGGATCTTGTCCAATTAGTTACGAAATTCTCACTTTTGGTCCAATAACTTTTGAAAGTAGCACTTTGGTTGGCATTCACTTTCCTATTAGATACTTATTGAAAAATGCGTCATGGTCGTTAGTGTACATGACCAAAAGTAAATAATTTCAACCAAGTTAATATGCCCATGGCAAAGTGTTTAATCATCTAAGCATGTGTTATTTTATGTTAATGGAAAAGTGCTATTGGACTAAAAATGCCACTTTTTAAAAATTATGATACCAAAAGTGAGAATCACATAATCAATAGGACTAAAAGTAGGAAAAGCCCCCAATAAGTGCATGACGAATCAAGTGTTATTTGTCCCACATAGCCCATACTATACAGATGTTTGAAACTGAATCGAAGATCTAATATTTTTTGTTTATATTCCAGGCTCAACTTTACCAAGGATGAAATAGCAAAATTACAAGCAAAGGTGTGATCAAACTACTGACTGACACTCATCTTTTACTGACTTTTCGGTACCTGAAATTTTGTTTTCAACAATTTTCAGGTGAAGCGTCCTGTTAGAAGAATGAAAGACTTGTTAAAAGGTAAAATTTTATCTAAACATCAGAGATGGCGCTCTGACATTCTTTCATTCATCGTATTAGATGAATATGGGTTCAAAAGATTATTCATAAACTGTGTGAGGCATATCCTGGTCACAATTTTAATCCAATAATCATTCAGATGTACAAGTATAATTTTTTTGAGAACTAGAAGACATTAAACAAACTATCGTATATAAAAGTCATTGTTAAATGATTAGTCGTTGCCATTATAGATGTAATATTTAATTATATCAGCTGATTAACTACGACGGTTACTTAAAACTGTACTCGTATTTAGTTCTTATAGTTTTGGATAGCAAAGTACAGTTATTACATTTACAATATCGAATTAGTTTTCCTTTTAGGGATTTAACACCTTGTCAAGAACTTGTAGCATTTACTTTGACAACATTTCCAGGAAAAACTGAAGAAATTAAGATTCAATGGCTGAAAATTACCAATTCTTATTTGTCCCAATAACAAGGATCAGTGGAATAATATTAATTTTTCAAATGAAACCCAAAAATTGATAAAATCAATTCAGTCCACATTAATTAGTCTTACAAAAAGTATATCCTTATAGCTATATAAGAAATAGAAGTTTTGAACACATCTTTTAATTAAACTTAATATTCTCACTACAGGGAACTAAATTGCAGTGAAAATTATGACAAAAACGGAAAACTAAATTGCAGGACTTTCGTACCATAATTCAATATATTCTCAGTGCGTTCAAAGTGATACACCTACCAGTGATAATACTTCAAGATTATCTACGTGTCCCTAAATATTCTTGTGATAAATGTGCATCATGGTTGAGTCGGCCTAAGTTAGCAGCATCAAAAGTACACAAGAGCACAGAGAAATGCCTCTTGGATACCTCACCACCAAGAAAATGCCTCTTGATATCTTTTTCTTACACAAAAATTTCATACAGTAATTATTATTATTAATTTGGTACAGATAGTCCATAATAATAAATAAAATGCAGTACCAGCGGAATATATTTATATATATCTGTGTGTTGGAGACAAATTGTAGACAGATTCATGTTATTACAGAGATTGGTTGCCCAACACTACTTTCGCAGCTTCAAATGTAGATTGTATTAATGGAGAAAATGATAAATTTTGGTAGGATAGAGTCAATCACATTGTTCGTATAATTATGCCTATCGTATGAATGGTTATTCTGCTGAATTATATATATATGCCAGTCGCGTAATACACTTTTCAGCATATGTGATCTAAACTAAAATTAGTTTCCCAAAAAAAGGGGAGTCGGGATTTAGATTTGAGTTGATGACCGAGCACATGTGACTTGAAACAAAAATTTTCGGAAAAAGGGATGTTCACATATTATCATTTTCATTAGTCTTGCTTTGGATAAAAACGGTGATTACATAATTAACATCAATAAAGTAAGCAATACATTATTCGATCAATAATATCATATTACAATAAAAATCATATTGAGTGAGGTATGTAATGTTACTAGCAACTGAACTACATAATTGCATCAGTTTATTAAATCTTGTGTTGCAATTTTAAGAGTCAGAATATATTTCAAATTTGGTTAAAATGATTAAATAAGGTGGTGATGGTCCTCTTATAATTTAATAAAATAAGATGTAAATTGAAAATACATAGAACGTTGTTTGTTATGAAATACTTTATATAAACGATAGGTAGCTAGAAATAACAAAATACATAGCACTAGGCTTGTAAGTAGTATCCTTCGGGATCAAAAATTCAAACGTTGTTTGTTTTCAAATATTTTTTTGTCCTACAAAATAACTTAGGAGGAGGGGTAGGCTGCAATCAAGCTGTCTAAAGTTTCGAAAAAGATGTAATTTTAGTCTTGTAATTTATAGTGATTATATTTTTCATTCTACATGAATTGATTTTTGTTATTTAGTTATGTTACTTTCAAATTTTAGCAGTACTTTAGAATTAAGAGACCTAAATTTTCGACTTGAGTAGCTTATTCCTGTGAAATATATATCATGGGTTCAAGTTCTAACGCGAAAATTAGGGTATTAGTTTTTATTCTTCTGATAAAATAAAAATATTCAACTTCAAATTTATAAAAGAAAAAAAAAAAAAAGAAGGGAAAGGAAAATTCAAAGTTCAAATGACTAATAAATAAATTCCGAAATTGATTGAATATTAGGGTCTCAGCACAATGATAACGTACCCTATTTTGCATGAAGGGGCTTGTGATAGGACTGACATAGAGCACCGTGAGATTTGGACGTTTACAATTTGTATGTGTAACCATTTTAATAATTGTAGGCTTTTCATGGGGTCATTATCATCCAATTCATACCCCCAAGCCTGTATACAATTATACCCACCAAGAAAATTGGGTCTTCCGCAGAGGAAAAATAATTTTATTAAAAAAAAAATAAATCGATTATAAATATAAATATTTACATCCATAGTCCTATGATTATAGGGAACGTCTATTTTTATCTTGTTCAAATTCAATTTGACGATTAAATCATGTATTTTTAAAAAAATTGGCCAATTAAGAGTAAAATTTGTTGAAAATTATATGATCTTAAAAAATGTAGCATGTGTGCATTGCGGAATGTAGCTACAATCCTGAATTTTTAAGGCTCATGTAAGGTGCACATATCATATTTCAGCCAAATTTATAATTTTCAATGAATTTTATTCCTAATTATAGCGCTTAATTGTCAAATTAGATTCCATCAGGACTAGAACTGCCATATCCTATAATTATAGGAGCAAGTTGCAATTTTTTCTATCAGTAACCATACAAGTCAACATACCAATAATGGTTAACATCTACTATTATAGTAAATAAATAATTATTATAAAATCGACCAACGCTCACATATGGGTGAAATTCGAACACAATTTTATATTCTTGGAGGCTTAACTTCACAAATTAAATTGGCCCTCATTCAATGAAACAAATATATTTTCAGAAATATGTTTTTTTTTTTTAAGCTTATTATGAATTTTTTATTATTCTATTTGTGGGATGGATTATAAGTTTCTAATTGAAAGATATCAACCACTAAGTCTAGTTCCAAATTGATTTTAGTAAATATAATCAAATTTCCAATAAATTATAAATTCAATTATTTTTGCTTTTCTAGTGAATTATTTTGTTTAATAGAGGAAGATCAGTTAGTTGGACATAGTTTAGGTAATAATTAATAATTGATGTCCGAAATTATATCTATAAAATTCTGAAATTTGCTTCCAGAATATATATATATATATATATATATATATATATGTAGTAATTTCAAATTTATATTAGTTTTAGCATGTTTGGATGTGTATATTTTTTTGTTATCTAAAGAGATCACACTTCATTAATCATAATTATTTAGTATAATATATATGATTAATTATCCTAATAAAAAGTAATTACTGGAAAAATATTTTACCGGGATCAAACCTTGGGATTCGGCAAATTGACTTTGGATACCTCAATTTTAATTGGATTTTGAATCTTGCACAAGATAACAGAGAAAATAGAACTATATTTGTATACCTTCATTAATTAAATTATAGATTAAATAATTTATGTTACTCTCAATATGAGGTGGTTGATTTACTATAGATTAACTATATAAATTGGGCACTTAATTCAGTCAGTACCCCTCTAAAATTAAGGATGAAGCCAAATATAATAAATTACCAAATTAAGTTACACTTCACTTAACATCCTTCAATTATTTAATATTTTAATCAAAAATTACGCACCCAATTTTAATATATATATATAACTAATATGAATAAAGTATGGCGACATAAATGTATCTCAAGCACCCAATATATCAGCCAATGAAGCCTAACTTAGTTGGCGAAATTGAGGCCTCATGTTGCTGGTTGTCATGGATTCGAACCACCTTATATGTGGGATGTTGTTTTTACTGAGTAGTATGTGTATTGTTTCTATGTAATATTCATCACTCTGCTTTTAAAAAACACCAAACATATCAAACTACGCAATAACTTCAACTCATAGGAACAAAAATAATAGGGCGATTGTCATAATTGGAACTCAACGCTTTCTCATGTTCATAAATTTTAAGTGTTTGTTTCACAATTTGGATGTGATATAATTTGAAAATCATGAAAAGGAAGACAACTACAAAAGGGAAAAAAATGAAAAATTTATCCCCTCTGATATTGTAAAAGAGCAAATTACTCTCATATGTATAGTAAAATAATAATTTACCTCTCTATATTTTTCAAAAGGTAGCAATTTACCTCCTTATTTTTTTAAAATTGAAACAATTTATGTCCCTACCCAATGAGATAAATTATTTTATTATAAAACTACAAGAAAATAAATAGTAATTTATTTTCTAAAAAATAATTTGTGCATTTTCAATAACAAATAGAGATAAATTGCTATTCACTCTTTGAAAAAAGTGGTAAATTCGGATAAAGGAAACGAACTCCTTTTTCTGTTTGCGGTTTTGATGTTACACCGTTTTATGCTACTTCCAATCAAACCACCAAACAACGTACAGACATCGTACAATCATCAAAGAAGATAATGCTCACAATTCGCCCAATAGCGCTTTGGGCCTTTCAACTTTTTCTTTTTCCCCGTAAATTATAGTCAACTTATTAAATATTTAACATAATTACAAAATTATTGATTTTTTAAAAAATTATTAATATTTTTTTAATTTTAATAATCATCTAACAATTGAATTAATCCACTAATTTTCAACTTTAGGGTTTTCATCCATTTTTTATGGTGAATTAATCAAAATGCACTTATGAATTTATGAACTATAATTATATTTATGTTTTAAAATTTTATTAAATTTTTTATTCTATGTGGACTATGTTTTGTACAACTTGAAACTTTTTCATTCACCTCGTATTTTTTTTATAATTTTTATTTGTTTTAAAAAATAAAACATGGGCAAAAGTAATAAATTCAAATCTCTATCCAAGAATTACATAATTTTATGCAACAAGAGTATTTATAATTTTTCAAACAACAATAGGTATTTGTAATTATGCTAAACTTAAAAAGAGCTTCTTGTAGTTTACTTTTTTTTCTTTTTTAAATATATATATATATATATATATATATATACACTATTTATTAAGTAATTTTGGTTGACAAATTGGTTTTTGACTAACAACATCCCTTCAATATACTTATTTTTCTACAAAATAATAAGGACCCAATTACACTTTTCTTTTTGAAATTTAGTGTAATTACACGTAAATCTCTTATAGTTTAAAAAATTACATCTCTCGCACTTTTGATGTTTGTTTCTAGCTAATAAATAGGTCCATCTGTTAATCAAAATTCATTGAATTTATTGATATAAACAAAAAACTAGGATATAAATTGATTTTTATCCCCGATAGATTTATTATTGATTTATTGCAGGTCAGAAATTACTCTCATATGTCTTCACATGTTAATGTGTGAGATATATTTTTACTGTCATAAGAATAGTTTAGCTGGGAAAAATTTATTTGACACACAATAAGCCAGTAATAAGTCAATCGATAAGTATCAATTTTCATCCAGTTGTTTTTTTAATATCGTCAAATGTAGTAAATTTTGACTAACGAATACACCTATTTGAAGCAAACCTCATGGTTTACTAAATGTAAAATTTTAAATTATAAAGAAGTCTACTTGTAATTACATCATATCTCAGGGAGGATAATTATCTCAAATAACAATCTCTTTTCTAACTTAATTTTATTTTCTTACTGCATGTTTCAAGTTAAAATATTTTAATAGTTCTATAAGTAATAATTTTATTTAAATTTTTTATTTAATTAAATAAATATAAAAAATAAATTACCCATACGCATGGAGAGTAACTCAACGTTAGTATATATATTATTATATTTTCACAAGCAAAATATTTAACAAAAACTCATGACGCAGCAGACACAATCGTGTACCAAATTGAAAAAAAAAATAAAAAAATTCCGACCAAAAAACAATTCTATTATAAAATTTATATATTTTAAAGTATCTTACTAATAATAAATTAATAACTAATTTCAAATAATTATTTTTTTTGAAAAAAAAAAAAAGATAATGTTGCTATATATAAAAATGAGAAGAAAAGAAAAAGAAATGAACAGTGGTCCCAGAGAAAATGTGAATGGTAGTGGGTGTGGGGGCATTCAGACAGACGCCCCATACCAGGGAGCAAGAGCAAAGGACACAAAACTGATGCTCACTGCCACTTCTACTTAAACAACTGAGATTTTTTCAACTTGGAATGGGACATACCTCGTAACATTAAACTTTAACCCTCCCCTCACCTCTGGATTATTGGGTCTTCCACTATTTAAATTTATTTTTTAATTTCTATATATATATGATTAATTATACCTAATCCCAAGAAAGTTTTGAAGTTTTGATTAATTTTTTCAATCTACATCTTCTCTGAGAAAGTTTTGAAGTTACACTTACATCTCATTCGAGAATTTTTTGTTTACACATGATCTCTTTCGATAACATTTAGATTGAAAATGATAGTATCAAAAAATATTTCATAAAATTTTAATTTACCCATCATTTAATATTCTTATGCACATTTTTGTACGTATAGAGAAATAAATATAATATATACAGATATGTAGAGTGGGATTAATATTATTATAAATTTTTTCTTATGAGTACAAATTCAAAATATTAAATAAAAGGTCAAATTGATGTAAATTTTTTGCTAACATTAGAATTTTTCATCCAATCACAGCGAAAGGAGTTTAGGTGTAAATAGTAAATTTTTTTAAGGGATATAAGTATAGTTTTAGAACTTTCTTAGGAGAAAGTGTAATTTCGTAATTTTAAAGGGAGTTTAAGTATAATTAAACACACACACACACACACACATATATATATATATATATAATATATATACACACACACACATGAGAGCAAGAATCAAATTATTAATTTGGGTTTCGGATATAGATATTTTTGGATATAGATATAAAACTACCCTCATAAGAATGAAGATATATCTATTTACATACATTAGTGTGTGAACATGTAAGGATAGTTTGATTATAAAAGATTTGTTTGATCTGTAATAGATTAGTGATAAGTCAATCGAGGGTAAATATATATTTTCAGTAACTTTTTTGCTAATATCAGTAAATTCGGTGAATTTTAACTAACGGAGAATCTATTTGTTAGAGCACTTAATATAATTTCTCGACCACAAGAGATTTATTCGCAATTACACCAAATTTTATGAGAAGACAGTATAATTATCCCTTTTTATAATTAGTAAGGATGGCTTATTAGAATTTTAAAACTAAATTAAAAACTTCCTACTTAAAAACAACTTAGGGGAGCTTCTAAGTTATAATATTTTATAAGTTCGTTACTTCAAAATTTTACTCAATATCTCATAAAACATTTTAAAAAACTACTGTTACAATTAATGGAGACAAATATGATGGCAGAAAAGTAATAAATAATTTGTCAAGTACGTAAAAATAAATAAATATCAATCATGATTCGGGAAGCAATGGAAGAAATAAGTAAGAAAACGGGTCTCATTATAAATTACGATAAAAGTGTCATTTTAAAATTTACCATAATTATAAAAATTAATGATCCTTTAATAAATATTTATCACTATAATTCATTATAAAAAATATCAATTAAATAACATTGATTTTTAAAAATATATTTATAATTATAATAAAATTTAAAAAATTCTTATATAATTTTCCATTACGATAATATCTGCAGATCCCAAATAAACCAGCCTCAAAATTTAAAAGGTAAGGAGGGAGATGACGGATACACACACACACACACACACACACACACACACATTGTCATTGCTATAGTATGCTACGCTTTTATAGTATAAAAAGAGCGTTGTCATTTCGTCATCCTTGCAATTCCCAAGAGCAACACACAGGCACAGGCACAGGCAGAGAGAGAAATTGGTTCTCTGCTGCTACTCTGCTCTGCTAATGCTTGGGAGTGAGTGAGAGTAAACTGTTAGATAAGCAGACACAACCACAGACTCTCTCTCTCTCGCTCTCTCTGTAGTGTGTGTATATGAACTTTTAAGTTTTCTTTACAGTTTCTCATCCACAAATAAAAAAATGGGGTTCCTGCAAGCTTCCTAGTTAAGCATTTGTAGCAGCAGCAGCTTTCTTGTAAACAAGTACCAGTTGTGTCATTTTCTCCTTGATATTTCTTCCTTAGTAGTTCAGATTCTTTCTCGAAAAAGTAGTGTGGTAGAAGTTGGAAAGTGGGTATGGGCAGGGAGTGGCTGTACTGGATTGGCGGCGGCGGAGGTGGTGGTGGAAGTGGGAGGTCCTCCACCAGGAAAGGGAAAGTGTCTGGAGAATTAATGGGAGACGCAGCGGCCACTTCAGCTGGCTGCATGTGTGCTGTTTTCCAGCTGTTTGATTTGCATCATTTTCATCAGTTTCCTTTGAATCAGCAGCACCCGTCTGATTTCCCTCCTGACTGTCCTCCTCTTCAAGAAGATGTCACCACATCTAAAGGTACCATTTTCGCACACAAACTATATACATATGTAGTTTTCTTTAATTTTGCTGTATAAATTCTGAGTCGATTATTGAATTTCCCTCCTCTCCATGCAGGAGTAGAGGCACCAAGAAACAGCTTGGAGCTGGAGCAGCCATCCGCCATGGATGCTGCTTCAATGTCATCAGCCATGAAAGATGAACAAAATTTAACTTTTCCGGTGAGTAATGGTCATTTTTCTCATCTTATTATATTAAGCATTGTCCTTTTCCTATTAAAGCATAAAGATGGAGTAGAGGGAAAAAGACAGGCGGGAGTTAAATTTCTTGAGTTGGAAAAAATATTAGTAAGGATTATGATGGTTTGGGTATCGAATATTGGGCTTAAGTTTCTGGAAATCTGTTCAGGTTGGCATTCAAATCAAAACAAGCAAAACGATGGTATCATCACCAAGAGTCTCCACTTCTGCGTCAAGATCAAGAACAGATGATTTTTCTTCAGAATGCAGCAGTAATTCCCCTGGAGCAAAGACCCCAAGCCTAGTAGCCAGGCTCATGGGCCTGGATGTACTCCCGGAATGTAGCTCCCCTTCGTTTTCCTCCTCAAATTCCAGGCCCCATTTGCACCGAAATCCCCCCAAAAAAGAGAGAAATCTTCTTCAGAACAGATCAAGCAGAAACTTTTCTGATGATGATATCAGCGTCGGGGCCCGGTCCTTACCCGAAACACCAAGAATATCATCAGCCAGAAGGTCTGACGTTGAGTATCACAGGCTCTCTCTCCAAATAAACAAGGAGAACATAATTGAAGAATCTGCACACTCCGACAAAATGGTGGGGCGAAGGGGAAGATTTTCCAGGGTACAGCTGCAAGATGAGAATAGAAGTCCAGGCCATTATGCTAAGCAAATTGTGAAGCAAGTTAAAGAAAGCGTAAGCAGAAGAGTTGGGCTCGACATCACCAACACGAGCAGAAACAGAGAACAAATTAGTACTAGAAGAGATGAAAATCTCATTCTCCTCAAACCCACCAAGAAAAACTCGAAGATTTTGTCAAGATTTGAGGAAGAAACTAGCCCTGATGGAAAACAATCAGTTACACCATCTTGTTCCCCAAGGCTCAGATTCTTGGACCCCAACAAGAACAAACCATTGATCACAAACTCAGGCACCAATAGTCCAAGGATTTCATCATCTTCGGATACTCATCAGCATGCACAGGCCACTGCAAAGCCTAAGCCTCAACCAATCTTTCCATTGCAAGAGCAACAGCAGCAGCAGCAGCAGCAGAAGGATAGCAAGAAAGTTGGAGGAAATAATGGAAAATGTAGTTCACCAAATCTCAAGAAATTACCCCCTCAGGCTTCTGATTATGCCATCAGAAACAAGAAAGAGGAGCCGTTTGTTCGTTCACCAGCAACGAGCTTGGCAGACAAGAAGTCCAAGAAAACTCCATTATCAACTGATATTCTCAACGTATTGCAGGTCAAGAAAGACCCTTCTCCTCCTCCACAAAATTACCTCAAAAACAGGTAATTTTAATTGAAAAAAGAAATTTAAGCTTATGTAGATTAGTGTCTTTTCGTTTTTGCAAGTATGAATGTGGGCATGATAAAGATCCAATTCTAATGTCATTGTCACATAATTTCATTTTGTTCCTTTTCTTTTTTTCTTCCTTGTCAAACTTTCATTTATTCACTTTATTTGTTTTTGCGTTGGTGAAAATGCAGCCTCAGGTATCAGATGCTCTTTCATCGAAAAGGAGCACACAGTTATCTAGTAAGACGAGCCATTCGTACAAGCAGCTGCAGCTACACCCAGATAAAATATTAAGTGTCCCAGAAAACGTCCTACCAGACAGCACTAACGGTTGCGCCACCGCTACCCCCGGCGGCACCGTGGCGGAGTCTCGAAGTTACATCCAAAGAATCCTCAACCTCGCTGGCATCATCAACAATGTCAGCACTCCATCAACAATGGTCAAATGGCACACTTCTTCACACCCATTGACCCCTCAATCTTCCATCATCTCGAACTCTTCCACCCCACCTCCGCCGGCGGCGGCGGCCGCAGCACCATTTTAAGTCGTCGTTGCAACAGAAAGCTCATCTTTCAGCTAGTAAACGAACTTTTGGCTGAAATTTTAAAACCCCACTTCAATTTAAAGCCGCTGATTCCTCCCATTACAAGCGTCGAGCATTTCACGTTGGTTGACGAACTGTGTAAGAAAATAGACAGCTTTCCAGCGTCCAACTGTCAGGTTCTTGAAGACATTGATTCCCTAATAGATAAAGATCTGCGCAAGTCGCAATTAAACGGGTTCTTTGAGGAAGAATCAGAGAACATAGTGTGTGAGATCGAAACTGAAATTCTGGAGTCGTTAGTTCGTGAAACGATGGTGGGTGGGCGTACGGCGGATGAACGGACAGAGACTGACAGATGTCACGTGGGAGCTTCACGTGATCTGATGCCATTGGTTGGTTTTTAATGGGATCTCACGTGGAACTTGTATAAAGTAAGAATGGGGTGGAATTAGAGGGGACACACATGGGTAATTTCGCCTTTTCATCTTTTTCTTTGGGTTTTATTACGGGGTACAGGATTCCAATTTGCTTACCACTTAGGCTTATCCTTTTAACTTCTTTCTCCACATTTTGATGTAATTAAGGTACTGTAAATAATAATAATAATATTATCAGTTAAGGTGTAAGTTTTCATGTAGCTTTTACTATTTGTTGCCAAGTGTTTTTGTTGTGACTTATAAATGTCGTAATAATTTAAAGTGTAGCATTTTTTAATGTGAATCCATCAATTATTGTTGTATTGACCAGTAATTATTATTTCGGTTCTAATATTAGTATTGGATTAATACCAAAAGTTATAGTCTACTGTAACAATACGATTCAAATTTTAAACTATACACCAACTCGAATGCCATATTTTTCTTGCGGGCAAGCAAGAATTACCCCACAAACCAACAAAATATACAATACTCTTTGTATCTATACTATTTATTGAGAGAAAATCTCTTAGGGTATAATTATTTTAGTCAGCAAAATATGGGTTACTTAGAATATCTTTAATTATATTTATTATGTTTTAAACAAATAATCATTTAATTAATTTATTTTATTTATAGTCAATATATATATATATATATATATATATGTATTAGTCAAGTACGCGTTTGAGTGTTTTTTAATCACTGATACCATATTAAAACTTCCTTTCCACATTGATACATAATCTCAAACGACATAATTTTTTTGGTATATTTTATTTTGGCTCTTAAAAATTACTCATAAAACTAGTAGCTCCACATATTACGTCCACGCAAGAAAGTAACGGCATAATCTTATAACTAAAAAACATAATAATTTAACTAAAAGACTTATGGTAGCCAATTTTGGTATAATATATATGGGAGAGAAGATACGTACAATCATACGTAAAATAATATTGTAATTATAGAGTAAATTGACATTTCATGATGTCAGTTGTAATCACATAAATACTCATTTGTAATATTACAAGTACATTCTTGAGGTTGTAGTTGTAATTATAAGTACACTCTGTATTTAAAATGGAACTTTACACCAACACCCTTTAGGTATATTGCACTAACACCACCTCAAAGGGTGTACCTGTCACTAGAAAAAAATTACTGTTAGTATTAATAACTATGGCTAAAAAATGTGAAAAATAACTATTATTAACCATATTTAAATAAATTACTGCAAAAAACTAGTTTTTCCACCATAAAAAAAAATTATTTCTTATAGCTAAGAGCTTTGGTAAAGATATCTGTTAGCTACCCTTGCAAAAACCACGACCAACAACTGTAGTGAATAACTATTTACTACTACTATTTATTATTAACCATGGTAGTTAGTCATGGTCAAATATTATATTTCTTGCAGTGCGTAATTTCGTAAAAAATGAGGGTGTTCGTATAATTAAACTTGACCTTGAGGTTATCGATGTTATTTACCCTAGCATGCAATATTTTAGCTCGTTCCTCTCATGTGTAAAAACCCTGTGCGCATGAAATATTTTTTTTTATAAACGAGCGACAAAATTCGATTCTAAAACCTCTTATTTGACTTGGTTCTGATATCATCATATAGATAAACGACGATCAATTTATTTAAAAGCTTAAATTAAAAGAGAAAATTTATTTAATACGTAATATGTTAATAGGAATCTAATAGAAAATAGTGATGATCCATAAAAGATAAAAGTAATGATATAATGTGAGTAAAAAATGACATAAAATGTGTAGGTAAAAATCGAGGCACAATCTGACAGAATATTCACATATATGATCCTTAAAATAAAGTATTAACGTAATACAGTGCCCTGATTTCAGAGCCGTTGGACATTTCCCCGATTTGAATTTTGGGTTTGCATTCAGGAAAGAGGGAAATGTCACAACTCCCCATTTTCAAATCGCAGATAAACCCACCAGACACAACTGCACTATTTTACCACCCCAATACTTATATATTATCATTAACATTTACATATATAGACAGATACATACAGTATACATATAATGCCCCCACCCCCCTGCTGGTAATAGGTGTCAGTGCATGAGAATATATTGAATAAACATATATCAAAGATTTCCTCAGAGTTGATGACAAGAAGAACACCATGTTTGTTTGTTTATTTGGTTGTTTTTCTTTAATAATAACTATCAGGGATAATTTTATCATCAGTTTTTTTAAGTTTGGTATAGTTACGTATAGGTTTTTTGTGATTTGGAAATTTTAAGTGCCCATGATGTTTGTTTCCGTTAAACAAATTGATCTTTCATTAGTTAAAATTCACTAAATCTGTTGATATTACAAAATAAAAAAGTTGATTGAAACTCTATATTTAACCCCGTTTTAGACATACTGAAGATAATATATGCTAATATCAGCAAATTCACACGAACGGATCGAAAACAAACGTTAGGGATTCTTTCTCTATATTTAACCTCAATTGATTTATTATTGATTAAAAAACAAACATCAAGTGATTTAAAAGTAATTTTTAAAATTATAACAAATTTATGTGTAATTATATTAAATTTTAAATAGGAGTGGGCAATTATCTCAACTATTATAATTACAAAAGATAGTGAGTACGTGTCGAGAAGCAGCAGAAATATTTAGAGGGAGGGAGAGAGTGTGAGTGTTCACTCATACCCACCACCCACATCTCATTGATGCCACTCATGGTTTTGATTCCGCTGCTGTCTCAATGCTAATCATCTCGAGAACAGTAGTGCACTTATCCTCTTGTTGGGGGTTCAAAAACAATTTATTTTTACTTTTTGGATGGTTGTATTTTGTAAGATATCATTTGAATTTAATTTGGATTGCTTATTAAATTTGAACTTCGATTGACTTTCATTTAATTTATTATTGATTTTGAAATGAACATTAATTAAGTTCAATTGATCATATGGTCTGGTATTGAAGATATAGTTTTTAATTTTCCAACAGATCTCTTCAAATAGATAAAAGATGTTAATAAACGTAATCATAAATATTTAAAAAATTTGAACTCAGATCAGATTGACATAAGTTGAAATTGAATACTTTTAACTTTAAAAATGTAGTTTTTTAGTGTTTGGAAAAATTGCTTTAGCTTCTAAAACATTAAAAAGAAAAATGGAAAACACCTTTAAGGTGAAAATTTGAAGCATATGTATAAGGGAAGATTGGTTTTTTCTTCTTCTTTTATTTATTTATTTTTTTTAAAAAAATTATACGTTAAATGGAACAAAATATATAAATTTACAACAGAAAACCCAATTCACTCCTTGTTAAACATTCTGGATTTTAAATATTGATGTAAATTTCAATTTTCCCTGCAAATTATCACTTAATTAAATGCAAAAACTCATCCAAATACTCTCTTAATTTGTTTTCTGCACTAATTCACCTGCAAGAATTGAGTTAATCCCCAATTGGGGTGGGGTAGGGGGGATGGGATAATAATGATAGATGGGAATGGAAACAAAAAGCAAATGCATGTGTAGATGCCAAGCAATCAATTTGGGCACATGGTGGTATACTGTTTGACTAAAAACCATCAAATTGCAATAGGTCAAGATTAATGATGGATATCCAAGAAAAGGTCTGATCGGACGACCCAAATTTAATGATACTGTCGCCCCTCTCTTGGGCAAGACTATCATTTTGTGGGAGTTGTGGACTGCTGAAAGAAGTTGGTGAAATGCATAATGGGAATTTAAGTCCTTTTATTTTACCAGCTCCAGTTATGTCAAAATGCAGAAACAGGGGTTGCAGAATAGGGCAATTACAAGGATTTGGGACTCCAATCCCTGCCTTTCGCAGTTTCCATTCTTCGGCAGGTTGAAGATGATAGGAGGACTGCGTGGCGTGCAATTTGAAGAGCAAGCAGTGCATTTATTTGCATGAGAGGTTCAAAAGTCTTGGCGGGTAGAGAATTAATTGAGGAAACGAATACCATACTCCAGTGAGAAGACAAGATAACCACCTTGAAATGATATATGCCAAGAAGGTGCTGCCAACATGGATAAATTTCAGTGCATCAAATCAACATATATAGAATTCACAGCAAGAACAAGAAACCATGTGAGTGGCAGAAGGTATTCAATTTGCAAACAGTGCTAGTCGATGATCGCTTTTTAATATGCCATCTAACTCCTGCAGAAGTGCCTCAGTTGTAATAAATCTCTTTGCCATAGAGTATACAGGAATGTTGAAATAGTTTGTTCTTGCAATGTCCGGCCATTTTGGTAAATGGAAGAAAATGTGATCTTCACGGTGAAGATCTTGAAATTTTACGTAAGATGTTGGTGTATGATACGATGTTCAGACCAAGTGATGGTACTACAGAAAAAGCTCATGCAGCCATCATGAAAATGGGCAAGCTCCCATGTAAAAGTTTGAGATAATTGAGTTCTCATGGAATGGAAATGAATTATGAAACGATACATATAATTCTCTTTTTGTAATAGATATTCGATAAAGTTCAATTGACCTGTTGAGCTCGGATGATAGTAGATGAGAATCTGGCTCATAAAATAATGAATAAATTGCATAAGCAAAACAACTATTTGAACAACGGTAAATCTCTAGAGTGATAGTTTTACCAGGACGAAGATATTCTCAGAGTGCTGGTTTCAACCTCTACCGTCCACATCAAAGCCAGCCCCAGTCCAACCAGGTGCTAAAGGAGCTCGAACCTTAGATACTGCTCCTATTCCACGTACTTTTCCATGAATATATGTAGTGTTTTTCTTCTTCCCACTTCTGTCCCCATCAGTAGAAGGATGTTGGTTTTGGCCTTTAACAGGGGAGTTCCTAGCATTGTCCTCTGTAACTATACTTCCCACTGTTCCACTAGCTGGTTCTGGTGTACTTGGAACTACAGAAGAATCTTGGGTTGTGCTAGCTTGTGCCAGCCTTTGATTCCCATCCTAAACATGGTAACAAGCTAAGGTTCATAAAATTTCTCAAGATAACATGATGGTCCAGTATTGGTATGAGTTTTAAGTCCAAATTTACATGATGTCATCCCAAACTGCATCTTGCACTATCAGACATCAGTAAATCCATTAGAGAGTTAGGTAACAAGATAGACCATGATACATGCAATTCTTGATGAGGTAAAAGAAGTGGATCCACCAGCAAGTCATGGACATGGTAACAGACTCAGTTACTGTTTATTCATCGACTCTAAATATATGTCAGAAGTCATGAGAATGTTTTGGAATAGTGTATTCAATTGATGAATGCAGCATTTTCTGAATGAAGTTGTGCAATTATTGGATAGGATGTCAATCTTGTAACCAAAAAGGTCAAATAATGAGTTAACATATGATATTTATCTTTAATACTGTAACTCCTGAACAAATTACTTTATTAACAAAATTTGGATGATTTTGTCAGCTAATAAATTAAAAATGAGAATTTGTGAATTGATAGTCTTTCAATTACCAAGTTTTGTTTGAGAATTTGTTACTTCTGCTACTATGCCTACAGTAATTCATGAAACAATGATCAAAGGGTTAATTGCAGGAAGGAAGAATAGTAAGAAATTAAAATTGCCATGTGATAGACTCAGAACCAACAAAATCAAACGAACTCCTAATAAATATTTATGTCTGCTTCAGAAATCTATATGTAATAGGAAGCACCATGAGTGGATTAAGTTCCTTGATGTTGATATAGAAAATCATATATCCCCTCCATTGACATCCAATCATCTGTTTGTGTATTATATGTCAAATTCCAAGTCGCACTCCCTGTTGAAGAAAAAAGTGAAGTTTTCGCCAACCTGTGATTTGCTATATCAACATCAAGGAACTTAAAAACCTTGTCAACTGATAGATCTCTGAATTACATATGATCGAGTTGTTTAGAAGACATTAAACCTTGTCAACAAATTTTTTTGCCTTCATTTTTTCATTCGCGAATTTCGTGCAGACACGGTGATGTCCAACGGGATATCAAGCTGGTGTAAAGCTATCTCATTATTATTCGATAGCTGTATCTCACTCCCAAAGTATAGGAGCATCAGGCAAAAAATACAAAACTTAGGCATATACAAACAAAACTCCTACAAAATTCCTACATGGAAGCTGACAGGAATCTTACAGAGGGAACACAAGTAGATGATCTGCTTGGGTTCAGAGCCTCGAGCCGGCGCTTCAATTCCTCCAGCCTAGAAAGCTGGGCATTACTACTTTCCTTAACCTGTAAAGAATATTGTTTGAGACATTTAATCTGCCAAGAAAAAGAAAAAAAGAGAAGGAAAAAAAGGGTTAAGGAATCTGTGGTAACTTATATCTACCAGATTATTTAGATCTTCACAAAGTTTCTCTTTAATAGCTTCCTCATCCTTCACAGCTTTTGAAGCTGCTTCCCATGCCTAGTGGTCAGCAGAATATTTAACAGAGGTTTTATTGAAAGTAAAAGTAACTGAGAAAGGAGACAAGGTGTAAAAATGAAATGCAATGCCCCTCCTGCAGTATCAGAAAATGAAAAGATTTCTTTATGCCAAAATTAAAGCATTTACTTGTTTGTAAATTGGACGAAGAAGAAAAACCGAGCTCTTTTAAAAAGAATGAAGTCTACCTTTTTGGCTTGTTCTTCTTTCAGCTTAGCAACATGAATTCTCTCTGTTGACATTTCTATTTTCTTTCGCAGGAGTTCAAGAGCTGATAGAATACAGGACAAAATGAAATGATATCTGGGTAGACTTGTTGGAATGATATTTACAGTTGATGACGCAGAAATACCACAGACATACCAGCTTTCTTTGGCCCAGAAGTAAGCTTCATTTCCATTGTGAGATTTGCTAATTCTCGTTCAACATCGCGAATCTTGGAGTAATTTTCTTCAATATACCTGAATGGACAAATGAGAAAAATCATGAAATCATCCGATACGATCAAACAGATATCTGAATACAAATGGAAAGACTGAGGAAGCCCATGGCTTCTATACGAATAATGTTTTATCCGAAGGTATACTTTTCCACACTACTCTTACACATCATAACCGAGGAACATGGAATCAATATAGCATTTTTATCCTCAATTCTCTGAACGCTGGGGTGTAATGCATAAAGTATTTCCTCGAGAGCACCAACCAACTTTATCTAATGAAACTAACCAGTGCCTCAACAATTTGTTCTGTAGTTGTCATCAGTCACTGGCATTTACCTGTAAGTAAATTCTACATCTTTCAATCTAGGAATCACAAACAGGAAAGGACAATAGAAGCGAAGATAGTCTTCTAACCTCAGAAGACGGCAATTGATCTAAAACATTAAAAAGAGAATAAATAAATAAATCTCGGTTCTCCAAAACTGCTCAGAATACAGGAAGAATGAGTTTGAAAGAGGTGAGACAGGCGAGTCACTATTTACCAAGGTAGGTACTTTTGACAATAACAGAGTGAGGGTGAATTTTCCAGATCTAGAAACAGTGCAAAAGGAACTTAAGAAGGTATGAACATACTTCATTCTTGGGAGGAGAAGGGTATAAAGTTGCCTGGAAAAACGGCTGGAACTAGAATTACAACCAAATATTTCTGTTTGCAGATTCTTAACAAACCAGTTGATCAGATTAGTTTTTGTCTTTCTCCGAAGTCTTGATCCTCCAAATCTATCCTAAGCTATACCAATTAAATTCAATGAAATTTTGTATTGGACAGACAGGGTTTAGCTTCTCATTTGCCTGCATCCTCCTGCTGCATGCAGTTTCCTCTTCTTTGTCTCCAGTAAATTACTGATTACTCGAATAAGGGGAAAGATCATCAAGCACGTATTTATCATTTATACAGCCTAGCACTGAGTTTGATGGCATAGTAAGTCCAAAGTGAGATCGTTGATCAGATATGGTAAGAATTATCTTGTATTACTGTAGAATCTTATTTTCCTGAGCCTATAAATAGAGCAACTATTTTTACCAAGTCCATGAGAAGGTCTTGCATTACTTATATGCCAGCAGTATCAAAGAAGTGTCTGTTTCACCAACTAATTACTCTATAGCTCCTCTTTATCTCACATTGGATTAGCAAAGAATTCCATGAAACAAGAACAAATATCTTTTGTCAACGACAAAGCAATGCCAAAGAACAAACTAAACCAACATTGTTGAATTAGCCACCACACGACAAGACATAAGACATACACCAATTGAACTACAGAAACACTTTCAAAAACCACTAAATTTTCAGTCAAGGTACAACTCAAAAGTCCAAATGAAAAGAACTACATCACAAGCAAACGTTAAGCAAATAATTGAAACGAGGAGAAAAAAGTCAACGTACTTCCTCAACTGAAGCTGCTCTTCCTCAATTACCTGAACCCCGACGCCAAAAACAAATAAACAACAAAAATTAAGTAAAAACGAGTACTTCAACCACACCAAATCCCAGTTTACCAAGTATTTCAGCGTTAATGGGCACGTGAAGTGAAACTCCGGGAAAAGAGAAAAAAATACTGACCTTCTCGGTGTAGGCGATGACCGGAGATTCCCGAGCCAGGCCGTCCGGCCCGATCTCCGGCAGAAACGACGTGCCGGAATTGTTGTTTGGGTTCGCTGCCATTAGACACAAATCTCAGCGATCAAGCACTCAACTCTTTGTCCTTTCTGGCAGAAACCGAGGGAAAATCCCGTTGTAGAAACGCGTTACTGGCGTCAACTCCCAAAGAGTATCTAGACAAACACGCTTTTCAACTGTTAGCGCTTTTTAAGCAATAATTATATAATTACATCGATATTTTAATAAATTAATTAATTAACATATCAATATAATTAAACAAAATTATGATAAATTAACAGAATAAACATGTGTATGAACGTGCGTGTTTTTTCTTTTTCTTTTTTTAAATGCATGTAATATTTCTTGAAATTACCTTTATGTTGGGAAATTAGTACCAATTTGAGCACCACACTGAATGTAGCCTAGCTCCACCATTTTCATTAACCTTTAATTGAGGGTACTCTATAATTTTGATGTTGTTCAACTTCGTTTAGGGATGTTAAAGTCAATAACCCTTATTAATACGTAGCTTTGTAATAAATTAGTACGACAAACACGTACTCTTGAGCCAGCTAAAACTTTTTTATGATTGAATCGGTAAGGTAATAGGATTTTTAAAGGTAAAACGAATATAAGTTTAAGAATTTTGTAAAGTAATTTATAAAGGAAAAATATTTAAAATTATGGTAGCGCGTTATTCTAAGCCATATTCCAATGATAAGGGGTCGTGCGATTTATTATTAAATATCAATTATTAAACACTAATAAGTGGGGATCGGTCGACCCTATCGTAATTTATTTGTTGTTTTAAAATTTTGTACCATGTAATTGTTTTAATATTGAAAAAAAATACATTTCATGTTTCACAAATTAGATTTTTTTTATATATACTAGCAGTCAATGCACACGCAATGCGTGGACAAATAAAAAAAAAGTTACGATAAAAATGTTAGGGTAAATAATATTGACATTCCTAAGATTAGACCAAAATACACAAACACTCTTTTTTGCAAAATCACAGCTATACTTTATAGTTGTAATTACAGCTACAACCCCTGTTCAAATACAAAACTTACACATATACCCCTTAAAAAATATTACACTAACACCCCTTTGGGGTTGTAGTTGTAATTGCACAAAATTTATGGAGTGTTTGTGTAAATTGACCTAACCTCAAGAGGTGTTAACATAATTTATCCAAAATATAAATATATATTAATTATTGTGTTTAAATTATGTAGTTTGATCAATTTAATATATATATGTATATATATATATATATATATATATATATAGCATCAAGTGAAACGATACAAATGTAGTATGAGTTGAAAAAAAAGAAGTTTGTAGGAAGAAAAAATAGCAGTAAGGTGAGAGAAAAATTCATTGTAATTGTAGGTATATTAAATATAAAGTTTGTGTTGAAAAAAATATAGAGCATGGGTGAGAGAACTATGAACAATGGAATAAATTACTATTTTAACCCAATTTTGTTTAAAGAGAAGAAATAAATTAAGGGATAAATTTGGATATTAAAAAATTGGTACAATAATGGAATTTCTTTTATAATCATATAGATAGATAATTTCAATCCCATTATTATTGTTTTCAACATCCCATAACTCAATTTTATTTTTTCTAACTTTATTGTCAAATATTATTTCATTTAAATTTCTTATCTAAACATCAGCCTTCAACACTTAACAGAGCACGCAATGTTTCTACCAAAAATTTAACAGAAATAAGATTTAAGACTAAAACTGCAAAATATTGTTGAGTTATTGTGATGCAATATGATGAAATCAATAACAATATGACCAAAATTGCAACGGGACTAACTTGTGAGACGTAGAGTGAATTTAACGCAAATGGTGGGATTGGTGCACCAGAAGCCATATTCTGTGGAATAATTATTTAAATTATTGAAATATCACATAATTAATACAGGAGAAATAGAGTCAGAGTTTAAACCATTACATCATCTGCAGTTTCTTTCCACTTTGGAGTATCAGTTTCCAGACTCTGAAATGGTGCAGATATTATATCAATGGTACGTAAGTTGTGTTCTCTGACTGTAGCAACAAATATGAGGATGTTGGGTGGGCATCGTATAAGATATTGTAGGATGATTGGTAAATTCTAGAAACACAATTTATAAAGTTTAAAAAATAAGATATTTGGAATTTATAACTTTCTTTATAAAAAGTAATTAAGAGAGAGCTCCTGAGATGTAATATTTGCCATAATTTGGCCATGATTAATATTTTGACTCACTTACAGAAATAATAATCAATGATCGTTGTGAATCCATAATTAATTTATATTTGCTATAACCTTCTTCTTTTAGCTATAGACAAATCATATTTTTCTTTGTCCGTAGACATTACAACGACCTTTAAACATGGGCAAATGGAGGAATAGGTTAGTGCATCGACGTGGGCCTGCTTTGGTTGAGTGGGCACATGGTCACGATAAGTGATTCAAGATAGCTATATTGGGCTGCTGATGAAACCCCAGTAACATATTTCACTACTTGTACCATAAATGTCCGAACATTGTTCATCACTAACCACATTATGGAATATGTGTATGATCATGTCTCAAATATATCTCTTTCTATGCCTTCATGTCACTTTCAATTTCTTTACATATACATCTCCACCATAATCAACAATCTATTACATCTCAGCTCCTACACTTATTCAACTTCTTGATCAGCTCTTTAATATTTGTATGCATTCAGCTCGAAACCAGTTTGCTTTCCAGGTTTTTTTCTTTTTTTTTTTTCCTTACATGGGATGTGATGGTGTCCGAACCTTTGATCATTCTGCAAGAAAATTTCTTTCTATTTTCTTAATAAATCACGATGTTTCATCGACTATCATATATGATGCAACGATTAACTCCTAACTCTAGATATCCGACACTGATTGATCACGATTATCATCCTTAATCTGATTTTACGATATGTTTTCTTGGGAAACTATAACAGATGTTTTTTCGTTTTCGCTTGATCTAATCCCCACCAAATTCTGTGGCTTGTACCAGCATAAATGACATGAAAGTTGGTAGTCGATCGATTCGTACACTCCTTATTGTTAGAAACTCGTATTACAAATTGTGAACGTGTTTAGAAAACTTCAAAACAAAAGGTTGAATATGCAACTCGATCATAGGTTGAAATACAACATGAATTAGGATCATCATACTTCACACTATCTGATAAAATATATATTGTGGAGGGAGGGACGACATGTCACTACGACTAGTGTATATATAAAAGAAAAAGGCAGTTATGATGGAAGCACAGCATGCACTAGACACAGTTTATAACCTAAACAAGAGGAAACAGAGTTTGGAAACCAGTTTCCACATAAAGCAGGAGAGGCAGAAAAATACAAAGCGAAGATCAATAATAGATTGCGTTTGCTCCCCATTTGTAGTGGGGATCAAACTGAACCCACCAAAAATAAATAATGCATAACAATTTATGAAAAAGGAGCTGCAGTCGACATTGATAAGTCTTTATTTTTTTATAGTGCATGGATAAAGATATATATATGAATGTATTGATCGATCAAGATGAGGAAGAAGACATGATCAAGTGTGGGTAGTAGTGGCTCATATATATATATATATACATTACAATATTACATGCTCTCTTTTTTTAGTACAGTGTGTTTGTGTTAAGGTCCAATCTTGCTGGGTCGATCTGTCAGTTTCAACTGATTTGTTTCTTTGAGGAAAAACTGATTTGCCCCACCTTTTGTCTGCATGAATTTTCTGCCACTCCACCACCATGTTAGTTGCTTCCACCGCTGGACCTCCCCACCCCCACCTACTCTTGTCTTTAACTATTCCAAATTTTGTGTAAGAAAAAAAATACCTACTGCAAGAACGCCCACAAATCTTATTTTATCATGGTTTTAAAGACGCTCGTTGATCGAACCATGATGATAGCTCGTTTTCTCATATTATATATATATATATATATATATATATATATATATATATATATATATATATATATGTGTAATGAAATTATAATATTATCCTTCATAATAATAATGTGTGTAAGAGATAGATAATGCCGGGAAATAGCATTGTTGGTCCCATAAGTTAGGCCGTTTTACTTTTTAGTATCATTTATTATAGGATTAACACTTTTAATTTTATAACTTATAAAAATTAGTACTTTTAGTACTTCTGATCTTCATCCATTTTTTTCTCTGTAATTTAATGGTGTAGATCACGTGCCTAACACGTGGCCATTAAGTATTTTTGGTTGGAGGAAAATTGACCATTTTTCCAACAGTAGCATGACTTCTCTATTTGGTCTACTTGATTCACTTGTGGAAGACATGATTTTTTGTATTGTTTTTATGTGGTTTCAACTTACAGAAATAAGGGAATGATGAGATTCACAATTTCTGTGAGAGGAGAAAGAAATCCCCCTTTCTTTTCTTTAATTTCCTCTGATATTCGTTCCCCCACCCACCCAAGTGGTCCCAAGTCGGAAAATATGCCAATTCTCCTCCAATAAAAAATATCTAATAGCCACATGCGGGGCACGTTATCTACACTGTTAAATTATAGACGAAAAATGGACGAGCTGAAAGTGCTAATTTTATAAATTAGGGAACTAAAAGTGCTGACCCCATAACAAATATAATAAAAAATGAAATGAAACTAACTTATAAAAGTAAAAATGTTATTTGCCCATATAATGCAACGTAACTTTGAGGTATTTCATTCATACGAAAATACTATGTTCACCAGAACATAAAGGAACATCGATATATTCCGATCTTACACTTTAGCTAGTTTAGCAGAAGCAAGAGGAAAGGATAAGTTGTTTCTTTCCCCATGTATGAATTGATTATGGAAAGAGTACTGTTCTGCTTTGTTTGCGCTAGGGAGATTTTAATTAAAACCAAATTGGATTGAATCTGAATAAATTATACGATAAGTATAATATACTTATCGTATAATTATTATTCAATTTTAAAAAAAATATTAATCACTTGACAATTAAGTACATTACAGTTGTTCTGAAATTGATTAAGCGTATGAATATAATTGAAATTCTTGGTAAAATTCATAACCTTTTGACTATAAATAATTCAGAAAATAAATGCACTGAATTCTTTGGTTCAAAAAGAGGGTGCTTTCCAATTGATGGTCGTCAAGTCGTAATGCAACGTGTCTACGCGGCATTGGAGCCAGTTAAGTTAATCAAAGAGTAGTCGACAAAAGAGTCGAAATGATTGGACAATACAAACATTTTCTTCCTCAAAATCGTTGCTTCTACAAATATTACATTCTAAGTCAACTAGGTTTTGAAGTACTTAAGATTTGAGTGGATAGGATCATACATGAATCATGTCCATTTTGCGTTGACCTTGTCTAATTACATCTAATCATGGAACAAATGTGTAAAACATTGTCTCACCATCTCTATTACTTAGTGCTGAATTCCTATATTCGTGAAAAAAAAAAAAAAAAACGATTTACGTACTTGCCTAATATGGAATATTTATGTTAATTTTTGTTACAATATGGAACATCTATTGTGATTATGAAATAGGGTTTATAGCAATTTTTTTTTTTTTTTTTTTGGGACACTGACAAATTCTTTCTTAGTTTTAAGTTAATAACTGGGTTGAAGTCCGAGGATCACTGCTTCATAATGGAATACTAGTCATACTACAAGAAAATAAAATGGTAGGGATGGAAAATTACTTGACGATACAAATATATATATATATATATATATATGTATATATTTTGCCACTGATTAAAGCATTTTTGTTTTATTGTCAGAATTAATTCAATAATTTCAATACTGAATTGTCGTTATCACTATCTATAACAGATAACTAATTATCGTTACTGAACTGTTGTGGATAGATGCTTCATAAATTATTGGTATTACGACAAAATGTCAGTTAGTGGATGTGTAATAGGGTTAATTATATTTAGATTTTTTCTAAAAACGTGAAAATCATATTTTTCTTCAAAGAAGTTATGAAATTATACTTACACCGCCTTCAAAAAAATTTTCATTTACACTTGGCCCTTTTCTGTGAGGGTTAGGACCGAAAATGTTGATGCAGTAAAAAAAATTATATAAATTTTGAATTTTGTCTCTCATTTAACATTCTCATGTATATTTTTATATTTATGGAGGAATAAATATAATATATATATAATATATATATATATATATATATGGAGTGAGGTTAATATCATTACAATATTCCCTTTATAAGAATAAAATTATTACATGAGAACGTTAATTAAGGAAGAACATTAATAATGTATGTAATTTTATTTGCTAGCGTTAGCATTTTTTCTCCAAATTCAGAAGAAATGGGGTTAGATGCAAATAGTGGTTTTTTTGAGGAGGTGTAAGTGTAATTTTAAATTATTTTTTTAAAAGAAAAATATTTTTTCGTATTTTTAAAAAGGGCTTAAGTGTAATTAATTATATACAATAAGGTATATCATGAATTTTTAGACTATATTAACATTTGACTTAAGATGTTATTACATTCTTTTGATGATTTACAGTCCACTTTAGTACTTCACGGTTGGAGGATTCTTGCAGAGAAAATGACAAAGAAATTGAGGAGACACGTTAAAAGGTAAACTGATTTTGGTAGTTCAAGAGTCAGCACCCACCTAAGGCTACAATCCAATGGGAGGAATGTGGGATGCAAGAAAGTTTCGAGATGGGTTGTGATTTGGAAAGAAAAATCTTGTAACATATACACCTTGATTTGACTTGAGCAATTAACGTTTGCACATTCATCTTTGTCCATATAAATTATATAGACATTGCTCAAAATTTAATATTATAATTCAAAAAAATTAATATTTACTTCAGACGATCTATGAACTCAAAAAAATCTCTTATTGTTAGGAAATCCAACCTCTTCCAAATGAAGGAGGAAATATTTATACAACACTGCTATAATAGGAGAGTTTTATATTTTTACTGTCTTGTCCAGAATTCCTCTTGAATCGAGTTTGATAAGAAAAATGTATTAAATCAAAAAATAAGATCGAAATATCATTGAGAAAATAAGAAAATGCCTAAACACTTTGAAAATTCGCGTGTTTTTTAATGGGTTGGGTCCTGGCCGACAACCCGCTTTGATTCGACACTCATCCAATGGTTGCCTTATTGACACATCATCCGTACGGATTCTAGCACTTAAGTGCCTATAATAAATAGAGGGTTCATTTATTATTACCAGATCGCACTCTGTTGAGAGATCACATTGACGACCTCTATCACCTCGAACCCTAACTGACTTAAGTTTGAGAGGATTTTAGCTAAATGAAGCAAACGAAGTATTTACACCACTCCATAATTATGGAAAGTGTTCTCTTTTCACTATCATGCTTGGAATTCCTTTGGATGGAGTTCAAAATGATATCTCCAAAGAAGGTATTCAAGTAATTTCCCCTGTCATCCATTAAAATCTTTCTTGATCATCTTTTTTTATTGATGTCCGATTGTCAAAAATTCCATTCTGTATTAATGATAACGGCGCATACCAAGCTGACTAATAATGTCTGATATTGTAATCAGTGCTAGGTTGACATCGATCTTCCATATCATTAATATTTTTTTTTTTCTCTACATATTGTATGGACTTAGTTCTAAAACTAGTAAAATTACCACTTAATCCATATAATGTGGAAACAATCTGCATGCCTAACGAGGGCAAATCAGTAATCTTACATATTCTTGACATTATTTTTATATATCTTTCTTGAATGCTAAATATTTTTGTTAGTGCCCTTAATTATGTTTGTATTCCATCACTATCCTATACTTTGTATCTTGCAGAAGTCGGAGCTGGAAAGATGAGAGTATCATCATCATCATCATCAGGTGATGGATTTTATAGTGGAAGCCAGGTGCATAAATTCTTTTCTAACACATGCTAAGTTCTAATGTCAAGACAAATTCCTCAAACAACTTTATTACAATTCTAACAAAGAATCTATGATTAAATATTGAAATGTTAGAAAAAGACCATCCACAAAACTTTAACCAAATAAAAAGCTTCTGCAAATGTGGAACTAATCATACATACCACTTCAATTCACCAATTAGCTCCATATTTCATTATTATACTCTTCTTTACCTAAAACCAGTTGTAATATATATAACTTTTTTTTTCTTTTTTTCTGTCAGTACGAAGAGAGTACCATTTACAGTACATTCCCACGGGTATTAAATAAAGACTGGAATAAAAAAAATAAAATTTTAATGACAAGAATATGATGTAACATTTTATCGTTATGACACCGCAACACAAATTTTATCGTTATAAATTATACCCCTAGATTGATTTTCTTTTTCTTTGTTGCTTTCTTTTTGTCTTTTTTAGAATATAATGTATTGGTTTATATATATTTTTTCTTATTCATAATAGTTTAAAACGTAAAATATTATTTATTATATGCACGCAGGGACGACGTGCTACGACGGTTAGTAATACTATATGGGGGCTGCCACTGATTGTTGAAACTAATATTCTTTTTTTACAAAAAAATAAAAATAAAATTGTTCACTAACTGTAAACATTGACAATTTTATATAGTTCTTGTAACTAATAAATTTGTGAGATTATCATCATGATAAAGCAAAAAACATATATAACTAGTGAGAATTCTAGTAATGTCAGTCGAATAATTGTCGATAACATTATTGTTATTATTTTCTTATAATAAAATTAATTATAGAATTACAAGTGCGTGTAATATACATGTGATAATTGATACTAATATTGTAGGAAAAGAACAATCCGTCGACATTCATTTATAGTTAGCTGTCGTTCGTGGGTACTTCACTGGGGTCACATATCTGAATTATATAATTGGATTGCCAGGTGGATCTGAATTAAAATGTTCGTGGGATGAAATATATGCATTTGTGCATGAATCTGTGATCAATGACAACCAAAAATTGGATAGAATTGGGAGGTATATAGTGGCCAAATTGCTCAATAATGAATTACGCATGTTGGCAAAGTTGTGACACGTTCACGATGATGCATAGTTGAGAGTTTGGACAATTTCTCACAAAACACTATTCTTAAAGACACATTCTAAGACTAAAGCAAAACAAACAAGTTCATTCAGGATTATACTAGATTACGACGTCGAGTCAGCATCGTTCTTGCAAATTCAGATTAATTATTATCTGAATTTAAACTATAGTCGTGGAAGTAAACTTGTCATAACATTAAATTCGAACTTTACATTATCTTAGAATTATATCGAACGGGTTTGAATTTGACCGATCGACTGTGGATATTGCTGCGTCTCGAGAACTAGCGACTAGTTATTTTTATAATAGAAACAAAACATTGGAAATTGGTAGAAGGAGCGAGTTAGAGTGGTATAGCTATATTTGGCAAGTGCGTGGCTTCTTATGGACACGAATGGCCTCAATTCTTTTGGATTATTCACAACAAGATTGATAATATTGAAACGTAGCACTACCTGTGGAACCCCTTATGTCAACTTTGTAATTGGTTGTTTCTATGCCTATTGGTCCGAATTGTTACAATATTCTTGTAAGCTTCGAGGGCAAATAGGTCCGGGGAACAAAGATGGACACCTGAAAGTGCTATCATGTGGAAACAGAAAGTATCACCAAGAACCCCAGCTGCTATCCTTCATCACTAGCTAGGGGGAAGTCAACTCTTAACCATTTCAAAATTTCAATAATGTCTTCTTAATTTGGATGTTAATGATGCATGTTAGAGATCTTTTCATTTCTTAACTTGTCCATCAGACATGAGACTTTCAGTCGTGCGCTGGGCTCAAGATTTTTTAAGTCGTAATCCGTCAAACATAAAATTTTTTTAGCTGTGAGTTGTCCATTTCTAGAAAACAACCCAGTGGCTTGGGCTTAAAATTTTTTATGGGAGGTCTTAAGTTTAAACTTGAGTGACTGTATCGGATGTGTGCATTAAAAAAAACAAATATGTTTATCAGACATAAGATTATTGTAGTAATGTACCCACCATTTGCTTTTGAGCATTTTAGTCGCATAATGTAGTAAAAATGTTTTTTATCCTGTAATATCGCCACTTTTGGTCTTGTTTCTGCAAAAAACTTCAAAACTTGCCTTAAAATTCATGCCTAATAAAATTTATTTCAATGATAAGATTCAACATTAAATTGACGAAAAAACTCAGATAAATTTCTTATGCAAAGCTTTGTCTTGTACCATTATAGCTAACTGAGCGAATGCTCCACGTATAAACATTGAGTTTAAATATAGATTATTATTAGCTTGTTCGAGCTATTATTAAACTCGAATAGATTCTATTTATCTTATATTCTTAAATTATCTACATTAATTAGTATGAGTAGGATAATTTCTCATTACAATTCCAAACTCCTCAAATTCAAGTATACCAAAACTTCAAAATTTGCTAATAGATTAATTAGGCTAACAATGTAGAGTGGAGATAAGTTAATTTTTACTCAATTCCCACCAGAAGAAACGCCAAAAGCCATCGGGAACCGCTTATCTGTCAACATTACAAACAACAAAACAAGGGTGGGCCATTCTCCAAATTCCTCCGAATACAACCTCGTTTGAAAATTAACATTTCTGAAGCCCTTCTCTGCTAATAATCCAGTTTTGTTCTTTGTGTTGGGGACAGTGGGAGGGAGACTATAAAGATTCCAATTCTTGTTCACCATTTTCCCCCATTGAACGGTCTTGGCTTTTCCTCTATCATAACTCTCAAACCTCACATCACTCCCTTCTCTTCTTAACTACTCTCCCATCCCTCCATATATATACTCACACTTCCTTGCCATTAATCTACTCCTATCCCATCTCCTAAAACTCACAAACCCCCTCATGCAATGACCATTAACTGCATGATCATGAGCGAGACCTCCACGCCTCAGCCTGCCAGCAGCAACAACAAACACAAAGACGACCAGAAGAAGTCGGTAGTCTTTGATGCAATCGTGCTACAACACAAGTCCAGCATACCGCCACAATTCATATGGCCCGACCACGAGAAGCCTAATTGCTCCCACACACCGGAACTTAAAGTTCCGTTTGTCGACCTAGGCGGCTTTCTCTCCGGCGACCATGATGCTTCCGTACGAGCATCCGAGCTCGTGGGAGAGGCGTGTCGGAAGCACGGTTTCTTTCTAGTGGTGAACCATGGCGTCGATGCTAATCTCATTTCGGACGCTCATCGTTACATGAACTGTTTCTTCGAGCAACCCCTCCATGAGAAGCAAAGGGCTCAAAGGAAGCTTGGGGAGCATTGTGGTTATGCTAGTAGCTTCACCGGCCGGTTCTCCTCTAAGCTTCCATGGAAGGAAACTCTTTCCTTCGAATACTCTGCACAAGAGGGCTCATCACACATTGTGGAAGAGTATTTCCAGAGGACATTGGGTCAAGATTTTGCACACTTAGGGTATGGAAAGTTGACCTCTCTATACTATGATTTAATTTCTACAAATAACAATTTACTCACAAATTAATTCTCAATCTTTTTTACATAATTTTTGCAGGAAAGTGTATCAAGAATATTGCAGTGCCATGAGCAGACTCTCTCTAGGGATCATGGAACTATTGGCAATGAGCCTGGGGGTGAACCGCAGCCATTTCAAAGAATTCTTTGAAGAAAACGAGTCGATAATGAGACTGAACTACTATCCACCCTGCCAGACGCCAGACCAGACCTTAGGCACCGGCCCTCATTGTGATCCAACATCACTAACAATCCTTCACCAAGACACGGTCGGTGGACTCCAAGTGTTTGTCGACAACGAGTGGCGATCAATCACTCCAAATTTCAACGCATTCGTTGTGAACATTGGGGACACCTTCATGGTGAGGCGCGGATATCTATAGCAAAAATAGATATATTCTCGATATATATATATATATATATATATATATATAATCATATTAGAAGTATATATATATATATAAAATTATTAAAATGATGTTTATTTTATTTTTCTTGGTCAGGCACTTTCAAATGGGAGGTACAAAAGCTGTTTGCACAGGGCAGTGGTGAACAGCATGAGTCCTAGGAAATCTCTTGCTTTCTTTCTTTGTCCCAGAAAGGATAAGGTAGTGAGCCCACCACCTGAATTGGTGGACTCCATTAATCCTAGAATATATCCCGACTTTAGATGGCCAGCCCTGCTCGAGTTTACGCAGAAGCATTATAGAGCTGATATGAACACTCTTCAGACATTCTCAAATTGGCTGTTGCAACAACAACAACAACAGAAAACAGCTGAAGTCTTGTGATTATTAGTTTGTCAATCGTATGTTGTCTTAAAGATTAATCAAACTTAATTTCCTTAGTTTTATTAATTGCTTCTTGTCTAATTACATACAGTTCAAGAACCAGACATGGAATGATATATACATATATTCGGAGAGCAAAGCAAATTATGGGGAATGTGGAAAAAACTTTGGAGAATTTAATTAAAGGGCTGTTTCCTTTAAGAAAGTGGAATATATATAGAGAGAGAGGATTGTGAATAATATAGGGCAATTTGGTAATTTAATTATGTGACCACATAATATGTAGAATGATTCTCAATATCTACGTCCTGATAATGGTGTCCAAGGTAGATGCCATCACTTGAACATGTCTTTTCATTAACTGAACTGATGATGCTATATTTCAATTAAATCATTTTATTTAAAAAAAAAAAAAAAGGAAATAGTAATTTTTTTGTTCATTTTGTTTCTTCTTGATTATAAAAAAAAAAAGAAAGAAAAGTTTAAATCATTATTGCACGTATTATTTCTCACAACCGATTTAATTTAAGCTGTACAACATAATTAATTTATGACCATGCATTATATTTCTTTAGTTTCAGTGTCAAAAATGCAAATTTTGTACGGTTGGACTGTGGGTGAAATTGAAAATTGCCCAAACTCGAAGGGTTAAAAGGATATAATTCAAACCCCCTAGTTTGATATTTTACGTTAAGATATAGAGGTTGGAGAAAATAAATCCAAGATAGGAAAAAAAAAAAAAAATGACCCACCCAATGAATCATGATTCAGAAGAAAAGGAGCTAGAATCCATTGAGGATTGATAGAGCTTTCAGTACAAATGGATTCTTGTGTCATTTATTTTTTTTTAATTAAAATTTTTATATTTTATATTTATATGTATAGTTATTATATATATATCTGTAGTTTTGGAAGTATGTGGCTGTATATATATATATACATATATATAAATTATAGAATACCAAAGGAATACTTGGGACATACTGTCCTGGTGTTTGTCCTTGCATGCTGCAACATTCTCTACGATATTATAAAAATACGAACACAACAATTTTATTTTTATTTGTAGTTTTTGGAAATGTGGGTAAGAGTGCAAGTCCCCACGTAAACTACCTCATCACTCCTGTCGCTATTCTTGGCTCCGTTCAAGAACTACGCCAACATATTTATATTTTATTTTTGTAATTTGGATTGTGGGAAAATGTGCAAATTGCAAGTTGATAATATATGCTGAGGTTTTTTATAATCTTAAAAAATATGTGGATATTATAACTTTTAATTGTATTAGATGTTTGGGTATTTGCTTTGTTATATATATGATTTTTTTTTTGTTTATTGTGGTCTGTAAATTATTTATTATTGATCAATACATTGAATATTATCGATGCATAGTCATGTAACTATCTCCAACACTTATGTCTTTGTTCTTTGTCAAGTTTTTTGAGACTGTGTGGGAGCTACTTGAGCCCCCCACCCCTCTACTTGTCAGGAATTGGCCGCTCTTGCCTTAACCTGGCCATTTCAGCCACTCTTAATTAGTGCATCAACAAAGATCGTAAAGAAGGAAAAACAAAAAGGAAAGGAAATTACCTAAGCAAAAATGACCTAACTTTACATGACAACTGTACCAAAAACCTCGTCTGAAGAGTTATTTATATTAGTACTAGTAGAACTTTAGATCTTCTTCTAAGAAGTTATCAACCCAAGCCAGAGGACCATTAGCACTAACTTTAGGGCTTCATCATTTTTCATCTGTTGGTGCTATTCCAATTACGACCTCTAGGAGCCCTAATGAAGAATCACCTATCTCTGCATCAAGTAGTAAGGCGACTTCATTTTCTTTATATATATATATATATATATATATATTCTTTCTCATCATCGTGATGAATTGGAATACACGGTGGTTCAAAGGAAGTGAAAGTGAAACAGGGGAATCCTCCCTATTAACCCTAGAATTCACAATACCAATTGTTTTATCGGTGGGGCTTATGATGTAGGGGCTACTTCAAGGTTTTAAAACTTACACAAATGTCATGCCCTTGTATTAATCACAAACAGATCAAAATTCACACTTTTTTATTTAGTTTGTACTGACTCGATCTCGAGCCTATTTGAATCCATGTATGAACGGGCTTATAATGACTGCCAATCATTTATGGTTCACGTGAAATCATACAACTGTGAATATTTATAAACACCGATCCTTCATATCTCAGGTATAATTTTTGCTATCTTATATTCTCTTACGACCATCGTACTTCCTCCTTCTACAATTTTACTGATTTAAACATTGAAAAGCTATAACCAATGCCTTTTAAAGGTGGTTCCTAGGGTCTCTTACCTTACACAGGTCACAGTTAGTAGATTCCAATACTTAATCCTCGCCCTTTATAAAAAGGGGGAAAAAAATGAAAACTAAATACCTATAAACATTCCAATCTATTTATTGTTTTTGGTCAAAAAATAAATAGAAGGGTTGAATGTAGGGTGAAAAATGGGGAGGGGGGTGGATGGAAAAAGACAATAAATAGGGTGATAGTCACTATCGTATTGGTGCGATGGGTTCCCAAAGGGCCGGCTTCACGTGGCAACGTTTGTTTCTTAGCAATGGGCCAATGGCAATGGCGATGGCTCTGCATCTGCAAAAAAACTTATGTGGTTTTTGTTTCTTTGCTGCATTTTTCTAACTTATACCACACAGTACACGACACTTCTTAGGATTATGTCAGGGATTCCACCTGTCCTACTGTTCTTGTTTTTTTTCCTTTTCTTAATTATTACCTTCTTATTTAATTAATTATTTCTTTTTCCCTTTAATGCCAGCTTTTTTCTTTTAATATCCAATTAATTTAAATTACTTTTTATTTGCTGATGCCACATGACATTAAATCTTAACTAAAATGTTTGACGACATTATATTTTCTTGAAATAATACAAATTATTGGGGCGTAATTTGCTTTAGTTTCTAAAATACAAAGACATAATCTGTTGTTTTATTTTTTTGTAGATTTTTTTTTTTACTCTTTTCATATACCACAGGCGTAAATTATATTTAATCTAAATAAATAAAATAAAAATTATTGGTAATTTTTTACTTTGCCATATAATTGGTATTTAATTATTGAAATGTGCTCTTCATATAACGTATGTTGACAATAATATTAAATTAATTGGTCGCATGCGTCACCAACCACGCATGCGATCTCATTGGTAATCATGCCAAAAAAAATCTAATTAATAGCTGGCTAATTCCACATCAAATAATTAATCAGACTAATTATGAGCTTAATTACTTAAGAAGTTTCCAAACAAGACTCAAAATTCAAGCTGCTGCCATCACCTCCATCAATCAATCCAATTAACGCAAATGAGTTAACAATTAACCCACAGAAATCAGGTATCATTAGAAAAAAATTCACTGTTGGCTATAATTTTATTAGTTGTGGACTAAAATTACAATAAATAATTATTATTAATTATGATTAAAAAAAATTAATAAAAATCTTAAATTGTCCATCATAAAAATTATGTAAATATTTTTGACACATTAGCAAAAACCATGACCGATGATTATAGTATTGTGGGTAGTCAATGACTATTTATTTTTAACAATGATAGTAGACACGATTAAACGTTATAATTTCTTTTAATGTATATCTCAACATATGTACAACTACTGTAAAAGTAAAATAAAACAATAATTAAAGGGTTTTCTCTTGCACCCAATCGCCATGATTAACAATCATCAACATTAGTGATTAGTGTTAATAATTAAGGGCAGGTGAGCAATGTCATACTAGGAGGATCCTAGCTAGAGAAGTAATAATCGGACACGATTGAATCTAAATTAATTTAATATTATATCTTATTAATTACTACAATTTAGGATCTGATGTTGTCTTGTAATTGGTAACAGCAAAGCCATGAGTTGAGCAGGTTTTGAGCAGCTGTACGTAGTGGATTTTGTGAGCAAGAGATTTTCTTCTCACCCAATGGGTCCAAAGCACATGAATTCTCTGACCTGGCTGCATCTCCCAACATACTTTAACATATGAATTCTTGTTTTTATGTGCCTGCAACAAAGACAAACATGTCTTGTTTCTATCCTTAATTCTCACATTATTAAATGTTACTTTGCAAATTCCCACAAAAAATAAAAAAAGAAAAGGGGATTTTGATTAAATATATGTGTGTGAGAGAGATAAAATTAAATCAAAACACTGCGCTAGAAAACAGCACGTAGAAAGAGAGACAGTCTATCTCCATCACCAACTTCAAGATTTTAACTCCTAGGGACTTTTCCATTGTATTTTCCTGCTTTTCTTGTGGTTGTTGCTTCAGATTTATTTATCTTCTCATTTCAACTTAGATATTGAATGTAGCCTATTATCATGAAATACGACACATTTATTTATATGCTTTATGAGATTTTCAAAATGGTCTTCAAATTGAGAAATTTCGGCACTATCCCGTAAATACTGTAAAACAAATAATTGAATTTGTCGAGTTTTTTTTTTTTTTTTTTTTCAAATTTTGGATTATTTTAAAATTTTCATAAAGTAGATGACTAAATATATTGAATCTGTTATCCTATGAGACTAAAAATATAATTTTATCATTCATTACTGGAAGTGTGTATTATAGATCAACAGTAGCCGATTTAACTACAATGTTTGATTTTATGCAAAAATGGTCAAATCAAGCAATGTAATTACCGACGTGTTTGGCTAATCAATCTAGTCATTTAATTATACTAAAAAAGAAATGTAAATTATTTTTATATCCATCAACTCTATATAAATTCATATATTCTAACAATTTTCATGCGCGCGCGCGCGCACACACACACACACATATATATATATATATATATATATATATATATATATATATATAAATACGCTCTCAGCTCGAAATCTGGCCAGGTGACTATACATTCAAAATCGAGCATACTCCATTTGTTAACATGGAGAATGTAATGTACTTTTTATATATGGATATAATTACACTTTATTCTTTTGAGATTTTGTGTAATTACGTATAAACCTCCTAAATTTTGAAAAATTCCAATACCGCTGAGACTTGTTTTCATATAATAAATAGGTTGATCTGTTAGTCAAAATTCATTAAATTATTGATATTAATAAAAAAAATTAAATAAAAATTGATATTTACTCTCACTTAACTTATTACTGAATTATTGTTGGTCATACAATTTTTTTCTAACTAAACTACCTTTACAACGGTAAATATATACCTTCTGACATAGATTAATGTGTGAAGATGAATAAAAGTAATTTGGTTATAAAAAAAATTATTTGACCTGCAATAAATCAATAATAAGTCGTGAGAGGTACATATAGATTTCATCCAATTATTTTTATATATGACAAATTCGTTAAATTTTGACTAACGAAAGAACTTATTTGTTAAACGAAAGCAAACTTCAAAGTACTAAATGTAATTTTTGAAATCATACAGGATTTATGTGTAGTTGAATCAAATTTCGAGGGGAGGAAGTGTAATTATCACTTATAAATATATAGTATTTAAATGGGCATTATTACATGTAAGATTAGGTTAGTAATGATGTGTGTTTAATATAAGTTGGGAAATCTAGCGCCCCCATGTAAGGACAACATAGGATGATAGAGTTGAGTTGGGACACCTAATTCTTAATTGATAATTAAGCTTGGTCTTAGCGCCATAATTAGGTGCCAGCATGTCAAACACACATAACGGTTCATTAATTTATCAAAAGGGATTTTATATTTCTTTCATTTCTTTGTCTTTTTCATTAGGAATTTCTTTTTTATAACGATTTTTTTAAAAAAAAAAATGCAATTACAAATATGAATTCCATATAAAATTAAAGAACACGACAACTTTCTTGAAAGCACGCACTTTCACCTCCCTTATCCCTTCTAGAAAAGTTAAATTTAAAATATTATAGTTCAATTCCCTCTAAATTTAGTTATTTATTTTTTAAATTTATTTATTGCTACAATTAAAAAGTTGACACGTACGTCAATAACACTCAATTAGATGAGGGATAATTACACTCTATACTTCTGAAATTTGGTATAATTATACGTAAATCCCATGTGATGTGAAAAATATTTCTAGCACCCCTGAAATTTTATTTCTATCTAACAAATAAGTCTGTCAAAATTAACTGAATTTGCTAATATTAACAACAACAAAAACTGAATGAAAGTTGATAGTTATCCTGAATTTGATTACTGACTTATTGCATGTCAAATATTTTTGTTTTGGACTAAACTATTCTTCTAATGGTGAAAATATACATCCTCATATGCATTAATGTGTGAAGATGCAGAACAATTTGATCATAAAAAGATCTATTTGACCTGCAATAAGTGAGTAATTAATCAATTATGAATTAATATATATTTTTATTTTTTATTAATATCAGCAAATCAGTGAATTTTGACTAACGGATAAATTTATTTGTTAGACGAAAGCAAACCTCAGAGGTGCTAGATGTAATTTCTTAAATCACAAGAGATCTACGTGTAATTATAGAATCCTACTACTTAAGGCTAAAACTGATGTTTTATAAACAAATTTGAAATCATTAGTTCAAGTCCCACCGAATATGTGAGTATTTGTCTCATTTTATATGAGTTATTAAGTAATTATAATTTATTTACGTAATATTCTTAATCATATTATTAATATATTAGTTGAATCGATATAATTTATTTATTTTTAATCATATTGATAATTTATATATTAATAATAATAATAATACTCCTTCCAATAATGATTGAAAACCTACCCATCAATCAGGGTAATTAAGGCAATCTTATGAATAAACGTGTAATACACCAATTTTTACCAAACACTTTAAAATCTGTCAACTTTACATTTCAATCACTTATTTTTTTTTAAATTAAACACTTTCGAAAAAATATAAAATTTTACAAATAGCAGTAATTTACTTAACATGTCAACGTATGGAATCTCCTTTTCGAAGATAAAAATAAGATGTGAAACAATTTAAACTTATCCACAATTTACTATTTTAAATGCACGATGAAAATGACGCAAGTTGAAATTTGCATGTCGGGACGTGTAACATGACAAGGATGAGGTTAGATATAATGTTTTATTCACTAATATGAGACGATAATAATTGAAAAAACTAGCGATCACAAATAATCAGACGTGACTAATGAATAAAAATAAAAATTTAAGATAATAAATACAATCATTGAGACTATCCAATGTATTGATGTACTGTATTGTAGTGCATGTACTTACACTAGAAAACATATAATATTTTATAATAATTAATCATCGTAGGTTAAAAATAAATAACTGTAATAAATATTTTTGAATATGGTCACACAACGCATTGTTTGAGATTTTTATAAAAATTGTTAAAATATTTACCATAATTTTTCATTAATGACACTATAATGTATTTTTAAAAGATATATAAGAAAAATCATTTAAGTTAATTTGTGGAATTGGCTAAGCCCATTTCTTTCACTAAAGACATTTAATTAAGGCCCAACTGATCCGGTAAGTAAACTAGGTAGACTAGGTTCTCATTCCTACATTGGAATAATAAAAATGGGTGGAATTCGAGGACTTCTAAATTGATTATATATTTTTATATTTATCTCAATAATAAAAGAATAAAAAGATTAAGGGTTCATTTTTTTTTTTAAATATGGGATAAATAGTTGATTGAATTTGAATAAATTATTTGTGTAATAAGATAAGTTAAGAAAATTCATAAGTGTCGAAATAATGGTGATGATGCCTCTCAATTAATTTCTTAAAGTCCAAAGCAAAGAAGTGAGTCAAATTGTTAGTCCAACAGGCACAAGTCCTAGACCTATCATTTTATCAAATTAAAGTAACATGGTAGGATTTGAAAATAAGGCCCAATCACCAAGCTCACACGCTGAGTAGCGGGGATGACGTGTCATTTAAATTCTACATGTCAAGAGTTATGTCACCATAAAAAATCTCCAACAAACTCAACCAGTTAGAGAAAACAATTTGGTAATATTTTTTTTATATTTTTTGAGTTGATTGGCAAAACCTATTTAAACAGCCATAACTTTCAAAAAATTAGTCCAAATCAAGTATGGATATTATCTTTAGTTAGCTAACTTTTGAAGATTTCTGGTGGTGTTGCTTGCCCTAACCCCACTCTTGGATTTAGCTCCAATCCCCTTTATCTATGAAGTTCTTGTTGCGATTAAAGAGGTAGTTTAAATTGTTGGAACTTCACACGCTTCTCACTCACACAAACAACACGCTATGAGTCTCCCACTTATTTTCAACATTTTAAAAACTCAGTTTAGCTTCTATTTTTACATCAAAGCACGCTACGTTATTTATTTGCCTATTATATTATATTTTTATCAATTTTTCGTATCAAATTCAGTTACTGATTTACGTATCAAATATCAATCACTTTTTTACAAGTTGATTTTCCTTTAATTTTAGGACTTTCAAGAAATCTTTTCGATCATGGTTGTGCTGATGAATCCCAATACACATCAAATGGATAAAAATTGTGTAAAGTAGTGTGTATTTTTAACATTGTATGATTTTCAGACAACTTCAACCAATTCATTACACAAGTCCAGGGACATAAACGACAATACGCATACCAATTACCTTGGCTAGATTGCGTAGGATTGTAGTACTGTACCTCTCGAGACTGGATAACATATCCGGCCCAATCCCTTTATCTCTTGGGCTTTATATGAAAAAAGTGTCAAATCCCTCCTTAAAAACGGGACTGGCATGATCACGACTTATATCGATTAATTTCAAGTAACATGAAAAATAAAGGAACTAATGAACAATCGTATTGTTTCATCAATTAGATTGTATATCATATTTGAATGAAAAATTATCGTTTGAATGGATTACATTAGAAACTCCTTTTTAAAACTTTCGAATGTGAATTAATCAAAAGGTAAATTACAAAGGTCTTTCTTAAAGTTTGGCATAATTATAAATACTCTCTCGTTATTTGAAAAATTACGAATACCCTCCTGATATTTGATCAAGTTATGTAGTTTTTGGATGGAGGTATGAAATTGTTACCTTTACCCTTACAGTATTTTTTTAATTATTTTTTAAAAAATTAAAAACTTATAAAAAAAAATCAAACGGGGTGGATAAAATTATAAAAAAATTATTCACTTAATCCATAAAAAAATTCAGAATTTTTTTAAAAATAAATAAAATTATATTTTTTAATCCACAAGAGTGTTTTATTTAGTTCAACACAATAATAGATGAAAACCTGACAGATTGACTAATTGTTAGATGACTATTAAAATCAAGAGAATATCGATAATTTTTCAAACAACGAATGAATATTTATAAATTATACCAACCTTCACAAAAAATTTATCATAATTTACCCTAAATCAAACGACATAAATCATGTCATGTTTGTAATTATAATTTAGAGTGTTGTCAAATATCCAATAATTTATTATTTTATTGTGGAGAGTAGTGAAATGCTTACAAAGAAAGCACAAAGTTGTTGACAACACTGTAGAGAATCTTAGCTTTAGAATCATCAAAATGCTCTACTCCATGAAATCCTCCCTCGCTAAACTCACCCACAGCATCTACTCCCTTCTCTTTTAACATTTTCACCAATCCAATTTGTCGATCCACCATTGGGTCCCCGTCGCAGCCCGTCACCAGCACTCTCCACCCTTGATCCCTTAGCTTCTCAAAATCATGTGATCGCTCCGTCGTCATTGGATTAGAGTACTCGTGATCACGGTCAACGCCGATCGGCAACCCTAGATCCCACATAACATCCGCCACGCACGGCGGGAACACCTTGTCATTGGCCAATTTGACCTCTGATGGGGTCCTCTCCACCCCACCAAAGTACGGGTGATGCAATATCAGCCCTTGGATCTTCACAGGCATCAAGCGGTCAACGCACGTCACCGCACGTAAACCCACATGGTACGCTATGTTTCCGCCGGCACTAGTGCCCATGAGAAAACACTTTGAGAAATCAGCAAAATCCGTCAACCACTCCTCACCGGTGGTTCCGACCCATTCCAACGCTTCCATGCAGTCATCGTAGGCGGCGGGAAGGCGGTGCTCCGGCGCGAGACGGTAGTCCACCGACACGACCACAGCCGGAATTTCGCTCGCGATTTCACAGCAAAGCTTGTGGATAAACGAAGCGGCTGCACTGCCCAGAATGAATCCTCCACCATGGTAGTAAATTAGAAGGGGCAGTTTGGTGGCCGGAGAAGCTGAGGACTCCGGCCGCCGGGGGAGATAAACACGAGCCCAAGTGTTGGTTTCTTTGTTGATGGGAATGTCCTTGCTGAGGACCGCGCCGTCGGAGGAGGCGGGGCATTCAGGCAACTTCAACGTACGTGTGATCGAGCCGTCGGGGTTTCGGATGATTCCCAAGTAGCCACTTGGATCAGCAATGGGATCAATTTGTGGGAGTTCCATCGAAGATGTAGACAGGGCCGGTTTTAGTTTCCACGACTGAAGAAAATTTAGAAGCTTGGGAGTAATAATCAATGCCGGCTTAAGAAATCAACAGCATATATATATAAAACTTTGTGTGATTCTTGAAGCATTAGGGTTAGGTGAGAAATTTAAAAAAATTTGTTGCCAGTTGACTTTATTTTTTCCCTCAGTACCAAATATATATATATATATATATGTTCTTTTTGGCATTTTATCAATTTAACGAATACATCATATACTAAGAATAGTAAATAAAAAATTATAATAATTTTGATCCAATCAATACTTTAATAATAATTAATTAGGGTAAATTGCAATCTATCTACTTGTGTTATGGAAAATTGACAAATAATCCCCTTATGAAAAATAAAATAGCAATTCACCTCCTTTTGTTTTTCAAAATGTAGCAGTTTACCTCTCCATGTTTTTAAAATTGAAGTAATTTACCTCTCTTATCTCGTTAGGCAAGGAGATAAATTGCTTCATTTTTTAAAACACAGATGGATAAATTACTATATATTTTTTATAGGGGTAATTTGACAATTTCCAATCTCACAAGGGTAAATTGCAATTCATCCAATTAAATTATAATAACACATATAAAACGAGATAAAATTTACATAAAATGAGATAAATACACACACGTTGGATAAAATTCGAACCTATAACTATAAATTTATTCATAAAATTCTCAACATTAATTATTAGACTAAGACATCATCAATAGTACCTAAAATATTCTAATGAAGCTGTCTCAATTTCCCAGATTGATTCAGATCTTCAATTATAGATTATTACCATGTTTTTATATTTGTATTTTTAAATAATACACAACCTAAGTATTCAAAACGCGACGTGGTATTAAATGAAATAGAGATATTCTTAACAATCACAAAGTCAAATTAAGACCTAATTTGAATTAATTACCATGTGATTCAGTAGCATCAGTAAGATCAATATATGATCATATTGTAATTCTAATTTAGGTTAATTATATTTTATCATCCGAATTATAATTATTTTTATATTTTAGCATCTATGTTTTTTTTGGTCAATTTACCATTTCCATTTTACTAAATTTTACACTTTGTCAATTAAAACTATTCTTTCACCAAGTTTTTCCAAAAAAAAAAAAGTCACATGCAGTGCAAATATGATATTTAAAGGTTATATGATGTAATATTTTTCACATGTGCACCACATGTAATGTATTTCCTCCAAAAAAATTAGCAAAAAAAGGTTCATATATATATATATATATATATATATATATATATATAATAAAGTGGAAATTTCGCAAATTTGAGATAGTAAGTTCACACAAAAAAAATTTTAGACGCCAAATTATAAAAACGGGCATAATTTGGATAGTAAAATATAATTTAATTACCCTTCTAATTTATACATAAAATAACATGATTGAGACCATAACAACTCACATTAACTTTATTTTCTTGAAATTAGGATCGACTTAGTTAAGGGGCATGGACTTAGTCCGATACTTTTTTGAGGTAAGAGCGATAACTTTTTATTAATTGAAATAAAACGAGTACAAGTGCAATCATTCTTGTCAATTATTATAGTAGACAACAACTTCTACTATACAACAGACAACATCCCGAAACAACTTCTACTATACAACAGACAACATCCCACGCACTTGGCGGGATTCGAACTTATGACTTCTAAGATCATGGGGCCTCAACATCATCAATTGAACTACATTTCATTAGCGAACTTAGTTTGATTTGAGCGAAAGTAAACAAATAATTGGGACGGATGGCCGTCCAATTCGCCTTTTGTAAATATCACTAAAAATATTGAAAAGAAAAAATAGGTAGAGTTAGAAGATTTTAAATTGAAAAGTCGTGCTACTGGATTTTTTAATAATCTTATATGATATATATAATATAATGATATATGTATTAAATAATTTAATATTAAAAATTTATGATTACTTCAAACATTAAGGTATGATTTACTTTTGAAATTTAAATTGATCAATATATACTTTCTAAATGCATAAAAACACCACAAGTAGGTAGTTGCTTGTCAAGTCAACTAGGTTTGCTCGATTTGTAAGTTAAGGCCTTAAAATTAAAATGATTGTGGTCCAAATCGTAGGTATGTACGTAGTTTAATTATTGTGGTAATTTCTTATCATTTATTTCCTTTGAACATATTTGTTATTTAGAAAATTTAATATATTGAATAATATTTTTTTTTATAATTTTGGTAATTTTGTACACAAGAACAAAAGATAAAAAAAGTGCAATAGATATGCTGCTTACCTGCAATTTTTTGGCCATTTAAACAAATTTTCGATCATTTTTGTTCTTAGTACGAAATTTTAAAAATTACATAATAAAATTGTCAAATTCTGAAACTAAAATTATAATTTTTTTTCAGGAATCAATATTATGATTTTATACTAATATATATTACCATGTTTTTTAAATCCAATTATATATAAGGTTAATTTGAGCAAAAAGTTTATCCCTTTGAATGGATTATACTAGAAATTATTTGATGTAAATTGCATAGAAAAAATATTAAATGACATAGATCAAGTCGAATACAAAAATTCATATTTTTATATGTAGAAAATGAAATAAAAAGCATCAAAACACATATTCAAATAATCCAACAATTTAATTGTGATAATAATGGAAAAAGGCTTACGAAGAAAGTACAAAATTCTTGACAACACCATAGAGGATTTTGGCTTTGGAGTCATCACCAAACTCAACTCCATGAAACCCTCCGTCGCTGAACTCACCAATCACATTCACTCCCTTCTCTTGTAACATTTTGACAAGGCCCATTTGTCGATCCACCAGTGGGTCCCCGTCACCCGTCACCAACACTCTCCACCTTGATCCCCACCTTCTCCAAAGCATGTGATCCAACAGCAGTCATTGGATTAGAGTACTCGTGATCACGGTCCACGCCAATCGGCAATCCTAGATCCCACAGTATATCAGCCACGGACGTTGGAAACGCCTTGTTGCTGGCCAATCTGATCTCCGATGGGGTCCTCTCCGCCCCACCAAAAAACGGCTGATGCAATATCAACCCTTGGATCTTTAGAGGCATCAATTGTTCAACGCACGTCACCGCACGCAAACCCACATGGTACACTATATTCCCCCCGGCGCTACTGCCCATGAGAAAACACTTCGAATAATCAGCATACCTGGTCAACCACTCATCAGCGGTGGTTCTGACCCAATGCAGCGCTTCCATGCAGTCGTCGTAGGCGGCAGGCAGACGGTGCTCCGGCCCGCGACGGTACTCCACCGACACAATCACCGCCGGAATCTCACTCGTAATTTCAAAGCAAAGGTTGTGGAAATACGTTGTGGCTGCAGTGCATGTAACAAATCCTCCGCCATGGTAGTAAACTACAATGGGCAGTTTGTCGCCAGAAGCATCGGCGGATTCCGACTGCCGGGGTAGATAAACTCGAGCCCACGTGTTGTTTTCTTGGTTGATAGGAATGTCCTTGCTCAGGACCGGAAGGAGACTCGCTGGATCGGAGGACGCGGGGCAGGCAGGAAGAAATTCCCCTACACGTGTGACGGAGCCGTCCGGGTTTTGGATGAATCCGATAGATCGATAGGGATCAGTGTTGGGGTCTCTTTTTGGCACTTCGGATGAAGACATTGTGTGTTATGGAAGAAAATTCAGTAGCTTGATGGTAGTAATTATGCTGGTTTAAGAAAACTATGCCTATATACAAGTGTTTGTGATTGTATTATTGGTGTATCTGGATGATCAGTCTGCTTCAATATTTGTATTTGATTTGCTTTAAGGTTTATGAGGGTTAGGTGAGATCCGTCTTTGCCAATTGATTCTTTTTCTAACTAAATCCGAATCTTGATGAACTAATTCTTGGATTCATCGCACGGTCGGTGCTTAACAGATCAGCAGATTCACAGTACTGTATTTGGAAAAAAATGTAATTTTATTCTGTAATTTTTGGGGTGGCTTTTTTGGTTTAATGAATTAGTTTTCATAATTTAATTCTGAAATTTTAAAATTTTTGGCACTTTTCAACCTTTTTCGATCAATTTGATTGGAGAATTGAATTAATTGAATCGTGTAAGTCATGCAATTTTCAATCAATTAGGATTAAAAATATCAAATTTATAAAATTACAGGACTAAATTATGAAAATTAATTTGTATAGATTAACAATGCCATCATTCCTAAATTTCGTGACAAAAATTGTAATTTTCCCTACCGCATTTTTGTTATTACGTGCAAATTGAACTTATATATGAAATAACATGATGAATGCGACATCCCACTTACCAAATTGATTCATGATCACAATCATGATACGACCCTTTTGGTGTAATTCAATACAAGCTGGATTCGATTTGTAATAATCTCAAAACTTTCACTAAATGTAAGTAATTATTATTTATCAGACAACTTGGGACTTAATATACTATTTTTCCTACACTCCTGAATAGAAACTCTTAAGTTTCAACTAGGATAGGGAAATATGAAGTTTGCAATGGCATCATAGGGTGGCCCGGCCACGGATGGGTCAAATACTTCCATTGCATGATAACTCTCGCCCGAAAAACCTCACAGTCTCCACCCCCTAATTGGCTTCAAACCTGTGGGACATGAGCGCGAAACCGCCATCGTTGGCTTTCATAAATTGCTTTCCTTTTTCTAGCTTAGATTTTGAACGAATTCAAGTAAATTGGTGGAATTTGGCTCAAAAAGTCGTAAGTTTTTATATCTTTTACGATCATAAAATACAACTTTATTGGCTAATGGAAAATCCTCTCAAAGAGACTTTTGCTTTTTTGGTACTGTTAAACAGGATTTTTCAATAGGCGCTAACGGCCATGTGCAAAGCACATGGTCTCTGTCATTAATTTGGAACAAAAAAGACGTGTTTTTATATTTTATAATATTAAAAATGATACTAAAAATAAAATAATATTTTTTTACGGACTAAGAAAGACTTTTGTCCTTCTCCCAAAGGGACTTTTGCCAAAGCTGAAAAGTAAAGCTGTTGTTCAAGAGCAATTAATCCCGTCTCCAGAAAAATGTTCCAGAAATCAAAAGGCAGTTTTACCAATATATTAAGTAATAATGAAAAATAAAGAAAAATCATATGTATGAAACGGAAAATAATGCATCTTAGAATTATAGCTACACAGTTTCTTTTCACTTTTTTCTTTCAAATTGAATTCGATAAATCAAATATAGCTTTTTCATAATGTTCTCGACAAGTTTTATCTAAATATCTTACCCTGATCAATAATAAGATTATTTATTTCACAAAAGTTGTGAATTCGATTTCTACTTCTTTGTCGGTCGTTTTGCCTACTACTATTGTAGCACTTAATAATTTTGTGTTTTAATACATATGCTTTGATATGAAACTTGATATTTAATTAGTTAATTTTTAGCATTTGATGTTTGGATAACATAGTTCATTATTTTTAGGAAAAAAAAAAAATCAATTTTTGAAATATGGGTTGCATATAAGCCTATTAAATTATAATGTTAGTCCTGTAAATTAAATTTTTACAAGTTAGTTGCCTCTTTATCTTAAAATTTTCGTAAAGATCCTTCAACTTTTACGCATGACGCTACTGGACCCTGTTACACAATAATATATTTATTTATTTTTCTTTATGTTATGTCTGGTAAAACTCAAACCATGACATCAAACTTATGAATGGAACTTCAACTGAAACCTTAACTACTAAGCTAAGGCATCAGTGGTGATTCCACTACATATATTTGTGCTGTAATGATAAGAGATGAATAATTAAACTCTAAGGCTAGAGGCTAACTTTTGTAGCTAACATGGAAAATTTGTTGTCTTAATTAATTTGGCTTTCCCCCTTAGCAAACAACAAATTAATTATTAACTTAATAAAAATATCTTGCATGCAGGCTTTTTAGATCATTAATAAAATTATTCATTTTCATAACCATATTATATTTTTTTACAACAGAACAGCTGAAAGAATAAAAGTTAGGTGACTAGAGACGGCCATAAGACTTGCCACACAAAGAGCCATTTGCTAAATTTCAAGAAAACGTAGCATTAATAATTGACTACAAAAATAAAATCCTAGAATAATTTATGTCTTCTATGAGAAATTCACAATACTGCAATATATATATATATATATATATATATATATTTGTGATAAAAATCAAATAATCATATCAATTATATTGTGTGTTAAATAGCATAAATTTTGTTTTGCCACATTTTTTTTATAAATTTAATATGATAATTCTTATATAAAAATTATCATATATTAATTAATTATGATAAAACTATTGTTATAAACCATTAATAATATATAAGGGATAATTACACTCCCCTTTCTTGGGATTTGGTGTAATTACACATAGACCCCCTGTAGTTTGGGAAATTACACCTAGTACCTCTAAAATTTGCTTACATCTAACAAATAAGTCCCCCTATTAGTCAAAATTCATCGAATTGACTGTTATTAACAAAAAAATAGAAATAAATTTATATTAACCCTTGATTGACTTATTACTGACTTATTGCATGTCAAATAAATTTTTTCGAACTAAATTACCTTTATAACGGTGAAAAATATACATCCTCAGATACATTAATGCGTGGAGACGTATGAGGGTAATTTGATCATAAAAAGATTTATTTGACCTACATTAAATCAGTAATAAGTCAATCAAGGGATATTATAAATTTATTTCTAATTTTTTTGTTAATATCAGTCAATTTGGTAAATTTTGACTAATGGGAACATATTTGTTAGATGTAGGCAAACCTCAGGAGTGCTAGGTGTAATTTCCCAAACCACAAAAGACCTATGTGTAATTACACCAAACTTTAGGGAAAGGGAATGTAATTATCCTATATATAATGAAAATTGAAAGATAACAAAAAATTAATTAAGTATGACATTTGGCAAAAAAGGGTATAGACATATATGTGAATTTGAATTGGTACAAACAACAAGGACACGATTTCTTTAGCAATGTACATTTCAATAACTCGTTCAAATTCAATAATTTGCAGACCTACTACCACAAAATTCAACCTCAACAACTTCAAATCAATCTAAATTTTCTCCCCTCCTGATCTTGTCACATATTTCTCCATCCCAAATACCTCATAATCCGTCTCATAATCTTCCTCGTCTTCTTCGTACTCGTCTTCATCATAGCCATCAACCATATAATGATTTTTCACTATCCCAACCTCCTTCTTCCGGCTCCCTACTCCACTCTTTAGCCACCCCACCACCTCCAGCATGCTCGGCCTATTCTCCGGGTTCCCATCCGTGCATTTCATGGCGATCATGATCACTTTTTTCAGCTCATCGCGATCAAAATCTCCCTTCAATCTAGGGTCTGCAATGTGATCAAAGGCACCCTTTTGAACATAGGGTGTTGCCCATTGCACGATATCGCGCTTGACCCCTCCGGCCAGCTTTTCCAGGGGTTTCCGGGCGCTTATTATCTCGAGAAGCAGTATTCCAAAGCTGTAGACGTCGCAACTTTCTGAGACTTTTCCCCACATGGCGTACTCGGGGGCTAAGTAACCTAGGGTTCCCTTAACTCTTGTTGTCAAATGAGTGACCCCTTCAGGTATCAGTTTGGCGAACCCGAAATCGGCCACTTTTGCCTGGAATTCGGAGTCCAGCAGCACATTGCTGGCCTTTATGTCTCGGTGTATTATGTGAGGGTTTGCCTCATGATGCAAGTAACTTCAAGGACGTTGAGTTCAAGAGGAAAGTTAGAAACCAAAATCATGCCCGTGTCTACTTTAATTTCTCTTATTATGATACTCTATTATTGTAGAATGCAATTGGCTCATCCATCAACAGTTTATAAATTTTCCTAGAAGCAGCATACATGATTATATTAATATTTTAATAAATTGAGTAATACATTATTATAATAAAGAACGATAAAATAAAATTATAATAAATTCATATAAAGCAAAATAAGTTAATAACACACATTCCAAAAGACTTGAAACATGCTTTCAGATTTATTCATGGGATCTGAGTTTCAACTGCTGGACTTATAAGATCATTGGCCATCAGGCCATGTAAATATCAACCGGCCTTGTAATATTAAAATTTAACGAGATCAGACTCATTAATTTGGAAAAAAGAAGACTTAGGGTTTTCCGTGATGATTATATACCACCATCCAAGAAAGTAAGAATTATGAATGTAATGAAATTTAGCTGGAAGTGGTGAGCAATTTAATTCGAAGAAAGTGTAATTAATTAAGCGAAAATGACTTACGCTAATCCCTCAGCTGATCCAATAGCAACGTTCATCCTCCGAGACCAATCCAACAGGCAGTCAGCAGCAAGTTGTCCATGTAAATGAGTGATTAAGCTATGATTAGGCATATAATCATACACTATTAATCTTTTCATCTCCGCCGGCATAAAATCCCCTCAAACCTAGTAAATTCTTATGCCTAACCTGCCAAGTATCTCCACCTCTACAGCAAATTCCATCTCTGCTTTGGCAGTCATCGCCTTCAGCCTCTTCACAGCTATCTGCAACATCCGATCGAAAACCCTACTGACATTTTATTTTTTATTTTTTTTTCCTTCAACATATATTTAATTTTATTTAAGGATGCTCATATAAATTCAAGAAAGATTGATTAATATATAAGAGATCAAAATAACAAAATTGCCTCGACGCCTTTACTTGTTCGACCCCAATATACGCTTCCAAATCCACCTTCACCGATTTTGTTATTGTTGTGGAAATTGTTTGTTGCATGAACAAGCTCTTTGAGGGTGTATATCTCCCATGGATAGTCTCTATTCTTGGTTGAACTAATTAGGGTTCATCAAAAATAAAGAAAAAAAATTCATTAAGACATCAGAACAAATGGATCTGCACAGTATAGCACAAATTAAGATTGACTCGAGTCAATTAATGAACATATACAAGAAAAAGGGAACACATGTATTTACCTGGTCTTAGGTTGTTTTTCAGAGAAGCAGAAAAGACATTTCCAGAAATTTTTCATTTTCTTACCGCTTTGTGCTGAGCTTGAAGCTCAGCCAAGATTAAGGAAGGGTTTTGCTGGTTGGGATAAGGGGAGAGGAAGCAAGAAGATGTCAAATATTTCGTGTATATCAATGCCAAATGAATGGAGTTCCATGGTGAAGGACAAAAATCAGCCTTGGAAGTCAAGTGCCATATGTATATTATTAATTATTAGAAATATGATTCCTTTTCAATTTTTATTTTGTTTATTTACTTAGGTATTTGTTAACTGTACGCGATGCATACTTGACATTTTTGGTTATCGACTTATATACGGATTGGAGAATAATGTTATTCAAATTAATTAAATTTGTTCGAACTAAACTAATTATATAGTAATTATAATTTATGTGATCAGGTATATCTTTCATTTAACTATACATAAAACAATTTTACTCATATGATAATTGTATCATGATTGCTATGAGATTAGTTCAGGTTTGGTGATTAGGAGAAAATGTAATTTTTGTCTTACACGGTGATACTTTTTATTTTACATGAATTGATTTTTCAAAATTTAGTTCTGTAATTTAAAATTTTGGAAAATTTAGTCTTTTTTGGTCAGTTTGATTGGAAAATTGCATATGACTTGGATATGACCCAATCAATATGCCATTTTAGTCTTATAATCAAATCATGCATAATAAAAAATGCCACACCTCCTAAGCTATAGGATTAAAATAACAATTTAATTGAGTTATATGCAAATCACATGCATTTTTTCAGCCAAATTGGATGGAAACTAAAATTGCCAAATCTTTAAAGTAAAAGGACTAGATTGTGAAAATAAATCCATGCATAACAAAAAATGCCACTCCCAAAGTTACAGGGCCACAGTTGAATTTTCCCTGCTAATTATGAATACATGTTTTTTTTTTTTTCCCTCTCTTGAATTAACTTAATATATTAATAAGGTAAAAGAAAATTTTCGTCCTATAACTTTGACCCGAATTCCTTTTGATCCTTAACTTTGGCAATATTAGATTTAGTCTCTTTATCTATCAATTTTGCATAAATTCGGTCCTTTAGCCTAATTTAGGACTCTTTTTCCCTTTTGATGATAAAACTTAATAGTCCATCCTAATGCTTTTAAAAATACCCATCATGCTTCCGAAATATAACTAAATCCCCCATAAATTCATTCCTTCGATGTGAACATTAGTTATGAGATGCAAAATGAATGAAGATGGACCAAATTTGCTTTTTAAAAAAGTTGTGCAGGGGTACAATTGAACGAAATTGGGTCAGAGGACTAAAATTACACAAAGTTACAGGACTATAACTAAAATGCGTAAATTGGACTAGAATTAATAGCAGACAACCTTAAAAGATTAAACAAATAATTTTTCCTATTTAATATGCACGCTTAATGTAATTTGTAGTTAATACTTCCTTGTGTTAATTACAACGGCAGGGTGATGGATGATGTATAAACATAATTAATTTATTGGAAAAGGCTTGATCATTATTCAAGCTCTTTTATGTGTGTTTGTTCTACAAAGCAGAAGTATTTTTTTTATCAATTGTGATTATTCTGCAGTTGTCTATTATGGAAAATATTAATCTTAGACGAATTTTGACTATATTCTTTTGATTTTACGGACAAGACAAAACGACAATTGGATTTAATTCATCGACGTTTAATGTTGTTGGAAGCTTTGTCCAAAACACGAACGTAATTAACTGTAGCAGGTGTGTAATCTCTTTGGCTCTTTGCTACAAGTTGATAGCACCAAATTAATGTCCAAAATTAACATATACACATATAAGTTGAACTGATATTCTTACGGAAAATTCTCGTTTCAAGGGGTATAATTTGGTGATGAAACAACGAAAATCGTTAATTATATTGTGTCCTAAATGTACCTATATGATAGGAGGTTAAAAAAAAATTAACTTCAAAATTAAAAATTTCAACACATTCAGTTCTACAATTTAATTAACTTTCAAAAAAAGAAAAAAAAGAAAAAGGTGGCAAAATCAAGTGTCCTGCACATGGTGTTATTTTTTAATCCCAAGTGGCTCTTAGGACTTAATGCGTCGAACCAATGATCCCTAGTCTGAGTGGTGAGGTTTTGGTTGTGAGTTCGAGTTTTACGAATTTAGGTGTTTAGTTTATTTTTATAGTAGTATGTGTATGTTGCTTCTTAGTTCGTTTTAATATTGTTGGTTGATTAGAAATATTATTATATTGTGTATTGAATATTCTGATAGTATATTAGTTGCTTTAGAAATATCAATTTAATTTTAAAAAAGAAAAAGGAAGGGAAAGGACTTATTGTGTTGAAAAATAATATATAATTTTGGGACTGTTTATGAATTTTCATAAAGAGAAGGACCAAAAGTATAGACTCTTCTATCTCGTGGAACGAAAAATGCAATTATGCCAAAAAAATTAACAACAAACTCAGCATACTAGTGATAACTTATATTATATATATATATATATATATATATATAGTGATTTATGTACAATTTTTATTTCTGTGGATATGTAAAACTTATTATTTCGATAAAATAAAATTTTTAATCACTTTATTAAACATTAAAATTTTTATTTTATGTATACCACTAAAGATGAATTAATGTTTTGGTTATATCTGGAGTCACTAATGGGACGAATGATGAAACAGTCCAAGAGAGCTATACTAGGCTCAATATTTTATCATCAAGCCAAAGGACAAAACTGTCCTTAAAATTCTACTAAAAATTCCTTCTTAAGGAAAGAAAAATATCCTTGCTAAACTGACAAATTAAATTATGCAACCCATTCTCCCAATTATTTTTTTTAAGGAATAATTATATATATGATTACATTCATATCTCAATAAATTAAGTGATATGTATTTTATTATAGCCACCGCACTAGAAAATAGCAAAACACCGAAAAGGAGAAATTTTATATCTCAATAAATTTAACTTTTTAAAAAAAATATTATAATAGTTAAATTCGCGGTTTCCTAATTGATTATGTAAATATATATTATAGTTGAAGTCTATAATTAACTTTATTCTTGAGGTTATTAAAAAATATTATGTTTGAACTTTGGGTGTGTGTGTTGGATGCACGAGTGTAAAAAAAAAAAAATCCGCCCTGTGGACCAACAGTAAACCAAGTCCCATCCTATGTGTCCCTTTCAAACAAAGCATCTACAGTACATACTCTAATAATATAATTAAATTTATTATAATGTTTTCTTGTAATCAACTTATATTTTCGGATTATTCTATGAAACAATCAACAAGGCCTGCACTCGTGACATCCGGAATTTGTACTAATATCAACGGACCACAATGCTGCAATTGGCATTTAGTGATATGTCATATAGTGAAGGAAGTTGATTCCTTCAATTCACCATGACTATAAGAAATTATTCCTTTTGTGTCCGAATGGTTTGATAAAGCAAAGACTGAGCATCCAACAATCGATCAAAATTATGCACATCGATGAAGCAAACTACATCCGCGAGCGATGATGGCGTGCGAGTCAGAAGGAAAACATCGGCCAGGGGGCACCACAAGTTCGTGGGCGTCCGCCAGAGGCCGTCAGGCCGGTGGGTGGCGGAGATCAAAGACTCCTTACAGAAAGTGAGGCTATGGTTGGGTACTTTTGACACGGCAGAAGACGCTGCAAGAGCGTATGATAACGCTGCCCGTCAACTGAGAGGGGCAAATGCCCGGACCAACTTTGAGTTGCCTCAGACCGGACCAAATTTGGCCGAACTTGAGAATGCTGAGCCGTTTTCTTTTGATGCAATGTGTAGGACGGAGGAGCCCGAGGGGCTCGTTGGCGCTCTCAAGGCCAAGCTATTCAACAAGAAGAGCACACGGCCTTTCAACGCGCAATTTAATTTTACGGGAAGCGTGCTTCTCAACAACACAAAGAAAAGTGATCAATTATCCCCTGCAACTTCTACAACGAACCATGTAATGAATCGTGTCCAAATTTACAATCAGAATATTGATCAATTACAAATCCACGATCGTAATGGTGAAAAGATGGATGTGGCCATGAATCAGACGGTTAATCCTGTAGGCTCCACATCAAGCTTGGTGAGTCCGGGTGAACCCCAATTGACGTGGCCAGTGCAGGTGAACCATGTCCAGGAGGAAGCATGTGCTCCAAGAAGTTGTACCTGGCCACCCCTGGATTTGGCGTACCAACATAACCCCCTTAGTGAAGTGTTGGAACTGAGCAAGAAAACAGGGAATAACGTACAAGTCAATGCAGCAGCCAACTCTTGGGTTCCACTTCCTTCTTTAGACAGCCAATATGGTTACAATGAAAGTAACAACTGGGTTAGCAGTGGTAATATTGCCTGGGACTCTGAGCTTCACTGTGTTGTACCTTCTGTGCTTGGGTAATAAATTGCCAAAAAAAAAAAAAAAAATAGCCTTGTAGATTTTTACAATTTTATTGCTACATATAGCAGAGATTTTTTCATTGTACCCCGTGAAACATATAGGAAAGAAAATAAAGAGAGAGGGTGCAAACATTTCCAATTTTTATTCTCTCTAAAATTTGTGATTAAAACCTATTACACGTGAGAATTTAGATGAAACGTACTTCTTTCTTCATGTAAAATATATTAAGATATTGATATTAAACGATTATCCTCTCTAACACTTTGAACTTTTAGATGAGGTGATTGTTTAATAGAGTATTATAAGTACGAGATGTGAAATTCGACCTTTAATATATGTAAATATATTATGCGCATAACATAGTTAGAGCTTTATTTTTATCACTAATTGTTTTATATTTAAATCTTTTTATAAATTTTCCAAGAATGGATTAGTTTTTAGATGGCCCTAATTAGTTCAATATTAATTAGTTTCTCCGAATTCAATTTTTGTTTATGTTTCAGATAAAAGATTTTTCCAAGCTCCCACCAAAAGGGCTACAAAATTAAGACAAATTTTGATTCAAATGTAAGATCTTGGTAGACAATAAAAGTAATTGCAATGAACGATGATTACTAATTATTAGCTTTTCGATATGATACTTTTTATTTGTATCCCATTAGTCGTTTCCTGGGTTCTGGTATAACTAAAGGGTAAATTACAATAATTTTTCATGAGATTTGTTATAATTATGAATACTTTTTGTTATTTAAAAAATTATTAATATTTATTGATTTTAACAGCTACCTAACAATTAGCCCAATATGCTAGGTTTTCATCCATTTTATATGGTGAATCGATCAAAATGCTCTTTTAGATTAAAAATTATTTTAAATTTTTTTATAAACTAAGTGTATAATTTTTATAGTTTTTAAAATTTTTCCATCCATCCTGTCAAATTATTTTACAAACTTTTAATTTAAAAAAATAGAATAAGGAAAAATTTGACAATTTCATACCTCCAATCAATAATTATATAATTCCATCAAATATTTGAAAAATATTTGTAATTATTCAAATAATTAAAAAAATATTCGTAATCTATGTTAGGGAGATATTTGTAGTTTTGTACAACTAAAGTAACTGTAAAATACTTATTCCACAAGGCCAAGATTTCAGGCTGTATGTAATCTATCGTAGTCAAATTCTTTATGCAGTTTTCGCCTCTAGAAATCATCGTTCAATCAAGAGGATTATTAAACATGAGTTTTTGTCTAATGTTGCACAAGTCTTTTGTACTTGCTTTGTATAGATACTAAGGGAGTATTTGCAAAAACTTCTGCTTTTAAACAAGTGATTTTGTAGAGAAAGTTGGAAGTTGTAGCAGAATCAAAAGTGGGTAGTGTTTGTAAAAAAAGTAAAAAACAGATAAAAGCTAAACTGGATAGTGTTTGGAGAAAAATCACTTCCAAAATAAATTTAATTGATGAAAGACTGTTTTGTCCTTATATGTCAAAAACATACTATCTTTTCGTACATTATTTCACTTGTTGTTTGTCATTAATATTTATTTTTTCAAAAAAAATATAAATTTTATTTTGATTAGTATTTTACATTTATTTTTTTTAAAATATTAAAAAATATATTTAATTTAATAATGATCCCATTAAGTAATTTAATTATTAATTCATAAACAAAAATTAAACTTACATGATTGCAAAGAATAATTATTTTATTAATTAATTAAATAATAATATGTGAAAGAAATAATATAATGAGATGATATAGCGCATAAAATATAAAAACTTAAAATATTAAATATGTGAAAGTGTAAATTTAATTATTTTTATTAAAATTTAAATTATTTAAAAACTTCGATATCAACTTTAAATCTATAATTTTAAAAATAAATTAAAAAGATAAAGTTGAATTAAGGTTATTATAATAAGGGTAAAGTAGTAAAGAATAAAGTTGGATTTATTTACAAAAAAGCCAAAGCAGCTAAAAGCACCCCCCAAGGTGCTTCTAGCTTTTGGCCTAAAAGCGCTTAGTGTTTGCGCGCGCTTCTGAAAAGCGCTTTTCAGCTTCTGGTTTCAAAAAAGCACTTTTGAGGTGTTTGCGATACCAGCTTCTACTTCTGAAACGGCTAAAAAAAGCGCTTTTAGGCCAAAAGCTAGAAGCACCTTGGGGGGTGCTTTTAGCTGCTTTGGTTTTTTTGTAAATAAATCCAAATTTTTTCTTTACTACTTTACCCTTATTATAATAACCTTAATTCAACTTTATCTTTTTAATTTATTTTTAAAATTATAGATTTAAAGTTGATATCGAAGTTTTCAAATAATTTAAATTTTAATAATAATTAAATTTACACTTTCACATGTTTAATATTTTAAGTTTTTATATTTTATGTGCTATATCATCTAATTATATTATTTCTTTCACATGTTATTATTTAATTAATTAATAAAATAATTAATTTTTATAAGCATGCAAGTTTAATTATTGTGTATGAATTAATAATTATATTACTTAAAGGGATCATTATTAAATTAAATATTTTTAAATATTTAAAAATATAAATATAAAATACTAATCAAAATAAAATTTATATTTTTTGTGAAAAAATAAATATTAATGACAAGCAACAAGTGAAATAATATGCAAAAAGATAGTATGTTTTTGACATATAGGGACAAAACAGTCTTTCATCAATTAAATTTATTTTGGAAGTGATTTTTTTCCAAACACTATCCAGTTTAGCTTTTATCTGCTTTTCACTTTTTTTTACAAACACTACCCACTTTTCATTCTGCTACAACTTCCAACTTTCTCTACAAAAATCACTTTTTTAAAAGCAGAAGTTTTTGCAAACACTCCCTAAATATCTTCGCATGCGGTTCCCGCAAGCATATAGAGAAAGAAAAATATGGGGTAGTGGGTAGTTATAAAGAAAATAATTATAAAATTATTAAAAAATTACTAATCTACCAAATAATTTTAAAAAGACAAAATGAAATGAAAGGTAAATTGAAGTAATCTAAAGTTGGTACCCTCAAAGAATTCCTTTTTATAATAGTTTAGATAATACATTCAAACTCAACGACTGCCAATTCGATTATTAATAATTTTTTAATCATTATGAATTCATATGTACGGTATAATGCCATTAATTTTATCTATTAAAAAAGCTCTATTTTATGCGGAATAATATGTCTTCATCACTTGGGGCAAAATGCTTTTTGAATCCCATAAAATAATGGTAGGATTTGTTTTGGTCCCATAATTATGATAGATGTCGCTTTTAGTCCCATAAAACTCATAATCATATATTTTTAGTCTCAAAAAATCATGTGCGTTGTGGTTTTATGACTAAAAAGGCATTTTTTGGACTAAAAGGGCCTAAAATCATATTTTTTGGACTAAAAAAAAGTAATTTCGATTATTATGAGACTAAAAGCATCACCTACCATAATTGTGGTATCAAAAAAACAAAATCTCTTATTTTTCGGAATTAAAAAAATATTTTGCCCCTTCTAGAAAATAATGGTTTTAAGCCTATGAATTATGATTATGATTGTGGTTGTGAATATACAACTAGATCTGTCAAAGTTTGGATTTGGATGATTCAATTATTAGAACTTAAAAGCCCAAAGAAAAGTTGTGTAGACGACAAAACTTAAAGCTGAATTTGTAAAATTTGGGCTGTTGTTCAATTAAATTGAAGTTCTGGGCTCCATATTATCTACTACACTATTACATTTTTCTTGTCATTTTTCCTTGCCTATTACATTTATTATTCTTCATTTTTTTTAGAGGCATAGATGGTTTTATTTGCAATACTATTTATGCTTAATAAACTAATAATTTAATTTTTTTTTTTAAAAACAAACAAGTTTCAAACATTAAAGTTTGTATGATGTAATCAGCCATCATGCAACAAAATTATGACTCAAATCCTTAAATCATCATATAAATGGATACGATGGCAAAAATTGCAAATTCAGTCCTTTAAGTATAGATAGTGGTAACTACTAACTAATTTCAGACATTATGGGAGCTGTATATTGAGATGGGGATCATATAAGTTTCAATACCTTGGAGAAACATAACGAAGCTAGCATATATCATCAAGCTTTCACATTGGGACAGTTTTAGACGATCGATGATGATCGATACAACATATTTGATATTTAACTAAACCTTCATACATGCATGCATGGAACCATATAATTAGCTAGTCATGAAATTATTATTTTAACTTTTTTTTTATGTTCATCAACTTATTTAAAATGTTTACTACGACATAGGCAAGATGTTTGACATCATATCGACTTGTACTATGATGTTTCCTCAGACAATTACAAAGCTCACATGAAACCATCCAGAGCTTGCTAGACATAAGTTAATTAATATTCACTGTTTCACATCTATCAAAGTGTTGATCATACGAGTCAGCTTACTTTGCAGCTTCTGAAGATTGATACCACGATAATCAACAACCTACCAGAAACATACAACGTAACTTATTAAATTAACGAATTCATGCAACTAGGAAACAAAATCAATCAATTCATACAATGAAATAATCTAACTATACCTCGGATTGGATTACATAACATAACCTCCCGTCAAAATTGTCCAGTTACAGCAGACGACGACAAGCCCTTCTTCAAGCATCACTTGCAGGATTCTTGATAGTGGAAGAATCAGCCCTTCTGCCAAGACATCACCACTGATCTGAACTTCAACCCCAACTGAACATGTCTGAACTGTTACAACAATGTTAGGCAAAATCCTGCTAGAGCTTCCAGCTTTTTCAGATTGCACTAATTCATGATTTCCTAGTGATCTTTTTAACATATCCCTTTTGCCTCCCACTTCCCTGACATTATTCTGCAGATATGTTATATACTTTGCAGCCTCATGAATTTGATCCGACGTCGAGCGCTTTCCCTTGAAAATTAAATCATAGGAATCTAAGAATTAAGGCAAGAACTTCTCTAACTTCACCAAATTAAAGATAGTAGAAAAAAGAGTAAAATAAACCTTAACTTAGTAAGATTATACTTGTACAAAATAACGTTACATCATCAGAAAACCCTAGAAATTATATGTAAGAAGAAAACGGAGAGGCCTAAGAAAGAATGCAAGAATTGATATCAATTATCAATTAGACCTAATTAATTAAAAGGGAAAATTAAAACTAAATTAACTATATCTATAACACAAAATAACTTTTCAATAATGTAAAAAAAAAACAAAAAACCCTAATAATTAAGAAATTAAAGATTTCTTGATCACCTTGAGATAATCAGGAGGGAGGACTGAACGAAGAGAAGCATAAAGGGTGGACATTTCTTGCCTCCTTTGCCTCTCGATTTCCCGATGCGTTATTTTCTTCCGCAGATCCTGATCTGCAAACCCACCTTCAAATTCTTTCGGCAATTTGTCTAAATTTCTTACATGATCTCCCAAATAAATGTCAGTTCCTGAGCCGACGTCATCCCAGATCGTGGATCCTGCATAAGTGATGGAAAACTTGGAGTTTCCAAAGGAAAGTTCGTCATCTTGTTGTAATTGCAAAAAGAAAGAGGAGTCCATTTTCCGACCAAATTCCTTACTGTTGAATAAACTAATTAGTACAATATGTAGAATATTATTAGCAAGTGGGGAATATATATATATATATATATATATATATATATATATGAATTAGGGTTCGTGTGATTTGAGATCTTGAGTGGGTATTTAATTAAATGGAAAGGATTCTTGAAATCTCTTGATATAATTAAGAAAGTGATCCAGTATTAATGATGTCACTGTTGATTTGGCGACTGGGCTCGTGTGTTTAAAGAAATGGGGTTCCGGCAGGATTTCTCATTCAAACTTTGGTGGACCAGCTTCTTTACCAATACTTTTAGATTCGAATATAAAACTAGTAATGATTTCAGACAGCCTGGCCCGGTTCCTTCAATGAGGTAGCAGGTTTCCACATTGCTGGTCGGAGTAATGATTGATCCTAATTAATTACTGTATCAATCTCGCAATTTAACCACTCTTATAGCTATTTGTTTCGGTTCCTGAAAATACAAAAAAAATTAATAATAATAATATATAATTAAAAGCTATTTGTTTTGGGAGACAATTTGCGACAATTATTGTTTCAATAATTTAATTAATAATTGATTAGTCATAAAAAATTAAAATAATCACTATCTATATGCACTTAACCATCGTGATACGCCTTTCGTGTGTGCATATAATAAATTGATCATAACGACGACGACCACACGAAAAACTAAAATTGTATTTAAGAAAATTTCCATATACCTAAAAGAAGAATTTAAGTTTAAATTGTTAATTAGGAGTTAATTAATTCTTGATAATTGATGTTTCTACTACAATAATATACGTAATTAAGTGTTTTCTTAATTAACTTGTCGGAAAATATTATTTTTCTGAAAAGGGAACATTATTCCTTTCAATTATCAAATAATTTCTTATCTCTATTCCTTCTTGGCCCATAGGCCATATATAAACAGATCACACACACGCATACAAATAAATAAATAAATTTATGGTGGGAAAATCGCATTTCTCATTCCCTAATTTAAGTTCATACAATTGACAAAAAAAATATATATATATATATATGTTCAAATTACGTGACCGTTATTATTTAAAAAACAGAGGAAAATGTCTATTTGAATTGCATGTTATTTTTCCCCTCAATTTCTTAATAGAAGTAATTAATGGGAGAACTGAAAGTGAGAATTTAGTAAAGTTATGAAGACTGTATATTTTCAAGAATTTCGTGAGTAATGAGACTAAAATATGAGATGAATAATGCGATTTGCCCTATGTATGTACATTTGATCTATTTGCATATGAACATGGTGGTAGACATGCAGTAGCTAATTAAAGCTGAGAGAAAATGAGATGGATCATTAAAGAGATCAGTAGCTGTTCTGCAGATTTTGAAGATATGTATGTAGCAGTAGTTGATTGAAAGCCTGCCTCATAATCTTTTCTGTTCAGTATCCATGAGCTGGTAATGCAGCTAAGCTACAGATATGTTGCTATTCAGATTCAAACGGATTTTTTTATTCCAAATTCTGATATATATATTTTTTATTTCCTTTATATATAGATTTTATTTAAAAAAATTGTATCAGTAGTGTCCATATATTAAAATAAAATAAAAAATACCACTATCCAGACTAATTATCCATCAATGTGTAGCCCTCTGAAAAATTTAAAAATAGACTTAAATGCATTTTTTATTCCATAATTTAGGTTATTTGGCAGTTTCGTCTTTTAATTTTTTAATGTAGTATTTTGGTCATATACTTTTAAATTTTTTGTGATTTTAATCCTTTTCTTTTATCGAAGTACACCCTTCTCGCCAGAAAAAACCATGTGCCTCTTACATGACATTTAAAATTTGAGGCTTTTAATTGTTCATATTGGCCCATTTACACATGCCAACATTTTTGTTTTCAAACTTTTTAGTGTAGCATTTTTTAATTTATATCCTTTTAGTTTATGAGATTTTAATCCTTTTTTTTTTTTTTTTTGTTGAAATTCGCCCTTCTCGCTGGTGGAGGTGAACTCCAATGAACAAAAAGACTCAAATTGCAAAAAAATAATAAAATATAGGACGAAAATACTACTCTAAAAAAAGTTAAAGTAAGAAAACACCACACACTATAAAAAAATGCAATATTTAACCAGAGCTAATTGTCATACATAGTTAATAACAAAATTGTCGTAACAAATAGTCATTAACCACGGTCATGCAACAGTATATTGATCGTCGTATCTGCGAGGGTGGCTAAAACATTTGCCATGTCAAATAATATTTTTGTGGCGAAAAACTTATATTTTTGTATCAGTTTTACTTAATCGTGAACAATAAAAAGTATTTACCATAATTTTCAATTCATAACTATTTAATTATAGCTAATAGTCATTTTTTCCTAGTGATATGACCGAAATTAGGGACAAAAACTACATCTAATTCTAAAAATATATGTCTATATATATATAATTGAATTAAATTAAAATTTAAAAATTATATGACATATCAATGATGTGCATATCAATCATGGATTGATATATATGTCATATCTGAGCGTATTATGAAGATGTGGCATAAAAGTATTTCATTTTATATATATATATATATATATTAGATTTGGTTGCGATGCTAAGGATATCATGACATTGCTAATGTCATATATGGAAGAAAGTCCGCCACAAATTTCGATGTGATTGAATTTTGGTATCAGATTCCATGTCTTAGATTTCTACTGTAACTGTTATTAATTATTATTTTTCACTTTTCATTGCAATATGTATATATATATGAAATACACATTTACAATCTTCAAAACATGCTGCTTTTTTAGTTCATGAAAATCTACACTGCTGCTCACAGTTGTACGATTCACTACAGTTGTACGATTCACAGTAAATATTAATTTTTTGATAAATCAATATTATGATATTAAATAAATGATTAAATACAATTACCACCCCGAAAGTATTCATCCTACATAAATTATTCTTTTGAAGTATTAAAACCTTCAAAAAAAAAATCCTGACATTTATTTTTAAAGTATAAAATATCCATTTTACCCTTAATACATGCACATATATATATATATATATATATATATATATATTTACTTAAATAAATATACAATTAATTAAATTAAAAGGTCTGATAAACTAATAAAAATATAAAATTAATATATATTTATCATATATATATTTTATATATATGATAATTATGTAAATGTGGTAATTTTATGCATGTATAAATTTATTTTTAACTTGGTTTGATAAATAAATAAAATTAAAATAAAATATCAAGGATCACAAAATAAAAGGAGTTCAATGAACAAGTGAAATTAGATTAGACAAATGGTGATTTTGGTATTTTAAAAATTGCTTTTTACTTTTGTTTTACAAAGCAATTTTTGGTACCACAGTTGTGGCAAGTGTTACTTTAGTCCTATTAAACTCTTAATCACGAATTTTAATCCAGAAAAGCCATATGTGTTGTGGTTTGGGACTAAAAAGGCATTGTTTAATTGAGACTAAAAAGATTTTGTAGTTTTGGGACTAAAAATACGTGATTTTGAGTTTTATGGGACTAAAAGCGTCATCTACCATAATTGTGGTACAAAAAAAGAAAAATTATGCCCTTGTTTTGTGAAATTAAAAAAAAATTTTTCCAAAATTAATTAATATAAAAATTTAAATTATTGACAACGATTGATTAATATTGCGATGATCTATAGTTTTTTAGCTATGACCATAATATGTGTTATAATTTTTAATTATGATCAATATTTTTATCACGCATGTTGAAACAATAGTTTATAATCTAATTTGCACAATTATATTATAATTGTAATTCTTTATTATTCATCATAATTTTTCACTTTTGGTCATAATCAATGAAAATTTTCATTAAAAATATATTGATTTGACATCACAATCTAATATAAAACGCAATCTTATTAACTAATTCAAACATATTCCCATTCACACAAAAACCTACACAGAGGTGAAAATACATATTTTTGCTGAAAATTAAAAACACACCTGTTATTAAAACTAAATTGTCATTTTCCTATGGTTAAATTACTACAGACGTGGGTCACACACATATTCTTATAATTAATAAACTAGAAAAAAATGATTATTGGGTAAGAATTTAATAATTTTGAGCTAAAGATCGTGGTAAATAATTTTTATTGACACTGTTAATAAAATTAATATAAAAATATAGATGTTTCAATAAAAAAAAGTTATTCGTTATGGCTAAGAGCCATGATCAATGTTTTAGCCACCCTCACAAATACCACAGTCAATAATTATTTTTAATCATAGTAATTAGTCATAATTAATTAAATACTGCATTTTATTAGTGATAAATATGATTTAGAGAGAGATTTTTTTTTTAAAAAAAATTATTACCAGTATTTGTGTGAGCACTATTCCAGTCACTGACAAATCATCTTGACTTGGATGCTTTGGCTTTATTCATATTGACTTCTATTGGATTAAGATACACCGTAAGCCTACTGTGTAACCACATGATGAAAGCAAAATATAAAAAGTCTGTTTGCTTGTGAATTGTTTTTTCATAGTTGAAAATATTTTTTGATTGAATATGTGATTAATTGTTTATGAGAAAATTTCATATTTATATCTCAAATATATTTTAAACAAAAAAGCCAAAACGATTCTTTTGTTTCATAAGATAGAGGAGTCTATACTTTTAGTCTTTCACTTTATGTGAATTTTAGAGCAGTTCCAAAAAATAGATTTTTTGGACACATTTAGTCCTACCCCCAATTTCTGTTAAAAATAAACAACAACCAGACGTAATAAGCACATGGCTGTTAGTGTTCCATGGAAAATGTCCCATAAACTCATTATTATTCAATAACACCTACTGTTACAGTGGACAACAATTCCTATTAGCATACATCCCACGCACCTGGCGAGGTTCGAAGCTTCGCCAACTGAGCTAGGCTTCATATATCTATAATTTTTTTATAAGTCACATTAGTCTAATTATTCAAAAAATATTGGAGCATAAATTTAGTAAAGTGGATTCTATAAGTCCGTGGTGGAAAATAACTAAACCCAATCATTTGGCCAGCATTTAAAACAAAACTTGTGGCTATACATTGTATTCAATAATTATATGTAGATAATTTTGGCAGAGAGTCACAGTGGTACAAATGTGAATTATGGATAAGCCTTTTACTAGGTTACACTTACGAAATTAAACTTAACTTTAATAAACGAGCAGGGGTCTGCCAAACTCCCACCACGACACACGCGACTTCTTAAAAAAAATTAAACTTAACTTCAAGATTAAAAGGTGAAATAAAAATGCAAAAGTCATGATATCCGGATCATTTTTGTGCCTGAGAAAAATAAGACAATTGATAAAAAAAAAAAAAAATGAAATGAAGAGTCCATGAATAATGACTAGGGATGGAAAAGTTGCAACTTTCGTTCTACAGGATAGAAGGGCCAACACTTTTGGTCCCAATATAACAACCACATACAGGACACGTAATTTTGTAGTCTATTTTTTTCTTACAAAAGTTGGGTTGTGAAATTAAATGTGTAAAGAAAGTCCAATTTTAGAACCTTTGAAGAATTGCAATAGCAAAGGATCAAAATTGTGTGCTCTTCTATCCTATAGGACGAAAAATGTAATTTTGTCCCAAAGAAATATATCAAATTAAGTATCATCATTACATTCTTTTTTTTATCCAACACCGTTAATTTACACACCATATCAATTATTATCATTACGCTTTTATCTCGTATTCAATTACACATTAAAAAAATCCTATCTCAACCAAACAATTTCATTGCATCGTGCACTCGGTGCACAAAAGGGAAAGTAAAATTTTTGATCCCATAACTTAGTAACTTTTCATTTATCGTCCTATTAGTTAAGATATTCTCATTTTTGTCATGTAATTTATAAAAATATCACTTTTGATCTGATAACACTTTTCTGTTAAATATATTTTAATAAAAAATACAACATGCTTAGTAAGTGGCCGTTAGTGCCTTTATCATTTTGGTTCAATATCTTTCAATATGTAAGACTTTTGATTTCAAGCACTTAACGATCAAGTGACCTCTTCATTAAATATTTAACGAGAATGTATTGTAGGATCAAAAGTGCTACTTTTTAAAGTTATAAAATCAAATATAATAATCTTATATGTAACTAATTCAACTAAAAGTAAAAAAAAATACTAAATTACGGAATAAAAAATAATATTTCCCCTATTTTGCACCAGGTGTAAAATGGGACACATCAACCAAATACATTTCATATCATTTTTTCATATTGGGATGAAATGAAATTACAAATAATCATACAAAGCAAAAACTTGTCTGCTTTATCAATTTTTATATTTTTATACCGTTTTCATCCTTCTCGGTTATTTTTTTGTAACAATGAAAATATATTTAAATAAGAGGGCTATGATGAAGGGAAAAATGCAATTTACCCCACGTGATAATGCAAATGTGCAAATTACCCTCTATAAAAAAATAATTAGCAATTTACCCCCTAGGCCTGTGTTTTTTAAAATGCAGCAATTTACGCTTTGTGTTTTTTAAAATGAAGTGATTTACTTCTCTAAATATGGGGTATATTGTTTCATTTTTAAAAACACGGGGGATAAATTGTTATATTTTTTTTATAGGAAGATAATTTGCTCATTTGTAATATTACAAGAAGTAAATTGCATTAGACCCCTATGATCAATGTGGACTTACAGAATTTAGGTGGAATGCTTTTAATGTTAAGTATAAGGGTAAATTACAACCATCTCCCCTGAGGTTTTGCGTAATTACGAATACCCTCTCTTTGTTTGAAAAATTACAAATACCCCCCTGATATTTTGATGAAATTATGTAATCCTTAATTGGATGGAGGTATAAAAATATCAACTTTGCCCTTATTGTATTTTTTTTATTATTTTTAAAAAATTAAAATCTTATAAAAATATGAAACGGGATGAATGAAAAAATTTTAAAAATAAAAAAAAAATTATCCACTTAGTCCCATAAAAATATTTTTTTAAAAAAAATAGATAAAATTATAATTTTTAATTTGCAAGGGTATTTTGGTTAATTCATCATAAAAAACGAATGGATTGGGCTAATTGTTAGCTGGCCGTTGAAATCAAGGGAGTATTGTAATTTTTCAAACAACGAGGGAATATTTGTAATTATGTCAAACCTCATGGAGGTCGTTGTAATTTACCCTAATTATAATTAAAAAGTTTCATCAAATTTTGATGGTTTCTTAGTCAAATTATGTTGGAATAAACCAACAAAATTTCCTATCAAATATTAGTGAAAGATCTGATTATGATTATAGATGAAAATTGTAAACAAAAAAATGGTGCATTTTGCATATATAATGGAATATTAATTGCTTCAATCATTCACCAAATTATCAAATCATTCAATATTGACAAATATACAAATACTATCAATCAATCAAAGTCATTGTACAAATCAAACATTTATCATCAATACAATATTTACAATAATCATATTTAAGGGGAATTTTTTATGCTGATCGTCTATCTCCTATTATCTTTTTAATCATCAAAACGAAGACGACAATTTAGAATTATAACATTTATATATGTACCCAAACGAAAATTCAAGCTCTAAACACATCTTAATTGCAAGAATTATTCATGACAATTATTAGTTCTGAGTCACCCGAGAACTTTCAAGTAAAGTTGACCACCTTAGTCAGTATTTGTTGCAGCTCAGGCAGGTTAATGTATGTCAGATCATTGACCTGTAAATGACGATCAAATTAAGCTTAATTATGAACCATTATCCCTAAAATTAATAACCTTAAATATATATATATATATATCACTTTTTAGAAATTATGTCTATAGTTAGAAAATTAGAAAGGATCGGAGAACAAATTTGTTGGTAATTAGCAACAAATTTTGCAAGTGATAAGAATTTTAAATTTTTGTGATTAACGAAATATTTTTCTTGTTACAAGAAAGAAATTTTAATGTTGTAAAATTTCGTAATAGGCTTTGACGAAAAGTTAAAAAATTTCCCCACACAAAATTTTTAATAATTTTTTAATAAAATTTTTTACAAAATAAGTAATTAAGAAAAAAGTTAATTTTTAAAATCAGCAACGAGCTAATTACCAAGTAAATATTTCTCTGGCTAAATTCTTGCTTATTTACATTAACAAGAAATTTTATTTTACTAGAGATTTGTATTGTTACTATTTATTGTACTGTTAAAAAAAAAAAAAAGAAAAGGAGGAACAGTTCATTACATACTCCCTAACCTCGGTTTGGATTCTGTGCAGAAATCTGTCATTGGCTTTGGTAGAAATACAGCTGACAATGTTCAGTCCTGTCTTGAGCAGTTCCATGAGAACCCTGGAGAGAGGAAACCCTTCTTCCTCTTTGCTGCCACAGCTGATTAAGATCTCCACGGCGCCGCCATTAGGGCAACAACTCACCGTTACGCAAGTTGGTAATCTAACACTAATTTCTGAGCCAGTTCTTTCGGACAACCTCTTCATAAGCTTATCTCTCCGCATACGCAGCTCTTTCGTGTTCTTTTCCATGTGTTTTATGTAGTTCACGGCCTCTTGCATGTGATCAGAGATCGAGCGTTTACCCTACACAACAATCAGTACGATTAACGTTATCAGAAATCGTTCCTCGATGTCTTGTTTGAGCGATCAAATCATTAGAGGTACCAGGAATATATATATATAAACTTCCGACAGTCAAATCAAACCTCATAAAAGAGAAATCATTGAGCCGTAAGAGATCGATGTTGAATAATGTAATGAATTGTCCACGTTTCCAACGTAAGCTACTCCATCATATTATCTCGGTCTATGCTCTTCAGACACCACTTTGATGATTTTCAACCATGATTTGTGGTTTGTTTATTTAGGGACAAGACAATCATATCACATGTGTTGACTTAAATATTCGTAAACCCCATCAATAATCAAGTTCATAAAATTTGGAGCAATTAAGGAAAATAGTCAGTAGTTGTTTCAGATACCTTGATGTACTCAAGAGGAAGAAGGGATCGGAGGGAAGCGTAGAGACTGGCCATTTGTTGCCTTCTCTGCCTCTCAATATCTCTGTGCACAATTTTCCTCAGCTTGCAGTCATTAGGTTCCTGCAGGAAACCTGATTTTGCTCTTGTTTGTCTCTTTTTGGTACTTCTTGGGACGAGGTTACTACTGCTGTCCAAGAAAGCATGATCCACACTCAAATCCTGTCCAAGAATTGGCTCCTGGAACTGATCATCGCTGTATTGTAGAGGAAACATGTTTGAAAGCATTCGAGATTTATGTTCCTAGTTTTCTCCGATACCAATGGAGTAGTATATATGTACGAAGATCATCAAGAAGATATGACCATATATAGTGAAATTAAAAGGCAGTGAGATCATGGAGAAAGTGGCCCTCTGGTGCAAGACTTGCTGGCAAAATCTTGTCAGCAATTAGAGATTCAAGAAATGACCCTACTTTACATTATATAATTGGGCTGGTTGTGGATCAACTGTTCTTTGTGTACAAATAGGAACGACGATGGATTGTAGTTTGTCCGAACCTGAGATCCGTTCCTTTTAACTTTTAGTAAAATTTGAAGTTCATATAATCCGAATTTCTAATCCAATCCGCCTTGATCATAGAGAGATCGAAAATCTACTCAGGACATTCAATCCGCCCCGCCCTCGAAAACAACGGGTGTGACTAGCAAAACATAAATTATTACGATTATTTTTTTAATCAAAGTCATACTTATTTTATTAATTTTTAATCGAATATGGAATGGGGTATCGCAATTTGACCAGCAAAACTCATATTATTTTTTTTTTCTAATTAATTGTAATTCTTAATAAAAAAAAAAGTTAATGGTTATAAATGTCCAATGAGCTATTACTAAGAATATCATTTACTTATAAAAACATGCCTTAAACAAAATGAAATTTTTAAAAATAAATGAATTATTATATTTATAAATATTAGGCTGATCAAGTTTGGAGCAGTTTGGGGTAAATCTTGGACAAAATCCAAGACCCACATCCAATTATTTAAATTTAAATCCAGTGTACTAGAAGATCGATACTGGAGCGGGGCCCCAATGTCCCCCCCACCCAATTATCATCCTCATGAACAAATGCAATCAAAACTATTTTGAGTGATTTCAGACTTCATCATTAATGGCTCTGAAATATATAGGCTAAATGTATTTTTTGTTCAGTAATTTGAGTTATTTAGAATTTTAATTATTTAATTTTTTTAAATAATATTTTGATTTTATATCTTTTTAATTTTTGTAATTTTTATTTTATTTGTTTTTTGTCGAAATTCTCCCTATTCGTCAAAAATATATATGTACTTCTCATATGACATGTTAGAATAATATTTTGATTCTATATCTTTTTAACTTTTGTAATTTCAATTCTTTTTTCCATCTGTGTTCATTCATCACGGTGATGGAGTTGAACTCCAGCAAACAAAATGATTAACATTGTAAAAATTAAAAAATACATAATTAAAATACTACTCTAGAAAAATAAAAAATGAAAACGCGAAGTATTTGTAGATTGCATTCAAAATACATTTAATTAGAAATGTATATATATCCCATCAAATGAAGTGAGAGTAGCAGTGGCAGAGCACTATATCCCTCGTGGAAAATTCGTAGGACCAACAGACCGTCAGATATGACCTCAAATATTGCAACAGCCGCCAGCCCATCAACTTTCATTTTCAATTAATATATTTGTCTCTTTCGTTTTGTTTTAATTTCTTTGATATCGACAATAATTATCGTTACTTAATTCATTAATTAGGACACAATAAGTCCACGTACGGTTGTGGAGCAGGTTTTGTTTGTCTGAATCTAATTACATGATTTATCAATGTTTCGTGATAGGTTTTGCGACTGACTAAGATCTGCGTGCGTGGAATTCGGGAAAAAAGGGTTTTACTGTTTGTGATACAGCCAGAAAGGTTTCATTGTCTGGAAGCCCAATTTGTATTCTTTTGCACTCTCAACGTATTTGTTTTCGTATTTGATGTAATAAAGTTACTCTCAGGTTAGAATTCACGTGTTATTTGAAAATCAAAATAGACAACAGTCAGTAGAAAATTTGCATTTGTAGTCAAGGTGTACAATGAGTCGGGTTGATTCAAAATTGACACGAATTAGTCTGGAGAAGCCCAATTTAGAATTTAACTCATTATTATTATAGTCGATCTTGGGACAATCCTGAGCTTCTAAGTGGGCCCCAATTGGATCTATTTTTAAACTCAAACCCATATCGAGCCCCAATGTGCTTGTTTGTTATTTTCTTATAATAATTGACCTTCTTATAAACAATTACTGAAATTTATAATTGTCTTATGAAATAAATAAATAAATAATAATAAATTAAATCACATAAAAATTTTAAATTTATATGTCGAAAAATAATAGTTAAGAATATATCATGAACTAAAATAATAATTTGGCTAACAAACTTACAATAATAAATTTAATTAATAATAAATTAAAAATAACTTAAAATAAATTTTTAAAAAAATAAAGAGTATGAATGAATTAACTAAAAAATTAAAAGTAGAATAGTCAATATAGAAGAATAAAATAAAAATCATATGTCATACATTATTTAAAAAAGAAAAAAAAAAAAACAATAGACCTAACCCAAGCTTGGTTCAGGACCAAGTGATCCGGGGCTACTTGACTAGGCTAGTCCTAAGTATTGATTCCTGGGACCGGTCTAAGACTATCTTGGTCCCAAACGGATTTGGGCCAAACCAACCCTAAGTATTCATTGTTTATTATAGTTTGTAGTCAAAGTTTATTAAAACATTTTCAAATTAAAGAATAAAAAGAGGTTGAGATTATCTCAAATTTAAATAATTATGATTTAACAAATAAATTATTTTGTATAAAAAATAATATTTTTTTTACCACCCTAATTTTATTATGCCCAAAGTTTCCCTCGAAACATTTCGCTTCAATTGGGCACTAATTAAAAGCCATGTGCCACACATGACTTCTGCCTTAATTTTTTATAACAAGACCATTTTTGTACTAATTATTTTTTTAATAGGACTAATATTGTTTATTTCCAATTAAAAATATGGGACCAAAAATATCATAGACCCCATTTATTGTATCTATATTAGATGACTATCTCATTTAAAAATTTAAATAATTAAAGAGCATAATAATTTTACACTTAATATTTTTAACACTTAATAGATTAATATAGACATTATATCATCATCCTACAATTATTAGCTAATTATTAATACATTATATGATTCGACCAGATTATAGTGCAGCAAGTCGTTGTAATTGATTGCTCACCTCTTAAGCCAACATAGTACGTAATACTAATTAAAGAATTTCAGTACCTTTACAAGAAAGGGACTTCCAAATTTTTTATAATTATTTTTGTACAAGAATAGAAAAATAAAAAAATTAGTGTTGAATATATAACAAATTGAAGTAATAATTGTTACTATTTGTATATAAGTTAATAATAGGGATTTGATTATTTTCAATAGATTAGGAATACGGGTTTTGTTATATTGTTAAAATACATTTAATAAAATTTATATTTAAGGATTTATAATCACAAATTATATATTATTTTAAGTATGTTAAATCTAATTAACTAATATTAATATAAACAATTTAAATTATATTTTAGAAGTATGTATATAATATAAATAACTTAAATTTTTAAAAAAATTAATTAATTAAAATTAAGTAGTACTACAAAATGTCAAGAACTTGCTGATCAGGAGTTAACACTTGATGCTTAAGTCAATAATGACATTGGCTAATATTGAAGCAAGAAACGCGTATGAAATGTGCAAGAATCCGTACAAAAATCATAAGGATTAGAGTCCATAATTCTTATTTAATGATTCAAAAATTTATGTGTTAACTATCAAATAAAATTGATACAAAAAACTAATTTTTTCACCATTTAATATATATATATTACAAAAAACTTTTTCACCATTAATATATATATATATATATATATATATATATATATACCAGTATTTGTCATGGCATTTAGCCATCCAGCTCGCAAAAACCACGGCTAACAACCATTGCATGGTTGTAACCAATAACTATTTACTACCGCTATTTATTATTAATTATAAAATTAGCATTGATTATGTCATTATATGTTATATTTCTTGTAATGTTTTTTTCTATTTTGTTTCTATTTTTGTGGTACCCTACTTTTTTGGTAATAATGAAAACTCTTCCCATCTCCTATCGAGAGAGTATATGAATTTTAAGCGGATTTTTTTTTAGGGAATCGATTAATGTTACATTATAAATATAATTATTAATAATTAATATACATTAATTATCAATACTAAATATGTATAATTAATTAATAATTATAGTTAGAATAGACACCAATAATTATTATTATAGTATAACAACAACTACTATTTAAATAAATAAATACTTACATATTAATGGGGCCATTCTCTTCATTTTGTATTGAAAAATAAATAAACTAATGTTATACTAATATAATTTTAGTATAACAAAAATTTAAAACCTTATTAATGAAAATATTTATCAAATAAGAACAAAAATATTTTTATTAATAAAAAAAATTATTAAAATAAGTATTGTTCATTTATTCTAAATTATTTAGTTTAAATAAAAAATTACTAACAAATTTTTGACTAATGAAATTGAATTTAAACACCAACGCTCTCGTTGGTACCAAAAACAACTTTTTATATCATTTCTAGATGCATTGAAGAAGGCAATGCAAAGAAGACACGTATTTCCATCAATTTTGCTAACCATAATTAATAATAATAATTTACCATAATTTTAATCTATAACCATTATTAATGTTTGAATATTCTTTTAAATCTTATTATGTTCAACATATAAATTTTGGATTAATTTTTTTATAACTTTTATAATTGACTTTGAGCTCAATAATTTACCACATGTTGATCATTTGGTAGAGTTCGACCAATTTTATTTACTTTCATATTTATGTCCATTTGAAGATTATGGCCTAATTTTTCTTTGACCAAAATAACTTAAAAGTTTCTCTATAATTAATTAAATTCAATGGTTTTCATTTTTCAGTATTCCTCTAATGAATAAAAGCAACGGTTTGCTTAATATTAAAATTCTCTTAATTTCCTTTGACATTTTTTCAATTTCTGTCACAATTTTACCGTACAAAATTGCGTGTACGAGGTAAAGATGAAGGCCTTACCAAACTATACATCGACCGAATGACGAAAGACGTTGAGCTAATATGGCACCTTACCAAACAACAACTACCACAATTCACTTTAACAATCACAAAAAAGATAAAAAAAAAAGAAAAGGTACAATAACTTTGATCGAGTTATTACATACTTAGTAATAGAAATTTTTTATACAGTGCAGATTTGATCAAATCGAATCAATCATATGATAAGTATCATATATTTATCATGTTATTTAGTTCATTAAAATTTTCCAACTCTAGAACATTTCTGGATATTGCAATTCTAGAAAAAAAAATATAATTTTAATCCTGTAATTTATGAAGAGTGAATTTTTTGATTATGCACGAATTGATTTTCGCAATTTAGTCTTGTAATTTTAGAATTTTGACAATAGATTGCAATTTAGTCCTGTAATATAGGAACGTTGGCATTTTTAATCCTGTAACTTAAGAGATTAGATATTTTTAGTCATGTATGAATTGATTTACGGAACTAAAACTACAATTTAATTGAGTCGTGTGCAAATTACATTCAATTTTTTGGTCAAATTAACCGGTAAAAGACAAATGATAAAATTTATAAAATTACAGGACTAACCTACAAAAATTAATTTATACAAAATCGAAAATACCAAACCTCTAAATTACAGAAATAAAATTATTATTTTTCCTACATTTGTATTACCAAATTCTTCAATTATTAGTAGTTGAAATAATATCAACAAACATTTTCACCAACTCCTTGTCTGCCCACTACCCACTTCATCTCAATCATTAATTCTCAATCAAAAGCGCAATCTTGAAACAACCACAATATTGTTCTGTACAATTTCAGACATATAAAAGAAAATCACATTAGAAAAATAAAGAAACACAGGTTGGATATTCTAATTTGAATTAATTTTCTTACAGATCTACAGATTAATTAATTAGCTCAAAGTCCGAGTTTTTCCATGATTAAGAAAAGACCATTAATTGACAGTGGAAATTGTTTACCTACGAAAATAATTAATTGAACAGTTTAGGAGTTGGAATTTTGTATTAATGAAAATGTGTGGACCAACTCCACCAACTTCCAGATCATATATCTCAATTATTCATCAAACAGACGTACACAAATTCCTATCCTTCTTGCCCGGTGGTTGCATTACATTGAAGGATCCGAAGCACATGATCGAGCTAGCTGCACGACTCATGTAATAAAAATTGACTCTCTCACAAGCTATCTACGTACTCCCAACATTTTATATACAACACCAATCCATATATATATCAGAGTGTACTTTAGGCATACAGACCGGTACCACTGCTGCACAGAAACTTCCATGAAGTTAACTAAGTATAGATAACTCATAACATGTACCTTAATTTGAAAAGGCCAATTAGCTGTAAGAAAAAGACATAACATGCTGTCCACAAGAAATTGTTAAGAGGCTTCAATACTTTACTATGAAAGAAAAAGGGTTTGGCGTAGACCCCTATCCGTTTATTAAAATAAAAAAACTGTGAACAATGAGTACTTAATTACTCCTTTTACAAGTATGAAACAAAATTAACAATATGTCGCTAGAAAAAATTACCTATATATATAAGACCGTATCATCTAAATAGGAAGGTTAGGAACAGATTGTCTAGAGCGAACCGTTGTGGCCAACTGACCGTAAGCTCGGAAGTAATTAATATGTCGTTCTGGAAGTACACAATTAGTTCTTCTTAATTTCCCTGTCTGAATTTTTAGGACTATTATAGCTCCAAGAGTTCTTACAACCATCCCTCGTGTGCGTCAGCCAGCAAGATCAAGCCTTTTCCTATACATAATATATACATCAATTAGCAAGTTCCTATCTACGATTGGACGTAGAATCCAAGTATCAGATAAAGGCTGTTTTGAGAGGTGCATGGTGAACAGAATCTCACAATTAACAAAGAAGAAAATAGAAGAGGAAGTCTTTTATTACAAACGAGTACTCAGAATATCTTCATTAGAATACGCGCATACATACTTGTGCACGGAAAACTCTTACATAAACCAATCACATACCAGATGTAATACATTTGCCATGTTATAGTTCACTCTCCTTGATCAGCGCGAATCACAATTTTTCCAATATTACAGGAAAAACACCATAATATATAGCTAATTACATACCTAATCAAAATATTATTCATGCATTCACATAACACTTGTACTTACAATTTCATGTAAAGACAACTTTGCATGTATGCAATAATGTTGGCAGTTCTAGAGCAAGACAAGAACCGTTCGTTTGGCAATCCTAATCTATGTAAGTTTCGAGTTGGAAGGTGAGGAGACACGAACCTTATCCAATAACATTTCTCGTGTAATCTATAAAATAATATTGGTGTTTGCCACCTTTGGATATCCTTAATTATTTGCTGGAAGATAAACTTGAATAATGTATTCAATGAAAGAAATGAAAGATTAGTAGGTACAAGAAATATGTGATTGCATGAATACAGTAATTATATATAGGTGTTTGGATTTTCGGTCCTTTAAAAAATAAAACTTGTCTTTATTTTTAGGCTTCGCAATAAAAAGATACATTTTACCTGAAACTAACACGTGCAAGTCATAGATCGCCGTAAATTGGAGAACACACACGTCAATTCAATTCCCAATCAACATGTCTTATCAACCCATGAACATCGTTACAAAAACATTGGATTAAATTCATTTCTTAAAGGACCAACATGCAGAATTGTAAGCAGAAGGGGCAAACAATTTAAAGCAATCAGACATGATGGAACACGATGCAGACATGTATCCAAGAGTTTTTATTATATATATGCAGATTCAATTCTTGCCTGATGCTTGCATGGTCTGTTAATCAAACAGATTATTCATAGAATCTCAGAAATCTAGCTAGCTAACCTAGATTAACTAACGGCTGTTGTCAGTCGTTCTTGCAGCAGCAATGGATCAAGGCTTGTCATATCGCTGGCCTGCAAGATGATAGATATAACAATATATGAATAAGAGGGTAATTGACATTAGTAATTCCCGGACATTGAACTCCTTAACAGTAATGTAATAATCTTAATTTGGTACACAGTAGATTATAAGTTAATCAAAGTACCATATACACATATATAGTTGAAGATCGTGGTATCAGTGACAATATTAAAACGCTTAGGTGCTCCACATTGGATCCATGCGCATGCAATGCATTGAGTTATTTTCAGGCAATACAACACAAATAGATTATATAGCTAGGATGTTTAAAAATTCTAAAAAGTTAGTAAAATTGTAAAGTACGTATTAATATGCAAACATGAGTCACTGCTCTTTAGTGTGTGTTTGTGTGTTTACATATTAAAAGTTTTAGAATAAATTTTAACATATTATTGTTTTCCAACTTGAATTTATGATAAATAGTTCTTAGTAATAGTATAGAAAAAATCCCTTATATAGCTATATATTAAGTAAATCATATTACAAATAACCTCAAGAAAAAGTGTAAATTTCATTACATCAATGAACATAATATTACCAAATATTTTCTCTGGTAATATTCCAATATAGTTGATATAGCATGGTAACGGTGATATAATTCAATATTATCGGATATTGCCAGCGATACATACATATATAGACATTTGGCTCGTAATAATAAGTATATATATTATGGTTAATAATAGGTCTATATCATTTGAAATATGAAACAAGAAATAAAAATAAAAATAAAAAACCCTAACTCCTGCAATATTTTCATTTGTACTATATTTTACCTCTGCTTGGATTTTGTGGAGAAACCCTTCCTTGTTTTGGTGGAAACACAGGTTACGACATTAAGCCTTCTTTCCAACAATTCTGCAAGAACTCGTGAGAGCCTGAACTCAGAATTTTTCATGCTACTGCTGATTAGGATCTCCACCCCGTCAGGGATCACGTTCACCGTAACCAAATTATCCCACCATTTGAAACTGCTGCAGCTTGTATGCTTGATGAATTCGGTAGTGTCTTCAACTGTCTCTGACTTCTCTTTCTTCTTCATGTGCTGTATGTAATTCACAGCTTCCTGCATGTGATCGCAGACCGAGCGTCTCCCCTTACAGACAAACCCCAGAATACCAAACGTTAGTGTCAAACCTAGTTAGTTCGAAAGCAATCAAATCAGATTGAACTGTTTATCTATGTTTTTCACATATTCAGATTTCCAGACACAAGGGTTTCAGCTTGTAATTAACAATCAACGAGGTTTCCCTAATCTACGTACTGGGGTCACACAACGGACATTTGTAAGAAAAATACAAAAGAAATTGATCAGGCTGATTGATTCACCTTGACATGGTCTAGAGGAAGAAGGGATCGAAGAGAAGCGTTAAGATTCGCCATTTCTTGCCTCCTCCTGCGCTCAATATCTCTATGCAAAATCCTTCTGATATTGTATTCATCCCTGCTCCTGCTTTGTCCTTGACGAGGCCTAAATCGCGTTAGGTCCTGTTGTTCGTTGTTGTTGTTGCTGCTGAAATTAATAAAATTAGTTTCGATACAAGCATGATCCGTGATAAGATATCCGGGATTAATTTATGATCATGAATTTCCACCAGCTCATCTCCTGGTTGTAAAGTGAACATCTTTAGATATACGAGGATCTTGAGATGGAATTTTCAATTGGATTTGGGTGGAGTTAATAATGAAGATGAGGATACGGTTGGTCAGTGTTTTGAGATCTGCAATGGCCTCTCCGATAATGTTTAGGATTTCCAGGGAAAAATGTTGAAAAACAAGAGAAAGAAGAACAATGACCCTACAACTGCTGAGTTTTCCGAAAATACTTGTAGTGGACGACAGGGACTGTGTGAATTCTATATTAATTCTCCGACAGCCCTACTACATAAATATTACACCACCTGATATTGTGTTCACACATGAGGTTATGAAAAAGGCTTATTAATTTATGAAGTTGTACTCCCTAATGATAATGCGAAGTAATAATATGTAAATATAAATAATTCGAATTTATATTTAATTAAATTAGTCAGACTCTGCCCTCACTTTTGATTGACTTGGTATTAATTACTTACATACGTACACACTGCAGTTTTTTCTTTGTGTCAACAAATCCACTAATGTCAAGGCATGGACTACATACTTTTACAAATTAACTATATAAAAATAAGGGTAAATTACAACCACCTCCCATGAGGTTTGGCATAATTACAAATACCCCCTCGTTGTTTGAAAAATTACAAATACCCCCCTGATATTTGATAAAATTATGTAATCCTTGGATGGAGGGTATAGAATATCAATTTTGCCCTTACTGTATTTTTTTTTTTTTTTAAAAATAAAATCTTATAAAAATATTGAATGGGATGGATGAAAAAATTTTAAAAATTATAAAAAAAATTATCCCCTTAGTCGATAAGAAAAATATTTTTTTAAAAAAAATAAATAAAATTATAAATTTTAATTCATAAGGGTATTTTGGTCAGTTCACTATAAAAAATGGATAGATTGGGGTAATTGTTAGATGATCGTTAAAATTAGGGGGGTATTTGTAATTCTTAGGGGTATTCGTAATTATGACATACCTCAGGGGAGGTAAATGTAATTTACCCTAAAAATAAAATGTAGTTTTTTCATTAAATATTAAAAGGTATGAACACAACAAATAAAAAAAATTGAATTATATATTCCCTAACTATGTTGAAAATGAGTATCACATACAAATTACAGCGAATCAATATTGTTAATTAACACACTAAAAAAATAATGTGAAAATTTAATCTTTGACGAGAAAAAACATGATATAATGTTAATTAAGTATGACTAAAATATTTGCAATGGTATTATTCACTGTGATTTTCTAGTGATAGGTAATTGATCATGATAAAACAACATATTTCTTTTGGTGAAAATAAAACTGTCTTTTTCTAATAGATGTAAATAATATTGCTTTTGTACAGGGAGAAGTCATGCACCTATATATACATGCAATATACTTTACTTTCTTTTTCTTTTTTTTTTTAAGGAATTATCTTTAATCTTTTATAATTGAAAAGTACTCTTTCGATGTTTGAATTTGGAAAACATGCAGTTTTAGTCCTGTACGTTTGGGGGAAGGGGGAATTTTGGTCCTATTTAAGTTAAAATTCGCAATTTGATCATGTGACTTTAAAATTGTGGTAATTTTAGTCTTTTTCAACTGATTTGACCGAAAAATTCCACATCCTAAACTATGTAAATACTTATATTAGGGCTTCGGTAAATTTGATGATGTTGCGGTCCAAGTTGTAATTTTTAATTATAATTTTGGTATTGGACTGTCACGCTATCAAGTTCATAGAAAACCCTAATTGAGATACTGATATAGCTAATGCCGTGGAATTTTTCGGTCAAATTAATTGAAAAAAAGATTAAAATGATCATAATTTTTAAAATCATAGAACCAAATTTTAATTTAAACATAACCAGTATTACCATCCCTAACTTACATGACTAAAATTATATTTTTTCCTTCATCTTATTTATTTGTCAACATATATGTTTTACTTTTTAATATATTATGCCAATCTTTTGTTTTTTTTTTTTCTCTTCTAACTTCTTGTCCCTCTCCTCAACTTTCTACATATTTTGTTCTCATGCATTCCAAAAAAAAAAAAAAAAAAAAAAAATTATATGTCAGCTATTTTTTATTTCTCTCTCTCTCTTCAACACCCACATTCTATTTTTTTCTCTATAACTTATTATAATTATTTTAATATCTATTTATCTAATTAAGATAAAACTAATAATTAGTTTTTTTATTAATAAATTGCATATGTGTGTGCCACACACTAGTTCGTATAGATATATAATATTATGTTTCCACTTTATTTAATTCGAACATAGATTCTGGAAGGTAAAGGGAATCGAATGGTTTTACTTTAAATTATTGTTTATTGGAAAACATTTTATGTGGGCTTCGGGCCAGGAAAAATTGATGACACTGGTGAATTGATTTTTGCTTTTAATCAAACAATGCTAATTAAAGAAAATGTTAATACCAATGACATTAACTTTTAAGTTGAAAAATTATTACTTGATAGTTTATCGGATTGAACAAAATATGAAATAGGATCGAATTATATTATCGCACTCATAAGTCCGAATAAATAATCATACTTTATTCAAACATAATGAAATGTTGACGGACCGTTGTTTTACATAATAAATCATGAATAAGGATATATTTAAAAGGTCCAATTCACCGTTATCAGCCCTCACAAAACGGGCCCTTAGGATTAAGCCGAGGCCCGATCAATTTTTTCATGATTAACTGTTTGGATTAATAAAATTGGGCTTAAGTAAGACAGAAGAGGTGACCCGAATTTTGAAATTGATGTAGACCGCTTAGGAAAGTGTTTTTCAACTTTTAACTTTTAGAAAATAGTTTTAGAGTGTTTTGAATATTAGCTTCTACTTTTGAAATTGTTAAAAAAAGTACTTTTATGGGGTACTTTTAGTTTCTTTGACTTTTTTGTAAATAAAATCAATTTTATTTTGACTATTTTATCTTATTTTAATGATCTAAATTCTCAACTTTATTGTTTTTAATTATTTTTAAAAATGTATATCTAAAGTTTATATTGGAGTTTTTAAATAATTTGAATAATTTAACAATAATTAAATTTACACTTTTATATAATTAATATTTTAGATTTTTTATATTGTATTTGCTATATTATCTAATTATATTATTTTATTCACATATTAGTATTTGATTAAACACATTTTTTGTAATTTTTTTGTAAAAAATAAATATTAAATATACTAATCGAAATAGAATTTATTATTTTTAAAAAAAAATAATTATTATTGATAAACAACAAGTGAAATAATAAGTAAATAATAGTATCATTTTAATACATAGAGACAAAATGGTCTTTAATTGATTAAGTTTATTTTAGAAGTGATTTTTCTCCAAACACTATTCAATTTACTTTTTAACTATTTTTCACTTTTTTTACAAACACTACACACTTTTAATTCTGTTACAACTTTAACTTTTTCTACAAAAATCACTTTTTTAAAGCAAAATTTTTTACAAACACTCCCACGATTTGACATTTTATAGAAAAATTGCTCAACGACAAATCGTCCGACATATTGAAATTTTACTACAGCTATTTGTAAACTAAGGCCCGTTTACTTCGAGTGATGAGATTAAACTAGTATAGATTAATGATGGATTAAATGTGGGATGAAATAAAATTATCACACTATATATCTTGTTTACTTGGACAATAAAATTTGAGATTATTGGATAATTATTATGTGATAATTTTATGTTGTATTTGTTTTTGTAGTTGTTATAAGGGATAAAATGTGCAATTGACAAAATTGTTCCCGTAATAGAACAAAAACATCAATGTCACATATTCACATCACAAAATATAAAATATTTAAAAATAATTAAACTTTTATATATATAATATAATATATATATATATATATTATATTTATATCATTTTCGCATCACCACCATATTCATCTTCATGAAAAATCATATTTATTAATATATGATAATATAAATATATATCCAATAACACAATTATTAAAAATTATATATAATATAATATCAATTATAATTTAAATTTATAATAAAAACTTATTAAAATTACTAAACTAAAGTTTAAAATAATTTTTTATTATAAGTATTACAAAATTATAATTAATTATTTAATTGTAGTCAATTATTTATATTGTATTAAGTTATTATAAGTAATTGGAAAAAAAAATTGGCCACTAAAAATCGTCTTTGGGGGAGGAGGATCTGACATTGTTGAAAAATTTAATTAAAACAAAGGAGTGTTTTTGGGAATACATGCCAAAAGTAGAGGATTATTAGGGCAATTAAATTTTAATAATATACAATTAGGCCATAAGGATTGCATAATAGCACCATTTGGATCATGATTACAATCAACCATTAATCCATTTTTATACCGGCCTTGGGGATAAGTGGGGCCAAATTAAAACAAAGTAAACAAGATATAGATGAGGATAATTTGGGATATCCTTGCTAATAAACCCAAGTAAATGAGCCCTAAATATATATGTCTTTTGAAAAATTGAAAAGAAGAAAGAGAAAACGAATTTCAACTTCATATTGAAATGTGAAAAGAATTTTATTTTATTTTTGTTCTTTTTCTGTAGTCTTTTTGAATCACTCAACACTCTTTCAAATTTAATATACAACAGCCTTAATTGTATTTTTAATTTAGTAATTATAGTCATTTGTCGTTTTAGTCTTTTAAGTTATTAGTCCTGTAATTTGATCCTTTACATTTTTTATTTTTGCGATTCAGGACTAAAGTTTCCTAAATTTTTTAAAATTGGTCGGAAAGTGGCACGTGCAAGTCATTTGCTGGTTAAAAATTGAGAAAAATGAGCTTACACTAGAAAAAAAATTATTAGCTACAATATTTGACTATAGCTAAAAATCATAATAAATGACTACTATTAATTACGGTTGAATAAATCGATAAAAAAACTAACTTTTTCATCATGTAAAAAATTATTTGCCACAGTTAATAATCATGGTCAAAACATAAAAGTCATGACAAATGTTTTAGCCACTCTAATGAAAACCACGACCAACAATCACTGCGTGATCGTGATCAATAACTATTTGTTAAAATTTATTTGTTATTGATATCATGACACAAAATTAGAAAAGGTAAAGGCTCAAATTACAACCCTAACAATTTAAAAGACTAAAAGGCCAAAAAACTATAAATGCAATAAAACCATATTCAAGAAATAGACCCTCCGCATATTTAAACATGTCAAACTCACCATCAAAAAGATTGGAAATGTTCATATGCAGACTCTTCATCTTTTTCATTCTTCTTGCTTTCCAACCTCCAAATTCATCTTCAGCCATCACCAACACATGATTACAATGATTCTATGTAATTCTTTCTTAACTTCCTATGCACTTCTTCTCAATATATCTATCATCAGCAATACATTTCAACAAATGAAAATAAACAATACTTGGTAATAAACTTCAAGTGGTGAGTGCGCATTTGAATAACTCTTGTGGACTGAATGCAATTTTTTGTCTCGTAATTTAGGTCATTTGGCATTTTCGTCTTGCTTCATTTTAATTTTTGTGATTTCAGTCCTTTTGTTCGCTGGAGTTCAACTCCACCAACTAGAAGGATGAACTCCGGCACAAAAATGACTGAAAATCGAGAAAACTAAAAAACATGCGGTAGGACTAAAATGTCACTTTAGAGATGCTTGCATTTTTCTGGCAAGAATGGTGAACTCCAACAAAAAAAGGACCAAAATCACAAAAATTAAAAAGATGTAAAACCAAAATGCTACCCTAAAAAATTAAATGACGAAAACACCAGATGGTATAAATTACGGGAACACAATACATTTAAGTCACATTCTTGTAAAGGACTAATAATCCTTCTCAAGTTTATTTCACACTTGTAATTGCACAGGAAGATTGCAGGTTTAGCATTACCAAGAACAGCAAAAACAAAGATCATCTACACCTCAAACAAGGATAGACCTAATATAATTCATAGATTGACTAAGAAAGAAGAGCTGGGGAGCAATGTCACATAGCAATGAACAAAGAAGTTGCTTAATTTTCACATACTGAGATGAGGCAGCATTGTCTGAACAATTGAAGATAAGTTATGATGCAAGTCCTATGAGACAGACAAGTACTAAACATGAGTCTCAATGGTTTCAATCATTCCCTTTAAATCAAGAGACGGGAGATTTTGTTACCGTATTTTAGTGTTACACGTATCGTTCGTCTCAGTGATGTAGCTAACTGGACCAGACTTCACTCGCCATGAACTCATACTCAGACAGAAGCATTGAGGTTCCGATGACAGTGATCAACAATGAGGTGTGATTAATTGCAATAGTCATGACTCAAAACTCAGTTACAGTGATACTTCATACACAAAATCTGAACTTCATGAAAATGGCATCTCGTTACAAGATTTGTACAACAGTATACATCTACTGTGTCGAGACCAACAAGGTTAAATCTTTAAACCATTCGGACAATAACAAGAGAGATGTAGGGGGGGAAAGAAAGAATGGAACCAGGAAAAATTAAATGTTATAATTCAAGTGAATGCACTTCAATTTCCAGATCAACGGGTTAAAGATGCCAGCATGAAACTAAAAAGGAACAATTTTACATATCTACAAATTCGGGATCATCAGTTCGAGCTGTCCCGTGAACTTGGTCTTCCTCTTGCTGATTGAGATTGCTCGATCACATGGGCCAGTCTCTCTCGAAGCTTAGACAGATCAATGCTTGTCGGATCATTCACCTGCAGTGATGACAACAGAAAAGAAAACCTTAAAACCAAAATCAAACATATTATCAGAATTAAACCCTACTCCCAAAAATATGATTCACCTGAATCTGGATTTTGTGGAGGGACTGTCCATCGGCTCGGGTAGAAATACAGCTAATTACATCCAGCCCTCTTCGGAGCAAATCTGCAAGAACTTTTGAAAGGGGGAAATCTCCCTCATTCAAGCCACTGCTGATTAAGATCTCCACTCCGTCCCAGCAAAGATTCACCTTCAGACAGTTCGACGAAGTAGTTGTACTTGAGCCCCGATCCTCAGCATCGACATTAGGGCCTGATGAATTAGACAAGTTCTTCAACTTGTCTCTCGTCATCTTCATTTCTTCGAGTTTCTTTTGCATATGATTGATGTAGTTCACCGCCTGGTCCAAGTGATCGGAGATAGCGCGCTTTCCCTAGACACATCAATCAGACCCATAAACAGCAATGTAAGAGAAATAGGAAAAAAGGTTGTCCTAATTTTGCGCTAGCTGCGAATAGTGAAACTAATTAAGGTAAAGTAAACTCGTAGCGAATTAATTTATTCACCTTGACATATTCAAGAGGAAGAAGGGATCGAATCGACGCGTACAGACCCGACATTTCTTGCCTTCTCTGCCTTTCTACATCTCTATGCATAATTTTCTTGGTCTCATTGCTACTCTCATCCTTGTTCTCTTGAATTCCAGCGGCAGAAGAAGCTTTTCTTCGCCTCTTTTTCACACCCTGATCAGCAGTATTTTCATTGCCCTCAAGAACAGCACAATCTGCAAGCAGATCTTCCAGGATTTTGTCTTGATCAAGAAATAAAGGGACATCCTCAAACACCAACGAATTACTTTGTAAAGGAAACATCGTTTAGTAATATTGGAGTTCACCACCAAACAAGAAGCTTCCTTTGTTGGAACCCGATATTGGAATCTATATATATATATATATGTGTATATATGTATGTATATATACACACACTCTGGAGTCTGTGTTTGTGTGTGTTTTTCAAACTATACGAGAATTTAATGAAACCCCACCAAAATCTTTTGAAACTCTACTAAGAGTTAAGCTCATGTGCTCAGCTCATGAGGAAATGGAACCCCACCCCCGTGGGCTCGCAGTTAAATACAGACAGGCAGCCTACAATAGCAACAGTAAACCGGCATACTTGTTATTAGGGTACAGTTAGGCTGCAGCATTTGCAATAGCCTGGTGTTTAATTATGATTATTAATCTTATTTTATTACACTTGCTTGCCTGTGATTGGTTTTATTACACGACAGCTTGCGGGAATCCGAATATGATTACTGTTGAAGATTAGTTAATTAATCAATTAATTAATCAGGATTAGTCGTGTATCTCAATATGGTAGTATTAGTCGTATATCTCAATACGGAAAAAAGATTACACGAATTGAATAGCCAACAGTAACAACTACTGAATTATTGTTTCTATGGTGGACACTTTTGCGATAATCGGCCCTTTTCCACTATGATTAAGACATTAATTATTTAAAACTACGCGGGTAATTATTTGAAGACAACATTTGCGAGCGATTCTTTAGTAATTAGGACGAATAGTTGCGTGCATTTGTGTATGTATATTCTTAAAATAGTTTAGTAGTATCAAGAGCACGTGATTTTCGAGCAAATCATGCAGAATTAATCTCTTAGTTTAAGTTTAATCTTTATGGGTTGTGTCTAATTTTCAGTATTTTTTATTGCGTTAATTAATATTGTTAATCATACATGTGATTAGCAAGCATAATTATAAGACATGTGTTAAATTGTCCTATTTTCATTTCAGTGGATTATGTGTATTTGTTTGTGTGTCTGTGTCAACAGGCATGAAAAATGTGTATTTCACAGTTCAATTTTCAGAAAGTTAGTTCATCACATGTTAAGAATGTCCGTAGGAAACTTGAACATCAGCACAAGAGTGACTTAACTAGGGCACATTAATTACAAACTTGTACGATGTTAAAAACGGAGAGCAACTAAAGAGAATATGAGTGATTAAGAAGAAAGTACGATTTCAAACCATTCGATTCAGTATACACTTAAATCGTTTCATAACAAAAATATAATATTAGTTATCAAATATCAAATGATAATTTCACAGTTCTCGTTAAGAATATATATAAAAAACAACAATAATAATTTTGTATTCGTTACAACATTATGAAAAAATTGTAACTTTCATCTGTAACTTAAGGAATGACAATTTTTACAATGTAGTCCTTTAACTTTTTACTTTTAGTAAATTTGATCCTTTTTTGTCAGAAGAACGCATGTGCTGAGCACATGACCTTTACAATTAAAATCCTCGTAATGTTACCCTTTAACATATATAGAGGGGCTAAAATGCAATTTAGTCAATTCTTACATGGCTAAGTGGGCCTAATTGGATGTTTTGTCAGCAAAACTCTAAATTTAAGAAAAAAATCTAATTTTGTGCACGTCAGCAATTTTTAGCGAATTATAAAACTGCAGTAATCGAACTTTTCTAATTGCTTTTTTTTTTATTTTTTATTTTAAAATGAACTCAAGTTATAATTTAAGAATATAGTTAATTTAAACAAACTAAAAGTTGCAATGACAAATGAATTCTGTAATTCTTACACAAGCCAAAAGAGAAATTCATTATATATGGTGAATGAATCATGAGCAATTAAATTTTAGGGATAATTAGTTGTTCTGAGTTTTACTTTTATCTAACAAATAAATTTCTCTATTAGTCAAAATTCACCAAATTATTGATATTAATCAAAAAATCAGATAAAAAATTATATTTACTCTCGATTGACTTATTATTGATTTATTGCAAGTCAAATAAATTAATCTTTTTATTATCAAATTACCCCATACATTTTCACACGTTAATGCATGTGAGAATGTTTATATCTTCACAGTTATGAGGTGTTTAGTTAGAAAAAGTATGTTTGACCTGCAATAAATCAGTAATAAGTCAATCAAGGGAAAATATAAAGTTTTATTCAATTTTTTTTTTTTTTTTTTTTTTTGTTAATATCAGCTAATCCAATAAATTTTCATAGGGGGGGAACCTATTTGTTAGACAAAAGCAAACTTCAGGGATACTAGATGTAATTTTTCTGACTACAGGAGATTTACGTGTAATTATATCAAACATCAGGGAAAAGAGTGAAATATATCATTATATATCAATAGATTAAATAATATAATTTATAACAATGCAGAGATCAAAGGATTTTCAAGGTTAATCCCAAGATCAACGGGCACTAACCATATAAAACAAAGGATGTTAAGACTCATAATGCTTAAGTTAATAACGGTTAACTGAAGAAGTGAAAGGAAAATTTGAATTAAAGTGAGAATAATGATAAATTATGATGAAAAAGTAATATATTTTTGTATGGAGTGTAAAATATAGGATTAAAATAGCCTAAAAATCCAGAAAGAATAAGTGAGAGTTTGAGAATGAGGGTTGATGTTACCATGACTGCATAAGACCTCTATTTATAGGCGTGTATAGAGCAGGATATGGGGGGTTGTTGCAGAGTGTCATACGCCTTTGGAAAGCCCTTTGAGTTGGCTATCATCTAGAAAAAATCGTTTGTAATTTGAATAAATATTGAAAGAGATATGATTGTTTTACCAAGTCATGACAAGTGTATTTAAAAATTCGAGAATTCGTTACCCGTAGATTCTCAGCTGACTTTGCATCAATCTACTTGGAGCCACCTGGAAATATTTTAGGACGACGAGTCCTGATGTATTGGCAAGATATATGATAAGTCCGTCCAACTGTGTGATGACGTGTTCTGCTGGAATGGATTTCATTATCCCACTTTGAAAAAGTATAAGCCAAATTTAAGTACTTTCTCATTATCCCACATCAAAAAAGTATAAGTTAAGATTATGCACTTTTATTTTTCTCACATAGAAAAAGTATAAAGCAAGTTGAAGATATTTACACTATAAATATGGTGATTTTAATTAAATAATTATTGATGAAGAATTAGCCTATCTATTTATTTTGGCATTTATTTTTTTCTCTTTTTATATATTCCACTATAGTACATATATATTTTATTATATTATTTGTTTTTTTTTTAAAATAACACAATTAGCAAAATTTATTGGACTGAGTTTCGGGCGGATTGGTTTCATTCAGTTCATACCGAGTTGATTGACACCGATTTTGTGATCATGACCCGAATCAAACGCATGGCTGATTCTTGGTTGAACCCATCAGTCCAACTCCAGTGTGAAAATACTGGACAAAATATTTTTTTAATCCCATAAAATAAGGACATAATTTATTTGGTACCACAATTATGAAAGGTGTCGCTTTTAGTCTCATAAAACTTATAATCGCACATTTTGAGTCCCAAAAAGTCATGTGTGTTATGGTCTTGGGAAAAAAGACGACGTTTGGGAATAAAAAGACATTGTAATTTTGAAACTAAAAAGTCCCAAAATCACATATTTTGGGACTAAAAAGACATGATTTTAAGTTTTATAAAATTAAAAGCGTCACCTACCATAATTGTTGTGCCAAAATAAAATTTACCCTTATTTTATCGAATTAAAATGACATTTTACCTGAAAAAATTACAGGGAAGTCTTCTATCAGGGGCGGCATTTCTCTTAAAATGATTTAGATCTTATAATCCAACAAGTGAGGAAAGTAATTTTTTTCCAATTTGCGTGCCCCACCTGGTTTTGGACTCTAGCTATCTAATCCATTTGGCATTAGTGGGACCAAGCCACTAACCTATTTAATTAGTGCTAATTATGTCGTGACTACCCTCCTCACATTCTAACATCCTTAATAAACAAATTTATCCCACTCACAATTCTTAAATCTTAGGGCTGTTACCAGTCTATACCTCGTAGCCAAACCCTATTGTCAAAAGATACTCGATTTCTATCAATGTTATATGTCATGCCGTACGATAATTATATTATAATTATAATTTTAATTTTTAATACTAAAAAAAGATTGTGGGTTAACCATTATTCGTCTAATATAAGTTCTCGTGTTGCACCATTTTTTTTTTAAAATAAAAAAAGTTATTGGTCGGATGAAAATGATGTGTTTTGAATAAATATCAACTATATGAAGTATGTGATTACCTCATCAAGCAATCGACTTATCATTGCTAAAACACCTCACTATAATTTTAATTATAAAAATCATGTGGAAAATTGGTATATTGAATGAGAAATGGAAATCTTTTGCTTTGTAGAGAATCACTTAAAAATATATATATATATATATATAAATATATATATATATATAAATATATATATATATCACTAGAAAAGAAATGACTATACATCGACTACAAATTTTAATAACTATGAACTAAAAATCATGGTAAATAAGTTTTATTGACCACGGTTAAATAAAATTATTGCAAAAAATATGATTTTTCATTAAGAAAAAGTTATTTGCTATGGTTAAGGCCATGGTAAAATTATTTTGACATGACTTTTCAAAGCAAATGTTTTAGCCACCCTCGCAGATACCACGGCCAACAACAGTTGTATGGCCATGGTTAATGATTATTTGCTATAATTTTTTATTTTTTGATTATGAAAATTAACCATGATTAAATGTTACTTTTTTTTGTAGTGTATATATGATATATAAAAAAAACGGAGTGTTATCTTTAGTTTTTGACGTGGAATAAATGTATCCTAATTAAATAATTAGAGATTCATAATTATTTGACAATTTCATTCTAATATTGACACGTAAGGTGGGAGTAACTTGTATAGAATATTTACACAATTATTTCATTATAAAATCACTCGTTAGATCCGGCTAGATCGTATCATGGTAGAAAAAAATTATAAATAAACAAAAATGATTGATATAGATATATAATTTTTCTTCTAACTTCATAATTCCTCTATTCCGAATAAAGGAGTACTATTCTTATGCGCTAATTATAATTAGCAAGTATCATATATATATATATATATATATATATTATATATGGGTATATATACTTTATGTAGTTGGCCTTTAAATTTGTATTTAAAATTACTTTAATCATTAAAGTTCAGTTGCATTCTTAAACTTCAGTTTTTTTTTCACAAAGTGGTTTTTTTTAATAATTTTTCGATAAAAATGTGGCTGTATTTTTTTATTTTTTTATGGTAAAATGATTAATTTAAATTTGTTTTTTTCAAAATTTAATCTATTAAATTTGTAATTGTCAAATTAGTTACTTTTAATAGGAAAAATTCCATGTCTAGTGAGGAAAGTGAGAAATTTGGGGAATAATGTACGGAAGCCCCAAAAGATACAAAAATGCGTAAAGATGTTTTTTGTGCTAGCTTGTGTAGTTGTGTTTGTGAAAGATATAACAAGAGCGCTAAAAATGCACATGGAAAAATGGCAATTTTCGCCTCGGAACTTAGGTTTTTCACCTTTGCTCTTATTGATTACGTGAATTTCACTTTTAGTATGTGTTTGGTTGGGGTGAAAAATTGAGAAATAAGAGAAGTGGAAGTAAAAATAAATATATAAGAGATAATCTTGCGTTTTGTTAGGAGAAAGAGATGGAGATGAAGTAAAACTCGATGTATATGAAACTCCTTCATCGTACGGGATTGTTAGTCTTTTCTTCTCAATCTGTTTTCATCGTACCAAACAAGGAAAAATATTTGAGATTTGTCCTCCTTCCAATCATACCAAACAATTTGAAGGAAAACTATTATTCTTTCCCTCCCCTCCCCCTTTCACCCCCCTCTCCCTTCCACTTCCCTTTTCCACTCATTTATACCAAACTAACTCTTAGTCTCGTAACTTTCAAAAAGTAATAATTTTGTCCTATTACACATTTTCCTTAGATCATCAATAGTAAAGGCCACAAAATTGTTAAGTGCATGAAACCAAAATTATTTTTCTAAAAACTGCTACTTTTTAAAAATTATGTGATCAAAAGTGATAATCACGTAATCAATGGGGCAAAAGTGTATGGCTATAGTAGTCACATGCTAAGCTTGTGCCATTTTCATTTAAATGTTTAATGAAAATATATCATGGGAAAAGTGCTCTTTTTTAAAAGTTGTCGGACCAAAAGTGATAATCTTGTAATCCATAGAAGAAAAAGTGGAAAGACCTTATAAAGTTATGAGATAAAAAAGTGTTATTTCCCCGCACATGAAGTACTAAGTAGATGTTGTATGTGAACTAATTATTGTGGCAAATAATAAATGTGATATAATAAATGAGCTAGTTTCAACTTTAATAATTGTCTACCTTAGAAACTTCTCAATCCGCCTCTTAAATAGCTAATAAGTTGTAAAATCATGATTGGAGAAATTTTTTTAGTAAAAATGTGACTCTAAAATGAAAACATGGCCTTATAAATGGAACACAACTTGGGCGTGTTCTAGCCTATTTGTGCGTTGAAATTCTATATTGAAAAACTCAGTCATGTTGCATAATATATATGGTCTGGGTGTATAACTCTCTATTTGGATACAAAAAGTACTTTCCTGGAGAACGCACTCATCTCCAGAATACGATCAGACTGTATTATTTTTATTTTTAAGAAAAAAATATAATGACAAATTTAACCTGGCTAAGTCATGTGTTGGTCACCTAACCATCTTTTAGCCATATTTTTGTCAAAAATTGTCAGATTAACCCATTTTCAAATAAAAATTAAACTGTAAGAATGCTAACATTAAAAAATTTATTTAGGAACTTAAGTAATTATAAACGTAAATCTAAAGGTGTCCAATGACTTGCTTTTCTTTTTTAGAGATTCTTTTTACCTATTTATCATTTCGCGGAGGGTAAAATGCCATCAATCCTATAATAATATTACATGAAAAGAAAAGGAGACATAATATGAAGATGTTTTAATGAATCTAATACTAATTTCCACTAAGTATGAAAATCCATAATGGCCGGAATTAATAAAACAAAATATATTTTTTCACCATGATCCTCCCAAGACCTTGAGCATCGAAAATGATGGATAGGGGTGAAAAATATAATAAATTAATTATTCGATGTTCGATTGAAATTAAATTATTTGAATTCGATTGATCAAACTTAAGAAATCAATCTTGAACAATTCTTTTTGTTCGATAAATTTTTTTAGCTCCCCTTGAACTCAGTTCAATTAGTACAAAAATGATAAAATATGCTAAAAAATATCAAATCATTCAAATCGAACTCGTGTTTGATTCAATTAAAATTCATTTAGGTTTGATTAGATTAATAACTAATCAAAACTCAAATACGATATTTTTAAGCTCAATAATAATTTAAATAAATTTGAACAATAATGTATTTAGCTCGATTTGAATCAATTACGCTCTTGACACGGATGTGATTTCATTAGTCTAAAGTACCTTTTCTCATTAATATATAATTACATTCAATTCAAATTAAAGCCGACTTATTTTACATTCTAATTAGATGTTTAAATCCCAAGGAAAAGCCGAGAAACCAACAGTCAGCGCCGTGGCACCGGCACCGGCCAGAGGCATGGGAAAACGGACGATGGAGCCATGGAGGAGAGGGGACCAACCTCCAAAATGACAGGAAGTATTAATTATGGGACAACACGTGTAATAAAAAACATGCACAATTTGGTAATCATTATTATCTGTTTTGGCATTAAGCTCAACAATGTTTGAACACATAATGCAAGTGGTCCTAATTCCTCAACAACGATCTCCATCAATCAAATCCTTAACATAAAATAGTATATATTATATCACCAATAATTGCTAGCTCTCTGGACTAATTTACATGTGGTCTCCTTTTAACTTTGGTACCACCTCCGCAGATCTACAAACAGCAAATTAACCTGGAACAACGTGAAATGTACCTGCACCACAGTTTATTACATATGATAACTACTGCATGCGTTCTCCAAGCATGCAATCATGGTAACTAATCAACCAAATCAAATGTTATATATTCTCCCACTACAACATTAATGGTCCTGCATTCCAATTTATAATACACGGACACAAACATATTGACACAAAATATTTAAAAAAAAATTATAATATAATACGATACTAGCACGGCTATATATATATTATTTTTTATTATATATATTCTTCATTTCTCGTAATACATAACTTACAAATATATACATAAAAGCCCTCAACATATCAGATACGTGGATGTTGTGTCCGGCATATGCTCCAGTTGTATTCGTATCCGATATTACATCGAGTGATTTTCTAAATGGTTCCAATATTAAAGGCTCCATCACACCATACATCTTGTTGAATCATGTGGGATGTGTCAGATTACATAGTATGGAAGTATTTTGAGATCTCAAATATGCTTGAGAATTATTTGAGGTACGTGGACTGTATTAAAATATAATTGACCTAATAATGGGGCATCGACTCAAGCTCACATCTCAACGCACAGCTTATATTTCTCAGAAAGCAGCAGTAATTGCTGACTCCTCACTCAGACATTACTGTTGTTTCATTACATTTTATTGTAGGAGTAAGTACTTATCGCAAGTCCTTTGTCATAAAACCCATCACTGCTCAGCAACTATTTCCAGACAAAAGTTCAGGGACGAGGACTAGTTATCACACATATGGAGTTGGCACGCTAATCAACTTGGTACGAACCCACCGCCCTCATCTGTTGGAAATTGGCAGATTTATAGATCTCAGCACTGTTGGAAATGGAGACCAAGTCATTTCTTTTATATAACAAAAGACTCTCTCTGTCTGTCTGTCAATTAATTCCTATGGAAGCCCATATATACAACAATTCGCATACTGCCCTATTTGTGAACAGTAGGTATTATGGGTTGCTGGAGTAGTGTCTAATATAATCCCCATTAAGGACCCCGACACACCCCCCCCCCCACTTTCAACCTTTGCTTGTTGCTTCCCAACACCTCCTAAAAAGACACACACAATCTAATTTTTCCTAAAAAGACGTACATTTGTCTTGTGTTGTTTTTTATTATTATTTTTATTTTTGGTAAATTACTGACATCATCTTTTAAAATTTTACATAAATATAATTTTTTTTGTTTATTTAAAAAATTATTAGTACATTACTAATTTTAACGTTCATCTAATAACGAGCCCATTTATTAGTCTCTGTAGGTTTTCATTCAATTTTATGATGAACTGACCAAAATGCTTTATTAGCTTATGAATTATAATTTTTTAGATTTTTTAAAATACTTTCATGGATTAATATCCTTTACCTCACCAACCCTCATATTTCTTTTTATATTTTCTCAAATATTTTTTTTGAAAAAAAATATCAGCAAATGTAAAATAATAATTTTCACCTCACCATCTAAAAACTACATAATTATTTTTCATTTAAAGAGAATTCATAATTATATAATTAATTATCCTTTCTTTTTTTCATTTATTTCTTGGATTAAACACACACTCTCCCCCCCCCCCCCCTCATAATTTTGATGTTTATTTGCAATAAATCATTTTCATCTTAGATGAATATATGAAAATTAAATAATAGTATGTATTATACAATAACTGTGTTGTATCTTTCTCTCTCACTCTCCACATACTTGATATTGTTGATATTTATTTGCAATACATCATTTTCATCCTAGATATACGTATCAAAATTAAATAATAGTAAAATACAATGATTGTAACGTATGGGATTTATATATTGGTAGATTTGGAGTGGAGTATCTTATGGCAATAGGGTTCGGTTACTAGGTATAGGCTGTCATCAGCCCTAATTTAAGAATCTCATAATGTGTAATAATATTTATTTACGGATTTTAGAGCGTGACAAATGCAGTCACGACAATATTGCCCACTAATTTAATAAAAAAACACACCTCACTCGGCCATACCAATGCGCAACGGTTTAGATACTGTCCGAAAATGCCTATGGTGGAAAATTCTTATCCTAATACATATTATTTGATTGATCACTTTTTTTTAAATTGTATATCAATTACGCGACAAATATATTATAACTAGTTCAGGTTCAATCGAACCCGATTTGAAATAGAATTTCCCCTAACTGGAGAGTGGGACATGTTTAGCAAAATCACTCCTCGCTTGCTTTAGATTTGGAACAAGAGCTGCTCAATTAGAAAATTGTTGCTTCAAAAAAAAAAAAAAAAAAAACTCAATCAAATCTATTCGAAACAAATTTATCATATAATAAATGTGATACATCTGATATATAATTAATTTTTTAATTTATATAAATTATACAATAAATATATTACACTACTATATAATTAGTCAACTCCTACCAAATTCAATTTTAATTTGACTTTTTCTCGTGGTAGAATGAGACTTCTTGTATTGCTCCTCATTCTATAATTTGACTTTGGACACATGACTTGGAGTTTAAATTGAATATACGTACCTTCTTCTTCTGGCTCTTTCCGGGCATAGCATTTTTTAAAGCTAGTGTAATGTAATGATTTAATTGATTATATTTTATTTCTTTTCAAGATATCAAAAGATAAATCTATGAATTTTGACTATAACAAAGATAATTTGAGTATATATAAAGAAATATCAATGTGTAAAATTCCTGTAATACCAACTTATATTTATGGGAAAAAAAAAGAATTTTTGATACCATATTATAAGGGATATTTTAAATTTAGCCGCGTGTTTTTAAAATAGTATAATTGATTTCATATAAGCAGACTTATTTGTGAAGTTAGTACTTTCATTCAGTTTCAAATGAAAAAGTGACGTGCAAAGCACGTGGCGTTTGAGGTTGAGGCTTTGAGTGCTAAAATATAGCCCGCTATCAATTTTGGAAGAAAAATTGAGCCACGTACCTCTATTTCGAATATTCAAATAATTACCAGCCATTTTTGACAATTTTTATCAAAAATTTAAAATTCATGTTTTATCAATGGATTCAAGACTCGATCAACGCCGTTCATGGCGTTTCACGAATAATGGGACCTTCTACTTCGATTTTTCTGCCGTTCTTCCAATAAAAACAAGTGAGTCCTGAAGATGTAAATTTTCCTTTTCTCAATCAATTACCCAAAAAAGTTACTAAGTGATTAAATGATGAGAAAAATGGTTGAAATTAAGGAATGCGGTTCAATTTTTCCTCGAGAATTGGCAGCTGCTGCATTTAATTCCCAAATCCTTAGCCTTATATGTTATGTGCTCCGTACATGATTTTTCGTTCCAAAATTAATGGAAGTACTAAATTTTGCAGTTTTTTTTAGGTAAGAGCGATAAATTATTATTAATTAAAATAAATTACAAGTATAATCATTTCTGACGATATGATTAATACCTAACAAAAAACTATTAATATAATCATATCATCTTCAATAACACCTATTATTATAGTAGATAACAATTCATAATACACAGTAAACCAACTCCTACTATACAACAGACAACATCTCACACACCTGGCGGAGTTCAAACCATGACCTTTTAAGCTTATAGGGCCTCAATTTCACCAATTGAGTTAGGCTTCGATAACAGATGGCCATTTATATGAATATCAAGTGTGTTATTTTGGAAGAGAGCATGGTGCTAACTTTATAATATTCCAGTATGTGACCAAAAATTAATCTTCTCATATATTCATTAAGATGGAGATTTTGAGAGTAGCATCTTGATTAATAAAATGTGTGCGAAAAAATACCCTCAAATAAGTATATTTTTTATCTATACATATTTAAAGTTAATTAATTTATTTTCATTGATCAATTATTTATGTTATATATTTCTCTTTATCTAATTTTTTTTTAAAAAAATAGAGAATTTAGAGTATACACATTTACGCATTAAATATGTATTGTGAGTGGAAAAATCAAATTCAAGACATTAATTAAAGCTGTCCATGCTTGTCCAACAATTTCTATCTATGTTGAGCATAAATATAATATATATATATATATATATATATATATATATATATTATATATATATACATATATATGTTTGGCTTAAAAAAAAAAAAAAATCTCATCTAAAAAGAATATTTTTCAAACACACTTTATTATTCTAAAAAATATATATATCACGTCAACTATAATCAATATTTTCTTTTTCACCCAATACTTTTGGCAAATCGTATCAGCATATTTTGTTATTGAATTTTAAAAATTAAAAATAAAACAAAATCAAATATGGGTGTAGTATTTCATTAACACGTCCTGTGAGCCACCATCTATACTATTATTAAAAAAAAAATCTTTTGTCATATAAGTTTTGAATACTCAAATTTTCTATTAATTCTTTTTTTTATTTTATTCAAGAAAGTTTAGTTATAATAATAATTTTAAAATATTTTTTAATAAATTTTAATTACGATTCTTTTTTTTTCTCTAATATCACTTCGTGTTTTCTTTTGATTGATTGACTTTTTTCTTTTTCTTCCACTCACATCATTATTTTTTTTTATAATTTTTTTCTCTTCATCTTACACTATGATTCTTTTTTATACACTCATGAAGATCGCATTTAAGGAAAACTAATTGATACTAAAAGAAAATGAATAAGGGCACGTGCAATGGAAATTATAGGTCCGAGTTCTTAATCCCGGATTTAAAATTGTAACGAAGTAACTATCAATCATAAGGGAATTAAAAAAAAAAAACCAATAATTGTACGGATTTTCTGTAGATCATTTGTCGGACTGCTCGAAATGTTGATTGGAGGACATATCTTAAAGTTTTGTTTTACCTTTTCCTACCTGCCCAACACTCCCTGCTTGACCTTATTTAAAAAAAAAAAAATAAATAAAACCCTCTTGCTTTTTCTTTTATATTATGTTACATCTAAATTCAACAATTGATTCAAATATATTGATAATTTCAAATCAACAAATACATTTAAATAAAAAAGAAAAAAGACACCGCATACATAACATTAGTAGATCATATACAACATTTTTAATTCATAATACTCGAACCCGTAATTTTTTACTATTTATGAAGTCTCGAACTTATTTTTGAGTAAAACATCATAACATAAAAGCCTCGCATGCTTTAGCCAAAATGAGGCATTTTTCCTTTGGTTTTGTGGTTATGAAATTCATTTCTTTTGCATTACTATTTTAGTGGATTCTTGATTAGCATTGGCTTAAAATACAGATATCAAATCAAACTATTTAATTATGTATTTTCTCCTTAATTAATCACTATTATCTTCAATTAATTCCTCTCGATTTTCAATATTATTTAAGTTTGTCATGATCTACTACTCCTAAGCACTTTTAACATGTGAATCACAAAGTTCACTAAAATTTGAGCTGGAGATTAATACACATGTATCATGCCCGTATAATTAACTTACGCATACACACAAAATCCTTTAAAAAAAAAAAAAATAGCTAGCTAGGAGAATTTAGCACATGTTATTAATTAATTCATGTAATTAATCACATGTATTTAGCCCTATTAATTACTCTAATTAGAGAAAAAATTAGTCACAATCCTTAAAGACTACACTTAATTAAAGAGATTAAACTTTGCTCAAAAGTCACGTGCTCTTAATCACTTTACTAAACTATTCTAATTAAGAGCATAAGCAAATCAAAATACTGATCTTATTAATTAGTACAAAAGGCTTGAAGAACATACGTGGTTTGCTGATAATAATCAGCACTTGTAAATTTTTAATTAATGTCTTAATCCCAACGAAAGCAAACTTTCGGTAAAGCTTCAACTCTCACCAATTAAAATATTACTCTATAGCTTTTCAATCTGTCAATTCTCTTTTCCGTATTGAGATACACGACTATCCTACCATATTGAGATCGATACGAGACTAATCCTGATTAAATTAACTAATCATCAACAGTAATATTATTCGGATTCCTCGCAAGCTGTCGTGTAATAAAACCCTCACAAGCAAGCAATTAGTGTAATAAAATAACATTAATTATAAAGCTAAACACCAGTCTATTCCAAATGCTGCAGCCTAACTGTACCCTAATAATTAAGTCATGGGTTTCACTGTAGCTATTGTGGGCTGCCAGTCGCTATTTAACTGCGAATCAACAGGGCCGGGGTCTCGTAAATTTCGACACAAGCACACTAAACCTTGAAAACACACAAACACACACTTGGTAGTGCAACTTTCTTGGTCAACTCCAGCATTGAAATTCAAGAAACTGGAAGAGCTGTATTAGTTGAGTCTGGGATTGATTGTCAATTATTCAAAGATGTTCCCTTTACAAAGTAATTCGTTGGTGTTTGATGACATCCCTTTATTTGTTGAGCAAGATAATGTGCTTGAAGATCTGCTGGCAGATTGTGCTGCTTCGGAGGCCAATGAACATACTGCTGATCAGGCCGGTGTCGGAAAGAGCGCTTCATCTGCCGGTGGAGTTCAAGAAAACCAGGATGAGGGTAGCAGTGAGATCAAGAAAATTATGCATAGAGATATCGAAAGGCAGAGAAGGCAAGAAATGTCGGGCCTGTACGCTTCGATTCGATCCCTTCTTCCTCTTGAATATATCAAGGTGAATAAATCAGTTACAAGTATATATATACCTTACCTTAATTTGATTCCTAACACAAATTAGAACAACCATTCGTTCGTTCGTTCGTTCTTTCTTTCTTTCGTACATTGCATTTTATGGTCTGATTAATCTGTAGGGAAAGCGAGCTATCTCTGATCACGTGGACCAGGCCGTGAATTACATAAAACATATGCAAAAGAAAATCGGAGAAATGAAAATGAGGAGAGACAAGTTGAAGAGGTTGTCTAATTCATCAGGCCCTACTTCTGATGCTGAGGAACGAAACTCAGACATCAGCGGTTCGTCCAACTGCGTTAGTGTGAATGTGGATGTTTGCCAGGGCGGAGTGGAGATCTTAATCAGCAGTAGCCTCAATGAGGGAAATCTCCCACTTTCAAAAGTTCTTGAAGATTTGCTGGGAAGAGGGCTCAATGTGCTTAGCTGTGTTTCCACCAGAGCCGATGGACGGTCCGTCCACAAAATTCAGATTGAGGTGAATAACATATATCAATTGTTTCGACAAAAAATAGCATCTTTTACCAATAGGGTTTCTCTTATTATGTCCAAACATATGATATTTTCCGGGCGTATAGTTTTCTTTTTGATCTCTTACAATATTCATCATCACTGCAGGTTAATGATCTCAAAAGCATTGATCTAGCTGAGCTTCAAGACAGACTGGCAAATGTAATTAAGCTTGTTTAATTACAATTGGAAGCTGGAGTATATACATCGATAGGCGGGAGGAAAATCCAGAAACAGCTTCTAACTCATGATCTCGAATTTGTAAATATGAAACTTGTCGTTTTTTCATGATGGTAGCAACTTCGTTTTAGTTTCATGATGGTAGCATCAGTCTCCTGGATTTTAACATTTGATTGTTTTCTTTCATTTAATTATTTTTTTCTTTTCTGATCTCTCTTGTCTGTGTCCAAAAGGTTTAAACATTTTCTTTGGTTGGTATTGTGAGAGTGTCCGAATTTTCTGTTCAAATTCTTGTTAATTTGCATAAATTGATGTCCACTCGGAGTTCATTTGGGGCATGATGATCATCATCATCATCATCATTTGTGAGTATGAATTAATCGTAAGTGAAATTTGGTCCGAATTCTTCAATCATGCACATTGCCATTGTCATGTGTTAAACTCTGTTGAAAGTTTGTTTGTGATAGTGAGAAGAAATTCATAGAATTGACAAGAGAGATGACATGTGATGATAATCGAATCGATTGTTGCTCAATTACTTATTTAAAATATTAGTTTTAAATTATGATGTATCGATCGATACCCATATGGTGAGATGGACACAACCTAATATGCACATATGAGATATGACAATTTTTTAATTTTAATCACGACATCACTCTGACATTACTATTAATATATATATATATATAAATATAAATATTTGAATATTAAATAAGTATTCACATAAATAGATGCATATAGATGTAGATGTGCAATTGATTAAAAATATGTTGGTATAGTGTAAAGAAAATTAAAGTCTCTATAAAGAAATGTAAAAGGAAAAAAGTAAATTCAGATGTCACCTACTAATTTTTGTAATGTGAAAATACATCGAAACATAATTCATTGTACCCGAAACGGTATCCAACATACCATCATCAAAATTTAAAAAGGATCGAAATTGTAAAAAAAAAAAAAAAGTTACAAAATCAAAATGCTAATTAAAAAATTAAAAGACGAAAATACCAAATAAATACAATTTAGTCTGTCCAAAAGCACCATAACATATAACTAATGAGTGTGCAACAAATACACGGCTATTAGAAAAAAATTACTATTGACTACAATATTAGTGATTATGGTTAAAAATCATGGTAAATGACTAGCTGCTATTAACTACAATAAAATAAAATCAACAAAAAATAATTTTTCCACTATGAAAAAAATATTTGTCACGGTTAATTAAGAGCTATGTTAAAAATATTTGCATGATTTTTGGCTATGATAAATTTTAGCCACCAATAACTGTGGTTAATAATTATTATTGTTACAATTAATTATTATTAATTATATTAAATTAATGTTATAATTCTTCTAGTATACATGATGTTTTTAGTTTGTGCATTCTAGGTTATAATTAAGGCCGGATTCAGGTTTTTTTTTTTTTATCTCCGAAGCATTTTCAAACTTTTGTACGGGACTATATGCCAATATATATTCTATTTGGTGCTTATAATTATAAGAAAGTTATTAATAGATCCCAACAATTTTTTTAAGAAAGAATTAGCTTTTGAATTTCTAAAACAAAAAAATAACATTTTAAATATAATTGTATGTATCTAATTTTAATGCACGCTGCAGACTAACAGTGCAATTGATTAATTTATCAAACAACAAAAAGCATTTTTCTGACCAAACATAATTTGAAGGAGTGTCTGAAGCAAATCAACCGGTGGATTTTTTAGCAACCCAAGTGCTCAAGGACAATTAGCATGATAAGTTTGAATAAATCATTTCCCAATTCTCGATTCAACTGAATTACAGAGAGGGTAATGTACATGAAGTAGTACTCCTTTTTTATAATTTATAAATTATACAAGGACTTCATTTTGAAAATCGATAAACGAGTAGGGTCTATGTCAAACCTTCCGTCCATACACAAATGATTTTTTTTAAAAATAAAAATAAAATAATTTCAAGAAGTGTCAATAAACTTTTTTCACAAGTAGTATATATTTATAACGCCCGTCCAAGATCAAGTCCGAAACAAAAACCTGTATTTTGCATTCAGATATTGATCAATCTACCAGGAAAAAAAAAGATACAAGAAGCCAAACTTAAATATATAAAGCTAACAAAAATTTAGACAAATTAATATCCAAACAGTGCTGAACTGAACATAGTTTCCGTCCAAAGATGTTTGAAATTCCTACCAAAACCCGCCGCCATCACCACCAACCTCAAAAGAATAGAAATATGGGAGGGTGGAACAGTGGAGCGACCAGACCAAATTAAGAAGGGTTAATTACACATATATTCCCTCATAAAATAAGAAATTTATTTTTCCTAATTAAGAAGTATTAAAATTATATTTATCCCCTCTTGAAAAATTCACTATTTACATCTTACCCTTTTTCGTTAAGATTTGAATGAAAAATACTGACGGAAAAAAAAATTGCATAAGTTTTCAATTTTACTCCTCATATAATAATTTTGTATTTATAAAGAGAAAAATATAATGATATTAACCTCTCTCTATATATAATTATTACATTTATCCTTTTGTAAGCACAAAATATATGTGGCCAACGTTAAATAAGGGTAAAAACTGAATATTTATGTATTTTTTTTTATTTTTTATTTTGCTAACATCAACATTTCCCATCCAAATTTTAACAGAATAAGCTAAGGTGTAGATGGAGAATTTTTTAAGGGTACAAGTGTAATTTCAAAAAAAAAAATTATAAAAAACTATAATTTCACATTTTATAATTTTCCAATTATAAAAAAAAATAAAAAAAATTGCCTTTATTGTGACAGAAATATTTGATATATACGTTAGAATTAATTACACTTGCACCTTCTTAAATATTGTAATTACATTATAAAATCTACTCTTATTGCTTGGGCAATATATATATATATATATAACAATAAAATTATGTGGTTCAAACTTCGATGTTAGTAGAAATAATACCTTTTGCAAATTAATTTTTCTTTTGATCATATATATGGGGTATTGTTTGTACGTATAATGAAAACATCACTAAACAAAATATTATAATACTAATAATTAATGATTATTAAGACGATCAAGATATGCATGCAATTAATCAAATAATAAAGTTTCTTTTTTATAATTAATTTAGTCATATATATTGACAGGATGCTGATTAATTAATTACTAATATCCATTTTGTTTGAGTACATATATAAATTCATGTGGTCCTAATACCTCACCAGCAATGCAGCAAATTAAAGAAATTAAGGCCCCATCAACATGTCTCTCAGTCAAATAAAATACAATTTATGAAAAATATAAAATTAAAAACTATCCTGGTCCGCCAGTAATTGCTCAATCAATATGTAATTGTGCGTTCCCAAAGCAATTGTAACAATTTAAATGTTATTCGGATGGATGCAATATTGATATCCCTGCATCCACAATAAGCCCTTTTTTTAACTTGATGTGAAGGGGTTTAATTAGTGGTATAAATAACTTTAAAATTGTAATTTAATTGTAATAAGTTATAATAATCGATTTTAGTTATTATTATCGGATCGATTCAAAATAAAATAAATAAAAAATTAAAAGTGATTAAGTGAGATATTCCAATTAAAGTCCCAAAATAAAGGTGGCAATATATATATATATATATATATAGCTTGTATTCAATCTTGAACATAGATATGAATGTGTCCACCGGAAAAAAATTAATTTTCTGCAATGGTCAATTACCACAGTCAAAAGAAAAAAATTGTGATAAATACGAATTAATTATAGCTTCGCAACGGCCATTAGCCGTTGTTCCTGCAAGTGTGACTAAAACATTAGTCATGGCCAAACCATGACAAATGTTTTGACTATGGTAGAAATCATGGCGAATATGGATTAGAAGTGGTAAAAAAGTAAATTTTTGCTTTGACTTTATTTAACTGTAGTTAATAGTAGTGATTTACCACGATTTTAAAGCCGTGATCATTTATAGTGTAGCGAATATTCAATTTTTTTATAGTGGCGGACATGTATATATAAAAGTGTTTTCATATAAAGGACATCAAAGTGCTTGAAAATTATTTTTAAAGTATATAAAGGTGATGATTAATTGGTATAAAAGCATTATGGTAAATGCAGCTTGTTCGGACAAAATGAGCTGTAATTGTTGACTATATATATATAGGGTAATTTACAATGAAATGTAGGGTAATTTACTACAAGTTGCTTGTCATGAATACATGTATTATGCATGACAACTCAAATTAATTAGCCATCAATGTGCAGAGAGTTTGAGAACAATCATTAATGCTTACGAGGAGCATACCTGGCATAATAATGCATCAGCCATGCTGGCAGGCTTCTCGCGGGGATGCTCAATTATTTCGGGATTCAAGAAACGGTACAATACCTCTGAATATTTGTAGAGATTTGATTATGGGGTATATGTTCTTTTTCTGAACAACAAGATTATAATGTTAATTAGTAATAATATTTAATTAATTATTGACTAAATATATATATATATATAAGTAACAATTATTTTTATTTAGCACAATATAACTTTTAAAAATTTATATAAGTTCCCGCTATAATAATTAAGTGACATTTAACATAAATTAATGCAGTTGCCTCGTATATATTTTTTGTCAGGAAATTTGCAATTTTAATCCCATAAATAGAATGTAACAATTTGGTCATGTTGAAATTAATTCTGGCAATTTAGTCCTGCAATTAAAACAAAATGAATTTGTGACCAATTTGGTCATGCATTTTTCCAGCCAACATGAATTTGTGACCAAAATTGACCTAAAAATTGCCATTTTTTTCAATTGCATGAGCAAATACCATAATTGATTCAACATGACCAAAACAGCCACTAATTTGCAACTGTTGTTCTTGTCATGACCATGATTAGCAATAGACTTTCAACAGAACCTCCAAATGAAAATGGCAATTTGGATGAAGAATCAGGACCAAATGCTCAGTCCCCTTGAGTTCATACTCTCCCAGAAACATTGAGATTCAATTATGTCTGTAATGAATATCACGAAACTGCGCCAGTCTTATGATCATAACCCAAACTTAACTCAAGACTGGAACTCAAATTCATGAAAAAATAATCACGAAAACCTAACATTTACGGGCATGCCTGCTACCATGAAACAGGATATTCCCAACAATGTTTTTCAACAATATATTTCAGGATCATTCTGATTCATATGCTCCAGCTCCGAAATATTACTAAGCCATCGTAGTAATCACGTAGGCAAGTCTCTCTCGAATCTCAGCTAGATTAATGCTTGTCAGATCTTCGACCTGCAGCCGTCATGATTGATATAAGAGTGTCTGAAATCAAGAGAAAAAACTATATATATATATATATATATATATATATATATATATGTATATATGTCGATGTGTTTCACCTCAATCTGGATTTTATGGAGGGACTCTCCGTTGGCTATGGCAGAAACACAGCTGATCACATTAAGCCCTCTTCCAAGCAAATGAGCAATAGCTTTTGAAAGCGGGAAATCTCCCTGATTCAGGCTACTGCTGATTAAGACCTCTACTCCGCCCTGGAAACCGTTCACGTTCACGCAATTGGACGAACCACTCATCAGATCCGAGTTTTGATCCTCAGCATAAGTATCAGCCAGCCCTGACGAATTGGACAACCTTTTCAACTTGTCTCTCCTCATTTTCAGTTCTTCAATTTTCTTTTGCATATGTTTTACGTAATTCACCGCCTGCCCCACGTGATCCGATGCAGAGCGCTTTCCCTGGAGATATTCAAATCACTCATTAGTAAACTTATATTAATCTAAGGGTAAATTATAATACACCAATACCACGTTATGTAGATGAAATTATGTAAACTGGAAGTTTGGAATTGTCCACTTCTTAATACAAATTAAAAACTTGTGGGATAATAAAAAACAGGAAAAGGTGGATGGAAATTTGAAGTTCACAATAAAAATTTAATGAAATTCTAGGGGAGACTATCAAATGGAGCTGGTTATTGGGCAGTCTTTAAAATTAAAAAATATTAGTAATTTTTAAATAATGAGAGATGTTTATAATTATGTCAAATTGTAGGGTAGCTCGTTGTGAATTGTGATTCACCCTAATTCAAGAAAAAAATTCATGGTAAAGTACAATTTGATGTTAACACAGATGTCACGTTCAAAGATGATCAATGATTGGCTGCTCATGAGCAAAATGGAAACCGTGGTTGTGCTGGAAGGTCATCAAATCTTCACTTATGATGCTACACTTGCTGAATTTCATGCCATCAGAAATTGCAGCCGTGAAGATGAACGAACTGATTGCTGAATTCATCATTTTCAAATCGGATTCTGCCACCGCAATTAAATGGATCAAAAACCCGGAAGAAGAGGTTGACCCTGCGGCCCTTCTTGATGCGGCAGAAATCAGGAAAATTTGGGAAATGAGGAAAAATTGGGACTTCAGGAAAATTTCCAGCTTATGTAATCGATTTGCACATGGAGTTGCCAAATGGGCTCACGGTGCAAATTGGGATGGTCCAATGATCCAATCCCCACCCCCCTCCCCCCAAAATATTGTCTAGACAAGATTTGATCGAATCAAACAAATTACAAAGCAAGTGTATTACACTTGCTCCCACTTGATGTATTTTGTGACCAAGGAAATCCACCATTGGAGGACGCTGATGTTTGAATGAATTTTATCAGATCAAGAAAAAAAAAAAGTAGAATTGAATGTGTAGATCACCTTGGTATATTCTTGAGGAAGAAGGGAGCGAATTGAAGCGTAAAGGACCGACATTTCTTGCCTTCGCTGCCTCTCGATATCTCTATGCATAATTTTCTTGGTGTGATTGCTGGCCTCATCCATGTTTTCTTGAACTGCTGCAGATGATGAAGCTTTTCTTTGCCTTTTCTTGACGCCATTATTAACAGTGATCAGTTCATTGCCCTCAGAAGGAGCATAATTATCTGTCAGCAGCAGATCTTGCAGGAACTTTTCTTGCTCAAGAAAATAAGAAAGGGCTGATCAATCTCTGCAGCTACATACATACTGTTGGAGTTTATTATTTACACTAATGAGTGCGTGTCTGTGTGTGTTTTCAAGCTATATATATATACAAGAAGTGAGTGAAACCCAACCACCAATCCTTTTAAAACTAATAATGAGTTAATGTGGTTGCGTTTGGAATCGTCAGCATTGAGGAGGATTCTCACTTGAACAGAGGGTGGCGGTAAACTCGCATGTGACTTGTCGGGTATTTTTAGCATGCAATATTTTCAGTTCACTGGAGTTCTTACAATGCATCGATACCTTCACAAATTACTTTGTGGAATAATCATACATGATAAAATAAAAAATTAAAATCCGACATAGAAAGGATATGTCACTTGAGTGGAGTTCTGTAGCTGAGACATTCTAGACAAGACAAATTGTTCGGAATTGAAAATATAATTACATGGTTCCATCGATTCTAATTTAACTAAACAATTTTCTTAATTATATATATATATATATATGTGTGTGTGGACCCGTGACAAGTTGCATAATATTGAAAAAGTGAGGACAATTGAATTAACGGTTAGGGAAAAAAAAAATGGTTGGACCTTATATAATTTATTTGCTAGTTATTTTTTATGTAACAATCATATTTACATTTAATAAAGAGGTGATTCGAGGTACTCATTGGAGCAAGAAATCAAAGAAAAAAATTATACTATCACAATCATTGATTGCTAAGTTTTCATAATTAAACATACACATGAAACGAGATACTATTATAAATTTAGGTTTGATCAAGCTCTCGCCTCTTTTTTTGGAATCGTTTAAATTCTCCGGTGCCGATCAAAATATGATTTAAGCTAGAGCGTGATGAAAGCTAGCTTAAAGCTTCCTTTTGTTTTTCAATTTTCACATATGATCTTCGAAACAATTGTTGTTTGATGTTTGTTCGGAATTGTTTTCTAGAAAAGAAACTTGGATCTCTTCTATCATGTGAGCTAGTAGCTCGTAGTTCTCTCCGTAGAAGTATTAGGCCATAGGCGATAGCTTTTAATTCATACCAACGTCCCAACGCTATAATTATAGCACTTCTGGTCCTCATGAATTTTTGAATAATGTGCAAAATGAGAATTTGAGCATTTTTCGGCATCTTGAATGAAGAATCACAGTAGTTAAAACCTATATGTAGGGGTGTTCAGAATTTGGTTAATCGGTGCAGTGGATCGCTACGGTTTGATGAGATCAGTTAACTGTACCGATCGAATAATCTAAACTATATATATATATATAGAATATATATTATAATTTTATAAAATATATAATATATAGCCGATTTTTTTTTCTTATGAATTTGGTGATTCAGTTATTAACTGAAACCGAACTAATTAGTTCAGCTCGATTTTTTTTCAATATGTCATTTTGACGTATCAAACTTTCGATTAATCAAAAAATTGATTTGATTAATTGAATTGAACACTCCTACCTATATATGTGTCAAAAGACAGTCATAATTTAAAGATACCCTACGTACAATTTCTATTTTCTGAGCTTCATATCATTATTTTATGACTTAATTTATACATTGTACAAATCTATTTAAATAACACATGCATTTATTTATTTTCTTTGATAACAATGGATTTTTTTTAGCATACGAAATTAAATATGAAAAACAAAATAAAAACTAGTCTAAAAAAAGAAATTCTAGCTCAGATCAAACTCAATTAAATTTAAATTAAATTATATGATAAGTATAATATACTTATTGTATAATTAGTATACTGTTCAATTGAAATTTCGATTAACTAAAAAAAAAAAGCAACACGATCAAACAGTGTCTTTCACATAAAGCCTAGCGCTTGACTATGACTCAATCCTCGTGCAAGTGGTCCTGCCTCTACCAACTACTAACTAGTGTGCATATACATATCTCTGTCTGTCTCTGTCCAAGAAAATAAATATATTTGATCAAAATTAATTAGTTCTGAAGTAATTGACATAAGTTTTGTTCAAGGGCAACTTGAAATTATTAAAAAAAAAAGAATTAGGAATAATTACATCGTATTTTTTTAAAATTTGATGTAATTATACATAAATTCTTGTGGTTTGAAAAAAATTACACCTAACACACGTAATGTTTATTTTCATCTAATATATAAATCCATCTATTAGTAAAATTTACTAAATTTGCTTATATCAACAAAAAAAAAAAATTGAATAAAAATTCATATTTATTTTCGATTGACTTACAGACATTTGTTCGATTAGAATAGATTTGTTTGACCTGCAATAAATCAAAAATAAATATGAATTTCATTTAAATTTTTTTTGTTGATAACAACAAATTTACAGAATTTTGACAAATAAATAGATTTATTTATTGAACGAAAACCAATGAGTATTACATATAATTTTTTAAATTACAAAAAATACACGTGTAATTTCATCGAACCTCAAAAAAAAAAAACAACATAATTATCCCGTAAATTTATACTAGTAGTTGCCGTTCCTGCAGAACACGTGAAAATATTTTCACATTTCCCTGTACGTTTTACCTCTAGTATTTATTTACAATGTAAGTGCATTCATACGACAATCGCAAAAGCTTTTGCCATCAACTTAACCAAGTGAAACACTGTCGGCCGCTGGAATGGTCCCTGCATTCACACCATGGCATCAGTTGATGATCCCTGCATTCACACCATGCCATCAGCTCAATTTTATACGCACATGTGTCAAATACATACGTATAAAAATGTTTTGGTAAAACTCGCGACGTTGTCCATAGTACGACAGCTCAACCACTACTTCTAAGAGATTGCACTTTTAGGACGAAGATAATATTCAGCATCAAACTCTCTGCTGTATATATACCATGAATGGATTTTGACAAAACTGAAATCAAAGCTTAAGAATTGCAAGAGCAATCATCGATCAGGATACTCACCGTTTAAGCTCATGGTCTGAACGAAACACCCGGTCGGCCTTCAATTCTGCCTACAAGAGTCTTGAACGTTTTATGACTCCACAGTTCAGGCTATTGCGATGAACTGCTTATGTACCTTGTACATAGGATTGCTCGTGTTTAAAAGTACAAAAGGTCTTGAGGTTAATCTTCCTGAAGCACTTAGGCGTGAAATAGAACTCATTGTTAGTATTCATCAGCTCGAGTCATCCGTGCCAAAAGGCCCTTTCGGATCTGTCTCCCCATCAATTTTAGTCATGAAAGAAATAAAGCTATGAAATTGTCCGACTGTTTAATAACATGCAGATATTCCCCAGATTCAACCTTCAAACAAATAAGTTAGTGCGACTTGAAAACTATTAGAGTCGCTCTCATCTCCAGAAACATTTACGAAAAGGAATGTATAAGAGAAGAAACAGGATTAAAGTCGACAAGAATAATAGTAGAGACCATCTTCAAATACCATCTGCAAAAGTTACAGTAAGTAATCAAAATAAGGCCATTGAAACTGTATCAACCAAACTCCCAGATCATACGGATGAAGTAACGATAGCAAGTATTATAACGACATTACTAGCAAAAAGATGAAATGCTGCTTCATGATCACTGCACCCTCATACTTCAATGTAATGGTTCAGAATCCTTCAGTAAACAGCAAGCATAAAGCACATGAAACTGCAATACCCAACGAACTACTATTTCCCACATGCTAGGCCTTTACGAAATCAAGAAGGTTTTAGAGATCTGCTCAGCAGAAAAAATAGCCAGTAGAGATTCAAGAAAATCCAGGAAAGCTTTGTTAGATTTCTTAAAGCAATCCAGATAGCAATGTCATGACCATAAAGAGCCGTCAAATGTGTCACAAGATCTCCAATTAAAACTATCCTAGACCTCAACCTGCCCCTTTGCAGAATAAACCACAGGATCAAAAATCAAGAACTTATCAGGCTCTGTTAAGCAGATGCGTTAAATTTGATCGATATTTGCTGAAATAAATAGAAAGAGCTTTTTGTCTACACCACTTAGGCCATTTCCGTTCAACCATAGCATAATATTTCCTATGAACAATACCAGGCCAGGACTTTGAAAAATGCCCGACCTTGTACCATCCTCTTTATTTCTGATCGTACCAAAAAAAATGCTACATTCTCTTTATTAGTGAGTGCATCAAAATGATTATCTACTTCAGCAATTTTCTTAATATGCAATAATTTGGTATCTTTTGTGACTATTTAGGCATATTTCTGCTATCAATTTTAAAAAACATCACATGGTCTCCTTTCCTTTTGCTATGCATTAACGTGTATATGATTGCACTCATGTAGATAGCTGTGCTAAGTTAACCTGTAGAAGTTTTTAGAAAGATGTCATAACAGCTTCTGTATAGAAACTCTCAGGTCAAAAACATATTCTCTTAAAATATTTATAAACATTTGGTAATTTTACAACTATAATTGGCCACCACAATAAAAACAAAAAGTACGATCAATAAGGAATCACAAAAACATCCAATGCTGTGGCATTTATAACACTAAAGAGGAGAATAGAGTCAGGTGAATGGACCAAGTTCCCAGTTCCAAAATAGCTCCCAGGTAAAAATGACAAAAGAATAACTAATAGAATTATAGAAGAACATTGGAACAAGCCACGTATGGAAATGCTGATTACTGCTCAAGAAGTATGTAAAAATTGCTGAAATCCATTCTATTGATGCATTCTTAATTTGATAATTCTCTTTCTTTACATAAATTGTTTCACAAAGGTAAGCGATGGTCTACAACAAGTTCCAATTTCTTCATGGACGAGTAGGCAACAAACTGAAACTCACCGGACCTTCTTGTGAGACTTAAATGGGAAGCGAGAAGGAGGGGAAGGTGAAAATTCAACTGGTAGCCGGGGAGATGCTAAATCTCCAGACAACATCCCCACCACCTCTTTCATTGAAGGCCGGCGGCAAGGTGATTTCTGCAGGCAAAGCAGTGCCACTGTGATACATAGCAGTGCTTGCTCTTTATTTAAAGACTGAATGTTCTGATCCACCAAATCAAGAAGCTTCCCAGCACGGGCAAGATGCCGAGCCCATGATAGGAGATTGGCTCGTTGGAACTCTGACATGGGTGAACCTGTCACCTGAAGTGGCCTCCTTCCTGCAATAAGAACTAATAGCAGAACCCCAAAGCTATAGACGTCACATTTCTCAGATACATAACCACCACCACCATACTCTGGTGCAATGTAGCAAACAGTTCCCTCATACTTGGTGTGCTACTAATACCTCCACTTCTTGGTATCTCCCCACTAACTGAATCATAACTATTTTTCCGTGCTTTCCAAAGCTCACCACTGAAACCATCCAACCACCAGTCCATGCTACCCCTACTGCCTCTGCTCCTGCTCCTGCTTCGTTTCTTCTTTCTATCAGCATACAGTTCATCATCCCTTGGCCACCAACTTTCACTATGACAATCATCACTAATTGACCCTTGAACTTGTTTTTTCTTCTTTTTCTTTTTCTTCCTCTCCAGCTCTTCACAGTACTCCTCCTTCCACCACTCCCTTGCAGGTCTTCTCTTGTCTTTCTTCACATTCTTTTCATCATCCAGTGATACCCACCAGTCTAACTGCCTTCTTTTCTTCTTCTTCTTCTCCATTTTCCCCACCATCCGAGAGCTTGAAGAAGCACCAATCCAGTCACTTTTCGGTCTCTCCTTCTTGATCTCATTCCCAATCCACTCCATCACATAATCTTTAACAGTGCCCGACTCCGCATCTACCGCAGTATCTTGCTTCCACCACCAATCTTTGCCTGAAACACTCTTCTTCTTCTTCTTCGACCCACTCTTTTCTCCCCCACTCTCCATGCTCAACCTATCAAAGTTCCCCTCTGAGACACTTGCCTTCTCCAAACCATCAGACGGGGAAGCCATTGCCGCCACAGTTCTTGGTGACACCACCGGAGCTGCCTCTGCCTCTGGTGATAACTCAACCCCCACCACAGTGTCCGGTGAAGCCTCAACCCTAACAACCACACTCTCCGGCGACATCTCAATACCCCCAAGCTGGTGAACATTATTAGCTTCTTCAAACCCACTCGTCGTAATCACACTTTCTGTCTCCACCACAGATCCATTATCCTCCGCCCCATTCCCCAAACTGCCCTCCTTTTTCACCTCACCTTCCACAATATTATTATCCTCCACCTTAAACCTTGCCAACCCAAAATCACCGATCTTAGCATTAAAACCCCCATCCAACAAAATATTACTCGGCTTAATATCACCATGAATAATTGGCGGATCGCAATAATGATGCAAGTATTCCAACCCTCTGGCTATGTTAAGAGCAATCGAAAACCTCTTATCCCAATTCCTCAACTCTTCACTTTTTTTATGAAAAAGGCAATCTTGCAAGCTACCGTTTTCCATAAGCTCATAAATCAAAAGCATCCGACGCTTCCTGGGGTTCGATGAAAAACCCATAACAGAAACAATATACTTACAGTCAATCTTTGAGGAAAAGAGCAGCTCATTCTGAAACTCACGCTCACCTTGCAAAGACCCCGAATCCATAAGCTTGACAGCCACATGGGAGGAGGTAAAAACCGTGTCTTTGGACACGTCACGGCCGGGCTTCAACTCAGCACGATAGACGGAGCCGAACCCCCCTTGACCGAGTCGAAGAGAAGGGGAGAAATTGGAGGTAGCGCGGCGGAGTAAAGAGTACGAGAGCCTGTGGGGGGGTTTCTTGGAGTCGGTGTCGGAGGCGGAAGGCGCGGTACGTTTCTTGCTGATTTTACGGAAGCAAAGGACCAGCAAGAGTAGACAAGAAAACCCCGCAGTTAACCCGCCGGCCAGCGGTGGGATGAGGTGATTGGTCCGGTGGTGGGACGCCGGGCCCGGCGTCGGAGACAGGAGGTGGCGGGCGGGCATATCAGTAATTTCAGTGGCGTTAATGAGTACAACTCATAACAGAGCGAGGAGAGATGAGAGGGGAAAAAGGGCAGAGTGAAAAAAGAGATAGAGACAAGTGATTGTTTGTGGGAATGGAATTGAATTATCACTCAGCTTCCCACTGAAGTTCTCTCTATCTCTCTCTCATTTTGCGTCTCTATTTGTTTGGATTTTTGTATTTCTCAATCTTGAGGGAGTCAAAGGCTTTTGATTTTCTTTTTTTCTTTTTTTTTTTTTTTGGTCTTTTTCCTAAATAAATGTTCTTCCTTTATGTTATTTTTTTCTACTATTTTACTAGTACTAATACGAATTATTACAAATAAAAATATTTATTTGTATATTCATAAAAAAAATAGTTTTTTCATTTGTAGAAATTGAATATTATATCCTATTAATAGTAATTTTGTGTGCTCTTTCTTTTGTAATTAATTCATAATTGGAATTTTGCTCACAATTTATATTTGTTTTTATATTATGTAATTTATTATTTCAACTAATTAAGTAATTTTTCACACATAAAATCCACTATTATTTTTGTAGTTGATTTGCCTCCTAAAAAAACACTCAAAAATGCATAACAATAAATATATTTTAAGTAAAAAGATAAATTAACTAACTATCTGAAACACCGAGAAACAATTAAAAATTATAATAAGCAATTATCAAACCAAGCAAACAATACAATATATACCACACAAAATTAAATAAAAAGAATATATTGTGTTAAAACTTAAACCACCCATATAATTTACAATTAATATGATTCGTGCTCTTAACTTTTATCAATTTACACTCAATCAAAATAAAAGACAATCAACAAGAATACCTCATATATATATAACGAATAGATCTAATAATTATTTTATTTATCGGGTTAGAGATATTTATGTCATATACATATAAATCGAACTCAAAAAATTTATTCGATTGAAAATAATTTTATAAACAAATAAAATAAAAAGAGATGACAACAAGTATAAAATCATCTCCTTAACCACTACAAGTGGAATCAACACCTAAAATAATGACCAAATGGGTAGAAAAAAACACCTAATAATAACACAGAAAGGTCCATAGTTAGGAAAATAGGACTAGGTGGGTAGTAGGTTTTAGTACTTTGTTTGTTTCCTTAAATTTTTATAACATTTTGCATGCAATAATCAAATGAGTTCTCATACACACCTCAAATTTTAATAACACCATAAATTGATGCATCCACACATGGCATAGGGACCTTTTCAATTGGTTAGAAATCTTTAGTGGGTGGACAACTAATAATTTAAAGCTGTTATTTTCAGTTCTTGAGTAGGTATGAGAAATTATTGACCTAAAAAATTAAAAATCTAGGTCTAGAAAGTAGGGTTAGCACATTATTTGAGTATCACCTTTAACATACATTGCTTCTTCTTTTTTTCATGTTTCTCAATGCAATGCAGGTGAAAAAGTTGAAGTATTGCTTATATTTAAACAAAGGAAAAAAAAAATGAACTATAAAAATCTTTAAAAAATAATTTGGTTTATATAGTTTCTTAATCATTGAGATGTTTAATCATATTATATTATAGTATCTAAATATACTTTATGCCAGGGTAATTTTGTGAAGATCGATATTAGACACGACCCCCAACTCAACTCGACAAGTTCTGGGCTTATATCATTTTTTTAGAGTTTTTACGATCTAACTTTGATATTTCGAAAGTCTAATATGTATGAATCTATCATTGTCATTCAATCATTTTAGTGTTTGTGGTTTACATAGAATCGTACAACTTCATATTCCATGTACAATTTTGATTGCCCTATCATTTTTACGACATAAAATATTTTTCTCTCTATCGATTTATTTGACTTAAACGTTAGGCGCTCTGAATTTACTCTAAAGACATTAACTCGATAAATAAACAACAAGAATAATGAATGATGCAGTATATTTATAAAAAAAATTACTAAAAGAAAAGTCCATGGAAGAAAAGAAGATAAAGTAATGAAGAAATCTTAACAAACAAGATTGAGAAAGTATAAAAAGAGAAAGAAAGAAAAGGCAAAAAAAGTTGAATTGACTAAGATGCCTTAGGATTAGTGTTGAAGCTTTTCAATGAGTGCAAACTTTTACCTTTTCTTTTCATCTTTTTTATTGGGAAATGTAGACATAATCCCATCCCAATGTTTTGCTAAGAAAGAAATCATTGTGAATTATAAATAAAAGTTACAATCCCAATTATCTAAGTGGATATCATCAATCTTTCAATTCCTTGAAATTTCTTTTTCCTTGCCCTAAATGTGCATTCAAGAGGTTGGCATCATTAACAATCATGTTTCCTTTTCATGTATTTTGGTCATTTTCTCATCATCTTTAAATGTCTCAAGTAATACTTGAAAAAGTTTTATATATATATAATATATATATATATATATATATATATATATATATATATATTATTTCATTGTAAGAAATCATACCAATGAAGCGCAAAAAACACAATAATTTATAGTAACGTATGCCTACCTAACGAATTAAGTAGAACGTAAAATTTGTTGATCTGAAGTTTTAAACTGATGGTTGGAAAATTGAGTTTACTGATATAATGTTAGGACTTTAATTCAATTAAAACCTATACATATGTATAATATATTTATATCATGGATGAAAATTAATTATTTTATAATTATTAATAAATGTAGGGTCTCTAATAAAAATTTGAATTTTGTTGAAAGATGAAACAAGTGGAAAGAAAACAAAGAAGAGGTCCAAGATTTGCAAAATGTCAGTGAGTTGAAAATTTTGAAATAAAATAATGGGGATTTTGAAAATGAAAAGAATAAAATAAATAATGTGGAGTTTTCTTTCACAAATGAGATGCCATGTGGGGTTTGGTTAGACCATTTGGTACCAGACTTTGGATTTGGGTAAATATAAATAATGATAACTACACTTTTCTTTATTGAGACTAAGTATAATATTATATAAAAAAATTATCTCAAAAATTATATGTAGTACTTTAAAATTTGTTTTCATTTAATAAATAATTTTTTTGTTAATTACAATTTATTAAATTTACTGATTTTAATAAAACATTGGATAAACACTTATATTTAATCTCAATTGATCTATTACTAATTTATTGCAAGTAAAATACTTTTTTATGATCAAATTACTTTTTATTTCTTCATATATTAATACATGTAAAAAAATATATCTTTACCGTTTCAAGAATAGTTTAGTTAGAAAAATTGCTTTGAACTGTAAATTTATTTGAAAATAAATATTCATCTTACGGATAATAAATATAATTTTTCAAATAATATAGAATTTACGTATAATTATATTAAATTTATAAGAAAAAATGTGTAATTATCCTATATACATATATGTATATATATATAGAGAGAGAGAGAGAGAGAGTCAATGGCCCACATGGGTTTGCCCATCAAAGCCCGCAGTCCAGATTAGAATTAAAGACACGTGGGGCTGCACATCTCACGCTCTGTTCTTTGTCTCTTCTTCACAAATCCAGAATATTCACCCCCACTATATATATATTTATTTTGTTACTAGGATTTAGTTTTCATAAGTGAATTATGAAAATGTCAGGGTCTTTTTTTAATATAATTATGAAATTATATGTAAGAGTTATGGTTAAGAACTACTAGGATCACCAATAAAGCCTAATTCAATTGATAAATTTGATGTTTTATGATTTAAAGATCACGGATTTGAACTCTACTTTATGCGTGGAATGTTGTGTTTATTGATAATAAGTGTTAATTAAATTTTGCTTATTTGATATTACTGATTAGAGTATGGTTGTTGTAATGACTGATATCCAACAAGAACGATTGTGGTTAATTTATTTCAATTAATAATAATTTATTACTTTTATTAAAAAAAAACTACTACGGTTATGCATTTATATCAAAAGAATGATTATGGGAAAAGAAATACTAATTTGCAGAATATATTAAGAAAGTAAATTAAAATGTAGAACGTAACTTTTTTAGTAGACGAAATATACGAGTAGAAAATGAAAAAGAAAAAATACGAGCAACGATGAATTTGAATTATATCAATAAGGTCTAATTCATTTGTGTATGAATAATTTGTCTATTTTTATGATAGTTTTTGCAGTGTTGTCTGGTAATGGCTTTCACATGGCTGTGCATATCAATCTTCAAGGGGAAGTCTTGTTGATGATCGACCCAAATGTTTGTTGAAATATAGTCAAAGCTTAAATTATTTAATTTAGATGGGCTTTCAGATTTTTACATTGACCCCATACATTCATCATTAAATTGTAATTAACGTAGTCTTCATTGGATCCGTTCCTCATTTAAAAAATCAAATTAATTTCAACAATAGCTGAATATTGTGAATAATATATTTGGACATAAGTTTTTCTCGTTCCATATTTAATTTAAAATATGAGGACAAAAAATAGTAAAGTTGTGTTAAAGGTAAGTCTACTAATTACACAATACCCTTTTTTAAGGAATTTTTTTTTATAAAAATCAGGTTTAATTATATCAAATCAATTATAAAATAAGTGTATACACTCTTTCTGGAAGCATTGGATGAGACTTGATCAACTACAGTCTAGTATGTTAAATTCATGATACATTCAGAATGTAATGTACATGATGCCGACTTCAAAGTAGGATTGGGCCATTGGAGTAAGGGCTCATAGACCCGGTCCGGGTGAAGGCTACTGGGATTGGATTGGGCCAACCCGAGGAGCTCGCAAGGACGACAGTCCGTTAGAGAAAAGAAATGTGTGACGCATGACACCATCCCATCGGAACAGGTGTTGTCCGTACAAAAGTGATGTACATATACACCATCTAACCATCCGATGCATCCAACATCAAGTATAGCATCTACATGAATTCGGAGACGTAACTAAACCAGAATACTGGAAAAGGTGGCCTTATGTACCATACAAGAAAGGTCTAGTGAAAATTCAGTGATTAAGATGCCAATATAAAACTTTCAATGCATACTTCTGATAAATATCAAGGCCTCTAGCCATACGGATCGTAGTTCATTAGTTTCTGCTCGACATCCAGTAATCAAAGTCCCACAAAAGGTGTAGCTACATTCGTGAAAACTTTACAAAAGCTGTGGTAGAAAGAGGGAAAGTAGGAGCTTGCCGGATCATATAAATTAGCAAAACTGATACGCGATGGTAATAGAACTGGAAAATGATTTGGTGCCAACTGAAAACGACCAAAATTTACCAGAACCATTCATGTCTTGCATCCACAGCTTTCGCATTGGTTGATACCAAAGGCATGCTCCATATAAAGAAACAAAGTCATTTAGGCATTTATTTCTCTTGTCACTGTGATCCTTCAGACTGCTTATACCTGACGAACCGATTTCATATATCTTGCCTGAAAGTTCAGGAACAGCAATTTAGGCAGCCAACATATATCTTTAAAACATCAAGAGTGAATTGAGATTAAGCATATATACTGACATTCTGATAAATGCAATAAATCAACTTCTATCATCGCAGTAGCTCATAATATTACAAGCATTGTAGAGGAAAAGTATAGTCATGGTCCTTATGGAGTGAGTGATGGAATACATAGAAGATAAGATTCACTCAAAAATTTCAAACAGGCCCATGAACAAAGGAGTAACCAACAGAATATATATTCTACCTACATATGAACATTATGAGAAGTAAACCGTATATTTCGCTGTATGTAGCAAATAACAAAAATTTTAATTGACTAAAGGCACAGTTTGATCAGGACAAAGATATCATTTTGGAATATGAAAGATATATACACATGAATACACTTCTGCATGAGTAGGATTAGTGACTAGAATTAGTACCTTTAACCCATATTGGAGGAGCCTCAGTGGCATTGGCAACTAGAAGAGACATTGCTATGTCTTCACAATTTCTGACAGATGAACACGTACAAAGTTAATAGACAGGTGATAAAATGAATGAAAAGTCTTAAGAGTACAGGACGGATGAGTAGGCATTAAAACTATCTATACCTTTCCCTGCTTACATAATCATGAATTGATGACGGCATTTTTTTGGTATACAATTCCAAGTACTTCTTATGAAAGAATGCAGCTTTGGAGAGAACCATACTGTAAGTGCCCATCCACCAAACAGACCACCATCCTCCATATCTGTAATGAACTACACCATTCTCCTACAAGAAAGGAGAAATTTGCCATGTATTCGAGTTTCAGAAGTGAGTCTAATCTATTCAAAGTATAGTATCCAATATTCTAAGAAGTATTATCGTAAAAGAATCATGAAGCAGGATAAGTCAAACACATTTCATAGAACTTGATTTAAATAGACAGGCAAAGTTGATCTTAGAAACATGCTTGGCTCATCTCATTCAAAGTCATCAGTCTGAACCATAAATAAATGATACTGTGATCAGCAGCAAATGCATTTTGATCAAGTTACAAGAGTTCGATGATGCTTCAAGATTTGCTATTTTCTCATGGACATGTAAGGCAGATATGCCTATGAGTTGGCAATACACATCCTCGAGTACAGCATTAACTAATATAAAATGATTTATTCATCTATGTGGCCAATATACTTAACTGTACATGGGCTTTCTTGGAGGAAATACAGGTAAAAAGAACTCAAGTTGGTGGAGATGACATGAACGAATTCAAATCCACTTGAAGAATTTTGAATGTAGTGAAAACCATGTAATGGCAGCAGCTTTATTTGCCAATAGGTAATAGGAGTAGCACAGGAGTAAGATAGGAAAAGTTGGAGACTTTGACTAATCTTTTCCAGTAGTTAAGCCATATTAATACGGGCATCTTCACACCTCCTTGAAAGGATTCTCTTACAGCCTTCCACAATTGGCTTCTCTTCTCCAAGGTCAACAACATCACTCACAGATGTGCATAGTATAACAAGAACTAATCAGGAACCAGGAACAAATTTTCAACATTAGCTGCAGGTATCATTACTGTATTTCGTAGCTATTCTGAGGGTCCAACCATCCAGCATTCAATATAATGATGCATATCTTGGGACAAGTGAAAATCAATTCATATATCAACGAACTCTTAAAAAAGGTCAAAAGAAGTGAGAAAGGCTAAAAAGCAAATGCTACTGCTGACATCAAAGATAACATTAGAAACTTAGAAAATCCAAAATTACGCAAGCAACTAACCTCCTCATTCAGCCAATGCATACGAGGAACAAATCCCACCATTGTAAGCGGAGCAGTTTGCCATACAGTGAATGCGAAATCCAGCGTTTGACATGGAACAATTACATCATCATCCACTGAGAATATAGCATCAGTCCTAAGATCCTGAATTGGCTTGAATCTATTGTTCAGGTTATCTTCCTCGTTTAGATCAAACCTTAAGTTGGGTTTGTGAGCTGTCTGCGACTTCTTCTGCACCATCTTTTTAAGATAATCTCTTAGCTTATATGAAGGTGGATCGACTTCACTCCAAACTACGTGTATTGCATCAGTACCTTGGCAGGATGCATAGTGAGCAACAGATTGCTTAAGTAGAGTATTTCTCTTCCAAGTATTGATAAGAACCGTGTAACTACCCCTGGAAAAAACAGAACGAGAGAATATGAAAGTTGATCATCATAACAGGACTCTTGGATAGAATTCTTTAGTAAAAAATCATTCAAATTACAGTACCCTGTGCTATAGCAAGATTTACAAATATGATTTCTACCAAGTAAAACAAATATACCACATGGATAACATGCTGTCTTAGATTATGATTATCGTGAATCACACAAAATTCGGAATAAAAAGCTTCTCCATCCTCCTCAAATGCAAAAAAGTAACTGCTGTATTAGAATATCACCTCATTTGCAACATAGGGTCAACAAGAAATGAAGGAGAAACAAAAGAAATAGAACCTCTTATTTCCCCAGTTTTGAGAACATTATTGCTTGTAATGACATGATCCAAGATCACACATTTGAATCCAAAGTTTTCCCAACTGAGATGCAAAGCAAACTTAATTTGTTCCATAACCGCCACATCAATCTAAATTCAAACAGAAATTACATCAAAATGCAACTTAACATGAAAGTCCAAAAATCACTAAACTTGAAAAGAAAAAAACTCCACACATTATGAGAGACAAAGTAAGCCACACCCAAAAGAACAACAATATGATATCGGATCGGATCAAGTACAAATTACTCTAAACCAATCAATATTTCACAGATAAAATGCGTAAACACCAACAACCTAGAAGGAGAAGAGACGGAGGAAGGATAATGAGGGTTCCATCCCATGAAAGGCGAGATCTTCGAACTAAGCAAATATACGGCTGTCACGAGGCAGAACAGGAGGATTAGTTTGTACTTGGCGCCGCCGACCAACAGCCGGAGGCGGCGGTGGAGCAGAGGGGAGCGAGCGCCATAGACGCCGCGATTCGCTGCTTTCTCCTTGGCGGGAGAATAGTCACCGCCGTTTCCGCTCAGAGAGGCCTCTCTGATGGCTATGAGCGTCGACATCTTCAGGAGGCCATCCAATAGACGGCCCTGATACAGATCTTGTTTGCGATGTGGGAACTACAGACACAAACTGCCACCAGTTAAGATCTTCTTCTGTCACTTCTGTTAGTCGTTGTTCCTTCCTTGTATTCAAGCCGGCCTTTCGGTCGTGGCGCGTACAACCTCTTAAGGTCATGTTTGGCTTCACGTTGTTTCTTCCGTACAGAGATTTTTCTCAAAATAGTTTGACAAAGTTCTTTTCTAGATGTATGATAGGGAAAAGATATTCTAATTCATACCTCAGATTTATATATTATATTTTATTTGTAAGATATTTTAAAATATTTATTATATATATGCAGAAACATTAAATATAAATAGAAAGAAAAGATTTAGGATATGAGATTAATTTTATTCTTGAATTTTAATTTTATTTTAAAATTAAACCACCAAAACTCTATGTATTTATCTCCTAGATGAGAACTATACTCATCCGTTTTCCCTACAAAGTGAGTCAATTTTATCAGTCGTCCAATTCAAAAAACTTAAAACCTGAGCTCAAACAACAGAACACATGGCATAAATTGAAAAGGTTTGATCGATACTCTACTACCAAACAAAATCTATAAATAGCGTCTCATTCGTAAATATGTATGATACTTTTTGTGACCCTTACTTTGATTATACTTTTTATACGATCATTAGATTCAATGACAAACTTGAGTGTATTTTATGTGGTGACGATCCCAACACTTTCGACTTATAGGCTAATTTTTGGTTTCTGATTTCCATGCGATTGGATGATTACACACCGCCAACATTGTTGCAAGTGCAAGAAAAAAAAAATACATTTGATTGAATTCAAGAAGGGGTAAAGCATGGGGGATCTTGACAAAAATCTCCTTATTGAGCCACACCACCTAAGTTTGGCAACATGATTACAATGGTGGTAGCCATGTTATTACAACCGGGCTTCTTACTCTATGCACCCCATCTTTCCATATTATAGATCCAAACTCCGGGGCGCTTTGCCGGGACTTTGTGGTGAAGGTAATCTTGTAAGTCATCTTCTTACGGTTGCCCGTAAAGTCGAGTTTTGAGGGCTCAACCTTCACAGATGCACCTTTAAACGATGATATCACGACATGGTAACTCGAAACAGGAGGACCCACATTGGTGACTGTTCGATGAAGGGTCAAAACCGTTTTGTTTGTATTCTCAGGAAAAACAGCTGAGATTGCCGGGTAATTCAGGTCCCCTGAGTTGGCAAGAGCGTGATGGCAAGTTCTGTTGGAAAATTTAGAGAAAACTTGTAGCTCGGACGCTGTCAGGCCTTGAGCACACAGAAACTCGAAGTACTCCTGTGCACCAATGTCGTAAACCAAACCGGGATCGAGGGCTTTTAGTGGATTTATGTGCCCTGCTCCGTGGTCGTATGGTGTGGAAGGTGTAGCCGTTGATGCATCTGTGAGAGGACTCTGTGTATTATCATGAACGTAGGCTGTTGTCATCAATGCGGACTTAATTGCCGCTGGGTTCCAATCAGGATGCCTTGACTTGATCAGTGCTGCAACGCCGCTTACATGTGGGCACGACATGGAAGTTCCTGACAAGATATTGAACTTAGTTCGTCGGTGATCTGATGGAAGACTCGATGGCCCCAATTCTCCGGTCCAGGCGGCGAGAATGTTCACCCCAGGCGCTATCATATCAGGTTTCAGTATCTCCAGAGACAGGATATTCGGTCCCCGGGAGGAAAAAGCCGCCACTACGGGAGATGGCCTGATTCTTAACTTGGTCCCGAGAAACGCTAGAGTTGCGGTGGCATTGTGGTTTGATGCGGCGTAATGCTTTATCATTTTTCCCATTGTTTCACCCACCGCGACTGCCGGGAGAAGATGGCAGTCGGCAACCAGTTCCTCGCCGTTGACAGCCGTGTTAGACAAAATCATGCCGACTCCGCCAGCATCTTTCACCACCTGCCCCTTCTGGACACGGGGGCTGATTCCTCGGTCACATATCACAATCTTTCCTGCGACAGAGTGCTGGTCGAGAGTTCCTTCTAAGCACATTGAGCTTGGTGTGAGATTGCTCGAGTTACTTCCATGGTAGACTAGTGGGTACTGCTTATTTACCGCAAGGTTCCTTTTGCCTTTGTAAAGTGAAGCCCCCGTAAAAAATTTACCCGTTCCAAGCTTAATTGTCGCCGGGAAATCTCTGTCCATCGTGCTGGCTCCGACAGTAGTAACCCACGGGGAAACATTCGTGAGACTGATGGGATCAGGACCGCCATTTCCAGCAGAGCAGGAGATGAGAACTCCCCTCTCCATGGCCCCAAAGGCACCAATCGATAAACTGTCGCGGTAATACGACGAGACTCCACCACCTAAAGAGATTGAAAGAACGTTAACTCCATCAGCCACAGCTTGATCCATTGCAGAGAGAATGTCTGAGCTAAAGCACCCGCCGGTCCAGCACACCTTGTAAGCGGCAATTCTTGCCCCCGGCGCCATTCCCCGTGCAGTTCCATAAGCGTAGCCCAAAAGATTTGCGCCTCGAACAGGAGAACCAGCGACTGTTGCTGCAGTATGAGTCCCATGCCCATCTTGATCTCGTGGCGATTTAAACTCTTCTTGTTCGTTGATCTTACCCGAGGCCGCTTCATACCCCCTGTAAAAGACTCTAGCGCCAACTATCTTTCTGTTGCAGTTGTGCCTGGAAAACCCTCGGCCCGTCTCACACGTGCCTTTCCAGTGAGCCGGAATTTTGGACATGCCAGTGTCGTTGAAGCTCGGGCTCTCCGGCCAGATACCAGTATCAAGAACACCGACAACCACGTCATAATCAGAAAGTTTATCAGTAAAAGCACTCGTGCTATCTTCACGTTCGAGGCCGAGGAACAATGGACTTCTGGTAGTATGCAGATGGTATACAGTTTCAGGGAAAACAGCCATTACTCCCTCTTGTTCCTGCAGCTTCTCCACTTCTTCTTCACTCAGCTGGGCAGCAACGCCATGAAATGCTGTCTGGTAATTGTAAATTATCCTATCATCATCCTCATCTGCATCGTCTCGCCTTTCAGTTCTTGATGATGCTACTGACTTGATCATCGACGAGTACCACTGCTTATGGTCACTGAATTCTTGAGGCTTCGCCCACTTATCCATGTACACTATGTATGTTTTCGTCGCGCGCGAGCTGTCGGGAGTGGATGCAACAATGGTAGCAGCAAGATAGCTCGAGACAAGCAGCAGCAGCCACCATTTCAGTGGTGTTTCTGCCATTTTCGCTGGCAAGAAAGTCGAGGAAAATGGAACAAAAGAGAAGAAGGATGAAATGCTACAGTTGTGAAGTGAAATTTTGGGCTGTGAGAAGTGTTTGAAATTGTGTTAGGCATGAAAAATATCTGAGAAGAGGGACCTGTGTAATAAAGATGGTAGTTGCTTCATGAATGCTTGCTGGTTTTGATTGGAATTGGGGTAAAAAGTTTTATGAAAGTATATCATTTTTATGGGAATTTTTGTTCAAACCGAGTGCACTTGCCATGTGATTGGTTTGACCGAACCAGGTTCCGGCAAGAACTTTCCCATTTTTATGGTCCCTTTATGAGTAATTAAGTGAATTCCAACTCATTTTTCCTATTGCTTCTTGTCTGGTGATGTATGCCACTTTGCCAAGTTGATAGCCTTGCAGGGTACAACTATTAGACCACAAAGATACCATGATTGTGCACTTTGCATCTAAGTGCTTTTGTTGCCTGCCTAACAAGATGTCTGAATGTGGCTTTCTGTTTGCTCTATATGCATAATTTTCAATTCGTTTTGTTTGAAAAGAGGGGAGGAAAGGAATAAAGAGGCGCGGATTTGATGTATTTTGCTTTTATTTCCGTTTTTAATTGTTACGGATAAAAAGGGAAGACGGGAAAAGGAAAGCATTAACAAGATAGAATTAAATGCAATCTTTTCTATTTGATGTTTTTAGTTCTTTATCTTTTCAGGGTAACAAAAGGGTGTAGTAATTTTATAATTTTTCGTTATTTTGATCCTTCAGTCGTCGGAACTTGCAAATATAGCCGGAAAAAACATGTGCATTACACGTTCTTGTTTTTTTTTTTAATTTAGACTTTTTGTTCACATTAATCCATTTAATGGACCAAAATCGCAAAAAATTGAAAGTTATAAGATATATTTTGCTACCCTACAAAAATAAAAGATTAAGTCCCATGCTGTAAAAAATAATGAATTAAAAGATTTGCTGGCAGAATCTGACTAATGAGAACAAAAGTCCAAAATTATATATATAAAACACGTGAGGTGGGGGGCCACATGCTTTTTTCAGCAACATTTGTAAACTCCGATAGTAAAGAACCAGAATCGCAAAAAAGATTAAAATTACATGATATATTTATTAACCTATAAGAATAAAGAACTAAAAGGTCAAAATGCAACAAATGCAGGACAAACATTGCATTAACCCTTTATCTATACAAGTAAATTATTCACACCGTGACAAGTCATGACCAAAAAAAGAAAGAAAAGAAAAAAAAAAAAAAAAAAAAGAGTTAAATGCAATTTGTCCATGTAATATGTAATGAACAAATACCCTCGTGTGAAAAAAGAATAGCAAATTACCCTCTGTTTAGATAGAGAAAATTTTGCTTTTTTTTTCAAAATATATGAGGTAATTTGTTATTTTATACTTTCATAGGGATTTTTTTCTCATTTCTCATATTATAAGGGTCAAAATTGCATTTTTCCCGAAAGAAAAACAAATAGAATTAATACAACGATTAAGATGGAGGGAATGGGTTGCCATTTCTGTTCCCAGTCAAGACACAACCAATTCCAAGAGAGCAACACTGCAAATTTCTCAATCTCGACATACAAATTTCCTTAAATGCTTGAGGTGTATCTGAACTTGATTGCCGATGTGGTCCCTTTGTATTTCACGAGATGCTATCACAAGTATCATCAAAGTTTGTGGTGTTAGAGTTGCTGGGCACCATGCTTTCTTTTTTTCTTTTACAGATGGGCATGCATAATTTTTTGGCTAAATGTTATAAGGCAATAAGATTGGTATTCTGAAATACAAGAATTCTTGAAAGGACAAATTCGTCGATAAGACAAGTAAATTATCACGACGTTCCTTGAGATGTTACAATGATCGCATTCATTCAACAAACGGAATACCAACAAATTAAAATGATGAATTTATCATATTTTCCTTGAAACATTTGAAAAATTAGACAGAATGGGCATCTAAGATATTGGTTCCGCCTAATTTTCAAAAGTTTCAAAATCACTCATATTTTGTAATCTTTTTTGTTCTTGCATTTATCAATAATCTCAAACTTATTTATCAGACCTCAGTATGAATTATTAAACTAACACATTATTAATTATAAATTTTAAGTGTGTTTTATTGATGAGAAATAAATAAGTGGACCATGCAATTTATGTATGATATCATCTTGCATTATTTTGTACTCTCCCAATATGTAAAACTTATCTAATTATCAAAAAAGAATAAACAAGAAAAGCTTATCTGCAACTATGATTGTACTGATTTTGCACATTATTTGCAGAAAAAGCACTATATATATATATGCAGTTTTCTTTTGCTTTCACTCATGACCAATAAAGTTAGAAAAGTTATGATAATTAACATTTAATCTTTATGTGACAATAAATGCATTGCAATATGACTTATTCTTTTGGCAAAATTATATTTTTAGTCCTATAATTTTAGGTCGTTATCGCTTTTAGTCTTGTAATTTACTTCATTTACACATTTAGTTCTTTTTTTGACGAATTTAGTTATGAGCATCTCATATTTGGTTCTTTTTTTTTTTTTTATAAATTTAGTCCGTTGTTGACAAGTTTGGTCACATTTACACTATAATACATCTCATTTTTGTTCTGTAACTATGAGTGGTTAGGATAAAAATTATCAATACAGGATTAAATTTTCCAAAAAAAAAAAAAAGACCAAATGTGGATGTCCATGCCTAAATTCGTCTATCAAACTAAAAATACTAATAACCTAAAGTTATAGGACCAAAAGTGTAATTTTATCTAGTCTTTTTCTTTTCATTATTCAATGTGGCTTAGTCACATACCATTATTATGGTACTAATCGCCAAACTTGCATACTTCCTTTTTTTCTGGCTTTTTTTTTAAATTATATATATATATATATATATATATATATATATATAAAAGTGGAGATTAAAACAAATATAAAGATAAGCATTACAACAAATAGGTCGATTTCATATTATTCAATTCTTGTTGGAGCTGTTGGTAAAAATGACTAAAAATTATTCTTGTGGCATTTTTCACACAAAATGCTTTCTAATTTTATGTATTTTTTTTAGAGTAAATTACAACAAACTTCTCTAAGGTTTGACATAATTAGAAACACTCTCTAATTATTTAAAAAATTACAAATATTCCCTTAAGATTAACGTTCGTCTGACAAATACCCTCCTACGATGAACTCTTACAAGAAATATTTATAATTATAATAAATATTAAGAAAGTTGGTTATAATTTATTGGCCATTTATTTTATGAGCGATCCCTACTTGGTGAGAATTAAGTAAAAGGAATAGGGGGATGAAAGGTACAACATGGGCAGCAACCAGCCTGTTATAGAACAATGATAGTAAACAATGAAGTTATCACACAGACTTGGTGTTTTATGAGTTAGGACATTTTGTACTTGATAAAGGTGGTTGTGGCCTTCCCTTCATTAGCTGTCTTTCTTTTCTTGCAATTCAAGATTTTTGTATTATGTTTTTGAGGGGGGATTTTTTTATATGGACTGCACGTTCATCTCGATCCAATACTTTTAAATTAAGTATTATCTGCTGTGATTAGAGTCCACAATTTTAAGTTTTCGTTGTGAGATAGTACACTCTCACTGTTATTTCTGACCAAGAGTATTAGACAACGTTCTTCTTCTTTAAACTCGTCGGAAGTAATTTTTTAAATTAATTTTTACATCATATAAAAAAAAAATTAGTGATATTTTATACGATAACAATGTATATATATTCTTTCTCAAACGAAATAGAGCCCGATAACAAACAAGTTTTTTAAGTGATCACATGCTAAAACACCGTCATACAAACTAATAATTCCGATTATCACTTTCGCGTAATACTAAGAATCAATAAATTCTTTACAGTCGACAAAATTATGTACATTTCGTCGTACATATCTTTCTTACACGACTACATTCGAATTTCAGAAATACAACGTTTGAACTTCAATTATATTTTCGTCAAGGAATGAAGATGTGATGTTGGTAATAATTAAATTTTTTATAGGGTAGAAAAATAAATAGAAATAGGAAAAATGTAATAAATGAAGAGCAGATAAATGTATATCTTCGGAACTACTTTTATGGTTGCTCGCTATTTATGTCCGAGTCCAAAGTAGTTCAACGCCCAAGCGAGTGGCAATAAATAGCAGCATTTAGTGTGTTGCTATGGGCATCGTGTCTTTCTTAAAGACACCAAACCGCCTTCAACGTTAGTTGAATTTCGTGCTTGCTCCCTCAACTATTTACTACAACGGCCTTATAACTCTATTCATATAAATTATTATGATTATTTATATTCAAATTTCGTCTTGATATGTGAATTTATATTTTTGGGATAATTACACTTTTTCTCTTTTGAGGTTTTGTGTAATTGAATGTAGATCTCATGTGGTTTGAAAAATTACATTTAGTATCCCTGAAATGTGCTCCGTCTAACAAATAGTCTATCTGTTGGTCAAAATTTTACCAAATTTACTAATATTAACAAAAAAAATCAAAAAAATTATATTTAACCCAACTAACTTATTACATATCGAATAAATCTTTTTATGGTCAAATTACCATCGTACGTCTTCACGTGTTAATGCATGTGATGAGGTATATATTTACCGTTATAAGGATGCTTTAGTCCAAAAAAAAATTTTGTTTGACCTGCAGTAAATCAGTAATAAGTCAATCAAAGGTAATATCAATTTTTATTTAATTTGTTTGCTAATATCAACAAATTTAGTTAACTTTGATCAATTGGGGACTTATTTGTTAATAATCAAACATCAGATGTGCTAAATATAATTTTTCAAACTATTGGGATTTACGTGTAATTGCACCAAACCTCGGGGGAGAGAGTGTAATTATCCCTATATTTTTTTTTTTGAAATTATTTTTACATCTCATTCGAAAATTCGCCATTTACATCTAACATCCTTAAGGAGGATTTGAACATAAAATGCTGAGGTTAGCAAAATATATTCCATAAATTTTTAATTTCGCACCTCATATAATATACTCGTGTGAGGTTAACATCCTTATATATATATATTTGCCTTTACATTTGATTCAAGATGACAATTAATGTTGATCTTTGCAGAGGTAAATTACACAAATCAATAATGAAAAATAGAGGAAATCACTTCAAAATCAAATCATAAACACCACAAGAATCATTGAATATTTTACTACTATTTGAATAATCAAATTCTTAATTCTCAACAATAATAACAATTATTTATGTATATAATCATTAGATCATCATTATACTTACATGGCTAATCATTTTAGTGACAATTTTACGCATTAATTCACAAGGAGTAATGAAAAATTATATTTGTCACATTGTAATATTCATTATAATTACATTTACTCCGTGATAAATAAATGAGAATGAGTCTGGATTTTAGTTATGTGGAATTACAATTAAAATTAGGGGTAAAATACATATTACCCCCTTGTGATATACAAAATGTTCAAATAAGTCCCTGTGATAAAAAAAATACCATATAACCCCCTGTAAAATTTAAAAATGTGCATATTTGCCCCTAACCCGCTCCCCCCATTTTCTATCGCTTTTTTCTCGTACATCCGACGACCTCTCGACGTGTGCTTTCCACCGTTAGAAAGCCCTTCCAACAACGATCATTTTGACATCCCACCCACCACCAATCGCTCGTCCGTTGGTGAGTAATCTCTATTTTTATTTTTTATTTTTTAGGTTTTATATATATATATATTATATATATATATATATACGTATAACTAAATTATATTTTCTTATATTATATTTTTAAATATGTATAATTTAAATACAGGGGTAATTTGATAATTTAGGGGCAAAATATACATATTTAGTTGCAGTTTTGGGAACATAAAATTTTACAGGGGGTAATATGTACCTTTTTAAATTTTACAGGGGGTTAATTGGTATTTTTTTTATCACATGAACTTATTTGAACATTTGAGGTATCACATGGGGGTAATATGTATTTTACCCTTAAAATTAGTATGGGAACGAGATGATGAGTCACAGAAACGTAATTACCGCCCTATTGTCTTCTTGCTATATTTAAGGTTTTTTGGACAAGAACTCAACACTTTTTCCTTTTGGTTATTCTACTCGTGATACAAGCAGACAAGAGGAGGATCAATCATAATCCTTAGAGTTTGTACACGAGTGCATTGTGACTAGAAAATAGAAATTTTCGACACAATTAGTCTTATATTTTATAGAATTTTCAAAATTCTTACATTTCATAAAGTAGAGGACTTACATATGTCGAGTTTTCTCAATTTTGAAATCATTTTAAAAATTCAATACAACACAAGACTAAATATTTTAAACTTTTTTCTGTTTTCGGACCATTTTGAATTCGAAACAAAGGATGAAAAGTATTGAACTCCTCATCCTCTGAAACTGAAAATGGAATCTTGCTAGAAGAAAATTTCCAATAAAGCTCATGCTGCACCATTTTATCCTCCTCCTAACAATATGTATACATCATGAAACAAGGTTTATTTTGTAATTAGAGTTTATTTGGTTCAAATAAAAGATAAAAGAGAAGTAAAAGAAAGAACGGACGGGAAAAATAAAAGTTTTCTTTTAAATTGTTTAGTATGGCTGGAAGTGTGGTAAAATCTCAAATGGTTTTTCGTATTTGGTATAAGAAAAATAGATTGAGAAAAGAAAAAAAATTTGTAATTTTACTGATTAACTATGTCTCTTTATTTTATATTCAAAAATAAAAAATTTAATATTATACTAAAATAATTTTATACATAAAAAATTTAAAATCTTATTAGTAAAAGTATTCATCAAACAAGAATAAAATTATTTTTTATTAATAAAAATATTTCAAAATGAGTAATGTGCAGTTATTATAATGTAAAAATTGTTATCAATGATCGACGATGAACTAGTTTTTCAATGATTTGATGTTTTTTTCAAAAATTATGTATCTATATTATCAGTCGAAAGTAGCATATTCAATTTGGTGAACTGAATCGAACTTTCAGTTAACCGAAAGTTTGGTTCACCGATTTCGAGAACTGGAATCGAACCGAACATTCTCGGTTCGATTTGATTATAACCGAACTCTTTTCAATTTTTTTATTTTTCAATCGAAAAAACTAATTTATTTTTTAAAAAAATTATATAAATAATTTTATTATTATTTTAATTTTATTCAAAAATACCTTTACAAAAATATCAAAAATGATGGGCTTCTTCTTCAGAGCCTCCATTTTAAACTTGTGGCCCAGAATTATTCCCAGTGGAGGCCCATACTTGTTATGGGCTGGACCTTCTCCTTTACATGCGGCTTTAAGAAGTTGGGCTATGGGCTTGCACCGGTTTTATTAGGAATCCGTCAAGAAAATAAATAAATAAATAAAAAGGATGAAATAATAGTAAATTAAGCCCGCGAAGACGGAAGGAAGGCGGTCGACTACGTCCACTGTGTGGATTTCACACATACACGCGGAAGCAGCGGGTGCCCTTTTTCTCTTCGTCTTAATTTCTGCGACTGGATCAAATTTTGAGCGAAAGAAAACTGTAGAGAAAGAGAGAGCGGTATGGGGAATGCTTACTGTGTGTTCTGCGGGTGCGTGGACCAAGCCAGCATAGGAGTGGTCGAGAAGTGGGGGCGGTTCTACCGCCTCGCTCAGCCGGGTTTCCATTGGTTCAATCCCTTGGCAGGTGAATGCCTCGCCGGAATCCTTACCACCAGGATCAGCTCTCTCGATGTTAAAATCGAGACCAAAACTAAGGTCCTTGAGTAATTCTTTTATCTGTATATGAGCTTGTGTGGGAGTGTGGGAGAAATGACTGTGATTATAAGATGGTGTTGTTATGATTCTGATTTGGATCTCATTACTCGTTGATCTTAAGTTTTGTGTTTTGTGTTTGAGTATTGTTTTATTTCCTGGATGCTGTCTGCGTTCTTCAATGTGTTGAATTTTGATTCGTGTAAGTCAGGGTCGCGTTTCAGGTAAAGAAAAAAGAGCTACTGTGAATGTGATTTTATTGTTTCCATAGCAAGTTATAATTTGGGTGGATATGGTTTTTAGTCGTAAGAGATGTGATTGGTCACAAATTTGAAAACATTTGATTTATGCTTCAGGCTTGAACTTATTATTTTGGAAGAAAGGTTGCACTTTTCAGTTTGTTCTTGCGCCAAAAATAATGGACTGACTGTAAAGATCGTCACGAGCATTGTTCGGACATATGTACCGGCGTGGGTCCAATACGAAGTATGGACAGTGAAGTCTTGTTGGTACCGTGTCCCTCCGGTGTTCTGCTCCATTTCTATCATTTTCAGATTAAAAAGCTGAAGAACTGTGTTTCTAATAATTTAGGTGTTATTTACGAATGATTGGTCATGATTGAGTATTGCGGAAATAGGAAAATCTTGATCTGATGAGTGTGTATGAAAGTTTTATTTCCCAAGAAAGCATTATTCAAGTACACAAGTCGCAGTTCATACCTTGAAAGAACTACTTAGCTTATTCAACAAAATAATATAATCTTAACTATTTGTTACATCCTAGTGTCACCATCCAAATTCATGCCTTCAAACAAAAATTAAGTAATTGTAAGTGGTACATGATATGTATGCATATGTGATTAGTGCTGTGATAAGTTTACCTGAATGTGAAGTAGTTTATGTGGTTATTCATAAAAAACAAAAACGGAGGTTATGTGGTTAATTGTGTTATCCGTCATTTACACTCGTGCTATAGGTTTTGTCTATCTGCATGAGTTATGCATGTAAACTCTCACTGAGATGTGACATTACTTACTACCTGAGTACACTTTGTTGGAAAAGTGGCTATAAATTTTCCAGTTGATGGTTATGTGGTTGAGACATATATTGTTGTGGCGTGCTTTGTCTTTTGAGCAATATCCTAACATATCTTTAATGCAACAGGACAATGTATTTGTTCAATTGCATTGTTCTATTCAATACAGAGTGATCAAGGAAAATGCAGATGATGCTTTCTATGAATTACAAAATCTCGAGAGCAGATTCAATCTTATGTATTGATGGTACTAAATATGTATCCATCTTACGTTCTCATGGTTGTACAAATAAAAATGTTATTGTGGTCTCCTAATGTTGCATCTACTGTCTTACTAGTGGTCCGAGCTCATGTCCCCAGAATGACTTTGGATGAACTTTTTGAACAAAAGGGTGATGTTGCTCAAGCTGTATTAGAGGAACTTGAGAAGGTAAATTTATACTTTTCAAATTGATGTGATAATCTGGTGTAATGAGGTACCTGGAAAAATTGTGAAATTCAAGTGTTGACTCTGTGATGTGTGCGGGAAGTATTACTGTCTCATCTGCATCAATAGGGTGATTAGTGAGTAGGTGTGGATTTGTTTACTCCACTCTGCATTGTAGTGGAAAGATGCCCAACAAGCCTGATAATTTGAGAAGTTGAAGTTGTCACTTCTAGTAATCTAGATCTAAAATTCTCTGAAGGTTTGTTTAGGAAATTGAAAAGAAAAATAATCTCTGCTCAATAATGTATCTTTTTCCTACTAACCCAAAAAAAAAAAAAAAAAAAAAAAAAAAAAGAGAGAAAGAACTGCCTTCATAAATTGCTATGTGATGCTGAAATGGATTCGGTAACCATCCTATGCTGATAGAGCCTCTTATGCAATACGAAGTTGAACTGAAAAGTTATGTGCGAAGGATATGCTGCTTAAAGTGTCCATTTACATTAATTCCATCTGTCAGGTGATGGGAGCATATGGATACAACATAGAGCACATATTGATGGTTGACATTATTCCTGATCCTTCTGTACGGAAAGCAATGAATGAAATAAATGCAGGTTAGCATCCTTGGCAGTTTTGCTTTCGTTATGATTTCGACTTTCAGTATAGATTAGCAGAATGCTCAAGTGGTCTAGAATGTGCTGTGTTGAATTTTCATATATTAATTTAGGTGGTTGCCTTGCTCTTTCTTCATTTGCTAAAGTTTGAACTGTTTTTCTAAATATATGAACTTTGTGCTCATATGCAAATTGATCTCCTGGCACACTTTTCAAGAGTAACAGAATTAGCCATGTATGCAACTGGAAGTTTTGTATTATTGTTTCTTAGTCCTGCTAACCATGCAATTTTATTCGACATGATAGCTCAAAGGATGCAGCTCGCTAGCGTGTACAAAGGGGAGGCAGAGAAGATTCTCCAGGTCAAGAAAGCAGAAGCTGATGCTGAAGCCAAGTATCTTGGTGGAGTGGGGGTTGCCAGACAGAGGCAGGCTATTACAGATGGCCTTCGAGAGAATATCTTGAACTTCTCCCACAAGGTTGAGGGCACATCTGCAAAGGAGGTTATGGACCTCATCATGATCACCCAGTATTTCGACACAATCAAAGACCTTGGAAATGGTTCGAAGAACACAACTGTTTTCATACCCCACGGTCCTGGTCACGTCCGGGATATTGGTGAGCAGATACGTAATGGACTCATGGAGGGATCAAGCGCGCATCTCAATGTTGAATAAACTAGCTGGTTTCCATGAATATCTTCCACGAGTTCTCCATAGTCTATAATATTTGAGTTCTTTATACCAGAGAGATTTTGTGGAATAAAATAAATAGTTATATGTTCTTCAATGTGGTATTCATGTCTAAAAGTGCTTGTTGGATCTTCTATACTTAAGATGTGAAAATGTGTAAATAATTTCAGATTTCTAGTTCTACATAGGTGATTGACAGCTGATGGAGGATAACTTGGTGGAATATATACTTCTTGATTTTGTGAAGAATAATGGGAAAAGTATATTAGGTATTGAGTTTATCTTGATAAACTTCATGAAACGCTGAAGTTACAGATTAGAGCTGCTGACTTGAGTCGATTCTTGACGCTCCTCATAGTTAATGTTAAATGGATCATTATTTATTTGTACCATTGAAGGTCACAGTTTATACTCGACAACATGACTTGCTTCCGGTTATTGTTATCCCAATAGCAGCAACTGGAAATTGATGGACCATATTCCCTTTCAAGGATGATTGGAAATCTCTTCCTTTAAGGTGAAGTAGCTACGCGGGCAGCAGCAAGTTGGCTTTGCAGCGATGTGAGCCTTTTCGTACTCATGATTTGTCCCTTTTAGGATCGAGAGTGGGAAATTAACTGTGGTGGCTGAACCTCGGAGTAGGGCTCTCAACAGTGAGGGGTCCAGTAGCAGTATACTGATCCATAGAGTTCAGCTAATGTCTTAACCATTTTATCCCTCCCTCGATTTTATTTCATTTAATCTCTCTATCTTAACTACGTATGTAATCTAGCCATTTGGTTAACTTATTTAAAGCAATTTATACATTATATGTTTTGTAGGGTATTTTTTGAATTTATAAAATGTTAAGAGTGTACTTTAACAACTTTCTGACATGTTTGCGACATAATCAAACAATATTAGCCGATTAAATTCAGCCAAAAGAATAATGAATTTGATATTGGGAATCTAGAAAGTAAGATACGAGAATGATACCATATAGTCTCTCAGCTACTACTTGATTCCTCTTCTGGTAAGGGGAGTCTAAATAAATCTAACTTTAATGAAATTAAACCATAATTATTTAGTTCAAAAGGAGCCACACATAATGAAAGCTTGCCCTAATTTGGGCAGAGGTTGTAAGAAATGAAAGTGATTGTCATCAATTGCAAGAAGAATCACATGGATTTCAATTTCATCTACTACAATTCTGCCTATAATTTTGTAGCAATCTGATCTAATGATTCATGTCAGTATGTTGCTCATTATTCCCACTACTTCTCTATTATTGCACATTTGAAAACAAGTGTACCACTTTGGTTTCCTTCTCATCTTGTATATTTATGTTGCAATTATTCAATCATATGTTACTATAAGGAGAACATGTGTATATATGTTTTTTTTTTGTCAAAAATCCAAATTTGATTCGACTGTACCTAGTCTGTGGAGAAATAATTAACAAAATATGGGACGCTCATTATTGTCTAGCAAATAAATAAAATCAAATTTTAGTTGACATGATTTGATGATATCATCTAAAAAAATAATAAAAAATCTATAAATTTATTCGGTGCAATAAAGTTTTAAAAATATATTTGTCCCCACTGACATTTGTTATCTTCTTTTATTTTCCTCAATACCAGTTACATCTTTATATTTTGACAATAAAAATGATAGATTTAAACCCTTCGGGTCAGTGTTTTTAAAAGAAATATTGTATAGTGTTTGGTAAAAAAATTTTTTAAAAAAAAATTATAATTAATTCAGCTTATAAACACCTTTAAAGCAGTTTTATCATAACAATTTAGTTCGTTTTTCTGTGAGCTTCACAATTTTATTTTATCCAAATACTTCAATAACTTGTGTTTGAAATAAAATTTAAATATTATAGGACGTGTAAATATATATTTCTAATTTACAACCTCTTAGTGCGCGCATTTTCTTTTATGGAGGTGGAAGCGCGAAAATGGCGTATATTTCAAATATCTAGAAAACCCTTCTCTATGATGTAGATTTACAACAAAATTCAACCATTTTTACAGTAAAAGTGAAAATCAAAAGGGGAAAAAGTAAGCCAACAACAAATATGTTTCTGGAAGGAGTTTGAATTCAAAAACAACCAAGAAATCTTCAAGTGGGAGTTGTAAAAAGAGATGAGAGACAGAGTAATTATGTGGGGGGGGCCATTGAAAGGGTGGAGATTCTCATAGAAAATGAGTGTTCTGTACCATACTAATCATTACATCTCCTTCCCCTTTAACAAGAACATGAGAGAATTAAGCAATGGAGCCATTCCATACCTTTGAGAAAGCATTTTTCCTCTCATGTTTGGTGAGCAGTCAGTTTTACCCGTCCCAGCCGACAAGCTCGTCTGTCTTTCAATCAAAATCGGTACCTAGAGCAAGAACAAAGGATTTATGAGCAAGCGCCAAAGTTAGAATCATTGAGGGTAATTATGCAAACATCTAAACGACGGGCGAAATGGGGATCTACTTCGTTTTCAACTTAGTAGTTCGAGCGAGCGAGCGAGTCCTACTCAGCTGACGAGTGAAATATACTTATCGTGTGATTAAAGAAAGAAATCTCCTTGAAAATGCCAAAAGCAAGAAAATGCATAACCCCTTTTCCTAAGTTTATTTGTCGTTTTCTGACGAATGTATAATAGGGAAAGCGAATTAAAGGAGCGGTTTGGGTTGAAAGTTGTTGAAAATGATAGAGATGTACAGGGGAAACATCGAAGGGATGGTAAAAGAATGATTGAGTACCAAAAGAAGACGACGCCTACTTTAGAAACTATAATTGGGGAATGGGATAATGAACAATTCATAATAGATCCCATATGAGATGTTGGCATACATTCTATATTTCCCCATCTCTCTCTAACTTTTGCTACCATCCCTTGTACTATTCATCATAAAGTCTTTAATGGATAATCATGCACATACTTTAGTTTATTACAACCTTTTACTTGACAGCTGCCGTGAATGTCTGTGTAAAACACCGAGTACCCTTACATGCATGCCCTTGCATGTGCAGATAGGATTTCCCACTCTTTTATCTCAAGTTGCTAGCAATTTCAGAAACTATGCAAGGAAGTCAAAATCTCAGCACAGGCAAAACTTGAGGACAAAGAGATTTGTAAGGTAAAAGTAGGTAAAAACTACAGAGAGACAAGATGAGTTGTTACCAACATGAAGCCGTATGCGAATCCAACACGTGTAAAGCATGAAAATAACAGCTCCACCACCAAGAATATCAACATGCTGGAATTAAAGTCAATGCTGTGCAGAACAAAGGAGATCTTGTTAATCAGTTGAAGTTCGCTGCACCATCCATTTCAGCACTGATGACCCCGACGGCCCCCTTGCTTTAGGATTGCTCAAAATACTTGTTTTAGATCACAGAAAAGTAACTAATGACATTAAAACTCTAATGTTCCAATGTTGTGTTTGAAATCTCAAGCAGAAGGGCCCAAACTGCAATCAAGAGAACGTAAGGTTGTTTACAAGACAAGTTAACTGATCTGGGGTAAAAGCTTAGTAAAATAATTAACTGAAAACACACAGACATGCAGTGAAGGGAAGAGGAGGAGAAAAACCTTTTTGTCCATTCTCTTTGATCATGACAAGGTGAAAAACAAAGTTCTGTATGGGCATTCACTATCCATGGTGGGGGCAGTTCCAGAGGCCCTATCTCGACAAAGATGATGGTAAAGTTGCTTCTTCAGCTAGAGCTTTACTGCTGAAGAAAAGAATTCAAGAAAAAAGATACTTTCGTATACATGCTGGAGTCATAACTTTCAAATACATATACACGGAGCCAGGAACAACCATTCTCATTGTGTTCCGCTGAGACGTTTTCAGTTCCAGACAAAAATGGATTGTGTTCAACCATGACTGTTACTGAAGGCAATCCAGTCTGAAATCTAATAGTTATTGTCAGGCTGCATGAAGTAAGAAAGATGGCTTTTTGATAAAACAATTCTGAGAACATAAATTTGCCAGGCATTCTTTAAGTTCAACTGCAATGCTCATGAATGCTATTGTTTGAACATATGACAATTCTAGCAGATTGCACGAAATTGCAAGTATTCTTAGTACTCAAGGGGGGAAAACTGGATGGTAATAATAACTGTTAGACCTTCTGTCTGATAAAGTTGGAAATGGGAATTTGCAAGCATTCATGCCAATCTATAACCACTCTTTTTAGAGAAAAGGGCAAGAACAAACTTTCCCATTGAGTAAACCTCATACTTTCACATGCCAAACAAACCTCAAGTTTCCAGTTAGTCATACATCATACTACCAAGGTTACATGCAATCAGTGCTAGCAGGATGCTCGATATATTTGTAAACCACCACTAGTTGCACTAGGATAACCAAGAGGTGCTTGAGCAAAAAGTGAACTTAAAATCTTAAGAAGTCTGATAAAATATTCCCATTTCCATTAATTTCTGAATAAAATGGGATCATTTTAAATTGGAAATTTGGGTGAAAGTCTGAAAATCCGTAGATCAAAATGTTGGAATTTCTAGCTTTTAAAGATAAAATCAGTACTGCAGTTAATCTTTCAGCTAATGAATTAGCAGAGGGCACCTATGCTATCAGAAACTATAGAGATTTGGACAACCACAGGAAAATTGAACTGACAACAGCTAAAATAACAGGATTAGCAGGAAAATATTGCAATAGATAATCAACAGTGCATAACTGTGTTGCAGTTAGACTCCGGGAGAATGGCAAGATTATTAGGTGCTTGATAGAAATTTGACTTGTATTGTGGCTTCAACAAGAACATACAAACAGCTTTCGTCCTAGTGTCTGCAAAATGATGGATCCGCAACATGACTGATCAAAATTCAAAGGAAGGATCATGAACCTAATCACAATAACAAGCATTTCATATGCTACAACTTAATATTCTATTTCTGATTCAGATATATAACTACAAACAAGAATGGGTTTCCTGTCTACACACCGAGAATCTTCCCCAGCTAATTGGTTAAGAGATGGCCATATAGCGTTTTCTCACAGTAATGGATTTTTTATCCTCCCTATGGACTCAACTCCAAATTCTTGTACTCTTAGAAGTAAAGAAACTGACAGAAAGGAGATAAAAAAAATAAATCCTACACAAAGAATTCTACAAGAGTTAACAGAAAAAAAACACTAGATAGATGATGTATCTGCAAGAACCTCATTGAGCATGTCATCCTCACCACTCATTGTGCCAAAAAGTTCTGCATCCTTCTCTTCTGCACTGGAAAAGTCCCGTCTTTCAAGCTTTGCATGAGCTGCAACAAAAACTAGTTTCTGAGCTCTCTCCAAGCCTGAACTTGAATGTCCTTGTCCACAAAACCACCTTGCGAAGGACCAATTGCACTTGATCCCACATGAGGTTGCATGAAGGAAAAGAAGCCTTGCAGCAACTTTACCAAGTGACTTGAACTCTTTAAGGCAAGTTTCCCACACAAGTCTACTGCTCTGAGGATTAGCAATCTTCATCTTTCCTGTCACAGGATCCCGCTGCTTTACTTGAACTGCCTGAGCATATAGTGGGTCTAAACCTTCTGACCTCCACTTCATAAGTTCCATTAAAGCAATGTGGGCTTCCTCCTTCGAAACCAACCTTGTTACAAGCTTGTCAACATCCTTCTCTTGCTCATGTGTCAAACACTTGAAAGGGGGAAGGTACTTCCCACTTGCATCTCTGACCAAATACAATGGATCAAGAACAAATGCAGCTGACCATGCTGGGTGATAGTTCTTTTTGAATCGCCTTTCTACTATCCTCTGAACAGGTCCCTCGGAAAAGTTGTATTTGGTGCACCAGTCCTTAACTTTTGTCCTCAGTTCCTCCCAAAGGGGAAGACACTGGCCAACTAATGGCCTCTCAGCCTCAATGTCTTCAGCCATCCCCATGATCATCTTCACTAGTGAATGAGCAGCCTCCACATCATTCCAGAACCCAACATCCTGAATCATGTCAGTGCATTCCCTTGCAGTGATATCAGCTAAGCAAACAACTTTATATGAATCATCCAGTACAATTAGATGTAGAATTCGGGAACAGCTTATTAAATCATCCAACATAGCAATAAAAGGAGCCAAATTCTTTGAGATATCACATTTAGGAGGAGGAACTCTAACATACCCAGCAAAGCCAAGCCCTTGCAACCTAAACTTGTGGAAGCTGTTCCTAATATGCTGCGTGGAATTAATCAAATACGCAATTTTCAAACAATTATCACTTACACTCCCAAATAATGGAAGTTCTCTGTAGAAGTCCTTTATCAGACTAAAAAATCCTTGAACCTGACAAGAAAAATTGACCATCCAATGGTTCTGGAGTTCTAAATTTCTCAATGCTTTTGCTTTAAACTTATCTGCAACAATCCCACACATCTCTGCGCGTCATTGCCACATATTCCTTGAATTGTCTCCGACAGAACCTCCTCTGCATACTGTGATGGCATTGAACCACCAGCAGAATATACCACCTTCTGGAACACTCTTGTCCCATTGGGAAGATTCACCATAAAGTTAACCAAGCACTGGTTGGCATTAGTAGAATTCTTGCTCTTCCACCCGTCAGAAGCAACCTGAAAGAATGCCGCATCCCTAATTCTAGCTTCTGACTCCATTCTAGCTTCCTCAAACTTAGAATCGAGCCTTGCACTTGAAAAATCCCTCTTTGACAACGCAGGCAAGCCCACCTGGTTAAGGAAAGCTTTGAACTTGGGATGTTCGAGACTTGAAAATGACACCGATCCACATGACTCGTAGAACCAGTCAGCTAAAAATTCGAAGGCTGTATTGACTTGGTCTTTGCTCAAAGTCGGATTAGGTGAAGCTTTGGGGCTTTTGAGCTTCTTCACACTGTTTTCCAACAGCGCTAGTGGCCCCAAATCCTCTTTCCCACCGGACAAGACCAGTGGCTTCAGAGTCACACCCGGTGCCTGCAAAGTTTGGGCTGGCGGAAAGCTTGTTTCACTCCTGAACCGAGAGGAATCAACCATGCTAATTGGATACACATTTGAGGAAGTACCCACTGCTTGCTGAGATTGCGAGCTTCGCTTGCGATGATTTTGCTGCGAAGAAGGTGAAGCCAAAGGGGGCAACTGCGAAATGGGCTTCAACATTAAGCTGAAATTGGGACAAGTTCCTCTCTTAAGATGCTCAGAAGCAGTCCTGGATGGATTTGACGCGGAAAATGCAGCATCACAAAGAGTGCATTTAAGTTTAACGGCTTTCGGCATGTTTGTGTCAGGATTCCTGATCAAAATGGGCTCAAGATGAGCCCAATACCAAGCTCCTTTCCCTTTGACAGCCTTCGTGCGAACAGTCACTAAACCTTCATACCGCTTATTGACCGCCTTCACGGCGACGTCTTCAGACGCATCAATTGAGCTTGAATTGGCATTAGACATTGAAACGGGCTTCCTATCCGAGAAAATGGGTGTCCAAATTCCTCTACTGGTCTAGTTTTCCTCGGCGAAAACCGGAACTCTTCTTTCTGTGGGAGCAACTGGTTTATGATCTAGGTGAGAGTTTGGTACACCATTTTGAAGTTGGAAACATTTTAACGTTAAAGAATTAGTTCATCTAGGAAATCTGGCAGGATACAAGGTGGGTTCTAGGTTCCACCGGTATTCCACTCCGGCAGCCGGCATATTGCCGGAAAATGGCAGTATTCCAGAAACGAAGCAGAAGCTGCCTACTAGGTGTTTGACAAATAGTTTAGCTGAACATGACATGAAGAACTAGAAGCTGGAGAAAGACTATATAGCAGAGAACCATGCCATTGGCTGAGAGAGAGAGAGAGAGAGAGAGGTGTTCTTGGGTCTGTGAGGGAGAAGAAAATGGGGGAGTAACCATCTATGAATTTTAATTAAATTATTTATTTAAATAAACAAATATTATGGTCTGCTGACGGATGTTAATAATACTATAAAAATAAATAAATAAAAAAAGTACCTTTATTTTTCTCTGTTACCACGTGCTAAAAAAGGCGAGTGTGCAGAATCCACGAATGAGAGTGGCAGATTCGTCAACCTGTGGGCCCATCTTGAAAGTGCCCAATCAGATTTTAGTCTTTGGTCAACGCCACAGTTGGTCTGAATGACATCCTATTCTATATCTATCTATGCTGCTCTGCTCATTCTCAATCCTAGAACTAAATTCAAAATTAAATTAATAAAAAAAAAAAAAGAACACATGAAAAAACATTATTTTATGTTTTGAATTTTTTTTTATATTATTGGGCAACCTTTTCTACTTGTAATGTGTTTATGATTTTATTGAAACTATTGAGCATTAAATGAGTTTGATCCGAGTCGGAAATTTAATTCGTTTATCAAGTTATTCAAATTGAGCAGTTTAAAATTTGAGAAAAATAAAATTTTTAAACTTTTTTAACAAATTGGAAGGAGAGTTTTATAAACTACTGTGAAAGTAATAAACTATATAATATTATTCGAAGTAGTTGGGATATTTATAAATAAAATATTCATACTTGTACGGATGCATATATCATCATCCCGAGCTCCTAAGTATAGAGTCATCGAACGGCCTTGGTTTTGGGCTCCAAGTCGGGTTAGGTTGGGGCACAATTGGGCTCGGATCGAAAACACATGCATCCTTGCCCATTCGAGGTATTTTGTCCTTTTTTTTAGTGGATATATGGGGGTATTTTGGGTTTAAATTTCAAAATCGCTAATATTTTTAGTGATTATATTATTAAAATTTTATTTAAATATTATGATTTCAAATTTCATTGACCACATAAAACTTTTGTCCATCTTCTTGATGTTTATAGACTAACTAAGATAGACCTATATATGTGACCACGAGTTTGACCAAAAAAAAAAAAAAAAAGAACATTTATAACTATTAGTTTCTCCTAATTGAGATACTAGTAGCGATTTTTTAATTTAATATGTTCATTTTATTTATACGCGCTCAATCTACATTCATAGTTAGATCGAACTTGAAATAAAATTTTAAAATTAACACCAAATCAACAGTTTTTAATTGAATCTTACTCGATTTATGGTTAAAATTCAATAATGTAGCCTGATATCCCGTGTACAATCTTTCACTTGCGAATGTAAAATAATTCAAAAATTAATATATATATTATATATATATATAATAATATAACTTGAACATTTAATTATTTATTTTCCTCTAAAAATATTAACTAGACACCTTTTCCATTTCACTTAATTGATTTAATTTTTTTTTTCTTTACCTTCCATAAAAGATTACCTCAAGAAATATCTTAGAAGGTCAATTTCACCACAAATGTAATGGCAACTAATACACTACATATGTGATCATTAGTGCACATACTACTACCAACAAATAAATAAATAAAAAATTGAGATATATTATAGTGTATAGAGTATGAGATACAACAAAAAACCATTAATGGTAATCCAAATCATTAATATTGAAGGGTAAGTGGACTAATTAGAGAAGTGCATGTGTCTTCAACTCACAACTCTCAACCACTCTATCATGCACTTTGGGAATTAACTTCAATTAGATATAACTAAAATTGTTGTGGATACTAATAAATTCATATTAATTTCTTAGTGGTACAATATATTAAATGTCATTCATATACTATTCACATCTTTATATATCTAATTATAATTATAAAATCACTATGGTTGTATTTTTAATACTGAAAATATGCAGCAGGCACGCTCGATACGTGTGCATAAGTATTTAAAAATAAAACGTAATTAATTATTCTTATAAATATTTGCAATTTTTATTAATCTTCATTTTTCTCTTTCTCTCCAATTTCTCATCGATCTTGCTCCTATCAACTTCCATATCTTTTTCTTATCTTACCAATTTTTTAATAATTTCTCATCACTTCTTTTCATTTATCCAATTCATATAAATTTTTTAGAAGAATAGTTTTTTTTTCTTTTTATTGCAAGTAATATACTTTTGACTAGAAATTTTTTGTTGTTCATTTATAGAAAGCAAAATTTACAATAATAATAATAATAATAATAATAATAATAATAATAATAATAATAATAATAATAATAAAATATAGCCAAAAGGTGGGTCAATCTTATATAAAGGTTATATTTTAAAAAATATTGTGGACGTATGTTTTTTTTCTCCCTTTTCTTCTATCTTATATTTATCTAAATTTCTTTCTTTATTTTGCAATCATATTACATTATTGTAGTTTATTAATTTTTCTCTTATCATAATTTATAAAAATATTGTATAATTAGAAAAATAATAATAAATATTTATTATTGTATCAATACTAATATAAAAAAAAATTATTTTCACTTACAATCGACAGTTTGTTCACTGAGACTTCGCGTCTCAGTTCACTGTCATTAAGTCATCAACACCCTTGACCTTCTGACACTAAACAGATGTTAGCCTCCAATTTATAATTTTACGACTTTGTGGAAATTTATGTTTTTGGTAAACTCTCGACTGGGCCTGGTCATCCCCCCCCCCCCCCCCCCCCCTTCTCTTCTAGTTATGAGACTAATTTGTCAAGTTCCTTTAGAGAAAGTTGTCTCGTACGACGCCTTTAGGTATTCTCTACCTTATTCACCTGTGTTTGTTTCATGTACAAGTACCCTTTTTTTAAAGATCAATTGAGCTTTTTCTAGGAGTTCTTTACCATGATCGGTGACATCAATTTTTTGTTCTGTCGATGATACACATGAAGTAGTTATTTACCTATTTATTTTTTAATAAAATATGATTGTGACAGGACAATGTTTGGATTACAATGAAAGCATGTGAATGTGTAATCTGGCCAAAAAGAATAAAATAGAAAATAAAATTAAAAAAAAAATAGACCAGTAATGACTCCACGTGTCGTAACTATAGAGGGTATCACACATGTTACAAATTCACGACCGTCGATATAACAGGCTAATGATTTTATTTTATCTTCTTTTTTTTTGGTAATTTGACAGCCTGATGGTTTACAACTAGGGGTGCAAGATGAGCCGAGCCGGCTCGCGGGCTCGTAATAAAGCTCGGCTCGAGCTCGAGCCTTTTAGGGTGAGCTCGTGAGCTCGCGAGCTCACCCTCTTTTTTTATTTATTTTTTTATTATATATTATATATTAAAGTGCATATTTAATATTGTATCAAGTTTATATTCAAAATTCATCATATATTAGAATTATTAGTCAATATATCTCTTATTTAGATTTTATATGATAATAAAATATGGTATTTTTTATTTATATTATTTATAAATAAGGTTAAGCAATAATTTAGTAAGTTTTGATACTTTTTATAAATAAATATTTAAAATTCATTATCAATTAGAATTATTAGTTAATATCTCATATTTTAGTTTTAGATGATATTAAAATATATTATTGTAGTTTATATTATCTAAAAACAAACTTATTAGAAAATTTAGTACGTTTTGATAATTTTTTTGTAAATAAATATTAATATAATGTATATAAATTTTATCATTCTCAATCTCTTATAAAAAATTCAGTTATTCACTATATATTAGAATTATTAGTCCATATCTCATATTTTAGTTTTAGATGGTATTCAAATATGGTATTATAGTTTATATTATCTAAAAGAAGCTTAATCAACAATTTAGTACATTTTAATAATTTTATGTAAATAAATATTTATATAATGTATATGAATTTTATTGTTATAATTTTAATTTCCACTACAACAAAATATATTTCTTTTAAAAATTCATCATATATTAGATAATTAGAATTTATAGTTAGTGTATCATATTTTAGTTTTAGATGATACTAAAATATGATATTTTGTTTTATATTATTTAAAAACAAGCTTAGTCAATAATTTAATACGTTTAGATAAATATTTAATATAATGCATATATTTTATTGTTGCAATTTCATTCCATTACAACAAAATGTACTTTATTCACTATATATTAAAGCTATTAGTCCATATCTCATATTTTAGTTTTAGATGATATTAAAATATGGTATTATATTTTATATTATCCAAAAAGAATCTTAATCAACAATTTAGTACACTTTCATAATTTTTTGTAAATTAATATTTAATATAATGCATATAAAAATTATCGTTATAATTTCAATATTAACTACATCAAAATGCATTTATTTTAAAAACTCGCCATATATTAGAATTACTAGTCAATATATTATATTTAAAAATTTAGATGATACTGAAAATAAGTTCAATCGATAATTTAATATGTATTGATTTCCACTACAATATTAAATAGTATTAATATGTCTTCTTATGAATATTCTCTTCATGCTTCATATTTAAATTTTTTAATAATATGTTTCATATGGTACAATAGTCTATATTTTTTTAAATTCAAATATTTAAAAAAAAAAATTAATTGAGCTCGAGCCCCTCTTTGTTGGGCTCGCCGAGCTCGGCTCGTTTGCACCTACTTTACATTCAGCACTAGGGTTTAATTAATACCGCACAACGCAGAGTCTTGCCTGTTCTCTAGGGTTTTAGAGTGTATTGCAATTTGAACTACAGCAATGGCGTTCTGGGGTAAGCTGATCATCTTCCACAATTTTCTCTTCCTTTTGTTATTTTCAATCTTTATTTATTAAAAATTCTCTTTTTATTTTTGTTTTCCTTTTGGTTCTGATCAAATGTGTACTTGCCGTTCTATAAATTGTTGTTGGAAAATCAGGAATTGAAGTAAAACCGGGCAAACCATACATTCATCTGTACGATGATGAGAGAGGGAGGCTTCATGTATCTCAGGTTTGTTAGAGGGTGAAAAACTTCAGCTTGTTTATTTGAATATTAGTTTGTTTTGTTTTCAAATGTATTTGTTTTCTCCATGGAAAAAGTAGCTTAAGACTATATAAGCATCGGTTTGTTGTGTTGGCTGCATTAGGCACACCTAAATTAGATGAGCAGAAGTTTTTATTGTTTTGTGGATAATGGATATAAATGCTAATTTGATGTATGCAAGATTATTCTGTTTGAACCTGATATTATAATGTCTGTTTGGTTGATTTTTAGGCGACCTTAGGGACTGGGTCATCAACTAAGAAGAGCATAGTGCAGTGCAAGGTGGGAGATAAGAAGCCTATTTACCTGTGCTCATTGTTGCCGGAAAGACTCGAGACTTGTGCATTGAACCTTGAGTTCGAAGAGGATGATGAAGTTACCTTCGAAATTGTTGGCCTCATAGTGTGCATCTTACTGGCTTCTTCTATGGTGACAATGAGGATCAGGATAATGAGGGAGATGCTTATGGGTCGTATCCTTCACCATTGTGGTTAAATCAATTGGCGCTCTCTATCTATTGTGGCATAGTAGTTGTCTTTTATCTTTTATGCTAACACAACAAATTATGTTAGTCATTGAGCTAGGATGGGAAGTTGTCCTCTTACTATTTTATGTTTCTATGGAGCTATTTCCTTAACTCTTTTTAAGCGATCTTTATGAGGAGGATAATGGGGACAGATTCTGAAGATGAGGATGATTCTATTAGCTATGATTCTGAAGATGAGGATGAGGAGGATAATTATACTGATGATGACTTTGGCATGTACCCTTCTTCCGCTGTTCCCAATAGTGGAGGTATTTTCTTAACTGAATATGTAACTCAATCCAGTTCTTTCAAAATCTTTTGGTCATTTCATGTATTCTTCAATCTTCTCCGACTGATGGCTTGGTTTAAACTTTGACATGTGCCTGCCACCAACTGTTCCAAGATGAATGAATTTTCTAGGAAGATTTACCGTTTACATGAGAATGGTAGCTTAGATAGGGTAGGGTTGTGCCTGGATACGAGGGTATTTCGTTTATATCTGTATGTAGTTCATATTATTGAGTCAAGTCCACAGGAATCTTGGAGCAAGCTGGAAAGTAAATGTGGGCACCATTACCCAAAAGTTAAATTATACCTTTAAAGTTTAATCTTTCTTGCATTACACAGATTTTTCAAAGGATGGGTGAGGATGGTTTAAGTAAGTTTTCTGGAGTATGAACATTTACTAGGACGCTGGTGATATGTTTACGAGTAAGGCGTTCATGTTATATGAGTTCAATTTTGCCTTGTGCTTTCACAATGAACACTCCTGGATGCTCATGGCCAAATGTTATCTTTTTCAGTTGCTATTTGAAGTTTTAAGTACATCTTGTGCGGATTCATTATCTTGACCTCCAGATTATGTTCTGTTATAACATATCTCGGGTTAAGTTTTTCATTCTATTTTCTGTTTGTTTCATGACAGTGAGAATTGAAGAAATAGTGGATGACGAAAAACCCACCAATGAGAATGGCACGTCTAAACGAGCAAAAAAGAAGCAGCCTCAGTCAAGCATGTCTAATGATAATGAGAACTCCGACCGCCAGATTGTTGTCAAGGCTGGAACTGGTGTTCCCATCTTGGAAAGTGAAGATGAAGATGGTTTCCCCTTACCACACATGGATACAAATGTGACATTTCAAAATCTGAAGCAAAATTAGAGGACACCAATAATGAGAGGATTGTTGAGAAGACCCAGAAAAAGAATAAAAAAGATGAGGCGGCTCATATCAAAAGTTTGAAAAGAAAGATTGATGCTGTTGGTCAAGATGGGGAACCTGCAAGGTAGACAAAATTTCAAGTTACTGTGTCTGATGAAATAATGATCCAAAAGCTTGTATGTGATTGGGAGTAATATAATGGTTTTGCATTTGGTTTAGAATTTTAGTATTGTAGTTATCCCTTTGTATTTTGTGCCAGAAATGTGGTCAGTGTTTGAAAATTCTACATTCCCTTTCCATCTGATGTGTGCAGGGAAAATATTGAACCACGTGGCTCTACAGCCCAACCTGATACCGTAATCCCTGAAAATGAAGTTAAACAAAAGAAGAAAAAGGTAGCAGAGAAAGTAGCAAGTGCACCAGGAAATGGGATGCCAAATTCCAAGGGCACAGACGAGTCACCAGTAGCTGAAATTGGAAGTGATCTGAAGCCATCTTCTGAAAAGTGAGATTTTCTTTTTCTGCATTTGATACATTTTATGATGGAAACAGGCATTATTTCCTACCTGCCATGTTTAACTTTTCGAAGAAAGCAGGATCTCAGACTTTCTTCTGTTCCCCTTTCATCTATCTAAGCCCAACTTGTATATTGATTCCTTTCACTGGATTCCCTGCTTGTTTCTAGTAATGTTCCTTTATTTTGTTGGATTTATTTTCTTCTTATAACCAACTTTGTCTGATGCATAGCTTTGATACTGAGATGCATAGCTTTGATACTGATGATACTTGCCATAATCATTACAGGAAGAAAGAAAAGAAAAAGAAGAAACAGAATAAACAACAAGAAGTTGCACCAACTCCAAGTGCAGAAAAAAAACTAACAGAAAAAAGGGAACTATTGTGGAGAAACAAGAGAAGGAAGAAGCTAAATCATTGCAAGTGAGAACATTTCCCAATGTTTGGTGATAGAGGAGTTGGCAATGGGCAAACCAGATGGAAAAAGAGCTTCTCCAGGGAAAAAGGTTAAATTTGACTGCTATTTATCCTAAGAAAGCTGCTCCCCGACACCTCGAAACACATGCATGGTGTTTCATCTAAGAAAGTTTATTCGGGAAAAAAAATGCTTTGTCACGCAAGATTCTGATGTTTTTTCTTGTTTGCAGGTCGGTGTCCATTACATAGGCAAGCTGAAGAAGAATGGCAAAATCTTTGACTCAAACATTGGAAGAGCACCCTTTAAATTTCGTCTAGGTATCTGTCCGTTGAGCAATTCTATGGATGATTAAATATGTTAACATTTTCCTGTTACTTATGTTCTTCCTGGTGGCAGGTATTGGCCAAGTTATTAAGGGATGGGATGTTGGTGTTAATGGTAATTATTGTTAAGATACATGCAAGCACACTTTTGAAGAATTTTTTTCTTGGTTTTTTTGTTTTGACGATTTACTATAAATCCATTTGACTGAGCAGGCATGCGCATAGGGGACAAACGAAGACTAACAATTCCTCCAGCTATGGGGTATGATATTTTTGTTATTTTATTTTTACTTTAACGTTTCCTAGTGCAATGGAAAGTGCAGTGACTATGGGTACTAAATGCCAGACATCTTTATAATAATGAATAAAGTTATATGAGAGTATAATATATTATTCAAGCAGAAAAGTTCCACCATATTAGAGTAAAGAAAGTACCTTAACAAAAGAAAATAAATTTCACGATATTCATGTAAACATTACAAAGAAGATGCAGATTTTTACTTTTGTGTATACTTAATGATCTTTATTAAAGAAAAACATAATTCATTGTTAGTGTAACTAATTGGGTATTCTTAACAGCACTCTGAAAGCAGGAGAAAGTGCATAAATGATTTATTGTGCTGGCATAGTTAGTCCAAATAAATTGCCATAAAATTTTAAATGGATTTGTTGCATGTGATAACAAGTAATCAAAATGAGGTTTTGATGCATGTGTACGTGTATAGAACTTAAATGAGACTTGTGGTTTCGGACCAACTAGGAGGTGGTTAGTTGCCTAGTTGGATGATGGAATTATTGTATTCCGCTACTTCAATAGATGAACACAATCCTTGACCATTGTTATATCTGGTTTTGTAAATGCAGCTACGGAGCTAAAGGATGTGGTCCGGCAATTCCTCCTAATTCATGGCTGGTCTTCGATGTTGAGTTGGTAGATGTTAACTGATGCTATTACATTAAAAGATGTTCACATTTATGATGCCTTGAGTTGGTAGTTATACGTAAATCTTGTTTTCATTGTTGAGCAGCTTTGCTGCTTCAGTTTTGGTTTTGTAATTGATTGTACAAGTGTCAGCAGAATTCGGGGGAGAACAGTTCAAAGCCTATCTGTGCAAATGAGATATTTGAAATCATGAGGCATATACTTCCATTGACTGGATATAAACAGTTTTTATCTGTTCTGTTGGATTCAGAAACAATTGGAATTTTTGTTATCATGTCTTCTTGTTTCTCTCACTTGCTTTATATTAGCAGAAGGGGTTCTGATCGTGGATAAGTTTTCCAGACCAAAACGGCACCCTTTGGTCCCTTATGGATCATAATGGGTAGCAGGAGAGCTCTTGCTACATCTATAAGGCACCTGAAAATTTCAACCGAGCGTATAGTTTCTATATGATATCTGACTTAATATTCTTTCTAATTTTTGATAATCTTCCCTGATTTAAGGCTAACTTGATCCTGAAAAAATAATGATTGCAGTTTCTGCTTTTTTTGAAATTTTAATTATGGAGAAGTGAATATACTTAAATTAGCAATGTGATGCAACTTAAAGATGAGAAATTAATAATGAAAAAACAAGCGAACTTGCAATATTACCTTGTATTTCGTGATTGGCTTTGGATTTCATCAGACCCACATACATACAAACAAGATATTTTCTTGTTGACCCACTTCTATTTTTGAATTGGTTGTTGATGCCTTTGTTCACACTCACTCAATCTCTTGAAATCCTGATTTTATTCTTCAAGATTCTGTCTTTTTGTTATTTGATGATTCAAAACGACTGGGGTGTATATGTATTCACGCCACTCCATCCACCTTTTGGCCGGAAAAGGCTTCCGAGCATGATTTTTTTGTAAATTTTTAAAAGGTAAGGGTAGTTTGTATATAATGAACATAGATTAAGAGTGTAAACATAATTATTATTAGGGTAAATTACAACGACCTTCACTGTGATTATAAATATTTTTTGTTATTTAAAAAATTACTAATACTCTTATGATTTTAACGCTTGTCTAACACTAGCTTAATTTGTTAGGTTTTGTTTTTATTTTTATTTTTTTTATAGTGAACAAATTAAAATACCTTTGTGGATTAAGAATTATAAATTTATTTAATTTTTAAAATTCTTTTGATTTTTTATGGATTAAGTGGATAATTTTTTTTTTTAATTTTAAAAAAAATTTCATCCACTCTGTTTGATTTTTTTCTACAAATTTTTAATCTAAAAAAAACAGAAAAAACAGTAAAGGAAAAGTTGACAATTTCAAACATAAAATTACATAATTTCATCAAACATCAAAGGCTACTTGTAATTTTTCAAACTACGAAAGAATATTCGTAATTATGCCAAACCTCAGAGGAGATCGTTGTAATTTACATTTATTATTATTTTTTATTTTATAAATAGTAACAATTTTAATAAAGTATATAAAGTTAATTTTCAGGTGGTATGGCAATTTTGATAATTATAATCTTAATTTACATGGTATATCGTTTTTGTATATTCTTATAAAATAATTAGTTAGTATTTTTCAGCACTTACAAATTTTTTAATTCTCAAAATCTTTCTCATGATTTACTATCAAATGCTCAACTTCGTGTTGTAATTTTTTCTCAACCTCCAACTCTCTTTCTCTCTTCCCCACTATTCACTCAATAACTTCCCATAACCTTTATTATTTTACTATTATTTATTTATTTATTTAAAAATATATATATACTTTGAACTATGATCCGAGCTGCATACAACAATTTATTGGGCTTCTGTGTTTGTGCAGCTGAAGGGAGTGGTGCAAGACATTGAACAAAAGTTGATATCATTCCTGTGGGTTGGGGGGTTCAACGGGGGGTATTGCAAAGGTCGGTTGGGCTAATGTGTGTCGACCTGTTGAACAAGGAGGGTTGGGTATTAAACCAATTGATGCAACAGAACCAGACACTGATTATCCGACATCTTTGGGACATTGTAAGAGGAAACAGGCCAAAATCCGTGTGGGTTCAATGGATTAACGGCCACTACATGTTCAAATGCAAGTCTTTGTGGACAATAGGCACCTCAGACATGGCGTAAAATGCTGAAGTTCAGGCCTTCCCTACACACTATGTTGCACTATCAGGTGGCAGATGAACGAAATACTTGATTGTGACAGGAGCCCTGGCATCCTGCTGGGGTCCACATTGAAATATGCCCTGAAGGACCTTTGATTACTGGGCTGCATAATACTGCCAAACTTTCTGAGGTTAGGCAGGGAATTGCGGATATGGCCAATGGCTGCTAATGCACACATTAACATTTAGCAGCGGTCGTGGAGCAGCTGCCAGAAGTTATAGAAGGAGTGGATAGGGTGATTTGGAAGAATAGCATGCTGCTGTTGATGCACTTCTCCTCTTTCAGCCGTAGCAGCCCTTTGTTGGGTGGTCTACTCTTATGCATGGGCCATTTCGAGTGCCAAGGCATCAGTTCATCTTTGTGGTTAGCAGTGCAAGAAAGGCTATCGACAGCAGATAGGCCATGGTTGCAACACCTCCCCCAAGCTTGGCGACTTTGTGACTCACACCAACCGGAAACTCCTGAGCATATTTTCATCCAATGCGAGTGCTCAAGGAGATGTCTAGTAAGGCTCAGATACAAGATACGTCAGAGCTTATCTTATGGGACTTGGCAGCAAAATGCTGCATGGACCACTAGAAGGGGACGAGGGCAACATTTGACTAATGCAGCCAATCGGGCTGTGCTTGCAGCACTGGTGTATGACATTTGGCACAATAGAGTCTTTCAGGATAAAATGACAGTGCAATAGGACCTACCTAAGAGAAGGATCGTTAGCCATAATATTCCTCATACACTCTAGGGTTCTGTATAGATTGTGAAAAATAGCCTGGACCTATGTTCAATAAGCATACTGGGCTAGGGGCTTTGCTTTGTTTGTTCATGATACTTTTTTCTTTGCATTACATTATCCCCCCCCCCCCCCCACCCCCACACACACACAAATAAAGGAAAATAATAAGTATGTCAAACACATTCCACTACCCTAAAATATATATATCACGGCACTTATACTTATTACATATTGTTTTATCTAACATCTTTATACATCACATCAATTATCGTCATTATATTTTTCTCAGATCCAATTTATATGCTAGAAACAAAAAATTCATCTCAATCAAACTCATTCCATCTACTTTTTTTCTCGTTGGGATGACATAAAATCACTAGTAATTACAAACTTACAGTAGCTCTAATTTATCTTTATGACAACCAACATTTATAGAATTAGGTTAAGTTTCCTTCTAAAAGTCAATCGGACCCGATCGCATACAGCCCCTAAAGAAAATTACAGTTTGACTAACTAATTAGGTGGTTAACTTTCAATACCTTTAATCCATCACTGGAAACTTCACAGACAAGTGAAAATTATTGCACAAACTAACAATCTTGTCTCTCTCTGGAACAGCACAAATTCTGGGAACTGTCTGAAGTTTCCCAAGATCAAATTTTTCATGAGATCAGAGCCTAAAATCTACACCAGAAATTGAGAAGTTGGCCATGTGGGCATCTCGGGTTGCTGCAAAGACTTTGATTAATATTCAAAAAAAGAATCAATAATCACATATTACTTTAATTAATCCACTTTGGATTAAACTAATCCATATGACTATGGTAGCTTTCACACCACACCTCATCATCCAAACCTTAAGCTGTGCTAGAAAAGCAGCTTCCTCAACACTTTTTTTCCTTCAAAGCAAAGCCTTTATAAGGGCCTAATCCATTCTCATTGTGCCAACAAACAGAACAAATAATCTTCTTGTTTACCTCTACTTAGCCACAAAATCTTGATTTTGCACAAGAAAATGCTGGATTTGACGATTGAGTTGATCGGCCTGGCCGCTTCGAATTCCCTTGCTGTGTTCTGTTTCTGCAATCTGATCATTGCCATTCTGCTTGTCGGCAGCTCGAAACCGAGCTCACAGTTTGATGAAGGGAAGCCTAATGCTCTCCCCACCACTGGTAATGATGACTGTTTCCAGAAAAACACAGTTTCTTCTCACACTGATGCTTTGATGGAGAAAGAGGAGGAGAAAGTTTCATCTGTGAGCATAGACATGGTGGACAACGAAGAAGAAACCTTGGATCAAGAACAAGAATACGATGATGATGATGAGTTGAGGAAAAGAGTTGAAGATTTCATTGAGAAGATTAACAGAGGTTGGAGGGCTGAAAAGCTGAAAACATATTCTTTAGGACAATGACAACTTAATTTGGACTAAAACGAGTACTGTATATTGTTACTGTAATTTTTCAGTCATGCGTATCTCACTCGAGCATCTGAATGTAACTCTGCTGAAATTTTTGTGTCAAGAAAAGCGAGAGAATTCAGAATGTCTTAATCATAATTAGTGGATGTCTTGCTTTTGCCAGAAAAATTGCAGTCATGTTTGTGAGTAAAATGCTGGTATCTAATCAATCAGTGCGCTGTCTGGAGATGCTGATTCATGGATATCTACATTTTCTTGAATTAATTCTGGGCTTTCTGCCCACATGGATGAGAATAAAGCAGCTGAAGGAGAAGGCAAAAGGGCATATTTTGATGCATTGTACAATTTAATCTCTGAAAGACTTTCTTCCAATTGTTTATTTGTTTGCTGTTGAGGGATACTGAATACATTATCTGACAGTATAAAGTCACTGATTTAGAGAGGAGTTATCCACTTGCATCAGCAGACAAGATTCCAGGACAGGACACCAAAGCCAGAAAAAACTTTCACTTGCAATGATCTGATATCAGGATATCACATTCAACATTTTGGTAAAACATAAAATTTGGTTTTCTAACTGCAGGTTGATTTCCTGGTCTTTGTTTAGGTTGCAATGAACATTAATGGCAGTTGTTAATACTCGTGGGTCAACGGTAGGTATATTATAGGACAATTAGCAGGAGCTGGACATAGATTCTGATTACAGTTTTGTCGATTTCTTCAAAAAATTGCATATTGTATTTTCGCTGTTTACCATTAGACAAAGTATCTGTATGGTTGCCAAGAAACATGCTCGGCAAAACACACAAATACATACCCCGGCTGTAAAAATTTCCATTTTCATACGTTCAAAATTCGACGTTTTGCCCAAAGGGCTGCTCTGAGTGTTTGGTAAGCGTGTGTATATATCACATATGTAAATTGATAAACTAAACAGCTACAAGTGAGCATGTGCAGAGAGGGAGATTACTAAAAGAGAGTTACAGAAATTATAGTTGAAAGTAGGCTTTTAGTTTATGGCGTGGACAGAAGTTTTCAGGACCACAAAGACGAATGTACGACACTTGGAATAAAGGTTTAGCTGTCGGAAATGCTCCAAGAGTTTATAAGTATAAAAGCCAAGCACGCGTGCTTTGGTAGCTGAATATGATATATTGGCAATTATGGCAATACATGTTGAGCAGAAATGGCTTTTCATTGGCCTTTTGCATTCCAAGAAAAGATTAAAAATCTCTGATCATTTCTCAGTCAACAATCATATAAGTGTAGCTCATAAAGAACTGAATGGATGATGCTTCAGAAAATTCAAGTCGCTCGACTACAACTAAAAATAATAATAGTGATAATAAGTCGAGTTTGATACATTCGAAATACAACATCAAGTTACACACAACAGAGAAATCAAATGAGGAAAGTAGGGTGTTTCTACCGCATAAACTCCTATTCTAGTGCCTAAACAAGAACGTAAGCTTGGGTCAAACAAGGAAATTGTGCTCAACTTTGTTCTGCGATGACATCCAGTCATCTCTTTGTAAAAGGGGTCAGAAGAAGTGAGCCTAAAATTTCTACGGCAGATAAAAACAGCTAGGACACAACGTAAGGATACAAAAATCCAATCAGCATGTTATTTCATGGTTCCGCTCTCTAGAATCTTCTCCTGGCAATGAAACATTATTTTCGGGATCTGAGATCTTGGAACCATGCATGGAGTTTACAGATGTAGTCAAATTTGGCTTTGGTCCATTGTAGGCTGCTTCGTATCTTTCTTCAGATATAGGATTAGCAGGTGCGGGAGCAAATGATATTGTCTGTTCATATTTTGGTTTCTTAGGCTTTTGTTCCTGCTGGACTCCCGGAAGAAAGCTGCCGATCACAACCTGTTAAATTTTAAAGATTCAGAAAATATAACTTCCATCGAGGAATATCAGTAAAAGGATGCGTTCAATGCCTTGAAGATGTGAATGCTTATGCCAATTTGATTGGGCAATGTGAATGCATTGGCCAGAATTGTCCTACAATGTCCTTGCATTGTGATGAATAGCAGGAATTTTGCATTAACATTAGCCTAGTTTTGACATATATATCTAATCCACACTCATTCTTTTCTAATTGCCACCTTAGAGGGCAAACATGAACAGGTAAATAGCACATTACTGCCTTCCTCTGTGACATTTTGATTTTAGAAGTTCACTAACCTGAACAGGCCCAGCTGCGACAAGCATGCCAGCTAGTCCTCCCCCCAAGACACGGCCATCAGGGCCTGCCAGGGAGACGCTCATCCCACCAGATCTGCTTTTTGTCACTCCATTATCACTAGGCATAAATGATCCCGTGAGCGAAAGAATTTCAAAACGACCCTGTAGAAAACCCGTGACTATAATTCAGAATAAAGTGTTCCTTTAGTTGAAGATTCTAACAAGTGACACGTATGCAAGCAAAGGGAATCATCATAGCCATCTTCGAACGCACAACTGAGACCTCTAAAAGTTCTACTAGAATTTTTTTTTTTTTTTACAAATTTCGCATAAAAAAACAATAATCAAGATATTTTTCTAAAAAAGTACTCTATATTGATTTAGTACCGACTTAAAAGCTCTTACCTCATAGGTCAAAGTACCACCAGAAGAATTAGGTTGGCGCAGTGTAACATTTGAGATAGCACCATTTGCAGCTAGAATGCAAATGGCTCTAGATCCTTGTTGAGAGAAAGATATTATCTTCATCATGATATCCTGACACAAAAGGGAAAACTAGAATTAGCCATTGAGTCTAAACAGAATAAGGAACTGAAACACGATAAGTGTATTCTCCTTAAATCTAGTGTACAGCCACATATTAAACTCAATTTTTTATGCATTTAAGTATTAACCAAACACTTAAAACTAGTCAACAAGAAAACACACTCGTATATAAAATACTATTCGTGCATTCCTCAGAGTTTTCGGCTGATGTCGTAGAGTGAAATTTCAGTGTTATCTTCTCTTTCTTCCTCATTCTCCTTTTTAATCCAATTAACAACTTTTAATTCATCCGAAGGATGCCATCCGTTGTTACTTCATGTATCATATTTCCATAAGCATGCAAGACTTCATCCAATTAGCACAATTTAGATAAGTTTAGCATAAGTTGAGCTTGGAAGTACAAAATTACAGTAATTAAAATGAAAAACAAAAATGAGCATACTACTTATAATTAGATGTACCTCGCCAGCATTAACAGTTATCATGTGGGGTGTAAAGCTTCCACCGACAGGCGATGACATTGTTCGCCCTACAAAACACGAAAAATTAAGAAAGGTGACTGAGTAAACTGAAAATAGATTACAGGTGTCAGTATCATCGTAATGTCTCACTAGCACATTCAGCTATACGTTTAAGGCCTTAATTTTTATACCAACACAGAAGTTCCCAGGGGCAGATCCGTGCAAAGGATGAGGAATCCATTCCGCATATACATGTTGGCAGAAAAAAATTAAGTGGATTTTATTTTATTTTATTATTTTAATTGTATCAGCAGAGTGTTTGGGATTCCAGTAACCCCTTGAAACTCGAGTTATACCCAGGAAGTCAACATTAAATACATATACCTTCAACCAGTGAAAATTAGCATACTGAAATTATTAGTTCCATATATATCAAAATAATATCATTCATGCAATTTGTTTAATATAAGTTTAACATATACCATGGATCACGTAGTTATCTTTATTAGCTCAAATAGCAGTAGTCACGATGAGTGCAGTAACCAAGGTAAGACCCAACATTATTTCCCTTCATCTCTGGATCTCACAATTCTAGCCAGAAGTAGTAATACATACATTCCGCATTCAACAACTAGGCAAAAATGCATAATCATGGTGACTATTGGTAATATCACCGGTTTTACAAGAAAATGGATATTCCGAGTTGAAGTTTATAGAAAAATAAGGCGAAAATTCGCGGTGTTAGAGTTGAGATCCTACTTCCAAAAAATGGCATCATCAGCTCATTTTTGAAGTCCTATCTCCAGGTCTTGGAAAAGAAGTAAGCATGAAAACCATGCATAGATTAAGGGATGAACCATGTCAAGATATGCTATATAGTCAGAATTCTTCAGCTCCAGTACTAATCCTATCTATTCAAAAACGGCATATAGTCCACCTGTATCTTGGGTTAGATCCACACACGTTACATCATCTCCTCATCATTATTCATCAAGTTCTTTATTCTTTCTTTGTCATTTATGCATACTGCAATTATTGAGTAAAAGACAGATCCTGTGACTTGTCACATCAGCTAAAAGAACAGCACTTTGATCTCTCCACAATTTCTCAGTCCCATTTGCTCAGAGCATCAACCTAACACAATCCAAACCCTGAAGGCTTCCTGACAAGGGTCCCAAATTCCAAATTGGATACTTAAAATATGTTATTTAAAGTTGACCCATAAACACAAAGCAAACAGCAGCCCATGCAAGAAAAAGAGCAGATCGGTAGATCTAGTTTCTCAACACTTGGAAACCAAATAAAACACAATAACATCAAACGTCCACACAATTTAGCAGCAAACAGCATCTCACACTTCCTTATCCATATAATAACCTCTCTCAATATAAAGCATTTTCTCCAGTAAAAAACAAGAACTAGTCAGACACAAGAACAATACCTGCGCTACCAAATTCCAACTTATGTTTCTTCTTGAAAGAGTCAACGGGCCGGCCCGAACTCTGCTTCCAAGCTGAATAATCACCCGTGAAGGGAATCGAAGCCGATATCGGCATAGGCGACAATGCCACAATAGAACCATCCGCTCCATACTTTCTTGGCCTTCCCCTCTTCTTCTTCAACTCCGATGATGGCGGAGCCACGTTTACCGGCGCCGCCTGTGTGGGAGGAGCAGTTGATCCACCAAACTGGCTGGAATTTTCAACTCTTGGCTCCACTCTGTAGCTCTGAGGGGCTTCATCACCTTTAACTGTGATCCCAGAACCATTTAACCCTTCCTTTTCCTCCATTCATATACTAAACAAACAGATACCTTAAAAAATCCTTAAACCCTTTAAAAAAGACTCTAAAACCTAAACCCCAAACTCACTGAACTAGTAAAGCTCAAATCTTTTTCAGCTCAGGCACTCAGAGCACCTGATAACCACCTCTCAACAAGGAATTTCTAATAAAGGTGGAGTATTTAAGAGCAATACAAGGCAGAAATACACAGAGAAGCTTGCATCACCTGCTTCAGAAACTCTGTAAATCCAAAAATCAAAGAATTGGGATTTTATTTTCAAAGATCAACAGAGTCCAACAGCAGCAAGAATCTATTTTTCCGGGCTTCCTCAACTTATCATGGCATAATTACTGCCATTGCAGAGCGGAAAACAGAGCTACACTGCTACAGAGATGAACTGGAAAATTCAAATTTCCTGGTATTTTGGGGTTGTAAAATTAGGGTTTTTGCAGGAAAAAGTAGAGGAATGGAAATAAAGTTGGAGAAAAAATTACGAAATAAATAGGAATTAATTAAAAAATATTAGAAAAAAATTAATTAGGTGAGGAGCAATATTTAAATTGCAAAATTCAAAGTATTAATTACGGTTGAGAAAATGGTTTCAGGTCCGTCTTGGAAATTTAATAAATGGTTTTAAAAAAATTGGCAAAGTTAATGAATTGGAATATAAAATAAGGGAAATTTGGGAAAAAGATAAATTTTTGTAATTTAAAAATGGCAGATTTTATTTTAATTATATATATAAAGCTGTAAAGTTAACGTTGGAGCCATCCCAAAAATTTCAACCTCTGACCTGTTCTTTGTCTTTTTAGGTAAATAAAAGTTGACCATTAATTTAGGAAGAGATACCCTTCAATTTATGGATAATTTACTGTTAATGCCACTGTCTGTGTGTGACTTTAATTAATTTTCAAACAAATAAATACACAAGCTGAAACGGGTGCTTTGAGGAAGACCAAAACTGAAGCAAAGTCATTTCTTGGAAAACATAAAAGAAACAACCTAAGAATATCAAGGAAAAATATAATTTAAGGTTGTTCAAAGTATTCAATTGAGGCCTTTTTTAATTTCTTGACATTATCATTTTTTATTTTCATGTCATAGAGAAAAAAAATAGAGTGATTTCAACTTTGTTCATCTTCACGAGTTAGGACATGAGTTCGCCCAATTTTTCAACAATTTTGGTAAAAAGACTTTTTTTATCAATTGAGCCAAGTTACATTAGCAAATAGTTCCTATTTGCAACCATTAGGATCTGGACTCAAGAATCAAGGTACTCCGTGCAAATCCACATACACCCTCATGCAAAGTCTAGAGTTCTCCTTGCTCTATTCAACTATGTTGGGTGGTTGTGCTCAGTAGATTTCCCCACAAATTTTTGTTTGTTAATGGTGATTCTGTGGGAATTGATCTTTTAGGTGATGTAGAGGTCTTGGATCAATGGGATTCCGACAGACAGCGGGCTATTCTCCTTATTACTCCGTGCAACCTCTCTCTCTCTCCCCTTCATTTTAGCTACTAGGATGAGCATAACGGAATGGCAGTGATGCCGTAAGTATTAGTTGGACATATGTTGTGCTAGTGTTGCCCTACTGCTGCTATGGGTGCTATTTGCATCTTGTAGCAAGCTGTGCAACATGGGCTAATCGAGATCTCATATGTTCATCTTTATGGTGTTTCTCATCTTGTGTTGGAGTACTCAAGCTGTAGTCAAAAGATCATTTCTGCTCACTATCCAAAACTTGTTCAGCCCAGTAGTAGTCAATATGACAAGCTCAATTCCTTGCTAGGAGTCTTTGGATTTCATTTGGTGGCATAATTACATGGACACCATCATGAAAAAATGTTACATGAGCTCATTTTAGTGCAGTCAACGTACTTCTCTCGCCTTTCTTCGCTCCTTTGCTCTTCTACTCTGTATTGCCTGGAAAGCACAGCATGTAAGTGAACCTCAACACCATTTTTCTCTTTAACATCAAGGACGAAATAGAAATAGAAATAGAAGAAAGTTTTAAGGACTCTCACCTTCTCTGAGAAATTGCAAGTCTTTCATTTGCAGCTGCACAGCCTCTTTCGGTAAGGGCTTCGGCTCTGGTATTTTGATCTCATCAGTCCCTTCTGCCACTCTCTTTGCTTTCTCTTTCACAATTCTTTCTATCACTGGCATCCCCACTGCCGGGAAGACAGCATTAAGGATGACGGATAGCAGTTCCTTGTCTTCCTCTTCTATAAGATCCCTCCCGAAGCAGCACACGTGAATGGCTTCAAGAGCTTTCTCAGCTCGAATTTCCATTGGAATCGTTGGGACTGGAGCTCTCAGCTTTGCTCGCCTCTGCAAGTGAACGTTGTAAGGTGCAATGTCAATTTGTAAAAGAAGATCTAGCATGTAGATTGCAAAGGAATCAAGCTTTAATCAACCAACCTCTCTTGAATCATTCATCATAGCAATGAAATTCTCCTCCTCAAACTCAATGTCATCCGAAATCCGAAGCCTGCCAACTCCTTCCAATATTTCCTCAGATTTGAGCAGACCCGCACCAACTGCAGCTAGCCAACAACATAGCAGCACATACAGAGGATCCCCTGGCTACACACAAACAGGCCATAACCTTAGATCTCTTAAGACTTCCAAATACAAAAAGAAGAGAATGAAAAATACCTTTCCGCGCCGTTCTTGAAACTCGAAGAAGGCTCTGGAATCATTAACGGAACACTTCTTCCCCACTCTCCTCCTGAACTCCGCAAAATCAATAATATCTCCCCAACGCCGCCTTCGTCGCTGAAAATCCTGGCGATGAGACCACGACGAAGATGACGATGACGATGACTTTGTTGGCGAAACCGGAAACGGAGTTGGATTCATCCATGTAAGCTCTGACGAGGAGATATCGGCCATTATTGGGCTTGCGGCGGCGCCGGCAAGTCGTGTAGAGTAGAGACGGTGGAATGGGATTGGAAGAGATGGCGTAGATGTGGAAGGCATAGGGGTTTGTTTGGAGGGAGGAGAGTACCGCCATTGTGGGTGCTCGACGGTGCGCGGTTGAATTCTAACCTCTCACTCAGAGAGGTGGCATAGGGTAAGATATTTCCTCTTCCGTTTCTATTTTATTTTATTTTATTTTATTGCTTCTGGGGGTCTTTGAATTCTTTCTTGATTGAATAAAAATTAAGAACATTCAGTCGAAATTTAGATTAGTCCGATCATAGAAAGAATTTTGTATTTTATCACTAATTATTAGGTTTAATAGATTTTATTATTTTCAAACGGAAGCTTTCTCTTACACTTCGGGAATGGTTAGGAGCGCTTTAGAAAACGTTTTTCGACTTTTGGTTGAAATACTTTTAAAGTGCGTATAAATACTCTATATCACTGAAATAAGCACAGCATGTAAGAGGCTGTGCAGCTGCAAATGAAAGACTTGCAATTTCTCAGAGAAGGTGAGAGTCCTTAAAACTTTCTTCTATTTCTATTTCTATTTCGTCCTTGATGTTAAAGAGAAAAATGGTGTTGAGGTTCACTTACATGCTGTGCTTTCCAGGCAATACAGAGTAGAAGAGCAAAGGAGCGAAGAAAGGCGAGAGAAGTACGTTGACTGCACTAAAATGAGCTCATGTAACATTTTTCATGATGGTGTCCATGTAATTATGCCACCAAATGAAATCCAAAGACTCCTAGCAAGGAATTGAGCTTGTCATATTGACTACTACTGGGCTGAACAAGTTTTGGATAGTGAGCAGAAATGATCTTTTGACTACAGCTTGAGTACTCCCAACACAAGATGAGAAACACCATAAAGATGAACATATGAGATCTCGATTAGCCCATGTTGCACAGCTTGCTACAAGATGCAAATAGCACCCATAGCAGCAGTAGGGCAACACTAGCACAACATATGTCCAACTAATACTTACGGCATCACTGCCACTCCGTTATGCTCATCCTAGTAGCTAAAATGAAGGGGAGAGAGAGAGAGGTTGCACGGAGTAATAAGGAGAATAGCCTGCTGTCTGTCGGAATCCCATTGATCCAAGACCTCTACATCACCTAAAAGATCAATTCCCACAGAATCACCATTAACAAACAAAAATTTGTGGGAAATCTACTGAGTACTGAGCACAACCACCCAACATAGTTGAATAGAGCAAGGAGAACTATTTGACACCAGAACTGTCTGATGCAAATCCACATACACCCTCATGCAAAGTCAAGTACTAGAAAAACTTGGAAACTTTTGACACTGTTATAGCACACCACTCTTTCAAGAAATCAAACGTTAATTGATCAGAAGTACTCAGGACACAGGTTACAGCTTGGTCTAAATGGCAAGAGCAGAACGAGTCTACTTGAGTTCTGCAATTGACCAATTTTTAACGTCCAGTAAGTCCACGTTTAGCTGTTCGTAGACTATGTACACAAGAGGGAGAGAATAGAACTCACTTATCATCACAATGTCAAAGATATAAATGAATACAGACTTCAGTTACTTGAGATGTTGGAATCAACATCAGAACTTGCTAAATTTGCATCACATTGATAGGATGTGATCTGGGCAACACAAATCCAGCTCTCTTCTCCTCGAATGAGTATTCGATCTCCTCATCAACTGACTTGAGTGCAGTAGGAGCTGGTATAAGGGCCTTCTGAATTGGAGCTGGTGTAATGGGCATTTGTGCTGGAGCCGGTGTTATGGCCATCTGCATTGGGATGGATATCGTTGAAGGTGTTGAAGGTATAATTGCCATTGCTTGAGGGGTTCTATTCTCAACATCAGCAATAGGAACCGTCTTGGAAGGCGTGCTGAATGGTGTGCTGTCACTTGTAATTGTCTTTGGCAACATTTCATTGTGCTTTCTGTTCAGGGCTTCAAGAATATTTGTTGCACTGGACTTTGACGAATCTGTGGAAGAAATGGGAGAGAACGGCTTTCGTATGATGGGCGACTCTATTTCTCGAGCATTTTGTAAATTGAAAGAATGCTGGTTTATAGGAAGACCGGCTAAGTCCAAACCTCTCCTCCCTGAAAATCAAGAAATGAAAAACGGAATAAGAAGAAACATCAACTAGCTGCCTGACCTTGTCAATCACAAGCATTCATGCCTCCGTAATGGACGCAATATGTTTAGGCAACCTTATTGCCAAATTTACCGTTTCCGACTAAATAGAAGAGACTTCCAACAGGAGTATTAGAGAGAAGATCCTCGAGCTAAAATATTTTTTCATACATGTTTGCTTTTAACTGAACTTAAATAGATTAAATAGAAGGAATACCAGCTATTTCCAGAAACAACATGAAAAAGAAAACCATTTACAACATATGCTTTTTCTTGCCTACAAAATCTGCAGTCTGATTAGCCATTTATTGTTCTGACCCAAACAAGACTCTTAGCTGTTAATTTTTTGCAAAAGTTCACATGATACTGACCCAGGGCAGCTTTGGTTAGCTTAACATTATGAACCTGAAGGAGACTACATAAGAGCAAATTACCATTTAAATTTAAAAATGTTGGAAAAGTTTACCAGAAGAGAGAGCTGCAAATCCATCTTCCCTATGACAGTCCTGATTTATACGTTCAGTTTTTTGGCGTTGCGTGTATTGGGAGTAGCTTTTGCCAAAGGAGGCATCATGTCAGCTTTAGGAGTCTGTAGCATAGGACCACCAAGAGAAAGTCTTCTATTGCTTGGACCACCACCACATGATAATCTACGCCCTTTCTTTGCACTCTGATTCTTCATAGGGCTTGGCTTTGAACCATAAAGAGCCTCTTGTTCAGTTAGTAACTGTTCCTGAGTTTCTTCTGGTCCTGATGTTAAATTAAATAAAATCATATGCAGATACAACACTAAGAGTCAGATACAGAGGGCAGGTCCCAAGTTCATGTTTAGCATGAAATCCTAGATAGAAGAGGTCGTTACCCTCTGCCGTTTGCGCTCTAGTTCTTTTTCTTGCCGTAAAACCAGATAGTCTTCAAGCATAGAGAGCAGACGAACCTACATAGGCACACAGCAGACAGAAACCAGATGTAAATTTTAATATAGGAAGACAGAGGAATGCATCAAAAGCATTTCCACGTGTTAAGGGAGTAACACTTACGCCATCATAAGTGAAATCAACTCCTTTCTCTTTTTCCCATGCTGTGGTCTTTGAAGTCAATGTATCTACCATTGCTATTTCAGCAAAAAAAAGACATTGAAACAATTATATATGCACATGTGCTTCAAACTGTACCCACTAAGCGTGCAGCAGAAGAGCACTTCCCAAACAAAAAATTAAATCATACCCGGAAGTTTGTTGACTAATGCACGAGCTTTTTCAGCACGTTTCAGAGTGAGATGAGCACCTCTCCCAGCATTATAGCGATTATCATCCTACAAAGAAACGAAAGAGACTTTTAGCATTTGCGTGTTTGTAATTCAAGACGTAACCAATGGCAAATTGTAGAAGAGTCCAACCCTGTTGTATTCCTCAAGCCAGCTCTCCTCCTGACACGCGGTCATCCACTTTTCAACCTTTTCAAGGATTTCTTTCCTGCCAAGAGCCTCCTCTTTGACTCTAGATATTTGAAGCTCAATTTGTTCAAGCACAAAAGATGCATCAACAGCTCCTTCCATTAATCAGAAAAAGAGAGAGTGGAAATTTAGAATTTGAAGGGAAAAAAAAAAATCATTATCTTTCACATGCATAATTAAATACCAGATTCAACAGCATCTACAGCCAAGTCAATTGCACTATCTGATTCTGGAATCAGATGTGTCTTCCTACAAATATCTTCTAGCTCTGTCTTCTTCTTCAGAACAAGCTCTTTCATTTTGCTTGCTTTTAACTCCTCCAATCGCGAAACTTCAGCTTTGACCTGACAGATAAATGATAGATGTAGCCATCATAACCAACTCAATATGTTTGAACCTTTAACTCACAGAAGGGAAAGGTGCAACACAACGGAATATTTGTACTAGAGCATATGCACATAAAGCGGATCCTCTGACTCACATAATCAATGAAGTCAGCAGAAAGCATGCCAGGCTCTGTTATCTCCTCTTCTGAAGAAGCTATATTACATGTAACTTTCTGAAACGTCTGTTGCTCTTCAATTGGTGTGTCCATCAAGTTCCAAAGCTCCAGTAATGAAGTCGCCAGATCTTGTAACTAACCAAAAATGTAGAAGTCAATAAAATCTGTCTAACTAAAATGAAAATAACTCGAGTAGATGGGCTATTGAAACATGATATACCTGTTGCATTCTCTGAACTTTCACCTCTCGCAGTTTTTGTATTGCAGTGCCCAATTGTTCTATGGTATCATTGCTAATGCTTTTTGAACCTTCCGATTCCCCTAAGCTTGGGTGAATCCCACAGACAGTTTGCTTAAAATCCAAACCAAGTACAGAGCAGCATGAGTACAGATAATTCAGGTGCTCCAGAACCTGCTTCAAACGTTCACTCTGCAACCAATGAACATTCAGGGAAACATGTCAGAGGAGAGTTTAAGAAAATTATTTAGAAGAGATGATAGTTTCATAAGTACCTTTTCTTTTTGAAGTGCCTGCAATTCTCTGTGCAATTCTTCAAGCTTTCTGGGACAAATCGGTTTCATCTACTGCCATGTTATTAGAAACATACCCCCCTGACCTGTAGATTTCATGCTTAATCCTCTGTATCTCTCTAACACCTCTATAAATTGATTTTCCTATCAGACTTCCTTTTCCGCATCTCCTCTATCTCTGGAAGGATGGCTCTGAGTTCAGCCTTCAAGCTTCCAGTGCTTTGATCAGACTACACAAAGAAAGACCAGTGATAAGGGAAAATAGAGCATTGAAAACTTTCCATCCTTTTGTTTTACTTTTATTTTTTGTTTGCAGCTAATTTTATCCAATCATATTGATTCCCGTCGGTGTATAGAGTTTGAGTAGTTCCCAAACTAAACACTCTGTTATACCTGGTAATATGCTTTCATGCGAATAGGCCTTTGAAATTATAAACTTTACATGTCTTCAACAAAAATTAATAGTGAACACCAAGTAAATTATAGTCTCAGATGTTGAGTTGGCATTGTATTGAAGAAATGAGCATCCAAGCACCGTTTCGAATATAATCAGAAAGTAAAGATTCTATAAACCAGGACATGCTGATCTTTGGTCCTGACCTGCCTAATGTGTACTGGCCGCTCGCCCATTGCAGAGCAGATGGCAGCAAGCTCAGCCTCAGCATCAGCAATTGCCTGCCTCAGCTGAGCTCTGCACTTGTTTGCCTGATCTACTTTTCTTCTGTAAACCTCCATGCATTCTTGTTCCAGTTCAAGCAACATTCTGTCCCTTTCCGCATCAGATTCCCCGACCTCATCCCATATTATCTGATAATTTAAGACCAGAAACATATATCAACAATGATGTACGTAGAAAGGAAAGAATAGGGAAGGAAGAGGGCTTTAGAACTCAAAGTTTCTCTACCTGCAGTTCATTTAAAAGAGATCCACATGTTGTTTCCATTTGCGAAGGCATATTGCTTTAACCTGTTGCGTTTTTAAGTTAACTATACCTGCGGATAGAAGCTAGCTAATAAATCACAAGAACAGTGATATGATATTATATCCCCATCACATTACAAACTCGGACCAACTTCGACGGCAACTAACATAATACAAAAAGAAAAGGAAAAAACAAGTCCAACATGCCTACCCATACGAAAAAAGCACCAATGCTAAAAAACAATCAGCAGTCTAATCATGTACTCTGATCTTACTAAACTTACACTGACACAATTTTCGAGTGAAGTGTCATGCATGTACATATACAAGAACTGTTATTATAATCAATAAACAAATTTCAATGCCTCCTAAGTCCTAACCATCTTCGCCTGAACAAACAATAACCTAAAGAAAAGAGAATAAACAAATTTATCTTAAACAGAGATCTTAAACTTGTGCTTCTCGAGCAGTATAATCTGCATACTGGTAAAAGAAACCATTAATATAACCAAGAATTCCCTAATTCATACACTATAAACAAAACCTTGCAGGATTTGACTGATATACGATCCAAATGTAGTGGCCTAGCTCCGTTCAAACTGACTCACTGAGACTCAAATCTCCGCTCATAATCTTCATCAAATTCAAAATCCATTTTTATCCTATTAAAGCAAAACCACTTGAATCTTACAAATGAATACAACTTCTCGGTCTCTCTCATGCTTCATCAACGAAACAACATAAGAAAAAGAGAAATTAAAGAAGATCCGAGAACGCACCTGAAAAGTAAAACCCAAATCAAATAAATTTTCTTGCCTAACCAAAAACTTAGAAGCAGAGAGGCACACCTCTAGGGCTTGAATTTGAGAAGAAAAAGAAATTCTCAAGTTCTGGTCTGGAGAAGTGAAAGGTAGAGAGAGAGAAAATAGGGAGAAACTAGAGAGATTTCGAAAAATTCGACCGTTGGATGCTGAGAGAGAAATGATAAGGGTTTTATTGTTTTAATCATGCGAGAGAGAGAGTGATGGGCAAAGCAGAAATTTGAAATTTCAAAGAGAGAGAGAGAGAGAAGAATTTAATATTGTCTGTTGACTTCACCGGCTGTCACAAAACGTAAATGACAGGTGGGTTGACAATGCACCACGTGTTACGGGCCTTTGGAGGTTTAACAATTTGGGTTTTCCTTTTTTGGGCCCAATGTTGTTTTCTTCGGGCTATCCATCCATACTTTTTTCTCTCAATTATTTTGCCATACATCAATCTCAATTTTTTACGTGAATAAGACCTAATTTAATTGACAAAATAAGACACATCGATTATAAAATTATGCATTTTGAATTTCACGAATTTTTGTATTTTATTTTATTTTAACAGTAACAAGAAAATATAAATATTTAATATTAATAATTAATAAATTATTATATTTATTCGTAATCGACATTACGATTTTTGTAATAAAAAAAAATTCAATTTTTATTTGAGTATACAATGTATTATTTCTCGTCAAAAAAATAGCATGTAATATTGAATTCCATTTTGGTTTCAATAGATCGATACACGTATACAAATAATGAATTATAGGAAAATTAAGAAAACAAATTATATAAATCAGTTGTCCAAATATATTTTTATTTATTTAAAAAAAAAACTGAACCCGGCTTGATGTCAAAGGCCCGATTTGTAGCTAACGCCCGTTGCTGGAATCCATTTATCGCCATTGATGAACGGCCCAACTGTGAACTTCTTAACTTGGGTCGCACTGAGATTGAGCTTCAAACCCTTCCATGTGACCCGATTCTTGGTCACGGATCCGGGGCCCGAATTTTGAAACTCAGCATAAAAGATCGTATTCGGGGCGGACGTGCCGACCCACGGAAGCCAACCCTTTGGGTCAATCAAACTACCCATTTGACTGTGGAAGAAGACGGTGGTGGAGTAATTCTTCCAGGGCCGACCCAAGAAAGTCTGGACTCCAGAGAGGTTAGCTGCCGGCCCAATGGTGCAATTCTGGATCGAGATCCCTGTGTTTTGGTTTGGGTCGATCTTGCCTTGGGCCGTGATGGTGTTTTGCTGGCCCAACATGGGCTTCTTGGGTAAAATGTTGCAGTTTTGGAAGACGACTGCTGAGTTTCCAAAAATGAAGTCGACGGTCCCGTAGATGTTGCACTCGCGGTAGAACTGACGGTTGGAGTGGGCGTAGAGCGTGTCTTGATACGCATCCATGGTGCACCGGTAGAAGACTGAATGGTCGGCGGTCGACATTAGAGCAACGGCCTGGTGTTTGGCTGCGCCGGCTGTGTTGCGGAATCCCATGTCTCGAGCTATGAATCCTTGGCCAGCCACACCTATTTCCACACAAAAGAGCAAAAAATTATTATAATCAATTGAGATGTGGATGTTTAGGGAAATGATTGTCCAAACTCAATCTGGTCAAATTTGAACTAATTATATAATAAGTGCAATATACTTGTTATGTAATTGGTGAATATATTAGATTGGTTCGCCGAATCAAGTACGGGCAAAAACTTTCAGATGTTAATCAATTTGTTTTTCGTTAATGCTTTTGCTAATTTGATTTCGAAAAAAATTAATTTAGACCGAGTTTGTCTGAACTTAAACTAATTTGTTGAAAAAGTTTATTACAAAAAACTTTTATTCCAAAGGTGTTGAAAAAACATACCAAATGTAGCAGTCTGAAAGGTGGGAGTTCCATCGACAAAGTTGAGGCTGCCGGAAATAATGGTTGCATCCTTCCCATCACCAATCCATCATAATTCCATTTCGTCTTGTCAACTCTGAGTTCTCAAAACCCTTCTCAAAAACACCCTTCTTCAACTTACTCTCTTCTTTTTTTCTTTTTAAGAGCCTACTCCATACGTCTTATACAGCATCCGCATATCCGTTTATCCTCGCTCGGCGTCTGCAGCAGCCTTCTGTCCTTGAACGATACCCACTCCGGCATATCTCTCCCAAAACTCATCAACCGCCTCCCACGGCGCCCAGCGCTCCAATAGACTCCTCGAATGAGCTCAGAATGGCTACTGTTGTGGTGTACTCAGTCGAGTTCTTGAAATTCTCATTCGCCAAAAGTCAATTCTCCACTAACACTTTCCAGTTTCGATGCGTTTGATGTTTGTTGCTGCGGCAAGTCAACCATCAAGTTGAGGAAACTCGTTCGTGTCTTTATGATAACGAATTGTTGAGTGGTTCCAGTGCGAAAGAGAGAAGAGTGTCTATGGCAAGTGTTCTTTGGTCTGTGACTTGGTTTTTCACCCGTGTTCGACGAAATTCTTGGAGCCTTTGAGATATCAATGCTACTTGAATTGATAATTTGTACTTGAGGCTTAAAGTTTCCTGATTTCGCCAAGGGAGTCAGGCTATTGTAGCATGAATCCGGATGCAATGTCACGTTGCAAACAGCTCTGATCGTGGAGGAAGCCGAGGACGACGTGGTTTCGTCTCTGGATCTGTTGTCTTTGCTCTCAGAAACCCCGAACACGGTTGCAACTACAATGGCAACAAGAACCACGGACGATAGGCCAATGATTGTTATTCGTCTGCGCGTTCTTCTGCGTGCAGCCAGGCGTTGTTGCTCGGCCTCATCGAGCTTGCCATAGGGATTAAGGGTGGACATTGTTGTTCGACTTCGGTTTCTTGGTTGTGGCTGGAAAATGAGGTGAGGTGGGCTGTTTGAAGATGGTGGAATGGAGAAGTATATATAGTTGGTGGTTTTTGTGCATGAGATGCTATTTTGTATTTGTCAAACGCGGACTTACGTGCGAGGCACCATCTGGGGAATTTGGGACAAACAAAACTCGAAGTGCTGCTCATGTTATATTATGAAGTACAATGATGTTGTGTAATGAACGAAAATGGCAAGTCAATGGCTGGTTTGGTGGACTGTGTTATGCCACTTTGGTTTGACATTACTAAAGTTGTGTTTAAGGTATCGTGTGTGCATCTACATGCTTTTCCACTTTGATAATAAATACCATTCCAACAGTTGTAAATTCAAGTTCAAATGTAATTGCAAGTGTAATATCGTTTTCTATGAGATTTAACTCCTCAGGTTAGATCGTATTCAATAAAATACAATATATTTGTCACACGATTAGTTTTGATTAATTAAATTCCTTTTGAATTAAAATGTTTCACACGTGTTTGTTTTCTTGGTAAATGACTCATGATGAGGGAAAATTTCAGTCCAAATCGAATATATCAAGAGTTAATCAATTATATGACAATTTGCTGACCTCAGGAGTCTCTCTTCAACTCTCTCTCTCTCTCCCACTCTTGCAGGAGTGTCTGAAGAACAAGTCTATTTGACCAATAGGGCTGAGTCCAAGACTCCAAGTAGCAGTAGTGCTGTGAGAATCAGATGATCAATGTAGGAAACAGGACCAGGTAGAAAAAGAAAAATGAAAAAGGAATGCAAAGAATGAAAACCTAATGCAACTAGAATTCAACAGCTGATACATTTTTCAGCACAAGCTGCAAAACATTATCAAGAACCAAGGTAGAGCACAAAATCAGGGCAGCCGTAATACCATTCTTTTGCAGTGACAGAGAAATCAGATGATATCACATACAACCATTACAACCAGATAAATAAAGGTCTGAATACCAGATAAACAGAGAAGATGAAGAAAAATGAATGCCGGTGGCTGTTAGATTTGAGCAAAAGAATAGGTTTACAATTAGTGGTACAAGAGTGAACTGGCTAGGCCTTGTTTTCGCCATAAGTTACAGTATCTTCTCTAAATTCAAAGTATTTCGTCGAGTAAAAAGGGATAAATATCTACCCAGAGAACAGAGTCATGTTTAGCTAAAACAAACTTGAGTAACACTCAAGAAGTTGTATTCTGCCTGTCACGGAATTCGCTTCTTATAATTTCAAGTACCAGCTCATTCCATGTATCAACTGGACCTGGCATGCACCAGTGCAAGCAATCCTGTGGTGGGGGCCGACCATCTGGGCCTCTCTTAGTAATCTTATTAGGATCAGGGCTTCGATAAGGACCTGGATGCCCGTCGTGGCGATATGAAAAGGCTTCTGTGATATCCATCAATTTCATTTTTGATTTGTTTGTTTTTTTAGTAATTGCACGATGAAACCCCCCCACCTGTTTTTCGTGCATTATCTTGGTAAACCTATTTTCAACTAATTCACCTTCCGAGGCAGGCCTTACCTTTCCAGTGCATGATCCTCCAGTGTTCCATGCACCACCCTCATAATGATCGGGTGAAAAGCTGCGAACGATGGTAAGACCAGTGTAATTTGGATGTGTGCCCATGGCAGTAAGAATTGTCTCTACAGAAACTCCAAAAGCCTGAATGCTGTCAATCTTCTTCTTTCTTGAATTGTCTGGCCACCACAATTGTCCTCCTACAATCTCATTGTTCAATATGTATACCGACTGCTTGGCGAACCAGTGGCCAGAAGATAGGACAATCACATCAAAACCTGTGATATATTCCATGAAGCCCTCATCAGGGGCGTCAAGGTGGAGCTTAGCCACACCAGCAGGAGCAAAGTCAAATGGTTCAGATGTTTGATGAACAAGCCAGGAGGACCATATGCGAACAATCATTGTCGACGTAGATCTGAAATAGTAACGTTGCATTCTTCGATTACCTCTGTTTTTGGGTACCTCAACCTGAGAGTTTGCAAGAACGACAGGTTAATCTTAGTTGATGTCAACAAGGTAGGGATATTAGAATGTCACAAGAAGCACCGAGCATGCTACTGATCACTGTTAATGTGAAATGACCACGTCAATATTGATAAGATTTGTGATTAAATATAGATTGAGTTGTTCATATTATCACCAGTAACTCAGAAGCTAACCTATTAAAAAAAGGCCTTTCTCCTACCTGCCACAGAATACACAACAATGATTCCATCTGATTTCTTGCAACTGAATCACCAATAAAAGCTAATGTTTTTCCTCTCATTAGCTCCAAGAACTTCTTAGCATCAAATCTAGGGAGGTCACACTGGGATGGTTTCCATCTCCAATTCTCGTAATCTTTGTCTGGTCTTCCATTCCCCTGACAGTTCTGCATCTGAGTGAGCACAGGGCAGGAGTCATGCGGGTACAATGGTCCGGTTGAGTCATAAATCCATTTTCCACGGTAAAGATCACACTCTGGACATGATAAGGCAACTTACTATGAGACAAGAACCGACATTTGTGAGGTAATCTAGACAAACAAAAAGTTGTACGAGTATTATAAAAGTTAGAAATAAAAAAATTGACAGCTGTCAACTCATCAAACAGTTACCGGTTTAGTAATATCCAATGCAAAATATATGAACATTACTACACTTAACTGCTATTATGACAGCAGGTATAATCTCAATTCATGCATTGAAAACTTGAGTTCACATGATTACAAAAGAAAAGCTGACTCCCATTTTGCCAAAGCCAAAAAGGCACATATAGTTGCAACAAGTTATTAAGGAGGCCACGGAAGGGATTAACGAATACAATATTTTCCAACTTGTGAGCAGGAAAATAAGCTTGAAAATCAATGTGCAGGAAAAAATAAAATACAAAAAAGTGAATAAAACTTCAAAATTTTCCACAACTATTTCACCCCTCATACGTCTATCAGCTCTACACAATAAAGATGTAACCCCCCCCCCAAGCAAAACACGTGAGCACCTGGTGAGTCGGAACCAAAAATTGGAAAAATAAGCTTAGAAGTTTAGTATATCGCAACTAGGGAAAAGTGATTATAGATAAGAAAACAACAACACAGGGGAAGAACATTTAAGAGGACAAGGAAAAGAAAAAAGTATCAGAAAGATATAGCAGGATACAAAATTTAGAGGCACCCCTAAACATTTCAATACCGATAAGATAGTACCTGAATCGACAACATTTGCTCGACTCAAGTTGGTTGTAGCAGCAGAAGACTCCAGAGTCTTTGTTAATTCTATTGGGACATCATTGGAGGAGACTGATGTATTCCCTCAAATGCAGTATTACGTGAAGAACTTCTATTGCCGTCCTCTTCTTGTGCTGCATTAGAATGTGGAAGATGATCCTTCAACTTCTCAGATTCTGCTTGTCCTGAATATGATGTTCCACTCTCATCCTGAGGTTTGGCAGACCCGTTCTTTTCAACCCCACTTCCCTCACCATAACCTTTACCAGATTCAGCAGATTTAGTACCATCATATGGAGACATAACTTCATTTCTATGACCTTCCAAAAACGTTGAATTTGATTCTCTCTGCCTAGAAATGGATTGGCAATGTCAAAGCGACTTGAGTCAGAAACTGAATAACTGAGGGAATCTGAATCACCAATGGGTTGTGAGACCAAGAGGGTTGAAGCGAGCAGTAAGAATACAGCAAGCCCCACAAATAAGGCAACGATGTATAAAAGGGTCTTCGGATAGGCAGTTTTAGGCCATTCTTTAGTCGAAACAGGACTCATGGCTCTCTATTCAAAATAAATTCCTTCTATGGAGTCCAATATAGAAATCAGGTTTCAAGACCTACAAAAAAACCAATCTCAACATTCTGCATAAGCAGAGCAGATGTCCTTCGTTTCCAATAAACCGTGAGCATATGCATTCATAGAAGCTAACCCCAGAAAACGAACTTACTCCTACCAATTTCATATGCATACAACATCAATGATCAAGAACTATGATTCACCGTCGTCAACACCAATCAAGACAAGCACATAAGCTGCACAGAACAAATATACAGAATAAATCAATAAGGAAGACGCATAAAAACCGCATGAAACGACAATTGACACGGCAAAATAAAGAAGCACCCGAAATCAAGGATTTCATACTAGTGCTCAGATGAAAAGAACATATTGATTTTTAAAACCCACGTCCACATTCATATCAACTTCTCAAAATCACCCCCTAAGTCCAGAATAAGACAAGTAAATCCACCGGTACAATCTCCAAAACTCTTACCTAAAAGCGAAAGAAAAACCCCAATGTCGCGCAAACTGAAATGCAGCCTTGAATTTCTTGCAACTCCCTCTCAATTAGCAAAACTGATGATTGAATACAATAAACTGATGCGATATTTCAGTGGGTGAGGAAGCTCGACGTCGACGCGGTGGGGAGTAGAGGAATCATCATGGGGAAATAAACAAATGATAAAAGAGTGTGTTGGATCTGGAGAGAAAACGATCTGTCGACAAAAATAATTAACGCTATATATCACTAAAACTGAGAGACTTTTGGTGATTTCATCCAAATCACTACACAGATTTTTGGGTCCGCTATTTAATGCTCAGGGTGAACGCATATACAAATTATTGGCTTTTTCCTATTTATTTCTTTATGTTATAATTGTTAATTATATTTTATTATTTGAATTATGATTATATTTATATATATTTTTTTTTGTAGACTTACCATTTCAATACAAAATTTTACATGTTGTCATTTATAATTATTTTTAAACTATTATTTTTGTCGAAAAACCACCACATGCAGTGCTCATATGATATTTAAAATTTATGTGATGTGGTATTTTTTTATATATAACAACATGTGATGTTTTTTCAGTATAAAATCAGCATAAAGATGTTATATATGGCAAATAGCAAATTTTGCAAAATTAAAATGTTAATTTAACCAAAAAAGGAAAAGAAAATTCGACGACAAAGAGTAAAAACGGATATATTCAGGTGACAAAAACATAATTTACCCATGTTATAAACAAAATGATGATTTTAATACCGTTGTATCAATTTTTGCAATTTAAGAATATCTTTCAACTGATAAAATATTAATTTATTAAATTTTATATTAACTTAATTGTCCAATTGATATATCTTAAATATTTAAAATATATTGTAAGCATGAAATATTATATATTATGAAACAACGTACCACAATAATTATCCACCACAAAAGTAAAAACTATGCAAACATAATCACACAAACACGTTTATCTGATAAGTGTTAGTATATATTTTTTCAAGAAATGATTTTGTAAGTTTTTTATTATTGTTCCCCTTAATTAGTAGTGTTCACAGTTCAATAAAGCGACCAGATCGAACTAAAAATTTTGATTCGATATTCTATTCGATTTTGATTGTCAAGTATTAATTTACCACATCGTACCGAAAATTTATGTTACCCATTATTTTATTTTTTATACTATTTGTTGGTTTACATTATTTATACCGAACCATATTAAAAATATATTTGTCGGTTTGAATATGTATTTTTTATATATTTACTTAATTTAGAATTTTTATTATTATTTTACTTAATAAATATAAAAAATTAAATAAAAGTAAATATTATTTTTAATGTTTACTAGTAAATTATCTTTTTCTATTTTTAACAGGTTTAAAAAGTCCATTTATTGAATACTAGACATATATATATATATATATATATATATATTAAAAAATCAAAAATTATCAAAACTGAATCGACTAATTCAATTTGGTAATTGGTATAACTTTTTGGCGTACGGAATTTTTGATATGATTACTCTTGATTGACATTTTTCATTAATATTGATGTCGATAATCATACTTCATAATTGTTGCACGTAACATGATTCTCGCTTTCTAGTTAATATTAATGACATAATTTATGTCAAACCAACTCTTACCATTTCATTACTTTTGTATATTTTTTAACACTTTTTTTTTTTAAATAAAATTCTATAATCTTTATTAGACTTTGGTTTTCTTTCATGATACTCGACTTTTGTTTTCTAATATTGACAATTTTTACTACTTTTTAACTTATAATTTTTTTACAACTTATTTTCATCATAAAAATAGAAGTCATTGCAAATAATTCTGTAACTTTGATGGACCGCAATGCAATTTTTTTTAAAAATTATTTATACTTTATTATTATTGAAAAAAGGACCTTTTGATATTATCAAATTTTGGTAAATGATTTTTTTTTAATTTTAACATTATTTCACCTTTTTTTTAAAAAAACTTTCAAAATTTTCACTTTTCTCAACTTTCACATATTTTTAACTTTTTATAACTTCCTTCTTTTGTTTATTTTAACATTTTTATTTATTCAATTTAATCATTTTTAAATAATCTTTAAATTTTTTATAATTATGAGTTTGCTAAACATTCTGATATTTGTTGATGCACAAAATACTAGTAAAGTTATTTTATTAATTTGTAAAACTAAAATAATTTTTGGTTAATAATAATTAAAAGTTTCTGCTAAAAAATAATCAATTTATTCACTAAGAATCCTTATAATTTAATAATGGGCAAAAATCTGACATTATTCAACTTTTAATAGTTTTCACAAAAAAAAAAAAAAAAAAAGTACCGAAAGATGGATCTAGAACGTGGATCCGGGTCATATCTTGATTATGACCTACCCGTTTTCAGCCCATGATAGGACCCCGTTAATGACAACCCATAATCTATATTTATACTATATAAAAAAGAAAGGTATTCCATACTCACAAAATGATGATTTCTTACACTGTAACATCAATTTTTTATAAAGTTAAAAATACCCTTCAACCAATAGAATAACTAACCCCTTTTCAAACTTTTATTTTGTTCTTTCTCTTTCTTTTCTTTTCTTTCTTGTATTTCTAATAAATGTATTGATTATATATTATATATATATTTTATTATTTATATATTATTAATATATTTTTAAAGTAAGAAAAAAATTAGTCATTATATGCACGCAGGAACGGCGTGCCACAACAACTAGTAAATTATATAAATTAACAAACACATTAATAAACATAGATAATTAATATTTATCGAATTTATTAATATTAAAAAATTATATTTATTTCGATTGGTTTATTATTGATTGACTGATCATATATCAAACAAATATCTTTTAATCAAACTATCTTACAATCTTCACACGAGCTAATATATATAAGAAAGTATATTTTATAAGGATAGTTTTTATAAGGATTGTTTGACCTAAATACGTCACTAAAAAGTCAATTTGAAGATAAATATAATTTTTTATTTATTTTTTAATTAGTATAATTTTTTTGTATAATTTTAACTAATGGAATTATGTAGTTGATGAATGAAAATAATTTTAAAAATACTAGATATAATATCTTAATTTTAAGGGGATCTATGAATAATTATATCAAATTTGGAGGAGGACCGCGTAATTATTATCATTAGTAATGCCTTGCCATCCAAAAGCGTGCTTGCGCAACACGGTTTAGTGCAAAATCGGGTGGATAGAGGATTGGCCTCGGCATCGGCCTCTCACCACCAAACTCAGAGCTGCCTTCTCACAAGAGACGGCAGCATATTCAGTACTTCGCGCAAGACCATGCGAAAAACCCCGAAATCTCTCTCGGACTTCCATTTGTAGTTATACTAGGAAATTCTTACAAGCCCAGAAAAATTTTGAGTTTCGGTTTTTGACAGAAGTCTCGGCTTTAATGGCGGCTCAAGGGTTGTCTGTGTTCCCAATTACACCATCTTCTTCAGCCACTGGTCAATCTTGCAGAAGTCCCTTTTGCAGAAGTTTGAGTTTCAATCTATCAATTTTGGGCACGAAAGCTATTGATTCCCGTCCTCAGTCTGATTGCTTCGAGACGACGTAGTTCCACTGTAGCTACCATCTCCTTCAGTCTCCCCACCACGTAATTTGCTGTTTGTTTATCTAGAAATGTAGTTGTGTGTCCCGTGTAGTTGATTTATTTGATTGTGTTCACGGTTTTTGCAGGACAACGGAGGGGTTGCTTCCGACAAGAAGCCAAGTGAGATTTTGGATGTTTTCTTGCCCTTTCTCTTTTTATTCTTGTTTTCTGTAATAATCTTATGAAGTGAATGTGTGGTTTTTGTTTAATTTTGTTGGTTCTTACAAGTTTTGTGAATTGTCTTGAGAGTTATTGATTAACGGGTATAGATGGTCGGCGAGGCTCGATAAAGTCGAGCTAGCTGAGTTGGAGGCTCGGAGCTCAAGTACCCCAATACCGGAACTGCTCTCCTTATGGGCATTTTGGTTGAAGTCTGCTATTGCATAGGATGAAAATAAACCTACCGCTGCTGATCATGTTCAGTTCTTTATATATGTGTTATGAAAGTTCAATCCCTTTTAGAAACACAGTGTGTTGCTAGCTTATTTGATTTTCAAATAGAATTCAGACAACAATTTCAGAAAATTTTCTTAATTGTGCGGATAATAGAGTTTTGTATAAGCTTGGAATTAGGTTTGAGTCCACTCTAAAAGTAATAATTGTTGATGCTCTTTTTAATGAGGACTTATTTTCAGTTTGAATGAGGTACACGATATGAGGATCAATTGTTAACCTTGCAGGGACCAGTTTGGCAGCAAAGTTTTTGAGGGAAAATGGTGTTACACTTTTTAAGGTGCGAGAAGAAACTGTGAAGTTGCTAGGAAAATCTGACTTGTATTTTTTCAGTCCTGAGCATCCTCCCTTGACCGAACCAGCGCAGAGGGCTCTCAACTGGGCAGTCGAGGAGAAGCTGAAGTCAGGTACTATCAGTATTTTCATGTGCAAACCTAGTTTGTTTACTGTGTGTGTTTTTAATTCATAGGTTTAAGATTTTTGGACTTCCACCTGTCAGTTTCTGATCATATCAATTCTAGAATGAGTTTCTGTCTACTTACTTTTTGGTGTTGGAATTTCATTGGCTAGTACTTTTTTTTAGTTATATTTTCCAAAATATCTGTTTCCTACCTTGTTAAAAGTTTACACTTGAAATTTACTATTTAAAATGTGTTTGCTATAACCCCCTCAATAAAGGAGGCAGTTCATCTGCGGCTCAAAGCATTATGTCCTTATAATTGCCTGTTCCGATGTAGTTTTTGGTTTCTCTAAGTGAAAATTTTGAACTGCCAAAAGGGCTTGGACTTCAAGCTCAGTTGAACTGGTGGGATGATGCAGTTGTACTAAATAGTATATACATGTTCTGACTGATGTAGGCCTTAACGAACCTTGGATTTCCTGCATTGTTTGATTGTTAAAATGTCTTTCGTCCCTAAGATTTATCTTTCCTGTGCTTTGGACTGTGCATTTTCTAGCATTTTTTATTACAGACCTTGAAAGCTGATAACGAGAAGAGTTTTTAAGTGTATTAAACATTCCACACTTTCGCCCTTCTTATAATATTAGACCCTAATTTTTGATTTTCGTTCATTGCTAGTACTATTTTCTTGATTTACAATATTACGTCATCAAAGTGATCACAAAGTGGCAGAATGAATATCTACAGTCCTATGAACTATATGTGCTTGTTCTGCCATGTTCATGGAACAACACAGTTCCAGTCCTGTCAAAATAATTTCATGCAGGTTCACTATTGTGTCATGTTCTTCGAGTTTACAGCCTAACTATAGGGTTTCCCCGTCATGTTCTGTCTTTTTTCTATAAGCATTGAGAGGGTTGTGTCTCGTGTCAACTACCATGATTAAGTGTTTTTTTCTTACGTAAGAATTAATTACGACTCCTAAATGTGTTGGCTGTGAAAAAGTGCTGTACGCAAGTCATTTTTGTATGGAGTATTATATCTTTTAGGAGCCATTTGGATTATCAGATGCCTATTTCTTGTCTTTCTCAAAAACAACCACAAAAGAAGAAAAAAAAGAAAAAGAACGAAAGAAAGAAGGAATAAGATGGAAGAAACAGATACTGTGCACTCAGTAAGCTTATTATTTGCTCTTAGCCTGTAGATAACCTAAAACCTAACTGATACTGAAGTGAAGCCTGAAGCAATATGCCATTTTTATAGAAGTTAAAGATATGGTAATTTCGAAGGTAACATTTATCTGTTTATGTTATGTTCACTGGTTGCGACCTCTTTAGGCTATATTGTATACTTATTATTGAGGTTCTGCTGCAAACCTGTAGTCATTTCTTTTTTTGCTTTCTTTTCTGGGTTTTTTCATTGGCTTTCCTATCGAGGAACGCATCTTTATTAGTTGCTCTGTTCTTGTGCTAGTATTATATATGTTATTGATTCTACAGCTTATGCCGTGTTTGGATATTGTTTTGCTCTGATCAAAATTCAAATCATCATCAAACCCCGGACTCTTCTCTTCTTGGATAATAAGTTTCTGATTATGGACTAAAAGACACTTGTTATTGCAAAAATAATTCAACCAAAGTGGCTTCTGCTATTATGAAATTCGGAAGCATAATTCATGCACTCTGAGACGTGTTTCTGCTACAACTTTGCTCTGTTATAAGTAGCATACTTGATCAAATTAGTTACAAAGCAGGTGAAAGCGGCGAAATCACAACCACGCATTTGCTGCTTGGAATTTGGTCGGAGAAGAGAGTCTGCAGGGCATAAGATATTGGCTACACTTGGCTTTGACGATGACAAGGCCAAAGAATTGTCCAAAACCGTAAGCTCTTTACCACATCTGTCAATGTAACTCAACCACTCCACTTCTTCAACTTAACTTCGCATTGACACGTTTACTTTGATGCAGATGGACAAAGATATAATTTTAAGCTTCAAATAATCAACTCAACAGGCTGAGCATCTTGAGTTCTCGTGCTGTCCCGTTCAACAGAAATGGTTCCTACCCAATTGACATCAATTGTAGGCTAGGTTCTGCTCAACTCATCCTCTATGTTCCTTTCAATTGTTTCCATTTACACTTGAACTTTGATATTCTTTATAGACGACTTAGATCGTACTCTCGGTCAAGTGCTAAAGTGTCTGTTTACTCTCAGCATTTTATTGCGCTGTTATAAAATCACCTTTGGTTCTGAACTTTTATCAGATCAAGTCGGACGGTCTTCCTCAGACAACTAAAAAATATGTTTTATATAAATGTTCTTTTATTTCCAAACGAGAAGATGAGCGCAAGTTATATATATCTCTTTTTTTATTGTAGTATATTATTAACTTAATGATGTTTTCGAGTTATTATTATTAAATATTATTAATTAGTTGTTATTTTTAGGAAAAAGAAAAAGAGATATGTTTGAAATTTCCTGTAGGCGTGGGATGCATGCACGTGCGGGGTGATTAAATAATTAAGTGATGTGCGTTAGACATGGATGCCGATGCACGTGCACAGAGTTAATTTTGGGGGGGGGGGGGGGGGGGGGTGCATCATCATTTATTACACCCATAGGCGATAGACGTGTTCGAAAGTTTGTCTAACACTGGGACCGTTACCTTAAAGGATTGTCTTGCAAAAGCTGAGGACAAACTGTAAGCTGTCACGCCCCCCCTCCCCTCCTTCCCCCTTGTTTAATTTCATAATAATAATCATGTAAGAATTTTTTTTATATATTTCACTTCAATTATTGGATTAGAATATAGTCAAATGTAGATTAATTAGTGCTGATATTTTCATGAATTGTTGGAAATTCACATGTGTTGTAACATAGATAATCCAGACTATCAAGTATTCTTGTGTTAAAAAATTGTATATGACTAGTCATATGGATATTGATGTGGGGAGACCTAGTAACCTGAATTATATTTCAACTGCATAAAACTTTCACGATCGTTTGAATACGATTTAATCTCGATTATATATGGATTCATTATTCAATTGATGATTCTTAGATCTGTAATTCACGTAAGATTATACAATTAGAAAAAATTTATAAATGCCACTCTATATATTTCTTACGATTTTAATCGTTCCTCCACGATCTATCTGGCTTAAGCATCATTCGATTATAACTCCAAACATATTGGATGTAGTTTTACGGCTTTTTGGCTTACAAGTTTTTATTCACGAGAATTGAGGTGTATTCAATCCATTTTAGAAGCATTTTTCATACCATGATGCAAACATAATACAAATCGAAAATTACATGCATCATGTATAAAATTGGTAGATTTTGCCGAACCTCAAGGCTGGGAAATTTAGGAGCATGTCCGGTTAAATTCATTAAAACATTTTATAAACTTGTACATCTTACAATTCGACTCACAATATTGATAATTTGGAGGGTTTTTGGACCATCCGATTGGCAATTCCCAAAGGAAAAAAATATAAATAGTTGGCAAATATTTTAATACATAAATAAATAAATAAAAGCCATCTCTAAAAATCAGTGGGATCCCAATTCCCAGCAAATGCACACTTTTATAGGTTGGCATGGAGACAAGGAGAAGGAAGCAAAATGAGTGTAGGATAAGAGGCCCAACGACAAACTCAGTGTTGATGATTTTGACATGAAAATTGCAATTACATGTCCAAAATATCATCATTTCACCTTTATTTTTATGTTCTTTACGCGTTTAGTGTCTTTTCCTTTTTCCAATTAATTAATATATTCGTTCGTGCCCAAAACTATTCTTTAATACAAATTTTGTTGGGGAAAAAAATATTAATTTGTTTTCTTGGTAAGTATGCGGTCAAATCGCACCAAACTATGGTCAAATCCATCTCATTTTATTTCATTTAGTTTATTCAGGCCTTTTTTTGAGTTCTTGAATGAAGGATGGAGTTTAATTTAGTTGGCGAACTTTAAACTTCACAATCAAGAGCCTATGAGTTCGGGTCCGATCTAGAGGTGTAAAAATGCCAGGATAGCACTGGTCCACGACTCGGCCATTAATTATAATAATAAAAAAATAATTAATCCACTGTTGATAGTGTAATTGTAATTGATTTATTTAAAAAAATAAAGAAATAGTCAAAGATGTATATAAGTGCAAACCACATGTAAATATGAATATTTTGGACCTTTGATTTTAAAAAGTAGGTTTGAATGGCTTGGGGAAGATTGTTTTTTGGCTATTTGTTCTTACATAAATTTGTCAATATTTCCTATGGCTCTTATGAGGAGAATTGATCTTCAGGCCTATCATGATTTTAATGTTTACATATTAAGCCACATAGTCAAACTGATTATCATTGATGTGACCTCTAAAATCTTGTAATATTTAATGATCTTTTCGCTGATTAGACATCATTATCCACCCCTATTTTTCTTAATTAGTTTTCAAACTAAATTAAAAAAAATCATAAAAATAAAAATGGTGAAACCAATTTATAAATCATTAAAAATTTTCATAAAATCGCTCATCTTTAAACCACTTTTTAAATTATTGATCGTTTCTTTAAATCGATTTTTTATTACCATAATTTCAAGTAAGTAATTATTACATCCCATGATGAATTTCATGTTGCATAGAATTGATGTTCTTATTTGACTAAGGAAGTCGGAATGTCGATGATTTATCTATACTCTTTAATTAGCTTTTTATGGAGGAAAAATGGGTGTTGATGACATATAGCACATGTGCCCATTATGTTGCTAACAGTTGAAGCCATTTTTACATCATCATTCCTATTTCCTCATCAATTACTTCAAAACATTGAGCATCATAAATTATATTTGACTTTTGTTATAAAATTAAAAAAAAAATTATTTAATACATAAAGTCTTCAAAAAATATAAATAATAATAAAATATTGATTCAATAAAGAATAAATGTTTAATGACCATCTAATTGGTGTTTTCTATATATGGTAAGAAAAAAAAATTATTTTTTGTTGAATTTAAAGTATAAGACCTTTTATGAATTTGTTTTGTTGTTCTATATTGTATTGTGTATGGATCGAACTGATGCATTGCTCGTTTATTGAAATATTGCTGCTCAATTTATTGAGATGTTAATGTAATCGTGTAATTATCGCTTTTATTTAAAAAATAAAATAAAAAACTAAAAGTTCAACGGTATATAATTAATGTGCAAGCACTTGTTTACTTTAATAATAATAATGACTAATTAATTATAAATGAGCATATAATAATTAATTTACATACTGAAATTCAAGAACTAAAAAATATTGAAATTAAGGTTGTAATAATTAGTGAATTCATGCACCAAACATTCTAAAAATAGGAAATGTAGATGAAATTGTAATAATTCGGAGTTCATTAATTAACATAAATTTGTGTGCAAGAACTGCGGGTGGGGATTTTTACAAAATCAAAGCAACAGCAGCTTCAGCTTCAGCTTCAGCTTCAGCTTCATCAAACGTACGTACGTTATGGGTTGGAACAACTTGGACTTGACCATGCATATATCCACGACAAATGTCTCGTTAAAAAACAATATTAATTAATTAAATTAAATATATGAACCCTAAAAGGCAGGCTTCTTTTTCCCAAAAATTGTTCCATTTTCTGATACAAATCCCGCTGCCTCCGCCCCTTTTACCATCACAATGTTTTCCTCAATTCTTAATTTCTACCTCCCTTTCCTCTCCTAATTCTTATATCTTCTCACTAACCGACCAAAAATATCAATTACCTATTTTTTCACCACTAATTCTCCTGCACTCGATGCCAAATTTTTGTAGATAATCACGGCGTTGGATGATATATGACTTTTTGTTATAATTAATTATCGTAATTATGCAACAGTTATCGATAGCATTTGTTTCTGCAGATATAGTCAAACATCGGCCGTTGTTGCATTCATTTTGTTTGGGATAATACTGATTTTTCATAGTTTGTAAGTCGTAGTCGTTCGTAATGCAGGGAAAAATCAATTTCTTTAGTGAGAGAGATTACAGACTAGTCCCACTTTTGTATGTATCTAACGGTAAGCAACGACATGAATATCAGAGGAGATGACTGTAATTGGTAATATACAAACTAGGAAAATTTTAAAAAAAATAAAAATGGAAGGCTTGGTGAATATTTTTTTTATAATTATTCTCCGTTTTTTTATTGAATTTTCGTACTTCCATATATATATATATTTAATTTAATGCTTATCCTTATAGTTCTTGGATCTAATGTTATTCCATTGTTGGTCAGAGACCATACTGGGATTTGATGCTGCATTTATACTCCATTATTTTGGAATTAATTTTTTTTAACTAACTGTGAAAATGTACCTTTATCTACTATGTGTTTTGGTAATAAACTTGATATATAATTAATTAATTAAATCCCATTTCTTAAATTTTTATTGTGGGCAATTCTTGAAATAATTGGAGAAACATGTCGTACTTCCATCATTTGAACGTGTACCTTTTGTATCAATTATTATTATTATTATTATTATTATTATTATATTATATTATTATTTTTCCTGCTGGTGGGAATTATTGTTATTAATTTAGAAGAAGGCACATTTATCAATACCTGAAAATGAAGAATGGCTGCCTATTTATTTACCGACAAAGCAAGCAACTCTCTTGTTTACTGCCCTTCAAACTCTAGGCAATTTAAACACAATTGGTTTATATAAAATTTTATCTAAAAAATGTCTGTGTATTCTCCAATTATACTATAGATTAAATTTGACTTCATCTGACATGAAACGTGATAAATTAAATCTGATTCGGGTCGAGATTGTGGGTACATACCGAGCCCTCTAATTGTCCGAGCTTGAACTCCATTTGATGTACATGTTTGAGACGAGAAAATGGGTTCATCGTGTGTACTAGGGCGGCCACTAGCTAAAACTCTTCAATGCTAAAGTTAGATTAGGTAATTGAGTTAAAACTCACAGTCATAAATATTGCACATCTTCTCGAGCAGTCACCTTTTATATAACGCCCACGTGTCAAGACGTTCATCAACCTTCTCCTATGATCAACAATTGTGGTTTCGAGTCAATCCAGCTCGACCCGTATAAAACACATGAATCCTAGTCCTGTATATAATTCTGAAAATTTCAGGAGTAGGATGATCGGGTTTTATCAAAATAACCCCATCAAAGTATTAGTTACAAAATGGATGTAATTCAGTAATTATTTAATTTACTTGAGTTTGATTGAATCAATACTTTTATTTTATTTTATTTTTTTTTTGTATATTTGACTTAGATTGGATTGAATTTCGTTATGGGGCATTCAGAAATATAATTGCATGTAAGGAATCTAATGTAAAAATATCCATATATATATATATATATATATATATATATATTGCTGCATTATTGCAAAAAATAATTTAAGCTTACCCTATTTTATCGGCATATTTCCAGCTACAAACTGTCACTTGCATGTTACAATCTACCCTTTTTAAATTGAGGAAATAATTTTTGAAATTGAAGCCATCATTTGGTCAAACTTCAGTTTAACATGCACACATTCATCATGAAATATGGTTGACTATTTATTTCTAATATCCCCTTTGTTATTATCATGATATGGAAAAAACAATACCCCATTATATACACCGTGTGGATCATTCAAAATTCGTTAATTTTAGAATATCCACAACACTATTTATTGTGTGATCGTATTGTGAGCATTATAAAATGCTTCACAATTTTCATTCTGCAATGTCGTTATGGGGCCCACATTATCAACGGTGTGGATCACCGGATAGTCACTCTTAAGAATTATGAATCCATGATTTGGTGCTCAATCACGTTAAGTGATCAAGATTTGATCAAATAAGGGTGTGCTCTACTACCCATGCTTTAAAATTTATTTACTTATTCCTTCTGTCCCGACAGATACAACGTAAATAATAATTCAGATATATATACATAAAAAAATCTTAAATACTTGTGTATGAATATATTTTCAAATTATCAATAACTGTATTTCTGGTTCTCGACGTTTCTAGTGGAAATTTAATTTCTAAAATTTCATGATTATAAAATATATGGTTGATAAATCTTATCGTAGGAGTGATTATGAATTTGATAGATATGAAAAGCAAATGATAATAATTCCTAAGTTGAAATGATGGAAAGAAAACAAAGTGGTTGTTGTATTGGGGGAAAAAAGAATAGAAGTGATAATGTAGAAACTTCCAACCATAAAGCAAAGCTTTTGTGCCATGCCCTATTGTTTCCACTTTTTCCCCAATTAATACAACATAGATATACTTGTGGGCTCAAACAATGTTCCTCAATTATTAATAAAATTGCACTACATTTCTGCAACAATAATAATATTATTTTAAGATATTCAAATACTAAATTCAAAAAAAAATTTTAAATACAAAAATGCACATATTAAAATTACAAGCTAAGTATACATCGGTACAAGCAAAATATATTATCGCTCTTGTATTATTTATTTTCTTATATATTATTGAAGAATTAGATATATTTTTTGTCCCGTAATTTAAGTTATTTGGCATCTTCGTTCTTTAACTTTCTAGTATATCATTCTGATCTTGTATTTTTTTTATTTTTCTTTTATGTTTTTTGATTTCAATCTTTTTGTTTGTTGGAGTTCACTTCCACCAACAAAAAAGGGTGAACTCCGATAAAAAATGATAAAATATAAATTAAACAAAAATAATGATATATTCATGATCTCATGAAATAAAATAATTAATATATAAAAATTAAAAAGCAACAGGATATTTCTCCGTAGCTCGGATTAGTATCTTTTGGTCATATTTGGTCTATATATATGTGTATATATAAGACATACACCTAATGTAATGAAGAGACATTAATAAAAATTTATCAAATTTAGAATTATGAAAATAAGGAAAAAGTAAAATATTTAACGTTTTTGTTAGAAAATACATCATTCTTCTTTATTAAGCATTGTTATTTGTTATAAATATTTTAACAATGTATGTTTGGAAACTAAATAGAAAAAGTTTGAAAAATAATAAAGGTGGAGTCTGAAAATTAAGAAAAATAATTTTTAGTATTCCATAAATATAAGACAACCAATTATCACAATTTGAAACAATAAAAAAAATCAAAATTCTAAAAGATTAGCATAAGGTCAAAATTGAAAAATTAAAGTATACTAGAATATGATTATAATTAATAGGAGATTAAATTTAAAAAATAAGAAATATTAGATTTTTTTTTATATTTCAAAAGTCAAATAACTAATTTGGTACCACTAGATAAACAATATAAAAATACGAAAAAAATAAATAAATATGTTAATTCTTGTCAAAAAAAATATGTACAAATTAATTCAGTTATAATTTATTATATTTAAAAAATTAAATATATGAAAATAATTTTGATTCAACAATTTCAATTTATTAATTTTTTATTTATTTATGCATTTATTTACATAATTAAATAATTTTACATGTATCATCTCAACTGCAAGAAAATAAAAAAATAAACAGTATCGACTAATATTAAAATATATGATTACAGATTATGGATTTTCAATTAAATATAATTTTAACATACAATTCATTTAAAAATTAAAATAAAATTAATTATTACCACAAATATATGAGGAATGAAAAAAATATATATATATATGATATAATCAATTAAGAAAAGTATTATTATTACCATTAATACTTACCATTAATGTTTACCAATCAATTAAGAATTTTTATAATTAAAAAAATCACAATTTGGTCAAAATCATAAAACCTTTTAAATATTAATAGATATATATATATTAAATAATTAGAAGTGGAATCCAAAACAAGGGCAGACAATATTTCCCATTTCTTGAAGAAAATGAAGATGCATTCACTTCACCCCTCTCTCACTGTTGCATGTGCCCATTGTCAAATTTCACATCATACAGACCACCTCTCTCTCTCCTCTCTCTCTCACACACACACAAACACTGTGCACTGTGTGTGATTGTGTTCCTTTCTCAATGTAGAGTTGTAGTTGTAGTAGTATTTGTAATGGTTTTGTGTTCAAACATCCCATCATGCCTTTACACTAACAACTCTATTCTCCTTCCCATTATCTTATTCTTACCTTTCTGCGCACCTCCTCCTCACATCATCTCTCTCTCTCTCTCTCTCTCAATTTCTTCTCTTGCTCAGTTTTGATCCACACCCCATCCTCTATAAGTGGGAGAACCTTGTGAATTTTCAATCTTTTTTTTGGTATACTTAATTTTGTATACGCGCGAGTATATAATCACAAGCATGGCATGGTTGGTGAAGGTGAAGAAGACGATTTCCCATGGTTTTGATTCGGTGCGATCCACCCCTCCGACCACGAAGAAGGTTGTGATCAAGAAATCCAACGTTGGGGTTTTGGCTTTTGAGATTGCGGGTCTTATGTCGAAGCTTCTCCATTTATGGCAGTCTCTGACGGACAAGAGTGTTGCTCGCCTTCGAGGGGAATCGGTTTGCCTGGAAGGTGTTCGTAAGATTGTCTCAAATGATGATGCGTTCTTGTTGGGCTTGGCGTGTGCGGAGTTGGTGGAGAATCTGAGGTTGGTTGCCAAATCTATTTCACGGATCAGTAAAAAGTGCGAGGATTCAACTCTGAGAAGCTTCGAGCGTTTGTTTGATGAGTTTGCCAACTCTGGCCGTGATCCCAACAACTGGCTTCTGGGCTCCAAAGAGATGGAGTCCAAGACCAAGAAGATGGATCGATTTGTCACGACAACCGCCACTTTGCACAGAGAGATGGACGAGCTCGTGGTGCTTGAGAACGGTTTGAAGAAATCATTGCAGAGTAAGGACAATGATGCTGCAATCAAAGAGAAGAAAATCATTGAGTTGCAGCAGAAGATTCTATGGCAGAGGCAAGAAGTGAAGTACTTAAAGGAGAAGTCTTTATGGTGTAGAAGCTTTGACACTGTCACATCATTGCTTGCAAGATCCGTCTTCACTATTCTTGCAAGAATCAAACTTGTTTTCGGAGTTGGCCATGGTTTTCCAACATCCTTGCCTCGTAGTCTTTCAGCCTCAGCTTTAGTATATCCCTCTGAAAACCCTAATACATGTGCATTCGTATCCGGTCCATTGATGAAAAACCCACCAAATCTCCAACCTCGCGAAGGATTCTTCGAGCTAAACTCCAAGATTCTTAAACCACCCTCAAGCACCTTAGGAGCTGCTGCACTCGCTTTGCACTATTCAAATTTGATCATCGTGATGGAAAAGATGAGCCGGTCGCCACAGCTTGTCGGAGTCGATGCAAGAGACGACCTTTACTCAATGCTGCCTAATAGCATTCGTTTTGCTTTAAGGGGTCGATTGAAGGGGGTGGGATTTTCAGCCAGCGATCCAGTTCTTGCTGCCGAGTGGAGAGACGCCTTGCAGAAGATACTGGGATGGCTATCTCCACTGGCTCATAACATGATCAAATGGCAGAGCGAAAGAAGCTTCGAGCACCAGAACTTGGTGCCCAAAACCAATGTTCTTTTGCTGCAAACTCTCTACTTTGCCAATCAAGAAAAGACCGAAGCTGCCATAACCGAGCTTCTTGTCGGTCTGAACTACATTTGGAGGTTCGAAAGAGAGATGAACGCCAAGGCCATATTTCAGTGCAGCAACTTCAATGGTACCTGAATTCGCAACAATGTCCAAGCTAGTTTAACCATGCATATACATCTGATCAAGCCCTTCTCCTAGTTTTACCCCCTTGTATCAATTAAAAACTAGTCTTCTGATTTTGGTTTTTGATCATGATATATTGCATCAATCATCAATGGATTTTTGTATTTAACTCTTGGTCCAGATCTGTGAGGATAGTCTTGCATCTAACCCTGATCTGCATTGTAATATAGTAGTATTATTGCTGTAAATGCCCAAGGGTTGAACAAATATTTTCAATTGAAGCTATATAATAATTTTCATTTTTATAACGAAGAAAATCCATTATTATTTTGCATTATTCCATGTGAACATATTCTTCTTACCCATGCATTGTTATCATTAGACGTGGAACAATTGGATCCAGAATTCATGATCAGACTGCTGATCAGAACATATTTATTATTTCTCCCCCAAAAATTAAATTAAATTAAATTAAATATCATCAGCTTGCAGCTGTGTTATGATTGGTTGTGGGCCTTATCTTTATTTAATTTTCTTGAAGATTAGGTTGGTCAGGACATGACATTCTTAATATTCATTTATATATAAAGAAATATTAATAAATTGAGGGCTCATCTTTCCAGGGTTTATGGTGGCCAGCCAACCCAATATGCAAGTGCGCATGAGATCAATGGGCCTTCTCAATTTTCATCACTTTCTTTTATATATATATATATATATATATATATATATATATATTAATTGGAAGAAAGTTTTATTTCTTTTTGAATCTTTTGGAAATTTTGAAAAATGTTAAGAATCACCTTTTAATTCCTCTTTTTTCTCGAACACATGCCAAATTATTACATCACATAATTATGTAGAGTAGGTGTCCTTCATCTATGTATCTATATTTTATGATTTGACCCTTTACCTCCACAGTTTACTGTAGCTTCTTTTCCTTTTTTTTTTTTTTTTTGTTGAAAATTCAATTCTTAAATTAATGATGAAATATACGCTGGTCAATTATTCTTTCTTTAACTAAATAAATAAATAAATTAGGTGACAATGTGACAGCAGTGTTATCCTGCCTAAATACGACATTCTTTTCATTACTTCTCATTTTATTTTATTTTTTGGCAAATCCAACATCACATCGCATGCGTACCTAATTAAGTACTAAAAAAACATCGTTGTCATACCCGGAAAGTTCATGTTCATGTAAAAATTTGTATACGCCACACTAAAAAAAAAAAAAAATCACTTTGGGTTAATTTATTATAGAAATTAGAAAAAGAAAATTTAAGCAAAAATATGAATTAACCATGGTTTCGCAACGGCTATTAGTCAAAGTTGTTCTACAAGTGTGGCTAAGCATAAACCCAACCATGGTGAATATAGGATTAAACGCGATTAAAATTTAAATTTTTATTTTGATTTTATTAATCGTAGTGAATAGTAGTCGTATATATCGACCATGAAGTAAGTGAATTAATTGATTTTAAAATAACGTATGTGTTATCATTATATAAATATAACAATTAATGACCTATATATTTTGATACAAAACACACATAAACGGGCAAAAACACCAAAAAATAATTTTTTCATTGGAGTGGCTCGACTTTGCATCAGCTATATCTACCCCAATAGTAATTATTCGTGACGAACAACTTGCCAAACCAACATAAATGAATGTAGATGAGCTCACTACTAGGCACACCTTGTTTTTCATTAAATTGACTTAAGGTTAGGTTATTTTCAATTGGAAATGAAAAAAGAACAATGTTTTGTCATAGATCAAGAACCACTATGAATTCTAGTGATGCCTTTCGGCCCATGTGATGTCCTTCACTTTTCAACTTTAAACCAAAATTTACGAGTAAGATTCAAACTCATTACCTCCGTATATTAAAATGCAAATAGTTAGTCAACGTTGTACATAACAAATTTCATAAAAACACATTCCTCCTTGAATTTTGGTCAGTATATTTTGAAAACAGACATTATTAACTGGGCCGGATGGCCCAACTCATTCAGCTTGGGTAATTGCTTTGCTTTATTCAACATTGGAGATGCTCTTTTTGTTAATTTAAGAGAAAAATTATAATTTTAGTTTTATAAAATATAAGAGCTACAATTTTAGTTTTATTGAATCAATTATAAAAACTTAGTCCTATAACTAAAAAACTTGAAAATTTGAGAACAATTATAGTCAAAAAATTCGTATTATAAAAAATTCTCAAATAACTTGTTAGTGTATAAAATATGTGCTTTTTTGGAGTAGTTTATGAACTTCGATCAAAATTTGCTTAAATTGTCCAAAAATATAAAGTAAAAATTATAGGGCCAAAATTTATTCATTTCTTATACTACACTGACTAAATCTTTTTTTTTAATTTCATCTATTCAAAATTAAATAAAAGTATTGATGATAACTTTCTTTATTAGGTCTAATTCTATCTCAATTGTTTGGAAAATCTTTAGGCGGTGCCCAAACTCCACATTTTGATCCATATATTACAACCCTATGCTGAGCAATTCAAAACCAACAACAATCATAACAATTAATGTCATCAATATTCCTTCAAGATTATTAGGTTTTGAAATAAAAAATAATTCAAACACCCCAACCACTTGTGAGATATTATTTTATATTTTAGATAGTAGATGTATTGATTAGATATAATTATTAATCATTGATAAATAGATCTATATAATTACTTATATATTGATAATTAATATTATAAATATATTATAGTTGTCGTAGTGATTAGATATAAATATTTTGATCTAATAATTTATAATTAATTTACTAGATAAAAATAAATAATAATATAATAATAATAATTCATTTCTTTCGCTTAAAAAAAAAAATAGATTCTATCTCATCACTACGCTTTACATACACACGCATACTGATTAAACCCTATCCCTAATTCTATAACCTTTGCCATACGGGATTTTCTACTCCCAATTATCAAATTTTCCCGGCGCTCTTGAAATCGAAACTGCATGAATTGTGAGCCTCCGGGTACCTGTGCCTCTCGCAGAATGTTCCGCCGCACAGGCACTCAAACCCTAACAATCCCACCTTTTTCCTGCACAATCCACATCTGCTTTTAATCACAACCAGAGGCGTAGAAACTGATGGATTCTCGCTATCAATCTCGGTAATCTTCGCAAGAACTCCACATATCAATCGGTTTATCAATCCCTAATTGCGGTGATTTGATTACTGCCGCTTGTGACTTGGCCATTGTTTCTTTGAGGTAATCGCGATAGCACTTGGAACAGAGGCCATGATTCTCCGCCGAGCCGAAGAACCCGCAGCCACTGGAGCAGAGGCAGGGGGTTCCGCCGGGTGGCAGTCGCCGCAGCTCATCGCATTGTTATCAGTAGAAGAATCCATTCTTCCTCTATCGCTATATATATATATATATATGTATGATTATCAATCTTTTAACTTGTTCGTAATTCTTGGGCTGCTGCTTCTTGTGATGATCAATCTGAATTTAGGATGATTGATTTGCATATGGATGAAAGAAATCGAGTGGGTTGATGCAAATATATGAGACTAGAGAGAAGCTGAGCATAATGCAGGGGATTTGGATTATAATCTGAGTCAGAAAAGGGGTTAGAATCAGGTGACTTCTTGAACTACAAATCTAGTTAAAATAGGAAACTTGATCTGATTGAAGTGGCATGATTGAAAATTCTTACTTTGATTTGGTTCGATCAAATCAATTCAATCACAAAATGAGTGTATTATTATATTATATATAATTGATTCAAATAATGAGTGTATTATATTTATTATATAATTGATTCAAATTTAATTGAGTTGGGTCCAAATAAAAATTTCCCTAAACTTTTGGACCCTTCTTTCCATATTACAACTATAATTTATTTGGATGTCAGTACTTTATTATTTATGGAATATTATATTAATGTATTGTTAATATTTTAATTTTACCTGTTGTATATGCCATGAAATTTTAAAAAGATCATTATACAGATCTGGATATTAGTTTTAAAACCAGATTTAACGTAAATTCGATCCAATAAATTAAGTTATTATAGTACATATTAAATTTCAATTTATTATTCATATATATATAGTATAATATATATTATCATTGCATGTATGCCATATTATGTTTCAGAAACTAAAACATGAAAATATGGGCCTAGCTGCTTTCGGCCCACTTGTAAGCTCACCTGAAGGTCCAGCTGAAGCTCACCCCATTGAATGTTCAATTGAGATTATAAGGACCACCTGACAGCTCAATCGAAAGCCCATCTGATCAAGGTGGTAGGCCCACCTACGAGTCTAATTGGGGTTGCAACTTAGAGGAGAAAATTGCATTTTGCGTCTTGTATCTTAGATTTGGTATTTTTTTCCCCATTGATTATGGGATTTTCATTAATAATCAAATAAGTTACAAAATTCTAATGTTTATTCCTTTATAAAATTCTTTTAGTATTTTGACAAAAGATAACTGCCAAGCATATGGCCGTTATCCAGTATCTTGAGAAAATGACAAATATGATATTTTGGTAATTTATGGATTACTTAATGAGATCAAATATGCTAAGCATGAGGGTAAATGTGGCCCGAAGAGTCATTCATTTAGCACATGTCTTTTCCATAAACATATTAATGGAATTCGATGAAAGACTTCAAGTGAGATTTTTTTATAATTTATGGGATCATTAATGAGAATTTCATAACTAATGGGACGATAAGTATATTAATTTTAAAATAAAAATAAAAAAATGCTATTTTCCCCACACCTGGTGCCCCACCAAGCCTAATGCCATAGGCTTACTTGTAAGTTGAAAGTCAATGTACAAACCCTAGATGCCCAAGGCATATCCACAACAATAGCCACCTATTTTGGAGCAAATATAAGAAAACTTTATTATACAAATTTTTTAATATTCAAATTTATTCGTGAATCTATTTCTTTTCTTGTAGAGTAGTAAGTTACTCCTTGATCTATTTTTTTCTTTCAACCACTACCCAATTTCTCTCGCCCATTCTTCATATTTTTCTTCCACAAAAATTTTCATATATTTAATAAATTCACGATTATAATCCGCATTACCACTATTTTTCTTCCACCATAGCTAGTAACTTTCATCTTCATTCCCCATTGTCAGCCACCTTCAATAGTTATAATCCTTTTTCCTTCTTGATTGCATATGAGAAAAGGAGAAACAAGAATCCCAAATTGCAAGATATTTGAAAAATTAAATTTCATAAGAAACCCATACGTATTGTGAATTCTAAATAAATAAAAAAATCTAAAAAAGAAAAAACTCATATGAGAATTTTTATCGTTTCACCAAATTAACACATCCAATTTCAAAAAGAAAAAAAAAAAAAGGCAATAAACACATAACCAAATGGATCTTACCTTCTCTATTCCAAATGGGTCTTTTGCATTAAATTGACTGCAATGGCTGCCTCACTTCTTCGACCCTCATGACTTCCTCATGTTCACCATGTAAACAAGACGGAGAGAGATATTACAGGGTGAGGAGACAGAGAAGAAATGTTGTAGACTTTTTTTTTTTTTTTAACTAATTTACTTGGTTTTCTTTTTTATTAACTTGGGTTGTGAAATAATTACAATTGTATTCAACCTTAAATCGCTATAAGGCATATGTTTTCATGCAAACGGAATATACTCCATTATTATTATTTTAAAAGTGCAAAGTGCTATAAAGTAAAAGATATTTGTTAGATGATTGTTAATTTTATGAATATTTATAATTTTTCAAATAATAAGAAAGTATTTGTAATTATAATAACCCTCAAGAGAGCCCGTTGTACCGTTAAAAAAAGAAAATGACAAATAGGGGAGTAGTTCCAAGAGCACCATTTCCACCTCGGTGAGGAGTTGGTTCAATTTTCACTTGGTCAATTGCTCTGCAAAATCTGAAATCTTGCAGGTGGTTGAATATCCATACAAGAAGCGCCTTTCAGGATCTGAGGTAGAAAGTCGTGAAGACCGGAGCACTATCCAAATGCAATTGGTAAAACACCATTTGCTATAGTCCAATTCAAGTTAGGTAAGCCTAATTTTTCAAACAAGTGTTTGGTTAGCAGACTACACTGGATTAGTTAAAAAGCTACTACACATATTTGGTGCGATATATGTACCGTTCTCTGGTCAAGAATCGACGTATCTGCCAACACAAGAATCTAATATGGCAGAAAGACAACCTTCCAAGTGCGAGAGGAAGAGAGAGAGGCAGCCCATTTCTGTTCCATTCATATGGGAGGAAAAACCAGGAATGCCCAAGAAAGACTGGAAACCCACAGCTCGACCAGTTAAGCCTGCTGCACCACCTGTGAAGTTCATTGTGTCGGTCCCTTTTGGATGGGAAGAAAAGCCTGGAACACCACTCCCGTCCCTATTACAGGCTCCACCAGAACCCACATTTGCACCCCCTCCGAAGCAGAGCATCATCGTTCCACCACCTGCTACATACTCAGACCATGATTATGGAAACTGGAGTGTTATCGATGGTCAAGGTGATAATGAAGAAGATGCATCATCAGACTCGGAGCTCGACACACATAGTTTTGAAACTGATTCGTTCAGCTCAGCAAAGTCTCTCCTAGCCAATGGTCTGGTATCAACCACTGAACTTTTAGAGGCTGCTCCTGTCCAGCAAACTTACGATGCACTGAAAAGTACAAACAGTGGGGAGTTGCAGAGTCCAGGCTCACCAGCTTCTGAAGCAGAAAGTACTGCTAGCAGTTGCCACAGGAACCACAAGCTTGGTCGGGGCTTCTTTCTTGGAGTGGCTGTTTCCTCTACTAGTGACAAGTTCAAGTTTGCCTGACAAGGTTGGACACATGGAAAATTATCCTTCTCATCAAGCATATGTACAAGGTAAAGAAGTCCTGCGTGAAAGCAACTGCAGTCAGGTTAGACGACCACTGCTGACACTTGAAGAGCTGATAGTGATGAGCCGCAGAAGAAGTTGCCAGAGAAAAATTGCAAAAATACATAAACAGCCATCCATGGTAACAATTTCTTCTTCCTTGTTCTCTTGATCAGATTTATTGACAGCAGTTAAAAGTCCTGCAAAAGAAAAAACAATAGGATTTTCAGTAGTAATACTTACAGCAACGGAAATATTTACCTGACAAACACTTGCGTTTTGGACCTTATGGATGACAGGATTTTATGAGTAGAAACACCTTTGGTTGTGGCATCATTGGAAGTGGCAATTTCATCAGAGGATTGCACATGAAGTGGAAGAGACAACTGCAATTAAAACTAATGTAAAAAGTTTGCCTTCTGGCAATAAACACTCTGTCGCTGCTTTCCGTTTCTTAAACATTCATGTTCTAGTATTATAAGTTTTCTGATGCAAGACAAGTTCAATCTTTAGTGATACTAAGACTGAAACTGCAGTTACAACACTGATATACCAACTAATTCTGAAAACAGATGGCCACTGCATTTAAACCATGGCAAAAGATCTAGCCAATGAGGATCAATAACTGATGTTTTATACAGAAGGTTTACAACTTTCAACAACTTTACGCATTCGTTCCATGACAACAGGAATCTCCTTTTGATTTAATGTTGTAAAACAGAATCTGAACCATCCTGGTTCTATACAATGACATGCAGAGCCAGGAGTTACATTAATCTTGGCTCTATTTAAAAGCTTATCCCATAGATCAAGCTCTCCTTTCTCATTGTAAGGACTAATTAATCTGCTCAGATCAACCCAGCAATATAAGCCCCCACTGCTTTTTGTGCATTCCACACCCAGCTCTGTCAAACCTGCAACAAATAAATCATACATTGAGCGTATTCTCTGCTTATTCGTCTTGAGGTATTCCTGGATGAACCTTTTATCTGAAAGCATTGATACTAGAAGGTGCTGGGTTGCAGTCGAAACTGAAGAAAATCTAGTTAATTTCCTGGATGCAGCTAAAACACTTTCATTAAAGGAATATATAACCCCAACTCTAAAGCCTGGGATGGAGAAATCTTTTGATAATCCATATATGATGTGGACCCTGTCCTTGTCAGCATCTTCTGAGTCAGCTATCTCGGCCATGCTTACAAACTCTTCATTCCCATATGTTGAACCTGCAAAGATTTCATCCGATATGATGTGGATGTTCCTCTCTCTGGCAAAATCTAGGAGATCATAGAGCATATCCTTATTCAGCATGTTCCCAACAGGGTTAGCTGGATTGGAAATGAGAATTCCACGGACTTTTTGACCTCGTTTCCTTGCCTGATTAAACGCCTGTTCAAGAGCTGTGATGCTTAACGTGAAGTTATCGCAGCTGCGACAGTGAACAGGTATAAGCTCAACTCCTGCTCGCCATCTTATGTCCCTATCAAATCTGCAGAAATATAATATGGTTACACCATACGCCTTAAGGGTTGAAAAGGAAGAGGGAAAAATACAATCAAATAAAAAACCATATGACACAGACGAACAAAAAATAGGAAAAAAAAAAAAAAAGGAGAAGGAAATTGGATACAGCAAGGTCCATAAAAGAAAGATTGTCTAAGTTCAAATTTTAGAATAAAAGGATATGTAAAAATACCCAGGATAGTAGGGTGCAGGGACAAGGAAAGCATTTCCATGGTCAGCCAGACAAAAACTAAGTATCTCGAGCGCAGGAGTTGCACCAGAAGTGACTACCACTCGTGAAGGGTCAAAAGATACCTTTCTTCCCATTACTTCAGTCATGAAATCAGCCATTGCCTGTCACATTTGCATGAAATTTCTTCAGATTAGGGCAACGTAGCAATTTAGGTATTTATATGGATCAACTGAAAATATAAATTTTCTGGAAAATTAATTTAACTGAATCATGGAAAGGAAGAAAGAATAGACTGCTCACATATATCTGTTAGTGGGAGTACACATTGTAAATGTAAACTTCCAAAAAGACGTGAATGAAAATCCAAATGCAGTTCCAGGGTGTCAATGATTTGCATTCTCATTGTTTACTAAAAATGTAAATTTTATGTGTGTATAGAGGTAGGAGTAGATGGAGAACAAATCCTTTTCATATCAAATATATAAAAGATATACTCTCAGTAAGTGTTCAGATTGTTGTGCTTATGTCCTAACCTAGACAGAGATGCCGCATACAGAAGTCACAGCGGTAAGACCACTGATGGCTTTCCAAGAGCAAAAGCACAATGAATTAAGCGTTACAAACCAGGTATATATGTAACAGCATCTCACCTCAAACTATAATTCAAACAACTTATAAGATTCATCTTCTTCATATAGCCTTTTTCTATGCAACTGAACCCAATTAGTGCATTTGGGTTAAATGCTAAGACGAGTTTATTAACAGTTTAGTTGCTTAAGAATTAAACTAAAAATGGATAGATTATCTCGTTCGGGCTTCTAGCACGCACACAAGGACTAATATTTGCAGCAACAACGACAATTATTTAAGAAACACCAATGAGAGTAAACATGAAATAATGTGGTCTGTAACCATCCACATGTAGCATGGCCTAAGAATCTTGAAGGACCACATTATTATAGATAAACCCAAATGTCAGCTACATTCAACATCTGAAAAGTGACCTTGACAAATTACTAGCAGTGGTTCCTGATATCAACATTCAAGTAAGAATATCTGCAAATCTTAACAAATTCATGGATAGCAAAAAAGAAGATATACTCCAAATTCCATTTAGGATCATAGTATTAAAAGATTGCTTCAGCTACGCAGAAAATATTTCAACCATCTGGCCAGCTTATCTTGCAATATATTTGGAACATGGAAAAATCAGAAAACTATTATTCGAATGTTTTTGTTTCAGTACCACTTTGAATGCCATTAATCCGTCCATCGGCTGGTAGGTGGCAATCCCATTTAGCCCCAGAGCATCACCCCCTACTCCGAGTATTGAATCAGTACAATTTTTGTTAAGCCATTCCTCGATTAAATCCAACGATAACTTCAAAGCAAAAATAACGAAACAAAGTTAGAATTGATTCAAACGCCAACTCCCGAATTAACATATAAGTAAAGTAATGATACAAGGGACATGTATAATTACCCTATTTTCTGACAATCCAAGCTGGATAACACCATCCGGATTCCCCATTTCATCATACGGATCTTCCCGCACCCGGTCCAACCCAATGTAGTATGGCGAATCGTTCGGCTTGGCGATAGAGCTCACCCGAGCGGACACGTGGGCGCGCCCGGTGGAGCCACGTGCCAGTAAATTAGCACGCGAAGACGAGCGCGGCAGGTCGGAGAGGTTCGCCGCTGACGTGGACCGCGATGGAGGGTTCTGAGGCGGGGAACGGTGTCGTTTGAGGTAAAATTGAAGAAAATAGAATAGTGTGCAGGGGATTATCGAACCGAGGATTAGACCGCCCCTGCCTTGAACTATTCCCTGTAGAGGTACTATGAGTCTCATGCCGGTCCTGGTCGGGCTTCGATTTGATTCCTTAGGCTCCGCGCTCGGGGTTCCGGTCATGTGAGTCGCCGGAATGTCACAGCGGAGAAGACAACTCGGCGCTGGCGATAAGTATAACCGGACGTATCCTGCGTAGGTTTACTGGTGGCGGAGAAGAGTGTCTGCCTCTGCGTGCGTGTGTGTGTGGGTGCGTGTTTTCGTGAATTTTGAGGTGGTGATTTGCTTGGCTGGTGAGGCAAAGATGGGATTCTGTTTGGAATCTTTTGCCGGAGTTGAGCAATTACCTTTATACCCTTACCCCTATTTTCTTTTTGGCTTATGCTAAAATTGGAACATTCTGTTAAAGATTCTTGCAATTTCCTATACTTTTGTATCATTCTCAGAGAAATTTCCGCTTACCAATTTCCTATACTCCACTTTATAGTTTTTTCCCCCTCTCTATAAAATATAGTAAAATACATCAAAATTCTAAGTTATATCAATACTTATAATGAACAATCATATAAATTATTAAATAAATATATCAGTACAGATATTCGTTGAACTAAAATATTGAGACCGCAATCTTATCATTGATATGAAGACATTAACGACAATATATATAATAATAGTATCCATTTTGAGTGATCCAATAAAAATGGTTTGTGGTCATCTTTAATTTTAGAAATAAATTTTTCTTAATTTACAAAGTGATCAATAATTACGATAAAGTACATCATTACTTCTAAAATGGGGTACACGTTTCTTAATTTGTTTGTTTATGATCGACTTTGTAGCTTTGGGATTATTTATCATACTTGTGGGATTATGTTATCATACTTGCGAAGCGTACGCAAAAAACATATCGCTCTCAGAAAAATAATCATTGTTCGTAAAATTAAAAGTTGCAGCAGCATAGTTGAAATTCGAAAATCTTTGTAAAAACTACTAAAAATAGAGTTAGAGTAATGTTATGGTAAATATTGATTCTAAAGTAACTAATTATGGAATATTATTAGTCCTTGATTTATCAAATTTCCAAGCACTTTTTTCTTATGTAATTTGGCACAAATCACTAGAATATTAAATGAGTTGTATAATATTATGATATGGAATAATTAAAATGAACTAACTCAAACTAATGTAACATATATAAATAAAGGATCCTACTTTTTATCATAAAAGTATGGTTGAACTCAAAACACAAAATAAATAAAGTTGACCAATATGTAATTTATTAAAAGATACTTAATTATTTGTCTATGTTTTAAATATATCAAGAGCGATACACTGCGTTTTCTATATTCACATGGACATTTTAGTCTAATTAGGGTCCAATTAAACCCTAAACAATTAAGTAACAAATGTAAGTTATAAAAAATGATCAATTATTTGACAGATATAATATACAACTTATTCAATATTACGAAACCGATTTAGATTAAAGTTTTTCTTAATAGATTAATATTCCATTGTATGGTGATCTTGGTGGAATTTGAGTACTTAGAGATTAGATCAACCTATCAAGAGCTTTAATTTTTAATTAAAGTTGGTGAGTGGTTGTTGTATTGTAATAATAGTTATTAATTAGTTATATATATTTAGTATTAATAATTAGTATATTAATAATTAATTGTTAAAATTAACAATAAATTATAAACTAATTCATTAAAATAAGTGGTAGATTGAAAATAGTTTAATTAAAATTTGATATAATTATAAATATCTTATTGTCGTTTAAAAAATTATAAATACTCATTTGTTATTTGAAAAATTATAAGTACCCTCTTGATATTTGATAAAATTACGTAACCATTGAATAGATTTTTGGAATGATCAACTTTGGCTTGCCGTATTTGAAAAAAATTAAAAATATTAAAAAATAGACGAGATGGATGAAAAGAATATAAAAAAGAATTATTCATATAGTCCCTTGAAAAAAATAATTTTTTAAAAAATAAATAAAATTGTAATTCATAGTTCAATAATACATTTTGGTCTGTCACCACATGAAATTGATGGAAACCTAACAAAGACTAATGAATTGTGCCAGTTAATTTTTCAAAAAAAAAATATTTATAATTATATCAAATTTTGGTGAAGCTCGTTGTAATTTATCAAAAGAAAAAAAAAACAAGAATTTCCAGAAATTGATGAGGGTACTTTTGTGAAATCAACAAGTCCAAAAAGAGACAAAAGGAAGAAAATAAGACAAGTATTTGGGAGAGAGGGCCCACAAGTTTGAATTCCTGGGTTGTCCCTCCCAAGCATGCCGCTAAATTTATAAAGACCGATTTTTGGCGTGTACTTGTTTAGCTTTGTTTCCCAATTCCCATTCTCCATTCTCCTCCTCTGCTTTTGAAATGAACACACGAGAAGTTCGCATTTTCATCAGAACCCCATACACTTCAATTTTCAACACAATAATAATAATACAACGTCAACACAAATTCCCCAATTCTCCGTCTCTTGTTCCTTCACCTCATCATCGCCATCCGAGGAACTTCACGTTTCTTGCGCGAAATAGAGTAGGCGTTCTCCACAAAAACATTGATGAAAAATGGAGGACGATATCGAGAATTTGGTTGATGATTTTGACGTGGAGACTTCGGAAAGTGATGAGGACTACGAGTTTGACGCCTGTCACTTCTACGATTTCACGAGGCAGGAGTCCGAGTCTGAGATTGATGAGGCGGAGCGCTGGTTTGATGTTTCTGGAAATTATCCCCCTTCCCGTGAGTTTTATTATTATTATTATTTGTTTTTTGATCATTGTTTTGTGGGATATGAGTTGTTGTTCTTCTTCTCCCTCTCTTTTTTCGTTGCTTCAAACTGTTTTAACAGATGTTGCATAGTTTTTTTCTGAATGGTGTTGGAATGTGTTCTTGGGCTTACATAGTATTAACTAACTAAAACTCTTTTTCTAGAAAAGCCTTTTACGCATGCACCAACGCAAAAACACATCTTTCTTAGAACTTTTTCCACAAAAGAAGGGTGAGGTTGCATGGGGCAAGTCTGGTTACCAAGTATTTTGTTGACATTTATGGAAATTGACCATATTTGATCTTGAACTTTTTTTCTTTGAATGAGTACCGATTGCTAATTTTCAGTTCGTCGTCTTGTCTTCTTGCGACAATCCAGCTTTTATTGTAAAGTTGAATTTGGAAAAATTACTATCTGCGGAAGCTGTACCCCACTCCTCGAAAGCAAAATATGGAAACAACACAAAGTCAACAAGCAGCAGTTCGGCCAATGATATTAGACATGGAGCTTCTACTTCAAAAAAGGATGCCAAAGGTGAGAAACATTTGTCATAATGCTTATGCCTCTTATTCTCCACATAAATTTTATTAGTTATGCGCAAAGATATAGGAGAGAAATGAATCCTAATTTAAATGTTTGTGTTTTCTTCCATAACATGATATAGTATTGAATGCGATGTTATGTCATTTTATTAATTTATCATGACCTCAATAAGCAGAAAACTAAAAGAACATACACTTCGTTTTTTACTTTGATCTTGTTCTTTTTATTATCCGGACATTTTTTAGTGTCGGTCCCTTGTTAGATTTACATTATTCGGGAACAAGTTATTAACTTCAATGAATTTTCGAAGCACTTAGCCGAGTAGATCATCAATTTCTATTTACAAATTGTAATGGATCCTGTTTATTTTTTTGGTCGCATTTAGCTGTTTTTAGGCAATACATGTTCTTGTTCTGGATAAGTACATCGGTCATGTTAATGTTGTCAGTTACCATAACTTATCTTAAACAAGGGAAAATTCTTGTCCGGACCTGGTTCGGCTGAACCAATCCAATCACAGAGCAAGTGTACCATACTTACTCTGTGGTTGATCACTTTCCCTAGGTTTGGCCGAGTCTGGTCCGGGCAAGAATTTCCCCTTAAACAAGATACAACCAGAATCCATACCATTTTGAGATTTCTTTTTTGTGCAGTAAACCTCTGTGTCTCTTTTTCTAATGAGTCGTTTCGTTTTCTGTCAGGAAAAAGCATGCTTCAAGATAATGCAAAAGCAAAAGCAAAGTCTGCTGATAAACTATTTCAATCAAAGAGTTCAACCTTCATGAACCCGACAGCGAGTCATTTGGCAAAACAGAGTAAAGTGCATGATGAGCATTCCAGCCACATTTGTACAAGGTCTAACTTCCATTTCGCGTATCAGTTATGGATAAGAATTATGTTTAGATCATTCTCAGGCTTCTCTTATACTTTAACCATCCTTAATATCAAATAACATCGGATTATGGGGTTCCATTTAGTTGGTGATCTTAATTTCAGTTTTAATATCCTTCTTTTGAGGTATTTGCTCTATTAGGTGTATTTTCTTGTTTTTCGTCTATCAGGTTTCAGAAAACATCAGTCAAGCTCGAGAAAGGCTTGCGGAGTCCTACTGGACATGATAACCTTGCGCCGAAACGGCAAAAGCTTGAGATCGGTTATTTAATAAAGGTCCACATACACAATCTCAGACTTCATGTTGAAAAATCTTTGAATGTTTTGATTGAGTTGAATTATCGCACATGTTTTAGTTACATAAAATATGTAGGAGATATATTGTTTGTTCATGAAACTCGTTTAACTTGCTAATCTTATCTTATTCAGGTTTCCCAACTAAAGCATCAATTTTCCTTATTGCATAAATCATCAAAGAAGGTACTTTTCCCTTACACTCTAACTATGTTAACATGTTTTATGTTGAGGTGATGATGTAATTGATTTTGGTCATCTACAGAGACAGAGTTACGTAATCTTTATAGATAAAGCATATCACTATAATATTTTCTTAGTTAATGTCTATTAAAATTCTTTTGCTTTGCTGATTTATCTATTTTTTTAAATGAAAAGGTTACAGTTCCAAAAGAACCGGAACTGGAAACACTGCTCAGAGCACAAAGGCGGGGGTATGACTTTTCTCGACAGCTCTTGTTCATTCATCCCAGTAGAAACTCTTAACTTTAGCTCTCACTGTTGATTAAGTACTGTGTATTCTTGAACTTCAGGTCCAAGAATAGTTCTGTAGCAAGCGAAACTGAAAATGGTAGCTCTAAAGCACGCGCATTGAACAAAAAGGTTGGCATTGCACTAGTACGGCTTCTGTAAACTTTCTGTGGAGCAGTTCATATGTTGTAGCAAAAAGAACTAATTATGAAGCATGCTCTGTGATTTTGATAGATTTTGGGGTCTCCTCCATTACCTAAACCTAAAAAGAGCATACCACATCCGCCTGAGTTTCAAGTAAACAGCTAACACCTGGTTCTTCAAGAAATTTCTTGTGCAGTATTATTGCTAAAACATTTCTACTGCATTTTTAGTTTTTTTGGTAAGCTTGATGGGTGAATTTCACATTATTCTGGATCTTATTTTCCATTTTGTTGTCAATGCTAATTAGGAGTTCCACTTCAAGACTACAGAGAGGGCCAATCGCCATGCTTCTGCTAAGGTAGGTCACTTGTATAGATTGAGATCCAATACAAAGTGCTTATCCTGTTTTTGAAGTATACTGGGAACTTTCAAAACATTGCGGTAATATATTAGTAAATTCTTCGTCGAGGGGATTAAATCTTGGCAATGGATGATGTTCAGGTTCATAATGAGGTCGCTCCATTGGAAATAAAGTGGGTGAAATTAGCATCCATATCAACAATAAAGCAGCTTTTACTCAAAAAATGTTACTATCTCAACCTGTACAAAATTCTGAAGAATTCCTTAGTAAAAGAAAATTATTCATAAACTTAAACAGTCAGAGTTCATAGAAACTCAGTTTGTTCAAATTTCTACTTGTGATGATTACTCAAAAGAAGGAAAAGATTGTGTCTGCCTGTATATCCAAGTGTAACACATACTGATGCAACTCTTATACATTTCTTAAAAATAATTAATTTTGTGGTTTCATGGTTGGCTTTATCTACTTTCCGCAAAATCATGATCGGTTTCAATATTAATAGTCAGCGTTCCATAAATCATGATTGGTTTCAATTTTCTGCAGGAACGCCGATCATCAAGCAGTGATAAGCTGGAAAATCCACCTACAGAGCAGTTAACCGAGGTAAAAATATTTGGGCATGTCATGCTACTGGTATACATCCGCACATGAACTTGTCCTTCCATATCTCTGTCTAAACCAGTTATCCTTTCTTATCCATTACTTTTTCAGCTCTCTCTGGGATCAAACTCTAAGGCCAACAGTCCACCACAGTTAGGCAAGCATACCTCAGCCAAGGCAAGTGGAAAAGTTATTGTGCGATAGTTTTGTTAGACTAAATAACTCGTTATAGTGATTTTCTGATGCTCTTTTTCAAATATAGGGTATAAAGAAGGACGCCCATGATTCTTTCCAAGCTGAATTCTGGGTAAGAAAAAGTATGTCGTCATAAGTGTAGGTTAACGTGATTATATGATTCCAATAATGTTGGGTTCAAATATAAAATGTAGAGATGTCCTGCAAAGCCTAAACAATGCGGAGGTCATATAAGGGCTCATGAAGCTGAACACTGGTCCAACATGACAAGGTAAGAATTAAGTCCTAAGATTTTGCAAACGTCCCATGTCGAAGATTTTGAAGTGTGATATTCAATTTGTCCAAGTCCAGTGTGAATACTATTTTCCTCACATATTAAGCCTTTTAATCGACTTTCAAGGGACAGAAAGGGCTTCCACTAAAAAATTTGGTATTTTCACTGCATTTGAGTTGCAAATCTTTCTAACTAGTTTATCAACATATTTGCTGATTAGTCTCTCAGACAGCAAATATATTTTCTTGGACAGAAGAATCTGAGATACTTCATATATTAGTTTCATCCTTATCTATTTATCTCGTTTCCCTGTTTGGCTGCATGTCCTAATGAAAAAACGCTCATATGTTCATATTTCAAATAAAAAAGGAACACCAAAATATAGGAGAAACACGAAGAATTACATTAAGTACGACCTTATTATGGTTTGTAGCCATAAAATTTGTCGTAAATCTGACTTGATCTTCGGACTTTACAGAAGCTTGGGCATCCGCTGAGATCATGCACAGGAAGGAGCTTTCGCAACATTCTTATCACCTGCTGATGGAAGCTGAATTCGACCTTACTGCATGTAGATCACTTCGAAGTGCTTGAATATGGGGGAGTTTCTTGAGTGTGTATCTACCAAATCTGAAGCAAAAACAAACAATTGATTGATCGTAGAGTTAGTATCAATCAACTCTACCATCAAACTATTGGTAATCAACTGATCATTAGAATTGTAAGCATGTTCATACCCTTTTAGGCTTCTATAGTTTTTCTTTTTCCTTTTTTTTATAACTCATACTAATAATTTTTCAATGTCTCTATTTATTTGTAATTTGTAATACATAAAATGTGTATATATGATTTTGTGAAAATAGTCTTCTTGTTTCATTAAAATGCAACAACATATGCATGTCAATAGCAATAAATAATACAATAATCTGTTCGTTAAACAATATTTTCTTTACTTGAACGTTACAATTCTAAAAACAAATCTCGTCATTTTATATAAGCTTATTTAAAACTAATAGTATTAATTAATAATATTTAATCAAAATTTATTATTTTATTTATAATAAAAGATACGTGTTGTAATATATATATAATTTTCCAATTATAGTATATTTTTTAACCTTATATTTGTAACTTTTTGTTTAATTTATTAATAATAATGATGATGAGTAAATTTTTTAATTATATCATTCAATACATTAAAATATAAAACATATGATGATTTTCGAGAAATATTTAAACAATTAACATTTATTTTTTAATAAATAGTTGACCAAAAATTGGATCAAACTCCATGAGAGCATTAAGCAATGAGAAAGGGTAAAACGGGAAGATCAAGTAGAACGAAATTGGGTTTATCCTCTTTGACAACACAAGTGATACGCTCTCTCATACATATATACCCCCGTACGTATACATTTGCATTGAGTTCGCATAAACCCTCACAACGCCGAATATTAGAAAGAAAGAAAAATAGTAAGAAATTCAATACCAAATAAGACACATTTAGGGTTTAGAAACTGCAGCTTTTCGTTTGCACAGGCAGCAAATTCTTCCTTCCTGAAAGGTATAATCTCTGTCTCCTTGTGTTTTTATTTCTCGAACGATTTCCGGATCTGTGGTTTCTGAGTGATGAATGACGAGAATTGAAGGCCATTTCCATCATATGCTGTAATTTTGGAGTTTCTTTTTATTTTTATTCTTAAGATTTACGCAAAACGTAGACAAGGCAGTGGCTATACCGTCTTAGTTTGCTGGACTCGAAACTTAAACGAAATCATAGTTTCTTATTTTACTTTATGCTAAAGCAGAACAGTGACCCAAATCTTGTTGTTTTTTGTTGTTAGCGAGCTTTCTCTGCTGTCAGTTTGTAAATACTGACATGTAATTTGTTGATTGTATGCTGAGCTATCTTGTCCTGACCTAGAGTTTGGTATCAGGGAATTGAAGCTTTAGAATTAGTATTAGTTGAGATGGTTATTTTACAATCGTAATTGTGTCAGAATCTATGCGCCTGAAAGTCACTATTTCCATTTTGTCACACATCTTCAGATGTCAAGTCATGAAATTGATGGGAACTCCCTTTCTCCATCTCGTGCTGACTCTCCAGAATCAGCAGGCGTGCACCAGGAAGATCTCAAAGGTTCATCAAGTGCAGGCTCCAAGGTTTGCAGCATTAGAAATATGATAATAGTTGTTTAGATGGTGATAGATTCTAATTTGTGTAGATCATCTTGTAAACTGTACTTAACACTTATAAATGGCAATTGGAAATACAAGATAGCTATTTCATAGTTTCACGTTTTGATTGGAGGCCTGGAATTTGTAAATCAAAATCATAGGGACGAGGAATTGTTTTTTCTTTTTTTTTTCCTTATTGATACTTGAAATTATAAACTGCAATATTAAGACTGTTGGAGCCCAAATAGTCTCTTTGTCACATTTTGGGTTCTGTTTTTGTTATTGGTTTTGTGTAAAAATGATTTTTCTATCAGTTAATGTTATTATATGGCATCTGGTCTAGATAGTGAATAATCAATTAGGGTTTGGTAGGTTATGAAATGTGAAACATATGTGTCTGTTTATCACATTTTTATTTACTGTAAAAAATAAAACCAATAGTATAAAATGTAGATAATAGATAATGTGATGTTATATTCATTAGGTTTGATATGTGGAATTCTTTAATTTGTTTAATGCTGACGATAGTTGTGGCTTTGCTAGTGAGTGACGCCGTAAGTCAGTTATCCACTTTAAATTAATTAATGGGGCAAGCTTTGGCCAACTTTATATTTGTAAAGAAACACATGGATGCCACCAAAATGTTAACCCACAAAATGTCTATGTAGATGGGGGGCAGAAGACTTATTTAAAATTATTACTTGGACTGTTCAGGAGCTATTTTCAGAGAATGGAGATAGCCGAATGCATTTTCCGCTTTCTAATACTAAAAAATGTGACTAAAATTAAATCCTCTTAGTTCTGAGACTATGCCAGGATGTCAATCATGTACTATCATAATTTAGCATGAAAGATTTATATACCAAATATCTCGAACTTTGTTAAATATTCTAGATTTTGGTAGTTATGCTTTCTTATTTGATCTCTTGATGTTGAATGGTGTAAGCTTTTGGAAATATATTTTTCTTTTTCCCTGCTGGCTATCAGGTTTTTTTAACTTAGTTTTGTTTATTGCTAAATTCCTCCTGGAACTCTTTGCAGCATGGATCTCGTGACCATGTGAAAGACAGAGATAGAGAATCCTCCAAAAGCAGGGACAAGGAGAGGGAAAGAGGTCGAGACAAAGACCGCGACAGGGACAGAGACAAGGACCGAGAAAGGGACAGGGACAGAGATAGAGAAAGAGATAGGGATAAAGATAGGGAAAGGGATCGAGACAAGGATCGTGATCGTCATCACCGAGACCGCCACAGGGAGCGTAGTGAGAGAAGAGAGAGGACCAGGAGAGGGATGATGATGATGATGACTATTACAGAAGCCGAGACTCTGACAGGTGAAGAAACTGCAACTTATTTAACACTTTCTTATCGGCCATGATGATAGTTCTTTTACTTAGTTATGGTTCTTAGTTTGAGAATTTAGTGAAGCATTCAATTTGTCATCTGTAATTTGTTCGAGGTTGTTGCTTTTATTTTGACTAAGTGATCTCATGATTTCTTCAGACAGTATCTGTATTGTGTTGGTTCTAGCCAACAGTTATCTGCCCTCATTCAGCTTAGTTTTTATGACATCAATTATGTGTATTGAGGTTATCTGATTCAGGGGTCTTATGGATTGCAGGCGACGAGACCGCGACAGGGATAGAGAGGATAGGCACAGGCACAGATCTAGGTCTCGCTCTAGACCTAAATCCGAGCGCAGATCAAGGTCACGATCTCGTTCACGCTCCAAAAGGTAGTTTGTGACATTAATCTCCACCAGTCTCTTTGTAATTTGTGATTCAGATCAGAAAGCCTTACTAATGCAACATGTTATAAAGCAAACAATTGCAAACGTAAACCATTGTCTCTATTTTATAATGTATATCAAACTTTCTTTTTAAATGTAGAAATAAATGAGGAGTGAATAATTGATTCCTGACTATATGATAATCGTGATTCACTATTTTCATCTTGTGCTGATTTAGAAATGTGTTGAAATCATAGTCTTATTTTTTAAAAGAACATATAACAAATTGTACCCCCTTTTAGAGCGTAGATGTTTGATTGTTTGTTGTTAACAGCATGGAAAGATTTTTAACAAGAGGGCAATTGAAATGGGCGTGGATTTTAGTCGTGAATAAATTTATGTTGTCAATCATAATGTAATTGCTTTCTGAATTGGCATTTCTGGACTCCTTTGGTATTCTAGAACTTATGTTTGATTCTCAACTCTGACTGATCTAATTAGATGCTTATGATACTCTTTGAATCAGTTTATCCGTTAGCAATATTTTAGTGGTTATTTTTCAAGTTTCAGCACAATCTAACACTTACTTTCGACTATAAGATGTGTGTCTGAACCCTCTCGCACCATAAGTTTGCTCTATGATGAATGCAAGTAATTAGTGGCACAACTACCTCTGACTGATTTGATCCCTAATTTTACATTATCTCTGCTGTTAATGGTGTTGTTTCACCTGCTATATAATAGAAAACCTGTTATTTGGTGTTGTTTTGACCTCATAAAAGTAATTTTGCTTGGTCTTAATACCTCAACCATTACATTACCTGTTTTATTTGTCTTTCTCTCCTTAATGGCATAACTTTACAGCAAAAGGATGAGTGGTTTTGACATGGCACCTCCTGCTGCATTGCTTCCCAATGCTGCCGCTGCTGTTGCAGGTACAGCCAAACAATTGATCAAAATTCACTCTTATTATAACAATTGCTTCATTCTTTTTCCCTGTGGTATAGTGTGGAAAGTTCGTATCAAATTCATGCTTTCGTTTTGGTAAGCGTACTTGGTCCTTCGATTTGCACATATCACAATTTGGAGTATTAGTCCCTAGATTGGCTATTCAGTTTTTTATTTAATTATTTGCTTGTTGATTGAAACTGAGAGGGTTTTTGGTTTCTTCTTGTGTTTGGTGTTTGTTTGTCTGTTTTGTATGTCCTATGTTATGTTCTAAGAAGGCAATGTTGGGCTACTAGCCCCACTGTGCTGACAATGGGCGTGAGCCGACTTCTGTAGCTTTTATGTACAAGGACGAATGAATACAGGTCTTGTCCATCTTCAACCAGGATTGCATGTTTGGTAGTTTTTACACATTTTAAATAGATGTTATTTTCCATTGTAGAGTTTTTCTGAAGATGATAGCCAGCCTAATATATGAACCATAATTAAGGGGAAGAAGATAGTAAATCTGTTAACTTCGGCGCTTGTAATTTAAGAATAAGAAGAGGTACCAACTTTAATACAAGAGACCTAACTCCATTTGTACCTCACAGGTCAGCTGCCTGGGACCACCCCCACCATTCCTGGAATGTTCCCCAATATGTTACCCTTGGCGGCTGGACAGGTTTTTTCACTCTTCCTTGTAGAATTAATAGCTCTTAGATTAGCTACTAAAGACTTGTGTTGACTTGATGGCAGTTTGGAGCACTACCCGTAATGCCCGTTCAGGCAATGACTCAGCAGGTTGATTTATATGTTTGTTTCTCTAGTGTTTGTTACATTTGATTATTAAAGATTCCTTAAATGTTGTTTTGTCAGGCTACAAGACATGCTCGGCGGGTTTATGTTGGTGGTCTGCCCCCGACTGCTAATGAACAGGTACAAATGTTCCATCTCAATAGATTTATTATCTCCCCTACATAGATGCCTTTTCATCTGTGACTCCATGATAGGTGGTGTTATAGACTTCTGTCATGTCTAAATGTCTATTACCATACTTTCTGTAAAAGCATGTGCCATATATTGCAATCATTTGATCTATGTAAGCTTTTGTCTTCTCGTGCTCTTAGATTGCACATGAGTTTAATTTGTGTGTGATTTATATCTACCTTTAAACTGTAGGCTTAGCTTTTAAGTACTTAGAATTTGTGTGCCTTTTTGTACCTTGGTTCATCCACTATTTCTCTTGCTCATCGGCTTATATGTTTAATTACTTTTGTCCCTCTCGTGGTAGTCTGTCGCAACTTTCTTCAGTCATGTCATGTCAGCAATAGGAGGGAACACTGCTGGTCCAGGTTAGTCAACTTGCAAGATAGATGCTTGTTTTAATTTTCTTTTAGATTAATTTGATGAATGCCTTGTACTTGTCATGTTCTTTATTATTTCAGGAGATGCGGTGGTGAATGTTTATATTAACCATGAGAAGAAATTTGCTTTTGTGGAGATGAGATCTGTTGAAGAGGCTAGCAATGCAATGGCTTTAGATGGCATTATATTTGAGGTAATGCACATTTTATGAACTTTTAAGTTATGAAGGTGTAGAAGGTTACTGAAATTTCAATCTCAACTGCGTCTAATTAAATCTAGAAGTTTGATTCACCTAGAAGTAGTTTGTGCTTTGTTCAATTCCTTTTTCAGGGTGCACCAGTCAAGGTGAGAAGACCCAGTGATTATAATCCTTCACTGGCTGCCACTCTTGGCCCTAGTCAACCCAATCCCAATCTGAATCTTGCAGCTGTTGGGTTGACTCCAGGATCTGCTGGTGGGCTTGAAGGTCCTGACCGCATATTTGTTGGTGGATTACCATATTATTTCACAGAATCACAAATCAGGGAACTGCTGGAGTCCTTTGGGCCGCTTCGGGGCTTTGATCTCGTTAAAGACAGAGAAACCGGGAACTCCAAAGGCTATGCATTCTGTGTTTACCAGGATTTATCAGTTACAGATATTGCTTGTGCAGCTCTTAATGGGATAAAGATGGGTGATAAAACACTTACTGTTAGACGTGCTAACCAGGGTGCATCACAACCTAAACCCGAGCAAGAGAGCGTGCTATTGCATGCTCAACAACAAATAGCATTGCAGGTAATACTTGAGATTATTGGTCGTAAAGGTCTGAAGCTCGCTTCAATACCAGATTGACTTTACTAACTAGATATTTAATTCTAATGAAAACGAGAACTTGTATTTTTGACCCGTTAGCCTTATCTTCTTTGTTCTTTCTGCTATGAATTATAACTGAAACTGTTGGCTTGAATTTACTATTCCTAATCTTAAAATAGTTCTCGTTCATTTTTCTTCCTACAGAGGCTCATGTTAGCACCTAATATGGCACCAGCTACAAAAGTCGTGTGCTTAACGCAAGTGGTTACGGCAGAAGAGCTCAAGGATGACGATGACTATGAAGATATAGTAGAAGACATGAGAACTGAATGTGGAAAATTTGGTAATTACACTCCATGCATACTCTTACCTTTTGTTTCACCAGTCTTCATCTACAATAATTAATCATTCTTTTTCTTATGGTCTATTTTCTGTTTTATATCCTTCTCTCAAGTCCTACATTCTGTTAAACAGTACATGAACAAAACCAGAAAGCTTATAAATTATGACACGTTCCGTTGTTATTAACTTCGCAGGTACTTTGGTCAATGTGATCATTCCCCGCCCACTTCCCAGTGGTGAAATGTCACCAGGTGTAGGAAAGGTTAGCTACTAAGAAAAACTTTTTCACTAGAGATGCATCTTGATATATGGCTTGTAATGGAACATCTCTCCAGTTTTGGACTTTGTATGACTTCAGATTGTGGATTCTTCTGCTTGTCAGCTTCATATTTCTCCAAGTATTTCTTATCATCAAGAAATTGACACTCTTTTGTGTAGGTCTTCTTGGAGTATGCTGATACTGAGAGTGCTACAAAAGCTCGACAAGGGTTGAACGGTAGAAAATTTGGGGGAAATGAAGTAGTGGCAGTCTTCTACCCGGAGAACAAGTTTTCTGAGGGAGATTATAGTGGCTAGTCCAGACTAGTTCTAGTATAGCACTTTTATGTTGGAGGTTTATCTTTCAATTACAGTTTGTGTGGTTTATCTATTTCGTGCTGGATTTTGTTGGAAGACCTTTTCGTGGAGAGAACGATTGCACCAACCTTGAAAAACTGTAATGGATCTCTATTATATGACAGAATGATTTGCTTAAATTTTTTAGCCCCTCGTAAATTTCTTTCCAATGGAAATCTGTCCCTAATATAGCAGCACTGAGTGAAGGAAACTCCCAAGTGTTTCTCACTCGCATGCATACAGATGGAATCCAAACTAGAAGACAAACTACTTTCAAGAATGCTAAGCACTGCCCTATGACAAATATTAGATCTTCCACTGCGATGAAGAAAATAACACTAAGTTATAGTGAGTGAATAATTTATTTTTCTCTATGTTTTCTGAGGGATTCCTTTTCGCTTTTTCTATATTACATTTGGATATGATAAGACAACATAGCTAGTGAAAAATTGAAAGACAAGACAATACCAAGTACCTTGATGGGCGAATTTCATGTGATTGCATTAATTAATGAACAGTGCTTACATACATTGACAAAACGGCAACTGTAGCAACATTGTTTCACGACACTTGTACAGTCATCTGACAAGAAGCCTGCCTAAGTTATAAATAACAATTTTCAGACATTTTCCAGCTACAACAGCATCTTGATTAACAGGCCACGAACCACCAAAGAGGAGACAAAATTGGGATTACTACTATAATCCTTGAAATGAACAGAAGACAAAGCCAAATCTCTAGAAAGTGTTCTTGGAAATGACCTCTCCGAATCTTACATACCATTGCGCATCAGAGGAATTGTTGTCCTGTTGGAGTTGCTGCTGAGGGATCTGCAGATGGGGTTGCTGTCCTTTACCAATCACAAACTGGGAATAATCGATGTTTTTGGGAGGGGCCGAGCAAGGTTTCTTGGGAGGAGGTGGCAACAATGAACCGAGAAATCTAGAAACCTCGTGCATTGTTGGCCTCTCGGAAGGATTACGTTTTGTGCATAGTAACGCCAGTTGAAATGTTTTCCTTACATGAGATACGTCCATGCATGTTACAGACACCTCAGGATCCACGGTCTCCATTAACGTGTCATTCTCTGCTTTAGACAGCACCTGAGGATACAGCATGAACAATAAGTTCCTGCATAAATATTGATACTTAAGGTTAATAATCACAGTAACAAATAATTACCAGCTGAAGCAAGTTCAAGTCATTATCCACGGCCTTCTTTCCTGTCAACAGCTCCAGAAGGACAATTCCAAAGCTATAAACGTCGGACTTTTCAGTAAGCCAAGAAGTTGTGGCGTACTCTGGGTCAATGTAGCCTATTGTCCCAAGAACATAGGTAGATGCATGAGTTTTTGCTGTAGGAAGACATTTTGCAATTCCAAAATCAGAGAGATGAGCTTCGAAATTTTCGTCAAGTAGAATATTTGAAGATTTCACGTCTCTATGAATGATTTTTGGGTTGCAATCATGGTGAAGGTATGAAAGGCCTTGCGCAGCTCCAACAGCAACTTTCAGACGCGTTTCCCAATCCAGTTTCACCTTCTTTGAAGGGCCTGCCATGGATATTAGTGAGAAATGTCACAGGTCATTATGAAAAATCACAAAAATAAAATTGTTTAGAGAAATTGCTAACCATGAAGAAGATCCCAAAGAGATCCATTCTCCATGTAATCGTAGAAGAGAAGATTCCCCATGGGAGAAAACGAGTAGCCATGCAAGCTGACAACATTTCTGTGCCTTATACTGCCTATTGTCTCAAGTTCAGTTTCAAACTCACGAGAGTCGTGAGGATACTGAGTGTAGAGTCGCTTAATTGCAATTGGTCGGGAATTTTTCAACACGCATTTGTATACAGTGCTGGAAGCACCACATCCTATTATGTATTTCTCACTTAAGTTCTCAGTGAGTCTCATTATATCCTCATACGTGTGGATAGCCATATCCATGTGAAGTACCACCAACTTTGATGAACCTATTCACGAGGAAACATGTGTCAGAACTTGAATAGAAATATGGAAACCAAATTTTAAGGATAAAAACAATGCGCTCGTAACCTTGCATCAAATTCTTGTTTGAACCCTTTAAGAATTGCTTAGGCTGGTTGGACTTGTATACAGCAACTATTATCATTGACAACAATGTAATGAATCCCAATGTGATGCAAACAACTGTTGTCCTTGAAAACACAGCTGCAGAAAAGATAAAAGGTCAAGAAAACATAACAAAGCCAAAAAGATAAAGACGGCAAATAGGTAAAACAGAAATAGAAGATGACAAAGGTCAAGGAAGACAAAATGGAAGTTAGTAGATGATTCAGCACCTCTGGATTTTGGGGGGTATGGATCGCATATTGAGCCCAACCAGTGACCACATAACAAGGGATTCCCGATGAAGCTGACAATAAAAGAAGATGATATTCAGCTAATGCATCTAAAAGAGATTACAGAAGCACTGAGTTTGATAATAACATCTTTCCGCCTACCTGTCAGGTGAGAACCGGGAGAAGTTTCTGCCAACAGGAACCAACCCAGTGAAGTTGTTGTAAGAAATGTTCCTGTAAGATGTATCAGTTGCGCACACCAAGAGCATCATTTGAAAATGATTATGTTGCCAAAATGTAGAACTCACAGTTTGTCAAGGCTGAGGCAGTTACTTAGTTGCTCGGGAATTCTTCCGCTCAAATCATTGTTATTCAATATGCTGAAAGAAACACAATTATGCATGTATAAGAGCCATGCATAAAAGATAACAATTGATAATAAAGGTCAAGGCTCAAAGATTAACATACAGAGAAGCCAGATTCTGCAGTTGTCCCAACTCCTCTGGGATGCCGCCAGACAACCTGTTAAAAGACATATCCCTACAAAATGCTTGAATTATCAGTATTAGGATCTTGCTCGAAGACATACCTATCAGGATAAAGAAATTAGTATAAATTATCGTGAAAAGGCTCACATCGTCTGTATGCTTCTTAGATTGCCAAATTCAGCAGGAATGGATCCATCAAGATAATTGTAACTCACGTTCCTGAAAAAACAGAGTATACTTCAGATATATTGAGCATCACAGAACTTCAGATGACTATATACAAATATTCGAGTCTCACAGAGTAAGAAGATGCTCCAGGTCACCAACGGAGGCAGGAACAGATCCTGAGAAATTGTTACTCGAAAGATCCCTAGGAAAAAGAATTATCAGTCATACAGAGAACATAAAAAAGTCCCAAAAAGAAAACTTATTATTCACAATGTATCCAGATTGATTATGTGCCCCAGCTCAAGTGGAATGCTGCCTCTAAACTGGTTGGAGGAAAGATTCCTGTGGATGACAAAAAAATTTCCTCACATATATCCTAGAGAAGCTTACAGACAGTAAACAGTAGTGGAGAATGAAACATACAGATATGTGAGGCTCTCCAGATGTTTTAAACCAGAGGGAATGGATCCATTCAAACGGTTACCATGAACATTTCTGGGAAGAGAGAGTAACGAACATCGAAAACATTTTAAAAGTAAGTCATATAAGATAAAGTGACTATATATGAAAAATAAATTTCAAATCTTACAACTGATTCAATGCTGTGCAGGAGCTGATGTTCTCAGGAATGGGCCCTTCCAGATTGTTGTTAGCAAGATTTCTGTGTAAGGCAATGACCGACATTCATCATATACATGAGCAGGAGGAAAGCATTAAGTCACTTCAATGAAATAGTGACTCACAATTCAAAAAGTTGTTCCAATCTACCAAGTTCAGCAGGGATACCTCCAGTGAGTTGGTTACCATTTAATTGCCTTCAAAAGGAGCTAAATTAGCAACAAACTACAAAGAAAGCAAAGCTAATAGTAACAGATTTTGATCTCACAAATAGCTGAGCTTTGTCATATTTCCCAGCTCAGGCGGAATAGGACCAGTAAGTTTGTTTCCATGAAGGTACCTGAAATAACATATAGACACTTTTAGGAAAAGTAAAAGGAGAGAGAAATGCCACAAGAATTATAAATTGAGAAGTGCCAAACTAACAGCTTTCCAGTGTAAGAGAGGTTGCCAAGTATTGGTGGAATTGGTCCAACTAGTTCATTTTCACTCAAATCCCTGTAAGAAAATCAGATAGTTCCCATCTTGTCAGGAAAAACTATTTGCAAACTTACCAAAGCGGCTGATACCATCATATGAAAACAAGATGTGGCATGAACTTGAATACTTACAGGACTGCAAGGGCTTGCATTAAACCTATCACCTCAGGAATCTTTCCAGTTAACATATTCCCTTGCAAAGACCTGCTCAAAAGCAAACAATTTATGCAACATCAATCCTGCCCTCAAGAGTCAAGACCCGAACAGTATGTGGGCTGAAACATTTCGCATCAAGTAAATGACTTCTGTTGTGATGAAATCAAAAATTAGACCTTGCCAGAGTTTGCTAGCTACAAACGGAAGTTGATAGGTCGTTATTAACTTACAGAGTAGCTACTTGCAGAAACCCAATATTGTACGGTATCTCTCCAGTGATTTGGTTGTAAGATATATCCCTGTCAACAAAAGGCTTCAAAGCTTTAGAAATGAATATTGAATAATCAAAATAATAGTGAATGCAAAGAACTTACAGTATCTCAAAGCTAGTGCAGTTACCAATGTTTTCTGGTATAGTTCCAGTCAGGTTATTGCCCCTAACATCACTGCAGCGACCATAGAGTAAAGCTTGCAAAATCATGCATGTATAAAATAATTATACTATAAATAAGAACCATGCAGGACCACTTACAAATACCAAAGGCCAGTCAGTTGGCACATATCAGGGGACAATGTTCCTGTTAACATGTTTCCTCGCAACCCACTGCACCAAAATAATGGCAGTGGCCAACATTGTAAATGCACATACATATCAAAATAAAAGTTCCAACATTATGATTGAAAATTAATGGATGCTATTCTTTACTTACAGATACTGTAGTACTTCATTCCAATATATCAATCTCGGTATCTCTCCTATAAGCTGGTTTCGAGCAGATCTCTTGAGCCATGCAAAACAGACCAAAAGGGGCATTAGTAAAATACGAACCAAACATAAGTTTGATGCAGTTCCAAAAGCTACTTCATAGAAAAATGCCTTAAAGTTAATCATTCCACTGACCGGAAAGGCAGATCTTAAAGCAGATGGGAAAATGCAGAAGCTAACTTACAGTGTCTTCAGGTTTGGAATTTGCGTTAGCGTTGAAGGAATTGGACCAGTTAGCTGGTTGTTCTTCAAGTTCCTGAGACGGACCATTATTAGCACAACCACCTTTAAATGCTTACAATCACAAGGGATATAAATACCATGCAACAAATGACTTACAATAGCTCAAGCTGCTTAAGCTTAGAGATTGAGAAGGGTATGTCTCCTTCAAGCAGGTTATTCGACAAATCACTGAAATATAACAAACATCAACTTCATTAGGATCTTACCAAGTATACAAGCTTCAAAATATCTTAACATTGACTTGCACAAAGAAATGCATTCTAACTTACAGTAGTAAAAGTGAGACACAATTCCCAATCTCATCTGGGATTTGACCAGTTAATCTGTTTCCCTGAAGGTCTCTGCCAAATAAAACTCAATATAATTAATTTTGACAAACAAAAGACGGATGAATGATGCTTCAAAATAAGGGCTTCACTAAGGGTGCTTACAGAGACTGAAGACTTTTCAAATCTCCAATAGCTGGGGATATTTCTCCACCCAAGTTCAGATTTGACAGATTCCTTCACCCAACAGGTGACATCCCAGTTTAAATTTCAGTCTAGTAGATTCATTGGAAATAGAAGAATAAAGAAAGAGAAGAACATACAGAGCAACAACAGACGTGCTGATATTGCCACATGATACACCCCGCCATGAACAGAAGTCATCATTGTGAACCTCATCCCAGTCCAGCAGCACATTAGCCACGTTGCTGAATGAAGCTTTGATGGACATCAACGCTTTGCCTGATACCACCATTAACATAATTATATTAGCACAAAATGCAAGAAAAGTAGAGTAACATCAAGAGTCCGGCAATTGCCAGACATACTTTACAAGCAAAAACAAATTATACAAGCTAAGAAATGAGATTGCTCGTAAAGAAATATAAACGAATGAATTCCACAACTAAAATATATTTTCCTTTAAAATAATGCGCAAAATGCCTGTAACTGTCAGTCTGTTGAAAATTACGAGAAATCCATTCTGAGATAACAATACATGGTGTCATTAAAATATAAACAATTAGAAAAAAGAAACCCTCCAACCGACACACAACACAAAAGGCATTAATTCTTTCTAGAAGTAGAAAAGGAGAAGAAGTCTAGCCACAAAGTGAAGATGAAAATATGTATTGAATTCTTGGGGCAGTACAGAAAGCATATGAACAGAACACTCAGATAAATGTAACTCGGAAGCATTGTTATTGCCTCATATTTTCAAAAGAATTGGCTGGCTGGCGACTGAAGTTCGAGTATTGGTAGATTAAGAAAAAACGTTTAGTGTTATTCAATTTCCTCAGAATAAAAGAAAATTGAGAAGAGGAAATTATCCAGAAGAGAAAAAGAAGATGAAGTAAAATACAAACTCGTTTCATCATTCACCACACAGAGAAAAAAAAAAAGTAACCCCTTTAGGCTTTAAAGCCAAGAATCAGAACTTTCCAAAACGGGCAAAAAATTCCACGAAACAGCGAGTGAAAATAGCAATAGGCCTAAAGTTAGTTTTCGGGAGAATCTCAAGGGTCAATGATACAACGAAAAACTCGCTACCCCACCAAAAGATGGAAATGGTTAAAAAGATAAATGTAAAAAAACAACAGCATAAACAAACGGAACAGGAACAACATACACGAAAAGGAGAGAGAGGTACCTTCATCACTGAGAGGCGAAGCCAGAGGGAACAGAAGGAAGAACACCAGCACAAAATAAAACAACCACATTTTCATATTCGTCTTCCTCTCCGCAAACAGTTGTTCCTCCACCACCATCATTCAGAGATGCGAACACACAGACGACAGAAGCAGGAAAAGAAGTACAACAAAAAAGAAGTCTTGGAGGAGCTCAGTCACTCGACATCATCTTATCCTTCTCTCTCCTCATACACTGCCTAGCAAGTGTGATAGTGTGTAGGAATGTGTGTTGGTATAGAGAAAGAGAGAGCGAGAGAGAGAAAAAAGCAGAATAGTTTACAGAGAAGCAGGCGTTTGGCGTGAACTGTAAGGCAGAGCAGCAGCAGTAGCAATAAGAGAAGAGAGTGAGTATGAATGCAGAGAGAGAGAGAGAGAGAGAGAAAAGGGTAGTGCGTTAAATGTTGCCAACAGCACTGCACACACTGTACTCTGTAGACAAAGGCTACTCCATTTGCGACGTTGCGTTATGAAGAGAGAGAGAAGAGTCGGGAGAGTGTGTATGTATAAGAAGAAGATAGATTTAAACGGCGGTGAAGAGACGTTAAACAGTGACTGTGGGAAGTAGTAAAAGGCTATGGGTAGGCGTCGTGTTTAGCAGCGGCCGTCATCCGTACTGCCGTTTCCCGAAGTAGTTGCATTCTTTGCCAGCTTATTATATAATAATCACTTTTCCATCACTTCCTTCCCAACCCCCCCAATTCCTTCTATTTCTATTTTCTACCCAACCCCCATATTTTCTTCTTTTTATCTTTTTGGTCTTTATCTATTTAACTCCACACCACAATCAACCAAAACTTATTACATTGATACCCCTGAATTAAATTTTATTATCAATGTAATTTATCAACATTTATATGACAATTTCTAATTTAACTTTGTTGATATTCTTCTTTTATTTAAAAAACTTACTCTAGATTTTAATAATAAATAAATTTTGAAAAATATATATTTAAATTACGCCGGCTTAAATCTAACTAATTATTTCTATATTAATCACATAATAATTTTAAGAATAGGTTAGATCCGACAGATCCCATTTACACCAAAATTTTGCATCATTCAAAACATGGTCGATTTAAATTTTTTATTGCAATTATATTTTATATTACATTTTACATAGACAAGTTATATAAAGAAATTTCATATATTTTGAATATTTAAGACAAAATTGTACACTTGCTGCCACATATAAAGTAAAATGACAATTTATAATATGATATCAGAATTTAGGTGAAATTGTGGGTTTTTATTATATATTATAATAAAACTTTAAGAATTAGAGATTAAAAAAAATACCTTTCAATAATTCATAATAGCACATTAAATTAGTATAATAATTAGCATATGCATGTATATATTGCAAAATCAGAGCGTGGCTTACAAGTGCTTTGTCCGCGTGTGGGGGGCTTGGGACGAGAGCATGCAATGTCTCTGAAGCATACGACCAATAAAAGGGGCTGAGCAGTTGGCAGATTTTACAACATAAGGGTAAAAATTGCTATTTCCACTCTCTCCTACGACGACAACTGTAGTCAAATGGGAGAACATTCTGAGCTAGGAACCCAACCTCCCGGGGTAAAATGGTCATACCCCCCATACTACTAACTAAATGATTAAATAAAAGAACCCTATTTCCATTTATTTTTACCCTTTCGTCTAATTCCCTTGATGGTGGTTTATTTTGGTTGTAGAGGGCTAAATTGGTAATTTTTGAGTTGCAGATTGCCGTCAGTTTATCGTGTATATTTATTGTAAATATTTGTCCGTCATATGATTTTTAGATCGAAAAATATCGTCGTTTTTTTTTGGTAAATTATACTTCATAATTGATGGAGTTATATACATTGATGAATGAATGATTGACCGATCATTTTGGTGCATCCGTAGTTGAACGTGAAAGTAAAAACATAGTGTAATAGATTTTGAGTGACTGTAATTGGATTAAATAATTCGATATTTCTAAAGATTATTTTTTTAAAAAAATTAAAAGTCTATCGAACTAAAAAGAAAAACCTTCAAATTAACGAGTTTTATATTTCAATCGATTTAAAAAATAATTTAATTTATTTTCAAGTCGAACATTCTTAGTTTGGAGGGCAAGGTGACTTTTACTGTGGGTTAAAAAGATGGCAGCACTAAAGAAGAAAGGATGATTAAAAGGGGGCAGGTTAAAAGAATCTGTTTCCATATTTAACAACACACTTTTGAGTAATTGTTTGAAATTTAGCTGAATATAGGAAACAGTAAAATCCATATATTGGAAAAATTCATGTGCAGAGAGTTATTCACAAATATGTATGGTATCATAATAGTTTGAGGATTTTGTTTTGTTGAGAAAGGGGAAATTAGGATATTTTGTAATTTGTGTGGGGGCAAATTATTTATTATTTTTTCAAGATTTCTTCTCTTTTCCGAAGGAGGAGGCCACAATGTCACATGATAAGTCTATATCATTAAATGAGGAATTTTAAGAGACATTATTATTCATTTGCCTTTTCACTCACTTTCTACAACAAATTTAATTTCATAAATTATCATTTGCACCGAATAATAATAATAATAATCTATACTATTATAAAATAAAAAATAAAAAAAATACATTTGACGTATCAACTTTACAATGCCAAAATTTACCCTTCATTCATTTTTTTCTTTAAAAAAAATTAGTTAGAACAGTCATTTTAATTTTTTTAATAATTTCACAATTACACATATTTTTTCTCTCACCCACTACTCCATTATTTCTCTCACATCAAACTTCACCACATTTTTTTTTACTTATAAATTTATTTATTTTTATTAAATTGACAATTATAATATATTTTTCTCTATTATCTTGCATTTTTTTTCTCACTCTGAAGCCATGATTGTTGTTTTTACGAAAAAAAATTCTCTTAATCTCACATCATATTTTTTTAAATTCACGAAACCGCGTGCAATAAGTACAAGTAATAATAAAAAGAAAGAAAGAAACCTAATTCAATTATTGTCCCTAATGTAGCACCTACAACCTAGTGAAATAAAGCTCTTGAAATCAATTAATAAATTTTTTTTTTTGGGTAAATTCCAACAGACTTCATTGGAATTTATTATAACTATAATTTTATTTTATTATAATTTATTGATATCCTCTAACATCTAATACATAATTTTTTATAGGTCGTTGTACAAATATTTATTAGACGATTATTAATTACATGAGGTATTTGTTTTTTCAAATAATTATAAAATATTTATAATTATGACAAATTTCAACTGAATTTATTGTAATTTACCCCCTCTCTTTCTATTTTTTTTTTTTCAAAACAAAAAAATACATAATTCTTTTTATCGCCATAATCATTTGGTGGTGATGAATGAATATAATGCTAGCGATAGTGATCGAAGCACACTTTATTTTTGTTATAATTAATTTTTTTATCCAATTTATTTAATTAAATAACAGATAAAAAATATAAAATGAAAAAAAAAAACAATCAGAACTGACAAAAAAAACCAACTTAACACGTGCATGCCAAAAAAAAAAAAACATATTTTTTAATTAATTTATAATTTGTTTAAAGTTTTAATTTATTTAAGAGTATTTTAGATAACCGATATATTTGCAACCAATGAAGTTATCATAAGATGGTGTTTGCTTACAATTATTTAAAACATCTTATATGTTAATATATCTTATAAGATGTTTTTAAAATTTATAAATACTAAATTTTATTTTAAAAATAAATCAATAATGTGTTTCGATATAATAAGGTTATGAAACTTATAAGATCTTAGTAACGGCAAATCTATAATTAATTTTAAAAATTTTTTTAAAATCTTATGAAGAAATTTATAACTCCTCACTTTTTTTTAAGAAAAAGAACTTATAATTTAAAAAAAAAAAAATAAATTATCAAACACTTTGTAATATTATATAAGCTCTCAAATATTTTATAAGTTATTTTAAAAAGCTTATAAACTTATCCAAACACATTTAAGACAAATAATTAGGTATCCATGACATTAATATGAGAAAATTATTACTCGAACCTGATTTAGCCGAACCAATCCAATCACAGAGCAAGCGTGATACACTTGCTCTGTGATTGGTTACTTTCCCTAGATTGTACACCAATCACATGACAAGTGTATTGCACTTGTCATGTAATTGGTTCAGGTTTGATCGAACCTGATCTGGGCGATAATTTTTCCATTAATATGTGCAAACAAACATTGAGAGTGTCACTAAAAATCTATAATTTCACAACCATGAATGGGGATTTATTACAACAAAAAGAGAAAAAATTAATTTCTGTGGTTTATTTAGGCAGTAAGTTTAAAGGCCAAGTTGATAAAAATTAAGTCCCACCAGACACTGAATTTAATTATATATGTTTGATTTTCATGTGTTCCTCCTAAAAGTTAGTTGGCCATTCTTTATTTTTGACAGGTTGATTATTAATTATTGATTTTAATTATACACAGACACACTTTTGGGTAATTATTTAATTCATTATATTTAATACAACATTTGTTATAGATGTACACGTAATTAGGGTTGAAAAATAAGTTAAGTAATTAGTAGAGATGGATCGATAAAAATTCAGGTGAGTGCGATTCTTTGAATTTAAAAAATATATTTTGTTCGATAAGTTAACATGTTCGGCTCGAGCTCGATTTGATTAATATAAAATAGTAAAAATATACATAATATTATCAAATTATCGTGGTTCAACTCGTGTTTAGTTTAATCGAAGCTTCTTTGAGCTCAATCTAATCAATAATTGAATAAAGTTTAAACACGAATTTTTAAGTTTGACAATATCTGTCTATACTATTAAAAAAAAAAAAAAATCCTTTGAGTGTATTAATTTTAGATTGCCCTATTTTACCATCGATTGATTTATTGCAGGTTAAATAAATATTTTTTAATTAAATTATTTTTATAAAAATATTTTTTATTTTTATACAAATGTATTAACGTACAAAAATATATAAGAATAATTTGATAGTAAAAATAATAAAAATACAATTTGAGGGAGTGAATAAAAAATGGTGAAGGGTTTTTGGAGGGTGATGAATGAAACTCATGTGGGGAGAAATATTCTGCAGCCAGATAAAGACATTCAACTGGGAAATAAAGCGTGGCCGCCACGTGGAAGACTCTGAGAGGGTAGGCCATGGTCTACGAAGACCCTACACCCACTGAATAAAGCGGATAGGCAGTACGACGGAGCAGGCGCAGCGTTCAGCCTTTAAACAGGGGGGTGGGGAGAGGCACGCAGACACACGCCGCAGCGGCGCATCCGCCGGTGGGCCGCCGTCAGCCTGCGCCTCCTACAAGAGTGGGGGCCACTACCCCTGTCTCCGGTGGGCCCCCTCAACCCCAACCAATTTCACACACTGGCGGTGACAGCACTGACAGGCATTCAACGCCATTTCTTTCTCTTTTGAGGTCTTTGAAAAAGATTAGTGTTGGTTGTTGTGTCGCTTTCACTTGTGGGGTTTATTTGTAATTTTCAACAATGTTGGGGGGTCTATTTCATTAATCTCAAGTTATGGGGTAAATTTTGAATTGATACTTTATACGGGTGTACTATGAATTTAATAATATTTTTTTATCATGTTTAGCTCAATATAATCTTTTTATTTATAAGAAACTCATATTTGTGTAATGATCTTCTCAGTAAAAAACAAAGGGGGGGGGGGGGTTATAACTACAAAGTCGAAATAGAATTTTATTTTCAAATTAAATTCTCACATTAAAATCATATAAATACATATAACTCCCAAAAATAAAAAGATATGGATGATTATGAGTTCAGTTCAGGAAGTGTTTGTAATAATTCAAAAATAAATACTTGCTCCAATTTTATATTTAAAAGACGAATTTTAAAAGTATTTTGACTTATCGTTTTTATTTTTAGATTACTTAAATCAAGTTTATTTTAACTAAAACTCATAAAACAATTCTTCACCAACTCTTGAATTTACTAATAAAATATAATACTAAACTATTTTTTATAAAGACCAAACTTTAACATTTTTGGTACAATAGGCTATTTTAAAATTTATCATAATTATAAATATTTTATTAGTATTTGAAAATTTATAAATACCTTTTTAAAATTATAAATACTAAAACAAATATTCTGTTATGACAACACATTATAGGGAGATTTATATTTCTAAGAATATATTTATAATTTTGTAAATAATAAAAATATTTATAATTATAATCCTCAAAGATAATTTATTTAATTATTTTTTTTCAGAACTACTTATAAACTCTTCTTAAAAGTAATTAAAATTGTAATGATAAAAAGGAAAAAGGACATGGTGATAGAGTTGTTGATTGGCGGTGTTTGTTTGTTGGGATGTGGTAATGATTGAGTGAGATTCTTTTTGGCGTTTCTCACCATTACTTTTCGCTCTCTCTCTCACAGCTCAACTTTCAAAACGGATCATATCTCTCTCTCTCCCTCTTTTCTACATCTCTGGGAAAATGCCACCTACGTTAATTTCCATTCATATCAAATATATTAATTTAATGGTTTACAATTCATATATACACATGCTGAAATTTTAATAATACTGTCCTCACATTATTAAAATTTGTATATAATTTATTTATACATATCATCTTTGCACTTACACAGATCATAAACTCAGCTAAATGCACTATAAACTTAGATTGAATTTTCTCTTCCATTTCTCCTTCTATTTCTTTATAATTGATACCCATTAAATATTAACACGATAACATTATAAAATGGAATCCAAAATCGATTTATAAACTATTGGGATGTATTTATGATGGCATCATAACATAATAATAACATTATCATATATAATATTTGTGCACAAGATCCCATAAATACTAGTGTATGATTGCACAATGACATGAGCTTTCTATATATTAGAATAAAAAGCCCATCCCTAGTTTCAACAAAAAAAAGGGTTGAGGACAGATAATGGGAAATATTGCTAATGAATGAATATAGCATGAGCCCTAGTAAGTCAGATCAGTATTGTGAATACAAAGTTAAATAAAAGAAGTAGTGTGAAAGAGATTACAGTGAGAGAGATACTAACTAGGACTATGTATAAGAATTGTGTATAATGAAATTTACACAGACCAGAGGGAGAGGTGATAGAATACCCAAAATAGACATTAAGGACCCAGTTAGATAATCTAATTAGCAAGGAGTGCGCGTCGAGCTGAGGCGACTTCTATTTGTATTGCTTTAATTAGGTTATGTGTTGTCACTTAATACTATTATGATAAATATTCCTATGATTTAGTATATTATTTGTATTCAGCTAGTCTGGCAGAACGAAGATGGACTTTCATATTATGGATTTTAATAGGTGACTTATCGAGTTAAATGCTCTCCACTTATACGTGTTATTTCCAAATTACTATGAATAGTCCCTTAAATAATTTTTCTGTGCAAAGTTTGACTCGAGATAGGTAGACAAATAAAATATTATAAGTACCGATTGAATTGCATTTATATGATAGCTAGGTCTTGTACATCTATTTGTAAATTGATAGTTATTGACTTAGCAATACGGGAGGAGTATGAAGCAGGGGTGATCGCGGTTCAAATGTGATGGGCGTGAAGGGGGGACGGAGCTCCAATTGAGATACTCTACTAGGTCTCGTGTCACAGACTCAATTAGCTAGTAAGGAAAAAGGGATACAACTGAATTACATGATAAAGCGAGCTAAACAATGATTACACTTAATTACAAGGATCTTAATCGCGAGAGAAAAATATTAACCTTGGAAAAGTTGCCACAGTTTTTTATCACGAGACGAAATCAGAGCGCTTGCTCGCTTCATCACCTTTCTTGTGTTTGCTACGGGTGGTGGGTATCTCAATGAAAACTATTCAAAATTCATTTAACATGAGAAATGTCGCAGGCATAATACTCAAATCTTGAAAATGAATTCTGTTTCCATTATCTTACAATCCATCTGAGTAGTAATATATTCTAACTCCTCTTCACAATATTGTGGTGTGAGTGAAGATATTTAAGGGTAATGCTTGTATTCATTTTTTGTTTTTTCCTAGGCCCTCGGGAGGATGAGGTTTGGAGGCTTCATTTAAGTAAATTTTGGTAGGATGTGTTATGTTTGATTCTTACCCGTGGGCTGCAGTAGCGCTGATATCATAGAGAAAAAACAGAGAGACAGAAATCCAGAAGGATTGGTTAACACCATTTCATTACTTTGGTATATTCGTCTCTATGTGCACTTATTCTTTCTTTCTCATTTAAAAAAGGTGTGGGTGTACCCTAATTCCCCTCCGTTAGCTTTATTTTTGTAGCGGAATGGGTGCGAAAGGTACTTCGAATTTAAAATTAATTTTTTTTCACTATTTCGAGAAACATATGCAATTACTAATTGACGTTGAGGATTGCTTGATGGGTTCTGTTGAAACTTGCAAGAAAATATCTAGATTAAGCTTTAATGAAAGCCTAGAATTGCACAAAATCCAAACAGATACAACAAGACAGTTTTGGATTCTTCAAATAACTTTCTCTCTCTGCCGTTCATATATGTTTACTTCTGTTCCGAAGAGTGCAGAACACATATGCAAGTGGTCAGGGGAAAGATGTGAATAAAAATGTATAGTGTGTCTATCTCAGCGTGGGCCTTGTTTCTAGCTCTATTTATTTGTGTGAAATAAATGTAGGAATCTATTTGTTTATATGGGTTCTCTTTGAAAAAGAAATGGTGTTTGGGTCATTCAATAAGAATAAGTAGACATCGGAATTTTACGATTGGCAGGGGAGATCTCTAAATAAATGTACCAAATGATATACAATTATATTCCGGTATAGTTATATGCGAGCGAAGCAACAGAGGGGGCCTTGTTTGACCAATGGATTTGTTTTTTTTGGGGGCAGAAATAAAAACTTAGGTTATTGGTAGTTTAAATTTTTTAGTGGATATTAAAGAAGAATGTTAGGTGTTATGGATTTCCCATATTTTACACCTAATATAACCGCCCAGAAAAAATTTCTCTATCTTTTTCTTTGATTAAGAACTCAAAGGAGTGATTGTTTTTATATTCATTTTTTAGGGGAGTAGCTAAGAAGTAGCTCGAAAAAATTGCTATTTATTAAGCATTTTTTATTTGTTCCCCCCAAAAAAATCCTTCACTTATTGAACTTTTAAACAAAAAAATTGCAAAAGACAAAGAAACACTCGTTAAATTTCTTCTTTTCTAATTTATTTGTGCATCTCTCTGATTACATTATTTTTTGTCAGCATATTTGTGTGTGTGACCCCATCAAAAACCACAGCCCTTTCTTTCCTTAGGCAGGAGGTGAAGATATAAGGTGAAAGAGGGTCAGTACATAGATCTCTAAGTAGAAAGTAGTTAGGAATTCTTATTTTACCCTCACATAAAGAAAGTCCATGGTCTATCACATAACTAAATCGAGTTGACCATTTCGCACTCACAATAGGAGGACACTAGTGCCTGCCTTTCTGGAGAGATTTGACCAATTTTTTTGTCTGTTTATAGAATGGATCTCTTTGGTGCGTATTAGTATTTTAACTCGGTTTTAGCTCTTTTGGAGAGAGGGCGTGCAGCTGGCCGTTTGCGGGGATACTAATGGGGCTATTCGGAGTTTGTTTTTCTTTGGGTTGGCGGAGTTAGTGAGGGGAAAATTTTTTTTTGGCATGATGATACCTCTCGCCCCTGTACTCTTTTGCAACATTCAAGATAAAAAATAAAATTCAAGGGGTGTAAAGTGAGCGAATCAAGCTGTCTAGGGTCAGAACCAAAAATAGTTAGTGATTAGGGCAATTGTACTTAAGGGGGAGAAAAGACTTAATCGATCGAAATGTGAGGGAGATCAGCCAAAGCACATACTATTCCAAAATAGCGAAAGGCGATTATATGTGCGAACTCACCACACTATTATCGAGAGAATTCCTCTTCATATAAATATTCTTTTCTTTCTACATTATACGTACCCAAAATAACGAATATTAATTAGTTAATACCTGAGTAATGTGAGGGGGGAAGCGAAAATATTTTCTACATATATTAAAGGGAATTTAAGGACTCAACTTGTCAAAAGTTCTCCAGAACCGTGGAGCAGGCGGCCTGATTAGAGAGAATATGATCGTTGCTTTTGAGTGAATGAAGAGGTAAAACATTGTTTGAGACAAGCTGAGGCCGGAAAAACAGAAAATAAGGTGTGAGAAATTTATTTTTGATATATTAACCTGCTCAGTGGCGGCGACAAATCCGAGAGGGTGTTAGGATAAAGTAACGCGGGCGTCCTTTACGGTTATCCATTGCCATTTGAAATAAGAACTAGAAGGGAGCAGATAAAAAACAGCATTGCATACTCACCTCCAAAAACCTTTTTTCTCCATAATCGTGAAAACATGCAAAGAATGATCCAATAGCTAGATGCCACAGAGAAGGCCACCAACATCTTTAAAGACCAAGCAGACAGCAATTGACCACTGGCTCATGATCATGCCACTGCCAAAAGTTGAATCCCAAAGATCTAGCCGTGCCGTTGACAGAATTCATAAGCTGGAAGAAAGAAAAGAAAGGATACATACCCAGGAATCTCCAAAAATAAATTGAAATCATGACTCCTTTTCTTGCAACAGCTCCATTCTTTCATCCCATCATGAAATATTGGCTGGACAAAGCAAAACTTTCATTAACTTTAGGAAATAAGGTTCATTTTTGTGATCAATCGAGACAAAAACAGAAAAGAAATGCAACTTACACCCTGATGAAAGGGGCGTGGCAGCAGGTGATGCAAGCCAAGCATCAGAAGATAAAATCAATTAGTGAATAATAAGAAGGTGGAAGATAACAAACAAATGGTATAAAACCACAGCTCAATGAAAGATTCAAAGCACAAACAGTCTAGATGGACCATGCTAACACAGTTATAATATAATGAACATCAGACCAAGTGATTCTTGTTATGCTATCAGTTGAAGTTCAACCAAACAATCATAAGATTCCAAATTACAAATCTATGCTTCACACAGAAAATAATAAAATTCCAAACTCATATGCTAAACTACTGTTGAGAGAAAATAACATGTACCATAAAAATAGGAATTGGTCATATATAAAGTACACAAACAGATAATGGGGTGAAAATCAAGGTGTACGCTTGACACTTAATATCAAGTAAAATCATACACACCAAGGAAACAGGGCACAGGAGAGCATAACAGGAAATGGGATGACTGGGTTGAAAAGAGAATTCCAAATGATGATCGCATTGTAGGGATGGGCGATAGGAAAGATTGTAGGTAAATAAATCACTAGAGTGCATTTGGATTGACGGATTTGGATCATTTTAAATTCAAAGGATTTGAAATCCTTCAACTCTAGTTTTTGACTATATAATGTTTAATATTGATAGATTGCAAATTCCTTTAATGTGAAGTCATTTGAAATACTTTGTTCAAACCCTTCTATCCAAATGTAACACAACAGAACATCTAAAGAAAGGGATTCAGGCAGTATAGAAACCAATATTCATAGCGTAACTCCCAGCTCTAGTTCCATCTCCAATCCCCATATACCAATTTCTTCCTGTATTCCCTTCTCCTCCATGCATTTCTTAATAGTAAATAGCCTGCTCTGGAGTATAGTTCCAAGATTCTAGTGAGCTCAAACAAGTAGCGCGACCATTTCGAGAAGAATATCTTACAAAAATCCCCACGAAACAAAATTGTTGTGATGGATCATAACGAACAACTCTATTCACAGATATTAAAGAGGCTAAAGAATCGCATAACACAATCAGTAATGATTCATTAATCACATAACTTAATCATTTTCTTTTTCAAGAAAAGAAAGCAAGAATGATTGAAGTAAGAAACTCCACCACCCTTATAAACAAACATGAAACCATTCACCACAATAAAGATTTCGCACAGCACGACAATTCAACAGTTGAAAGTAACTGCGCTGAAACCTCTACAACTAACAACTATGCTCTCTTCGGAAAAGCAAATTGAACTGTCCACCAAACGAGGGAGAGAGAGAGAGAAATGCACATACAGCATGATGATAAGTACAAGAACCATCGGGATTGTCGTCTTCGGAGAACATAGCGTCGCATCCGATCCTCTGGCATCGAACCTTCTCCATTCTCTCTCTCTTCTGCAAGACTGCGTGTGGGACAGACAGTTGAGTTGAGTGCTAATATTGGAAGTTTATTCGTTCTGTAAAGTTGCTCGTTTGGGCTTAGAGGGGCCCAAACATTGTACTGTTTAGCCCATTCCGATTGGGGATAGGAAAATATTTGGTTCAAGGTACATATTTTTTTTTTTCCATTAATAACGTCAAATAAATTATAATAATTCATCTCGATATATTAAATAATATTTTAATATAATTAATAACTATTAATAAATTATGATAACTTACATAAAACTAAAAAAATACCAATATATCTTATGGAATCAATCCAATGCACTTAAACTCGTTCATGTTTCAAGGTACATAATTAAATTAAAAGTATTCAAAAGAAATGGGATTGTGAGTATATACGAAATAACTAATGCTACATTTAGGTGGAAATTTTTAATTTGAGTGAGTAATTTAGACACAACAAAATATATGTATATTTTAATTGATTTTATGTTAAATATACTTAAAATTTATCATAATACTGTTACCATAACACCGTTGAATTGAATTTATACTCACATAAATTGTAAATCATCAATTCATCCGTGATGATGTCATATCATTATCATTGATTCAATGTCAACAAGTTTGTAATTGCTGTTTTTTTTTTTTTTTTCTTACACGAGTCGTAGCCATAGGCCCATAAGTATATAAAAAAAATTATGGTGTAATATGAAGAGAAAAAAAATTATGAAAGAAATCAATTTCGACAACTTTATTTCTTTGACACCTATATAAAGGGGTCATTGGACCTAATTCAAAACGCACAGAGTTAGAGGACAAAGACTCAAGCAAGTAAAGGAGGCTAAATGATTATCTTTTACGTAGTTCCTCAAGTTCATGAATATTTAAAGGCGTTTAGAGTAGAGATTGAATTGTTCATCAAAGGCGCCCAGAAATTGACAAACCTGTCGTTATAATCGCGAAAACCACTACTAACAATTACTGCGTGATTATACCAATGACCACAGCTATAAAAAAAAAAAAATTTAGAAGGAAACAATTAATTTGGTATATAAAATTTCAAAAATCAAATAAAGGTTTAGCGTGAATTAAATATTAATAGGGTGGGAATGGGATTAAACTAAAAGCAGAGTACGTAGTACCAACTATTGTGATTACTTTCTTGGTGAAACAGCGTGGGCGTAACATCGTCCACCCGATCCCCATGCTCCACCAATGGACCCTGTCCGCCACAAGTTCATTACCTACAAAGTCCGCCCACCTACCTACTACTACTCATTTCGCACTGTACTCAAGAACAAACAATGGCGGCTCTTTCTTGCAATGCTTATGCGCTAGGACTTTCTCACCGCCGACCCGCGGGTTCATCCCCTCGGCGGATGGTGGTGGTGAGAGCGGAGGCGATCAACCCGGATATCCGCAAGACTGAAGAGAAAGTGGTGGACTCGGTCGTCGTCACTGACCTCGCCAAGCCCCTCACTGCCTACTGCAGGTCTTTTCTCATTCACAATGATATTTTAATTTTCTGTTTTTGTTGTCTGAAACAAACATTGTTCCTTCAGTTTGTAAATTGTAAAATATAAGATTGGTACGAGGGATGATTAATTTGGTCAGAAATAATCTTGTATATGAATATTTGTAAGATGTGTGTGTGTGTGTGTGTGTGATGAGCGGTAAGATCGAGGCCTCATAGTCCTTAGAAAAGAAGCAAGCTTCTTCTGGCTTAACTGCTGTTTGCTAAACACGCAACGAAAAATAGAAACGAACATTTTGTACGAGCTGAATATCGAGTGAGGTGGTCGGAATAAGTTGTGAAGAAAGTTGTACTAAAAATTGAGTGGGCTGAACTGTTTACGATTTACGTCTAAGCAGACGGCTTGGTGGTGGACATGTGTTGCAGGTGTTGGAGGTCTGCGACGTTTCCCCTGTGTGACGGAAGCCATGTGAAGCACAACAAGGCTACTGGCGACAACGTCGGACCTTTGCTCTTGAAGAAGCAATAAATTCAAATATGTTGTTATTGCATCCACAAACCGACGATGGTGCAAATATTCTGCTTCATTGTTGGCTATTCCAATTTTCAAGTCCCTCTTTTGCTTGTCACGAGTAGCATTTCTTTCCATGTTGAATGCTTTGTCTAGTAATGTTTTGAGATTGTTGATTATAGTTCGTGCTTGTAAGGTGAATTGAAATCTTATTTTTCGGACATCATAAAATTGTTTGTGAGCATACAATGTTGGAACAACATGAATTTTGGTGCACTATGAGGAACATAAAATATTTTTAAGCCTTATTTACTAGGTCGGATTAGGCCGAATCTCTGGCTCAATTTAGCATAACACGGACATTTACTTTAATATTGGACAGTCCTTATGAAATGCTGAGGCCTAGTAGTAATTAGGATTGATGATGGATTATAATTCCACCTCTTGGGCCGGTATAGTCGAACCCTCTTGGATTGCAAAATCTCAGTCCACAATGCCCTCATTTTTCTGTTGAAATAAAATTACTTAAATATCCCTATATGAGTAAAAAATTCGTGTTTACTATTTACTTGATTGACATGTCTAAATTACTTTAAACAAATCAATTTGGTATTGATATGTTTATGCTATGTCTACTTAAAACATGCTGTCACCAAAACAATTCCATTCCATCTGTTCTTTTTATTTTATCGTGATTTCAACGACAAATTCATAGTAAACCCTATAACTTAGTTTTCTCAGAATAAGATTTTTAAGGAATAGCTAAACAAAAAAGAACACACAACTGCTAAAAACATTTACATTAAAAGCAACACTATGGTCTTGAACTTTTGAAGCCCAAAATTGTGGCGTCTTGAATCCAGATTTTGACCCCAAATTTTTCTCATAAATGAGGCAGAAATATCCTCAGAAACGTTTGAATGGTCCAAATCCAGCCGCCTTGCTCCATTCAAATTGGCTACATGCAGTTTGACTATTATTATTATTATTATAAATTATTAATATATTATTTTTAAATCATTATTGCTCACTTATCATTTATTTTAACAAATATACATAACGGATTATGAAGTATATTAATTATATTTAAATCCCATTTGAAATACAAAATACATTTTCCCCTCAAACAAAAAAAAAAAAAAAAATGAGGGGGCTTAAATCTGAACCCCCCTGTTTTTCAAAATTTAGCTAAAAATCCCCTGTATTAAAAAAATAGGCAAAAAACCCCCCTGTTTTTTAAAATGTTGCCATACTCTCCCCTTCGTTAAGTCAACACTAACGTTGTTAATTTTTTTTGAATTCCGTTATACCTTTTATATGAACCATGATCTCAATTGTAAAAAATGAACGTTCAATCTTAAATAATTTAAAAAATATATTAATAATTATTAAAAATACTATTTAAAAAAAATAAATTTAATAAATTAAAATCCCCCTCCACCCCCGTGCCCAGCCCCCTCTCCCACCCCCCCCCCCCCCCGCCCAACACACCACACCACCACCACACCCACTCCCTTCTTTCCCGCCCCGATGCCACCCCACCACAACCCCTGGCCCCACCCCCCCGCATAACCCCCCTAACATATCCGTTACGCTTGAGGCTCCATCCCGCTCTCCAGTTTCTTAGTTTTTAATTCGTCTGAGCCCATCGCTCGAGGCCTCCCCACACTTCTGTTGTGTCCCCACCGGACACGGACACCGTCGTCCCCTTCACTGAACACAGCACTAACAACAGCGTCGCGCCACAGCTCGCTCCTATTGCTTGGTTTATCCCTCCGCGCCCCCTTTAGATCAAGCCGCCCAAAATCCCGCACAGTTCCTCTGCAAACTCCGGCCCGAAATCGTGGGGCGTGAACCTTATAGCACATCCACACGCTCCGCACACAATGATCTAAATCTATCCCCATACGCAAAAAAGCCATCGGCCGCACATTCGCCCAACTATCGAAACCTTGACCGCCCCTGCCTCCGCCTCCTGCCCCCGCCCGCCCGAAGAAAAGGAAACAGCAAAACTCCTCTGCCGTTACTCAAACAGTTTAGCCGTAAAAACGTTAAAAAGCCGTCTACAATCCTAGTTCATGGGACGTGAATTCCGTATCAACGATTAAAAAACTTAAAAAACTACCTGACGGCCCAACACAGCTCCGTCCTACAAGTTTGCGTCCGTTTGTCTTGTCGCCTCCACCCCACAGCGACACATAAGTCGCGTCCGTCGGATTCGACGATCAGCGCTGCTTCTCGCCGCTTTCGCTGCTACGTCAATATCCACTCAGCCAACATGTAAACAGCGTACTGCAAACGTCCGCCGAATCCCGCGCTATCGAGCAAGGCTCCCGCTCGGGCTGCGTATGCCTTTAGGTGACGCATTGCTAGTAGCCCGTGCCTGCGAAGTGAGCGTCAAGGCGCGGCGCGCGACGCCTGCACCCCCGTCGCTCCCGGTGCACCCTTCAGGCATCACCGTCCCTCCCGTCCTCGCCCCCGCCCCAAATCAGTTATCTTGTGCGTTGCGCAAACGTCAGCAATCCCAGCAATCAAAAGCTCACCCGCTCGGGCTTAGGTATGCTTTGGGGTCCAGCTTCTTAGAGCCCCAGATAGCGCCCTGCAGAAAGGTGAGCTTCAAGTACGCCGACGGCGCCGCACGGACGAGCCGTCGTCCAAAGTTGTGCTGCCGATCCCAAATCAAATTCGTCCCAATCTTACTGCCTACAAACGGCATGCATGGCTGCTTACATCCGTCCCCTACCCGACGCTGACATGCGTCGTGACGCGAGCGTCGGCCTTGCCTCGAGCATTCCGTCACGACATGGCATATGATGGTGAGTTGCGTTTATGTCTGTTGGACCACTGCATCGGGGACATCGACAACACTCCCCTGCAAGACCCTTCAGTCGTCGGCACAAGCGCTCTCCCGCCCTTCGCACGGCTTCGGTTCCTTTTGCCCTGAAATACCTGTTCCAAGCCGCCATTTCTACTGTCCCGAACAAATCCCTTCTCCGTCCCGCCCGAGCCCCAACGGCCCAGCAACTTGGCGGAACCTCGAGGCACACGCTGTGCCCCACATCCGCGCCCCTGCCGCTCGGGCCTTGGACCACGGCAGTCTTGCCGCAATCTCTCGGATGCGTGAAAACAACGTCGGTACGAGGCCCCGGCCTCGTTCTGCCCGGAACAACTTCTACCTTTCGTTAACAATCTGACACCTCCTGAACGTACGCCCTCGCCGTCTGGCTTCCCTATGCGTGGCGCTTGCGTCTTGTTTAGTTAATTCCTAAACATCTATAAATATAAATAACCAAGTCCAATTAGTTATAATTATTTCAAAGTTATTAATAAATGAATATCTCATAAATTGTATAATTAAACACAATTAGCTATTATATAAATAAAGATAATGAAACATAATTATCAAAGAACTAGTTTATAAATAACTTAGCTAATTCTCATAAATCATAGTTTATTATTTGTATTAGATATAAATAACATACCTATTAGAATCAATCATTCGAAAGTTAAATAAATACACTTAATAAGTTAATAATTCAATATTTAATCCATCTAAAATTTTAATTGAAAAAGATCAAATACAGTAAGATTATATCAAAAATCTAAAACCGTTCTCGTTATAACAATTCCAGAGAAGTGATTTTCAAATTATATTAATAATATGTAATATTACCTTTTTAAAGTTTTTCGAACTAACTAAATTCTCTGTCCACGTATTCTGCTTATATGAATTATTCAATTATAAATAATATTCTCAGACAGTAATACTTCATCTTCCACATCAAATGCCATTTCAAATTAGAGCACGCATCAAATATTCATATATTTAATAAAAAACTGCCATTACACATATACAAAACTTGCATTATAAGTATAATATGAAAAAATATAAATAATATTAAATATGAAGAAATAGATAGTGGTAAAGACCATTTTTTAAAAAAATGCCCAAACAAATCTACAATATGCCCTATCCGCACAATACCAAAAGTATACCCACTCTCTGTAAGTTCCTACAATGAGCGTTTTTACTGATATTACTAAAGATAATAACTATATATGTAGTTTCGACTCTTATCCGTGTTAAACCACGAGAGGATATTCTCTATGCAAAAAAATATCTGAAAACACCTAACACATTGCGCAAAAGCGCTTATAGCAATTAAACGCCCAAAAACAATTTAAAATACCATCACTTATGATATACAACACAATCCCCTTCTGACACGGTTACATCTAACCTCCCTCTTTCTAATTTAGACCGAAAATTATTAATAACAAAAAAGTATAAATATATAGTAACTATATATATTAATTAATTCAAATAATAACAGGCTCTACGATATTAACCCCCTAATATTCATAATATTATGTAATTACTTGGATGAAGTATAAATCGTCAACCCCTTTGCTCCTTATCTTATTTTATTTTACGTTTAAAAATTAACCCGGATAATTTATTTAAAAAATACTAAAACCAAATGGATAGAAAAATCTAATCATAATTACCAAAAATCACATACACCCCAATCTTATAAGCGACCGCAATAAATCCCATATTAGTAGAGTGACAAATCATATATTATATATATATATATATTAATTTAAGATTCTTAATCCACAAATCCTAGCTTTCTTACCAGCCGCTCCATCCATAAAAAAGAATAGAATACCTACAAAATAGCTAATCGTAAAATTGACCGTTAGAATACCAGATCTTCCACAGTAAAATATAGTTATAAATTTTACATAATTATATATAAAGAGTTGTTAATAATTATAATTATCCTCAAAGTAAATATATAAAGCTCATTGGACCTTGTTAAGTAGTCCCTCTCCAGATTATTCAAATAATACATCGAGTCCGACCCTCACTTGAGAAAGATCTATGCACTAATGTGATCGTCTCGATCCACCTCTTACATGCCCAATAATCCCAATCTAAGTCCCTCATTCCCATTCTCTTACCATATATGTCTGACCGAGTCCCTTAAACTGACGTCTCACACACCTCCAGATCTGCTAATACTCAAATCAGATCTGTATCTGTGCTCTTTAACGCACTAAACACCCCATCCTAATATATCTCATCCTGTTAAAAAATCTACATAATCACATTATACTATAGACAAATAGAAGATAAATAATAACATTAATATATAGTTGAGATTTCTGTGATTAAATAATATATATACCAAATATTACAGTGCCTATTCTAGATCGTATATTATATAATATAATTAATAATATAATTTTGTAGCGACTAAACCTACCCTAATATAACAGGGACATCTGGCTGTTTCATTTACGCTATAAACCTTATACATATTCTAGATAATCGTTCAAATTTCTTAATTTTATCCCAAAAAATAAAAAGATTTGGCCCTAAATTTTAAAGGGTTTTCCGAGTATAAAAATATAAATTTATTTAAAACAAAACAACTAGTCTTAAAGAAAGCAAAATTAGCCAATGATGTTTTCATTAAATACAACCAAAGAAACGTAATATTTGAGTTCTGTAAATAAAATTTTATTTTTGCACAAAATGAATTAAATAAACCCGTTAAATCAATATACCTAGTCCCTAGTCATATCAATCACAAGATTTAATACTTTTTTTATTGTTTTTCAACGACCAGAGACATCGTCGCAAACATATTGTAGAGTCCTGCTAAAAATTAGAACTTCCCTCTCTAATAGAACGCACCTATTATTCAGAAAAAGTCTCAATAAATATGTCCAATTCTCTGAAAGTGGACTCCACGGCGGCTCCGAATATCCCGATTTTGAAATCAATTTTTGGTCCCCGCGAAGAATTATTATTTATAATGTGTCGAACCTAAACATTACCCACAAATATGCTTAAAAACTAACCCAGTGAGAAATTGATCTTTTTTTTATTGCACCATCCAGAAGTCCGAAATACACCAGCTAAGTCTTAATTATTGATGGCATGATCAAGCCCAAAACTTCCGAAACACGGGAAACTTAGCTCATTCCAACATTACCTATATGTAACGTATACAATAAACATCTGTAAGCTCTTTCTTTTCAATTTATGAATGGCAAATATTATATGGTTGCCCATTCAAACGTCAGGATCATTTTACATTTTATGGCCATCCATTTTCTCCTTTTCCCAGATTGATCGAATATTTACAGAATTTTTCTTGGCCTTAATCCTTTGTTACCAACGAACATGACCCATAACTAGCTCTACTATCTTACACCGCGATAATCTTTCTTTTGTGTATTCCACTCCAAGCACTAGTGACACTTTTAGAGAGATGTAATATTGAACGCCTTATATTTATGCCCAAGCGAATATTTTGACCACATATATATATTCAACTTCAAACACAAAGATAGTCCCAAAAATAATAATTATATATGTAAATACCAAAATTCCCTAAGTGAGATGAATAAGTTTTACTAGCCCACTAGATGTAAACATGGTTTAGATGCACAAATATAAAAACAAACCCTAAATACACGATACAAACGTAACTAATAGCCATTAATAATGTATCCACACAGACCTCCTGAATGTCATAAATCTTAAATATATATTATAAAGTAATGGTGTATAGAACCACTAATAATATAATAAATATCTAATTGTTGTATGATACATTACAATATTCTAGTTAGGTGAACTAATGCCTAATAATATATAATCTAGATACCGCGGTAGATATTGGCCACATCAGCTCGCGCTATGAGGTATTGACTCTGTAACTATTCCTCCTTGTCTCTTTTTACTGTCACCCTATTTCTCACCCAGTTCACTTATTACTATTAGTTCCTGACCCACAATCTCTATAATATGTGAATAATAAACAATTTCGTCCGTTTCTGTCAAATCTATTTTCCGAGATTTCATATCGTATTTTTATCCACTTGCACTTTTAGTTACGTTAAGACACTATAAATCCGCCTAGTCCACCCCCGCACCGTCTAACTATATAGTAAATAAATAAATATTTGTTAAAATAAATATTAATAAATACCCAACAACAGATATATGCACATGTAACCTTATCATAATCTTAGATTAACTAAAATATAATATTAAAACGAATATAAAACAATTATTGATTATCCGTTATGGTAGGCAAGTGTAAAAACATTCGGTCTTATGATCGCCACTGATCATATGTTCGAAAGATCACCATAGGCCAAAGCACGACAATCACTATATATATATATGTTCCCCTCAGGCGTACGACCCACCAAGTTCCAAACGTGCGTATAACAAGCACCCTTACGAATGCAATATATCACATGATATTTATTGCCAGACCAACAACAAAGACCTTGTTTCTCTACCACAAAATACACCCGCAAAACACTCTAGAACAAACACACCCACCCGGCACTAACCCCAAAACCAAACGCCCTCTTTTCATCCCTTCAAACACTATCTAGCAGTATAACACCCCGCACCTTCTTTTTTTTTAATAAATTATTATTAATTAAAATTAAATTTATTAAAATTAATATTTTAAAAAATAATTAAAATTATACCTTAATCAATAATATCTTATAAATAAAATCTAAACAACATCTACTATACAGTAAAATAATATTCTACACATATCTCGAACCTCAATTTTTGATTGCGCCTCGTCGGCTCACCCCACACCTACACACTTGTTTTTCCTACTTCAAATTTTCCACTCATTATTATTTTATACGAATTTCTTAATTTAGAATTATAAATTTTTCAAAAAAATATTATTATTATTTTCCTTGAGAAGATGCTTTTAAGAAAGAATTAAATTTTCAAAAATACTGTTAGGACAGTAAATATTATATTTTTTTTTTAATATTTTAAATTTTTAGATGACGTGGTTGTTAAATATATCAGAATGAGACCAAACGAAGGTGCTAAATTTAAGTTAAGTTTAGCTGCCTACCATTTATTGGATGAGCGTTTCATCTACAGGTGGTCGAACATGCTATAAATATTAAAAGATTCAACTTGTCTGCGTGTAAGAAAATGTAATAGAAATATTTAATATTAAATAATCTCTTAAGATTTTGAATGTGATGATCATTTCAAAAATATGAATCAAAATGTATAGAAATGGATTATTTGTTATTTAGACAGGAATTTTGTACAATTACATGATTTCATGAAAAGGGCTAGTAAACAAGATATAACTATTATATTTACACCTCTTACTATGTGGGATATTTATATAAATTATTTATATATTTTAAAAAATTATACGTATATTTATTAAAAACATTAGCATTATTAAAAAAAACCTCCCATATATTTAGAAAATTACAAATAAAAATTTTCTAAAAATATCAATATCATTGAATTCACTATTCTTGGCTGTCGTAAATAATTTTTTTATATTTTTATAAAAAATAAAAAAATAAATTATAGATAAGGAAGCATAAATATAAATAATGCAGGCATGAGGACAAATAGTAAAGAAGTGGAGAGCCCAGTTGTTATGTAAGCGTGGCAAGTTATCGTCATGCTCCGAGTTTCAAACCTCGGGGACCAATACACCTCTTTGCTTCTTCTTTATTTGTCTCTTTCTTACACCTTTCATTTTCCGAACAACATTAAAAATTCCAATCCCTTGTCTCATTATTTATTTTTTTTCATAATAATTCCCTTGTTTTCATTTTTATAGGCATGTTTCAACTAATTATTAAATATTGAATTAACGACGTAACATATTGTTTTTAGAAATTTTGTTTAATTGATCCACCATAAATATAGTAACTCATCCGCATGATGCAAAGTATCGATGTTTTGATCGTAACATTATACATTTATATTCTTATAAGATGTTGGGACTTACAAAATTGCATAAGCTTTTAATTCGTGTTTGATGTGATATATATATATATTATATATAATATATTGTAGGGTGAATAGACAAATTACCTCATGTGAAAAATAAATAGTAATTTAGCCCTTTATATTTTAAAAATAAAGCAATTTACCTCCCAACGTAAGAAAGTGAATTACTTTAGTTTTAAAAACATAGGAAGGTAAATTGCAGTTCATGTGAAAAACACAAGGGGATAAAAACACATGAGATAGTCATACTGTCTCGTTATTGCAACTAGACTTTATGAAATAAGAATCTATTTGTTTCAGTTAAAATCCTACAAATTTGTCTTTTAATAAATGCCTCGTTGGTTATAAATTTGAAATATATAATTAGCATAAACTTTTTTTTTTTTTTTTTTTCCTGCAAATTTATGAAACGCATACTCATCAACCTTTATCGATAAGGTTATTCTTCTATTTTTAGTGTATACTGTTTAAAGAAAGCATTATGTAAAAGACAAACGAATATAATTAGAACGAGAACGATTCAAAGCAAACTTAACAAGAAAAGGTCAAGATTGTGGGTATTGTATATACCCCTAAGAAAAAACTCAATACTGTCCATATAAATTTATACTCACATAAACTGTGAATCGTTAAATCAACATATAATAATAATATAACGTTTGATCTAACAACGAATAGCTTATATAGATACAAATTTACGTAAACAAGATCACCGACCCACATATTAAAATTCAGCAAAACAGTCTTTAACAAGAGCAGAATTAATTATAAGCTGTGAGCAGCTGAAAAAATTGAATAGTTTGGACTGAAAAGTGGAAGGAAACTTAAAAAAAGGTTAAAGTGAAGAGTGAGTAATTAAGGTGAGGCAACGGCAACATGTGCATAGTTCACAAATCTCTAAAACCCATCCATCGCAATTTCCGCTAATTAAAACACCCAATGTCCATTCAATTTTTTTAATAGCTAATAATTAATTTTTAAGTCAAGAACGATAAATTTTTTATTAATTAAAATAAATTAATTACAAATATAATTATTCGTATTAATATCAATATCCAACAAAAATTGTTACAATAATTATAATTTGCTCAATAACACATACAATTATAGTAGATACAACTCCTACTATGCTGCAAAAACTCCTGCTATACAACAAAAACATCCCACGTACTTAGCTGCAATTGCATAATTTTTATTAGTAATATCTTATAAAATTTATGAACTTATTTTATTCAATTAATATAATAACTAAAATTACAGAATTTTATCTAATTTGGATTCACGAATTTAGAAATAAGAATTCTGAATTCATCATAACAAATTCCTCAAACTATATTTTGCGGTAATGTAATAAATTTTATGTTTATTTAATATAAATTGATCTGAAATTATATTTAAGATCTTTTTTTAAAATTTAAATTTATCAATTCAAATACAATATAAATAATCAAGCAATTTTATAAATAAATAAATAAAATACTCTACAAATTGCCGTATTTATGAAATTTGAATAGACAGTTTTCTGGTGACGTGAACCTTCAATCTTAATTTTAATTGACCAAGACTTGCTTGCCCATTTACATCAAATTTCGTGTAAAAACAAAATATAATATTTAAACTTTTAAGGAAATGTCGATGATTTATTGTTCAATTGGTAAGTTTGAGACACTATAATTAAAAAAATATGAATATCTGAATTTTATGAGTACATAAATATATTTATGTATAATAATATAAATTTTTTAATTTAATTTGTCTGAATGCGGTAACACATTAAAAAAACTATTATAAATTAACAATTATGACTAAAATACATAGTAAATAATTATTATTAATCATAATTAAATAAAATCAATACAAAAAATTAATTTTTTAACCATAAAAAAATATTGTCATGATTAATATTTTAATTATCCTCATAAAAATCACGATAAGCAATCATAGTGTGATCATGGTCAATAACTACAACTATTACTATTAATTATGATAATTATATATGATTAAATATTATATTTTTGTTACTGTAATATTTTTATTAATTTAAATTATTCATATATTGAATTAAATTTTAAATTTACATATACGAAGCGAAAGATAAATAGTGTATTTATAAAAAAATAATTTAGAAGGAAAAAATAAATTTGCAAAAACGTATGGTCAACAGCAGACAAATTGACCCTTTCAAAAAAGAAAAAAAAAAAAAAAAACAGCAGAGAAATTGACATTTGAAATACCAAAAATAAAGGTTTAGGTTTAGGTTTAGGTTTAGGGAGAATTAATAGGGTGGGAATGGGATTAAGCTAAAACCACAGTCTCTGGTACACTTAAGTAGCTGTCGGTTTGGGATAAGCTAAAATGGCACGCGTCCTCACTCCATTTGATCATCTCTCCTCCCCTTAATCACACCCAACCAGAACCAGAACCTTCACTTCCTCCAACTTATACAAGCCCATTCCTCCCCCTCCCTCCGCCGTTGCCCACACTATCCTACACCACCATCACCGCATCCGCCGCCGTCGTGGGCCGCCCTTTTCGATGCTTCCCGTTTCCGACCCACCGCCTTTCTCTAAACCCAAGAGCGCGGAAATTTTAGATCGTAAGCACTCGGTCCTCACATCCTCAAAACCCTACCTCTCCTTCCACCACAACCGCCGCGCATGGTTTTTTCTCTCCGTTTTGCTTCTCCAGCTCCTCCTTCTCCTCTCCGCTCCTTCCTCCCGTTCTCTTCTCCTCCGCCACCGCTCCAGTCCTCACTCTTCCGCCGCCCTCCCCAACATCACTTATAGCAGTCGCGCTGCCGGAGAACAGGCTTCGGCCGAGGGGATTCTGAATAATCCTAAAATTGAAGAGAAATGCCCTTACGGAAAAGTGTATGTTTACGAGCTTCCGCCGCTATTCAATACCGAAATAGTGAAAAACTGCGATAATTTGAACCCATGGTCGTCCCGCTGCGACGCGCTTTCGAACTCGGGCTTCGGCAAAGCCGCCACCGGAATTTCGAGAATCGTACCGGAGAAGGTGAGCGGCTCGTGGTTTTGGACTGATCAATTTTCGCTCGAGGTAATTTACCACAACAGAATGCTGAATTATCGGTGCAGAACCCTAGAGCCGGAATCCGCTGCGGCCTTCTACATACCCTGTTACACTGGACTCGCGGTCGAAAGGTTTCTCTTCACCAGCAATTCCACCACCGAGGAACGCGATCGGCACTGCAATTTGATGCTAAATTGGGTGAGTGATCAGCCATTCTTTAAGAAATCATACGGTTGGGATCATTTCATTACTGTAGGCAGGATATCGTGGGATTTCCGCCGGTCGAAGGACGGAGACTGGGGTTCCAGTTGCATTTACTTGCCGAAGATGCGTAACATCACGCGCTTGTTAATCGAGAAAAACCCTTGGGACTACTTCGACGTCGGTGTACCATACCCCAGCGGTTTCCACCCCAGCTCGGTTGCCGACGTCACACTCTGGCAAGATTTCGTCCGCAGCCGGGAGCGTCACACCCTCTTCTGCTTCGCCGGAGCAACTCGCGGTTTCATAAAGAACGATTTCAGGGGAATTCTCATCAGCCAATGCTACTCCGAGCCCGGCTCGTGCCGGGTCGTGGACTGCGGCGGTTCAAAGTGCGCTAATGGCAGCTCATCAATCCTCGAAACTTTCCTTCACTCGGACTTCTGCTTACAGCCGAGGGGGGATAGTTTTACTCGGCGTTCAATCTTCGATTGCATGGTAGCGGGTTCCATCCCGGTCTTTTTCTGGCACCGAACCGCTTACCTCCAGTACCAGTGGTTCTTGCCGGGCGAACCGGAAAGTTACTCGGTCTTCATAGACCGGCATGAGGTTCAAAATGGGACCTCGATAAAGAGTGTGCTTGACAGGATTAGTAAAGAGAAGGTGAAAAGCATGAGGGAAAAAGTGATTGAATATATACCAAAAATGATATGCAAATTCTGACCAAGGATTGGAGGGCATTGATGATGCATTTGATATTGCTGTGGAGGGGGTGTTGAGGAGAATTAAGGAACAAAAAGGGGGGTACAAATGGAAATGAATAAAAATGGAGGATTTATTTATTGGTGGTAAGTAAAATATTTTTCTTGGTGTAATTTTCTTATTATTCTTGGAGGTTAAATTTAATGAGAGCAGCAGCAGCTATACATTAGTTATTTTGAGAAGTTTGATTGTGGATACATGTAATATACTTTTCTGTCTTACCCCTTATTTTGTATTAGTACACGACCATACAATTTATAGCCCAAATAAAGAATAATGAGAATTGTTTTTATGTTAGTTTTTGTGTAATAATTGATGATGTTGTAGTGTAATAAGTGGTGTATGCTCATGGTTCTGGCGTTGTTCCTATTTGGTGGGAGGGTTTGGTTCTTTCCTTCACATCGTTTTCTTGTGGGTTGGGATTTCTCAATCAAGGTTAGGCATTTGATGTTTGTAGGGTGATAGGGCATTTATGGTGTTCCATGCAGGGGCACAACCGCATATGCAAGAACCCACAGACCATTTCTCACCAAAATTACATAAACTCCTAACAAGAAGTGTTTGATTCTTTTGGGCTTCAAGTTCAACCCAGCCAAACTTGGAGTGGCGAAGCAATGGCTAAACGACACTTCAGCTTAAAATGCACCGACATTTTTAAAATATTGTGCTGTATTGTTGTATTGAATGCTGGTTAGATAGTGGCCTGAATTGGATTCTTATTTGTGTTGCTATGTCGATACAATGTTGAGGTTTCAACCGTTAAGATGTACCGACACTTCACACGATATCATGCATGGCGAGAATGAGTCTCAATGTTAAAAGTGTTTTTACAGGAAGCAAACTTCTTGAAGGAGTTGATGAGAAAAGAAGAAGGGCAAAGTTAAAGTGAAGGAAGAAAGGCAAAAACAAAGGACAGCTATATTGTGATGGGAAAATGATTGTGGGCAATGGGCATAGATAGTAGAGTGTGTGTGGGCAATTATTTGAGAACCCCGCCCCTACTCCAACCCTAACGTCTACGCTACAGCCATAAGCAAAAAGGTCCCTATCATGTAACCAAAATGACCAAAGAGAAAAGTGGTGTTGCAAATTTGGAATCTCTACAGCCCACGCTATTATTATTGCCTTTCCCTTTCTTTTTCTCCATTCCTTGTTTAATTTAAACTTCTTATACAAACTTACTATGAATCCATCATAATTCATATTTTAATTTTTCTGTATTTATTATTTAACATATAAATTACAATAGCCTCCTCTAATGTTCATCGTAATTACAAATATTTTCTTATTGTTTAAAAATTATAAATAACCATCGAAATTAATGATTATCTAATAAATCCCTTACAATGAGCTGTCATGAGAGTGTATTTATTTTATGTTCGTTGTAATTTATTCTATTTAATATATGTTTTGGGTTCTATTGATTGAAGAAATGGGTTGGCCCAAGAACTGTGTATTAGAATGTTATGAGCCCTCTTTAAAAAAAAAAAAAAAACAAAAAGAATGATATGAACCCTGGTCCAATTCACAGGAGGGTTAATTACATTTATACATCCTTTAAAAATATAAAAATATATTTTTTTATTCTTTTTTCTTTTTAAAATTATACTCACACCCTTTCAAGAATTCTTTTTTTACACTTGATAATTTTTCATTAAGATTCGAATGAAAAATGCTTAAAAAAAAGAACAACTATATAATTTTTTGATTTTGCCCCACATTTAATATTTTAGGTATATTTTTATACTTATATATAAATAAGATATATTTATATATATATATATATATATATTATATATATATTTTGGAGCGAGGATCATATTATTATAATTTTTTTCTTTACAAAAACAAAATTATTAAATGAGAATGTTGAATAGGGGTAAAATTCAAAATTTATGTAATTTTTTGTTAACGTTAGTATTTTTCGTCCAAAATCTAACAAAAGGGGGTCAAGTGTAAACAGTGAATTTTTAAAGGGAGTTTAAGTGTAATTTTAAAATTCTTTTGAGAAAAATTATAAATTTGCATTTTTACAGGGGTCAAAGTGTAATTAACCCTTTATAAAAACTTAAACAAGGAACTTTTGCATGACGCCGTTTGATGGTTCTTCCAGTTCCCACCGAATCTTACATCCTGTAAACTCGTAAACCCCCTCACTTTCCCTCCTCTTCTCTGCTGCTCGCTGTACTAACCGAAAACCATAGTTTGGGTACACCAACTTGTGTGCGTGTACGCTGTGTGTGTATGAGATATATATATATATATATAGAGAGAGAGAGAGAGAGAGACGGCCATGGCTTCGGCTTACGTAGGAGAATCTGAATTGTCCGCGAAGAAGAAGAATGCTGAAGCTCCGGATATTGTGGAGGACTCTGACTCCATTGACAATAAGATCCAAATAGAGAAAACCCCAAAAGACCAAACTAACCTCCGATCATTCTAATAACAGAAACAGAAATGAATCGAGATGAAAAAGGCTTTGGACATCATCACTGGTGACCATGAGGACGAGGAGAAGTGCCATCATTAGTTCCGAGATTGGAGAGCCGATCATGAATCTCACTAAGAGGAAAAAGAAGATGAAATATGAGAAAATTGAGGGGGTGAAACCCGAGGACGACACCCCTAATGCAGTCTCCAGTTTCAGGATTTCAAACCCATTGAAGGAGGCGTTGAGGGAGAAGGGGATCGAATCACTGTTTCCGATTCAGGCAATGACGTTTAACGCCGTTCTCGATGGCTCTGATTTGGTTGGCAGAGCGCGCACTGGCCAGGTTAGGGAACTTTTATTTCGGATTTTTGTTATTGTTTCGCAATTTGAATTGATGTCTATGTGAACAACGAGAAATCAACCTCCAGGGGTTTTGTTTTGTTGTTATGGTATCATGATTTTGTTTGCAGTCGAGGTGATGTACCGTAGCTTCCTCAGCGTGTTCTTATGGCGGTATCATTGTTCTATTCTGATATTCACCATTATTTATGCATTGCAGAAACGTTCCAAGGGTTAAATTGGATACCGTTATTAAAAAGTGTCTCTTGGATTGGGCTTGTGTTCTCCAGAATACCATAATTGAAATTTTTGTGCTGCTGTACACCAGTTGCTACTTTAAATTGAAACAGTGATTGGATTACCTTGAGATTCAACTTTTCTATATGAATGCGGATTTGGATTGTTGTGGTTACTGATTCTACAGTCAGAAGTAGTTACTAACTGTCAAAGTTAGTGAATGAATCACAGAATTTTACGGTTGTTTTGGCTGTTGGAACAGTATCTTCCAAGTACATAAGCATTATGGATCCTCTAACTCAAGATTATGTTGATTTTTGGTTTTACTTTTTTACCTAGATAATTTTAATTTATAAAGCTGGCTTTTGAATTTGTTAGGGCAAGACATTAGCTTTTGTCTTACCCATACTGGAATCATTGACAAATGGGCCTACAAGAACATCGAGAAAGACTGGATATGGAAGGGCGCCCAGTGTTCTTGTGCTTTTACCCACTAGGGAGCTAGCCACGCAGGTAATGCATCCGTTGATAGTAGATTGATTGGTAATTCTTCTTATTTTCTCAAATGTTTTGGCCATTCTTTTTCTCGAGTTTTTATTCTTTTATTTTTGTCGTTCCCCCGTTTCTTTTTTTTTTTTTCTTTATATGCACATAGGTGTTTTCTGACTTTGAGGTCTATGGTGGAGCATTAGGGTTGAAATCGTGTTGTCTGTATGGGGGTTCTCCCTACCAGCCACAACATGTTCAATTGAAAAGAGGTATTGACATAGTAGTTGGCACTCCTGGTCGCATTAAGGTATTCTTCTGTGAGTTGTATTTAGTTATGCTACTAGTAATATAATTCTGTAACACCATCGGTTTTTAACTTCTTTTGCCTCTGAATTCATGCTGCAGGATCATATAGAGAGAGGAAATATTGACCTGAGTGCAATAATATTCCGAGTACTTGATGAGGCTGATGAAATGCTGAGGATGGGATTTGTTGAAGATGTTGAACTTATTCTAAGTATATGATAAATGCATTATATGATGAAGTTGTCTGTGCTTTAATTAATATTACGATCGTCTTTCGTTTTGCTATTGCATCAATGATGAGATTTATTTCTGGAGTGTCCTTTTGTCTCTGCTACAATTATGGTGGATATTCACTAATTAGTTTTTAAATTTCCTGTTATTGAATTTTGAAGGCAAGGTAAGGGATGCAAGCAAAGTCCAAACGCTTCTTTTTAGTGCCACTTTGCCAGACTGGGTGAAGCATGTATGTTTTTACTTCCTCTGAAATAACATATCATACTTTTACTAACTTAGATTATTGATTGTTGATCTTCTTTGGTTCATTTTCCTCCTTTCTTATTTTATGTGAGCATGAACCGTACATTGTGATGCTAGATTGCAGCTAAATTTCTCAAACAAGATAAGAAAACTGCTGATCTTGTTGGGAATGAGAAAATGAAGCCAGCACCAATGTGAGGCATATTGTTCTGCCTTGCTCTAGTTCAGCCAGATCCCAACTTATTCCTGATATCATTCGCTGCTATAGTAGGTTGGTTAGCTTCTAACAACATTAGTCGATCAATGGTTATTAATTTCAGATGTTTTAATTTCATTTAACAGCACCCTCTCTCTCTGGCATGTTGTTTCAGCGGCGGTCGAACTATTATTTTTACGGAAACCAAGGATTCTGCTTCTAAACTGTCTGGATTACTACCTGGAGCCTGTGCTTTGCATGGGGACATACAACAGGCTACACGTGAGGTAAGATTATTTTTGATTAATTTCTTTTATCTTTAAGAAAGAAGAAGTATTGTACAGTCGCGTCTTGGTATTTTTTTGGTTACACTGGATTGAAGGAAACAACCATTCGTCCACCTTAAGACGACAGACTTAAGGAGAGGACCCTATATTATTAGATATTAGTGTATGTGTAGAGTTTTCGGTGAATGCGTACTTTTCCACTCTCCATCACTAGAACTTGTGAGAACTACCTGCTGCTCATCTAACTTTCCACTTGAAAGTTCAACTATGATTGTGATGAGATTCTCTGTTCAATCTTTGAGTTTTGTGAAGATGAAACCTAGCAGATAAACAAAATCCTTGAAAGAGGCACCCTAGAACCATACAACGTCTAATATTCCTTGTGCTCTGATACTTTCAGGTCACACTTTCTGGATTCAGGTCTGGGAAATTTTCTACACTTGTGGCTACAAATGTGGCAGCACGTGGATTGGATATTGATGATGTCCAGCTAATTATTCAGGTTTCTTTCCTTGATTTCTTTCTTATTATCTTTTGAGGCTACTTGCAAGAGTTCAGTTTTAGTAGTTATGTTTATGTTAGTTCCTGGCTACCATTTCTAAAAATATGTATATTGTGCTCTAGTGTGAGCCACCTCGTGACGTAGAAGCATACATACATCGGTCTGGAAGAACAGGGAGAGCAGGTAAGTTTACAATACCAATCCTCTGCACTTGAACTTTGAGAAAATTGTTGGTTTTTGTTTGATAAAGAAAGCATATTTCTGCTTTCTTCAGGGAAAACCGGCGTTGCAGTAATGCTTTATGATCCAAGGAAGTCAAATTTCTCTAAGATAGAAAGGGGATCAGGGGTAAAATTTGAACACATATCAGCTCCACAGCCAGCTGATATAGCTAAAGCTGCTGGTGCAGAAGCTGCTGAAAAAATCGCTGAGATCTCTGATAGGTATTCTTTCTGTCCATACTTTCAAGGGAATGTTATCACTTATATAGCTTGAGGTATTAACACTTTACTCAAACATTTGTAGTGTCATACCGGTATTTAAGGCCGCTGCTGAAGAGCTACTGAACTCATCTGTTCTATCCCCAACGGAACTACTGGCGAAGGCACTGGCCAAGGCTGCTGTAAGTCTTTACTTTTCATGTCTGTTTTGGTTGAAAGCACAAGTTAGTTTCATAGTTCACACAAGGTCTCCTGTTATGCAGGGTTTACTGAGATCAAGAGTCGATCACTTCTCACTTCAATGGAGAACTATGTTACTGTCCTCCTCCAGTGTGGACGACCATTTACACTATCGTGAGTGCTTGAAGCTAATTTTATTTAATCATATTAGTTTCCCTCTTTTTCTTGATAATTTGAAATTGCACAGCTAAGGAATCTGCTGAAATATGATACATTAACCTGCTCGATTCTCCAACAGCTGTTTTAACAACTTGTGTTGGGGATATGGAAGGCAAAACAAAATTTAAAAATAATGGCTTTGTTTGATTTTATTGTTGCAGAAGAAATCGAAATTTGAACAATCAGAATTTGGACATGATTCATTTGTACAGTCATATTTCAAATACTAACTCAAACTACTCCCGTGCATCTTTTGAAAATTTCATCTCCACATACACCAACAGTCAACCCCATTTTTCTTCTTTCTTTACTAACTCACCCACCTAGTACATCTGATTCCTAAAATAACACTAATAAACTATTGAAAGATGAATAAATAATTATTTTCTATCTTGATTAAGACAAAATTATGCCCATTTCTGCGGAAGCATAATTTTGATGTGGGCAGTAATCCTGCCTGTAACACTAGACTGTATGAACACTCTATTTATTACGGGAGGTATCATAATTATATGGTTGGACCAGTTGGTTGAGCTTGTCCATTTACTTTCCGTTAGATGAGGACGAATTGTTTTCTTCCTTTCCTTAGTTAACCTTAATACCATTGACGTTTCAGCTTTGCTTATGGGGTTCTACGGAGATTTTTGCCTGAAGAGGACGTCGAATCAATTAAGGGTCTTGCTTTGACTGCTGATGGGAAGGGTGCAGTGTTTGATGTGGCTGCTGCAGATTTGGACAACTTCCTTGCTGGTTAGTTTTTATTGAATTATCTGCAATTGATTAATGGTGAAACTTGATGGTGGATTCACCCTATATGACCCTTGCAATGTTGCCTCGTGCACCTGCTGTAGCATTTTTTATCTGTTTCCCCATATTAATTTCAAAACAATTTTAGAATACTCTTTAGTTGGCTTGTGTTATAACTTAGTTGCATCATGGAGTTGCAGCTAAGAAAAATGCTGCTGGTATAAAGCTAGAGCAGGTGAAATCACTGCCACGTTTGCGAGAAAGAGACCAAGCAAGAGGGGGAAGATTTGGAAGCGGTGGACGGGGCGGATTCTCTAGTGGAAGAGGTGGCTTCTCTGGTGGAAGAGGTGGAGGTGGTGGACGTGGTAGCTTCTCAGATAGGAAAGATGGTAGGTTCTCCGGTGGCAGAGGCGGAAGAGGAGGATTTTCTGATAGGCGAAATGATAGATTCTCAAGAGGTCGTGGTGGTGGAAGAGGTCGTGGAAATAACAACCATAACTGGTGAAGCATTCTGTAATAGTTTATCAGAACCTTAAACTGATTGACAGAGAACAATAGCATGCCAAGGGCACAGAAATCTTGACGATTATGACAAAAGTGCTTTATTTTTCTTCTTGATGTTATATATATCTGTTATTGTAATCAAATGAACAAATAGTCTCTGCTTGGTGCATTTCTGGTTTGTTATTTGTGCTGATAAGCAACGCTTTCCCGACGAAACTAGGAAAATTTCTCGTTAGATCCCCTTCAAAATAATTTCTTTTAAAGAAGTTCTGCAATTGTATTTGAAAATTCACTGTTTATACTTGATCATATTTTTCTGGGACTTGAGCAAATTAATGTTGACTTCAGTAAAAAAATTAAAAAATTTCAATTTTATCCTTATTTAACATTTTCATTTATAATTTTATACCAAAAAAAAAATAATGAAGTTAATCTCAATTCATTTTCATATATATATATATATATATATAAGTATAAAAATATATTTAAAAATATTAAATGACATGCAAATCAATTCTCAATGGTATTAAACGTAATTTTTCAAATTAAGAGATTTATATTTTGTGATTGATATGCAAGAGATGAGAGTAATTGTTTAAAATAAGAAAAAGAAAAAATCAATACACAGGGTTTTTTCTTGTTTATCAAGCCTAATAATGGCTGGATTATTACATGTCAACAGTTCTTTCGGCCACGTCTGCTAAGACCACCCCCACCGATTCCAAGTTTCTCCTTTCATTGGAGCTGACCCGGTTTTCTTCTTTCTCAATCCTGTTTCATTCACGTTCTTCGACTTTTTTCCTCTACTCTCTTTTCTCTCTCTCTCTCTCTCTTTGTTTTCTTTTCTTTCTTATTGACAACCCAAGAAAGTTGTTTCCTGAATGAATTCTAGTTTTTGTTGTTGTATCAGAATAACATCACCTGCAATTTATCAACATCATGGGGTGGTACAGAAGATCGCCGCGATTGATTTCTGACGCTCTTCGCACCTACACTTCAAAGATTGTTGTGCCCGGAAACCCTATTCAGGAATCTATTTCACGAACCAATTTTTTCAGGCGTTCTCTACAGCCCAATTTTAGCCGGCCCTTCCTGAAATTTCACAACAAATTTTCAAGAATCTTTTGCATAATGGGCTCAAGCAAATTCAATGGAAAAGCCCTTTTCATGATGGGGCGAAGAGGTTTTACTATGTCGACAGACAGCGAGTTTTCAAGGGGATGGGCGGTTTCAGAACCAAAAAATGTTCTTGTTGTAGTTTTGGTCGGGTCTGGGTTGTAATCACTGTATACTTTCGGGAATTTGGAGACTGTACCTTTACAAAGAGATGCATTTTGTGCTTTTGTCCAGAAACTACGAAAAAGAGCTTGGAGAGTCTCAGTTTAAGCAGATTAAAGCGCAGTTCAAAGGGAAAATATTGCCCCCACTTCATCCAGATAGCATTAGGGTGCAGAGTATAGCACAGGACATAATTGATGCTCTGCAGAAAGGGTTAAGAAAAGACAGGTGTGGAGTGATATCAGGTACTCTCCTGAAAGTGCTGGTTTTCCTCATGAGGCTGATGCACATGAGACAATGAGGGCATTGAGTGATAGAATTTCTGAGGATGAGAAATGGCAGAGTGAGGATAAGTGGCATAAGGAGGGAGAGATTCTTGATGATCAGTGGGTTCAGGAGAGTAGGAAAAGGGCCAAGAAATGGGGAGGGCATCCCAGACTGGGCATTTGGAGGGGTTGAAGTGGGAGGTCATTGTGGTTAATGAGCCTGTGATTAATGCCTTCTGTTTACCTGGTGGTAAGATTGTTGTTTTCACTGGATTGCTTGATCATTTCAAAGCGGACACGGAGATTGCCACGATTATTGGGCATGAGGTATCTTGATAATTTAGGCGCCTGCTAGTTTTATTGGTTTGTTGCATATGATTCTTGGTTTTGTGCTATTGATTATATGGAAGATGAAATTTGCATTGCATTAATCGCCTTGATAGGTTGGTCATGCTGTGGCAAGACACTCTGCGGAACAAATTTCGAAAAACCTGTGGTTGACAATCTTACAGTTGATTCTTTACCAGTTTTTTCATGCCTGATATCGTCAACACAATGTCGCATCTCTTCCTACGGCTACCTTTTTCTCGAAGGTATAATATGTTGTACATTCTTCTTTATGAACAAATTCTGTTCTGTCATATTTGTGCTGCTTAGGTAGTGTCAAGCTATCTTTCATTGGTGTGGATGATTATGTTGTTTATCTTTCTATTTATGTTGATTTCCTTTTAATGATGGAAATAGAATTTTCAATCTTCTTCTAATTAGTATCTTTAAGTAAATTGGATGTGGACAACAAATATGCAGCTGGTGTTCATTTTTACTTCACTTCTTATTCCGACTTAGTTTTCTTTCCTTAGAATGTTGATCCGATGAAAGCAGACAGGACTTTTCTCCCTACTAAATATGAGAGGTGAAGATGGCGAAATGTTGTTGTGCTGTTTGCCTTTTCCACTTTATCTCCCCTCATTTTGTTCTCTTCTCTTTGAATAAAGCACAAATTGAATTTGTCCGGTAAGGCAAGGGGGGTGCCTTAACGACTGCAAGTTTTTTGTCAGAATCATCCAACATCACCTCTTGTTAGACGTTAACAGTGCACGCATGATCTTACGAAATCTTGCTGAAGCTCATGTTTTCATTTGAAATTTTACCTTTACCTGTTATCTGTAACTTCACAACTTCAAAGCCAATCTGCTCCACCCCCAAATAGCAGAAGTGAATAGAGGCATAATATGTTTCGAATTTTTCATCCCTGAATGCGACAATCCAACTTCATTTCAAATATTTTCTCGGACTTTCCAGGATGGAGATGGAAGCAGACTACATTGGACTGCTTTTGGTTGCCTCTGCCGGCTACGATCCACGAGTTGCTCCACAGGTATATGAGAAGCTAGGAAGAGTGGTTGGTGATTCAGCACTGCAAGATTATCTTGCAACTCATCCTTCAGGTAAGAAGAGAGCCCAAGTACTTGCTCAGGCTAAAGTCATGCAAGAGGCTCTTGACATGTACAGAGAAGTACAGGCGGGACGTGGAGTGGAAGGTTTCCTGTAGTGGTTTTGCTATGGTAAACTTCAATTTTCCAACCTACAGATGAATAATTGTTTGTCTGAATATGCTTTTGGACTCCAACCTCCCAAACGGACGTAAAAATCTGAAATACAAATGTGTATTATCATGGGATGGTTTTGATTTAGGTAAATTATATTTCCCACTCGAACTACGTTTGTTTTTTATATTTTGCCTATTTTTTTTGGTCCACTTAGTATTTCAATTTTATGAAATTTGCAGCTTGCCATATATAAAATGTTTTTGGTTGATTTTTTTTTGTTGAAAATACATCAAATACAATGCACATGTTTGAAAAACAACACTACATCGCTCTTAAATATCATATGTGCGTTGTATATAATGTTTTTTCGATACTCACATGTGTATGGTATGTAATATTTTTTTGGCCGAATTCAGTCATATATGACAAAACGCAAATTTCACAAAATTGAAATAGTAATTTGACCGGAAAAAAATAATAATTAAATAACAAAGTGTAAAAAAAAAAAACATAATTCAAAGAACAAAATATAATTTACCGTTTGATTATGGTGCAAGGGTACCCAACTATGCAGATGTTTGGTGTACTTAGTAGTGCATGTAGTGAATAATAGCATTTTTTTTTTCTTTTGAGTGGATTTGTAGCCGTAATAGATGAATAATTTCCACATATGCTTAGATTGTAATCGAGTGTAAAAAAATCCTATCAGGATTATATTTATGTTATGGTTGATCGTTTTTTTTTTTTTTATAAATATTATTATTTATTATATAGTTAATTTTAATTTGAGTAAAATCGAAAGAAGTTGAAAGATAGTAAAAGGACAAAAGGTTGATATGATATTTTATGTGAAAAAGTATACAAGTGGGATCCCGTGAAGATTTTTAGCTTGATTAATTGATTAGTAAATTACAATTATTATATAATTAATGTATCATTTTAATAAAAATGACTAATAACTTAAAAAACTTAATTAAGTTGAATTTGGGTAAAATTTCTTGTAATGCTCATAATAGTAAATAGTCTACTCGCAAAAACTGGAGGGTCCTTTTTCCACTTGCAAGTTGCAAAGCTCATCATTTTGTTTCTCTGTTTTCTTTCTTCCCTCTTGTAATGTTATTACATTAGAGAAGATTTAATTTAGTCAAAATTGGCGGTGTCATCAACAATTGGTAAAATTCGGCAGCCATCGACTTCAGTATTATTATAAAAAACATTACCTGATTTCATCATTTTAATTCACTTCAAACTAAGTTTAATTTTTACCACAATTTATAATGTATAAATATAACCTTCCATGTTTTTTTTTCTACAACCCCACAAACGTGTTTGTGGAGCTGATCAAAACGTACGTTTAGCACAATCAAGCAATGTATTCGAAGGAAGTGAGATGGTAGTAAACATATAGGAAAGCAGCGTGGCGCCTATAGTATTTCCGGGCCGAAGTCTTGTTGGTCTTTAGCTTTTTCACGGCCAGTCCTCCACTCAAACTCCATTTATCCATCACTTCAGTTTACTCCTCCAAAGTCCTTTTGTATCATTTTCCATCTGCTTTTGCCTATAATTCCAAAAGCAGTTGAAGAAAAAAGGAATGGGTCTTTCGGAGTCAACACCTTCTAGATTCTTTACACACAACACACACAGACTGTTGTCTCAGTCCCTCTCCAAGAAATCAACCCCAGCCCATAATCTAATTCTATATATATACATATATGTATGTATATGGAAGTACTTGGAAATATTTTCTTGAAATAGGCGTAAAGATTGGGTTGGAGATGGATGTTTTGAGTAATCCCATTTTTCTCTCGGTGGTAGTTGCCATTCTTGCAGTGTTTGTGGTCCGGGTTGTGATAGGATTGTCAGCCAAGAAGGAGAAGAGAAAGTACCATCCTATCAGGGGCACGATATTTCATCTCCTGTTTAATTTCCGGCAGATTTATGATTATCTGACTGATCTCACCCGCAAGAACTCCACTTTCAGAATTCTCTATCTTGACAACGTTGAAATTTACACTTCCGATCCTGCAAATGTTGAGTACTTCCTCAAGACGAATTTCGCAAACTACGGAAAGGTACGGTTCTATGCGATTCTTGATTAATTTTTGGAAAAAGACCTGGTTTTTAGCTTATGGAAATCTTGTCCGTTGTGCACATTTTTAAAAATACAGGGGTTACGTGGTATTTTTTCTTTCACGGCTTATGAATTTTACCCTAGTAAACAAACAAAATCCAGAGTTTGTCTGAAAATCATAGACGTATTGTGCAGAGATTTCATAAGATGCACCCTATATCACTCTTGTTTATGTGAATCCTCCAAGATTTTAGAGCAGTACATAGTTTTGTATTTAGGTTCTGGGCCCGAACTGTGTTAGCTTGGATTTTGTAGAGGACTTAATGAAAGGTTGAAGATGTGTGTGTAGCTTCAATATTAAGACATTTTAGGACAACTATGTTCGATTGATAACTTGTGGTGTGGATTAATACATTTGGGTACTAATTTTCACATAATTTGGAGCGGAGACATTAGTAAGATGAGCTTGATGTTTCATTTGGACATGTTAATATGATGATAAGTTTTCAACTGGAAAGGCACAAAGCATCATGAACTGGTCTTACTACTAAATCTTGGGATTGTTTTGGTTGAAAATCGACGTATCTTGCCTCTCAAAACTTCTAATGTGTCTAAAAGTTGAGCTTTGCAGGGGTCGTTCCACCACGACATCTTGGAAGGTCTTTTGGGGGATGGGATCTTTACAGTCGATGGTGAAAGGTGGAGACATCAAAGAAAGATGTCCAGTTACGAATTCTCCACCAGAAATCTGAGGGAATTTAGCAGTGGTGTCTTCAAGACTAATGCAGCTAAGCTTGCTCGTATAGTGTCTGCAGCTGTGACCTCAGATCAGACAATAGAAATTCAAGTAAATAATGTTTTGAGTTCTAGATAAGGAAAATCAGAAGAAAAATATCACTCTTGGACTTAAAGTTCTGTTTCTCTATTTTGCAGGATTTGTTCATGAAATCTGCATTGGATTCAGTTTTCAAGGTTGTTCTCGGTGTTGATCTGGACAGCATGCGCGGAACAAATGAGGGCTCCCAATTTTCCAAGGCTTTCGATGAAGCAAGTGAAATGACCTGTTTCCGATATGTCGATATGACCTGGTCGATCAAGAAGTTCCTTAATATTGGATCAGAGGCCACATTGAAGAAATGCATGAAGATCGTAGATGGATTCGTATACAAGGTTATTCAAAGCAAGATTGAACAGATGAGCAAACCGAATGAAAATCTAACAGTGAGTTTATCAAATTAAACTTTTCGTGTGTGTGTGTGTGTGCGCGCGCGATATGACAAAAACAAAGGAGTGCTTAATTGTGCGTGAATGATAGGTGAATAAAGGAGACATTCTGTCGAGGTTTCTTGAAATGAATGAGACAGATCCCAAGTACTTGAAGGACATAATACTAAGTTTTATAATTGCCGGGAAAGATACAACAGCCAGCACACTTTCCTGGTTTTTCTACATGATGTGCAAACACCCTCACATACAAGAAAAGATTGTCAGAGAAGTGCGGGAGGCAGCAAAACTTGGAGAATACTCCAGTGTCGATGAGATAGCAGAGAGTATTACTGAGGAAGCACTGGACAAAATGCAGTATCTCCATGCCACTCTGAGTGAAACTCTCAGGCTGTATCCGGCAGTTCCATCGGTAATAACATATCAATGACTTGAAATTTTAACAAGCGTGCATAAACAAGCACGCTCTTGTAGCATAATTTGATGTTTGTGTCTTTTGTCTCGGGTATGTACCAGGACGGAAAAGTGTGTTTTGCCGATGACACATTCCCAGATGGATACAGTGTGAAGAAAGGGAATTTGGTGGCGTACGTGCCGTACTCAATGGGCAGGATGAAATCATTATGGGGTGAAGATGCAGAGGAGTTCCGGCCTGAGCGATGGCTCAATGAGAACGGAGTGTTTCAGCAAGAAAGCTCCTTCAAATTCACAGCCTTTCAGGTAAGAATTCTCCTCCCGCTCATCCCTAAGTTGTCTTATAGAAAATATCAAGACTGAAAAAAAGAAGCCGTTTGCCCGACAATGCAGGCAGGGCCAAGAATCTGTCTAGGAAAAGAGTTTGCTTACAGACAGATGAAAGTTTTTGCATCTGTGCTGCTGAGTGCCTTCTCATTCACATTGGCTGATGAAAACCAGCCTGTGCATTACCGAACCATGCTAACGCTGCAGATCGATGGAGGCCTCCATCTTCGTCCTAGTTTCAGGACCAGCCACTGAACACAACGCACAAACACTATGTCTACTTTATCTGTGAGCGCTGCTACTTAGCTACGCAAAGAATGGTAAATGTTCCGTTTCTTCCTTCGACTGTTCCATCACACTTTGGTACGTGTACAAGTTGTGATGTATATATCTTAATTACATAATTACAGTGATACACTATATATGTCAGCTATTATTAAACAAAATATTTATTATGTGACACCAAAAATTTATATATTCACCGTTCAGATAAGAAAAATTTAAAGAAAGGAAAAGTAAAAAGCTTGATATTTCTAAAGGATTTCATGGAATTTATGGAAAAGATGAGGAGAAATAATACTTTTTGTCCCGTAGTTTAGGATTTTTCCACTTTTGCTCTTATAATTCGAAAGAATATAATTTTTTTCTTCATAATTTCAAAGACAAACTTATAGATATTATAACCCATCATATCATTTTTCTTGAAAAAATAAAGTAAAATTAATTATTTTTACTGTCTTTACCAAGTTGTAGCTCACACTCTTGGCATAACTGCTTTATCACTGTAATTCATATGATTCAAAACAGCCTAAAATGAGACGAGCATCAGCACTACAAACATGCAGGAAAGCGCCGATCTAATGGACCCTTTTTTAGGTCACATCCCCTTTTAATTAGGGTTCCAAAAGGGATCAAAATGGAGCCCTGCAGAAGATATCAAAGGTATGCCCTTTGCTTTAACAATTTTGATTCTCACCCTAAACCCATGAACTATTCCCATTTCCAATCTATGAAGCCTCTTATACCCTACTGTGGTTCCCTTTGCAACCCTAACTCCATCAACGTAGATTTCGTGTTTCTTGATTCTCTGTCCTAATCCGATCGCTTCTTGGATCCTCACCACGTTGAACGTAATTCTTTTAGCTCTCGTTTTGAACTCAATCCAATAATTTTCCTTTTCATCCTCGCTTGGAGCCCAGTACGTCCACAAGTGGTCGTCGTCTAGCACGTTTTTAGGCCCGAAGCCTCCGTTCTCACCCCCTCGTTGGCTACTTGCTTCAACCGAACATTTTCCCACCAAATTTGTAGAGAAAATCGTGTCGATTGCTCCTCTGAATTGTTTCAACCTTTGGACATCGGATTCAGATACCAAACCGGTCGAGTTTGGGGGCACGTTGAGGAGTAACACGCAGTTTCGGCCCACAGACTTGTAGTAAATCTCTAATAGATCACTTAGCTTCTTTGGTGCTTGTGACTTGTGCCAAAACCAACCTTTCCTGATCGAAACATCGCATTCCGCCGGTAGCCAATTGGTCCCTTTAGGGTCACCAGTGTTGAGATAACTGCACCATTATTCAAAAGTAAAAGTTACATTGTTAGGTCACATTTGAATGCGCCAAGCAAGAAAGTGACCTTACTTGTCCTGCCTAAAATCACTTTTTCCCTATATTTTTTTTTATAAAATAACTTTTTTCCTTTGTATCAAAATTTAGTTCTCTCGATGGATAGTATAAAACCCTAATTAGCGCATATAAGGCCTGAAAGAAGCGAGTGAATAAATATTCTACAAAAGATAAAGTTTGAAAAATTACAACAAGCTCAGCGAAATTCTTGATTTTTCAAACAATGAGGAGTATTTATAATTATGTCAAACATCAACTGTAATTTTTCTATGTATTATTGTCATATTGTAAATATATATTCATCTTGTTTACTTGTTATAATCAAATTAATTATGTAATAAATGTTATGAATTATTATTTTTTTACAAACTGGATTAGATAAATAATTAATGTTATAGTTATAGTTTTCATAACTCATTTGATCATTTAAATAAGAAAAAAATGCAAGCAACCCTCCTTAAAAAATGTCAATTTATCTCTTACGATTTTTTCATAGAGAGGTAATTTACTCATTTTCAATATCACAAGAGATAAATTGTATTAAACCTTTGAATTATAAGTATTTATTGAAAAATACGCAAAAAATTACGTTTGCACTTGTACCACAAATTTGATCTACTCAATTATAGAGCCAAACATATACTTATAATGCTAACTTTATTAATAAAGCATGTAACATGTTCATTTTATTAATTATTAGAATCATTATTGAAGTAAATATAATTGCATTAGATCGATGGTGAGCTACTTACTCAATGATACTGGCGTTGCCAATTGATAGAGACGTGGCATTGATGGTGGACCAACACGTGGTCCCGGCGTATCCCTTCTCGTCTCCGACCCACCGGACGTCCGGTCCGGCGTCGGAGAATATATTAATAGCACTCTGCAATTCCTTCACCATTGAAAACCAGTCGTTGAAGTAATAGGTCATGTTTGGTGCATTCGGACCCTTTGCTCCGTCGAACCATATCTCTCTAACATCTCCATATCTGTAAATTTTTAATTTTATTTAATTCCATTAAAAAGTTATGAAAAATTTTATTGATCAAATGTCACATCTTAGCAATATATGATCAACGTCGATGACCATCGTAATAAATATAAAAAATGTACAATTTTGGGTTACTTTCATATTCTTCAATCCCCGTCTTATCGCATTATGTTTGAAAATTAATGGGATGGAAAAATTGAAAAAAAAAATTAAGTTTCAAATTTTCAAAAGCTAATTTAGATGAGATCTTTTACTAGTTTTCATGACCATGATGAAATGTAGCAATGAGCTTACCTAGTAAGAAGTTCTTGCAATTGAGCCAAATAGTACTCATTGTACAACTTAACATGACCATATCTAGGATCATGGCGATCCCAGGGTGAAAGGTACAAGCCCGCATCGATCCCTCGGGCCCTCACCGCATCGACAAACTCCCTAACCACATCGCCACGTCCATTCTTCCAAGGACTCCGAGCCACAGAGTGATCGGTGTATCTTGACGGCCACAGGCAGAACCCGTCATGATGCTTGGCAGTGAGGATCATCAACGACACACCGGCTCCAGCAGCAGCATCAGCCCACTGGGCAGCATCAAGGCCAGTCGGGTAAAAAACAGACGGGCTTTCGCGGCCAGTGCCCCATTCGGAGTCCGTAAAAGTATTGACACCAAAATGGAAGAACATGATGATCTCCCTTTGTTGCCATTTCAATTGGGAGTATGAAGGTAGGGGGAGAATGGGCAAAGGAGGGGTGGTGAGTGCTTGAAGTTGATCACTCCATGAGAAGGGAAGTTGGAGAAAGAGTAGGACAAGGAATGTGGGAATGTGAAAAGAGCTGTGGGGTTGAGCCATAATTGCAGTAGTAACAGAGTTGATTGGGATATTTATGGGTGGAAAGGGATGAAAACAAGAAATGTGGGGGTGGGGGAATGGAAGAAGGGGATTGATTGGAGTTTTTGTTTGATTATATCCTAAGTTACAAGTGTAAGGTTCGTATGTGTATGTTGTTGGGTGTAATCAGTCACGGGGTGGCCTTAACACTTTCTGTGTTTTATTTGGGCTAATTATGGACAAAGAGTTTTTTTCTGATTGGCCCAAAAGTTTGTACGAGACAACAGTTGTCTGTGGCGGGTAAATTATTCGACATAATCACGAATATCTTTTTATTATTTAAAAAAATATTAATATTCTTTTAATATTAATGATCATTTAGTATTTAGTCCAATCATTTAGGTTTTTATCAATTTTTTGTGATGAACGGATTAAAACGTCCTTGTGGATTAAAAATTATAATTTTATTTATTTTTTAAATTGTTTTAATAATTTTTAGATTTTTTCCATCCGCCCCGCCCGCCCCATTTGATTTTTTCAAAAAAAATTAATTTTTTTAAAAAGATAAAAAAAAATACTGTAAGGGTAAAGTCGGCAATTTCATACATCCATACAAGAATTACATTCATCAAACATCAGGGAATAGTTATAATTTTTTAAATAATAAGAGATATTTATAATATGCCAAACTTTAGAGGAGGTCGTTGTAATTTACCCTTAAAAAATATAAATTTTTTATAATAGTTAATTACTATGTTAAAAAGTAAAAAGGCATAGAAAATATGAAATTGATTATGATTCTTTATAAAAGTAAGATTAAAAAAAATACTTTTTATAACTAAAAATCATAAGAAAGTTTTTTTTTTTTGGTCATAACTATGAAAAAATATTGATTAATTATAGTTAAAATCTAAATATTTTGTATTGATTTTATTTAATCGTGATGGATAGTATTATTCTTTTTAAAATTTTAAATCATAATTATTTATAATATATACAAACTTTAATTTATTTGTTTGTAGTGACTCTAAAAATACATTAAGTTGATGACTGTATAAATAGTAATACTTCGAGCAAATACCATTTAGGGAGTGTGGTAAGATCTGGTGGAATTATTTTTAGTGTTTAATGGGGTAAAAAAATGTTAAAATATTTCAATAGCTACTAAAATTTTTTATATTAAAATAAACGTTAAACTAAATAGTAAGTAAAATTTTCGTTGCTAATATATATTATTTAACATATATTTTAAATAATTTATTCTTAAATTCATTAGCAAGTAAATTTTTGTTGCTGAATTCATTAATAAGTTTTTTTTTGTATTAAATAATGTAGATTATTGACGAGAATTTTATTTGCTAGTTAGCTCGATACTAATTTTTTTCCCATTATTGTTAAGTTACTTTCTTGGGAAAAAGGTAGAAATAGGTAAAAAGATACTTATTTTTTGCTTTATATATGTTTTTTTTTTATATAAATATTTCTAATTTTTTAATTTTTTTTCTATAAATTATCATTTGTTTTTTTCGGAAAAAAGAAGAAAAAGGAAAAAGTTTCTACAGACAGTGACTTGAGCCGTAATAAGTGGGCTGTGGGACGACTACGAAAGCTCTTTGGACCGCAACGTTGGCCCGTTGGCTTGGGCTTCGACGTCCGTGGGGTGTGGTTTGGAATATACATTATTTTATTTATAATATAAAAAATATATTTATTATACGCACGCAAAAATGATGTATTACAATGGACTTTACTTACATAATTCACAAATAACTCTTTTTTAATAAATTCTTTTTAAAATATTAGATCCTTTATTATATCATTTACAAAATAATCTTATGAAAATATCAAATCTACATGTTTATAGCAATCCAATTTAATATTATAAAATTTTAAAATGTAATTTTATCACTTCATTAGGTCTTCAAACAAACAATATTGCCTATGAAATATTGAAAAATATACCTAGCAAGATAATATAACTATATAATTAATTATTTAAATATTTATTATTTAAAAATTGTACATATTTAAAGAATTAAACGATAAAAAATTAAAACTGAGTCGAATAATCAAAATCTAGAAAATGATAACCAAAATTTCAATTTAGTCGAGTAAACTGAAAATTGCACACCTCTTGTAGATCAATTAATAAATAAAATCTAATTAAATTTAAAAAACAAAGATATATTTTTTTAATCCAAATCCATACCCAATCTATATTTTTTTTAATCGATTTGGTCTGGGCTTGAGTTTAAAAATATTCATTAGACTTGGGTATGAATTTTTGAATTATGTAATGGGTTTGGGTAAAATCTTATCCTACCCATTGACACCACGATCGAAGGCATGGCCGGAGTGCGTCCATGTTTTCAAAAAATTTGAATACTTCGATTTAGGATTTAATGGAAAAAATAAAAAAGAAAATGAAAGACAATGTGAAAGTTTATTTATCTTGAATGCTTTTCTATAAATGGCCTTGCCAGTTGCTTACCTAACCCAAACAAACTTCAGTAAATGAGAGTCAGAGCTACAGAGCACACAAATTGTATAAATGATTTTTTTTTTAATCGTACACCAATCATATGATAATTATATTACACTTGTTATATAATTGATTCAAGTTCGATCGAGCCCGATCTGAACTAAAACTTTCCCCATCCTGAGTTAGGACGTGTTTTCAAAATCATAAAATTATTTATAAGAGCAATTACAAATTGTTTATTAATACAATGTGCACATGAATAAAAAAAAATAAAATAAAACCACATTTATATTATTATTATTATTATTAGAAGTGATTCGTTATTACTAATTTATCTAACAAACAAAAATAAGGAAAATAATAAAATTGCATTTAATGGGCCTCAGAAATATACAAGTGACAACAACCACTACATTAATTGTTCCTTATTACGCCAAATAAGATACTCAAATTAATTGTAGTGTGACATTCAGACTCATTTGCTCATTTTTTTTTCTTTAATAAATTTTGATTTATTATTTCATTCAATATATTTAAATTTAAAAGCGGACTCGATACATCAATGTTTACAAATTAATAAATAACAAAAAGAGATCATTTTACTCCTCTTCCAATTGAGATATGGAGTAACTGCACGTAGATCCCATGTGGTTTGAGAAATTACATTTGGTACACATGATTTTGCTTTCGTGTAAGAAATAAGTTCCACCATTAGATAGAAGAACTTTTTTTTTGTTAACATCAGTAAATTCGATAAATTTTGACTAACATAAGGACTTATTTGTTAGACAGAAGCAAATCTCATGGGTACTAAATATACTTTTTGATTCTACATAAAATTACACCAAATATCAGAGGAGAAGAGTGTAATTATCTCCAACAAAAAATTACGATAAAAATAAATGTCATGCCTACATTCATGAAATTTGATCAATTAAATTCTTAATTTTTTAATTATGAGGTATCAACCTTATCAATCCGATTGATTGACGACCCGTTGGTATTAAATACCAACCAATGAGGTGGTGGAAAAATGATATGAAATATGGGACAAGAAGAGGTGGAAAATGCAAAGAACTGAGGGGGTCTGCTCTTTCAACCATTATTCAAACCACTTGTTTGTATTTACATGAATTCAGACATCATTTATTCCTGTGTGGATATGTTCATGTCCAGTACCAATTTGATAGCCTACGTGTAAGGTCATAAGTGATATCCATTTCAACATATATGTTACTGAATAGTCGTTGTTTGTATGCATGGGGTCCACCGGACTTTCCTTCCGTCGAAAATATATAAATAAAACATTAAATTATATTTTTCCATTTAAATTATACTTATATTTACAGTTTAAATGCCAAAAATTAAAAGAATTATAGTTAGAATAAAAAGATGTGATTTTTCCTAAATAAAAATGGTCACTCAAATAAAATTTGAAGTTGACAAAAGTATATTAATTGCGTATCTAGTTTGGGTATTCACAATAATGATGAATTTGAATCAATGACAACAACATCACATATTTATAAGATTTTGCTCATCATCATTAATATCCTAACTAATGTACTATGCAATAATTTCTTATCAAAGGTTGTAATTACCATCCACATTCTCCTTTTACAAATTGTAGGATCCACTCCAATTTTGATTAAAAAAGTAATTACTACATTTTATACGAGTTTAGCTCGAGTAATTAATACAAACCAAACAAAAAATACACGAATTTAGAGTAACTTTTAAAAGGAAAAAAAAATTAAATTATACATAAATTTTAATTCCCACATGAGCACTGCCACCAATTAATAATACTGTACCAATCAGGAATTCCAAAGTTGACTCTACAGACTCATAACCACTGCATGTAATCTTCCATATGTGGATCTGATTTTGACTTGGAGGGACATCTGTTCAGCTCTTCAACTTCTTGTGATTGACATTTCAAGAACATTCACTACACTTTGATGTAGTTAAAACCCTCCCAACTGCTAAATCCCCACCAATCACCGGCCCTATGCTCTCTGCGTATCCATTTCAATTTTTTATTGCAAACTCTATTCTATTTTCTCCTTCGTTGTCAGCTATATATACATATATATATATATATATATCATGAACACCACTCCCATTTATGGATTGCATCGATACAAAAAGAAACAACTAGAGAAAAACTCAACAGCATTATTGCCTTCAACACAAATGTCCCAAAACAGCACAGCCATTTCAGACAAGCTTCTACTAGCCCAAATGACCTCTTTTTTCACTCAACTCATCAATTTATCAATTCTTGTGATCTTCTTCTCTTTACAATCTCTATTCATCATGCAGAAAAGAGAGCCTGTCTACCATTTCCTTGCTGCCTCATGTTTCCTTCTTTTCTTCGTTGCAAAACGCTACGTTTCGACCCCATCAACCGTGTACTTAGTTGATTTTTCATGCTTGAAACCTCCAAACTTCTGCAGGGTACCATTTTCGACCTACATCGAACATGCCCGGATGCTCGATTTTCTTGACGAAGACAGCGTAGCCTTCATGGCTAAAGTCCTCAAGCATTCAGGCCAAGGTGAGCAAACCTATATCCCACCAGCCATACATTACATCCCACCAAAATCAGGGCACCAAGAAGCCCTCAAAGAAGCCCACATGGTCCTCTTCCCTGTAGTTGAAGACCTTTTATCCAAAACCAACACTTCGCCACAAGAAATCGACGTCCTCATCGTTAACTGCAGCGGCTTCTGCCCTGCCCCCTCGCTTTCTTCCATTATAGTCAACAAATACTCCATGAGAGAAGATATCAAGAGCTTCACAATCAGTGGAATGGGGTGCAGCGCGAGTGCACTGGCCATTGACATGGCTCAAAACATATTCAAAACGCACAGAAACAGCAACGCGCTGATCCTCAGCACCGAAATCCTGTCGACGGGCTGGTACCCTGGAAAAGAGCAGCCCATGATGGTTCTCAACTGCCTTTTCCGCATGGGGGCGGCAGCAATTCTCGTCACTAACAAAAGAGAAGCGAAGAAAACGGCTAAGTATAAGCTGCTTTACACTCTCAGGAGCCAAAGAGCATTTGATGATAAGGGATACTACTCAGCCATCCGGGAGGAGGATTCTGATGGAGCCACCGGAGTTACACTCAGGAGAGACTTATTGCAGGTTATAATCTCACCATTTTGATTGCACAGCTCTGATCTATTTTTATGATTGATTCATCAAAAGCCTCCATGCAAATCTTTGACTCATTCCAAAAATGATTCAATAATTATGAAAAAAATTGATACGAACTAATTAACAACTAAAATTCTTACTTAATTAATCCCATACGTTATTTCATTAAAAAATTATTAAAAAAAAAAAAGCTCTAAAACATCTTCCGTCTTGTAGGTGGCCGGAGAAACCCTCCGGGCGAACATTGCAGTACTGGGGTCAAAATTATTGCCATACACAGAAATGATACTATACGCTTTGTCGGTCTTCAAGAAGAAGTACTTGAACAAGTCAACAGAAATTTACGTGCCGAATTTTAAGAGGGTGGTGCAGCACTTCTGCCTGCCGACATCAGGCAAGCCGGTGATTCGGGAGATAGGGAAGGGATTGAGGCTGGGGGAGAGGGAGATGGAGCCAGCACTTATGACGCTGCATAGGTTTGGAAATCAGTCGTCCTCTTCATTGTGGTATGAGCTTTCTTACATGGAAGCTAAGGAAAGAGTTAAGAAAGGTGACAGGGTGTGGCAGCTGGGGATGGGAAGTGGACCTAAGTGTAACAGCCTGGTCTGGGAGTGCATCAGACCCATTGTTGGGGAAGCCCCGAAAGGAGTGTGGGCTGATAGCATGCACAGGTACCCAGTCTCGACCGTCCATCAAAATTCATTGAATTTGTGAGAACCTATGGTTGATGATTCATAATTCATTGTTGGCTGTCTTGAACTAATATTGTTGTTTTTTTGTTTGGAAATATGGTTGTAGTATCTATATTGTAAATGTTTTTCTTTCAACTATGTTCTTCTGTTGTGGTTTCATTACCTTTATATTGCTTGTGTTTTTTTTTTTTTAATAATTACATTGGCCTTTCTTAAAATTTTGTATAATTACATGTAAATTTTTTGTAGTTTGAAAAATTATATCTAACACTGATCCGGGTATAAATATGCGACCTCAGCAACAGTAATCCTCAAGCTCGCAATGCTTCCCCAAATACTAAAATGGGCCCTGAGAAGAAACAAGAACGTGAGACTAGTGGGGTTTGTCTCCGACTAAGACCCTCCGACACTCAAGTTACACTACAAGAAAATAAATTGATAGCAAGGAAAAAAATTAGTGTCGAGGTAATTAGCAAGTAAAATTTTTCTTGTTAAATCAAATTATTTAATATAAGAATTTACTTGTTAATATTTAGCAATGAAAATTTACTTGCTAAAGAATTTAGCAATAAATTGCTTATAATACATATTAAATAGTATAGACTAGCAAAAAAATTACTTGCTAATTAACTCAACGCTAACTTTAGCATCAAATTTTTTCGTAACTATTTAACTATTTTCTTGTAGTGTTGACCAAGTTCGGGATAGAAATATTCGATTTAATGCTATAAATGAGGGGGAAAGTAAGAAATGTGTCTTACCATAAATATCATGGAATGAGGGTATCTATAGGGCTAAATGTGCCCGCCTCTTGGTCCACGTGGCGTCATCTCAAACAACGAGTTGTTAGATGATCTATGGTTTAGATCTCGGGTCATCATGGGCGGGTCGGGTTGAGATAGAAAGATGTTACCCGACCCGACATAGAAAAAACGCGGATCCTTGGGCTCCATTGATATTTTAGTGTTATTGGAGGGTAATTTATATATTTTTCCAAGTGGATATGATATACCCCTATCAAACACCCTGATGTTTGCTTTCCTCTAACAATTAAGTCTAATAGTTAGTCGAAATTCACCGAATTTGCTAAAATTAACACAAAAACTGGATGAAAGTTCATATATACTTCAAATTGTCTTAATTATTACTTATTCATTGTAGGTCAAACAAATACATTTATGACAAAAATACTTATGCATCTTCACGTGTTCATGCATTTGAGGAGGTAATTTAATCAGAACAAATAAGTTAGTAATTAATAAGTCAATCGAGAATAAATATCGATTTTTCTTCCTTTTTTGTTAATATCAACAAATTCGATAAAATTTGCCTAAGACCTCTTTGTTAGAAGAAAGCAGACGTTAGAGATACTACGTATAATTTTTCAAATTATAAAAATTTACATGTAATTTACATCAAATTTAAAAAACAAAATAGTGTAATTATTATTTTTTTTTTCTTCTTTCATTAGCACATGCTGGAACATGAGTAATAAAATACTACGAAGATCTGAACTTATTATAAGTAATTGTAACAGATTAAGACATGTAGTGTCAATAGATGAAGATAAATATATGAAACTCAAATTGAGTGGAACTGTCTGATGAAATGACGACACTAACATTTTGAATATGTACAATGTCAGACACATGACGGGCACATTTGTAGCATCATCATAGCTGAGAAATATTACTTAACATGTGAAAAATCGACAAAAAAAAAAAAAAAAGAAACAACAACAACAACAAGAAAATTCTTTTTGAGGTGAACACGTCCCCATTTTAGGGTTCCAAAAGGGCTCAAAATGGAGCCCTATCTAGAGAACATATCAAAGGTGTCCTTAGCTTTAACAATTTTAGTTATATTGTACAACATTATTTATTTTAAAAAAAATCAACATGACATGTTATGTCCTTTTTTACTATGCAATAATGAGGCCTAGAAGAGTGATTTGAAAAGTATGTTTTCAGTGGATTAGGTTGTAATTAGTTTCCATTAATAATGGTATATTTTAATGGGATTAGACCAAACAAACAAATTTATAAAAACTTAAATAATATAAAGCTGAAAATTGAATTTTGAAAATAAAATCAAAAGCCTCAATAATTGCACCATTATTGAAAAACATTGTTAGGTCAAAAGATGTCACATTTGAATGCGGCAAGCAAGAAATTGACCTTGCTTCTCTAGCCTAATATTACTTTTTTTCCCTATATCTTTTTACTTTTTTTTATTTTTGTGATAATTTCTTTTCTCTTTATCAAGGATCAAAATTTAAGTCAGTCAATGAGTTGGATAAAATTCTAATTAGCACATACAATGCCGGATAAAAGCCAGTGAATAAATTTCAAGAGAGTGGTGCAGCATTTCTGCCTGCCTGCCGTCGTGGGCAAGCCGATTACTAGGTGGGAGAGAGGGAGAGGGAGATGGAGACAGCAAGGATGACGCTGCACAGGTTTGGGAATCAGTCGTCCTCGTCATTGTGGTACGAGGTTTCTTGCATGGAGAGAAGGTGACAGGGTGTGGCTTCTGGAGGCTCATCTTGAGTGCGTGAGGCCCCATTGTTGGGGAGGCTCTGAAAGGAGTATGGGCTGATGCTGATAGCATTTACACGTCTCCTCTTCTGACTGTTCATCGGATTCAAATTTTTAGTTCAAAGTTTTGGCATTTGGGCTTTGACTCTGAGTCCAATGGAAGGTCCACTGTAAGTAACTTCAATGACTCCTCTTGCCAAAATTGTGAATACCATACGCAGCCGCGTTACAGTTGGACTCGATATCCTATGGATCTGAGTGTTTGTGATACACTTGTTGCGTGATTGATTTAATTTGGCTAAATTTGATCTAGGCAAAAAAAATTTCTAAGTGTATTCGTTTATCAAAAAATTATGAATATTGTTTTTTCTTAAACATTCCAAGATAAGAATTATATGTTCTAAAATAAATAATTTTGAGAAAGAAAAAAACACAAAATGGGTACTAATGTTTTAAAATTCTACTAGGACGCGGTTGAACTATCACCCACTTCATAAAATCATCTAATCCAACCTATGAAATCGAACTACCCTCAAAATCGTTCTATTTTTTCACACCCGCTCGAACCGATGGTTGAACCGGCGACCATGTTGATCCGATCCCAAATCAAGTGAGTCGTAGGTTCATGAACTTTTTTTTATAAATTTTAAAAATTATACAATTTGAAATTGAATCCCTGACATTTCATATAAAATTGGACCAACAAACCAACAACCATATTATAATAATTATTTGAATTATATATCAATAAATGAACAAACTCATTAAGCTCATAGTTTACTAAATTTTTATCTCCTATGATTACCTAAGTTGCTATAAAAATATTTATATTTTCATACTTTTTTATTAATTTACTATATTTTATATATTATTTTTTATTATGAATAATTATTCGCGATTCACCCAACAACTGAATCAATGACCCAAACAATTGTTCAATCCAATCTAAGGGTTTGATTTTAAAACATTAAATGGGTAGACGTAGACAAGGAACCGGGACCAAGTTATGAATATGGATGACATGAAGGTGTGAGGAGCAGAGGTACATGAATGAGTACATGAAATGGCCTATCCGTAGGGTGGTTCAGCCCATGCTGTCCTGTTTCTTGCAAGTACTGCCCTAACATTTTATCCACAATCTCATACATGCCCGTACCTTGTCTTTTCTACTGCTTTTTTCTCCCATTTTATCCCTCAATTCCAGAGACAGTCTCCTACAAAACAAGTATTAGGAAATTCATATATGTCCCCAACATCACTGGAACAAGACAAAAAACAGGGGAATCTTACATGGGGTAGCTTTGTCATCACCACCTCCATTTTATACTAACCAAATCTTTGATCCATAGATCATAATCCTTTGTCATTTCCTATGAAATTACTACCAAATATTGAAATCTAACAACAAAGGTCGAACATTGATGCACCAGTAATACGGATTCAAACTCGTATCAGAATTTACGTGATAATATATTTAATATATTGTGCAAACATATCGAATTTTGACACTTATCCCGTATAAATATATGTGTCATTAATTATTGATATACCCCGTGTCTAAAGTCTCTGTAGTACCCACATAAATCCTTATCGTAAAGGAGTTTAATAATGTTAAATGTAAATCATTTATTACCAATACGATTCTTAACAAACTCATGATATGGTGTCTCTATAGGTTTATTGTATGGATTTAAAAGTAGTCATTTTTGACGAGTTATGGGTGCTACTGAGATTTTTTTATTTATTTTACCCCAAAAAAAATTTTAAAACACGGTTTCTCTATGTATTAACCTAATCAAATACATAATTATGTACTCAAATGCACCAAACCTTCGTGATCTTGCTTTCATATTTGGCTTAACTACCATATCATAAATTGAAAATTAATCTATATCTCGAACATAATTAGGCTTGACCGTACTAAAAAAGTACGCGCACTTTGCGCGTATTTATTATTTAATTTCTGTACGAAGATTAGCTGAAAACAATAATGTCGTGGTATGAAAATTTTTTTAATTGTCAGTTTACTGTACTTAGATGTTTGAATATTCCAATTTCGTGTACGTTCATCAGAATTATAATAATGTTCCCATAATCAAGTTGAATTAGAGATACCCTTTGAGCTCCAAAGTCCAAACTGAACATCTAGATATTAGAAAATTTTTATTCGGACAGGCCAAACCAATTATACGACAAATGTAATATATCTGTGTTTATTAATATATAGAGCAATAATATAGAGATCAATCATTATCACAAGTATAAGAATTTGGTTAAACCTAAATCATATAATAAACTTGTAGTATGATTGTCATACAATTAAAGAAGAATAAGCAATCTTATCATAAGTTATCACACTTGCTACGCGATTGGTTTTTCGTTGGATCATACCTAATCTATATAAGTATTTTCCCACTGAATAACTCCAAATTTCCCTTCTAAGAGTTCACATTAGATGTTCATGGCAGTAAATACTTAGCAGTGGGGAATATTTATTTGTCCTTTTCCATTTTCCTCTTCGCTATTTATTGCAATGCATCATTCTTCAACGTAACACCAAACATAGATAGAAGAAGAGAGAATGGCTGGTTGGTCTGCAGAAAATGCTACCAACGCCTATCTCAGAGCAATGAAAATGGTGAATTATGTGTAGATGTCAACTTTTCGTATTGCTCGACGACTTATGTCGCCGTTCGACTAATCTTTTGATCACACTTGTGCAGGCAAAAAGAGCAAAGGAGCCGGATTCAGCAGAGTTCATATCAGCCCTTGTGGCCGGCAACAACGCACGTCTGATAGTCGTGGCGTGTGCCGATGCTGCAGACTCCACGGCCTTGGCTCTGGTGGCTGCAGCCCACCAGACGGGCGGAAGAGTTGTGTGCATTGTCTCTGGGGCTAATGAGCTCCAATTATCAAAAGAAACTATGTCAGAAAATGCTGATGATATTGAATTTGTCATTGGGAATGCTGAGAATCTTGTTGCAAGTGAGTACAATGAAGCTGATTGCGTAGTTGTTGATTGTAGAATCAAGAATTGTGAAAGAATACTTAAAATGGCTGAAGGAGTTGGGACGAAAGGCGTTGTTTTGGGGTACAACGCTTTTCAGATGGGATCGTGGAGCTGCCGGGGATTTGATGCACATTTGCTCCCAATTGGGGACGGGCTTCTGGTGAGCCGAGTGGCTGTAAAGGCGGAGAACGGTAGGTGTGGCGGTGGGCAGGGGAAGATCAGGAGCCGGTGGGTTGTGAAAGTGGATAAATATACAGGTGAAGAGCATGTTTTCAGAGTTAGGATTAATTCTCAGGGAAATTAGGCATTTGAAGCATGAGAATTTGATTATGTGGCTGAGAGTGATGAGTTTTGTATGTGTAGAATGTGAAGATGAATTTAATTGTACATTGTAATATATAGAGTGTGGACTGTTTTAAGTTTTGAGTTTTCAATCAGTGTGAGGAACTGATGAACAATGTATTTAGTATATGATCATCAGCGAACAAGAAGAGTTCTCATGTACGATGTTGTTTTTCTTGATACTGTTTAAGCTAAGACGCGGAACGCACGTGTTCTTGGATATGTTAAGGCGAAATTTTTTGATATATGATTTAAGGGTTTTATTTTTTTTCAAAATATTTTTGGGGAAATATATATAACAGCAGTGGCTAGAATCAAGAAATTCCGGTACATAAGTATTTGTATGTAATGAATTTATATATAGTAGTTTGAAGTGTTTTATCAGATGGGATGGCAAGAAAATGAGTTTTGTACAGGGAGTTTGGTTATAAACGATGACTGTTGAGGTGGATTTTTTTGTATACAGATTGGATTATTTGTTGAGTGAACTGATGATCATGATGCAAAATGTATGTTGAAAGACTATTCAAGTATATTTTTGCTTATGTCAAATTTGTAGCCATGTATTGATTCATTTGAAGAAAGTTTTGTAGCCAAAACTAAATTAATGTTATGACAAATGTAATACATTGGTTGTGCGATTGATGTATTATTTAAGAAAAGTGATCGATCATGACAAGTGTATTGTACTTAGTTTGAGTAAGAATTTACCCAAAATGATACGTGAGATTGGTTCAGGGAAATCAAACTCGATTTGAATGAATTTGAACCAATTATATGGACTTGCCATGTAGTTGATATACAGTCCTGAAAAAATGATCAATCATATAATATATATATTTCACTTACTCTGTGATTAGTTTTATTGGATCAAACTTAGATTTCTATATGTGCATATATCACTCCTAAAATCTTTGAACTTTCAAGATTGCTATCAATTAGAAAACAAAATATGTCTTCATCAAATGTCTAATCTCATATCTAAGACGGTTTAGTATTATAGTTCCTTTGCCTTAATTTTGATCCACTTGCTACTTCTTCTTCTTCTTAGGTTTTTTTTTTTCCTGTGTTTTTTCACCTCAAAACAAGTTTTTGTGATATTAATTCTATTATCCCATTAAATCAAGCATTATAAATTAGCCTGTGCCAACTCATAATATATACGCCTAAAGTGGCGAATTTTACTTTCTTGTTAATTAGGTTCAAACTATTGACATTGTGGATATCGAGATATTACTCAGTTCCTAGAATAATTCACAATAAAATAATATATATTAGTGACAAGTTATAGTTTTAACATTTGCTAATAAAAATATATATTAACATTGAAAATTGGCATTTTCAATGGGATTAGACAAAACAAAATATGAAATAGTATAAAATTGAAAGACTTTTGAAAATAAAACCAATTTTGTTAAATATAGATCACGAGTTCAAGTCTTAGGAGAATGGGACCCAATTGTGATTGAGTCCACAATCACAAATCTATGCAAATTAAGCTGGTCTACAAGTAGGCATTTCTCTTGTAATAATATATTTCGTGTTCCTTTCTACAAAAACTTGAGTTAACAAGACATAAACATTACATCAAATAATTTCGTACATTGAAGATTTTGAGTAATAAATGGGGCCATGAATGCTAAGATTCTTATCTCTTCCTCAGCCATGTGAACTGCAGCGTGGAACCGCACGTGTGCCTACACAGATTCGATCAAAATTTCAGCTCATTTTTGCAAGAAAATGCATCAATTATGCATGTGCATGCCAAGGTAATGGCTCTAACATAGCAGTCCAATCTAGGGATGGTCTCCATAGATTCATCTTCTGAAACCTGCCTCCCCATACGGCAACATCGACCAATCAAACAGCGTTTGTCCGTCCACCGTGCTTGTCTAATCCGTTTAACGTGCTTGTGGTTGATCGTCTGCATGATCTGTTCAGCAGAGTCAGACAGATGGGACCTCATGAAATACAGCAAAGACCAAGAGACAGGAAACTTATGCATGCTGTTGATGTTCTGTTGTTGATGTGTTTGAGGAGGAAACAACTTGATCTGATCTGGATCTGTGTTGGGCCGGCCGGAGGCAGTGGAAGCCACGACCCTGTCTGTTCCTTCAGACAATGCCGGTTGCATAAATTGAATTATTAGTTACACTGGAGTAAAAGAATTCTCTCAGCATATAATATGGGCAACCATGTCTGAATTAAGAATGCCTCAAAATGCTGGGAAAACCGGTCCTGGTTTGTATTAGCACTTAGTTTCGGAGCATTCTTGTACAAATAAATTTGCCCGCGTTGACATTAAGACTCCGTGTTAGAGCTAATGCATTGTTAATTATCGTTATTGTCTAATATCATAAGCTTCAACTGTCCCTCTGAGGTACAACATTACAGCTAAGACGCAGAAACTTCAAGGATATGCTGAATTTGCACTTTCAACGTGTGCCAGATTAAGATAATTATTTCGTGTTAAACAATAATTCTTGCTGCAGCATCCAGGAAGCTCACGCCATCCCTTCGGGTTGTACAACGAGTACTTGTTATGTTGCTTCAAGTAGTAGTTTAAATATCAGCCCACTAGCTTAATTCACAGTTTTAACTGACGGTAGAATAGACGTAATCGTTCATGTAATAAAGTCTTATATTACATGGTTCGACCGTGTAGTAATTAAACTTTTCGATCAATAATTTACTACAACTTAGGAGAAAGACCACTTGGTGTAAAATAATTGATGTTTCATGGCTTATTTTATTGGTTATTGTAGCATGGCCAGTTGGATAGACAGAGTCCCACATGGAACCAGCAGGTCTCAATGCCTGCTTCTATATATATAGAGAGTTCCAATAGTTAGGCAAATCACCTTCACAAAACAAAGCAAAAGAGTTCACTACTTCTCAAGATTTAACAAAAAGAAAGAAGGAAGTTGTAAGAAAAATGGCTTGCTGGTCTGCTGAAAACGCAACGAAAGCCTATCTCAGAACCATGAGAATGGTAAGCATCAAGAACCCTTGATCATTTGTGTTGAAACTGTAAAGATTGTGAGAGTTTGAATGTTTTCATTTACGCTCGTTTGATTTCTTGTTGCAGGGAAAGAGTGCCAAGGAGCCAAATGGGGCGGAGTTCATTTCAGCTCTGGCGGCAGGGAACAATGTTCGGTTCATGGTGGTTGCTTGCAGTGGAGCTGCAGATTCCACCACCCTGGCCCTGGTGGCAGCAGCTCAACAAACCGGTGGACGAATCATCTGCATTCTCCGAGGCTTGGAGGAGCTCAATTCCTCCAAAGTTAGCCTAGGCTCGAACGCAAGCTATGTTGAGTTTGTCGTTGGAGATGCTCAGCATCTGCTGCTGAATATCTACAAGGAATCAGATTTCATCGCTGTAGACTGCAATCTTGAGAACCAGGAAGCAATCATAAGTGTGCTTCAAGTGAGAGTCAGGAATCAGAATAACACCATCGTGCTAGGATACAACGCATTTTGCAAGGAATCTTGGAGAAACAGCACTCTACGCACTCAGTTGCTGCCGATTGAGACGGTTGCTGCTGATAAGAGCAGCAGCAGCTAGGAAGAGTAACTGGATCGTTAAGGTGGATAAATGCACTGGTGAAGAGCATGTGTTCAGGGTCAGGTCTTCTGTAGGGCGAGTCGTTAGAGCTTAAATCTTGACAATTTTCTTGGTTGATTTAGTGTTAGTTCTACCTGAAGAGATTTCGTCGGCCAATATATCAAGTGTAAATATAGCTTTGTTTTGGTCAGCAATACACAAATCCCATTTTGCCTTTCTTAGTATTAAAGTCCCACATCGGAAGAATACCAAAGTAAAAGTAATTACTTGTAACACAACGATAGCTGTAATGGTCACGACTTACTTGAACAGGATCTGTTCTATAGGCTCGTACCTCTGTATCCTTGAGTTCTAAGGAGACAGGAAACCAAGTCTGGTGGATGAATCATGGCTGCTTGACCAGAGCGTGATTAACAGCTCCCCGGTTCAGGCTGCTGAGCTGTTGGGGCAGTAGAGGATCGTTCTCAGTCAGCCTTGTGTGTTGGCTGGGGTGGTCTTGCAGCTGTCTGACAGACTACTATCCAAATATTTTTTCTCTGCCCATTTTATTTATGGTTCTAAGGCCAGCCATTGCATCATAGTGGGATTCTGGTTCTGGAACTGCCGCAAATTCTTACAATCCGAGGATTGTGAAGACTAAAAGTGCAGATTAGCGACATCCAAACCATCCTCTGTCTGAGGACAAAAAGAAAACAATTGCATAGCAGACATTTTGACAAGGGTATGCTGCTAATGAAGGATTAGAAGTCAGTCTTCTCATGATCAGACAAGACGAGCGCATAAAATCCCAACGAGTAATATGCTTCATTTGTCCAAGGAAATAAATAGAGGAAAGTGAAATAATCCATCAATTAGTGGAGGAAAACTGCCTCCTTACAGAAGAAGTATTCATTAAATACAAGAGGGTGATGGAGAAAAGTCCTCAAGAACAACTATTCCTGGCCTACCTTCTACAAACATAAACTAGACTACAGCTAAAATCAACATGTACCAGATGGCTTAGTCCTGAGAAACAGGACTCCAATAAGAACAGCTTGATTAATCATCCCTATCAAGTGGTTAGTAGCAATCTACCTTACTACGACTAATGCATTCTAAATTGCACAGACAACATCGCGGGACAGAAGATGATGATCGTCCAAAGTTAAACCTAGCTACTGAGTTCCTGTACGATTGTCTCCATGGACGGTCTGTCGTCTGGAGATTCATGAGTGCACAGGATGGCAACTTTTGCGAGCATAGCAGCTTCGGGTTCGTAGAACTTCCCATGGAGATTTCCATCGATGAACTCGAGGCTGGACGACTCGGCAGAAGCACGCATAGAAGTCGAATATTTTCTCTTCCCAGAGAGGATCTGGAAAACTAGCACCCCAAAAGCATAGATATCGCTCTTTTCAGTGAAACGGCCCGTGGTAGTGTATTCGGGAGCAAGATATCCCATAGCAGCGCTGGCTTTGAGGGCTGAGAAAATGGTGTCGTTTGTGAGAAGCTTGTGCAGACATGAATCAGATAGCAAGGGCTTCAACCGGTGGTCAATAAGCACATTTTTTGCAGAAATGTTTTGGTGAACCAGAGAGGGTTTGTTCACCTTACAGTCATGCAAATACTCCATGCCTGATCAAAGAGAAAGAAAACATCATATTCAAGATGAACACAAAGTAACGTACCGTAACGAGCTGAAATGCAACAGTCAAAATCCGAAAAAATGAAAATATTTAATTGATAGGTGCAACTAACCTTTGGCAATGCCCTTGATTATAGATACTCTGGCGGACCATTCAAGAATCTGACCATCACCCTCCTTGAGGTCAAGATATCGGAACAAACTCCCATTGGGAACAAAATCATAAACGAGGAAGCACTCTCCACGTCCTTTAGAGCAGCAAAACCCTCTCAACATTACCAAATTTTCATGCCTCAACGATGTCAGGATATTCAGTCCCTTCAAGAATTCAGCTTCCTCCGACTTGCAGCTACTTTTCGTGATTCTCTTAACAGCAACGACCGATCCATCTCTCAACATCCCTTTATACATCACTGAATAGTTACTCTTTCCCAGTAAATTCTTCTCCGCGAAGTACTGAGTAGCCGACTCCACTTCCTGCAGATTGAGCCTAAAGTTCTGCATAACCTCTTGAGAAACACCAAAACGTCGACCCTCAGCCAATGGGTCCCATCCATTCGCGTATTCAAGGCTTACAAGCGGAGAGCCATTCTTTCGATAAGTCTCCTTGACATGGTCAGTGCTGAGACGACTTTCCGAGATATCAAATGCACTGCCAAGTCTTTGCTTACGCCTTCGGTATAGTAAGAAGGACATAATACCTAAAGCTGATACAATAACAGTAGCTACGATTACTCCAACAGCCACTGAGGCCTGTGACGTCTTAGATTTCTTCGAGCAAGGACTTCCATTACAGTTCAAATTCAGGTCAGCCGTCTCCGGGATGTCCCTAGTGGGGAGACCAGTTGCTCCTCCTGCATAAGGTTCTGGCCTCTCAGAATTGGGACGACCCGAATCGCTGCAGCTTCTCAGAGAAGAAAAACCAGATCCACATAATCCCAGGTTGTTTTCGTATTGAAATCCATCCACCAATCTCTTCAGAGCTTCAAACAAAGGACCAGCATTCAAATCTCTTAGAGCTGATCAAATAAATAGGAAACATTGAAAAAAGGAACAATCTTGAAGTGATTGATATATTATTACCAAGAGGGACATTGCCAGAGAGAGTGTTATTTCGAACGTCCAGGACTTCCAGCAACGGGGCATCGGCTAGTTTTGCTGGAATTGATCCAAAAAGCCGGTTAAAACTGAGGTCCAGCCTCATTAAGACTCCCAAGTCCCCCAAGCTAGCAGGGATTGCACCAGTTAACAGATTCGATTGGAGAGCTAGCACGTTAAGCTTCTTCAGATAACTTAGCTGTGTGGGTATACTCCCTGTGAATTGATTATAACACAGCTGCAAAACTACATGGGGAGCAAAACTTGAGTTGACATGGGCTTCCACATAATAAAACAGTAAGCATTTCCAAGATAAGATTTTTAAGGATTTATAAAGAAAAGAACTATAGCTAAGCTGCATGAAGAGAATAAAACAAAATCCCATATGCATAACAATGCTAAGGAGAAAAACCGTTCAGTCAATGCAGGAATCGCACCAAAAAGAAAAGAATTGAAACTAACAAAATGGATGAAGTCTCAGAAAAGAGAATAGTTCAACCAAAATATAAACTTTTCGAGCAAAGTTTTAAGCTCGACCAAGGACTATGAATTCAAAAGTCTAATCTTTCAAGACAAAACCCAAATGCAGAATCCTTGCCATTGTTCATGAATGTTTCTAGCAGCTTCAAATGTACCAAACATTTGAAGAACAAATTACTAAAAAGAAAAGAATCCAAGTTACAGTGTTTCACTCGCAAGATGCTAAAAAAATGGCTGCTATGTACTAACCTTGTAAGTTTGCCATGTTTCCTAGAACAGGAGGGATCTCCCCGGAAAGGTTATTCACATTCAAGTACAGATCACTCAGCTCAGTCAAGTTCGCAATCTCCACAGGAATTTCTCCATACAAAGAATTGTAATGCAGATACAACCCCGTCAAATGCGTCAGCCCACCGACCGCTGGCGACAGCTTTCCTGCCAGCCCTTTGCCCTGCAAAGAAATGTTAGCCACTTGGCCTTTCTCATTGCAAGCGACCCCCTCAAATGAACCATCACACGGGTCACCAGCAACAACCCATGAACCCAAATGCACGTTTTCCGGGTCAAGACTGGCTTTTAGGTCCATTAAGGAAGTGAGCTCGGAAATGGGGTCTGCAGAAGAGAATGTGAGCAGGAGAAAGGGAAGAAACAGCGAAGGAGAAAAACCCATGTTGTGGAAGGTGGTGAAAATCCGAGAGGAAGCTTTGTTCTTGTAGATATATATGTGGCTGATGTTCTTGCTCTGCTGGTGGTTATGCTTCCCACTGTGTTTGATGCTGTTTGTCTATAGTGTTTCTTGTTTTTGAAAAACGGGTTTGGAATCACGGTGCTGAAGCGTGCAGGAAGAGAGAGAGAGAGAGAGACTTCACACACATACACACAGTCGTGAGTGAGAGTGAGCTTCTTCTGTGTGTCTTGTTTTGCTTTTATCAAATTTTGTCGGAGAAGAAGAGAGTGGAGACAAGGTACACGGAAAAGCCCATACTGTTGGGAAAAGAAAAGGTGCGTTGAGATTCGAAGAAACAAATCTGTGGCCGTCGATCAGTTTGATTTATCTGAGGGTCCAGGAGGGGTGAGTTGCAGAGATGAGTTTCCCGGATTCATGTGAAAAAGTGAAAACGACAAAGGTGCTTGTGAGATATAATAATAAAGACCAATGACCAATGTTTTCAGAACTGGACCGGAGATCGAACCGGTCAAGTTACTGGGTCACTGGGTCACTGGTCCGACCGGTCGGACCGGAATAAAAAAACCGGGAGACCCGGAATATATTATATACATATATATATATATATATATATATATATATATATATAATGTATATAATATATTCCGGGTCTCCCGGTTTTTTTATTCCGGTCCGACCGGTCGGACCAGTGACCCAGTGACCCAGTAACTTGATCGAAATATATATATATATATATATATATATATATATATATATATATATTTGTAACATATCTATATATTATATATCAAAATTTATTAAACCTTATTGATTGTTAGATGTGGCTTTGTCCCGCATTAAAAAGAATAAACGAAACTTAATATTTTAAACTATAAATATGAAAAGTTTAAGCCAAGCTTATTATCCCATATTGAAAAAGAATAAGCTAAAACTTAAACACTTTAGACTATATATATGAAAATTTTAAATCAAGCTTATTATCTCACATTAGAAAAGTATAAATCAAAATTTAACACTTTAGACTATATAAATATAAAAGAGTTTAAGGCAAACTTATTATCCCACATTGAAAAAATAAGACAAATTTAAATACCTTAAACTATAAATATGAAAAAGGCTTAATCAAGCTTATTGTCCCACATTGAGAAACTATAAAGCAAAATTTAAACACTTTAAACTATAAAATATAGGATGTGAAAGCTTAAAAAAAGCTAATTATCCCACATTGAAAAAATATAAGCCAAATTTAAACCCTTTTGGCTATAAATATGCAAAATTTTAAGCCCAAAAAAATATAAATAGTGAAGTTATTATTTTTTTTTTTACATAAGGGTCAAAACCGGTTTTTGACCGATAACCGGTTTTTACCGGTTTTGACCGGGTTTGACCGGTCCTCACCGGGTTTGACCACGCCGGGTTTGAGGGCATGGACCGAACCGGACACATGGCCGGTTCCCGGTCGAACCGGTCGAACCGGCCGGTCCGGTCCGGGTCTGAAAACATTGCCAATGACAATGAGAAATGATAGTGGGAAGTCTGGGAGAGGGGGGGAAGGGACCATTCTGGAATTACTGGATTTTGTAAGGTTAACTTTTGAAATTGGCTTTTATTGGAGCAGTGGACCTGTGGTCAACTGACACTCAGTATTCTGGTTTTATATATTTACTCTTTTTTGTGTGTGTGTCAGATTTAGTCAGAAATAAATGAAGAATGAATGAGAACCAATTTCCTATGTTTTTTTTTATGGGAAAAATTAAATGAAATTCAAGTACCTTATTTTGCTTTTAGTTAAATATTTTTTAAAAAAATGAGTAATTTTGACTCAGATAATGATAAAATAGTATTAAATTGGTTAAACAAAAATATAACTTTTAATTACTATGTATTTCATTTAACATATGATTTGTATTATAAAAACGAGCTCTGAGAATCTATAAGCTCTCATAAGAATTATCCGATTGCCAAGATACACTATAATAAAGTTGTCTGAGGTTGTTTTCGTAAGTTTTTGTACGAGGTTTGATTACATTAATAAATTTTATATGAGTTCTGAAAAATATATTTCATCTGAATTGTCTACTTGAATTATGTATCATAACTCTACAACTCGCAATCCTCTATAAATACACTAGTCTATTACTATTCGAGGCATTCAAATCAATAATATTTTCAGTTATATATCTGTTACGGTTTCTTATTTAATTACTTGAATCTATTGGATTTTCTCTATTTCATACTTCAGATCCTAATCTTTTTTTGTACGTAAAAATTTTGGTGATTTTTATTCCAACTACGATTATGAGACAAATTTAATGAATTTTAAGTTTTTTATAGGAGTATTTACAAATTATGCACCTATACAATTCTCATATTGATAAAAGAAGTCGAAAACATAACTTTTTAACAACAAAAATACATACTTGTTAATTGAATCAATAATAACGTGTATTTTTAAATATGCTAAACAATAATAATTAAAATTATTTCAATCTGTTTACTTCTTATTTTTGTAACAAGAAAATAATAAAAATTACAATTGAGGGTTCAAATTTTCATGAAAAAACTATATAAAATATATGAAAATACTAATTAAAATAGGTAGACACTAATTAAATAATTTGCTGATCAGTGAATCATATTATACGAAGTTAATATGTTTATGATTAATTACGTGTCTAATGTTTAATGCAGAGTACAGTCGTGTTATTAGACTTCACGCTTTTTCAAGTTCCATTTTCTTCTTTAGTCGTCAGAATTCAGAATTCAAAAATCTGACAGTATATATTGAGCCTAGAGCTGCTGACTGTCTCTCCTGATTGGTTTGAATTTGGAGCCATTCTCATTCATTCATTCCTTTCAACCACATAATTCAAAAGTTTTCTCCTTTTTTATTTTAGAGATAATTGCACTTCTCTATCTAGTTATATATAAATTTTCTATAATTTTAAAAATTATATTTAATATCTCTTAAATTTATTTTTATCTAACAAATAAGTTTATCTAATAGTCAAAAATCGTGATAGTTAATATTATTAACCACGGTTAAGTAAAATCAATAAAAAAATTAGTTTTTTCACAATATATATATATATATATATATTATTTGTCACGGTTAAGAGTCATAGTAAATATTTATCTTGGCCTTTAGCTACCTTCGCGAAATCAGGGCAAATAATTGTTGTGATCGTTATCAATAACTATTTATTATAATTATTTATTATTAATTATGATAATTATTCGTGGTTAAATTTTATATTTCTTGTAGTGAATCTAGATATAAATTAAAATAAATAAAAAGTACTAACAAAAATAGATAATATCAACTTAAAGGTGCATGAATTTAAAATATCTTTTAAATAAATAATTTTGAGGTCATCGATTTTATTTATCTGGGAAAGACTAAAACCACGTTTTGGTTAACAAAATGTATTAAAAATCACTTTATAAAAATAATGAAATCTTTAAAATAATTTACCAATGCCCATTTGAAAATCTTTAAGCTATTTTCCTTGATAGAGAAGTTAATTTTTGTTCCAAATGATAATTAGGAGTTAGGACACCATAATTAGGCATGAGGTAGCTTAATGATTTAGGTATCATATAATTGCCTTTTCGTTTTAATTTATCTTTTTGCCCTTCATGAATCATGACAAACACTCATTTAACCTAACAACCCACCATCAAATAATCACTATAAATGTTATGCATAATTACATCGTCCTTTCCTTATATTTATTATAATCATATGTTGTTGATTTTGTTTTCGCTAAATAAAATAGATTATTTAATCAGTTAAAATTCACCAAATTTATTAATATTGAAAAAAAAAAAAGAAATTGAATGAAAAATTCATATTTAGCCCCAATTGACTTATTGTAACTCGAACAAATCTTTCCTAACCAAACTACTATTATACATCTTCATACACTAATGCATGTGAGAAGGTACATGTTTACTTTTATAAGGATAGTTTGGTCATAAAAAATTTATTTGACATTAAATAAGTTTGTAATAAGTCAATTTGAGTTAAATATGCATTTTCAATTTTTAATTATTTTGCTGACATCCACAAATTCCGTACATTTTGACTAACAATAAAATTTATCTGTTGCACGAAAATAAATATTAATAATATTTTAAATTATAAGAGATTTATATATAATTATACTTAAAATTCAAGATATAAGGGTGTAATTATCCTAAAATGTTATTGCCTTCTCTTTGCCAATATCATGAATCATGACAAACACTCATTTGACCTAACAACCCAATATATAGCACCTGCCCTAATTATTTTTAACTACATATATCTAGGAATATAATAATTTTTTTAAAGAAATCATAAAGTATTTTTGAACCGTTTAAATTAAAATCAATTTATTATGATAAAATATGGACAATATTCACCGATTCATTATGATGATATTTCGTAATCAAATCTGTTGCCACTGAAATTTTAATGATGGAAGCTTATATACAATTTTTGTCACTGTTAAATTTATAGTAATAATTAAAAAATCATTATTACGACTATCAAAATAAATAATAAAATATACCAAATTAATTAATATTTGGCCATATAATTGAAAAACCTATTTCTCAATTATATTGGAGTAAACAAATTTGTCATTATTTTATAATAAGGTAAATTACATCAATAATTATTGAGGTTAGGCCACCAATACTTCCTATTTTTTTGTAAAATTAAAAATACGTGAAAATTTTATAGGCACACCCCCAAAATAAATTACATTAATTAACACTCTATTTTGTGTATATTTATAATTTTATAGAAAATATGAAGTATTTGTATAATTAAATTTAATATTACGGGATATCAACGTATTTTACAATAATAAAATTAACATAAGGGATTGTTATCGCTACGTATAGAATTTTCTGATAAATTTAAAAGAATATGATTAATTTACATGTTGAGACCAATAAAATTATATGCACCGGAATCACATGACACCATTGCGAGGAATTATTATTTTTTTTAAAAAAAGAAAGAAAGAAACATTGAGCTCTACAATGTGGGATTTGGAGAAAATAAAATAAATTGAAATAGGGTCTTAAGACTCCCTCATCACAAACTCCGGGATAATTACAGTTTTAGTCCTCATACATTGCCACTAATTCATTTTCAGTCCCTAAACATTTTGAAGTTCTATTTCAATCCTTCAACTTTTAAAATATTAACAGTTTCGGTCCTTGGGCCTAATGAGTGACCATTTTGCCCTTTCAAATAAAGCATATAGTCCAACTATCTATTTCCTATACTCATTATTAGGCCCAACATGCTTGCGAAAATAAAATTAAGCCTCAAAAAATTCATACATTGTTTGACCATCTTCCTCCCTGGTATTCCAAGTCCTCAATTTTACGGACTTCATCTAATCACACTACCGCAACAAATGGTTCGCAAGCACATGACTCATTCAACAATAATCAATACAGTCCTATTTTGTTTCCTACCTTAAGGCATCGAGGTATTCCAGAATAGAGTCTTAATAAAATTTTGGGTAGACAAGTTGAATAGAAACTTTACTTTATTGAAGAAAAATTTAAAATATTACATAGATTTTGAGTAGTCTGTAAAATCGAGGACTTGGAATATCCGAGAGCAAGACGGTCAAACAATGTATGAATTTATGGAGGCTTAATTTATTTTTGAAAATATGTTGAGCCTAATCATGAGTATAGAAAATAGATAATTGGACTATATGCTTTATTTGAAAAGGGCAAAATGGTCACTAATTAGGCCCAAGGACCAAAACTGTTAATATTTTAAAAGTTGAAGGACTAAAATAGAACTTCAAAATATTTAGGGACTAAAAACAAATTAGTGGCAATGTATGAGGACTAAAACTGTAATTATCCCTCACAAACTCCATTATCCGTACAGCAACCAGCCAACATGCATGCTGACACAGTTGCTGTATTTAACACACACATTCGCGTAAAAACACGACCTTTACTTTCCTTTTATTTTTGTAAAAACACGAGATTGATGTATTCAATGTAAAACCCGTTTTTAAGATAAAAGTAAAATATCGTCTGTTTGCTGTCTAACTTTAGTGAAATTAACCACGCCGTGAATATTAACTTTTTCACCACAACCCAAGAAAATGAAGCATTTTTAATGGGCATTGGTTCTTTCAACACTTGGAATTTTACCCATTCTTTGCTTTTTAGATCTTTGTCTGTCATTTGATTCCATCTTCTTCCTTTTTCTGTTTAATAGTTAATTATTCGAGGATAATTTATTTTTTTTTGCTAACTACTTTAAATTCTTTTATTTTTCTTTTATAAATATTAGGCATAATTACACATAAACTCTAAATGATTTGAAAAATCACATCTAGTTTCATTGATGTAGGTTCTGTCTAACAAACAGACTCATATTTAATTAGTCAAAATTCATCGAATTTGTTGATATTATCTTAAAAATTGAATGAAAATTTCATATTTAACCACAATAGACTTATTACTAATTTATTGCAGATAAAATAAATCTTTTATGATCAAACTACCCTTATACATGTTTAAACGCTCATGCGATCTATCAGGTATATCTTCGAGTAGTGGTTTGATTAGAAGATATTTGCAATAAGTTAGTAATAAATCAATTAGGGATAAATATGGATTTTCATTCAACATTTTTGTTAATATCAATAAATTGATTCGGTGAATTTTGACTATTAAATGAATCTATTTATTAGACAAAAACAAACACTGGAGATACTAAATGTGCTTTTTCTATACATATAATTATATCCAACCTTATGGAAGGGTGGGGTAACCATCCCTAATATTACATTAACCAAAAAAAATTCAAGTGACAATTTTAATGTTATTAATTGTGCCTCGTTTGGCCTTGTCAAAATAATTTTTAGATAAAATGATTATAATTATAGCTTTCAAATTTGTGATTTTATAATTAATTATAGAAATGTATATTATAGCTAAAAATAAAAAATCTCGTTCTTAGAATTAATGAAGAAAATCAAGAAATTATTTGATGCTATGGTAATCACATGAAAAATAATTACAGTGGGCTTGAAAACTACATAATATCGTAGTTTTTAAATGAAATTTTAATTCTAAAACTGACAATTGAAAAAAGTCCCCAAACAACACCAAAAAAAGTTGCATTTCCACTCGAGATGTAAATTGGACATGCTCAATCACACGTCAAGAAACATATCGTATGTGATAAGTGACAAGAATATTTATTTTGGCTGTTTCATAATTTTAACATAATAATCATTATGTTAAAGTTTTTACCCATAAGAATTAGTAACAAATTAAAGAAATTGTAGTATACATGTATAGGGATAATCTAATAATAATTTTAATTCCATTATTAATTATATGTATTAAGTAAGTTGTCGCATAACGACTTTCATAACATTAATAAATAATATTATTTATTTTGTTAAAATTTTTACTAGTAAGAATTAATAGTTAAAAAACTTTTATGGTATATAATTATCATTAAGAATAATAAATAATATATATATATATATATATATATATATATGTATAGAATATAATTTAGTGACAATAAATATAAATTGATGGGGTAGGTTACTAAGTGGCCTCTTAATATAATACAAATATTTTTTTAAAATTAACGATAATTATATACCATAAGGGACTGTCACGAAGAGATATTTATTAGACGGTCATTAATTCTAAAAAAATATTTATAATTTTTTAAATAATAATAAAATACTTATAATTATAAGAAATTTAAAAAAAAATTATTGTAATTTACCCAAAATTGACATGGAGCAATGGTTGGTGGGGTTTTCATCTTGGTGGATGTGTAGTGTAACTGTCTGGCATTGACAACTTTTATGTGGTGGGTCTGAATTCTGAAAAGCAACAACGCATCTATCCCTCTCTATCTACCTCCCAACTTTTTTTCTGATCCATCGGATTCTTTTTCATCAGTGGTCCACGCCTCACAAGATTCTTTCTCCCCAACACCCACCCATTCTACTACTCTCTTATCTATCACATGGTCCATTGCACCAAAATTTCTCTTCTTCCTTCCAACATTTTCACAAGGGTGGGCTCTTTTTCGAGCTAGCACATTCACGTTTACATACGATAGGTTGTATTGTATTTTTTATTTTATGATTTATGGGCTTATTATATTTAAGTTTATAGGATAAATATTATAGTATTTTTGATTCTATAAGATAAAATTGATGTACATTTGGTCCCAACTATTATACAAATTTTATCCTATAGAACTAAATGTTCACAAATTTTTATTTTATGGGACAAAAAATATTACAATATTTATTATATGGGACTAAATGTGCTAAGTCCACAAATCGTGGGATCAAAAGTGCAACACACCTTATTATATGGGATTAAAATTACAATTTTCCCCTCAAGCATGTATTATACGTGGTACCTTTTTTAAACTATAATATAATTTAGGGTAAATTATATAAGTATATTATGTAAAATTATACAAATACATCATATCTTTGTAAAATTACAGCTATACTCCTTAAGAATTGTTGGTGTGATATTTTTCAAAAAGTGTTTGTGTGAGTTTTGCCGTTGAATATAGGGTGTAGTTATAATTACAATTATAACATACAGGGTGAAGTTATAATTTTGAAAAAGGCAATGAATATTGGTATATTTTAATCTAATATCAAGAAGTGTCAATATAATTTACTCCATAATTTACCTATATTTTTTTTAATTTTAAAAAATATGAATTGATGTGGTATGAAAATGTGACATAAGATCCAAATTTATTTATTTATTTTATTATTATTATTATTATTATTATTATTATTATTATTATTATTATTATTATTATTATTATCATCATCATCATCTAGGGACCACTATATACAACAATTATTCTTGGCTATGGCTACTTAAAGGGACTGACATGGAATATTTTTTCTTGTAGTAGGAAGGAATTTTGCAGAGAATAAATTTGTTGAAAAGTCCCCTTTTTTTTTAATCTACTAAAAGACCCCATTTGCTAGCTACCTTGAAAAATCACATTTGAGGCCTAGAAATTCATCCAATTACAGAGGAGAAAGTGGGCTTCAAATTCAGAGATTTTGCAACGGCTCAAGGAATGTAATCAATGTTCATTGAATTTTTAGTTTGTTCTGAAATTTTAAAAGAAATTGATAAAAATGTGTTTGTTGATATTATTATTTTCTCAAAAAAAAATAAATATCAAGATCTAATTATCCCGAGCTATCGTGAAAAGAAACTCTTCGAAGTTATAACTTCAATAATCTTTAAATCTTGTGTGTATTTAACAGTTATAAGTCGCTTATCACTTCATCCAACTGCCTTAGATGTCTAATGTCATTATGAGACAAACATATGCCTTGCCACACGGGATTTTTGCAATAACTGGATGATGTTTGGAGTAATTTTACCTAATTTTAAGATAAGAAAACAGAGTTGAACTTTAAACTTATCGAAAATCAAAATTCCCCTAAATATTGTAACTATTAGAGCTACTTTAACAAAGTATTAACCACTCAGCCAACCCTTTCAAGAAAGCATGAAAAGGAAATAAGAAAAAGCATTACTAACAACTTTTTCCCAAAAAGAAGCAAAAAAAACTAAACTTTTTGCACATAATTGGGGCTTTTAGGGCAAGGAGAAAGGCTCTAACTTTTGCAAAATGGGAGGAGGCTTGGTTTGGAAGAGAGGCATAAGATTCTGATTTCTAAAGTTTTCTTCTTACTTTTTGATCAATTCACCAAGAATTCCTAATGGCTTTTATTGTATTTTCAATGCAAAGAAAGACTTACAACTCATAAACTTCTAAACTTTTTTTAGTTAAGGGCTTAAGAAGTAATTATGGTTAGACGATTCTTTAATCATTGCATGTTTTTCCAAATCTTGTTTTGCTCTTTCTTGACACAAAAAAGTTAAAGGGATGTTGATTAATACATTGGAAAGATTTTGTTTTGTAGTCTTGAAGAGATTCTTAGAGAAAATTGTGGCCTTTTATTAACAATTAAAATGTTTGTTTTACTCCACATTCTTAGTAATAATAAAAGTATGTTTAATTGGATTTAAGATGGTTTTTTTTTTTTTTTTTTTTTATAAATGATATAGATACCTTTTATGTGGTTCGTTCGTAAATAAAATTGAGAGACCGCTACTGATGCGTTCGAGTTTATATGCTGGAGGTCTTGGTCCTTGGATCAGGAGCTCAAACTGGTATCCTTTGGTCTTTCTGTGAGAATCTTGTGTGGTAGAGGGGTGTATATGGGGATGAATGAGCCCCACTACAGTGTGGAAGAGGGCGTAAAAATATGATAAGATTATCTTGTAATTGAATTGACTTTTATACCCTTATTATTTATCTAAATTTATATGGTAGACCCTTTAATTCGATATAAATATTTTGGGATGATCATTAATAAAAACGCAAGAGAAAAGATTTTAAAATTGGGATGATCATAAATAAACATTAAAGAAAAGGGTATTTTAAAAGAGATTATTTATTCTAAAAGTCCATTCAAATGTAATCCTCACACACATAATTTTATATTTTTTAACAAATGAAGTGTATAACTAGAGTCCATTGAGGTGCGCTTGTACACTAATCTAAATTTAGTAGCAATTGGCTATGGTTTTATTCCTTAGAAATTATTTTTAAGAGAGGAGTAAACAGTTTTTGTGCGCAAAAATGAAAAATATAATAGGCCCATAATAATAAAATTTTAACCCAAATCAAGTTTGATCAAATTCAAACAAAATGTCCAGACGAATACATCATATTTATCGTACCATTGATATCTATGCTATTATAAAGAAAAAATATGCTATAGATAGAAACAGAAAGTAACGATTTTAACCCTGATAATTTTTTTTAAATATAATATGTTGATTTATATATTTTATTTTTATTTATAATATATTTTAAAATTTGAACTTTTTTTATATATACACGCAAACACAATGTACCACGATAAGTAGTATAATTTAAATAGAGATCAGCACATTCAACGATTGGTTGGTTGTGATCAGACTCGATTTTAAATGGGGAGGATAACCACATTTTATGGGCCTTTTCACCCACTCTATAAATTGGCCCAATAGGCCTCTAGATCTTAAACTTGAATCCACTAAATAATATCATGATAAAAGAACTAGTTTATGGGCTATTGGCCCATTAGCCCAACTATCACATAATAGTCAGCTTACAACTATGTTTTATCTTAAATTACTAAAGCAGTCCCCGGACTTCCGTTATTTCTATTCAAACCCCTCCTTTTCAAATAAAAAAAGACCAACACAAACATTCTCAATCTCAAGTTTCCAGAAACGAGCACGGAAAACAGAGAGACAAAAATCGGAAATCAGAAAAAGGAAAGGAGAAAACAGGAAATTGTAGAAGATGGGGCTGAGCGACGATCAGGTATCATCAATGAAGGAAGCCTTCACCCTGTTCGACACGGATGCTGACGGGAAGATTGCGCCATCCGAGCTCGGAATCCTGATGCGTTCTCTCGGTGGAAACCCTACCCAGGCTCAGCTGAAGAATATAATCGCCGAGGAGAGCCTCAATGCGCCTTTCGATTTCAATCGATTTCTTGACCTAATGGCGAAGCATTTGAAGCCTGAGCCCTTCGATCGCCAGCTACGCGACGCGTTCAAGGTGCTTGATAAGGATGGTACTGGATTCGTGGTGGTTTCGGATCTCAGGCACATTCTCACTAGCATTGGGGAGAAATTGGAGCCTGCGGAGTTTGATGAGTGGATCCGGGAGGTGGATGTTGGATCCGATGGCAAGATCCGGTATGAGGATTTCATTGCGCGCATGGTGGCCAAGTGAGAAGGTGATTTATACATTGTGAATTTCCCGTGATTTTTTTCCCCATTTTTACGGTTTCATGCTAGTGATCTTTTTTTCGTCATAGCAGAGTTATTAGTACAGTGTCATGTTTTATATGCAAATTGCATTTGTTTCTTTTGATGAGGTCATGTTGAATGTTTATGTTGAGATATGAGTAGTCTTTTAGATGTTTCTGAATTTGTGCAATAGTGGATTCCAAACAGTGAAACTAGGAGAGAGAATTTTATAAGTGGAAACTGTTGAGAGTATCGAATTAACAAACTGGTAGGTTGATTGTGAGGAATGATCTTTCATATGGTTGGACTTATTGGATCTAAGGTAAAATAATAGAGACCTGGATGGTCAGGAAGAAATTGAAATGATGCATTGTAATTTTTTGTTACTCAGTTTTAGTTAGCAACGTGAGTGGAAGTGTTACTGAACTTACAAGATGCATTTCCAAATACTAACCCGATTCAATCTGGGGTTTGTTCGAGGAAATTAAAAGAGAAAGCAAAATCTCTAAAAGGTAGTTTCAGTCACATTTTCCAGCTTAGCAACTTATGCATCAACTTTAAGAATGTTTAGTTGCAGTTGAATGTGAGGAAATATGAGTAGGTAAACATAATATTCTGAGATACCTGACATTGTTGGCAAGTAGGGTTTCTATCCCTGGCATTGTGATTTCCACCTGCATGCTCTGACCCTCCAAACCAACATACTCTTCAGGAAATTTTGCAACAACAGGATGTTGGTTTTGGCTATAGGAGAGCTGTAATTTTGTGTTGTTTAACATGGATGTATCTGACTTGCTGTAAACATGGGTCTATAAATGATGTAAGGCTGCTTCAACAGGCCTTGTGAAATGAAAGCAGGGTTGGGCCTCCGCCCAGGAAGAATATGCTTTTTCTTGCCTGCTCCTTGTTAACTTGGCCTCCTTATACAGTATCATGTCTAGGAACATGGTTAACTGCAGAAATATTTTGAAGCAGTAAACACTGGAATTTATCCTGCGACCTTTTGTGATTGGTGTTTGGGTGAAAGTACCATAGTTTAGGCTAATTTTCCATGTCCTGGTTTTCATCCAACCACTCTATGTTTCTAGTTATTCAATAGTTTGTAGAACTTGTAATTGCTTCGGTCTAATAAAGGCTTATGCTTTGTATTTTCACCTGCAGGTAAACCCAATTCTGGTTGTGTGCATCCACTTGAAGCTTGGAATTTCTGCCTTTTAGAGTAGTCTTGTATTTGGCGTGCTGAAGTGCACTTTTTTCCTTTATTTATTCAGTGTCCTAGTTTTTGCCAGTGGTGCACAATCTGTGGCCTGGATTTTAATGTGTCCTGTGTTTGGTTTTGAACATTTTGAAGCCATTGCGTTCTATGAGAACTTAGGGGTACGTGCTACTGCCAATTTCGGCTAGCGTGGCTGAACCAGTGTGTATAGCTGACTTGCACTGAAATCTTGATTACAGTGATTCATGTTTCTTGATTGTTTTACTATGGCAGTTTCTATTATGTTGAGTTGGGAGGTGAAATCTCTCTTCTGGCACTCCGTAGTCAGAGAATAATCTTGTGAGCTGTAATATCCAGTAAAACTAATCGAACTTAAATTTCCTTCTACCTAAGTAATACCAGGCCTAAGATGGTTTCAACCTTCCTGAATTGGTGGGGGGAGTAAATTTTGCTCTTGGGCAACATTGCATTTTGGATTGGGGTTTCCACTTTTTTTACCGAAATTAATAATTTTTTTATCCCACAGGATTAAAAGACGTATGCATTAATTTTGTGGGACTAAATCTGTTGGAATTTGAGATCACATTGGTCATGTTTTTTTTATTCTGTTGGACAAAAAATGTCAACTTGCAAATTACGGGACCGAAATGCAATATCTACCAAAAGTGCAAGTTTGCCATTGTTCATGTTATAGGTAAAAAGAGCCATATTTAATAAGGTATAAATGGCACTGAAAATTGCGCTGGACATCCATAAATAAAGAAATATTATTCCCAGAAAATTTCATCTTCTTCTCATCTAATGCTGGGAGATGTTTGGAGGTGATCATGAATTATTTTGTAACACAAGACTTCTAAATCTACCATCACTTTAGCAATTTATGCTCGAATTTATACATATCGTCTGTAAGTTTAAAATAATTAAAGATAATGATCTCTTACTAACTCCCTAAGTTTTTCCATACATAGTTTATGTTTGCTTACAAGAGTTGAGAGACAAAGAGAAAGTGAGGAAGGTAACCTCATTATATATTCTCGCAATTTTTCTTCAACTATCTTAATCAATATTTGAACCACAAATTAAAAACGTGTTCGTCCTATACCTCACAAATCACATAAGATATCAAAATAGAAGAATAGGAGTTTTCTCAAACACTCTTTACGATTAAGAGGAATTTGGAAGATGGGCCCTTCCAGAGCTCTTTGATTTTACAATAGAAGAATCCAAATCTCAATACGGCCCATCAACAGTCCTGTTATAATCTATTGGGCCGGCCCATATGTACCTTACAGACAGAAGCCCGATCTCAACTCATCAGTATGATAAAACCCTAATTATTGACCCCTTTCCAGGAGCTAGGGTTTGTGGCCTTTGGTTTCAGAAGCAACAGGACTTCATCTGCAGAGACAGAGCCGCGCCACCTCCGTCGCCGCCATGGGTCGTATGCACAGCCGCGGGTGAACCCTTTTCGCCTTTTTTCATCTCCTCTAATTTGTGGAACAATTTTGATTTTTTTTTTAATGTTTTGAAAGCTTCCGATTGATTTTCCGGCCTCCTATTTCAGTAAGGGTATTTCCGCTTCAGCCCTCCCCTACAAGAGAACTCCCCCCAGCTGGCTTAAAATCTCTTCTCAAGATGTAAGTTCTCCTCTCAGAATCCACATTTTCTTATGACATTGCAGATATACGTATCAATTTGACTAAATTATGTATCCTTTTTTCTGTTGAATTTACAAGGTTGACGAGAACATCTGCAAGTTTGCTAAGAAGGGTATGACGCCATCACAGATCGGTGTGATTCTCCGTGATTCTCACGGTATTGCTCAGGTGAAGAGCGTCACTGGAAGCAAGATCCTTCGTATTCTCAAGGCTCATGGTACTATATTAATTTTTTTTTCTGCTAATACATTCTGTATTGAAAAATGTGATTGAGTTATGGTGGTGGATGGTTTATAAACCAATTAACAGGCCTTGCACCCGAGATTCCGGAGGATCTGTACCACTTGATAAAGAAGGCCGTAGCAATCAGGAAGCATTTGGAGAGGAACAGGAAGGATAAGGACTCCAAATTCAGGTTGATTTTGGTGGAGAGCAGGATTCACCGCCTTGCCCGTTACTACAAGAAGACCAAGAAGCTCCCACCCGTCTGGAAATAGTAATTCTCTTCTCTCATTTTTTAATGTAAATTTGCTTTATAGTAACTATTTATTTGATCCGGTAGTTAAATTTGTATCTGTATGTTTAATTTAGTAGAGTTGCATTCATATCTCTTAGTCTGGGGATTGGTGTCTAGTATACTTTCTTTGTCTGATTACTTTGACATCAAATTTATGTGGCTGGGCACTACATGCAAGAATGGGGTTAATGGTTTAGCATTCTATTTGCAAAAACCATATGAATACGTCTAAGTGCAATAACTAGTGTGAGATTGAAGTATGTTTATTTAAGTTTTCTTCTACAACCAAGTGATCCTTTTGTATCTTTTGACTAGCTAATTTCTAATTGCAACCATGGGAATGAGGTTTGAGCTTGAAGGCAATTTCTTTTGTGGGTTGATTGTGATTCATGGGTGTATTGCAATTTTCTTACATAATAAATGTTGTGTATTATCTTCCTTGACAAGTATTGTCTGGTCAAGGGAAACTAGCAAACAAGAGATATGTGTGTTGTTTTAGTCTCTGAAGTTGATTTCGTATTTTGTGGCTGCACCAGCACTGTGTTTTGGCAAAATTTATGTGGAACATTCGCAAATACCATTGTTATTCTTCTGTCTCGTTCCACCCTTTTTTCTCTACCATCTTTTGTCTATCATCTAAGAAATCCTATTTGGTCCTGCTGTCTTGTTCCACCCTTTTTTTCTCTACCTTCTTTTACCAGTTATCTTTTTGCAAGTTGTTGATCTCACTTTTCTTTGAGCAGCGAATCAACCACTGCCAGCACTCTTGTGGCTTAGGCTAGGGAAACGCCTGGGGAATGCTTTTTCCAAGCACTGAAGATTGTGGACTAATGCAGTCATGTTTGGGCAAGTTGTCGTATTTTGGCAAGAAATGTTTATTTAGAATTTTGTTTTCTTTTTCATCACTGTTACTTAAAAGTGGATGACAATTTTGGATATCTCATTTTTGTTGTGTTTTCCTTTTATATTTTAGCAGTCCCTCATCTGACTTGTTGATCTCGAGATTTATAATGAAGCTTTATCACTTGAGTTTAGTTGATCGTGAGTTTGCTTCTGTGGACTTAGATCCCTTGGATATCATTTTGGTGCAAAATTGGAGTAACCATGGAAGTGAAGCTGGATTCTTTAAGATCAATTTGATTTTTCTTGTGGTGTAGATTGCTAGTACTTACCATCAGTTGTTTTATGCATTTGCTTAGGTTAACATATAAAGTTAATGTTAGAGGTGATGAAATCATTATTGTTAAAGATGAAATAGTTTTGTCTTTGTTCTTTCAAATAGAGGTAGGTCTAACTCATCAAAAAAATAATAATAATAGAGGTCTAATTCTGATTCAACGAGGACAATATTTTTATCATGATAATTGAGAATAGATTTTATTTGAACCATCTAGTTATTCAAATGCAAGCTGATGACAATTTTTTGTTTTTTGTTTTGTTAATATCGATTATAGTTCATATCATTCTCCCTTTGATATGGACTTTTATGCAACTTCTATTTCGAATAATTCAAAGCTATAAAAAAATAAGAATTGAAATTAGGAAACTTTTCCAGTCAAAAGAATAATTTACTTCAGATGGTGCTCAAGCTTAACTCAATTGGAGAAGTGGATTTTGGACGACTTTAAAGTTATTGTTTGATTTTTATATATATGTTTGATATTGATAATTGTATCAATTTATTTAAAAAGAATAATATTTCATAGAATAAAATAATAGTTACATTAAGGACGTTAAATACCAAAATATGAACCAGTAACATATAGTTATGAACAACAATAACACCCAAAAGTACAAACAATTCACCAGTAATTATATCTCTATTTCAAATAGGATTCTTCAGTACACTATCCCATCAAACAAAACAAAAGGTGCTCATGTATTTAGAAAAAGGCAGTGGAGAATCCAAAACTACATCAATGTTGCAAGGGGGGAGATGTTGAGAGCTTCAAGTAATAAAAAAACAAAACGAGCTGAAGTTATTCAAATTTATTTTATATTTACTTTTATTTATTTCAAATGTTTTGCACTCGACTATCAATCATCAACATATTATCGTGTTTATTCTCTATTTTCACTCGTGTTCTGACTTTAATCATATAATTATTTTTATTGTTAAAATTTATATACGGTGGGTAGTGTTTATTTTTAAAAGAACCTTTTCTTTTGGTTGGTAGAATAATTTTTTACATTTTAAATGGTTAATTTTGTATTTTATATTTTAAAAAGGGGCTTTTCTTTTTTTGATTTTGAAGCGGGCGTGGAGGGGCCTCGAAGTCGGTTCAATACGAAAGTACTTATGGCGCTCACTTTTAACTTTACCACTTACAAAACCCTAAATTCCCAATTTCCTAAACCCATTACCACAACAACATCCCCAGAATTCCGCCGGATACATAGATGGCCACCGGACTTCGTATAGTGACGGAAAGAGTCGGCGATGGTGCTGGACAACCGGTCTTAGACGCCGATAATGGGGAGGAGCTGATGCACGTCCAGCCAGGCGTTTCCATTGTTCTTGGGAACCGACCACCTCAATCCCCCGGCACTCTATACATCTCCACCAAGTAGATTCCTATGTTTTATTACGCTTTTCTAATCATGATTTTGGAAGTTTACGGATGTAACTGATTGTTTGATTGCCTTGAACTTGCTTTTCTGGAAGGCAAGTGGTGTGGCTCAGTGACACGGACAGAGCGAAAGGCTATGCGGTTGATTTCGTTTCGGTGTCGCTACACGCTGTGTCCAGGGACCCCGAGGCTTACCCTTCTCCTTGTATTTATACTCAGGTGATCATAAGTTTAACACTTGGCTGTGCATTGATTCTTTCATTTCTGTTTGAAGTTTTGGATAGAGCTTAAGTTGCATTTTGAAGTTGAATTATCCTGTTATGTTTTTCTCGTGTTTAATTGTTTGAACACTTATTCTGTGCCTATAGTATTTGAGTGTATTACGTTGTTATTTTTCACCTGTTCAAGTCTTTTGCTGTCCGAGTGTGGCGCTGAAATTTTCAACATAAGCACATATAATGAGAATGTATAACAATCTTATAATGCCTGTTATTATTAATGTTATATGGTCTTATCAACTGATATGTTGACTAAATAGCTTTTAATACCTCTATACTGTTTGTAAATTTGTTTTTTATGTTAGGAGCATACATGTAGTACACACACACACACACACACACAGACATATAACCCTTCCTGCTTTCCTCTCTCTCTTGGAATAAATTATCAATGCCTTGATCTGGTATGAACATCTATTGTACTTCTTTCAACTGACTTGTGATGGATGCATTTCTTCTCTTTTCAAGATTGAGACTGGAGCTGAGGAACTTGAATCGGAAGATTCAGATTCACAGAGTGATGACATATTGAACCTATCGAAGATAACCGAGATGAGACTTGTGCCCTCAGATCCTAATCAATGTACATTTAGTCTTCTGTTCTCCCTTATGTTTTATAATTATACTATGCAAAATATTTTTAAAGTCCTCTTAACCTGATGGCCTCTTTCTGGATGTCTTGTTTCAATTTTCTTTCCCCGGTGAAAAATTTCCTCCTCTACTTATTACAGTGGATACTCTGTTTGCAATATTTTGTGAATGTGCTGAGCTGAATCCTGATCCTGTAGAAGGTGATAATGATCTCCTGAACTAAGAATAGAAATCAGTTACTGTGCATTTCCTGAGATTAATTACTTTGCCTATCTTCCAGCAGAGGGAGAAGATGGGCATAATTGGGTTTTCAGTGCTGATCAGCTGGAAGATGATGGTGCAGGTGCCTACCTAATTATGTGTCCTCCTTCCATTTAGTTTTAGTTTTTACGTGTTCTTATGCAGTCTTGTTTTTCTGCCGACTCTTCAGAAAATGATGATTCAGAATGGGCTGTGCCCCAAAATTCAACCCATTCAATTGGTGCTAATGGAACCACGACTTAGCTCATTCGGTAGTACAGGTACATATGAGTTTGGTTCTGTACCCCGTCCAATAAAAAGGTCTTTTGAAATTTTTCTATGAGATTTTGAAGAGTCTCCAGTTTCTTCTTAAGTGAAGCTCAATAAATTAACTGTATACTTTACCAGCTGACATCAAAAGACTGTGCAAGCATGGCATTTCGCATTTGAGTTTTGCTTAGTGTTTCTTGGACAACTGTGATTTTGCATGCTACTTTGGGTCATATACAGGAATTTATGCACCTCTTATTTCCTGCAGCTTCAGATAAATGATCAGCGCTTTGAGGATGCGGAGGAAATGGAGCAGGATGATAAAAATGGTCATCACTGAACAACTATTTCCTTCTCTTTCGGCTTTAGATCGTGCGTTTATATGATTGTTGTAGACAGACCAATGCTGTATGTAAAAAGAAATTTTGAGACAACGCCATATTACCGGCTCTTCTCTGAGATACTATCGCTGTTATGATTGAGTGACGCAAACAAGATTCTGAATGTAGTCTTCCTAAATGCCATGAATCATTGTTCCTTTTCTTTATCTTTCCATAGTAATTAAATCTCACCATAAATTTTAAATTATATACTTGAGGAATATTCAGAGTCTGCAAAATTTGTTAGTATCTGTTACAGACATTGCACCCCTATCGATTACACTGGAATCCATTATAGTTTGACAGACTTGAATCCTACCGGACGTGATAATTTAATATTGAACTCGAGATTTCTGTAACCAAATCTAAGTGTTAATTTGCATGTTTTCTTTTTGGGATAATTGTACCTTCCTTTTCTAAAATTTCTCGTAATTACACGTAAATTCTTGTATTTTTTTAAAATAATACTTAGTACTCTTAGGCCACCTTTACTTAAATGATAGGATAAACATGTGATGTATTAAATTGTGATTAAAGTTGTGATAATAAAATGATTAATGTATTGTGACATATTTATTTGTTATTATTAAAAACTGAATTATAGAAGTATTAGTCAATCTCATGCTTACTATGTAACATATTAAAATTGATTAAATTACAATAGACTTTTTTGCCCTTGTGATAAGACAAAGTTGTCATCATCATGAACTTTATATCCGTATGAATATCAAGTGAAATTTTAACTACATCCTAAATTTTAAAGTCATTGGTTTAAAAAGCTTACTTACAAAAAATTATTTCGAATACCTTAATTCTAAATATATAACTTGAATTATTAAGAATAAAATCCAAAAATTAAATAACCCAAATAATCTTAAAAGATAAATAAATTGGATAAAACATGTATATGTCTTTGTATATATATATACATATATAGAATAAATAAATATTATTATTATGAACTATAATTTGAAATTGAATTGTGAATTAATTTAATTTTTATTAAAATATCCTTGATTATTTTTTTTGACAATTAATTTTTCTTTTTGGTACAATATATTATATTGGTATATACAAATAAAAATTAAATAATATTTATATAAAGTTAAATGTGTATATTTATTTATACAAAAGTAAAATATTATATTTTATATCATTTTTCCCATCCCAACAACATTCATCCTCGTCAAAATTATTTATTGATAAAAATAAGTATCTAATAAAAAACTACCCCCAAATCCCCTTGGCCCTCCATTATCGTCTCCCCCATTCACCCTTGATCCTCAAATCTCATCTCCTCCCAATCCCCTTGAGCCTCCATTTCTCATTTTCCAAACCTTGCAGGTATAAATAGACTCTAAAAAATAAGAATGAGAGGAGAAATAGCGTATACTAAAGAAGGAGAAAATGAAAGAGATGGGAAAAGATGCAGACATGGAAAAGGAGAAAATGGTGCAAGGAGGGTTTCGCCGCCACCGACAATGAAGTGGTGGTGGTGGTGGGATATGCTCTTACTTCCAAGAAGGTAAAGATCTTTTTACAACCCAGCACCCCTCCCTTCGCCCCTTTACCCACCTAGCACCGCCTCCTTCATCCCCCATTCATGGCGCCCCTCCACCTTTCTCGCACCGACCTCTCAAAGCAATCACCGCCACGCTTCCACCCTTCCTCTCAGATATAATAGCCATACCGCCGTCTCCTTCTACACCATCACCGAACATTCTACTACCACCAATTATTACTATTTTTTTTTAGTAAAATGGATCTCAAAAATGAAGAGTATAATTTACTCATTTTTTCAAGAAGATTGCATTTAGTAGTTATTGAGTTGCGACGCCACTGCAATTTCTTCTTCAAAATGGTAAGATTGAGAGGTTGGTTCTGTTAAGGTAAATTAGTTATTATGTGCACAACCAAGGATAACGAAGTAATTTGATTGGAAATATTTGAGGACAAAATTGGAAGACATTTTTAATAACCATGTGGTGGGTCCGAGTGATTGAGTAATAATGGCCTTCAACTCTTGATTCATGTCATGGTTAATCAATAATTATACCGGCCTCAAGGACAAAATTATGGGCTGCACAAAAAGTAAGTAAATAAAAATAAAGGATGATTAGTCATGATATTATGGCTAATCATGTAAAATAAAAAGTTGCCCTTAATGTTTGTTTCCATCCAAACAAATAGATTATTTGATTAAATCAAAATTTATGTAATTTGTTAATATTAGTTATAAAATTGAATGGAAGTACATATTTACTCAAAGTTGATTTATTATTTTTATTATAAATAATATATATATATTTTAACAAACTACCTTATATATTTTTGCACACGTCAATGCATGTGCATAGGTACAACTTCATCTTATAATGTAGTTTAGTCCGAAGATTGTTTGCATGTCAATCGAAGTATATGGGTTTTTATTTATTTATCTGTCTATTTTCTTGGAAATTTTTTTTCCAACATACCAAGTAACGTGAATTAGTCATTTTGATTAAAAAGTGTAAGTTGCTGAAATTTTTTGGATCTTGAAAATTAAATTATTAAAAATTTCAGATGTCCCAGTTTTGCTCTATGGATCTCATTTTATAACTTTGCACACCTTGAAAAATCTTTTAAAACACAAAATACATACTAATTTTTAAAGTATTTGGATAAAATAAATATAAAGGTTGTAAATGCTGATGACAAAAAAATCTTATATCCTTTTCTTGTAAAGCCTTCTCTTAAAACATTTACTGATATTTTTTTTTACATCTAATAAACTTTCGTAACATTTTATAAGTTCACTTATTTCATCTGAAGAGGAGGTTTGGACACTTAATTTAAACACTTATGAGCCTATTGTTTAAAACAACTTGATGCTTATTCTTAACACTTATTTGTTTCAAAATTTTTTCTTTGAACTGCTTAAATTATAAGTTGTTTTAAGTCAAGAATTATAAGCAACTTCCTATCAAATCTTCTTTCCAAATACCCCCACTTCAATTTTTCTTTCTTTCTTTTTTTTTTTTCCTTTTTAATTTTATATTTCAATCACTCCCAACTCAAAGCCCAGCATTTTGACAATGAAACAGGCCCAATGAGCTTAAGGCCCAACAGTCCGGGGATTGGGCTCAACTATTTTCACTAAGACCAAACAAAACAAAAAACCCTAACCCTAGTTCTCGAGAACGCATCAACTTCATTTCACCCTCTGAGAAGTGGTCGAAGCGCAGGAGTTCATCTGTTTTTCTCAGCCCCGCCGCCGCGCTTATCCTCTCTCCACCTCCGGTACACATCTCTGTCCGAAATTAACACATATTTGAATATACAATGTGATTTTGATTTGACTCTTTTTATTTTAAACGATACTTCTGCATGCACGGACAGGAAAAACCAAAAACAATGGCGTATGCAGCGATGAAGCCGACGAAGCCTGGGCTCGAGGAGTCCCAGGAGCAGATTCACAAGATCCGTATCACACTGTCCTCAAAGAACGTGAAGAATTTGGAGAAAGGTGTGTTTTTTCTTCATAAAGTTGCTTTCAGTATTTGATTTGAGCTGTTTACTCTCTGTAAGTATTGCTTTTATTTGAATAAGCTATCTCTATGATGCTTTATTCTTTTTCCATCTTGAAAGATTGAGATTGTGTGCTATTGTCTAAGCCGTTTATACAGTGTATCGTTATTCCACTTCTTCCAAGAATTTGGAAGCTTAAGGTAGGTCATTCAAGTTCCATTTATTTATCATTACTGGTATAGAATTGAAGTAGTTAGTACTGTGCACGAAATGCGCTGAGGTCTCTGCAATAGCTGATCTTGCTTTATATTCTTTTTATTGAGTATTCTGTGCCCTGCTAGTTTTTTCTGTACAGATATTAATCAGTTGGTTGCATTTTTGAGTTGCAGCTTAAGAATTCTAAGCATATTCCTCATAATTTTAACTCAATGTTTATGATTGTATTTTTTTGGTGTAGTAAATACATAATGTTTGAATAGTTTTACCTAGTAGGGGTGCACTAAAAGTCTTCACTTTCATAATTGGGTTTTTTATAGTAGTCAGATGGGTGACAATCTTATTTACATGGATACAAGTGACAGTAATCTTTTCGTGTCTGTGATGCTTTAAGGTTATGTTGACATGCTTGTTTTCAACAGTATGTACTGATTTTGGTACGTGGTGCCAAGGACAAAAGACTCAGGTCAAGGACCAGTGAGAATGCCGACTAAGGTTCTTCACATCACTACTAGGAAGTCTCCGTGTGGTGAAGGTAAGAATTGTGTCCCAAAAATGTTGGAGATTTTTGGTTTCTTGCATTCTGTTTAGGTGAATGTCTGAAATGAGCTTTCTGTTCATGAGTAGTTTAGACTGATTTAAGAGCGATGTTCCAGGCCTTGTTTCTCATATTGAACTTATCTTGTTTATCAAGGAATCTATGTGTTTGTTTCACTAAAATTTAGTAATACGTTTTGTTGTGGAGGGAAACTTCTTTGTTTTTGTGATTTCTTAATTTGAAATCAATAACCATATGATGGTTCGTAGACATTTCTATATCAATATGCTGTAGTTGCAACCTTTATACATCTTTTTCCTTGAACAGCTGCTTTTATTTTCAAGGTTTCTTGCATCGCGGTTTTGATGAACTAAACCTTTGCATGACTTTTATGAATGTCTCTCAATGGGTGATTAATGTAATTCTGGTTAAATATTCTCCATGCGTGTATATATGTTTACCTATAAATTTTTTGCAAGAGAAATTTGTAAAACTTCATGAAGTGTTTTTTGAAAAGGTGAAGTTTCTTTCCTTTTCTTGTGCCTAGACACCTTGCCATAACATTTTTCATATTTCCGAAAGTAATGTATTATTTCTTGGTTTTAAAAACCACATTTTTTCATGTGTCAAACAAATAAATAACATTTAAGTTTCATCTTCTTATTCATCTGTCTGTTTGGATTTTTATTTTGGTTCCAAGCATCTTTGCATCTCAAACTGTTCTCTGTTTTCAATGGAAATATTGGTTATCAATCCTAAGGAAAAACTTTTTACCTTCCTCCCATTTTTTATTTCCTCAGGGTTAAACAAAAATTAATTGGGATCTTTGAAACTTTTTTTTTGAGGGTTTCACAAAGCGTTTGTGTTATCATATCGCTTCTAGTTCTTCCACCACGACCGTTTGTTAAGCATATTATCAACTGTCAAAATTCTTACCATAGACACCTGGGCTAAGAGTTGTTGAAGTCTTACCAATTAGGCGGATCTTCCCTACATTATCGACCTCCATTCCCCATCCTATTAAAAGTATCTCTTTCTATCATTGTCATCTATACTAGCATTTGTCTAATCATAATATGTACACATTACGCTCGACGCTTATCGTCAATCTCCGTAAAATATTTGTGCTCGGTATGATAGCGTTATATTAAACTGCAATAAAACATAGGGAGTTTCTTTTTTTGCATTTACAAATTTTGATTTTTCAAAGAACCCATTTTTAGAAAGGGATGTGCTATTTTTGTTTTTGAATTTCTGTTGGAAAGCATATTACTTTTGGAATGCTGCCCATAGAAACTTCAATTTTTTTACCGTTTGATTGTCCCATTTTTTACTTCGTGGGAAAAAAAACCTCGTTTTATAATTGTCCAAAGCCGGAATAGCAATTGTACCTTAAGAGCCACAGAAGGAAAACAAAAGCCTCAAAATATTTAAAGCTGATTTTACCCACCAAACCAATTTGAGGGCCTTAAGATATAAAAATTCACTAAATTGGTTTTCTTTTTTCTCAATGAAAATTTTGAAAGGGATGAAAATATACTCTTATAATTTTTCTGGTGTTTTAAGCCCCTTAAATTAAAAAGAACTTCAAGTTTCATTTTCAAAAAATTTGACGAATCAAATTTTCAAAGCTAAACAACTACTTCAATCTACAAAAAAAAATTTATTGCTGTGTTTTAAATTCCGTAGGCTATTGTTTCCAGCCTAAAAGATTAAGCATTTTTGACATGAGAAGTGGAAATTACGATAAAGGAAGGCATGGCGCCATTGCCAAAAACAAAATCCTACTAAGGATTATTCCGTATTATTTCGTTATCTGTTTCCTTGTCCCGTCCTCCTTTTTTCTCTTCGCGAATTTTTTGGCCTGAGCAACCACACTCGAAATTTCTTTGCATCACAGACATAAAGTTGTGCCATTAGAGAACAACTTACCTTCTCTGGATTGTAGGAGTGAGAACATCTAATTTATATAGATCATCAATATAGGAACACGTCGGTGTCTGTACTGGTGTGCATTTCAACATCGGACATTGTTCCCAGTTGAATATATTTAAATAATCCAAACGCTTGCCATCAAAACAAGGTGGTTGCGCAGAAAGTAAAAGGATGTATCGCCTGAGCGTGCGCATGGAAAATAAGATTTACAAAACCACCTTTGATCATTCTCTTTGCCAACCTTCCTCTTCTCTCCTGGTCTCCAATGTACTCATTTCAATTATTCACTCAATAGAATACGCTATTTCTATGACTGCCACAACAAAAAACTTTACTCTTTCCAATTCAAGGAGAGGGAATTTCCTAGGGAATTATATGATATAACAATACTTCTCTTCATCTATCTTTCGCAGCACCAATCGTTACGTTCAAAAAAATAATCTCACTAAAAGAATAACTCATTCTGATCCAACTCTTTCCATTAAGTACTATTTCGCAAGTATTACCCAATTCCCTACGACGCAAGAAACCTTATGCTTCAAATATAAACTCCCGTCTAGAGAGATTCTTCCTCTGCTTCTCAGGGCGTCTTGTTACATTATATGGAGCTGCATAGCTTTTCTTCCTTTCGCATAACGCTTCATGAAATGATTCTATTACTAAGCATTAATAAATTCATATAGCACGTCCCTCACTATAAATTTCTCTTGTGGCAATTCCGCTCCATCTGCACTGACATCGTGTCTATACTTCTCATCTTATCTGGGCGCCTGTCTTTTACTGTCCTATCCGGCACGGCGAGGCTCTCCAGCTATAAAAACTGACAAAGGCCTTTTACGGCTCTAGTCAATGATCTCAATCCCGTGTATCGACAGCGCAGGTTAAAGTGGGATCATGCACCTATCCCATAACGAAGTGATGAGTATCAACGCAAAACTACCTTCGGTTATAAGTTTGAGCCCCGTTCCCGTCTTATCATTTCTTTCCTCATTTTTTCCCAGACTTCCCTCTGATGTTTACTCTTACTGCTTGCGGCATCTATAGGTCTTATCTTTCGCTCATATATACTCAACCAACAAATCAAAGTTTCCTCCCTGATTCCAACCACCGCAATTCTTCATCTCCGCTAGTGCTCTTATTGTAAAGTCCCCAATAAATCTCAGCATAACCGACACATCTTGTCTCTACGAAAATGAAATTCAATTCTACGGTCCTTACAACAGTAATCATTTACGCAGAATCGGCCTTCTACGCTCTTTATCTCAGACAATCAATGTACTCCTTCGTTATGGTTAAATAAATAGTCGGAAAGTATGATCACTCAGAATGTATCTCATACTGATCATCTTTTTGTCAGGGCCCGTTTCCTCCACTGGTGCCTCGCGTGTTTACGGTGAAAAAATTAACTTCCAATCACAAGCTCAGCTTGTTACGGTAGAGTTATGGTGCGAATCCCCTTACGTTCACATGATGAGGTTGCTTTACAGTACAGACAACTGAGTTCATGGAGAGCCCTCTTTATTCTCTTTCTTCCAGCTTCTCTCTGGGTGAGGGCCCGCGCGTACCAGGGCTTTCTTTCCTTTGCTATGGATAATTCCCAATATTCCAGTTTCCGAATACATCTTTCTGGCTATTGGAAGTGAACCACGTTAGTATTTGAGGCCCGTAAAACCCGAATAGGTGCTTCCACGTCTCAGTAACTGGTATTCATGATGTCGACAGCCATGGTGCTGCTCTTGTAGCAAGCACCGTCAAAGACTTATGTACCGGTCCACGTGCCGTTTAGGAAGTACAGGCCAAAGAGGCCGCACAAAACACTTTTTGGGGACTGCTGAGAACATTGTAGCCAATTTTGTCCCAGAAGCACCTCATCCGAAAAGTTCATCTGAACGAGGCCTACACAGCAATGCTTGTCGACATAAGACGGCAGGATTCTCCATTGGGACCGCTTAAGCGGGATGCCACCGGGTGGGCCTTTTGGAGGCGGCTAAGTCGCATTCACAGTGTGAAATGCCCAACAAATAATGATCAAATGCTTGTTTCAGGAAAGAGCGGTGGTTCGTTTATAATCCCCCTTCGACGCACCTCCGTACAATGACTCTCCCGGGCCCGTTTTTCCCAGAGTTTTCTCAGAACGGGTGCCTTCAAATGAATTCAGCATGCTGCATTCTTATCTCCGTTGAGTGTTGTTTGGAAATTTGTCAGCCACGACCGTCTTCCGCGGGCGCTGATTGCCATGGAAGCATTGGGCTTTGCCGACGAAATCCGGGCAGCCCCCGCGTCTCGCCAGAGTCAACCAATGAGCCAACGGAGACAGATGGCGGGCAGCCTCATGCGTCCTTCGGCACTGGTAAGGCGGATAATAGGAGAACTGGTTCGGGGCCGGTGAAGCATTTTTTGACGCGGCTCTTTCCCATTTTCAGGGCTTGCCCATTGGTAGGTGCGTGGTGCTGCGTTCCGCGTCGAGAGATAAAATCAGGAAGGCGGTTTGAAAATGTTTTAGAAATATGAAGTGGATTTCAAGAAGGGCGGCGGTAAAATTGGAGGGCCCAAGTGAATGATTCGGCAGAAATTAATTAGGGCCCCATTCTGCGATAACATAGGGAGCGGTCCGCCCCATCTTTGAATTTTCGGTTGAGGATTTGCAGTGGAAATTTCGGGAATTGACACCTGGCTTATTACTCTAATTTACCCGAATTATTGTAGCGATTTTCATTCTTCCTTTAATTTAATACGGTGATAAAACTTATGTTCTGTTTTTTTTGCTTTTTCACGAACTAGGAATTAAACGGAATCCATCATTTCTGACACTTAAAATAGATACCAATCCTTAGTGTTATGAGCACAAGAGTCGAACACGAGTTAATTTTTACCAGATGGAAGCGAGCCAAATGAACAATGAACTATGATCATAATACTCTATCACCAGAAGTGGCATTTTGTGATACCTTCATAACCTGGTAGTTGGGCCTGGTTTGGTGGTTTAACAATACTTGCGAAGTCCTATTGCGGCATAATCAGATAAGCATTCCTTATTCATTCGTAATACAAATTGGTAATAACAACCAGTTTATTTAGTGATTTCTGATTTATTCATTTATTTCCAGTTAGCTATATGAAAACTATATGTCGATTAAAGAAATGAAAAGTCTCTGGCTCCACTGAGCGCACGTTGGTGGGAACTTCAAGATCTGTACCGCGATCATTAACTCCCCGGCGTTTTGAAGTGGAGAGTCAATGACAGTAAGAGACATGGCGTATAATACAGTGTCTCATGCATATACGGAGGCAAACGTTCATTCTAGTGTCAATGGATCCATGATAGATGAAGAAGGGAAAACAGTAGCTCAGAAAAGCAAACAGACGTTCTCAAGATTTTAGTACAATGTGTGTGATAAGATCAACAACTTGATTTCTACAAAGGTCAATAACGAGACCAAAGGCGCGGGACACTATTTTGTAAAGAGGACTTTCTTTATAATTAAACCTATCAATAATAACACGACTATTGGCCTAGACCTATGAGACACATCCTTCAATCTTTCTATTCATCCATTACAACTCACAACTTCTTTTTCATCCATCCTGAATTGACCTCTCCCCCTCTGTATCGTTCTATATGCTATTTAACCTCTTTGATTTAGATCCTGATTACCACATTTCTTGATTTTGTTTTTGTTGTTTAATAAATCATTTGCATCGTTTCCAAACTTATCGTAGGGCAAGACTCTTTCTACCAAGATATTATTCAAATTACAACGCCAAGTAATAAAGAGAGGCTTTTTCGTTTAAATTGGTGTAATATGAAATTTTAAAATAAAAAACATTATCCAAAGCAAAACTTTTTGTGGCCCCAATGGGGCCAATAATTTATGTTGTTTTCTGACTGTATTATAAATAATATTATTTGGTCTCTCTTCCCATGGAGAAAAATGTTGGGATATATAAAACCTGACTGTTATTTCAAGTTTTTTAACATGGTTGAAAGTTGATTGCAGTTGCCCTTAACATGAACCATTCTTGAACCGATCCATGGGAAAGAATTATTACCGGGCGTGTTGGGCCCTTTTAGGAGAAAAAAAACAAAAAACTAGAATATTTTCGCAATCACCAAAAGGGAGGGGGCCGAAAATAGTTGAATTTTTAGGTTAGTATCTTCCAAAGGAAAAAATGGGTTAATAAAGTAGGTTTCTTTGGCAAACCCTTTACCTTTTCGGAGAAGAATAAAAACAGGAAAATTGGATTTTATTTTCGTGTGTGGCTTAAAAACGGCGGGCTCAAAAAATGGGAAATGATTTTTTTCCTTTAATTCTTTTGTTGTAATTGTGCATGGAAAGTAAAAAGGTTTAGCAAAAAGTTGGGAAAGGATTCTGGCTTCAGTAGCCATACGAATTAAAATGTTTAATTTCACCCCAAGGGACCAACAAAAAGAGATTTTCCCTTTAGTTGTTAATCTAATTGGCCAAAAATTCCGAAACTAGGATTGATGTTCAAAATGCCCCCTGTTTCGGGCAACTTTTTTAACAAAGCAACTTCAAAAACCGTTCCTCAACAAGGAGCCCCGGATAAAGTAACTGGGAAACGCGACAGAGCATTGTGGATAATTCGGGAAAGAGTCGATTCTACCGCTAGCTCCAAAAAAAAGATTAAAGCATTCAAAACGTTAACAGAAAACTTACATGGATTAAAACTTAAAATTTGTGTAAAATTTCTTAGTATTTACTAAAAAGGATTCCGTCTCCGTAAGTGGAACTTGATTTCAGTTTATTTGTTTTCCGTAAAAAACCTAATTTTCCAGGAAACTATTACCCATTGATGTTCAAAGGAAAAAAGAACCCCTTACCCATGGATCTGTCAATTGTTGTCATTTCTTTGTTGGATTCAGCAACAATGGGCTACCGTCTCCCAAAATGAGGCAAAATTCCCAATGAGGCAAGGGACAAAGCATTTCTCCCCTGGATTGCAATTTACTCCAAACTAATCAAATATTCCAAATGCCTGGCCCAGTTCAACATTGAAGAAAACTCCAATTTCCAAGGACAAAAAAATTTGGGAGGGGGCTCATACTTAAGAGCGGAAATTTAGCTTTCTTTTGTGGGGGCATCAAGATTGCTGATCAAAACTTTCTTTCAAGAGGACTAAGAGATCGGTTTATAAAAAGGCGTTTCATTTTTCATCTTCGTTGCCTTTTCAAAACAAAGAATGTTCAGTTCTATTATTTAAAAACTTTTTTGGGAACGAAGGAATAAAACTGAAAACTTATTATAATTTTCCCAATCATGTGCCACAAGACTTAAATCTAGTTTAGTTTGGGCCAAATGCTCTGAAAGCTTTGGTTGCCTGTGGGAACTTCTTAAGCAAAAGAGGAAAACCGAAAACCTTTTCCACGAGGAATTTTTGCCTTTCAGATACCAACCAGGTTCTTCACCCGGCGCACCATTTTTTTCAAAAAAGCTAAACCAAGAAGGCGAGGAAAAAAAAAACATTAGACCCACGAAATAAAACATTGAAATAAAACTCTTTAATTAGCAGACTTTTTTTAGCCGGGGAAATTTTTTCATTGCAGATACTATTAAGAAGTTGCTAAAAACATTTTTTTTTTCAACATACCACAAATTTTGATATTTGGTCATTTATTTTGGATTTCAAGTCTTGACACAAAAAAAAATCCCAATGCCCTATCTGAACAAGAGTATGGGCAAAATACTCAATTTTAAAAAGACAATGATTTTTCCATATACAATGTGATATGGTGACAGGGAAAGAAGAAGTAACTATCAACAGGGTGAAATTGACTTGAGTTGGGCAAAAGTGGGCATAAAAGTATAGGGGCTAAAAAATTTCATTTTGCCAATTGGAGTCTTGTTACCATTGATTGTTTTAAAAAATTTTACATTAATACGGCCCATAATTACATCAAAGCCACCACAAGGAGCTTGAGCTGTTCTAAATATTTCTTTAAGGAAATTCAAAAGTGATCCTTTACTTTTAAACCCCCTTTCTACTTCTTCTTTGGGGAAGTTTCTTTTTTAACCCCGGGAACCAAGGAGGTTAGCAAATTTCTTACACCGTTGATTTCAAAACCCCATTTTCTTTAAAACTAACAAGCCATCGAAAAATTGTTGCCTCCAAGGTTTTTCAGGGGAATGCTTTTCAAATCAACCCAAAATTGCAAGCAAAAACGAGGGAAATCCCATAGGGCAACTTAAACAGATCCCAAAGAAATTTTTCAGTAAGCCAAAGGCCAATTACGTTATTGGGGAGAAAGATATGGCCAGGAAACAGGAAGGAGAACAATGAAACCGAGAGAAAGTCCGAATTTCCACAAAATTCAATTCACATTAAAAGTTGCCAATTTCAATTTAAATTTTACGCCAAACTGCGTTTAGATCCCAACAATTTCCATTAAACAGGGAAAGGAAAATTTTTTACCAAGCCAAAAAACAGGAATGCTGGAAAAAAGCCCCAAAGGGTTTACCGGTTAATTCTCAAAAACCCCACTTTCGGACATGCCAACCCATTGCCAATTATCGGTGGGAAGAAGGGGTTCGGGGGCTCAGACCCAATTCGGGGTTCCTTTGGCGAAAATTGTGGCATTAGTTTTCAAAAAAAAAAACCCGCTCCGAACCCGCGCTTGGCTTTTGCCTTGGAATAAGTTTTGCCAAAATTGTTATAAATGGCCTTGAAGTATTTGGCTGGGCTTGATAAGATGCTTGTAAATTGGGCTTGGACTTGTGAACCTCTATCTATATTATTAAAGGGATCATCACATTTATGCTCTCGTACTTGCGCTATGTTAATACAATAATTCATTATCCTTTGTAATTTAATTATAAAAAATCACTCCTGACATTTCAAAATTTTGTATGGATAATTTCTGTAAATATATTTGATATTTTTTAGGTCTTATGTGTATTTTTTCACAAAGGATGATTTGTATAAAAATTGTTGACAATTCTGTAGGTGTATGTGTAATTATTCAAAAGATAAGATGATTTGTTAAATAAATTATAAATTAAAGGGTATAAATACAATTATCTCTATTATTAAAGTTGATGCGTAGAGTAACTACTTCGATGTGCTATATTAGTATGAACTAAATTAATGTTACCGAACAAATAAATTACAATAATTTTTTTTTCTCACTTTTTGCCCATTCTCGTATTTTTTTTAGTTCTATCTCGTCTCAGTTCTATTGTACTTTTTATCCCCCTTAATTACATAACATTTTTAGGGAAAAAATGCATACCACCCCCTATGGTATCCGAAATGAGCATATAACCCTCTTCTGAAAAAGAAAAAAATAAAATAAGAAGAGATAGTGTATCACACGCTCTTTCTTTGCATTTGGGGAGGTAATTTGATAAAAAAAAAAAAAATCATAAAAAGATAATATGCTCATTTCAGATATCACATGAGGTTGGTATGCATTTTTTCATTATTTTTCAGTGAATACATTGCATTGAATTCATGATAACTACCATACTCGTTTATTTAATTTCAAAAAAAGATCACAATTCCACGTGCATTACAAAAAAAATTATATTATAGATATATAAATATTAAGTAAATTTCTATCGTATTTTTGTACACACCTTAAGTATGCTACGACTATTGTTAGCTCAAAATAAGGAAGACCCAAATGACTTGGGTATGGAATTCAATAGCTTTACGGTAAAAAATTACAATACCCGTTAATAACTCCTGATGTTATTTGTATTGTTATTAAATTTTAACCGTAAATGTGTCACTGCATATCAATGTTAAACAGCTTGCACAAAATTCTATTATTAACAAGCTTTTGAAAAATAACATAATGATAAATTATATATATATATATATATAATATATATGTTTAATAATAAATTTAAAATTATAATTAATAGGGTACAATTATTATATTTCTGTGTAGAATTGGGTATCAATCATGTCAAAAAAAAAAAAAGAGGGCTATTTCTGTGAAATTGATGTTGAGGTCACTTTCGGCTGTTTGTCCTAATTGGAAATCCTCTTTCATCATTCATCACTACCAATATCATTTCATCAACATACTATTTTTTTTTTAGATGTTGGCAATCACTTAAAATAAATATTTATTAAATTATTCTTTAGATAAAACATTAAAAATATTTTTTTTGTTTATAGTCTCTATTTTTGCTGTTTAAAGTAAATTGATCAAAGGGTGTTTTAGTTGTTTAAAGTAAATTGATAAAAAAAAACACACGATGCTTTGGACCTTATAAGTTTTTTTATAATAAAAAAATAATTTTACCAAACTTTTTAAAAATATTTGATAGACTCTTTAATCGTAATATTCGATAAACAAAAATATGCTCATAATTTTGTTAGTATTTCATTTTATTCTTCTTATAGTTAACGTTTTTTTTTTTTTTTTCTGAAAGCAAAATTATCTATTTATGTAATTTTAAATTCTAATAATTTTATAGTTTTTTTGGTCATTATTAAAGCATGAAAAGCTTATTATGCCGAATATTCTAATATTTTATATGTTCTGACATAATATTTATCCAAACACTTTAAAATTTATTTTTAAAATAAGATTAAATATTTTTAAACTTTTAAGATATCTTATAAGATATACAAGTTTTAAAATATTTCAAATCAGTTTAGCCAAACGCTCTTTTAATCTAAAAGTTATAAGCAATTTTGTACCAACCTTTAAAACTTAAAAAAATATATATAATATTATATTATTTCTACAATCACTCAAATTTCAACTTTTTTTTTTTGTTTTTTTTTTTAAAAAACAATCTCAACTTTCACTATTATTAACTTACAACTTTCTTTACAATTTAAATAACTTTTAGAATGAATTATATTATAAATATTACAATCATTATGCAACTAATGACTCGTTGTAAACTGTACAACGATCAAATGACAAACTTAATACATCATTACGTAATTCAAATTAAAATTTCTCTTCATATAAATATATTTTCTAGAAAAATTGGGACAAAAGGGTCTTATTTTCTTTTATTCTCATTTTTTTAAAAATAGAAATATATATATAGGGGCATTTTCATATACTAAGGACATCAGTACTTGTAGGATTAGATCATCCTAAAAAATTAAAATAAATCTTGTTTTTAGATAACTTATATTCTTTTTTTCAATTTTTGTGCCCCGACTAAGGCCCACTATCTTCTGTGGGCCTATGAACGGCCCACAAACATTATTGGCCCAAATGTTTTCCGCTCTGGGACCCACTCCTCACCTTCTCGCAACTTTACGAGAACCTCCTGCGACGGAGCGTGAGCTTCACGGGCGACGCGTAAGGTAGGCATGCTTATGTTTCTTTGTTGTGTATTTTTTGATAAAATTTTCCCATAAATATATCGCGTTCAAACTTTGAATATATGCATGTATTGAGTACGTAAGTACAGAAAAATTAAAAAAAAAAAAAAAAAGGCCTGCTTATGATTATGTTAGGGGAGAGTGGGATTGTGAAGGGGGCCAGACATAGGGGATCTTAATCAGCTGTTGATGTGGGCCCATCTGCTGATGAAATGAAGCACAATTAAAAAGGACAGCGCCATTCACTCCGTGATTACCATGCTATCTATCATAATTCATGTCATGTCCTCTCAAACTTACTCCATTTTCTTCCTTTGACCCTTGTTATTATTTTTTTTATTTTTTTATTTTGGGCTAATTTTACATTTTATAATTTATAATTTTATATATAATTACATAGAGCATAGTTGGGTTGTTTTCGATATGGAGCCATCCTCGTTTCAAATGGCTTGAGGCACCCTGTGTAGAAATTTTCAAAATTTGTTAAATCACTATCATTAATTTCTTATTAATTTAAATCTAACGGTTAAGATGAATTAATTAGATCCTACGAATTTTATATATTTAAAAAATTCAATGGTTATTAAAATAATACTTAATATGCAATATTTATAGGTGTAACGGTTATTTTATAATTAAAAAAAAGTTAACATCGTTAAGTGTAATTAATAAAGAGGGGCAAGTGAGCTATCTTAAGAAAACAAATGAAGTCTTTGGCTTATTTCTAAAATATAGGGTGATTTTTAGCTGAGTTCAAACTACAATGAGGTTTTATACTTTTTGGCTTTCTTTTTTTTTTTTAAATGTTTTATATTTTTATTTTATATTTTATATCTAAAATTGACTTATTTTGAATAAATATTTTTTTATGATAAATACGAAAAGATCCAATTGTACTATGGAAATTACAAAAAGCTCATACTTTTAAATATATAATTCAAAATAATAAATATTTTTTTATTGTGAACTGATCAAAATGCCCTTGTGAACTAAAAAAGATAATTTTTTTATTTTTTTATTGATTAAGTGGATAATATAATTTTTTAAATGATTTTTTTATAAATTTTTATTTATAAAAAGAAAAAAAATGTTGCAATAGCATAGTTGATAATTTTATATCTATCTGAAAAAAATCATATTTTCATCCAAAAATAACATAATTTTATCAAATATTAATAATTTTTTAATTTATTAAATAATAAAAATTATTTGAAATCATATTAAATTTAGAAGGGTTGGTTGTAATTAACTTTTTATTTTTTTAATGATTTACAAACTGATCTAATTATCTTGCTATAGTAAAAAGTCCAATGTCCTCCTTCCTTTGGGATTATTGTTAGAGTAGAGGCCCCTACTATGTTTAGGTAAACTTTTATACCTATTTTGTCAGGAGTTGTCCCTATGTTCCAAATTATTAGCTTGTTCAAAGTCTCCCAACTCCAAGAGCTTGGACCTTCATTTCTTTTTATATAAATATTTTTTTAAGACAAAATAAAAAAATAAGGGTAACACTCTAATAATTTGTTCAGTAATAAGTCAATCAAGAGTTCATATATATTTCTTATTAATACCAGCAAATTCGATAAATTTTGAATAATGGGGGATATATGTTTTACACAAAAACAAACGTTGAAGATACTGCATGTAATTTTTTAAATAATTTATGTATAATTATACCTAACTTTAAAGGAGGGCGACATAACTATCCCTTAGTTTAATAAGGGAATCTTTGAATATTTCTCATTAGTTGAGGCAACATAGAGTGGGCAGCCTAACCCCATAGCCATAAATTGAGCACCAAATTGATGGTCTGTTTTTGGGCAATACATGAATTCTATTGAGGTAATGACTTAATTTGAATGAGGAATAATTTTCACCAACCATACAAATTTCAATTAAATGTGTTGCAGTAAAATTGATGAAATTTAATGTAGTGAAATGGGCATATGTATATATATGCATGATGAATGGGAATGGTAAGAAGAGATTAAAAGACAAGTGTGGGCAGTGGGAGGAGTGGGAGTGGGAGTGGGGTATCTCAATTAAGGTGTTGCGAGAAATTGGTATGTGGAAGCTCATAATTTCTATCTGTTTTATTACTGGAAGGTGGAGTATTAAAGAGTGTTAGTACTTTGGGGAATGATTGATTGGTGGAAGAAGCTGTTGCAACAACTACATTTTTCAAACCTTTCCTCTACATTCACCCAGTTACTAATTAATTTGTACATGTACCTGAATAGAAATACAAAGGTTTTTGACAACTTATCAGTTGAAGAATTGGTTGTAGTCTTAATGTCTAATTTAAAGGGTGTTTGACTGGTTTTATTTTTTTTTTTTGAAAAATTATAGGATATTTCTGCAGGTTATAAGATGTCGGATCTTATTTTTAAAACAAGTTGTTGATGTGTTTGGATAAACTAAGATAATTGAGCTTATAAGACGTTAGTAATGATAAATTTGTAATTAATTTGAAAACTTCTCTTGGGATCTTGAAAGTAAGTTCGGAACTGCTTACTTCTTTTAAAAGAGGTTATGAGCTCAAAAATCTTATTTTAGAAGTTTATATTCTCTTTTCGTAAAAAAATATTTAAATATTTTGTAACATCATAAAAACTTTCTTAATTGTCTAGTTTGCAGCTTAATTAATAAAGATGCTAATTTTATTGATTTTTTACAAGAGTAGAGAATTATAGAATGTGAACATTATGTTAGACAAATATTGAAAAATATAGAACTGCAATATTACTATGCAAACTTTCCCCCCCTATTATTAATAGTGTTAAAAATTCAATAACAATAAATAATAATATAATAAAAAGGAAAAATATAAACAAGAAGTTAACTAAAACCAAATACTCGTACATATGTTGGGACTCGAATCCAATAAATTTATTCTGGTTCATAAAATTTTAACTTAAACCATTAAGTAACAATAAAAAATGACAAAGAAAGAAAGGGCTAGTGTTCGATTGGATTTAAGGCCCATATTATAATTTTGAGCAAAACACCCAATCCGTCGCAACCCGTTTTCCAACTTAATTTGCCCTAGTTTTAGACTTTCAGTTGGATTTGAGACCCGTCCTATCATCACCTTAACTCACATTATTGCCTCGTGTGTTTAACTTAAAATTTTTTATTTTCTTAATAAATTGATGTAATTATTGAAAATATTTGAAGCTATGCCTTTAAATATTCCAATGAGTATAATGTTAAAATTAAAATTTATTCAATTAAAATATGTATTGTAAAAACATTAAAAAAAATCTACATAAATTAATTATACATATAAAAACTTTCTTGAACAAATTTGGAATGCACCTAAATAAAACCCAAGATTTATTCGAAAGAAATCAAAGTGGGGCCCCAATCGACCCGTCCCAAATTATCATCCTCAACAAAAATTTCATCCATATCCCTTACCCAGATCGGGACACTTTCCTTATGGCCCATACCCCCGACCATATTATTTCTAGTAATTTCAGTTTGATACAAAAGATTGAAACAAGCACACTTTTCTACTTGCGGGTTTTCAGTTTGTTCTTAGTCTGCATAACTATTATTGCACAAGTCTTTGTTTATATTTTTGTTAGGGGGTTACAATCTTGTTTAAGATTAAATTCTACAGATATTTTATGTCATTTGCAAAATTATTAGTATAATTCTTAAAATTATAGTCGTAATTATAAGTACTCTCCCTATTAATAACCGAATTTTACAAATTAATATACCCCCCCCCCGTGAGTTAATTATATTGACATCCCTTCAACGATGTACTTGTAATTTTGTAAAAGTCGTGAAGTATTTATGTAATTATACTTAAGTTCTAAGATAGTTATCGCCTAAAATGTTCGTTAAACCATAATGTATTTTCAAATTACGTGAAAGGCATCATACTCGTTCGATTCTTTTATATATATATATATAAATTTCGGGTATGAATAGATGCTAGAGCGCTCGAAGTTTTTTGAAGAAAAACACCATCAAAGCTCAAATGAGTTTTAATTGTAAAGAAATTGTAACAAAAGGGGTAGTAGTAACTTCACAATGAGAATTATACGAGTTTTTTAGTATTTTTTTAATACTTTTTTTTAGCATTTCTTCCAATTAAGTGAATTAATTTGAGCGATGTCGAAAAAAAAAAAATTGTTTAATACATTTGAATTATTACTTCCAATGAGAATTTATTTCCTTGAATAGGAAAATGATTTTTACCATATCTAACTTATTTTTCTAGGCAGCCCCCTGCCCAGAAAGTAGTTCAAAAATTCAATAAATAATTTAATGCTTCTAAAAAATTTATTCAAAAATAAGTATTGGATTAAATGTACCCTATAGGCCCATAACTGTAATTTCATCGTCACACATGACATATCTCTTTACACCTTCAAATGACAGTAACATTAACGTCTACTATTCCACTTAGTTAAATCGAGATTTAATGATTTTAGAGCTCATAAATTTGAATATTGTTGTATGTGTGGGTATGATTATTATAATAATTTTTGTTATATATTAATTAATATTAATAATTATAATTTATTTATTTCAATTAATAATAAATTATTGTATTTTTTTAAAGGTAATTTTCTCATTTTCCAATTTTCAGACGGTTGTAACTGTTACAATCTTTATATTTTGCTCTTATTAAAAATGGATTAGTTACAATAGAAGCAAAAGTGATGTGGATTATTCTCATTCCCTGATGTTGGTGTAATTAAACGTGAATTTCTATATGATTTGGAAAAATTACTTATACTACTCAAACAAATTGAATAAACATATATATTTATCCTCTATTGATTTATCATTAATGTATTATATATCAAATATTAAAAAAAAAAAAAAAGTTATCCTTATAAGTGTAAACACCTCATCACTTGCATTAGAGCACAAAAATATATAAGGGTAGTTTGATAAAATAAATTGTTTAACCTGCAATAAGTCAGTAATAAGTCAATCGAGAGGTGAATATACTTTTCTATTTAACTTCTTTTTGGTATATTAACAAATTTTGACTAACGAATTGATCTGTCTATTATAAAAAATCATAAATATTAAATGTAATTTTATAACCACGAGAAATTTACGCATAATTACATTAAATCTTAGAAGATGACTGCGTAATTGTCCCTATTATATTTTAGGCATTTCAATTTTTCATATGCCAATGCTAACGCAATCAAAATAATAATATAATAATAATAATAATCTTGAAAGAATGAAGACATTTTTATCAATAATACCTCCCTATTATTTATTTTGTATTACTTATGGTAATACGCCAATGTTTCTCTAAGTACACAACACTCTTACTCATTTTAAATCAAATTAATTATTAAAAAAAAGAAATGAAATTCAATTTGAATTTCTTTAATATCTATATTATACTTTATCTAATATATTATTACATATGTATATTTTAATTTATAAGTAATTTCAATTTGTAATAATATTGATACATTAGAATTTGCAAAGGACATGGACAAATGAACAATGACAAGTGTTGGCGCATACAAACAGTGGGTTACTCTTTGGGACTCAAAAGATAGACGCTACCCTGGCCCACACAGGAAAAATTAAAAGACGTGCTGCCCGAAATTCCATACTACCCCTGCAATCCCATTCCCAATTTTTTTCCCGCCGAAAACCCCTTACGAAAACCGGAAGTAAAAGTTCGGGCCGGACTTGCATCAGACACGGCACATCACCATCGCGATCAATAACCATTGATTCCCCCACCCTCTGGTCCCACTTTTCCACCTACACTTTTAAGAATCCATCTGGCCTCCATTACGAATGCTCCCCCCACCCCCCACCCCGAAGTTCGAAATTCTTGTTCCTATAGCTGAATTTCTCACTATATATGAACACACCCTTTCGCCCCACTCTCGCATCTAGCCGCTTCTCACTCAGCTATGATGATGCCTCCGCCACAACCCCTCACGGCGGCGCTAGCTCTGGCACCCCTCTTCTTAATCCTCATCCTCTTTTTCTTCAGTGGACCCGTCGTCTGCTGGCGACCATGGCCCAATATTCAGCCTAACTCCACTGATTTTCTCTTCGGTGGGTCTAAAAAGTACGAGGGTTCATCGGAGTTTGTTAAGTTGAAATATCATATGGGGCCGGTCCTCACCGCCAACATCACCGTATACCCCATATGGTACGGCAAGTGGGAGAGCTCCCAGAAGCGGATTATTCGTGAATTCATCGGCTCCGTCTCCGCCCCGGACACCAAGCCGCCGTCTGTAGCCGGATGGTGGAAAACCGTCCGGCTCTACACCGATCAAACCAGCGCCAACATCTCCGGAACCGTCCACATCGGTGAGGAGAAAAATGACCGGTTCTACTCTCATGGGAAGTCTCTCACGCGCCTCTCCGTACAATCGGTGATAAAATCTGCGGTGTCCGCCTCGACCCGGCCGCTTCCGGTGAACCCCAAGAGCGGGGTTTACCTCTTGCTCACGTCGGACGACGTGTACGTGCAGGATTTCTGCAACAATGTGTGTGGCTTCCATTACTTCACATTCCCTTCCATTGTCGGGTACACGCTACCTTACGCCTGGGTGGGTAATTCCGCAAAGCTGTGCCCGGGCGTGTGCGCCTACCCGTTCGCCGTACCCAATTACATCCCGGGTCTGAAGGCCGTGAAATCTCCAAACGGCGACGTTGGGGTGGACGCCATGATTAGCGTGATAGCTCATGAGATAGCTGAGCTCGCCACTAACCCATTGGTGAACGCTTGGTATGCGGGTCAGGACCCGGTTTTTCCCGTGGAAATAGCTGATTTGTGCGAGGGCATTTACGGAACAGGAGGAGGTGGGTCGTACGCCGGGCAGATGCTGAACGATAAGGATGGTGCCACGTACAACATGAACGGGATCCGACGGAGGTTCTTAGTCCAGTGGGTCTGGAACCATCTTGTTAATTACTGCACTGGCCCTAATGCACTTGATCAGTAAATTAAGGGTTTACTATTTTGTTTTATTTGGATTTCTTTTTTTTTTTTTTTTTTTTTGGGTTTAAAGAAATTTGTTGTTAATTTATGTGTTTTTTATTGTTAATGGATAATTAATTAGTTAAGTCATTAATGCTTATCTTGTTCCAAATTTTGTTTAAAAATATGATTACGTGGTGAAAAACAGGCCAAAATAGTCTTTTCATATTATTTTTTTCTGGTTATAAATATAGCAAGAATTTTAATTTTCAAATTTGGGTGATTGGAGATTTTTTCTGATATATTTTGGAATTTTGTGTAATTTAAAATATTGAAAAAGGTGTAATAAAGAATTGAGTGTGGGGGAGAGTTTTGCATAATTTTGATTGAAGAATTTAAAAAATGATTTTAAATAATTTAATATTACAAAATTGAAAATATTCATATTTTAATGTACAACTATTTAAAAAATAAATTATTAGATTTTAAATGTCTATTTTCATGTCCACTATTCTACACACAACGTCACAAAAGAGCATGCAAGACTGGAAGGGTTGGATTTTGCCACATACATAGTAACATTTATATTGTGATTGATGGAAATAAAAAATTTGGTAAGAATATTTTAAATGGCTTTATATTATAATAATTTAAAACATATTAATACTTAAATAATATAATTTTAATTTTTAGAATTGAATGATTTGAAACTCATCGATTTAGAGTTATCCAGACAAATTTGTTATTTTTTTTAAGTAAGAGCGATGAATTATTATTAATTGAAATAAATTAATTACAATTACAATTATTTTTATCGATGCTAATATCTATAAAGATTATTATAATAATTATTTTTACTCAATAACACTGATTTTTAGTAGTCAATAACCCCTATTATGCAATAAACAACACTCCATGTATATGACGGGATTCGAACCCATAATCTTTAAATGCGTACGACCTTTTGTTATTTAAAATTTGGAAGTTCATTTTTAAATTTATCAATTCAAATGTGCTTTCAGCGGTATTTGATTTATTTATATATAAGGTGGGAGGATTTTTGTGTATGTTTGATGCATAAAGGTGTTAATTATGTGAAAGCGAAGCATGTGGTACTTGTACCCTGGAGAGGAATAGAGCTACTTACAAACCAATTTATGTTCATATGTTTGAACAAATTATTTTAAAGTCTTAATAAAACATGTAAAAATGTCTCGTGATTTGATTATTGTGGTACGGAATATTTGTATATACATATACACATGAAGGAATGTTTAAAAACAAAAATTATTATTTAAAGTAGAATAAGTAAAAAGTACGATAATAATTGACGTTGAACGATGATGCGAATCATTTAAAATAAATAAATAATTATATTATTATAAACATTTAAGTGTATATTAGTATTCTAAAATTTATTGTTATAATGACAAATCGTCATTCTGTGAGTGAGAATTAGGGAGGTTTTGTATTATGAATAATTGTACATTTTTATTATGATATTTGATATAATTACACATAATTGAGAAAATTATATTTAGTATGTTTTATATTAATTTATGTCTAATAAATATATATCTCAATTAGTCAAGACACACTGAATTTTTGAAGTTAGCAAAAAAGTTATATTTACACTTAATTGACTTATTACTTACTTACTACATGTTAAACAAATATTTCTCTGACCAAGCTATAATTATAAATATTCACACGCTAATCTAGATGAGGTGGTATATCGTCACTTTTATAAAAGTAATTTGGTTAGAAAAGATTTATTAGATTTAAAATAAATTAATAATAAAATAATTAAAATTAATATGTATTTTATTTATTTTTTGTTTTTAATAAACGTTATTTTTTTTAAATTTATGTATAATTATATTAAATTTGAGAAAAGAATAGTGCACCACTCCTCATGGGAGAAAGGTAGCTAGAGAAGTTAAATCTTACAGTCTACTATTCAGCAACAGACGGTGATTGATGTCCAAAATGAAAAAGTTTTACCCCAATCAAATGATGGGATGAGCATCAACGCTCAGTTTAAGGGACACGTCAAAATCAATCGGCCCTTGCCCCACACTGCTCGGTATTATAGCACATCCTAATGGCCCCTTTTTTACTGTTTTTCCGGGTCGCACCCATTTTGGGATTTGAGCTCTTCCACCTAATTCTGCATTGCTTTTTCTTCTCTTCTCTCTTTTTTTTTTATTTTTATTTTTCTTTTTTGTTTTATTATCCACCTTATTTCAAAATTTTAAAATTACGAAAGATTAATATCTTTACAATAAATTCAAATAAATACTGTTCCCTTCTAAAATTATAGTTACACCTCTTCAAAATTTCTATATTTACATTTGCCTCTCATCCGTTCGAGTCTGGATGAAAAATATTAATGTCAGCAAAAAAAATTACACAATTTTTTAATTTTATCATTTATTTAACATTTTTATAAATATTTTTATACTTATGAAATAATAAATAATATATAAATATATATATATATATAGAGAGAGAGAGAGTGAGACTAATATTATTATATATTTTTTAAAATTATATAAAATTTTGTACTAATATCAGTAATTTTCAATTAAAGGAGCTAATTATTTAAAAAAAAAAGGTATAATATCCTATTTTTAGAGGTCTCGAATGATAAATAATTAACCCCACTTTAGATGTAATGAATTTTTTGAAGAAAGGAAAAAAAAGGCCCCAAATTTAAAGTTGCTTTGGGTAAAGTGGCACGTTAAATTATGCAGTCCGTGAGTACGTTTTTAATTTATGTTTTTTTTTTGATTTGGCACTGTAGAAGGGTTGAGATGCAAGTATCTTTAACATATGGTCCCTTAATTCATCGTATCTTTGACTTTGACTTGTTGAAGATTTAAATGTCTTCAATAATATTATTATTTTTCATGACACGTACAATACTCAGAAACATTAACCCTTTTACCTAATTGTACTATGTCATCCGTATAAAGCTTTTATTAATGCTTGCTACTAGTTTATTTGGCGTATCAACATTTCTATAATATACTGTATTCGGTGTTTTGTACATCATGAAATATGTATGATTGTTGTATTAATATTTCGTAACATGCTATATTCAGTGTTTTGTGTGTTGTGGAGTACGTATGAACGATACGTATGTTTTAGTTGTATGAAACAAGATATGTGTGAACCATTCACCTATCTAATTGGGTGCAACATTACTGGATTTGTGAAAGAGATTGTACCGTAATTTCTATAATCAATTGAGAAATATTACATTGATCATGAATTAAAGTTATTATGGTAGGTGGGCATTGTAGTGAAAATTCTTATCAAAATCAAGTTTCGTCGAATCAAACAAATTATGAAGCAAGTGTACACACCTACCATGCTATTGATAATTTTTCCTGAACTGTATACTAATCACACGACGAGTGTATTGCACTTGTCATTCTAGTTCAAATCCCGCTAAACCTGATTTAAGTTATTTTTTAAAACGTAGTTGGTGCAGATGGAGAAGATTAAAGGGTTGTTACCTAGTATAAAATAAATAAATGCATACATTTGCTTCCATTATTGTATGAATATTTGTATTACGATTAGGACGAGAGTTGAACTATCATGAAATTACACATTCAAAGATCAGTATGAGGGCAATCATGAAAACTATATTTATCATAATTTATGCAAATCAACTATCATTCACAACTCACAATAATTTAAATTTTTTATTATAAAAAAAAACACATATAAATTCACAGTTTCAATCACTAAAATCATACAACAACGTATATGAAACTCGAGCTCACAACCTCCTAATTGGTTGGCCGTGGAGTAACGCCTAGTTGGTTTAATCACGTTTTACAAAAAGCGCAATTTAATGATACATGAAAAGTATATAAAACAGCCGCACTCGCATTTATTGAGAGCACGACTTTCTCGACCAGACTATTTGTCATATTTAGAGATGCATTGCAGAGAGTGAGAACTGTAGATCTTGGCCCTGATAGAAGCCATGCTTCCACTAAAAGAAATGCCGCAGCACAAAGTATAAAAATACGTACATACGTACGTCTCATGTATTCTTTATTCGTATGACAATTAACAATCATCGTATCGTATCGTACGTACGTACGTATAATAAGCAAATATTTGGAAAGGAGTCAACATTGGCAGAAAAAAGAAATGTTGTTTGACCATCCGACAAGACTTCTTTACGTGCTCAATAAAAAAAGCAAGTTCACATGATTTTATTAATTTTGTATGAATTTCACGATTTTATTTTCAAAAATATTTTATTGGAAAGATGATGCTCGTCAACAATTTAAGCTTTGTTTATAATTAATATGAGACGCTTTGCCTACCTTAAAAATCAAAATAAATAATAGGATTAGTTTAGGGGCAAATGGGTCATTTTCTTTGTCAATCGATTATGAATTTATGTGAGGAAATAAAGTATAGTTTACGTCAACACCTCTTGAAATTAATTTCACTTTTACATATAAATACCCTTTGTTATTTACCAAATTATAAATATACGTACGAGGCTATAATCGTAACTATAAGCATTTTTTTTTTTTTTTTAAAAAGAGTATTTTATTTATGTCGGAGCAAAATTTCATAAATACATCTCTTATGGTAAACAACATTAACAACCCTTCAGGGTATGTTTTTAATTTTGCAAAGGGTATCGAACTATTTATGCAATTAAACCTAATTTTTGAAAATGCAGGTGCAAATGTGAAGCAGTGAAAGGCAGAGTTATGAAATGAAATGAAGTTTGTCTTAAAGTAATGAATGAGCATAGTTATAGGTAATCAATAGTCTTATATTATTAATGTGGTACAGTCCATAGTTCTATGGGACCTATTTCAATTGTCTTTATTAAAATAAAGTGGCAATTATGTCATTGACTTTTATGGTAAACCTCATTAAATAAAAGGATAAATTATATTTCATTATTTAAATTATGCTTATTTTTACACTTTGTCATCATTTTTTTTATCAATTTATTATCTCAATTTTACGAAATTTGCACTTTGCCATATATGATTTTTTTTGTTGATAATATCACATACTGTGCATATATGAAAAATATCATATCACATAACCCTTAAATATCATACGTGCATTCTTTGTAATATTTTTTTTCGATAAAAAAACTTGATTAAAAAATAATTATAAATAAAAAATATAAAATTTCATAAAGTTGATATGGTAAGTTAATAAAAAATAAATAAAAATTGAGATGCTAAAATATAAAAGGGCCATAATTTGAATAACAAACTATAATTAACTCTAAATATAATATATATTTTTTAATTTGTATACTCCAACATATCTTGCAGTTGTAATTATAATAGTTGTTATATGTTTTAGTCATGATTGCATATTGGCTTTACAGCTAGCTAGAGGAATGAATTGGCAGTACATATACCTTTGTTAATTTAGAATGTGAACTTTTGAATCATTCAACTTTAGCACCTCCAATTTCTCAATTTGGCAAATTATACTCATAAATTTCACAAACTGAAAAAGTACTTCTTATTTACACATCCGATAAGTTGGGATTTCAAATGACAAGTACACTCATATTCAATAGCAAAATTTACAAGAACGCCTCTTGACGTAGCTTACTCTAATACTCCTGCAGGAAATGTATATGTAATTTTACAAAGGACATGGAATATATGTGTAACTAAAATCTAACAACGTCGGGATGTTAATGTAATTTACCCTTATTTTAAAGGATAAGAAAATCATATTAATTCTAATTCATGCTAGGTTTGGCTGAATTTGAACCAATTACATGGCAAATGTAATATACTTGTTATGTGTAATTGGTGTACAATTTAGAAAAAGTAACCTATTACATGACAAGCGTATTACACTTTTTTTGTGATTGATTTAATTAGGTTAAATCTGATTTAAATAAGAATTTTTTAGGGAGGCATATCAGTCTTGAATGTTATGAGTGCAGATATGAGAGTATATCCAAATACACTGTAGATCCTAACATGTTGTGCTCAGTACAAGAGAGGAACAGGTGATATATCATCCTAGCAAATGTCTCATGTCTCATGTAGTGATTGTCCTGAGAGGGAGTTGAGGAGAAAATGGACAAGCACAAGCTGAAAAAACAACTAGGAGGGGACCTCTAAAAAGAGATCATTCGACAAAAAAGCCAGCCTATTCTTCAGCCTCATGGATGGAGAGAAGGACCAACTTGTTTGAGGGTTGGATGTTCCTTTGATGATGTAGTGGTCCTTCTTTTATTCCTTCTCATCAGTTATCAACATAATCATGTTTTTGTAAGTATTAGTTCCGGACAAACCTATTCGTCTCAGATTAAATTGCAGCGTCGACATGTTATGTAAGTATTAGCTTCTGATGATGTTATGTCCGTCTCAAATTAAATCATAGTGTTGTCATGACGAACGATGGATACGCTTTTTATTTTTTTCCAAGCGAATAATATTGTTCAAGTTTCAGAATTGACGTCCTGCATATAGATTATGGCGAAGTAAGATATATATATGGACTGTTTGATGTCAACATTTTGCCTTGAAATACTGTCGTATTTCAATCTAACGATTGAGACTCGACATGGGTTGCTGTTCCACACATGACATGATAGTGAGAAAAATCGAAAGGAATCGAATAATAACAAGCACACTTTCCACTTGGAGAGAACTGTGCTTCCATATAAGGAATTGAGGGTGGTGATGGAGAAGAGGGGATTGATTTACCAAAAGTTTCTGCAAGTAATTGGTGAAGGAAAGTTTGCCATCCTCAATTTATAAGGCCAGATTCATTATACTTTATTGAATGTTACAACATATATGTTAAGTGACAATATGAGTTATTCCCACTTCCACATTCTGCTGTTCAAAAAGGCTTTTCTAGCCATAGCATGCTCAAAAAACAACAGGATAAAAGCTGCAGGTGCTATAATGCAATCAAACAGAATTTGCCAGCTGATATAATTAGGAAGCAAGAAACAGAACAAATCATAAACACATGCCTGATTTTTTGCAGTTGTGCTAGATGAAAGAGATTGGTGAGGCTGCCAAGAAACAAACTCATCCCACCATGCGGAGTGAGCCTCATCATCAAGAGAGTTCACCGAGCGCCTTAGACTTTCAGGGTTGGTGAAGTTTCATTCAATTATGGCCCTACAGGAAAAGCAAGTCGCAAAAATGTGACAGAAATAGATTCTACAGCAGTATGCATTGACATGGCTGACTATGGACTAACAAGCTTGTGTTTTCAATTTTTTTTGGCATGAACTGAGTACTTAGTGATGCATCATGTTCATAGAATTACATAGGAATAAAGTTTGATCTGAATGAATCTGAGATATAAATGCCAATAATGCATATGATAAAATTCATCGTAATGCTTCAATCTCCTATTCAAAATGCAGCGTTGCATCTGATGAAGGACTTACCTCAAGGATTAATATTTAATGTAGTCCACCAAAGCTCTGAAGATTATCAAAGTAATTAATCAAGATCAAGAGTCAGAGATTGAGAAACATGATACATCATTATGGTGAGAATGATGCAGGAATTACTATACTTAACACAAACGGAAAGGCTCACGCTTGGAGCAAACAGATATACTGCAGCTAAATGTCTCACCTTGTTTACAGTTCCTCACTAAGCTTTCACTCGAAAACAAATTGTAGTTGCTGGAGGTCCAAGATGAGTATAGACAGAGATTTATATCAAATTGAATCATAATTTTTCATTATCATCCAGCTTGGACCGTAGTTCAATCTGAGTTAGACACAAATAATGAGAGACAACTAGAATTTTAAGAAGTCACATAGCAGAAGGAACATCAATCAGATTCTGAGAGTTATGCCACTCCGTGAACTCAGCAGAGTAACAAAATATGTTACATGTTTCCAGTGAACCTGTATTTACAATCTTCCAGGTAAAGTGATTCAACAGCATGAAAAATCATCATTTAATAGTAATCATAAAAGATCAACCACGCAGAACAAGAATATGCCTGAAACCAGTATATCTTAATATGGATGTATATTAACATAAGTTTATCACAATCATACCGGTCAAACATTAAATACATCTGTTAGATGGCAATAGAAAGTAACACATAAAAAAGTAGCAGCAATCATCGTTGACAGGATTCGTCGCATAGGGAGGATCTTCTCGGCCACTATTTCTCTTATGAACATCTTCAAATTGTGAATTTGAATTTTCGTCATGGCAAAGTAATACAAGACCATGCGTATTCAGGACAAACTAGTTCAAGTGCCAGCAAAGCTAGAAAAACCTCTTCTGACCAGATATCGCGCTCGAGGCAGGTCAGCTTTCTTTGTTAGAATTTTCATTCTGCAGGTACTTTAAAACTCCATAGGTGACTGTCCCGGCAACAAACAAGAAGACAGTTGGAGTGAAAGATGGGTATAGATACTTGACAAAGAAGTTGTCCCATGCTTCTGGTAGAAAACCTGCAAGCAGAACAGTAAGGAAGTTACATAACTAATTGTGATAGCAAAATGAACAATATTCTTCATTAAGTAATAGCAAGACAGGCTTTCATCTGACAGAATGGTACAAGAACTGGAAGCAAGCTTATATAAATACAAGAACGTACAGACAGTTGGCAGAGGTAGCTTGAACTTCTAAATGATACACCTTCAGTATTTGAAAGCATGAGTTAGATTTTTTCTGTTTTGAAGACATAAGAAGACGGGTGTAATTTGACAAAGTGAAAGCCTATTTCAGATATGAGTTTTGCCATTGCTTTTACTCTTACAATCGTCCCTTTTCCCCTGAAGCTGCTACGAGTACTGAATATATCTTCAAAAATGTCTGAGCATGATTCCATAATTCTACAATAATGTCCAAATCTTGGACCTCTGACAGGGGATGATTGGGAAGCTAATGACTGAAACCTTGCATATCTAGACAGAACAGATTCTTGTGCACAAATATATAGAAAAAACCGAGACTTTCATAGTCAAGGTTGCATCAGTAACACGACGACTGTTCAGAAATACAATTTGCAGATTTCGAAAGAGAAGGCAGCAAATTCTCAAGCGTCTTCTGTTAGTTACAATTTGATGGCACAGCACAGAGAAATTACAATTCCACTCCATTGTCAGACTTGGACAGGGGATGATTGGGATGTTAATGACTGAAACCTTGCATATCTAGACAGAACAGATACTTGTGCACAAATTTATAGAAAAAACCGAGACTTTCATAGTCAAGGCTGCATCAGTAACACGATTATTGATCAGAAATACTATGTGCAGATTTTGGAAAAGAATGCAGTAGCATTCGCGAGTGTCTTCTTGTAGTTACAATTCAATGGCACAGCACAGAGAAATGAGAATAATTACAATTCCACTCCATTATCAGGCGTAAGATGGAGTAACTATTAAGAAGTTTGAAATCTTAAAGTACAAGGCAAAAACCCAAATAGACTAGCTGCACAATTTCTCATTCCTATGGAAAATCCACTATCAGACATAAATTAGCAATAATTTCAACAAAATCCAAATATACTAGCCGAATTAATCCCATGCTAGGGATAACTCCCACACTGGGAATCTTAAACAAGGACAATTATATATCCATGAACAACAATTCAAACAGTTAACAGTGAATTAATTCACAAGGGCAGTGTCTAAAAACTACCCAAACTGCAATTAAGCTTCAATTAAAAAGAAAAGAAAAATCAAAGGCCCATCGCCTTCAATCATCCCTATAACTGAAATCCAAAAGCAAACCTGATGCAGCAAGAGCAATGCCCTGGACAAGAATAATGGCGCCGAGGCCAAACCAAGCTAGCAGAAAAGCGCTCTCATTCTTCCTCAGCTCCTCAGCCCGAGCCGCCTCCTGCGGCGTGGCGAAGCTGGGTTTTTCCACCGGCGCCCGGCGAATAACGGTGGCCCTCTCTCTCCTTCCATTGGGCTGCTTCTTCTTGGCTGGGGCGGTAGTCGAAGTGGCAGCCGAGGAGCCGAATCCCGAGCCTGGGGATGAACCTCCGGGCTTCTTGGGAGAAGGGGCCGTGTCTTCTGAGGACGAATCTTGCTGAGATTTGACGGAGAATTTGGTGGGCTTGAGATGGAATGGAGAGTGGAGGAAGAGATGGGGTTTATTGGTGGTAAAAGATGAAGAAGAAGAAGAAGAAGAAGATGATGATGATGATGATGGGTGGAGTATTAGCGCCATTTTCAGTTGAGTGAGTTCAGATTTTCTTTCTTTGTGGTCTATATACCTTTTTATGTAAAAGTTGAATTTTCCTTTTTCTTTTTTTTTAATCATTATGATATTTTTACTACATATAATAAATAATATTTTATATTTTAAAATATATTATAAATTAAAAAATTTATGCAGGATTGAGACCTCCTTATCTGAAAACAATAAGAGCTATTCTCTGATTTAAGCAATTAGTAATTAAAAAAAAATCAACTTAAAAGTAATAATGATACGAAACAACGTAAAATAAATCAAATTTAATAAAATTAGTATTATAATATCATGACTGTAGTTTGTACAAAAGAATATTATTTCTTTTTATACGGTATAGATTTCATAAAAAGATCTCAACTTGAAAATAATTTTTCCATTATAATTCTTTTTTTTGAGAAAGAAGAATCTCATAACGACGCCGTTCCCGGTTCAAACTGGTAGTCGTTAAAATACTCCAACTGAAATCCCAGCTGAGCAGCAAATCGAACAAATTCTCTCTCTCTCACACACACACACAAAATCTAAGCAGCATCTCTCCACCACAATCTCTGTGCCAGCGCGGCCATGTAGTACAGTACACATGATCTAACCCTCTCATACTTCTCAGTCGCAATCACACGCTCAGATATCCATACAAAACCCTCAATCAATCCTTCATTTAATGGAAACAAACCCCAGATTTCATACCCTCTGCTTCTTCTCCCCCTCTCATGGCCCTTGTCTTTCTCCCCCGTCTTTTTACCGGTTCAATGTCCCCAAAACCAGCATTTTCCGCCCCCAAAGCTCCCTTTCGATTATCTGCCTCCGCTGTCGATGTGAGAGTGGAATCCGGTGCGGCGGCTACCAGCACTACTGCCATTGTGTGGTACAAGCACGACCTTCGCGTCGAGGATCACCCTGGACTCGTAGCCGCCTCCCAGCATCGCTGTGTTGTACCTCTTTATGTCTTTGATCGCCGTATCCTATCAAGTAAGTGATTCTTCTCTTGCTCAATTTTGGGTTGCTGTAGTTCTCTTTGCTTTGGAGGACTTATATTACGATGAATGTATGATGATGCACATAATTTGCTCATTGAATGTTACGTAAAGCTGTTTGGTGTCATGGTTGATTGGTATTACTTCCGCTGACTTCAGACCTCATATATGCAGGATTTTCTGATGAAATGCTAGAACTTCTCCTCTTTGCTTTGGAGGACTTAAGGAAGTTGCTAAATGAACAGGGGTCCAATCTAATGATCAGGTTTGGGAGGGCAGAAAATGTCATTGGCGAACTGGTCAAAGAGGTGGTTAAATTCATTTAGTTCGCCCGTTCTATGATATTTTATTGAGCTGTGAAGGAATGAAAAATTTTGAGGGCCCTTCTACTTATTTCTTATGTTCAACCCTGAGGATTATAACAGGTCCAGGCTAGCAGCATTTTTGCCGAAGAGGAGGTGGAGTATGAGCTACGTATAATGCTAGATATTGTTGAGGAGTCATTATCTACTTTATCTTTGAGTGGAGAGAACACTAAAATTCTGACATGGAACACTCCATTTTATGATGTTAAGGTATTCGCCTCGTATGTTTACTACTACTACTGCTGCTATTCTTGTTAGTATTATTATGTTATTATTGTTGTTATTGCAATGAGCTTATGGATGACCACATTGGTATTTATCATGTTCACATAGAGTTTGGTGGATCTGCCATCATCGTACAATGACTTCACAAAGCTAAATCCACCTGTTGTTTCCCCTATTATGCCCCCAAAGTTATCTGGCAACTTGATGAATTTGTCCTGGGGTAAGTGATTCACGTATTGTCTATTCGTTTGACCAAGTTCTCTGACTTGCTCTTGAGAGCTGGAACATAATGGCCATATATGATTTAGGTACTCTACCCACCCTGGCCGATTTGAAAGAATATAGGGATGATATTTCTGATGGGGGCAATAAGAAAGAGGAATGGACTTCAATCAAAAATTTATCTGCTGAAAATCTGCTGCAAAGAAAGAACCTAAGAGGGAATGTTGAGCTGAAGCCACCCAAACTGGAAAAAGAGAATCAGCAAGACCCAGATAGTAAGACCATCCGAAGAAAGAAACCAGAAAAATCAGCATTTGTAACAAGCCAAGGGAGCTCTGTGGGAGGTGGATCTAGTCTTGTTTTGAATGCTTTGGCTGGATACTTGCGTTACCTAGAAGGAACTGCCCGAGATGAATGGCAGGAGTAGGTCTACTAGATCTAAGACTTTAATTTCTTATTTCCTAGTTTCTTCGGCCTTCTCTTTTTCTCAACTCACTGATTAGGCATTCCTTTGGCATTTTTTTTTTTAAATTTCTTATACTCTTATAATTTTGGCAAGTAATATACTTTCAAGAATCAAAAATCATGTGACACAGTCAGGTATATATCTTATTTGCTTGGAACAAGCGAATTAACCTCATCAACATCATACTTAAACGTCACAATTATCAACATTACGGCTGGATGGGAAATGGTTCTGCAGTTACATTTTTCGCTTATAGATAGTTTCAAACTACTTAGTGGTCTGCAAATGTGCTGTTTCTCTTTAAATCAAGAATTTGTCAGTCCATCTATTTTCTTCAGTTATTTTTATCTCATTCAGCAATTTCAGCTGCACTGACAATCCACTAGGGGATTTAAAAACATCAGTACTATACCTACAAGCTTCAGAAGCTAAGAAACTTTGTCAAAACTTATGTCGCAGGGTACATGAAAAACTACGTCTATATGAAAAACGTGAAGGAGCTTCATTTCAAGCCCTTTTTGGTTCAGCCCTTCTTCTTGGCATTATTTCCAGAAGAAGAGTATATGACGAAGCTATCAAGTATGAGAAAGAAAGAAATGGTGGATTCTTATCACCATTTGGGTACTCTACGACCACAGTGGCTGCAGCAATCAACACTGCCTCTTCCATGGAGGTACTGTTGGTCGCAATTTATTCAGAGAATTAATGTGCTTCTTTCTTGACCTATGAGCCCAAGCACTTCAATTGATTGTATGACCAGTTGCCTGACTAACATTCTAATATGTGTCGGTACTTTGGGTAGTGGTATTGGCTTCTGAATCTGAAATGCCAAAAAAGCAAGGCAGGCAATTTCTCAATTCGGATATGGCGATGGAATAATTATCTAATCCAAGTAAGTATCTGCAGATTCAAGTTTGTCCTGACTCATTATAGTACATACTCCATTGGTTAAATTTACCTGAGATTACTGATATTTTACCTAATAAGAATCGTTCCATGTTTCTCAGTATACAACTGCTGGTCATGAAGGACCGGCCATTCTTCTTGTACATGGTTTCGGTGCTTTTCTGGAGCATTACAGAGACAATGTATATCCCATAGCTGAAGCTGGAAATAGAGTTTGGGCAATCACACTAGTCGGTTTTGGCAAATCAGAAAAACCAAACACCATATACACTGAACTAGTTTGGGCTGAACTGCTCCGAGACTTTATAATTGAGGTTATTGGGGAGCCTGCACATCTTGTTGGGAACTCAATTGGCGGTATGTCTTCTGGACCTCCGATCCAACTGCCATGTTTTTATCGGGCTCTACAATGACATGGAAATGATAGATAAGAAAATAAAGAAAGAAACAAGAAATGCCTGCTTCTTCCCTTCCTGAGAAGGGTAAGGGGAAAGAAAAGGATGCAGGGTGGAAGACTTTGGAATTCTCTCTATCTCTCATCAAATGTTTGATTGACTGACTACTTTGTCACCCGTTTACAGGATATTCTGTTGCTATCGTTGCTGGTATCTGGTCTTCGTTAGCCAAGTCTGTTGTCCTTATGAACACTGCTGGCAACATTATTCCTGGATATTCTGCTTTGGGCTATTCAGAAGTAAGAGATACTGAAATTTATAGTCAATTCCCTTTTAGTAGATTATTTCCAGTTTATGGAATTGCATGCGATATGGTAGTTATGTGGGCTCAGCCCATACATGTAATATAATATCCCATCCTACTCGTATTTGTTCAATTAATATTTCAGGATAGGCGAACTTCAGGAGCAGTGTGGTTGGGTGCGAGACTCCTTTTGGTGTACTTGAGGTTCAATATCAGGAACATATTGAGGAGTTTTTATCCTGCAGTAAGTGTTTCCCTACTTTTGGTTCCTCATTTCAGACAGCAAGTACTTTATTAATTCCTAAAACCATGTTCTGCAGAAAACTGATAGAGCTGATGATCAGCTCATAAATGAGATGATTAGAGCTGTATCCTTCAAGAACTATATGTTAGGAGTGTGTGTGTGTGTGTATGTGTATTTACATATATATACATATTAGCCCCAAACTCCTCTTTCTCCCTCCATTATAGAAAAGAGCTTTATTTCACACATGGTTCAACTTCTCTTATTAAACTACAACTGCTTGGCCTTAACAAACTTTGCAGTCCTATGATCCTGGTGTGATTTTTGTTTTAGAAAGCATCTTCAGTTTTGATCTTTCGCTTGCTTTAAATTATCTTTTGGAGGGATTTGAGAAGAAGATACTTGTCATACAGGTGATGTTTCCTATCTGAAACCTTTCAAGGGCCTCTATTTTTGTGATTTGTTGTCTTCTTTATGAAAATTATTGTTTGTTGTTTTGTTAGGGAATGAAGGATCCACTGTCTGACTCCAAGTCGATGTTAGCTATGTTTCGAGAGCACTGCAGAGAGGTAGCAATAAAAGAAGTAAATGCTGGTGAGTTTCCTGCATTATTATCTTATGATTCAATCATTCTATCCACATTATTACATGCAATTCCTTTTGCCAATTGTTGTTTCTTATACTGCTTTCCTGCTATCAGGGCACTGCCCTCATGATGAGCTGCCGAATGAAGTGAATTCAATCATCAAGGAATGGGTGGCGACTCTTGAAAGTGAAGGGTCTCCTGTTGCTGTAAAACAGTTGCAGCAGTAATGAAGCAGAACATAATTGATCTGCATATTCAATTTAATATAGAACACATTAATTCCAAATCTTCAAGACAGTTATACACATATCCAAGATACAAAGTAACAGAGGCAGAAATACCAAAAAAGGAATATCCCCCAATGAGTTATAATTCTAGCGACCGTGCCTCAAATTTGCTGGGTGATGAAGCCATCATAAGTATTGAGGCAAAACCTTAATGATGTACATATTGCCTTTATTGTAAAGACTAGAGTTCAAGTGGTTTGCTGCAGTTGTACTCAAAATTTCCATAAAGCAAAGGACTACAAGTTTTACTTCTCATATGAAATTGTACGCCTGACCATATGAATCATTTGATAAACTGAGAAGCCAAGCTTCAAATCAAGGGCTTGCTGCTGCAATGCTGTAGACTGTAGAACATAATTGAAGTAAATGTTGAACTCCTACACTATCAATCACCGATTCAGTTCATCAAATTTTTCAAGAAGAGATGAATATTCTACCTAGGACTAGAAGGAAGAAACAACTGCACTCAACTATCAATTGACCTTGCATGAAACAAACACTCGAGTGCAATTTCCCAATTGTAGCAAACAAATGCACTAAGCTCAGGGGGCAAGCTGGAATTATCCCTTAATTTTAGGTGTACATTTATAACATGATACAATTACATCTATCCTAATTGCACAACAGAATCAATCTGATCCGGCATGACTCAAGTATAGATCTCAAAGTGTATAAAAATGATGACTTCCTCACCAAAGGTGCTGTGGGACAGAGGAAAGCAGAAAATGCTCTTGCAGCAGTCAGGTTTCCCCAGGCCATTACTTGCTTGTCGATGTTTCTTCAAGTCAAATGGTGTTCAACAACAGTATAATTTCACCAGTCAATTTGTTTGGCTTGTGTTTGAATCACTCTCAGTGGCTGTTACTTTTCCGGTGTCTCATTTCCTCTACTTCTTAGGTAATCAGGGGGCAATCAGCTTGAGTTGAATAGTTGCATCTCCTCACCAAGGCTCGTTATATCAGGAATGATGCCTCCATTTTGTTTCCTTACCACACAATTCCCCACGAGATCGTTCAATATGACGGTTGGATCTTTTGCTCCTCCATGCTGCAGGAATTTTGACCTAAGAGCAGATCCTGCAGCTGGTGACAATGGGTCTTGCTGTAACATTTTTTGCCATATGGTTGCAGCAAAGCATTTTGCATACAGATAACTGTAGTAACCTGTGGTGACACAAAAGGAGGACGAGAACAGAAGCTTACTAACAGCAAAAACGTTGAGTCACAAATTGCTGCTAACTAAACAATGACTCCAAACGTAACATGCAAACTAGCCACTAGGTACAATTATTTTCAGTTCCCTTTTAAAATAGGACCATCACAAGAAACAATGGTGCAGTCTTTTCCTTAACATAAAATTATCTTATCTCCACAAATTGATCATCTTAAGGAGAGCCGTCCAGCAGTGCACGTGATTTTTTCTTGTTTTATAGACGTGCCGATGAATTTTAGGTTGTTCAGAATTGTTTATTTTCACAAGATATCAAGAATTCTTTTTTTTTTCCCCCTCTTGAAATGGAAATCAAGAATTCTAAATGCAGCAAATAAATCATAATAAACTGTTTACTAGAGTGAAAACTCAAGTTTTATAGGGTTGAATATGTTGTGTCTACAGGCATTTCCAACTTAACCTTCTAGCATTTAATCGCAACTAGATCAAGCTCTCGGTCAGGGACACATACCTGCACCATAAGTAACAAGATGACTAAATCGCGTGTGCCAATGTGTTCCTTCCACGTACTTCCAACTTGTGTGCTCTCTTTTCAGATCTGCAACTATAGAAACAGTATCTTTGACTGATGAAGGCTGCATTGTATGAAGTGCTTGGTCAATCAAGGCATAGAAGACCTGGAAAAGAAGCAAGAAACAAGTTAATTTTACAACAATTTATTACGGATGTAAACAATTTGTTTGGTCCTTTGACAACAAACCTGGCGTTGCAATTCAGTTGCAGCAAACATATTTTTGGCTCCTATTAGTGATTGTACCAACTTTTCAGGTATCGGATCACCAGTTAAATTATGCTTAGCGAACTTCCTTAAGACCCGATAATCCCATGCATAATACCTGACATACCAGAAAAAACAAAAGAAAGATGAACGATGCTCAAGCGAGAGCTTCATTTCTTCTACCAGATTACAGCCAGAAAATTGGTGCACGTTTGAACATGCAGAGACACATAAACAACCCCTGAAAGATTCTTTATTTCCTCACAGCTTTAAGTACAATGATGCATGCTTTAACATAGAACATAATGAAGATAAAGCAAAAAACCAGAAAGCTTTAGTTGGATATGTTTGTCTGTATTTCTGGGAAATGTTTATTGGAAATGAGTTCCGAAGAAAGAATTGAGGAACACGAAATATATTGATGTTTATTTGTGGGAAGACCTTGTTTTCTTCGGATGCCTTTTCATGCAAAGCATTTTATGGTTAGTGATGTTGCATCAAGCTTTTACATTTTTATACTGTTATTATATTAGATAGTGATAGGAAGATGTAAATTGATCGAATGATTTAAACATGTATAAAGATATAAGAATATATTAATTGGACTATATACAGTAGTAATAATGACTAGGACTCTTAACAAAATTTTGGGAAAGAGGTCTGAGAAAGAAGAATATGTTTGGTTGTGATTCTTCTGATGGAAAATGGTTTTGAGAAACAAAACCAAACATAATGCAAGTTTTGAGTTCATTTAAGCATCTCTACAGAAAAAGTAAGGCCTCTAGATACAAAAATCTACTCACTCAAACAGGTTTGAAGGTGTTTCAGCAAAATCAAGAACTACTCGGGTCCCTGAAAAATGTTGGTAATCCTGAAAGAAAAATAGTCTCAGAATTAAAATTCTGGCAGTTAAAACAAGGATGATGTTGAATATACTCAACTCAAAAGGAACCATCATACCGTTCTTGACAGCAATGAGTGAAGAGCATGCCCAAACTCATGAAATAGAGTTTCTACATCAGAATGGTGAAGATGCACAGACGCAAAATTTGAACCCGAAAAATTGCACACAAGGGCTACTATCTGCAAAATAACCCATTTCAACATACAACTGGTGCCAATATCAGCAATGATATGCTGCATGTCAATGGCAAATACTGATATGGGCTTGACAAGTTGTCTTTTATACTTTTCTGCTCTCCCATGTTTGTGCCAATATGCATGCTTGCCATTGTGTGTGTTATGAGTGGGGGGTTTGAGTGGTTAGGTAAACTAAATCTGAAATCCTATAAATTCCTAAGGAAGAGGCCATTTTTCTGTCACTATCGTTTCAGCAGGTTACATATCTATGAAATGAACCTACAAACTCATCCCCCCACCTTTTCTTAATTATAAGAAGAATAATATTTCATATCATGCGAGCACTAACAAGTTTATTAACCATATAATAATACATGTCAATATGCCAATAGTCATCGATTGCTCCAGGTAACCTCTAAGCAGGAAGTTTAATTATCAAGCGCCAATGTGCAAGCACTGCAACTTCATGCATTCTCAATTCCAGTAACAATTATAACATATCTCGGAAGGTACAGCAAAAAATAGGAAAATGAAGCAATTATGCGTACTGGTAACTGGTAGTCTGTTTCTGAGATTCGACGCCCCCCTTTGATAGCAAAATGTGCACAAATCGGATGCTTCCCCTTTCTTGATTTTAAATCGAGGTACAAATACCCCAAGTCTCCCTGCATCACAGCATATTATTCAACATTAGAAGGAATTTTTGCTTCAAATGTTTCAGAGGGTGAATTCAATTTGTTATATGTTATAAGAGGATTATGTGAACGCTACTACACAATGCTTAATGACAATCAAACATCAAAGTCCCATATGCTACAATGCCGAAGACCTACAAATATATTCAGTATATTTATTTTTTGACTTGATGAAGGCGAAATTTGACATCATGTTTTTCTGCTTTTATAAGTGTAATATGCTTGATTGCCCACTTACAGCCACAATATACAAAATTAAAATGCCACAGATTGTTGCACATATAGAAGGCCCCCAACCGCCAAGAAAACAATGGAAGCTGGCAGGTTTTTCCTTGATCACCGTTGGTGAAACAAACTAATAAAAAACCAGTGAATATAAAGGCTAAATATTAGGCTACAAACTGAGAAGCGCATGAAAAGAGTACAGAAAGCCATAGTTACTGGACCACTTGAATAGCAGTTGCATGTGAAATAAAAAACAGCCGCATGATAACTCCCTGAATGACAGTTAAATGAGTCCACAACTTTGCCATCTACAAGATTCATTATGATACTAGCTTAAGAGTAAATACAGATACTAAAGCATGCATTCTTTCATGGAGCATGTACTGGGACTATCATGTCTCATCTTTAGTAATTATCCTGTAAAGTGGGCAGGGAGGAGGGTGGGTACAACTAAAAGTAAAGATATCCACTTATGCACCTCATCAGGATGGTGTAGAGATAACTTCAGCACATCTGGATGCCATGATTCACCATGCCCAAGAGGAATCTCATGACATTTCACACCAAACAATGACTCAGCCAGCACTTTTACCCCCTCAATACATTGTGCCAAAGAAAAATATGACACAACCACCTGAAAAGTTATACAAGATATTGTCATGGTCTCTAGAATAACAAAGAAAAAAGAATGAGAATCGGAACCAATATTAAATTAGAGATTTTCAGTCACTAGAACTTATTCATAGATCGTCTTGCACATCACTGTAATCAAATGCAACTATGCATGCGTTCATTCATTTCAATTCAATATACTAGCAGTAAATCACAAGCAATTTATCCACCATTTGTTATCTTTGGCAACCATTTCCTGGTTGTGAACTCCTTCGTATTACATGGATTATTAACCAGGTCTCAATGTTTTCCACAGAAAAAGTTAATTTTAAGATTTTATACTCATCAAAGTTAATATATTTAAGATTTTCAAACTTTTCAATTTTTGTGTCACATCCCCTTCCAGAACTCCTCCGGAGCAACTTTTAATCGTTCTCTATTTCTAAAGAGAACAAAGTGATCTTCATTAAATAAAACCAGTGCATTTTATCAAAGTGATGCGCAAGGAAAGAAATGTAATACTAGTTACTCAAGCAGAAAGCTAACTCTGCAAGACTTGCCAACTACAGAATGAACAAGATAGGTATAACTGGACGCATGTGCTAGTCCATGTAAATTGAATCATACTGCTTAGATGAACAACACGAACTAGAAATCTAAGTTTGTGAAATAGCATATTAACTGAATAATCCAAATTTTGGGCGGCAGACTTCATCATTCTTGTGAAGTATGGCTCATCCCATGGCTCCAAGTCTTCAACTAATTGGCCACTCTCTCCCATCTTAAAATCCAAAATTTTCTTGAACTCCTGCAGCGGGAACATGCAAATATTATATATTAAGGAAAAGAATATTGTCGGCAGCAGAAACAAGTTCTAGCTAACTTTCATGTCTTAAGCATCAGCTGTAATTAGTATCATACCTCCTCAGCCTTGGGTCTGACCGTGTTACTCATTTCATGCAGAAAAGACAGAACAACTTCAGGTGACGAAGCCATATTATCCTTCAGAGCAAAGTCAGCATAAGACCTATATCCCATGATCTGCATATAGTGATCATGTGACAGATTAGGAAAATGGTATTGATATGAGGTTTTCTGTATCAGAAATAAAATAAATGGAAAATCAAGTAAAAGACATGCAAGTCAGAGTTAGGGAAGAACAAGTTGCATTTGGAAAAACGACATAAAGACAACAATTATTAGAAATAATATTCAAATATTCTATCACCCATAAACATTACCACATTAATCATTCAAAACTAACTTGAGCCTCTGTAAGCATAGGTTATTTGCACGTGATGGATGACTTTGGAGCAACAATTAACAAAACTGTTTGTTTGCTTCAACCAAAAAAGACATCGAATATTTTTTTCTGAGTCTTTTCCCAGTCATAAGATATGGAAACAGTTTTCAAGCTCAATCCCTTCGTACAAGTCATCTCTCTCCACCCTCACCATAGTCTGTAGTAAAAACTAACTTCTGTCTCCAGTGAAGTCGATCATTTCCAGTTTACTACTTCTGCTATGCTATAATATATGGCCATGCTAACCTCAGCAAATTCATGACGTGCTGCAAGAAGTTTATCAAGGACTACCAGGTTTGCACGTGGCACTGAATTTCCTCTGATGTAAGCCTTCTTTCTAACCTGAATAATAAATAAGATAAAATGTGGTGTGAAAAAAGTAAAATTGTTTTATCAAATCAAATCAAGGAAAATTGTGTTTGGAACAAATCCATGTACCGATTCTAGTGACCAAATAAAAGGAATCATTCTGTCTAAGAACTATAATCTAAATCCCTACAAACAAGCTATAACTGAAGATTTATATGTAGTGAAGACATACTTGCGCATTACATTACTAATCTAATGAACCTCTTTTCTGGTGTTAAAAAATCAGCCAAAAATCTTTTTCCTCAATCTCAAGGGGAAAAAACAGAACCTACATTTTAGAAGGTCAAATTCTATTTGCAAGATGAATAAATTCAAGTTAGAGCGCACCTCAGCATCAGACGCCAACTGCAAAATAGAGCACAAAGTGCTAGGTTCGGTCACTAAGCGAAATCCTCGCTCTTTCAAATTAGAGTCTGGCCCTGTTGATCTCTTTGATGCAAATGATGAAGGGCGGTAGATGGTCTTGGCGAGATGGTGCAACTTTTTTGGTAAATGTGAAGCTGGAAATATATCCACATGACCTGGGTCAGTGATAATATTTTCGTTGAACCTGATCAATCAAGAAATACATAAAAAACATCTTGCTATCAATCAACCAACTGAAAATATAAAAGAAAAACTAGTGTCCAGCAGAAAAAGAACATAATAATTAACTTGGCTGGCATATAAAGCTCTCCACTCCCTAGTCCTGCCTGAGCAACAATCACTGTCAACCTTAGATAAGATTGAACCATATTGAGTCAGTCAAATGACTTCTGCTAGTTAGTCAATATTTAGTTATTTTTCAACATTAGTTAAACTTATTCATAAGAAACCTTTTTAAAGTTTCTTGGTAATTTGCTATATATTTGATCAACCATGTTAAAAATAATAACAAATTTTGATCTAATGGTTTTTATAATAGACAAGTTGATTTACTTTGTCTTTTATTTATAACAAAGATTCATATAGCATTTAGGTAGGTAGCCAGTTCAAATATCTTGGAATTTTAATTGCATCATTATATTACAAAATTTTGTCATTTTATTCATGTATAAACCATACTTTACACAATGCACTTTACAAGAATTTAGACATTTTTAATTTGCCCACCATCAAGTAAGTAAACTTTGGTTCCTCCACTGCCTACGAATTCATATACATACATATTACAAGGTGAAAACAAGCAGACAAGCAAGTTTGAGGTTTTGATTATAAATTACACCTTCGAAATGTTAGTGTGAAGAACACCTTCATAGAAAAGAAACAAAGAATAAGTTATCAAAAAAGAAATATGCACTTACTGTCTGCAAAGCTGAAGAATTTCTATATTTAGCCGATTAACTCGATCCAGTTTCTCTGTCAAGCAAATGAGGGATATTATGAATCAAAATATTAAGAGCGGAAGAAGAAGCAGCTAGTCATCAAGGAACAGTACCAGGGCTGAGATGAATTCCACCCTTCTCCAAGTCAATGCGTAGGTGACGGGCAGCACTCCGACCTTCTTCAGTAAGCATGTGATTATTTTGCTCAGCTTTTACAATCGCATGATATAAACTAGGATTCGAATTTAGATACTGCAAACAATATGTTCCATTATTATACCGAACAAAAAATGCTAACAGACAATTTTGTCTTATGAAACAAAATTTACGGTTGAACAGCTTTTCTCAAAGTAAGATACAAACTGGGGGTCTAGTTAAGATACTGCAAACATGCAGTAAACTCAACAATAAATGCTAACAGATTATGTTTTTTATGAAACGAACATTATCATCCAGTAGTTAATCCGAGCATTGTTCTGGTAAGAACTTCCCCATATATTTTTACAGCATCACCAACTGACAATTCAAAAATAAACCAGGTCTTTTTTTAAATAAAAGATCTTCACATTCTGGTGGCATTTGATACCACTATTTTTGTCATACTTCTCTCTTCATAAAGACTACTAAATATATGTGTCTACACCTTGCAACAAATTTGAATCCTCTTACTGCAAATACACATGAACTGGTTAAATGCTGATAGTAAATATAAAAATGTTAGAAACTCGGCTAAAGAATCATATGGTAGGACTTGATTAGTGATTCATACTTTTGCATTCTGTGCTGGTTATCTGGAGTAAAAGTTCTCATATGGAAAATGGAAATCCCAGTAATTTGTTTCTTTAGGCCATAGTTTTAGTTCCAATGTTGCATAGACATTGCCAGATACCAGGTACCAGGTATGAGTTATGAAAACAAACCACCGGTCAGCAGTCACCTCACATGTAGATATTCATTCAAACGAAGAGATGCCCTGCTTGCCTCCTCAACAAATTCCCTAGAAAACACATAAAAAAGTTAAAATACTAAACTATTAATGTACACATGCATTATGAGCACAAACAAATGAATCTAAAGCTCACCTATCCGGATGCGTATGCCTACACAATTCTGCAGAGTCAATGGTCGTACAAACCTACCAAAAAAGCAAACATTTGAATCACTTGGTGTTGCTAAAGTAAGCAGACTGCTAGACTGTTGAATGGTATAGAAAAGAAATTTGAATTTTGGAGGGTTTGAACACTGTATTGGATAAATTAATTAGTATTTGATATTGTTTCCGGGAATGGTTGGGAAGTGTTGAAAATTTTGTCTGATATTTTTTTTGAGGAGATAAAGTTACTCTATATGTCAAATCCTGTTTTCATAATAACTGAAACACATTGGAAAGGATAAAAATATATCTGCCATTGTATTTTGAGGAGACAAAGGGTTAATGTAGATGTTAAATCATATCTTAATAGCGAATGTTTTATAGTTTCACACATGTAAATAATATAGAATAAGGGAGTAGGATGGATTATTCTTTTTTCCTTTTTTCTTTTTCTTTTTTCTTTTTTTGGGCGTTTTGTTCAACCATCCTAACACCCGTACTATACTATGTTTGAAGTCAAATTTTTGCCCGCACTAAAAATGAAACCAAACGTAGCAAACAATTGCCCGAAGTATTACTATAAGAAATCAACATTTCTAACTTCTCCATCTCCACTAAAGAATTCTGCATTAAGTTTCTCTTCACTTCATGTACATGCAATATAATCATAACCAGCGCTGATAGATACCCATACTTAGAGCACAAACTAAAAGCAGTAGAAAACAAACCGTGTCAGATATTTCATCCATTGATCTAATAATCTCAGGAGCTGAAGGCATTCCAGCAATATAATTCACAAGCTCGTTAGACCTAGAAAGACAGCAACGACAACAACACTAAGCAGTTACTGAAATCATAAATGAACAAATGAAAATTCTTCATTTTGTTACCGCTCAATTGCATCATCAACCATGCGTTGAAAACCTTTAGCAGACTTTAAGTGGTCGAATCCATAGAGGCCGGTCTCCTTGAATAGTGGAGCCGCGGCAGAGTGCAGAAGGCGGCGGGCGCAGCTAAAAGGCTCCGCCGGTGTGCGGACTAGGGCGTGCAGCATAATTAAAGAACCGCCTGGAAAATCTCTTGCTGTTTCAAGCCATTGCTGAAACGATTTCAGCGTCGACAGAGAGTTTACTATAGAAGTGAGAGAAATCAATCAGAACGCCGTTGCCAAATGCGAACAGGGGGTATTAAAAGTCGCGAGGAACATAGAAGATACCAAGAGCACGACTTCCCTAATTATCAAGGAAAAAAACCGCGACTTCTGTTTCAAGTCATAATTTGGGGATAATTACGCCACCTTATATGATGTTTAGTGCAATTAATAATTTTTTATAGTTTAAAATTAGTCTTTATGACGCTATTTCTGTGTGCATATAATAAATAATTTTAAAATATATTATGAATAAAAAAATATATATAAATCAATATTTCGTATTTCTGGAAAAAAAAGAAGAAACAAACAACAACAAAAATCAATTTAGGGGTATTTTGATATAACAATAAAAATGGTGTTGTGGTGTAAAAATCGTAGTTTTCTGAGATAAAAATGCATTTTCTTTTTATGTAGTATAGATAAAATAAAAATTATATTTAGTACATCTAATTTTTTTATTTAATAAATATATTTATTCTTTATTAATTTGATTGGGCAAGAAACGAGCTAATCTAGCAAGATAATCTGACGAACAACAAGAATAACATATCACGTATTTTTTAGACATCACAAGACATCATGTCAAAATATCTCCAACAAACCTCCCTTAAATTGATGAAAATCGATCTGAAAATAGTCGGTAAAACGAAACTTGCAAAATCAAGTTGATTGGCAAGATCCATTCAAATAATTATAACTTATTCAAGATAAAGTTCAAATCGCAATCCGCTTATCTTCTATTCTCACTCTCATTTATCTCATGCTATCTTTCAGTATACGTTGCATTCCATGTGATTATTATAACTTTATCATCATAATATCGGATTCATATTTAATTATTACACTAGTATTCTTGCTATATTTCAAGTTTTTTTCAATTGTTTTTTTAAGTTAAGTAATTACTAACTTAAGCATTACAATAATAATCTTTATTTTATAAGTTAGACCTGACTTAATTTTAAGATTTTCATAAAAAAATTTCGACCACAACGCCAAATAACAAGATCGTACCTAATATTACATCATTCGAAGATGGAATTTCCTCTCTGGTCATGTTATATATTCTTGCCTGGGTATGTCCAAGAGTGACTTGTGATCCGGACCCCCTTATACCCCACCAATAGTGTGTTTCGAATGACGTAATATTCGGTATGGTACATATGATTGCATAGAGTCATGGTGAATTTTTAATAATTAGTACTAGATAATTAATACTTGAAATCATGCAATTGAAAATTTGTAGGTACTAGGCATAAGAGATTACAAATAGATATGAAAATATAACATAAAATTTATACACACGCATATATATATATATAAACCAATTACCTATACTTACCTCAAAGGGTAAAATGCAGACACTCCCCAACGTATGGAGTCATTTGCACTTTGCCTTCCAATCGTTTTTGTTAATTGTTAAGACTTGTCCATTTAAAAAGATATAAGAGATTCAAATAGATATTAAATATAAAATAAAATTTATATGTGTCATATTGAATAATTATTTAAAAAAATAGAATATACTAAGCTGTTGATTAATCTTGTTTTTATATAAAGATTAAATGTATAAATAAAAGTACTATAGTTTATCATAATCTAAAATAAAATGTATGGTATTGATTAATAATTATAATATATGGTCAATTTTTAATATAAATTTGAGAAAAGAGAGAAAAAGAAATGAGAAGAGGAAAAGAAAGAAAAAGAAAGACGGTAGGTAAGAGACAAGTGGAAGGGGAAAAAAATAAACGATGAAAAATGAATGAAAAATAAAAAATCAATAAATGGGCTTAAAATGATAGAAGTAACCCGTTTTATTGTATAAAGTTCAAATTTGTATTTTACAAAAATGGCCTTTGTAATATGGATGTTTGATAATATATAAGTTATATAATTTGAATATAAAATTCTTCTAAAAAAATTAATTGTTTTATCATATTAATTATATATTTAGCGAGCAGTTCGATTTTTGGAGGTTTTTTTAAGCTCTAAGTTCAAACCAAATCAATAGAGCGGTTCGATTTTAATTTAAATTTAGAATTACTATTTGAAAAATAAATCATAAAAAGTGATTTGATTCGGTTCTATAAGGGCGGTTTTGGGCAGTTTAAATATTTTTGGATCACCCCTACCAATACTACTTTTGGCTAGTCAGAAAATTCAATCTTTATTTTATTTTTATAACAATCAACCACTGCTCTATGTTGTGTTAGCCAATCCATTCCCAAAATTACATCAAACTGTATCCCAAATGACTATTCTCACCCGGTATTTTAGATGCAAGTTATGATGATATATATGAATGCCTAGAGTCATGGTCAATCAAAACATAAGCCTCAACGCCAATAAAAAGATCGTACTTGATATTACGTCATTCGAAGCTAGAATTTCCTCTCTGGTCATGTTATATATTTTTGCTTGGGTATGTCCAAGAGTGACTTGTGCTCCGAACCCCCTTATACCCCAACAATAGTGTGCTTCAAATGACGTAATATTAGGTATGATATATATGAATGCATAGAGTTATGAGCAATCAAAACATAAGCCTCAACGCCAAATAACAAGATCGTACCCGATATTACGTCATTCGAAGCTGGAATTTTCTCTCTGGTCATGTTATATATTCTTTCTTGGGTATGTTCGTGAGTGACTTGTGCTCCGGACTGCCTCATACCCACACCAATAGTGTGGTCACAATCTCTGTTACCAGTGACTCTACCCCTACCTCTGCCTTGCCTCTCTCAGCTCCTCGGCCATTACTCACAATACTACTTCGATTTTGGGTCCCTATGGACGCATTTCCACTTAAACTCGTGGTCTGACTAAGACAATTCCTAAATATGTAACCTCTACCTCCGCAATTATAAATAAATCCTGGGTGTAGCATCTAATGTGACGCTCGTTTTATACATAATTGGGAGACTTATTAATAATTATTAAAAAAATTAAATCTAATTATAAATAAATTATAGATTGAAATTCGAATATAATGAAACTTGAACGGAGCAAATTGGGCCTCACTATAATATTTGGGAGCAAACTATATTAATTAAAAAATTAAATAGGACATAATGGGTATTTTGATAAAAATTTAAATTAAATAAAAAAAAAATTATATAATAATATATATATATATATATATATATATATATATATATATATATATATATATATATATAAAGAAAGTGGGCGATGGGGCCATCACCTCTCCCACCGCCACACCAATTTTAAAATATGTATATACATGTATTAAATTCAATTCTCTTCCTCCCTGTACACGGAAACATTCCTCTCTCATTTTCGGACGAAACAACAGGTAAGGATTTTAAATTTGAAATTTATATTAATTTATATAATTATATTATTTAACTAGTCTATTTACTAAAAGTAATTTATATCGACTGATATACTGTTTAATCGGAGTATTTTATAGTTTTGTCAATTAAAATTGATACTGAATTAAATATCCCATTCGATTCGAAAATGCTATAGTGGGTTAATCGAATCATTGGATTTGGTAAATTTAATCATTCATATAGTTAATATATTCAATTTCATAGGGTTTATTAACTAAATGCATAATTATATGTATTGGTGTATAACTAAATTGTATAATAACGAGGAATTGCTAGAAAATTCATAGAAATATTCCGATATTTATATTTAAGGAATACTATGTTATTAAAAAGGAAAATGAGGGTTTTAATCGTAATTTAATTTAGAAAATATTACTAAGAGCGATAATTATAAAAAAGATATAAGGGGTTTTATTAAATGAATTGTTGTGAGTTAGTTGATAAATTAAATGTATACTTGGAAAGTTTAGTTAATCAAAAGAAAATAAACGGAGCATGAACTTGGATATAAATGAAATATTAAAATATAGGTGGAAACGTATGAATATTATTTAATATATTATTATTATGATTATTGTTGTTGTTATTATTATTATTATTATTATTATTATTATTATTATCATCATTATTATTATTTCTATTATTATTTTATTTATGATATCTTGAGTATATTAATTATACGTATAATACTTTATTATATGACGTGACAATAAAATAGAGAATTGAGATGCTCCTCGCATTAATTGAAGCATTTTGGGATTTGAGGTAAGTATAAGCTAATTGGATTATATATATATATATATATATATATATATATATTTATATGTGTAGTTTAATATATTGGCTACTTGTATATTTGATAGCGAACTTGGATAACCTAGATATTTGTGGAATTGTTATTATGTGTTTATCTATGGTGGTGTTGTACGGAAGCCAAATGAATGATTATGAGCTCTTATAATTGATTGTCGAATAAAATTAAATGAGAAAGTTATTGACGAAAAAATAATCATTAAATGGAGTTGATTGATGAAGTCAATGATGATGATATGTGTATGAAATAAAAGATGGCTTACCTAACTGGGAGGGGTACTGCAATGGCTTATGATGATATGATTAATGACGAGCTGTGTGCTGTCATTGATCAGTGGAGATGATATGACATATCACGCATTGCCACGTACTTTTCAGGAAATAGGTGATACTGATTAACCATACTGGATTGTGATCTGTGCTGTTATATTCATTAGGTGGGTCAGCTGTGACATTTGAAGCAGAGACTTTTGGTTGTATGGTAATTAAATATGCTAGACTTTTGTCGAGGTTGTGTTTATAATTTGTACAACAGGTTGTTACGTTGTTTTCTTTCAAGATTTTATATACGAGGACGTGAGTAATTATTATCCTCTGACATGGCCTATTGTCTCGTGGAATTTATATATATATTATATTAGTAAACATGAAATATCTTACAAGTAGGGCTGTAGTTAAGGAGAGAGTATGCCAATTAGTGGTAATTAAGTATGATATTGTAGGGGGTGCTACATCTGGTCCCCAGCATTGTCCCAAATGTCGTATCCCACAAGTATAACAACTCGAAGTGAAAGCTAACCCCTACTGTAACTCTGTCCAGCTCTCCTATCTGATCCAATAGAAGACATATTAAATGAACTGCACTCGATCGAACCTCTATTGAAGCCTTTGGTCCATTGAATCTCGACCCACTACTTCCTCAAAAAGCAAAACCACCACGTGAAAAGTTCCCTCCTCCTGCAGAAAATGAACGATCGTTCCCCTCTTGGTCAATCTACTTGACTCCCCCACTCTATATGCTACTCTCTCTTCTCTTCCCTTTTTTTTCTTCTTTCGGTTACTGTCTCTTCTATTCGAACCGCTGACTCAAAAAGAGTTTGAAAGTTCATAATTCTAACTGCCACACCTTTCTTTTATCTCAGGTCATAACCCCTGCTTAAAACAGTAACAATGATCCTCTTGTGTTACCACTGCTTCCGGTGCGTACTTGGCTAGTGCAGCAAAATGTAGTTCATATTCTGCCACGTCTGATCATCCCCTTGCACTAAGTTTAGAAATTCCGTCATCTTCTTATCTTGGTACATCTTAGGCTCTATTTATCATCGAACTCTCTTTGAAACTCAACCCAAGTAATCTCTCATGGCTCATATACCATCTTTACGGATCTCCACCAAATCAAGGCATTCCCCACAAACAAAGAAACAACATGCTTAAGTCAATTCACCGGAGTACAGTTCACTAAGTTTAGCTCGTCTTCGACTTTTTCGCATCACCTCTCAGCAATCTCAGAATCTAAGGTACCCTCAAATTCAATACCTCCCATCTTTTTTTATTCTTTCATAATTATGATCAATTGTAGCAACTGTTGGTGCTGGTGCTGGTGCTGGCGCTGGCGCTGGAGCGGGTGCATGCACTTTTGCAAGAAATATTGTTTTGGCCTGGAGAACCATCTGAAGAATTTATGCAAATTCTGGTGGTAACCCTACCGCTGGAGCACCACCAGGAGGAATTGGAGTATCAACACCAATACCCTCTCAACCTATTTCAACCCCACCTGCACTCGTCAGTGCAATCGAGCCCTCTGAGCACCCTCTGACTCTTCCCTACCATCTACTAAATCAGCACGTGTACCTTCAGACGCCATCCTACATTAGATAATTCAGTCATTAGATGTATCTTATAGTTAGCCTATCACCCTATAAACGTATACCTGCTCTGATACCACCAATGCAGCATCCGCTATAGTACTATACCTAATTACCACTAATCAATATGCAATTTCCTTAATTAGAACCCATTATATAAGGTATATCAAATCTATTTATTAATATAAAATATATACCACAAGAGATAATATATATCTTTAAAAGTTTGTATTTACTTCTCACAAGTATATACAACTCTTAAAAATGAGATATCAAACGTCTAATTGTCCCAAAATTTAAAAGCAAGCCCGATGAACACTAGGATGTTCAATGTACATAGCCCAAAAACTTACGACTTTCGATGTCACGACTGACCCACCAATTTAGAGTAACGACACGGTTCCAAACCCGATAGTATTAGTTCGTGCGACCTATCTCCTGAAAAGTGTGTGGCAATAAATTAGTTGTCTACTAAATAAGTATAGTCTTTCGCGTTATATATATACACAAGCAACCAGTCTGTAAGAGACAAGTGGAAGGGGATAAAAAAAATAAAGGATGAAAAATGAATGAAAAATTAAAAAAATCAATAAATGGGCTTAAAATTATTTAGGCTTAAGAATTAAACACATTTTATTGTATAAAGTTCAAATTTGTATTTTACAAAAATGGTCTTTGTAATATGGATCTTTGATAATATATAAAGTTTGGGGTTATATAATTTGAATATAAAATTCTTCTAAAAACATAATTATTTTAACAAATTATTATTATATATAATTTAAAAAATTAATTATACATTTAGCGATGCGGTTCGATTTTTTGCAATTTTTTTGAGCTCTAAGTTCAAACCAAACCAATAGAGCTGTTCGATTTTAATTTAAATCAAGAATTGTTGTTTGAAAAATAAATCATAAACAAAGATTTGATTCGATTCTATTAGGGCAGTTTTGGGCGGTTTGCATATTTTTGGATCACCCCTACCAATACTACTTTTGGCTAGCCAAAATATTCAATCTTTACTTCATTTTTATAACAATCAACCATTGCTCTATGTTGTGCTAGCCAACCCATTCCCAAAATTACATCAAATTGTATCTCAATTGACTATTCTCACCTAGTATTTTAGATGCAAGTTATGATGATATGTATGATGCATAGAGTCATGGTCAATCAAAACGTAAGCCTCAACGCCAAATAACAAGATCGTACCTTATATTACGTCATTCAAAGACAGAATTTCCTCTCTGGTCATGTTATATATTATTGCCTGGGTATGTCCAAGAGTGACTTGTGCTCCGGACCCCCTTATACCCCCACCAATAGTGTGCTTCGAATGACGTAATATTAGGTATGGTACATATGATTGCATAGAGTCATGGTAAATTTTCAATAATTAGTACTAGATAATTAATAGTTTAAATCATGCAATTGAAAATTTGTAGGTACTAGGTATAAGAGATTACAAATAGATATGAAAATATAAATGAATTACCTATACATACCTCAAATGGTAAAATGCAGACACTCCCCCAACGTATGGAGTCATTTGCACTTTGCCTCCCGATCGTTTTTTGTTAATTGTTAAGACTTGTCCATTTAAAAAGATATAAGAGATTACAAATAGATATTAAAATATAAAATAAAATTTATATGTGTTATATTGAATAATTATTTAAAAAAAAAGAATATACTAAGCTGTTGATTAATCTTGTTTTTATATAAAGATTAAATGTATATATAAAAGTACCATAGTTTATCATTATCTAAAATAAAATGTATGGTGTTGATTAATAATTATAATATATGGTCAATTTTTAATATAAATTTGAGAAAAGAGAGAAAAAGAAATAAGAAGAGGAAAGAAAGAAGAGAGAGAAGACGGTAGGTAAGAGATAAGTGGAAGGGGATAAAAAAATAAACGATGAAAAATGAATGAAAAAATAAAAAAATCAATAAATGGGCTTAAAATTATACAGGCTTAAGAAGTGATCCCGTTTTATTGTATAATGTTCAAATTTGTATTTTACAAAAATGGCCTTTGTAATATGGATGTTTGGTAATATATAAAGTTTTGGGTTATATAATTTGAATATAAAATTCTTCTAAAAATTAATTGTTCTATCAAATTAATTATATATTTAGCGAGAGAGCTTGCATTCTCTTCTATGTTTTCCGAGTTTGATTTTTGGCGTTTTTTTTAACCTCTAAGTTCAAACCAAACCAATAGAGCGCTTCGATTTTAATTTAAATTTAGAATTACTGTTTGAAAAATAAATCATAAAAAGTGATTCGATTCAGTTCTATAAGGGCGGTTTTGGGCGGTTTAAATATTTTTGGATCACCCCTACCAATACTACTTTTGTCTAGTCAGAAAATTCAATCTTTATTTCATTTTTATAATAATCAACCACTGCTCTATGTTGTGTTAGCCAATCCATTCCCAAAATTACATCAAACTGTATCCCAAATCACTATTCTCACCCGGTATTTTAGATGCAAGTTATGATGATATATATGAATGCCTAGAGTCATGGTCAATCAAAACATAAGCCTCAACGCCAAATAACAAGATCGTACTTGATATTACGTCATTCAAAGCTAGAATTTCCTCTCTGGTCATGTTATATATTTTTGCTTGGGTATGTCCAAGAGTGACTTGTGCTCCGGACCCCCTTATACCCCCAGCAATAGTGTGATTCAAATGACGTAATATTAGGTATGATATATATTTTTGCCATAGAGCAATCAAAACATAAGCCTCAACGCCAAATAACAAGATCGTACCCGATATTACGTCATTCGAAGCTGGAATTTCCTCTGTGGTCATATTATATATTCTTGCTTGGGTATGTTCGTGAGTGGCTTGTGCTCCGGACTGCCTCATACCCCCACCAATAGTGTGGTCACAATCTCTGTTACCAGTGACTCTACCCCTACCTCTGTCTCTACCTCTCTCAGCTCCTCGGCCATTAATCACAATACTACTTCGATTTTGGGTCCCTCTGGACGCACTTCCACTTAAACTTGTGGTCTGACTAAGACAATTCCTAGAAATGTAACCTCTACCTCCGCAATTATAAATAAATCCTGGGTGTAGCATCTGATGTGACGCTCGCAGGATTTTATACATAATTGGGAGATTTATTAGTAATTATTAAAAAAAATTAAATCTAATTATAAATAAATTATAGATTAAAATTCGAATATAATGAAACTTGAATGGAGCAAATTGGGCCTCATTATAATATTTGAGAGCAAACTATATTAATTAAGAAATTAAATAGGAAATAATGGGTATTTTGATAAAAATTTAAATTAAATAAAAATAATATAATATAATAATAATATAATTTAATATAATATATATATAAAGAAAGTGGGTGGTGGGGCCATCACCTCTCCCACCGCCACACCAATTTTAAAATATGTATATACATGTATTGAATTCAATTCTCTTCCTCCCTGTACACGGAAACATTCCTCTCTCATTTTCGGAGGAAACAACAGGTAAGGATTTTAAATTTAAAATTATATTAATTTATATAATTATATTAATTAATTAGTCTATTTACTAAAAGTAATTTTTATCGACCGATATACTGTTTAATCGGAGTATTTTATAGTTTTGTCAATTAAAATTGATACTGAATTAAATATCCCATTTGATTCAAAAATGCTATAGTGGGTTAATCGAATCATTGAATTTGGTAAATTTAATCATTCATATAGTTAATCTATTCAATTTCATTGGGTTTATTAATTAAATGCATAAGTATATATATTGGTGTATACTAAATTGTATAATAACGAGAAATAGAAAGAAAATTCATAGAAATATTTCGAGAATTATATTTAAGGAATACTATGTTATTAAAAAGGAAAATGAGGGTTTTAATCGTAATTTAACTTAGAAATATTACTAAGAGTGATAATTAAAAAAAAGATATAAGGGGTTTTATTACATGAATGTTGTGAGTTAGTTGATAAATTAAATGTATACTTAGAAAGTTTAGTTAATCAAAAGAAAATAGAATGGAGCCTGAACTTGGATATAAATGAAATATTAAAAGATAGGTGGAAACGTACGAATATTATTTAATATATTATTATTATTATTATTATTATATTATTATATTATTATTATTATTATTATTATTATTATTATTATTATTATTATTATTATTATTATTATTATGATATCTTGAGTATATTAATTAAACGTATAATACTTTATTATAGGACGTGACGACAAAATAGAAAATTGAGCAGCTCCTCGCATTAATTGAAGCATTTTGGGATTTGAGGTAAGTATAGCTAATTGGATTTATATATATATAATATATATAATATATGTGTGTGTGTGTGTGTGTGTGTGTGTGTGTGTGTGTGTGTAGTATTATATATATTGATTGCTTGTATATTTGATTGCGAACTTGGTTAACCACACAACACACAACTCGTATAGTATCCCATCATCTCCATTGATCAATGACAGCACACAACTCGCCACTGATCATATCATTTTAAGCCATTGAGTATGCTCCCCAGTTAGGTAAACCATCATTTCATTTTAATTCTTAATATCAACATCATTAACTTCTTCTTTCCATTTTATGTAATATTTATCCTCTCATCAATAACTTTCCTATTCGATTTCATGTCACAATCAATTATACAACCACATAACCATTCATCCAACATCTGTGTAACATAGAATATCAATTTCACATACATAAAGTCGTCTTTACAACAGTCAATATCCACGATCAAGTACATAAACAAACCATATATTGTATCCTTATAAATATATATATTATATATATATATATATATATATAAATATATATAATATATATGAATCCAACAATCTGTACTTATATTCACACATATATATATATATATATATATATATAAATCCAACATTCAACATATTATATTCACATAAATATATATATAAATCCAACAATCAATACTTATATTACATAAATATATATATATATATAATTTATATATATATATATATATATATTTAAACTAATTACCTATACTTACCTCAAAGGGTAAAATGCACACCCCCCAACTTATGGAGTCATTTGAACTTTGTCTCCCAACCGTTTTTGTTTTATACTTTCCCACTCAATCTTTGAATTTTGTTGCAGTTTACACTTTTCGTGAAATAATAATAGAATATTTCGTCCGCGAGTGTACATGCGCCTAAGGTTAAATGCAGATGGCCCCCCAACGTTTGCTATCATTTGCTCTTTGTCCCCCAACTTTTTTATAGAACAAAAAAATAAAATAAATTTAAAAAATTAGGAAGAAATATGGAGAAAAGTATCAAAAAATGGAGAACAAAATTCAGAAAATTTAATGATACATATGCTTGATGGTGGCACACCGACAAAAATACACGATTCTTTTCCCTTTATTTTCCTGGTTTGATATTTTCTCTTTTTCTAGAATTGTAGTGTATTTGATTTTGTTATGAAATCACACTCTTTCGTGATTCTTTCATTGGGGTTGTTGAAGTTCAATCTTTTCATTTGGGTCGCTGAGTTTTTTTTATTTTCTCATGTGGGTTTTTCTCAATCTTTGTAATGTTCTATCAATTTTATGTTTGTATTGATGTTTTTGTTTGTGAATTGAATTTAAAAGTTTTTTATTCGATTTAGGAGTTTCATACACATGATATTACAAAAAGTTCATAATTTTTCTGCTTGATTTTATCTTGTAATGTGAAGTTATTTATCTACAAATTATGTATTAAACTTTTTCTCCATCTTTAGGATTTTTTCTATTTATTTTGCTTTTATAATTAAAAAGTTGGGAACAAAGTGCAAATGATTTCATACGATGGGGGATGTTTGCATTTAACCTTTATAATTTTATCGAACCCAAAATCACCCTTAGGCGCGTGTACACACGCGGACGGAATATTCCATATTATTATCCGAATAGTGTAAAGTGCAATAAAATCCAAAGATTGGGTGGGGAAGTGTAAAAAGAAAAACGATTGGGGGTCAAAGTGCAAATGACCCCATACGTTGGCGAGGTGTCTGCATTTTACCCTACCTCAAATCCCAAAATGATTTATCTACACGAAGAGCTACTTAACCTTCCACTCTATTGTCACGTCCTATAGTAAATTATAATATATACAATCAATACCTCATAAACATCATAAATTCTAAATAAGATATTATATAGTATTTGTATATTTCATACTAATATGTTTATATTGAAATTCAACCCTCCATTTCGTTTTCTTTTAAATAACTAAACTTTCTACCTTCTCAGGTATATTTTTAGTTTATCGGCTAACTCATACGGATTCATTCTATCAAACCCTCATATCTTTATAACTATCGTTCTCAGTAATATTTCTAAGTTAAATTATTATAAAATTTTCATATTTCTTTAAATATAATTTTCTAATATTTTATTGATTTGTATCAGTTCCTCGCTACTATAAAATATGAATAGACACCAATAGAAATAATTAAGTATTTAGTCAATACGCCCGATGAAGTTGAGTAAATTAACTATAGTAGTGATTAAATCTAACGAAGCTAGTAATTTAATTACCCAACTATACCATTCTTAAATCAAATGTGATATTTAATTCAACACTAGTTTAACTAGTCAAACTCATAAAATTTTCTGATTAAACAGTAGAACGATCGATTAATCTCTCAATTATTCATAAAATCCTATGGATGACACAATATATATTATAATATATATATATATATATATATATATAGATAGATATATACATTATAGGGTACATACAATTACATATATATATATATATATATAAATATATATTTTAAATTACTTAAGATTTGAATCCTTCATTTTTAACAATTAAAATTAATAGTTGTTATAAGAAGGGTATAACGGGCAATTCAAAAACAAAAAAATAACGCCGTTAGAGTCCTAATCGAAGGGAAGACTGAAGAGTATGCAATATTTTAAAAAATATAGGAGGTTTTTTATCTATTTTTTTTTAACACAGGGGATTCTTAACTAAATTTTGAAAATATAAGGAGATTTTATGCAATATACCACTTTTTTTAAATATAACGAGATAAGCCGAATACAGTTTTCGTGATAATATTTGAACCTGCAATTCGAACCCAACTTGTTAGTAAAAAATGATGAAATATATGTAGGAAAGTTAAATTTGCCCAAGTTCAACCAATTCTTGATAGTCAATTAAAGTTTGTTTGAGATTAACCCTATTAACAATTAAAATTGAATTCAAATGAATTTTTTTAAATTAAAAAAATAAACATTAATATGGTTGGATTCAACTCGATCAATTTACATTGATACATTCATGTGTCGAATGATTAGCACAACCTACTTAGTAGGATTAACTTGTTGGTTGGGAAGGGAGGTTTAAAGTGCAATAAAATCCAAAGGTTGGGTGGGGGAAATGTAAAAAAAAATGGTTATGGGGCAAAGTACAAATGACCCCATATGTTGATGAGGTGTCTACATTTTATCCTACCTCATATCCCAAAATGATTTATCTACACGAAGAGTTGCTCAAACTTCCACTCTATCGTCACGTCCTATAGTAAATTATAATTTATACGACAATATCTCGTAAACTTCGTAATTTTAAATAATATATATGATATTTGTATATTTCATACTAATCTGTTTATATTGTAATTCAACCCTCCGTTTCATTTTCTTTTAAATAACTAAACTTTCTACCTTCTCAGGTATATTTTTAGTTTATCGACTAACTCATGAATTCATTCTATCAAACCCTCGTATCTTTATAACTATTGTTCTTAATAATATTTCTAAATTAAATTATTATAAAATTCTCATATTTCTTTAAATATAATTTTCTAAAATTTCTATTGATTTGTATCAATTTCTCACTACTATAGAATATGATTAGACACCAATAGATACAATTAAGTATTTAATCAATACGCCCGATGAAATTTAGTAAATTAACTATAATAGTGATTAAATCTAAAAAAGCTACTAATTTTAATTACCCAACTATACCATTCTTAAATCAAATGTGATATTTAATTCAACACTAGTTTAACTAGTCAAACTCATAAATTTTCTGATTAAACAGTAGATCGGTCGTCGGGGAATCATGTATATCCTATGGATGATATTATGATAAATATATATATATATATATATAGATATATACATTATAGTGTATATACAATTGCATATATATATAAACAAATATATATTTTAAATTGCTTAAAATTTGAATAGTTCATTTTTAACGATTAAAATTAATAATTGTTATAAGAAGGGTATAACGAGCAATTCAAAAACAAAAAAATAACGCCGTTACAGTCGTAACGGAAGGGAAGACTGAAGAGTATGCAATATTTTTAAAAATATAGGAGGTTTTTTATCTATTTTTTTAACACAGGGATTTTTAACTAAATTTTGAAAATATAGAGAGATTTTATACAATTTACCACTTTTTTTAAATGTAACGAGATAAGCTGAATACAGTTTTCGTGATAATATTTGAACCTGCAATTCGAACCCAACTTGTTAGTAAAAAATGATGAAATATATGTAGGAAAGTTAAATTTGCCCAAGTTCAACCAATTCTTGATAGTCAGTTAAAGTTTGTTTGAGATTAACCCTATTAACAATTAAAATTGAATTCAAAAGAATTTTTTTAAATTAAAAACATAAACATTAATATGGTTGGATTCAACTCGATCAATTTACATTGATACATTCATGTGTCGAATGATTAGCACAACCTACTTAGTAGGATTAACTTGTAGGTTGGGTGGGGAAGTGTAAAGTGCAATAAAATCCAAAGGTTGTGTGGGGAACTGTAAAAAAAAAATGGTTAGAGGGCAAAGTAAAAATGACCCCTTATGTTGAGAGGGTGTCTGCATTTTATCCTACCTCAAATCCCAAAATGATTTATCTACATGAAGAGCTGCTCAAACTTCCACTTTATCGTCACGTCCTATAGTAAATTATAATATATACGAGAATATATCTCGTAAACTTCGTAAATTTTAAATAAGATATTATATGGTATTTGTATATTTCATACTTATCAGTTTATATTGTAATTCAACCCTCCATTTCATTTTCTTTTAAATAACTAAACTTTCTACCTTTCAGGTATATTTTTAGTTTATCGACTAACTCATATGACTTCATTCTATCAAACCCTCATATCTTTATAACTATTGTTCTTAATAATATTTCTAAATTAAATTATTATAAAATTCTCATATTTCTTTAAATATAATTTTCTAAAATTTCTATTGATTTGTATCAATTTCTCACTACTATAGAATATGATTGGACACCAATAGATACAATTAAGTATTTAATCAATACGCCCGATGAAATTTAGTAAATTAACTATAATAGTGATTAAATCTATCAAAGCTACTAATTTTAATTTCCCAACTATACCATTCTTAAATCAAATGTGATGTCTAATTCAATACTAGTTTAACTAGTCAAACTCATAAATTTTCTAATTAAATAGTAGATCGGTCGATTAATCTCTCAATTATTCATAAAATCCTATGGATGTCACAATATATATTATGATAAAATATATATATATATAGATATATACATTATAGTGTATATACAATTGCATATATATATAAACAAATATATATTTTAAATTGCTTAAAATTTGAATAGTTCATTTTTAACGATTAAAATTAATAATTGTTATAAGAAGGGTATAACGAGCAATTCAAAAACAAAAAAATAACGCCGTTAGAGTCGTAACGGAAGGGAAGACTGAAGAGTATGCAATATTTTAAAAAATATAGGAGGTTTTTTATCTATTTTTTTAACACAGGGGATTTTTAACTAAATTTTGAAAAATATAAAAAGATTTTATACAATTTACCACTTTTTTTAAATGTAACGAGATAAGCTAAATACAGTTTTCGTGATAATATTTGAAAGTGCAATTCGAACCCAACTTGTTAGTAAAAAATGATGAAAATATATGTAGGAAAGTTAAATTTGCCCAAGTTCAATCAATTCTTCATAGTCAATTAAAGTTTGTTTGAGATTAACCCTATTAACAATTAAAATTGAATTCAAATGAATTTTTTTAAATTAAAAAACATAAATATTAATATGGTTGGATTCAACTCGATCAATTTACATTGATACATTCATGTGTCGAATGATTAGCACAACCTACTTAGTAGGATTAACTTGTAGGTTGGTTGGGGAAGTGTAAAGTGCAATAAAATCCAAAGGTTGGGTGGGGAACTGTAAAAAAAAAATGGTTAGAGGGGCAAAGTACAAATGACCCCATATGTTGAGAGGGTGTCTGCATTTTATCCTACCTCAAATCCCAAAATGATTTATCTACACGAAGAGCTGCTCAAACTTCCACTTTATCGTCACGTCCTATAGTAAATTATAATATATACGAGAATATATCTCGTAAACTTCGTAAATTTCAAATAAGATATTATATGGTATTTGTATATTTCATACTAATCTGTTTATATTGTAATTCAACCCTCCGTTTCATTTTCTTTTAAATAACTAAACTTTCTACCTTCTCAGGTATATTTTTAGTTTATCGACTAACTCATATGAATTCATTCTATCAAAACCCTCATATCTTTATAACTATCGTTCTTAATAATATTCCTAAATTAAATTATTATAAAATTCTAATATTTTTTAAATATAATTTTCTAATATTTCTATTGATTTGTATCAATTTCTCACTACTATAGAATATGAGTAGACACCAATAGATACAATTAAGTATTTAGTCAATACGCCTGATGAAATTTAGTAAATTAACTATAGTAGTGAATAAATCTAACAAAGCTTCTAATTTAATTACCCAACTATACCACTCTTAAATCAAATGTGATATTTAATTCATCACTAGTTTAACTAGTCAAACTCATAAAATTTTCTGATTAAACAGTAGATTGGTCGATTAATCTCTTAATTATTCATAAAATCCTATGGATGTCACAATATATATTATGATAAATATATATATATATATAGATATATACATTATAGTGTATATACAATTGCATATATATATAAACAAATATATATTTTAAATTGCTTAAAATTTGAATCGTTTATTTTTAACGATTAAAATTAATAATTGTCATAAGAAGGGTATAACGAGCAATTCAAAAACAAAAAAACTAACGCCGTTAGAGTCCTAACGGAAGGGAAGACTCAAGAGTATGCAATATTTTAAAAAATATAGGAGGCTTTTTATCTATTTTTTAACACAGGGAATTTTTAACTAAATTTTGAAAATATAGGGAGATTTTATACAATTTACCACTTTTTTTAAATGTAATGATATAAGCTGAATACAGTTTTCGTGATAATATTTGAACCTGCAATTCGAACCCAACTTGTTAGTAAAAAATGATGAAATATATGTAGGAAAGTTAAATTTGCCCAAGTTCAACCAATTATTGATAGTCAATTAAAGTTTGTTTGAAATTAACCCTATTAACAATTAAAATTGAATTCAAATGAATTTTTTTAAAAAAAAAAATAAACATTAATATGGTTGGATTCAACTCGATCAATTTACATTGATACATTCATGTGTCGAATGATTAGCACAACCTACTTAGTAGGATTAACTTGTAGGTTGGGTGGGAAAGTGTAAAGTGCAATAAAATCCAAAGGTTGGGTGGGGAACTGTAAAAAAAAATTGTTAGAGGGCAAAGTACAAATGACCCCATATGTTGAGAGGGTGTCTGCATTTTATCCTACCTCAAATTCCAAAATGATTTATCTACACGAAGAGCTGCTCAAACTTCCACTCTATCGTCACGTCCTATAGTAAATTATAATATATACGAGAATATATCTCGTAAACTTCGTAAATTTTAAATAAGATATTATATGGTATTTGTATATTTCATACTAATATGTTTATATTGTTATTCAACCATCCGTTTCATTTTCTTTTAAAATAACTAAACTTTCTACCTTCTCAGGTATATTTTTAGTTTATCGACTAACTCATAAGAATCCATTCTATCAAACCCTCATAGCTTTATAACTATCGTTCTTAATAATATTTTTAAATTAAATTATTATAAAATTCTCATATTTCTTTAGATATAATTTTCTAATAGTTCTATTAATTTGTATCAATTCCTCGCTACTATATAATATGAGTAGACACCAATAGATATAATTAAGTATTTAGTCAATTAACTATAGTAGTGATTAAATCTAACAAAGCCAGTAATTTAATTACCCAACTATACCATTCTTAAATCAAATGTGATATTTAATTCAACACTAGTTTAACTAGTCAAACTCATAAATTTTCTGATTAAACAGTAGATCGGTCGATTAATCTCTTAATTATTCATAAAATCCTATGGATGTCACAATATATATTATGATAAATATATATATATATAGATATAGATATATACATTATAGTGTATATACAATTGCATATATATATAAACAAATATATATTTTAAATTGCTTAAAATTTGAATTGTTCTTTTTTAACGATTAAAATTAATAATTGTTATAAGAAGGGTATAACGAGCAATTCAAAAAAAAAAATAACGCCGTTAGAGTCCTAACGGAAGGAAAGACTGAAGACTATGCAATATTTTAAAAATATAGGAGGTCTTTTATCTATTTTTTTTAACAGAGGGGATTTTTAACTAAATTTTAAAATATAGGGATATTTTATGCAATTTACCACTTTTTTTAAATGTAACGAGATAAGCTAAATACAGTTTTCGTGATAATATTTGAACCTGCAATTCGAACCCGACTTGTTAGTAAAAAATGATAAAATATATGTAGGAAAGTTAAATTTGCCCAAGTTCAACCAATTCTTGATAGTCAATAAAGTTTGTTTGAGATTAACCCTATTAACAATTAAAATTGAATTCAAATGAATTTTTTTAAATTAAAAACATAAATATTAATATGGTTGGATTCAACTCGATCAATTTACACTGATACATTCATGTGTCGAATGATTAGCACAACCTACTTAGTAGAATTAACTTGTAGGTTGGTTGGGGAAGTGTAAAGTGCAATAAAATCCAAAGGTTGGGTGGGGAACTGTAAAAAAAATGGTTCGGGGGCAAAGTATAAATGACCTCATATGTTGAGGGGGTGTCTTCATTTTATCCTACCTCAAATCCCAAAATGATTTATCTACACGAAGAGCTGCTCAAACTTCCACTCTATCGTCACATCCTATTGTAAATTATAAAATACACGACAATATCTCGTAAACTTCGTAAATTTTAAATAAGATATTATATGGTATTTGTACATTTCATACTAATCTGTTTATATTTTAATTCAACCCTCCGTTTCATTTTCTTTCAAATAACTAAACTTTCTACCTTCTCAGGTATTTTTAGTTTATATACTAACTCATATGAATTCATTCTATCAGACCCTCATATCTTTATAACTATCGTTCTTAATAATATTCCTAAATTAAATTATTATAAAATTCTAATATTTTTTTAAATATAATTTTCTAATATTTCTATTGATTTGTATCAATTTCTCACTACTATAGAATATGAGCAGACACCAATAGATACAATTAAGTATTTAGTCAATACGCCTGATGAAATTTAGTAAATTAACTATAGTAGTGAATAAATCTAACAAAGCTTCTAATTTAATTACCCAACTATACCACTCTTAAATCAAATGTGATATTTAATTCATCACTAGTTTAACTAGTCAAACTCATAAAATTTTCTGATTAAACAGTAGATTGGTCGATTAATCTCTTAATTATTCATAAAATCCTATGGATGTCACAATATATATTATGATAAATATATATATATATATATATATATATATATATAGACACATTATAGTGTATATACAATTGCATATATATATAAACAAATATATATTTTAAATTGCTTAAAATTTGAATCGTTCATTTTTAACGATTAAAATTAATAATTGTCATAAGAAGGGTATAACGAGCAATTCAAAAAAAAAAAATAACGCCGTTAGAGTCCTAACGGAAGGGAAGACTCAAGAGTATGCAATATTTTAAAAAATATAGGAGGTTTTTTATCTATTTTTTTAACACAGGGAATTTTTAACAAAATTTTGAAAATATAGGGAGATTTTATACAATTTACCACTTTTTTTAAATGTAACGAGATAAGCTGAATACAGTTTTCGTGATAATATTTGAACCTGCAATTCGAACCCAACTTGTTAGTAAAAAATGATGAAATATATGTAGGAAAGTTAAATTTGCCCAAGTTCAACCAATTCTTGATAGTCAATTAAAGTTTGTTTGAAATTAACCCTATTAACAATTAAAATTGAATTCAAATGAATTTTTTTAAATTAAAAAAATAAACATTAATATGGTTGGATTCAACTCGATCAATTTACATTGATACATTCATGTGTCGAATGATTAGCACAACCTACTTAGTAGGATTAACTTGTAGGTTGGGTCCAAGTGTAAAGTGCAATAAAATCCAAAGGTTGGGTGGGGAACTGTAAAAAAAAATTGTTAGAGGGCAAAGTACAAATGACCCCATATGAATTCATTCTATCAAACCCTCATAGCTTTATAATTATCGCTCTTAATAATATTTTTAAATTTAATTAGTATAAAACTCTCATATTTCTTTAAATATAATTTTCTAATAGTTCTATTAATTTGTATCAATTCCTCGCTACTATATAATATGAGTAGACACCAATAGATATAATTAAGTATTTAGTCAATACGCCTGATGAAATTTAGTAAATTAACTATAGTAGTGATTAAATCTAACAAAGCTAGTAATTTAATTACCCAACTATACCATTCTTAAATCAAATGTGATACTTAATTTTTAACACTAGTTTAACTAGTCAAACTCATAAAATTTTCTGATTAAACAGTAGATCGGTAGATTAATCTATCAATTATTTATAAAATTCTATGAATGTCATAATATCTATATATATTATAATATATATATACATTATAGTGTATATGCAATTATATATAGATAAATAAATATATATTTTAAATTACTTAAGATTTGAATCGTTCATTTTTAACAATTAAAATTAATAGTTGTTATAAGAAGGATATAACGGGCAATTCAAAAAGAAAAAAATAACGCCGTTAGAATCCTAACGAAAGGGAAGACTGAAGAGTATGCAATATTTTAAAAAATATAGGAGGTTTTATCTATATTTTTTAACACATGGGGTTTTTTAACTAAATTTTAAAAATATAGGAGGATTTTATGCTATTTACCACTTTTTTTTTTAAATGTAACGATAAGCTGAATAGAGTTTTCGTGATAATATTTGAATTGCAATTCGAACCCAACTTGTTAGTAAAAAATGATAAATTATATGTAGGAAAGTTAAATTTGCTCGAGTTCAATCAATTCTTGATAGTCAATTAAAGCTTCTTTGAGATTAACCCTATTAACAATTAAAATTGAATTCAAATGAATTTTTTTAAATTAAAAAAAATAAACATTAATATGGTTAGATTCAACTCGATCAATTTACATTGATACATTAACGTGTAGGAATTAACTCACTAGGATTAACTTGTAGGAATTTGCTTTGAATAATTCATAATTAGAAGAAATTATTCACATAATTCACAAAAAAAAAATTAAAAAAACAAGAATTTAGAGTCCACAATGTTATTTTGATCCGTTCACAACAAAAAATGGATGGTAACTTAATGGAAACTAACGAACGGGGCTAATTGTTTGACGAAAGTTAAAATCAAGAGTACTAGTAATTTTTCAAACAACGAGTGATATATTAAAGGAGCTCATTGTAATTTATCCTTTTTGATAAGATGAAAATAAGTCTCATTTAGCTTTCTATTAAATTAAATATTTTTAGGCAATTGTTAATATAATTTAATGAGTTTAAATTTTTGTATGTATTGTGATCCGTAAGTTTCGGGCCTCTAGAATTATTGTAGTTAAGGGGTGAAGCCCATGGGCCGAATATGAGTATATTTTGGGTTTTGCAATTCTTATCATCCATCAAGCCCAATAATATGGCTTTTCATCTACGTATGTATACGTAGTTACAATTTGAAGGCCAATTTTGTGACCGTTTGAGAAATTCCCAGAAATATGGGATCAGAATAGGGGCGGAGAAAAGCGAAAGGGCGGCCATCCATGCAGTACGCCGTTCTACTTTAACAGCGGCAACGTCTCAGGCAGAGGCGGCAGCCTCCGCCGACCACCCTCAGCCTCCGTCTCTGCTTTCTTTGGGTGCTTCTTGACAGCCACCAACGCAGAGCAAACGACTTCTTTAAGGTTTCTTGAATTACTGGTTCTTGCAGTATGAACTTAAGACGAATATCTTGGTTCAAGGTTGAAGATCACACGATTTCTTGTATATTTTTGAATTACACGATTTTACGCTTTTTTTTTTTTTCTTTCTGCCATTTCGAAGGTTTCTGTTTATTACTTTCAGGGTTCTTGAAATTCCACTCAAGATTGGCCAAAGATAATTCAACCTAATGATTTTTGGTGTTCTTGTCCAGGGATTGCAAGAAACCGGTGAAAAAGGGAAGGTATTGGGGAAGATCCATGAGTGCTTTTCTTCTCAGTGCGCAGGTACATGAAAATTTAAAATTGGGGCTGTTAAAAGTATGGATGGGGGAATGAAGTTAAGAGAAACAAGAAATCGTTTCCCAAAACAAAAAAGGGCACTACATGGCTAGAGCATATTCATTAATTGATTATATCTTGCTGATGGTCTTACACAATTTAAACAACTGCTTGAAACTAATAGTATTACACAATTAATAATCAATAAGTAGTGAGTGATATCTTCACTTTGAATGCCGACTCTTATGTCGTCTTTAGGAGCAGTAAGTAATGTTCTTGTTTTTTCTACTATTGTCTTTTTTACCTATCAATTTCACCAATCTGCTGTCTTAATGCGTGTATGTGGCTCACTGAAATCTAAGTAAACATCCATCCACTCTCTGTTACTTCTGTTTGAGCTAGACTCTGAACATTATTTTCTCTTCGGACTGTGATGCTTGCCCAATTTATAGGCAACAAAATATTTGTTGTCAAGTGCATCTAGAACGGTCTCTTGATAATGCGTATCTGTCTTATGCCTTACAATTGGAGAATCTCATGATAATGTATTTATATCGTTCTCTTTCCATGTCTTAGTTTCTTCATAATTTTGTCTTAATGCAAAGGGCAGGAACAAACAATTGTTGAATAGATGTCATAATATTATTTGTAGTCTCTCAGAGAAGTGCTGTCACCGGTTATTTAGCGGCAGTTCTTTAGTTGCATGTTTTTATATTAAAAGCACTATATTTAGTATGTTTCGTGCAGGCAATGTAGTCAACTGAGGCTCCCTAAAATCTATATCTATTTAAGTTGGTTATCATATATCTCTTGCTAGTGCCATTAAATTTTTGAAGTTGTTTGGTAGGTTTGGGTCCCAGAACCCAAGATGAGTAGCTATTGGTGAAATTTCAAAGTTAAGTATCAAGTGACATCTTTTAAGAGATTTCAAAATAAAGTTTGATCATATTGAGCTATATTATGGAAGCGATATCCGAGTTTCTTTAGCCTTAACGCATGTAGCATGCATTATAAAGGGTGTCGCCTTACATGGTATGATTTTCAAGTAATGTCTAACATGCATTTATTTGATTCTACATGCAAAAAAAATCAGGTTAGTATATAGGTACTCTATGCTCGTGTATTGAGAGACTTGGGGGGTAGAGTTTGAGTTTGGCTTTGTCAGTTCGTGCAAACTAAATAACTTCATATTGTTAACGATTGTGTGGGAATCAAACGGGTTGTGTGGGATTTAAACGCTCGATTGAAATGCATGTTGATTGTTAAAAGTATGCTTTTTGACGACATTTTAAAACCCAATGGTAGCTTATGTATCTTCATATTCCTCTCTTCAAGTTTCTAACCAAAAAGTAACAAATGCCTCTTTTAATTCTTCTCCTCCGGTTGTTCTCCATATTTTGAAACCAAGAAAAAGTGAAACCATTGATTTTGCACTTTGTGAATTTCGAACCCAAGTTCATTGTACTGATTTCTTTGTAAAAAGCCCATGTTATCACCATTTTGATTTGGAAAGCACAAGATTAATTATTTTGACGTTGCTCAGAATGTGATGGACTCAAGTATAGAGTTAAGGTCTAGATTGGAGATTAAACCTCCTCTCTTTTTGTAAATTATTCTTGGTTCATTTGCCGTGTTAGATTTTCTTCATGAGCTTGCTTTGAAAGTTTTTGTTGTTATACATTTAATATTCTTGTATGAATTTTACAGAAATCATGTCGGTTCATGTTGTTGACATCTTATTTTTACAGGTGTATCGCAGAAAAATGTTGGAAAATCTATATTATACAACTATAAATTGTTTTACGTGTGAACCCTAAAAATGAAATTCTATGCGAAAACGTAAAATGGTTGTCTAGATGCCAATTTAAAATTCTTTTTCAAGAAGATTTGGTGATTTTTTCGTGAATATTAAGTAATTTCAAGATATGACGTATCTTTTTGAAGGAACATAGTTTTGGTAACTCAAATAATATTATTAGACATGGAGAACTTTTTATGATCTTCCGTCTCAGGACCTATTCTCCATGACAGTTTATGATTTCTTCTCCGTTCCTTTCTTGCTCTTTTTCTCTTGTTCGTAGAACTGCTAATGTTTTAGCTCATACCCTCGCTCACCGCCTCTTGGCAGTGAGGAAGGTACTGACATCCTCCCTCAATCACATTTGTCCTCTTGGCAGTGAGGAAGGTATTCACATCCTCCCTCATCACATTTTGTGATTGGCTTTGGCAGAAATGCCGATTTAAATTAGATGATTTCCTTTCAAAAAAAGACATGAACAACTTTTTATTTTCATTGAGGAACTAAACAGATTTGTTTTTGTCTTTTTACTCAAAGATTTGTTTTTCTTTTGTCAAGTGTTTTCTTTTATTAACTCATGTTCTAAAATCAGCATGTAATGCACTAATTTCTCTTCCAAATAATGAAAATAAATTAACACAGTATAGAGAATTTTTGTAGTTTGATCAGTTTAAGTGTATTCAATTAATTGTTTTGGATGAATGCATGAAAAGTAACATGTTTGGATTTCCATGAAAATTTGTTATTGATTTATTTTTTTTTTTTTTTGTTTTTTTTGTTTTTTGGTCATAAAAATGACTGAATTTAGAACAGTTTTGAATTCTTGGGAACACTTTAAATATTTTTTGAAAAATGGATGATCGCAACTCTTTTATTTAGAGTTCCAAGAAAGTGCATAATTAACTTCTCTTAAAAAATTGAATTGTGAACACTTAAACAAAGACACGATTTTACTAAATTGGCATCTAGACAACTGTTATGCAATTTAGCATATGATATTTTATATTTTGGGTTCACACGTGAATTAATTTGTGGTTGTGTAATAATGATTTTATGACAAACTTCACAATGATACACTTGCAAAGTTTAGACGTCAATGATACGGACAAATATGGTGCTTCTGTAAAATTTGTACAAGAATCTTAAATGTATGACATACAAAAAGTTTTGAGAAAGCAACATGATAACAAAATCTAACTCAACGTATGAACTAAGAATAAATCAACAAAAATAGTGGAGGATTATCTCCCGTTTAGGCCTCAATTCCGAACTGCCTTGAGTTCGTCGTATTTAAAGCGGCTACAAAATACATAATCCTAATGCCTCCAAACTAGAATGTTGAGGACACGGAGCTTTCACAGAAATCATACACACATTTGGGTTTGAAGTGTACAAGGAAAATACAATGGTTTCACATTTCTTGATTTTTAGATATGGAGAAAATTGGTAGAGATGAAATTGATGGGGATAAAGGTTACTTTTTTTGGTTAGAAATTTTGCATAGAGGAAGAAACGGATACAATAGGCTGTCATTTGGTTTTAGATGATGTCAAAGCGCATTTAAGCAACCAATGTGAAACAATTTCAATCGAGTGTTTTGCATACTTCTCTTTGCACATTACTTAGAATGAAACTGATATTGTTTTCCTTTTGTCTTTTCTTGTTTCAGCCTAACAACTTAACGAGACCGTTGTGGACTTCTTTCGTAAAGAAGAATCGGCTTCGAGGTTGCCTTGGCTTCATGTGATGGGAGTCGCGGATTCTCTGAGACATCGGCTAATGTTCCTACTGTAAATGAGAATGCTTTGTTTGTATTGTTATGTGAAAGAATGTTGCTTCCGTTTTTTAGCCCAACGAATAAGAGTTCTGATCCAAACATTTTGATATTTCTAAACTCAAAAGCTTGTCAACCAAACATGTTTCCACATAATCTACTGCTATGTTGCCTGACTTGAAATCAACTGGATAAATATGAAATTATGGCAGTTAGGAGTGTACGCGGTGCAGGTTGGCGCAGTTTAGGTACTTTTTTGGCCCAATCCAATAATTACGGTCTTTAGAAAGCTCTACCCAAGTCCAACCCAACGATCATCAAAACCGCACTTTGCGGTCTAATGGGGTTGGGTCGGGTTGGGGCGGTTTTTGCGGTCTTTAGTATATAGACAATCACCTATACAGTTATATTAGTATTTTGGGACAACTTATGCTTTTGTTTCAATTATTTTGTCAAAATAAATATATTTTTCTGTAGTGTTAATTATGAAAATATGATATATCAATTACAATGTGTAAAAAATAAGCACTTATACATAGTTATATGTTTATTTTAAAAGAATACAAATATTATTAAAAAAATTACCATTTTTTTATGAATAAGATTGTGAAAAATTTATTATTTCGAATTAATTATATAAAAAATTGATCATAATAATATATAAATATTAAATAAAAATTATTTAAAATAAAATAAAATGGTAATGAAAACAAATTATAACAAAATCATGATATCATCTATTTCAAGTTCTTGCCTTTATCAACGGCATAAAAATATAGAAGATTGTCAATAACCAATAATTAATGAATTAATTGATTTCATTTACATATTTATACATATATATTATACAATACCAACTTGAATGTTTATGCATAATAAAAACTTTTGTATAAACATATGAATAATTCTAGTATATTATTAGTGCTCACCTTCATCTTCTTCTTCTTTTTCTTCTTATTATTATTACTACTACTACTATTATCATTATCGCGGTCGAACGCGGTCTATGCAGTCTCGTAAACATAAAACCAAACCCGATTGCTAAAATGCGGTCTTTTCTTAATTAGCCCAAGACCAACCCAACCCACCTTTAGCCTGCTAATTGAGGTGCGATTTGGGTTGGGTCGATCGATTGGGGCGGTCCGACAATTTTGTTGAACACCCCTAATGGCAATAAAGACAATCGTAATGAGTTTTATCAAGAAAGCAAAATAAAAATTAAAAGACATTCATGATCAATCTTCAATAATTAGTACTAGATAATTAATACTTTAAACCATGCAATTGAAAATTTATAGTACTAGGCATAAGTTATTACAAATTGATATGAAAATATAACATAATATATATATATATATAAATCAATTACCTATACATACCTCAAAGGGTAAAATGCAGACACCCTCCAACGTATGGAGTCATTTGCACTTTGCTTCCCAACTGTTTTTATTAATTGTTAAGACTTGTCCATTTAAAAAGATATAAGAGATTACAAATAGATATTAAAATATAAAATAAAATTTATATGTGTCATATTAAATAATTATTTAAAAAAATAGAATATACTAAGTTGTTGTTTAATCTTGTTTTTATATAAAGATTAAATGTATAAATAAAAGTACCATAGTCTATTATTATCTAAAATAAAATGTATGGTATTGATTAATAATTGTAATATATGGTCAACTTTTAATATAAAATTGAGGAATGAGATAGAAAAAAATGAGAAGAGGAAAAGAAAAGAAGAGAGAAGACGATAGGTAACAGATAAGTGTAAGGGGATAAAAAAAAAAATAAAGGATGAAAAATGAATGAAAAATTAAAAAAATCAATAAATGGGCTTAAAATAATTTAGGCTTAAGAATTAAACACAGTTTATTGTATAAGTTCAAATTTGTATTTTACAAAAATGACCTTTGTAATATAGATCTTTGATAATATATAAAGTTTGGGTTATATAATTTGAATATAAAATTCTTCTAAAAAATAATTATTTTATCAAATTATTATTATATATATATATAATTTAAAAAAGTAATTATACATTTAGCGATGCGGTTCGATTTTTTGCGGTTTTTTTAAGCTCTAAGTTCAAACCAAATCAATAGAGCGGTTCTATTTTAATTTTAATTCAAAATTATTATTTGAAAAATAAATCATAAACAAAGATTCGATTCGATTCTATTAGGGCGGTTTTGGACGGTTTGAATATTTTTGGATCACCCCTACCAATACTACTTTTGGCTAACCAGAATATTCAATCTTTACTTCATTTTTATAACAATCAACCACTGCTCTATGTGTGCTAGTTAATCCATTCCCAAAATTACATCAAACTGTATCTCAAATTACTATTATCACCCGGTATTTTAGATGCAAGTTATGATGATATATATGATGCATAGAGTCATGGTCAATCAAAGCGTAAGCCTCAACGCCAAATAACGAGATCGTACCTGATATTACGTCATTCGAAGATGGAATTTCCTCTCTGGTCATGTTATATATTCTTGTCTGGGTATGTCCAAGAGTAACTTGTGCTCCGGACCCCTTTATACCCGCACCAATAGTGTGCTTCGAACGACATAATATTAGGTATGATACATATGAATGCATAGAGTTATGGTCAATCTTCAATAATTAGTAGTAGATAATTAATACTTTAAATCATGCAATTGAAAATTTGTAGGTACTAGCATAAGAGATTACAAATAGATATGAAAATATAATATAAATTATATATATATATATATATATATATAAAACACTACCTATACTTACGTCAAAGGGTGGATTCCAATACGCATCAATTGCAATTGTTATTTTGTGTATACTTTTCTCATCTATATATTTTATTGTTATATTTTTATTTTATCATCACTTCATCATAAATATAATAATAATTTATTATTTTGTGTATACTTCATTAAATAATAAAAAAATTAAAAAAAAATATTAAACAATCACGCACACACTAGAACGTGTCATAAATTACTATAAATCCAGATCAAAGATTTTTTCATAAAAATTGTTGAGCTCAAGCCACTGGCACTGGGTATGGCGGAGAGAAGGAGCACGCGTTTTGTGTTGATTTACCACCTTTCCTCTTGACACAATCTCCTAACGTAGAGGGAAGCACGTTTTCAGAAATAACTGATTTGAACCCACGTACGTGTCTTCGTCCAACACCCACTCTTTCCCGCGAAAATCTCTCCCCCAAAACCCCCACCCCCACCCCTTGTTCCTCCCGAGAATTCAAGATCCGAATATCTTAATCCAAATTTTCTGCTTGCAAGTACCCAAATTCGGTTCGCTGAATGCACTAGAAACGCAAATGCAATCCAGATGAGAAGAAATCCGCCATGTCTAGACTCCGCCCCGATTCCGCCAATCCGCCGCCGGAGGAGTTCCTCTCCGATGACAAAAACTCATCGGCGGCGTCCATCATCAAGCTTCGGAAAATCCCTCCGATTCCGACGAGGCAGAGGGCCAATGTCGACGAGGGTGAGGGTTTTGATATAGGGAGCGGCGACCCGAATATCATCGAGCCCTCGAACCTGGGCCTCAATCAAATCAGGACGCGTTCAGGGCCGTTGCCTCTCAAGACGGCTAGTTCCCTCGGAACCACTCATACTTTTCATAATTTCGAGACTCAAGCAAAAGAAGGTGTCCACATAAGAACTAGTTTGTCCTCCATTTCGCAATTATCTGTTGTTTGCCTCTGCCGAACAAGGGTGAACTGTTGAATCTTCTCACCTTTGAAGCCAGTTTTTCCACGCATGTATTTATGTGATATGCAAGTTGGAATGTGCACCATGACATTAGTATGACAATGATGATAGTTAGCTGGCCGTTAATGCAACCATCAAAAAGAAAAAAATAGCTGGTAGTAAATGCAGAACAGGGAAGAGTTATTTGAGATAATTTGATCTTACGTAAATAATCACTTCAGAGTATGGGGATCATCTTTACAACGAAATAAAGGTTTTAGAATCGCCTAGGATAGAAGGATCAGCTGAGCAGAGGTGATAGCAAGTTTGAAGATTGGTTATTCAGTATTAAACATCTTAATAAAGGTTCAAGACTGGAATTCCTTTCATGTGGTGTGAGGATATAGTCCAACTTCAAGTTTCTGTTTTAGTAATCTTAATCAATTTATTACACAAATCCATATGAGATTGAAATTAAGTGTATAAATGAAGATATCATGCTTAATAGTGTCTTACCATTTGTAGGTAGAAGGGGCCATTTTAATCATCATCATTCAAAATCGTTGAGAGTCCTTTCACCCAGTAGGTCTGGGCCAGAGGTAATCAGTTTCCCCTTTGTTTGGTTTGTTCATTTGTTTAGCAGTTTCATAGAGACTTGTATGATATTTCAGTTGAAATAAATTAGGTAGCTCAGCTTCATGTCATTGTGCTTATTGTAGGGTTATAATGCAGCTTTAGCCAAGGAAATGCAGTCTCCACGTTTCCAGGCTATTCTGCGTTTAACCAGTGGCCGAAAAAAAAGAGTACCAGACATTAAGAGCTTTTCTCATGAACTTGATTCCAAAGGTGTCCGACCACTTCCATTTTTGGAAATCTCGCGCCATTGGTCGCATGGAAGTATGTTAAATTCAATGTAGCCTCCTAATTCTGCTTGTGAGAAACATAGGTTTTCGTCTCTTTCTTCTTCTCTGTTTCATTTCAAATAATGCATATAATTTGGATAACATTACTTTTCTTAGGAAATTATGGTAATGGTACGCTCGAAATTTGACAAATTGAAGGACGAAGTTAATGCTGACTTAGGCATCTTTGCTGGAGATTTGGTGAGTGTACTTGAGAAGACTTCGGAATCTCATCCAGATTGGAAGGAATGTTTAGAAGATTTGTTGGTAATAGCTAGACTGTGCGCAAAGATGTCACCTAATGAGTTTTGGGCAAAATGTGAAGGCATTGTACAGAGTTTAGATGATCGACGTCAAGAGTTGCCTATGGGCACACTTAAGCAAGTGCATACCCGCCTCTTATTTATCCTCACTCGTTGCACTCGGCTTGTTCAGTTCCAAAAGGAAAGTGGTTATGAAGAAGATCATATACTGTCTTCACACCAGCTTAGTGACCTTGGTGTATACCCAGAACGGACTTTTGTGTCATCGCTGGGTGCAACGGAAGGTGTTGACAGGAAAACTTATGTTGTCCAAGAACCGGAAAAAAGCAGTCTGGTTAACAAACAAAACCATGCAACTGAGGAAGGCGACACTGCAAAAAGTGTTGCTTCTTCTGCAGGAAGTTTTAGGATGTCATCATGGAAGAAACTTCCATCTGCAGCTGAAAAAAATAAAAAAAAGTCATGACTCTGGTGACACTCCCAAGGACAAATCTCAGAAGTTGCGACAGGAGAAAGAAGTAGAGAGTCTTGAGAATATAGAAACTCCTGTCAGTCAGGCAGAACATGCTGCAGAATCCTTGAAAACAGAAAAAGTAACATGGGGAGTTTGGGACCAACACCATATGGCATATGAGGATTCATTGATTTGTAGAATATGTGAAGTCGAAATACCAATAGTCCATGTAGAGCAGCACTCAAGAATTTTACCGTTGCTGACAGATGCGATTTAAAAGGTTTAACTGTAAATGAACGACTTGAAAGAGTTGCTGAAACTCTTGAAAAAATACTTGAATCTTGGACCCCAAAAAGCTTAGACACAGGGGTAGGGAGTCCTGAAGTCGTGAGAGTGTCTGCATCAAGTGCACAAGAGAACTTGGACGAGTTGTCACCAAAAGGGAACAGTTTGTCTTACCGATGTTCTGAAGACATGATAGATTGTGTTAATGCGGCCGATAACTCTTTTCTTGTGGATGAACTTCACGGTTCACTGAATGTGTCATGTGCATCACGCGCTCCACCTGCTGATCAAAGCAAGAAAGAATCATCAGCTGGGAGCTTGACCCCTCGTTCACCTTTAATAACCCCACGAATGACCCAGATAGAGCTTCTGCTGAGTGGACGCAAAACATTATCTGAATTTGAAAGTTATCAGCAGGTAGTGTTTATGATGCAATCTGCCTATTCTGCCAGATGCTAAAAATCTATCTACAATATTCTTTATTAGTAAATGTCCTTGTTTCTTAACTCTTCATATGATAGCATGCAAATAAATCATGAGAATTGCCGTTTTCACAATAAATAAATTACATTAGCAACACTAACTTTTTCTTAGCGAAAGGTAGGGTGCATGATTCGATTCGTCTTTATTGATGAAGGCTTAGAAGACCCATTAATTCTTATCAGTGATAACCTCCATCAGCTGCTAGGTGTACATGGTTAAATGCTACCTGGATGTAAAAGCTGGCAAAACCGGAACTAAGTCTCTTTCTCTCAGAAGCTTTACCAAATGGAAAAAGGATTAAGCTCTTCTCCCCATCCACTTCACTGATCAACTAGAAAATAAGGTTCAGCAATAACAGAGCTTTGGACCGTTAAAGTCTCTTCAAAGATTTACAACATAGACAATTATTATCTCTGTTGTACCATGTACTACGAATTTTGAAGTCCCCCATCCTGGAACGTAATATCTAAAAGACCAACTTCTGGAACTCTTTACCTTTGAAGATAGGTTGCTGATTTCCCTGTCACTTAATTAGATTATATCTTCTCAGAATCACTACACGAACTGGAGCATTTAAAGAAGCAATGTCATAGTTTTCCCCCAAATATCACCTATTTTTTCAACTTTGCATTTTTCGGAAAAAACCTCTTTAATTCACTTTCTTATGTAATTTTGGTTAAACTGAAGGCACATCCAAAGATTCAGATAAAATATTTTGATCCTTGGAACATTTCAAGTACTTCTATTTTTGGAACAAGTTGCTGTGGTTTAACTTCTTTATTACACCTTGAACTTGCATGACAGATACATAAGCTGCTGGATATTGCTCGATCTGTAGTAAATGTTAATAGGACTGATTACAGTACATTGGAGTATATGATTGATCGGTTGGATAACCTCAAGTATGCCATTCATGATAGAAAGGTGGATGCTCTTGTTGTTGAGACATTTGGGAGGCGCATTGAGAAACTAATACAGTGAGTTACAGTTTCACATCATGAAATGCTATGCAAGTTTCTCATGTATGCATGTAAATGAATTGTTTTCTGGTCTAGCACTGGAAAGCTGATGATCTTCATAGTTTGTGAATAGTAAAACCAAACTCTTACATTTGCATGCTGTGGCTTTACATAACATAACAGATCTTCAAATTATTTTTTAATTTGGTTCCATTTGGCTGATCATGAACTCTTCAGGGAAAAATATGTATTTCTATGTGATCAGATTGATGACGAAAAGGCAGATTTACTAAATACCGTGGCTGATGAAGATACTTCAGTGGAGGAAGATACAGTTCGCAGTTTGCGTGCGAGCCCTATTAATCCATGTACGAAAGATCGAACATCCATCGAAGATTTTGAAATAATTAAGCCTATAAGCAGAGGTGCTTTTGGACGAGTTTTCTTGGCTAGGAAAAGGGCAACCGGTGACTTATTTGCGATAAAGGTCAGACTTTTCAAAGTCCATAAAATGTCCAATTGCACGGGTTGAATACTGTTCCTTAATTAGCGACACAATTTTATGCTGATGGAGTCTAATTTTAGCAAAATCTTTGCAGGTTTTGAAGAAAGCTGATATGATTCGCAAAAATGCAGTGGAAAGTATCTTAGCTGAACGCGATATCCTAATATCAGTTCGTAATCCTTTTGTGGTAAGTAGATTTTATAAGTTAAAGACATGCACTTATTTGTGAGTGAATGGAACAGAAAACTTCGTGAAAGTACTTCACTAATTTATAATCTAACGATGAACAGGTCAGATTTTTCTATTCTTTCACATGTAGGGAAAATCTTTATTTGGTTATGGAGTACTTAAATGGAGGAGATCTTTTCTCTTTGCTGAGAAATCTAGGCTGCTTGGAGGAAGATATGGCACGTGTTTATATAGCAGAAGTTGTAAGGACCTCTATTATTATTTTTGTAACTTGGAGATTCTTGGCAGTTAGCCAGGTTAACCTTCAAAAAAGATTGATATTCTTTATCTGTAACTTTCAGGTACTTGCTTTAGAGTATCTGCACTCCTTAAATGTCATTCATAGAGACTTGAAGCCTGATAACCTGCTGATAGGTCCAGATGGTCACATCAAGGTAAATACATGGATGTATATTTGTAACACTGTAAGCAGGAGATGCTGATCTTTAAAGCTTGATGTCAGATGTCTCTGTTTGTTAATTCACACTCACAGAAGACAGACAAATTATTTGAAACTAAAGGGTCTATAATCACATCCAATTTCTTTTGACTTCAGAAAAGCTATAAACAATCGCTTTCTATGTATTTGCATGTAGTTTCCACAAGCTTTTTTCTCACACCAGAGATTCTACTGTAAATGTGGGAGAGTGTTTCATTTGTATAAAATGGAAAGTTCGTCTTGTTTAAGATGAGTTAAGTCGATGACTTAGGTAGAATATGATCTGTTTAACCAGACATAGGAAAGTGTTAATCTGTTTCTTAATAGAATTAAAATGGTGAAGTTATTGACAAAATCATTGAGCAGATTTTGTGTTCTTTGATTTTGAGCATATTCAGATGTCTGGAGTTTGCTTGATGTAACTGTACAACTTGTACTATAATTTCATCAAGAGAACTTTCTCTTCTTCTTTTCCGTACTCAATGAGATTGGGTTGAGTAGTCCAAAACGTATGTGAAAGAAGCTCCATTTGTCAACCTACTTATGTGCAGTATGCTTGGTGATTCAGTAATTTCTAGACATTCATGAACAGTATGCATCAGAGTTTACATCCTTACATAATTATTGTTGCATCCAGTATGCATTAAAATATGTAAACTTATACAACGTATTGTTGCATTTATTTGATCACAAATCTGCTCTTATCGTGCAGTTGACAGATTTTGGGCTCTCCAAAGTTGGTCTTATAAATAGCACCGATGACTTATCTGGTCCATCTGCTTTTCTTGGGGTTGATAAACCAAAAGCAGCAGTAAACTCATCTGTGAAAAGAGAACAGAGGAAAAAACATTCGGTAGTTGGCACCCCAGACTATTTGGCACCAGAGATACTTCTCGGCATGGGACATGGTTCGAACTTTGAAATCCAATGCTTCATGTAATGAGTGGAATAGTCAAAAGATATTATGTTCTATATTGTATTAATTGTTCTTGTCTTTACCGTGTTTTTTAGGTGCAACAGCTGATTGGTGGTCAGTGGGTGTCATCCTCTTTGAGCTTCTAGTTGGTATTCCGCCTTTTAACGCAGAACATCCACAGGTATGCCATCAGTCATTTTGGATGAATTGACAATGAATGTAGTTGTGGTGTTTTTTGTTTTATCTCATTGTGATATTCTGCATATGTAAGCTTTTCCATCAACCTGATTTGGGTCATTGGATAATGACTGTAAACTTGATCACATGAAGCGGATCAAATATCGGATGGATGTTCCTGAGTTGCTGATTATGAAAACTTCAATTGGAAGTCTCATCTGAAAGGATGAAGTTGTCTGTAATGGCTATTCCGAGATTCCTGTTTATTTATAGGTAGCTCTAGACAAACACTAGGATATAAGAAAATGAGAATGCATATAAGTTTCATGTGTGTCCCTGAAACAAAATGCTTCTGCAATGGGTTAATTTGGTTCAAGCATGGCCCGCGATACCATATCTCTTTCTCCACTAAGCCTCTGGGTTCATTCGCTTCAAGTTTTCTCCTAATTCTGGAGCACAAAACGCAATTGAATTTGAAAGTCTGTTTACACGTCCCATTGTCACAATTTCACATAATTATATTCATGTTTCCATTCATATCCTTAATTATTGTCCCTACTATGCCATATTTATTAGATTGTTAGTTAGTTGAAAGAATGTGCATCATTCATTGAAATGTTTGTGTCGGTTCACATACTTAATAGGTTACTTGCAATAAGCTGCAGAGAAATGGCATGGATTAATGTCAATCGGCTATGTATTTTTTTACTAGCTCATTTTGCTATTCTACCCTCTCTTTTTTTTTTTTTTGTTTCTTTTTTCTTCTTCTGGGTGGGGGGAGGTAATAGCTACATTGAGTTGGTGAAGGGATAGCATACAACCTGTATAGTTATACCGAAAAGATATTCAGGCACATGGGCCCTGAACCCTAGCCTCCCAGTATTACATAAACTTACATGCAAACTTTTTCCTGAAAGTTTGGAATCCATGTTCATGTGATGGTGATCATTCATGGATTGAGCAAAATGAAGTACATCTCTTCCAATTGTTGTCACAGTCATTTCTGACATGTCAGCATGCAATTCAGCAAAGGTTGCTGATATTTTCTGTCATGCCATATATTTCCTTAATACGTAACTGCAATAAACATGATTACTTTACCTGTGTTATAACTCTTTGACTGCCGAGGGTAATTGAGTTGGAGTGTCAGACACATATATGTGAAATTAGGTAACTGTCTATGACTATGTTAGCAAAAGGCTTTCTGTAATTCCAGAAAGTCGCAAGGGCCTTGTGGTAATTACTTTTAGCTACTTGAATGGTTATCCCTTCAAGAATATCAGCATTAGCCAGCACAGTGTTAAATTTGTCAGTAGATACTTCTGTCTTATATTAATGGAAACTAGGAATATGATTTCATACTCATGTCTCATTGCTGTTATTTGGATAAATAGTTTGGAAACTATTATAATGGGTCTAATATGAGGGTTATGGCACTTCGGAGCACTGTCTTAGTTATCGAGCCTACCCATTCTGATATATTAAGTTTTAGCATTTAAATGACTTGACAGACTGCTTGTTCGTTTTGAGGGCATCAAGATTCTTCGCTGTCTTTGGTATATCTATCAATAATTGTTTCAGGAAATCATTAGTCCAGCCTGCACGGTTACATATTTTATGCCCTACTGGATTTTGTTGAAGCCCACATAAATATTACCTCGTCAGCTTATTGTAGTTTATTCAGCTATACATAAGAAGGAAAATTAATTTGACCTAATTCAGTCTCATTGATAATTACATAAAAGGGTAAAATTTTGCTCCATCTGAAGTAGATAATGGTGGAAAATTTTAAAATGGTTGAGGAATTAATTGTTATCTCTTGTTAAGAACTTCGTTAGAACTTACCGATCACGGTAGTATTGATAATTCTTTTCTGATGCAGCAAATATTCAACAATATTATTAACAGAGACATACCCTGGCCCAAGATACCAGAAGAAATGACCTATGAAGCGTCTGATCTAATTAACAAGTAAGTGTTACATTTATTTTCTTACACATTCTTCGTTCTGGATGCATTGCGGTCAGTCTTACTTAAAGATTGATGTCTGTTTGAATTATGAAACTCTATTATTATGTTGCAAGTAGTAATTGGATGCAGTAAATAAAGTGAAAAAAATCATGTGTGATATATAGGCTGTGTGCAAGTCATCTCATCATGTCGTGTGAGTTGAAATCAGTAGCACATCATCTAGAAAAGAAATCTTAAAGCAGGCAATTTTGGAATTTAGCCTTTTCTTCTTCTTCTCATGGCGATAGTCAATCAATTTTCGGGGTAATTATCAATGAAGATTGTTTTGCAGGAACATTTCCAACTTTTGGCTGCTTAAGGCCGTTAACAGAAATATATTTTATACTGGGCCATTCTTATGCAGTTCCTTTCTTCTCCCACATTAAGTGTTGGCATTATTCTGAAGCTTTATGTTATCTTGATGTATGTGGTATATAATTGTTACTGCAGCAACGCTAGCTTGAAGAAGATTAGATAAGAAGTTCATCTAAACCATCATTTCTTGCTTTTTTCTTGTAAACTGTGTAATTGAAGAAGACATTTGTGCTCCTTTTCAGGTTAATGATTGAAAATCCAGTTCAGAGATTAGGTGCCACTGGGGCTGGAGAGGTATATGATTAATCTAAAGTACTGATGATTTGGTACAATGTAGGAAATAACTTTCCCTCTTTCCTTCTCAGGTTAAACGACATTCCTTTTTCAAAGATATTAATTGGGACACTCTTGCGAGGCAAAAGGTCTCATCTACTTCCGCTGAACCACACACAATTCAGGAAAAAACACACTGATTCATTTCCAAAATCAGTTCATAACCCTCAACTTCTCTCTTGCACAGGCAGCATTCATACCTTCAGTTGATGCACATGATACGAGTTATTTTATGAGCAGATATATCTGGAACCTTGAAGAGGAAAATATTCATGGATGTAGTGATGTTGATGACATGACTGACACAGGCAGTGCATCCTGCAGCAGCAGTTCGTACAGCAACTTACAGGATGAAGATGTAAGCTTATACTATAACATTTATTCCATATCCTCTGAAAGATGGAAAGAACTAGACTCCTACGCTTATCTGAAATCTACTGAATTAGGGATCAACCAAAAGCTTGAATTAGAGAAGCATTTCTATTGCTGAATATATGAGAAGATATAAATTTAGTGGTTAAGACCAGTTCTAGAATGAAAAATATCCATAAAACGGATTTCTTAATATTCCTCTTTGGGAGAAGTGCTTCCAAATTTGCGAGTATTTGTATGAAAACATTATTTATTGATTAACTTGAGAAATGTGCACTCACCCATGCTCACTTTGCTGAATGAATTTCTACGGATGTTACTCTGGGTGAATATCACTAACTAATAGAATCACCAAACATCCATTGCTTCTACAAATGCATCGCTAACAGTAAGGTCCGATCTGACAAGTGCTTTCAAACACCTTATAATGTCTAGATGTCTTTTGATACTTTCCCCATCTTAACTTATATGTCAAAGAGTTAAGTGCAGTTTTTCTGGTTAATGACAACATATACTGAAGTATTTCTCTGGACCTGGATTTTATCACATTGTCAATGTCAAACGACGGCCTGAATTACTTAAATGTGTTACCTTGTTGCGTCATTGCTGATGAAAGATTGGTTACACCTTTACTTGGAACAAAACTATTTACTTTTTGATTAATTTGCTGAATCCTTTCATAATCTAAGAAATGTAGCCCAAACTATCCTGCTTTCCTATACTTGGGTTTAAAACTGATAACCTTTCATTTGCAGGGGGATGAATGTGGACATTTAGCAGATTTCGTTGCGCCCGCCCTTGACATGAATTACTCTTTCAGTAATTTCTCATTTAAGGTGAGAACCTTTAGTCAAGAAGCTCACGCTGATCTTACAAACGTTTATGAATCTTATAATGATCACTTCAAGCTTTTTCACTATCACAGAAGAATATGTGCATGTGTTTAAGTCCAACACATTAGCTAACATCTTAACATTCTATTTATTTTTGTCGATCAGAACTTGTCCCAGCTAGCTTCAATTAATTATGATTTGGTTACAAAGAACAAAGAATCAAATACAGGCTGAAGAACCATCCTTCCGTAGCAGAGTATGTCACTTCATAAGCCAAAGACCTCTTTTGGCAGCCAGCCTCGGAAACTCCTGTTGTAATTGCCTCGAGGATAGTTGAGATGCCACAATGAACTTGGTTGCCTGCTGGCTGAGATTACGCGGGCCATATAGTGTGAGAGCTACTCAATCCTAAAATGAAGAATGGACCTTTGCAGCAAACAAGACGTGATCCTCCCTGTGTATGTGAGAAGGTGGATGCTCATACTTTATACACTGCATAAATCTTACTTTAAACTCCCCCACCACCCAGCCCCCTTGTATATATGGTATATTTTTGGTAGACATGTTTTTAATGATAAACTCCACAAATTTTATTTAGGTCCTTTTATTTCTTTGGAGCAGTTGGAAATTTCCTTTGTGTTCATATAAAAAATGAATAAAGCAGTTTATATGGAATGAATCTATTGAAATCCTCATACTTGTGATTTGTCATTGGGATAATTATACAAATGTCCCCTAAAATTCAAGATTGAAATGATCCCTTTTGAAAATACTATTTTGTAGAATGTATTATGTTAATCTCCATTAATGTAGTTGTATTCTCAGTTTTATGAGGCATATTTCCAGTGATTATTTTACTAATGTAAGAACAAGAATATATGTGAAATATAAAAGTATTTTGTCAGAAACGAAAGAAATATATTTCATATTTTGGGGTTTATTTTTCCCACAGTGCATTTCAGCAGTATACTTTTTCAAAGTAATGCAAACTAGAAAGCAACAAAGTCCATCAAACTTAAAAATCTGACTTTCATTATAAAAATTTATAAGACTTTCATTATAATTATCTATCCTTCCTATATATTATAGGAGATAGCCCATTTGGTATTCAAAATAATTTTGATATGTCATTTTCTAAGTTAATTGATTGATTTTGACTTTCCTACTCATCAAAATTTTTCATAACTACCTTATCTTATATATATTTTAGGTAATTCTTAATTTTACAAAAAAAGTATATAATTTAAAAAATATTATATTTTATTTTTTTTAAAAAAATTATGCACATATATAGAATGTGCCACACTTATTAATTTATATGATTGCTTAGATGGTGTTTTTTGTTTTTTTTGAACGAGTACATATAGGTTTTCAAAACAATGTTTGAAAATTTATAAAATGATGAAAAGTATTTGGTTAAAGGAAAAAAAACTTATAAAATCAAAAAATTAAGATGTTATTAAAAGAATAAACAGTTCTCAACTATTTGCAAGAAATTAAAGTATTTTGCAATTATGATCATATTAATTATAATATTGTCAATGCTACATCTTACAATCTCTATACTTTTATTTTATTCAAATATTTTAAAAGGTTGAGCTTAGAATAACTTATATATCCTTTCAAGTTTAAAAGTATTTTATAAATTTCAAATGAACTTAACCAAACGCTCTCGATTTCTTCTTCTTATTATTATTATTTATATTTTATATTTATATAATTGAATTTATTGTACCAAAATGGACTTTCTCATTACGAATGGGGCAAGAGTTCTACGTTGAGGCAGTCCAGTGCACCGCACCGGTCAACTGATGGTCATTAGAGTTAGACCCGTCCCCTATTATCATGATGGGCGTGGTGGTGTATTGCACCCGGTCTATCCAACAATTTTGAGAAGTAAACATTAAACAAACAGGAAAATTGCATTTTCCCACCACACGGACAGCATACACATGGTCAGGTCTTGTACCTGTTCGACAGAAAGTCACCCCCAAAAGCAGAACACCCCATTCTTCAAACTCCAACTGAAAACTCTCTCTCTCTCTCTCTCTCTCTGCCTGCGTTTTCTGTTTTGATTTTATTTTGTACATTTACGAAGGATCAGGTATGTGGAGGCGCGTGGCCTCTCTGTCGCCTCTGGTTTCTCGCTCCAAATCACGCCTGCTCGATCAAGTATATGTTTACCTTTTTCATTGGCAATTGATTTGTTTTTTTTTTTGGTTTGTTTCTCGTGAGATTTTGGCTTGATGAACTGAATGTTCTTCTGTATTTAGGTGCAGGTGGCCAGTGGATTTAATGTTTGGCAAGTGTTCAGCACTCAAGTTCTGAATCCGGTATCGTGTTGTTTTTTTGTTGTTGGATTTTTAATTTTGTCTGATCGATATTCTCAGCTATTTCTCTCGTTTTGATTACTGTCATGAATTCAAAAACAAAGTTCTCGTACAGCTGTAGTTGATTTCCGGGAGAAATATGGATACCTTCTCCAAGCTAGTTTTCACGTGCTTAAACTCTATGTAGCATGATAACTTGGTGCTTGTTATTCTCTAGGGCACTATTGATCTGATCCTTAATTGTTCTGTCCTCTTATGTGACTATTTATTTCAACATTCTACTGAGCGAGAATGTATGTTAACCGAGCATGTCCATCTTCCGAGAATACCTTTTGATTCAAGAGCAATGTCTTACTTGCTGAGCCCTTGCTTGTCACGTTTTCTTTTTTCTTTTTCCATCTGTTTAATTAGTGCCTTTTCCATGGGATGGATATTAGCTACTTGATAGTTCTCCTTTTAAGCTTCATTTGAGGTTTGCTTTATGCAGCCTGAAATGTTATGTTTCTCAATTTCTTTTGGTTTCTTCATATATTTCTATGTTTTATGTTTACCACTAATTAGTGCCTTTTCCATGGGATGGATATTAGCTACTTGATAGTTCTCCTTTTAAGCTTCATTTGAGATTTGCTTTATGCAGCCTGCAATGTTCTGTTTCTCAATTTCTTTTGGTTTCTTCGTATATTTCGGTGTTTTATGTTTATCAGTGCAAGCTATTATGTCCAGTTTCTTTTATGTATATCATAGAAGGTTTTCTTAATTGAACAGTCAGAGTTCTTATTTTTAACAAGATGTTGATTGGTATATTAATGTTTTGCATTTTCCTAATGGATGCAGACAGAAGGTGGAGTCTCTGATAGAAGAAGATCCCCATTTGTAACTTTTGTGTTGGGTAATTAACATAAAGCTGCTTGTCTGGATCATACTTCCTTGCTTTGCTGGTTGAGGACTCAAGTTGTTGCTTTTATTAGCGTTCGCCTGGGCGTGTGATGTTGCACTTCTTTAGTGGGTTATGACGCAAACAAAGTAGCTGCTTGATATGATAGTATTCTTGCATCATGCACTAAAAGTTTCTTCATCAGGACGCATTATGCCATGTATAAGTGTTTCAGAAATAACAATGAACTATATGAAACATTTGGCGTCATTGTCGTTGTCTCCTATCTTCTTGAAATTTTTACTTCGGAAACTATTCCACTGACTTTGTAATAAGCTCTAAAGTTCATATGAAGTATTGATGTTGAAAGTTCCAACAAAGAAAACCACATGTAAAAACCCAAGTCACTCAAGAACTACCAGGGAATATATGCAGTGAACCACATAAACTTTCAGAAATTGAAATAAGGATCTACAATTTGGGGATTTATACTTTGAACTCTCTCTGCATTGGATGATTCTGATCTCATAGTTGTGCTTTCAGGGGGTCCAGGGAGTGGGAAAGGTACTCAATGTACAAGGATTGTTGAAACCTTTGGGTTTACCCACTTAAGCGCTGGTGATCTTTTGAGAAAAGAAATTTCTTCTAACAGTGAAAATGGGTATAGTTCCACATCTCTTCTGACATGGATTTGCTTTTTGACATCTTTCCTATATTTGTGACATTGACAATGATGGCATCCTACTGCAGTTCCATGATTCTTAATACAATCAGGGAAGGGAAAATTGTTCCCTCAGAAGTGACTGTTAAACTAATACAGAAGGCCATTGAAGCAAGTGAAAATGATAGATTTCTTATTGATGGTTTTCCAAGAAGTGAAGAGAATCGTATAGCATACGAACAAGTCGTGAGTTTCTTTCTTCTGATGACATTAATCAAACTTCTTTTCTCATATGACCAATTGAAGATGTTAATCCTTAAATAAGGTTTTGATGAGTAAGTTGCTTATAGCTGCATGGTGGAAGTGTCTTTATGCTGTTGGCATGAATATTGACTGGTAAGCAATAAGTGCAGATTGGCGCTGAACCAGATATTGTGCTTTTTTTTGATTGTCCAGTAGAAGAAATGGTGAAACGAGTTTTAAACCGTAATCAGGTGCATTCTGTATATCTATTTTCTCCACAGTTAGTCATTTCTTTTCTTCTTTCCCAAATCTGAAGAATTAGTGTTTTCTTTCCTAGGGACGAGTTGATGATAATATTGATACAGTCAAGGAAAGGCTGAAGGTATTTACGGAACTAAACCTTCCTGTCATCAAGTACTACTCCGAGAAAGGAAAACTCTACAAGGTATCAATTTGGTATATTGATAACAGCAATGTATTGTAAACACTCACCATCTCGGTCACTTTGCATGTTACAGACATTAACAACTTACCTAGTAGGAGCTTTTCTGTTTATGATGAAAGAAAGAAATTCCCACATTACTCGTAAAATAAAGAAATGAAAGTCCCTTCTGTATGTGCTGTTCTGTTTTTGTAATATGATTCGATTTTTTGTTTCAGTTACTCAGCTTGTTATATGTTTAATCAGACAACTTCCACAATTACTAAATGCTTGCAGATTGACGCTACTGGATCGGAAGATGAAATATTTGAGAGAGTTCGCCCTGTTTTTGCTGTATTAAGGTATCCAATTTCATTTAACTTCTATAAACTTCTATAAATATATGTTTTCAGTTGCTCTTGACAATCAGATGTTGATATGTACGTAACGCCAATGTTCATTTCCCTAGCCTTCTTAAAACTCATCACTTTCTGTCCACATGGAGGATGTTGAATTAAATATATATACTTCCACCCTGCTTCTTAGGATGTTGATCTACTGTCCCTGAGAAGTTTGTGGAACTGAAGCCATCTATTTTTGTGCTTAAATCGAGTTTGCCTTTTCATTTAGCATCAAATTATTTAGGAACTTTGGTGAACCTCCTTTTCAACTAGACTGAAACTTATGCTCTTCACTGCAGGTGATCCTCTGAAGATAAATCCCCCTCTGTAAGTTGAGAAACTTTACAAACTTCCGAAAGATCTTCCTTTCTGCAACCTGACCTTTTCTTTTTCGCTGACCGGGCATTAAACTGTCATTCTTCTGAAGAACCTATAAATCCGTGACAAAATAAACACTCACCAGTCTGCTGATTAAAGGCAGTTCTTTTATCCCTTTGCGCATGTTTCTACTGCTAATCTCAAATGGTGTGTTGTACATAACACAATGAAAACATGGCATCATATTTACTGCGGTGAAGTAGCATACAAAATAGACTTCAACACCATGCAATAGACTCATCACATGCCATCAGAAATAATGGAGACATTTATATTTGCATAAACCATCTGTGGACGGCTGCAGCGTAATGCTACTTACGATTCATTGTTATGTTGTATTTCTACTTGAAGTTTATAAGCCGGGCAGTTTTAGTGGCGATCTCTAATACTTTCATGAAAGATTATGGCTTAGAAATGGTGGTTGTGGTCTATGCTTATGAAATTTGTGTCCAACTCTGTTCCAATCCATGCATAACATTTGCTAATCTTTTTTTGGTTGAAATATTTTACCAAATTGATCTAAATTAAATTCTATTTGGTGTTAGGATGGGTCAGCCAATCGCTACCCAGACCATGTCTAGTTCATTAAGGGAAAGAAGGGAAAAAATACCAGAAAGATAGCTTTAAACCCAAGCAAATCTTGTCTTACTATAATCCAACTCTTGGAATACAATCCCAGAAGTATTGCTGGATGATCAGGTAAGCAAATTACACGGCAACCGAACTTTATTCAATATATTTGTGGTATGATTAATTGGTTTGGACTTAATATAGTTTGGGCAAAAGTTTAAAATTTGAGTCTCATGCTAAACAATTGGATGAGTTAATTTGCAAGAAAGGAAGTAGGAAAGTGGGAGAAAGAAAACAAATTAATATTCACCCGACTTCTTGAATTTAAGAACGCTGATTTTTATAAATTTATACTATTTATTGAGTAACTGTTTTTTGTTGTTGTGTATAGATCGAAATACTCTCGAGCACAATAATTGTTGCAAAAAGTTAACTCTATTTAACATTTTCAATAATATTCTATTCATATACATTTAAAAATAATAAAATTTATTGACGAAAAATTATCAATTTTGATATGTTCTTTATTTTATTTTTCTTCTCTTTCATATAATTAATAAATGTAAAAAACAAATTATTCACACGCATAAAGTGATAACTAACAAGTAATTGTCCTTCCCCAATCCTTACTGCACAACTTGAGAATAGACTGTTAACGCACTCCATTTATTAATCAATAAAAACAGATGATTTATTTGCATTTTCTGGAAAATCAATGAAAGAATTTCATTACCTCACTTTCATTATACTTGGATCAATAAATAAGGGAATATTTATATGCTTCGTTGCATGTTAACAAATATTCCCCAAATGCCACTTCCACTGATTCATTCAACGAAAGCATGAACTTGTGCTTCTTGAACACATCCTGTCTCGGCAGAAGCTTTTCATGTTCCAGCGCAAAGAAGAAATATGAAAAACATGATAAGATTTACCGAACCAAGAAATCAAAACTCCCTTTCCCAAGATCCCACCCAACCCCGCTCTTAACAGACCAGAAATTCCAATCCCAATCAAAGCTCCATGCCCTTGAAACTGTCATAAACAAGCTAGAATCCTCACTCAAAAATGGTGTAGTCATCAATGACCCTCAAATCTTTGCATCCCTTCTGGAGACCTGCTTCCAATTGAAAGCAATTGATTACGGGATTAAAATTCATAGGCTTATCCCTGAGAAGCTTTTGCGTAAGAATGTGGGCATCTCGTCCAAGCTTCTGCGGTTATATGCTTGTAATGGACAGGTGGAAAAGGCTCACGACATGTTTGATGTAATGCCTGACAGAAACTCGTCGGCTTTTCCCTGGAATTCGCTTATTTCGGGTTATGCGGAGGAGGGTTTGTATGAAGATGCGTTGGCGTTGTATTTTCAGATGGTGGAAGAGGGAGTGGAGCCTGATCAGTACACTTTTCCGAGGGTGTTGAAAGCTTGTGGAGGAGTGGGGATGATTCAAGTTGGTGAAGAAGTCCATCGTCATGTGATTCGTTTTGGGTTTGGAAACAATACGTTTGTGTTAAATGCACTTGTCGATATGTATGCTAAGTGTGGAGATATTATTAGAGCTAGGAAGGTTTTTAATAGCATTGATCAAAAAGCATTGGTATCTTGGAATTCAATGATTGTTGGGTATATCAGGCATGGTCTTATAGTGGAAGCAATGTCCATATTGTGGTGGATGATAGAAGAGGGATGCGAACCTGACTCGGTTACGCTGTCTGCGTTTCTGACTAGTATGTTGCCTTATAAAATTGGAACACAAATTCACGGATGGGTTTTCCGTAGAGGGACTGAGTGGAATTTATCTGTTGCTAATTCTTTGATTGTTTTCTACTCGAACCAAGACCAGTTGGGAAAAGTAAAATGGATGTTTGAGTGCATGCCGAAAAGGGACGTGGTATCGTGGAATTCTATAATTTCAGCTCACTCAAAGGATTCTGCAGCCATAGAGTACTTCAACCGTATGATGGACTCTGATGCCACACCAGATGGTATTACATTTGTACCTTTGTTATCTGCTTGTGCTCATTTGGGAATGGTGAAGGATGGGGAGAGGATGTTTTCAATGATGGTTGAGAGGTATCAGATTAGTCCAAGCATGGAGCACTATGCTTGTATGGTCAATCTTTACGCTAGGGCAGGATTGATTAGTGAAGCATATGACTTTGTGGTGAACAGGATGGAGTTTGAGGCTGGTCCGACTGTTTGGGGAGCGTTGCTGTATGGTTGTTATCTTCATGGTAATGCTGAAGTTGGAGACATAGCTGCAAACCATCTGTTTGAATTGGAGCCGGATGGTGAACACAATTTTGAACTCTTGATCAAGATTTATCGTAAAGCTGGCCGTTATAAGGATGTAGAAAAAAATAAGAAGTATGATGATGGAAAGAGGGCTAGAACTATAGCTTGCTTCCCTTTTAGCAATAAGAGGAAACATCATTTCCACTAGCAATGATGGAATTGGTGTGTAACGAATATGGTGTTTAACGAATATGTGTTCTATTTACTTATGATGCTTCATGAAAGGCAAGGGAGACCACTTGAGTTTCTGGTCTCTATGATTCATTGAGGTTCAGAACATACTTCCATGAGTTTACCCAAGTTGATTCCCTTGCTTCAAAGATAAAGCTCATCTGAAGGTCAAGCAATTCTCCAACACGATTCAAACGAAAGAACACCGCGTAGCCAGGTTCTTGATTCAAGAAGCATGTTCAATATTCACTTCCATTTCTGCTACATTTGATATGAAATGAAAAGCTTCCAAACTTGCAGCCCAAAAACAGTTAAAAGTAATGAACATTTAACACTGGCGAAATCATTTTTGTGCTGCCAGAAATTCTTTGCTCTTATGTGGATTGAATTGTCAAGTGTACAAATTTATTATTCTTTGAATCTCCATGTTCTCAAGTCAAGAATGGATGCATAGAAGCTTCTGAACTCTGTTGTCATTGCATAGTAATTATTATTATTGATTGTGAAATTGAATAATTAGCTGCTTAGCATCAACAATTTAAGGTGCAGTACACATATGCTGTGTGAACGCTTGACATTGACATTGTCTACAATAGCAATATTTTCCTTTTAAATGGGAACTGAATGCTGATTAATATGGGAAATTCTAAACCGACTCGGATTTGGGGCGGCGTAACTTCTGAATTAATTATAGGCATTGGGCAGGGAGGCACAGCGCCACGGAAGTTGAAGATATTCTTTCGGTTTGCGAGACTTATGAGGAGGGTTTGGGAGGGAGAGGACATCACAAAGGGTTGACTCTCACACTCTGTTTTAGTGTGACCATGGCGGGGCCATTAGCAGGATGTGGCTTTGGAGAGCAGATCGGACACAAATTCACGCCGCCCCACGCTTTTGAGTGAGCGCACAGAGTAACCAAAAGTTATTACACTTACACACAAATTAGGGTGTCGACACCTTCAGACAAAGAGGCACTTAAACGCTAACGTTACCGGAGGCCACGTGCAATCATTACAATCGCGATAGAAAAAGGGCACTCTCTCGACGCACCAGGGGAACCACTGGAGGGAGAGGGTGATCCCTCACAAGGTCCCAGGCATACGAAATTGGCAAGGACAGTTAAGAGTGAAAGAAAAACATTAAAGTGGTAAGAGGCTTTATATATCCACGCACATGACGATCGTCGGAAACGAGGAAGTGGAATCGAGGGAGAAGTCAACTCACGCACTCACAATTAAGCGGCGCCAAAATGTAAGGGTGAGCGCTAAAACACCATGTCTCGCTAGCGGGCCACAAACACAGCAGTCGCCGGTCCTATCTCCAAAACAATTTTCACTAATTAAAGGAGAGTCTCCAGGACGAATGGTCTCCCACATGATTATCCACCAAATAAGCGGGCCTAGATTGAGCGTTTGCTCCGAAGGAGACGCGAAGCACTCTCGAATATATGATATGTATGGATAAAGTTAAGCATTAATGGTGGTCTGAGAGCTTATGAGATCGCTGATAAACAAACAGCTTACACCCATAAAGGAGAGCGAGCGGAGGCAGGGTACATCATACGATTAAAAATGACCTGTCGAGGATCCATCGCACCCGACCAAATTGGGTACTGGGACGGGTAATTCCGTTAGATGTCCATTGAAGCTATCGACGTGCTTGCGCACTCAAGTAATTGTAACGATGACAGAATGAGGAAGTCGGGACCAACAACATAACGACGTAACGAACGGAGAGGTTCAGCCGAGAAGGAAGGACACAAGACTCGAGATGAAGGCTTGCATGTCCATCGGAGGAAGGCAGGACGGCCGGATGGGCTAACACCACCCACATCACGCTGGGGGTGTGTAATGAAGCTGCAACTAGTACAAATGCAAGGCCGAGAACTCTTTCAAAGAGGATCATGAATATAAGATGGCCCTGAACTCATATCATTATTCAAAAAACGGTCCATAACACCATAATTATATAGCTTACTGGGCCACGATATTGGTGCGCGCCCCTCGGCGCGGCACTAACATTATTTGCTTCTACAAATATAGCCAATTCAAAGCGACAAGGCTCGAACCGACCCTATCGTAGTTCCCTTTCCCCACTGGTGGAATTGGACAGGCGGGACACACATAAGACGAGCGAGTGCATTAGCCGCTCACGAGGAAACACGGGAGAGTTTGCTTGGATTCTATCGTTCCACGCTATGCTGTTTGGGGAGCGAGGTCATGTATGATTATGAATTTTTAAATTCAATACACTTTAATGTTTGTTAATTTGGAGCGCTCACCACTTTAGCATGACACCGGAGGTGGTAGGTTATACCTCCAGAGTACTTGCAACTAGGCGCAGTTGAACGACACGGGGAAGGTGGGGACTCATCTAGTGTGTGCTATACATCATCAACCGGGCACACAAAAAAAAACCGGTGTTTTTTATCTAAAATACAAACAAAAATTTTACCATTTCCATTAGAACTACGGAGAGAGACACAACGACTCGCGCTCTTTGCAGTATTTAGCCTGATACTTCTGAGTTGAGATTTCCTCTCACAGAAAAATGTTAATTTTATCGGGTGTTTACGCACTCAGATGTGCATTATTTGTCTCCACACTCTCCGCCAGTCGGGGGCTTATTAGGGAAAAGTTTATATGGACACTATTAATGAATTACTCTCAGTATATAGTAATAAATTAAAAAAAACTCTTCACTCTCATTTAATATTAAAATCATACTCTCTCTCGCATCACGTTCAATTTATACACAATATACTAATTAAATTAAATTAGTATTTTTGAAATTATATTTATTATTCGACAGGTATGCTAATTTAAATGGAAATTCACGAGGGCTCCGACAAATTATAGTATCTCATTTTATTGCGGTATGGGTTGCACTTAAATATGGCTTGTCTGGTTAACAACTCATATATTCTATCATTAGTACACGCTATGATCAGGGTTACGAGAGTATATAGGTGGATTATTATGACTAATAATATAAGGTGTATAAATTGGAATATTAGAGGTGCTTGATCTATTATCGGTTCCGCCACCGTTCACCGAAGTCGGTGCGGTGGAGCCAGGAGCAAAGAGTTTAAGAGAGTGAGTGTACGCAGTGAAATGGGCACAAAGGAGTGGCGCACGCACTTCTCGCCTCCAGAGGGTGTTGTTGTTATCCAGAGAGCCGGCGATCGCCGCGGTGCGCAACGGAATCCGTGCCGAGAAGGGTACGAGACACTTAAAGAGAGGGGACGAGGCGGGGAGGCTCTCTCGCTGCACCGGGTTACGAGGTTACCACAAAGACGAGATTTGTGTAAGCGCGCCCGAGCACGGAACGCTGGCGACGCGCGCTTAACTTTATACTGGTATTTTAGTAATCTACCTTATAGTCTAGAGATTCTATAATTCACTATAATAATTGTATAATATGATAGTAGTATAACCAATAATAATACAATAAATACTTTTAAAATTATTTTAGATCTAGACGTTCATTTTTAACTTCAAAGATAACGGTGGCTATAAAAGGGTATAACGGTCAATTCAGCAAAAATTTAATGCCGTTAGGGCTTAACTAACGGAAGGGGAGAGTATGCATCATTTTGAAAAATACGGGGGGTTTTTTGTCTGTAAATATAACACAGGGGGGTTTTATGCAATTACCCTATATAAAACTCTCCTCAACAGCTATGATTAACTCATAATTAATCTATACCAGGTTAAGTAAATGTTAATTTAATTTTCAAATTATTACATTAGAGAAAAAGTTATTAATTAGTCCCATTAATATCATATGTGAGGATGTCGTGTAATGTCATGACTTGCATGATGTACAGTTATTTACGTCACTTTGAAATGATTGGTTTTTAAGTGGATTGGAACTATAAATATCAAAACTTTTACTTGTCAGGTAGTAATCTCATTCATACATTTATGATATCGAATTTATCCTCGGACCAACTTTTTTATTTCGACATCAAAAATTTATAATCGAAACATATATTGGCCGGCACACTCGTTCATCTCTTTAGATATTCATATTAGATAACGAAATAAGAGAGCATTGTAAAGAGAAAAGGGAAAAAGAAACCATTACAACCATTACTTTCTACTCCTACTCTGCCAAAAAGCAAAGATTTGAATCCCCATTGCTTTAACATAAAGAGGTTCCAGTGTTTTCACACCGCCGGCCTTCTATCTTACCGTTTCCAGTTGCTCATTACCAATGCGGTGTCCGCAGTAATTTCTATTTTTATAGTGAGAATAAATTGCTGTGAATTTTATAAGTTCAAAGATTAAAATAATAATAAAAAAATTTAAAATTTGAGTATTCATAAAAATAATTTAATAGGTACTTTTCCACTAAGCTGTAGGAGTTGGTAAAGAATTATTTATAAATTTTGATTTAAACCTTTAAGTAATTCAAAAATAGAACTTTGGAAACAATAATAAGCTAATAAGTGTGCTTTATCTTAAATATTTGCACATACCCCCTCAGGAATAACGTCAAACACACATCCCTGCTCGATAATGAATCAAAATTCAAGTTCATGTAGCACAGCCTATTGTATTATTAATAAACTCATTAATATAAATACTACATTACTCATAAACCAACACACTGTTAATCGAGCGTGTTCGGTTGTCTTTTTCAAGAATCTTGCACCCACCAACAATAGATCTTCGATACTTAAGGCAATGTAACCAGATAAAAATTGAATTGTCAGTTTAAATCAATTGCATAAAACTAATGTGCAAAGATAAGATTCATCAATTTATTTGTGAACTAATAACTAGACGGGGTATATTACGAGTCGAGCCAACCCAAATAGAAAAAATCGATATTTTGGCTTATTAAAAAATTGTCAATCAAGTAGGGACTCGGAACATTTTGATATTTGCAAAATTGCAATTATCAAAGTTGTCTTTTGTGTCCATTTTTTAGGGAAGAAATCTTGTCTCACAGAACGCTCTCTCAGTGTGATAATCTATTCATCTGTGACTCATATATTAATAATAATAATAATTAAATATATATTATTTTTGAAGGGAAGCCGACATTTCAACGAAAATCTTATGAGCCATGTCGGTGTCTAAACGTCAAAACTTTGTCATTACATAGGCAGTAATTATTCATTAATATATTCAATTCTTAATCTTCACACAAAATTGAAAGTTTTGGATCCGTACATTAATATATTATTGAGAAAATATTTTTTTTTTTTTGGGTGAAATGTAAGTGTATTCATCCAAGGATGTATTTACAAGATACTCCGGGCATACCCAGAGAGATACAAAAGATCCACTATGTGGATAGATGTGCAATCATAATCCGTGTGGGAAGAGTGTCAAAATGAGCCTATACACTGTAATTTTAATAGAAATTACAAGGCCGTCGGGATTTGGAGCTTTGCCTTCAAAGATGATTTCGTTTCGGTGCCTCCATAGGCTATAAACCATGCATGCCAAAGCGAGATGCCGCGCTTTGTTCTGCACCGAGGAGCCAGTCTTCCCTTTCTTGAGCCACTTTACTGCACTGAGAAGGGTTGACATTCGTCGGGTGATGCCAAACCACTGTCGGATATGCGACCAAACATAGGAACTGAAGGGGCATTCAAAGAAAAGATGTTTGGCCGATTCCTTACTATTAATGCATAGGGAGCAGGTTGGGTCCTCATGTAGGAATGCAAGTCGGTCTCGTGTTGCCAACCTCTCCCGTAGTCCAAGCCATAGAATGAATGAGTATTTGGGCGGTATGAATGCTTTCCAAATAGAAGCTTTCCAGTGTTGCTTTGGAAGCTTCGGCCTGAAAATACTCATAGGCTATGGAGGTCACAAGTCCCTTCCTGTCGGTCCACTCTGTCATATGTCGGATTGCTGCTTCTGTAGAACCAAAGTCGATGATAATTCTGTCTCGGATCTCGGCAAGGCATCGAAGGAGTGGAGAATCGTCCTTCTTCGGCTGCCAGTCCCAAAGTGAGGACCCCCAAAGGTTATTGAGAAAATATTTAATCATACAAATATTTTATATTATTTAAAAAATTATAAATATATTTTTTAAGATTACAGGTAATTAGATGTACGTTTCTTATTCAATGGCGAAATTTACACAAACAACTTCTGTATATATTGCACTTACATCCACTTAAGGGGTGTGGCTGTGATTTTATAAAGAACGTGAAGTGTTCGTGTAATTAAATCTAACTTTATAAAGTGTCGATGTAATTTAGAATTCAATCATGTATTTATGAGACAGTTTAGTAGAGTGGGCAACTCTCTTTTTATTTAAGAATGAAAAATTCTTGCTTTGACCAGAGATCGGGCCAATCATAAAGTAAGTGTATGCATTTGATATGTGATTAGTCAATTTTTTCAAATTGTACACCAATCACACGATAAGTGTATTACACTTATCATTTCATTAGTTCATATCCGACGTATACTAATTATCATATCATTTCGAATTAGAATTTTTGTTTAAGAATAATAAAGAAATAATAGAAATACCGTACTGAATAAAACATAATTAATCCTTAAATCAATGCCTGATGGAAGGTCCGTGTTTTCAACCAAATTGTCCAAAATCAGCCCACAATGCGTGTCTACAGTCTACACCTAGTGCAGTGGACCCATTAATGCATTAAACACACTCACCTCCACTTGAACCATTTTCCTCTATAAATACCAACCTATCAACCACTCTCATTTCCCACCCACTCCACATTTCTCATTACAGCCAATATGGCCCTCACATTCCTCTTTCCTACTTGTCCTAACTACGGCTGAGTTTGCCACCGCCGCCGCCGTCGCCACCACCAATCCCGCCGCAAGCTTCATTAGAACTTCTTGCCGCGCCACCACGTACCCCGCCGTATGTGTCCAGTCCCTGTCGACATACGCCACGGTCATCAAAAGAGCCGAAACAATTGGTCATGACCGCATTGTCCGTGAGCGTCGACAGAGCCCAATCCACCAAGACATTCGTGTCCAAACTCACTAAATTCCGCGGGCTGAAGCCCAGAGAGTACGCGGCCATCAAGGACTGCCTGGAGGAGGTCAGCGACAGCGTGGACCGGCTGAGCAAGTCGGCCCAGGAGCTCAAGAAATTGGGCCGGGCTGGAGGGCCCGAATACATATGGCACCTGAGCAACCTGCAGACGTGGGTGAGTGCCGCCCTGACGGACGACAGCACGTGCTTGGACGGGTTCTCGGGCCGGGCTTTGAACGGCAGTATCAAGACGTCGATCCGGGCCCGAATGACTAATGTAGCTCAGGTCACCAGTAATGCACTTGCACTTTGCAACAAGTATGCTGGCAAGTACTGATTGAGGTGGGGAGAGTTTAGCCTTTGTGTTAATGTGTTTGGAGAAGTCCATAGTAAGTTGGGCTGAGTGCAGTGAGTGTGTTTTTGTTTTGACGTATGATTTATGTTGTAACTTACTCAATTTTGTAACATATATACATAAGTAATGTAATACTAAGATGGAGTGGAGGTTCTGTTTCCCCTTCTCACTGTCTTTTTCTTAGTCTTATCTGCCAGTTTCTAAGCAATAATAGCTCCATCGACCCAAGCATAATTGGTCATGATTTTTCTAGTTAGGCGGACGAAATTTTCACCGATCGGATGAATATTTGTCTCATTTTATATGAAATTATTGTAATTTATTTTATTATTCTTAGTTGTATTAATATATTTGTATAATTTATTGAAATATGGATATAATTATGTAATTAAGGGGGAAAAAAAAAAAGAAAACAAAAACAAGTGGATGAAGGTCCACTTGCACATCACATGCAAGAAGTCTTTGCAACCATTGCATTGTGTTGGGCTAATTACATTAATATTTCATGTCTATTATATGAATTTTAATTGTAAAATCTGATGGGTTAAAGATTTTATTGATGATTGACAATCATTAAGAATAAATATGATATATGCGGTTTAAGATGAATATTTTTTAACAAAATTTAAATACATACTATTGATATGCCATCGCTCGATCCTAATTATTAAGCCACGATTTTAGTGGGACGTCGTATATTTGTAGTATATTATTAAACACCAAATCAAATCTCAAAAGATCCAAAAACAAAAGAAAAAAGCGAAGAAAGAAAAAGCAAATAAGTACAGACAAAATCATGTTTTTGGTCAGTAAAAACGCGACCACACCATGAAGAGTTGTGAAATGCTGACATTGAAAGGTTGACATGAAGAGCAACGACTTTGGACCCAATATAAGAATCTTCCCAGGAAATTATTAGAACAATATATACCCAAATATTATCACATGGGCTGTGTTGACAAAAAAACAAAGAATTGGACTAAATGAAGATACTTGTTCCACCAATGAACCCTTGATTCAACGATGGGCACAATCACGAGCTTTTGAGTTTGAATTTATGGATATATGTGTATTGTTTATTTTTATAATAGTATTTCATCTCTTTATTTACTTTAAATATATTTGTTGATTTAGAAATTTCAATGTATTTAGTAGATCTGGGTTGGGTGTAATTCAACTATATAAATATTAATTAAGACTGTAGGGTCATATTTACAAAAAACACTTTTAACGAATCAATTTAATATCGATTGAGCTAGTGAACAAAGTATGCATAGTAAGTGTTCCTCCTACCTACTGCTGCATGCATGTCTAGCAACTAATGACGTCGAATTTGGGTTATAATCCGCATCAAGTGAGGTTGGTTGAGAATCGTGTTTTTTTTTTTACCTACATACGCACCACCACTCACACACTCTTTTAGTGGATTTTAAACTCAATATCTCCACAATAAAATATTGAATTCCAAACCATTAGAGTGTTATGTAAATATTGCAATGTTCCTTTCTTACAAAGGATATTGTAATAAGCCTAAAACTTATTACATGATTTCACTTCTAACATATGTATGAAAGATGCTCATTTTCCAATTGTGAGTACAACATGAGTCGGCTCCACTCTGGACCCAGTTTCTTCTCGTTTTCCACTTTTCTGTAATTCATGTACTTTAATTAGGATTTATTAATAAATTCATTAGCTGTTCGATTCATTTTCCTAGGATCCACGTACTACAAGAAAATTTATTATTAGCTATAATTTTATTAGTTGCCAATTGAAATTGTGATAAATAGTAATAAAATTAATGCAACTTAAATTATTTACTACGAATATTATTAGTGTATTTTTGTCATAGTTATTAGCTATGATAATTATTTTAGTCACACTCGTCAAAACAACAGTCAATTATAATTGTATGACCATAATCAATGACTATTTATATTTAATCATGATAATTTATCAATTAAATGTTAAATTGCTTCTAGTGCGTCTGTGCGAAAAATTGTCATATGCACTAAATGTTAAATGATTTGCATTTAGTTCCATGTTTGGGTATTTGAGGAGAAATTTCAGATTAAATTATGTAATAATTATAGTAATAAATCATAACTATACTTATTCAAATGTATCAATATTTAAATTGAGCAATATATTAATATGAGTCAACACAATAAAATAAATTATAATAAATATATATAAATAATAAAATAAATACCTACACGTGTGATGAGATGGAGAGTCAGACTCCTCACCACAAGTGGCTCTTGATTAATGGGCTGAACAGGGTTCGCATAGTTTTATTTCTGTGCCAAGTTTTGTTGTGCTACCCCAATTTTAAATTTAGTAAGGGAAAATTTACCCTAACAGATGTTCCTCCTGATTTTTTTTTTCCCCCAATTAATTACAATCACATAATAATCTTAATTAGACAATTATAACTCAAACTCAAATTCAATTCGATTTGTTAAAACGTTAAAATATGCATATAAATATTAAGTTATTTGAACTCGATTGATATGTTTTCATTTAATTAAATTTCGATTGAACTCGTTCGAAAATCAAATTCCAACTAAATTCCGCCCAAATTTTGTAAACTATCTACATATCTTATTTTTAAAAATATATATATAAGAGCGTAATGTATTGTTTTGTATTATGCAAAGGGATAAATGCAACATCTTAATTAGAAGGGAGGTTTAGTTTATAATTTTAAAAGAAAGGGGTAAAATTAGTAATTACACACAAGTGTCAGAATGGGCTAAGACTCATGAGTTAAACCCCGACCCAACTAAGGGTTGGGTTTATATTTTAAAATGGATTAATAGACTTAAATAAAATTATATTTTTATGGGTTTAACGCAATTTTCATGCGTTAGAAAGAGAAAAACCCCACCTTAATTTTCTTCTTGACCGATGAACATAATTGTCTACCTAATTACGAATTAGATGCAAATCACTTCAAAATTCTGATTGATCATTTCATTATCCACGAAAAATCACATGCATAAACGTAAACACAGAGAGAAACCCACACATCAAATTCAAATCAGTAAAGATGGTTGATCAACGACAAAGCATTGCTTATCAGCTTCTCCACATCAGAAACACAACCCTTGATCTTGTTCTTCACAACCGGATCCACCTTCCTGTCCAAGAACTCATCGACGCACGTCTCAGCATCCGTAATAGCAGCGCTGGCGTACGTCTTGGCGTTAGCCCACTCAAACTCCCTGTCGGCGTCCTTCAGATGCCCCATGGCGCTCACCGTCTGCCTCAGCTGGTAGACCGCGTCTTTCAGGTCGCTGATGCACTCCTTCACGGCCCGGGCCTCAGTGCTCGGGATATTCTTTTGTTTCGCAAGCTTAGACACCGTGGTAGAACTGTCGCGAGTCGCCTGTATAGCTTCTTTGAGGGCGTAGTTGCATAGGCTCAAGGGGTTGGTTTTAATGGAGGAGGCGTGCGGGCCGAGCGTCTTGATGCAGACGGCCGGGTACGTAGTCGTGTTGCATGATTCCTTGATGTAGCTCGTGTACGTTTGAGGGACTGTAGAACTAGAACCTGAGGTAGGATGCACGTGTGAGACGAACAAGAAAAGTACTGTGAAGATTGTGAGGACTTCCATGTTGTGTGTGAAATTGGAATTGGTGCAATTAAAATTGTGTGAAGAAGTGAAGATTGGTGTGTGGAAAATTGATGAGATTGGGAAGAATTTATACATAGGGCTGGAGTGTCAGGTGAAATGGTGTGGATTGGTGGTGAAGGAGAATGAGAAGGTATTAAATTAATTAGGTAGAGAATGTGTATGGGGATGAGGCACATGCATGGAAATGGGTTGTCCGAATCGAACATATTTTCTGTTCAAATCTGTAGCCTTCACATGCTTGTTTGAGTCGCATGCAAATTGTAGACAGAAAATTTTTGCTCGAATCTAGTTTTGTCGAATTTGAACCAATAACATGATAAGTGCAGTGCACTTTATTCGATCAATTATAATTTAAGAAAAGTGACTAATCACATAGCAAATGAGTCATGTGATTGGTTCGATCGAATCAAATTTGGAAAAAAAATTTCCATTATAGGCAAGCTATTACTTCTATTATCACCTGATCTGATCTAGATAGGTGGAGTAATTGATAATGATATTCAGAGTGCCCGCGACTATCGTGCCTGATATTCAGAGTAATTGATAATGATATTATGAATTCTACCTCATCCTTTATTTCATTTGATGGAAAAAATTGTATTTTTATCCCATATATTAGATTTTTCTTTTGTTTTCAATTTAGTTTTATTTTCTACGATCTTTTCATATTAAATCCCATAAGTTGTAAATTTTTTTAATATTAAATTTGATGTATTTTTCATACAATAATTAAGGAGTTTTTAGTATTTCTGTACAATTTTTTTGTATATTTTCTGTTAATTATTGAATGAAATATGTACGTGAGTACTAATATTGAGAATATTTTCAACTTAATTATGAGATGCAAACTATAACACATTGGACAAAATTAAAAAATGCTCCAATACATGGAGCCAAAAATACGATTTTTCATCAATTAACATCTGCATGTTACGTGTATAAAATCTTTTCTTTTTGAAATAAAAAATGTCTATATTAAATAAAATAAAGACGCTGTTGAATGTGAAATAGATAATCCAATTCCACATTAAGGAGGTTCAAATAAGTTATTTGAGCAATATATAAATTGTAATATTACGTCTTTTAGGAACAAACCAATAATTTAGGCTATAAAACATAATTTCCAAAGTTATTTAACTCTCAAAATAAAGGAGATCCCATCATTTTCACATTTAGTTTGAATCTCAAACGTTTTCAATCTCAAATTGAAGTACATGATACTAATCTCAATTATGAAATATTGTCTCTTAATTAGTCAACCCTTCTTTTATTATTTATAGTTTATGATTGGCATACAACATAAACGACGACTTTTAAAAGGGATTATATTTGCCAATAAAGCCTACTGCATAATAAAAATTGTTGTATACTGTAATAGTAGGTATTATTGAGCAAATTATGAATATTATAATTACCTTTGTTAGATTAACGTCAACAGGAATGAATATACTTGTAATCGATTTATTTCAATTAATAAAAAAGTTCATCGCTCTTACCTAACAAAAAAGGTTATATTTAATTAATTCAATTACAACACTTTAACTTTCTTGAACTCGCTCATTTGATTATTCAAGGATGATCTTTATTTGAATGAACCACTCATTATCCTAAAAATATCTATTAAGTGTTCTGACATTTTCATTCCTGAATTAGGTAACACAGTATCACGATCTATTTATTTTCCTTCACAGTGTTGTATATAAGTGGATTGAATTTTTTGTATTTTAAATTCTATTGCATCTTTTATTTTTATTAATTAATATACACATGTCAGGTTTATAAGACTATCTTTATACAAAAAACATGTATGTACTAGAATAAAATAAAATTACAACAGAATTTGAAATAAAAAAATTCAATTCAATATATAAAATATATATATATTAGAAAAAAGTCTTGTAAAAACAGGCATCCACAAACATTCTTGATATATGAATGCTGAAATTAGAAGGCAACTTATCCTTTTTTTTTTTCCCTGGGAAAGGAAGCAAAACTCATCTGATTATCTGTATGTAATTTCTATAATTAATTAATCACCCTCGAAAACTTATCGTCTACGCCATGGTGCCAAAGGCAAGTGTGTTGTACTAATCATCAAGCGACACGTGCAGCAGTCTGAGAAGTCAAAATCCTGTGCACGTGCACACGTTTCAGATGTTGGGTGGATGCTGCGGCTGAAAGACAGGCGAGTTTGGAGGAGATCCTTCATTATTTCTGAAACAGGCGAGCCAATTCGTGCCTTGCCCTTCACTGTTTCGATCCAAATCAGAATTTGATTTATTGAAGCTAATAGGGTATTGACTCAATTGAAATCTCAAAATTTTATATTTAATGTAGATATGAGTTTGAATTAGATTTCTTTTTTGTCTAAATTCGTAATAATTTTTGGTTTGTTCTCTTTTTGTTTATATTTTTTTGTATAATGTAGCTAAGGCTCCATGATTTTAGAGGTCGTGGGTTCGAACCCCATGATATGTATTGGATGTTTTTTACTGCATGGTAGACGTTGTATCTACTGCATACTAGGGTATTGTATACTGTCATAGTAAGTATTGGTTAGATTTAATTTATTTTATATTGATCAGGCTATGCTTGTTTATAATGATTTTTTTATATATTGATATACGAAAAGAATAATTTTAATTAATTTATTTTAATCAATAATAGTTCATGGCTCTCTTTTTTTTTTTTTTAAAAGGATAAATGTATTGGGTAAAGAAAAATGAATTTTTAGGAAAAATAAAGTATAAGAGTGATGTGGGCAAAATAAGTGAAGGGTCTTTGTCTTAGGGGCAGGGTTCGATTAAGGAAATTAAGGCCACAAACGTAGGCCACTAAGTCCAACCCAGCCTAGGAAGGAACAACGTCTCTGCCTGAATATTCAACCGTACGATGTTGAGATCAACATATAGAAAAAACTGGTGGTGTTTAATTTGAAAGCATAATTAGAGATCAATATGAATGAAAATCAACGTATATGGAGAACTAATTAAATAATCTATTATAATACTATACCTTATTATTATTGAAGAGCACCAAATTGGTGTTTTTTTTTTATGGCCTGTCATTTTTTTTTCTTTTTCTCTACTTCCAATTATCTCTCTTCCTCAACTTTCATGTTTCTTTTTCTTCCACCATTTTCTCTAGATAACTAACCACAAACTCTATTCTTTTCATATTTTTTTTATTTATTTAACTAAAATAAATATTTAAAAGAGTAAGACTTATATTATTTATATTTTAAATTAATTGTACACACATTTGTGGGTGCCACACACACTAGTATCTATTATATATCATATATATATATATATGTATATTTGTTAATCATGACTAAACTAAACGATATTATATGCACTTATCACTAAAAAAATGACTATTGACTACAACTTTAATAGTTATGGATTAAAAAATCGTAGTAAATAATTTCTATTAACCACGGTTAAATTAAATCGATACAAAAATACAAATTTTCCCACACGAATAAGTAAATTGCCATGCCTAAGAGCCATGGTAGAAATATTTGTATCATTGCTTATAGCCATGACAAATACTTTTCGCCCCTCGAAGATACACAGCCACAACCGTTGCATGGTCATTATTAATAATTATTCTTTTGTTTTTAACCATGCCATTAGCCATGGTTAAATATATTTTTTTTTTGGTAGTGTATATTACATTTTTTTCTTAATAAAATGAAAAGAATAATAAATTTAGTTTAGAGTTGATATTAATTACCCAAAATGAATTAGAGATACTCAAGTTGCAAGATATTTAGATTATATGCCTATCGACTTAATTATTTTTTATTTAATTCACATTAACTGATAGATATAATAAATTATTAATTAATAATTAAAGACTTCACATGTACCTATATATATACACCAATTAATTGGCCGACTTTCTAAGCAAACAGTTGCTCAATCATATTCATTAAAAAGAAAATCATGAGTTATTGAAAAGAGAGGGTTTCACCAAATATATATAGTTTCTCCAAACGGTCTTATTATTGAGTTTAATTTGATATATATTAATACTATGCCATTGCATGCCGTCCCGATTGATCACAACCATACATACACATATGGGCAAATTGGCGACGTCGGCTGCCTACATACATACATCTCTCCATGAATGGCAACTTATATTATTTTAATGTTCAAAATTGATATTCATATTATTATGATGTCTTAATTCAGACATGTTTGGCTTCTTGATATACTTAAAAATAGAAATGTGTTTGTTTCCGACGAGCGACTATCGTTAATTAGCTCTAGTTACTTACTCCTTTATGGTATTGGGTTCAAATTCCATTACGATTTATGCTTCCAAAACTTGTAAATTTTGAAACCCCTTTTCTTAAACTAATCAAAAGATCTTAAAATAGGATTGCCAAACAGAACCTTATAAAGATTCAATTTAGGAGCCCACAAGATGAGTATAATTGCAATTTGCACCTCAAGTTGCATTATCACCCCCACAACTCAAAGCAACGTTCGTTGAACCCTAACAGGATGAGAGGCTGTTGTGTTTCAGCTTCTTTCTTGATACATCCCACTCATTATTTGTATCCACAAACAACTACAGATATTTTCCAGGGCCGCCCCTTTCCACTCAAATTGATTTCTTTCTTTTTTTTTTTTTTTTAGGGAAAATAGCATTTTTCATTTCACTATTTAAGATCTTTTTATTTTTAGTCGATCATATCGATTATGGAATTCTCATTTTTTATTTTGTAATTTTTAAAAAGTAGTAATTTTGATCGCATGATGCTTTTTTTGTTAATGAAAAAGTCGATGTGATCATTAAGTGTATGGAATAAAATATTATTTTTATAAATTATAAGATCAAAAGTTGGAATCCTGTAACTAAAGGGATTAAAAATGTAAAGGCTCTAATGGCCACGTACTAAGCATTTGGTGTTTTTTCGTTGAAATATCTAATAAAAATGTGCCGTGGAACTAAAAGTGCTACTCTTTAGAACTTAGGGAACAAAAAATGGGAATCCCGTAACCAATGAGATCAAAACTGAAAATTTTACAAGTTACGGGGACGAAAAATATTATTTTTCTAATTTTTATTTTAAATTATATTACATCTTCTGTTCCGTTTAATATATAAAAACCACGTATATAAAATCTTTCGTAAAATAAATAAATAATATAATTTTTTTATGCACATATATACTACATGAAATTAAAAAATGCAATAGGAATTGAGAAAAGACTTGATGATGAGATGTTAAATGGAGGGTTCACACAAATTATATTGAGTTTTGAAATTACAAAACTTTCCTTTTTTAGGAGTCTTATTAGGGTTCAGAATTTTGATTAAATATGAATTACGATTTAATTAGGAATTTTCCTTTTCTTCTAAAAAGGAAAGTAGTATCTAAATTCATTAAAAAATAAATTAGTATAATAGATGATGGAATTAAAGCCATCTGATCTCTTAATATTTTGTATCTGCATTTTAAATAGAAAACTTTTCCTTATATGTATCCCTCTTTTAAATTTCATTTTCTATATTTAGATTTCAACAACCTCCCATCCAAAGTAATTAATTTATAATCAATCCCTGTAAATTCGTTCATATTCACTACTTTTACAAGTATTAATATAGAAAAGTATATTTGTTTGATTCGACACCCATCACTTCTCTTAATTATATGTATCTGACAATAAATACATCTAGTTAGATTATCAAAATCGAAATTACATTATTCTATGAGCATATGATAATTCTTCGTGGTTCCTCTAAATTATTGAAAGAAAATAAAAAATAATTCAAAATATTAATATCTTGAAATAAAATATTATATATATATATATATATATTGCAATTGTCCTTTATGACTATAGAAATTATAAAAATTGGTTGGCCCTTCACATCATGATATTATTTACATAATTTGATTAAGGTAGTACGTAGCAGCCTATTGGAATTTGTATATATAATAAAGCATTTCTTCATTGGCGGCTATGGAATTAATATTTCATACTTTTTTTTCACACATTAATTAATAAATTGTATGGTTTCTACAATCATCACAAATTAAATAGTGGTATTTTGCGAATTGTTTGGATTTTAGTTCATTTTTTTAAAGTTAATTTTTTAGTTTGATTTGATCACTATTAATGTAATAGAACTTGAAATCAAATTGAGCACTAGCTAGTCAAGTCTAAACCAACAATTTTTTTTATTTTTTTTATTTTTTTTAAAAATAAGATCGATGAATTATTATTAATTAAAATAATCAATTATAATCATTCATATCGAATATTAATATGTAACAAAGATCATTACAAATAATCATAACCTGATCAATAATTAAATAAATTAAATCTAACTATAACACCTACTATTACAGTAGACAATATCCTACTACAGTAGAAACATCTCATGCATATCGTGAGGTTTGAATCCACAACTTATAAGATCATGGAGTCTCAACTTTACCAACTAAACTAAGTTTCGTTGGCACAAACAAATACTCTATTGTATTTTTAGTAACTAATCAGGTGCAAATATTGTTTCACAAACTTGATTTATTATATTTAGTGAATCAATCCTGATAAACTTCTAAAAGTTTCATCCAAATTAAGTATAGAATTTTAATTTTTTAATTTAATTTAGATTTTGTTATACATATGAGAGTATTTGATTTTCACAACTTCATACGTATTATAAGATATTTTCGAAGGGAAAAATTATAATTTTAATTATGTAAGTTGGAGGGATAACATTTTGGTCCTATACCAATTAATTTTTAGAGCTTACAAAATCTGTCCGTGAACGGATTCGAAATGGAGGTAATCAACGCTTGAGGCCGATCGAAGAAAAACTACAAGGGTATGGTTCTTTATATATATGTTGTACGGATTTTTTTTTTTTTTTATTCTTGGCCTTTATTGTTCATTTGCACATCGAGATTTAAATGTATGCTAATCATTAATTTTTAATTTTTCGCGCTTCTTGAGCTGATCCACCCTCTTCAAGTGGTATAGAGCTTACAAGATGCTTGTACAAATAATTTTGTATTTAATACGATTAAAATTGAAAAAGTTTGCCAAATTTTTTTAAAAAAAATTAACTCCTTATTTTTATAAAGTAGCTTATAAACTAATACATAACATCTGCTTTTCGAGTCTTACATTTATAAAATATTTTTCAATATTCTATAAGATATTTACAAGAAAAGTTCATAATATGTCACTGGCAATTATATAATATATAAATTTATCGTATGATCGATATATAATTTTAAAAAAATAATTAATCACATAATAAGTGTAACATACTTGTTAGTTATATAATTAATTTAATTTAATTAAATTTAATTCGAATAAGAATTTTCGTTTCTGGAGAGGAGGAACCATGCATTTTGAATGTCGCATCAATGGGAAGTTAACATTAGCATCGCATTCAAGAATCTTTATAAACGTGTTTAACGTTAGTAGTTTTACCACCATAATCTCTTCCGACACTACGGTAAGGACGTTCCTATAAATTAGAGCCCTTTTCCCTCCTTATTTCCACAACCAAATACTTAAACAAACACACACACATCACCTACTAGAGATGGAAACCTACACCTCCAAATCCGTAGCAACTCTTCTTATACTTCTCACATTCATCTCCTCCTCCGTCCACTCGGGCAGCGCCGCCAGACCCGCCGCCGGCGCCACCAACACCGAGTTCATCCGAACATCCTGCTCCACCACAATATACCCCAAACTCTGCTACTACTCCGCCCTCGCAAGCCACGCAATCACCATCCAGCAAAATCCCAAGCTCCTCGCCCACGCAGCCCTTTCCGTCAGCCTCGACACCGCTCGCTCCACATCCGTCGACATGGTCAAGCTCTCCCGCTCCACCGGCATGACGCCGCGGCAGGTCGGCGCTATGCGGGACTGCATAGAGGAGCTTAGCGACTCAGTCGAGCAGCTCAGAAAATCCGTGGCGGAAATGAACCAAATGACGGGGTCCAACTTCGGGCTGATAACGAATGATATCCAGACTTGGGTGAGCGCCGCCTTGACGGACGACGACACCTGCATGGAAGGCTTCGCCGGGAAATTCATGAACGGTGCCGTCAAGACGGCGGTTCGGGGGAGGATCGTGAACGTGGCGCATATGACGAGCAACGCATTGGCGCTCATCAACAGCTTCGCTGCCCTCCATGGTTAAAAATTCACAGTTAGCTACATTGGTCGTTAAATTTCCGTTAGTGAAAGCTATATATATATATATGTGATTGTTATGATTAGTGTTACTAAAATAAATTGAAACGGCTAATAGTTATTTTGAACTATTACAGTAAACAATACCCTTTCATCATAGCAATAATCTGATAAAATATAAGGCTTTAACGACAATTATGAAAAATATGAAAACTAACCAAAGTCAATTGAAAAACATAAATATCCCAAGAAACATTCCAACAGTGGTCGAAACGATAGAATATTGTGACTAGCCGTGGTAGCTCAGAGCGATAGGTATATCGTTTCATAACTCCTTTCGAATAAAAAATTATGACTGTTTGAAGTGCTGCTTTCAAACTACCCAACTAAAGTACTACAATTTCGACTTTCATCTATCCAAACACTCCCAAATATATTCATCTTATTCTTCATTCGTTACTTAAACTTCATGTTAAATTAGTCAGAATACTTAAAATCGAGCCAAGATTTGAATCTTTAGATCTTTTGATTAATTAAATAGAACAAATTTTATGACAGGTAAATTATGACAACCTCCTCTAAAATTTGACATAATTACGAATATCCTTTCATACAATGACTTTTTTTGAAATTTGATATAATTACGAATACCTCTTCGTACAACAACCTCTACAGAGGTTAGTAATATTAACCTCACTCAGGAAACAAAGTTACGGTATGTTTATGATCCGCGTAGTAGGATCAAATAATTATTGTATAATTTAATCCTGTAACATGAAAATTTTGATTTTTAGTTTTATTTTTCTCAGAAAATTTGATAGAAAAATTGCAAGTGATTTGCACATAACTCAATTAAATTATAATTTTAGTCTTTTAAATCAATTCGTACATGATCAAAACTGTCAATCCTTTCTAATTACAAAACTAAATTACGAAAATCAATTCATGCAAAATAAAAGATGGCACTTCTAAATTACATGACTAAAATTTAGGCCTGTGCAGAATTCGGTTTACTGGCCGAACCAAAATTTCAATTCGAACCGAAATTTTGGTTCGATTTTTGGTTATATAAAAAAAATCAATTTTTGTCGGTGACTTGAACCAAAAAAACTGATTTTTTAAAGATATTTTTATTTTATTAATTATATTAAAATATATTATTGTATAATATATTATAAATTATACATGACGTCATTGAACGAACACATTTTTTCTTCGCTATATTATTTGGATATTGAATATTGTGCTATTCAATTTGAACTTAAATTTTTATTCTGATTTCGGATGAAATGAACTTATTGTTATTGTATTCTTTTAATTTGAAATTTTGAATAGCATTCGTAAATATTTCATTCATTGTTATTTTTAGATTGTGATATTTTTGTACAGATAATTGAATAAAATTAGAAAAAAAAATAAAATTATTTACATATATTGGTTCAGTTCGATTTTGGTTGCGGTATTCGGTGAATCGAACTTTCGATCGGTTTAATTCGATTTACCGAACAGAACAGGCCTACTAAAATAAATTTTTTGTTGTTAGATATTAGAAGAAGGTTTATGAGTTTGATGTTTGATATATGTGGTATATATATATAGTTGAAGTTGATTAATTAGGGCCACATTTAACAACTATATATAGAGATGCCTATGTATGTGCCATCCATTGGTGTCCCCATTGCGTTTCTATGTTGGGGTAGGCATAATTGGGGCCATGCCTTGCATCTGACTTGTATCCATTCCTACCTATAATCTTCACACTTTGGAGTTAAAAAATCTTGGGAACATGGAAGTTTCTCGAACAATAATTGAACAAGATCAAGTTTGAGGAGGAAAATGGATTTGTTTTTTCGGCCTCCATTGGTGGCTCACATAAGGTTTTCTGTCTATTCTAAGGCCCCTCAAACCAAAAGGACCAAAACTATAAAAAAAATTGACAAGTTAAGAACTAAAAGTGTTAAAGTATGAAAATTTAAGGATCAAAACTGCAAAAGTGATTAAACTTTTGACAATTTTCATCATTTTGGTTAGAAAATTGCACGTGGTTTGAGCATGATTCAATTAAATTATAATTTTGGCATTGTAATTTAGGAGGACGCCCGTAATTTTAGTCTTGTAACTTAGGGGAGTTTGACATTTTTTAATTTGCATGTAGGAGGACATTAACATTTTTAGTCTTGTAACTTAAGGGAGTTGATATTTTTTATTTTGTACGGATTGATTTATTTATATGACTAAAATTGTAATTTAGTTTAATTATATGCAGGTTATATAATATGCAATTTTTCTATCAAATTAGCTGGAAAAGGGACAAAAATTATTAAAAATGTAAAATTATTGAACTAAATTATGAAAATCAATTCGTACAATTAAAAATACGATCCTAATTACAGGATTTTTCCGTGTATGGATATAGTGAGGGGAATGTCGGTGGGGCAGCCCATGAAGCTAAGGAACGTGAGCCTGGGTTAGGATGAAGCTCAATTATACGAAGTCCAACTTATAGATAATGTTGTGCATTTTAAGAGGAACCAAACTGTTCACCGGCCCAACTGTTTGGAAACTAAGCCTGAGATTCGTTTCTCGGAAATAGCCTAGTGGTTTGTATTTTAAGATATATATTTTTCTGAAAGTTTTGAATTCAGAACTTTAAATTTTGAATATGCACGTGTATAAAGAAAAAATACTAGATCAAGTATTTACGTATATTAATTTAGGTAGATCAAAATCCATATACACTTTATCCATATTTCTCATACCGAGATTTTAAGATCATTGATTCACATAACCGATATAATTTGTTTAAAATAGCTCAACGAACATATATACCATACAAAAATATTTATTATTTATTTTAGGGTGAGTTACAATGAGTTTTTTTTTTAAAAAAATTGTTGTAATTCTAATTATTTTTATTTAAAAAATTACAAATACTCTTTTAAATTATTGACCGTTTAACAAAAACCCTACAATAAACTGTCACAAGGCATATTTGTTAAGTAAGTTAAACCTAAGTAGTTTGCCCCCCGGGAGCCAAGTCTTTACACAATACGCACGAGAGTAGGGTGTAAATTATTCGAATCGAGTCGAGCACATAATTATTCAATATATTTGAATTATTATTGAGTTTTCAAAAATTATTTTTGAATTTAATTTATTTATTAATCTAACATGAGTCAACATCAAAAATTTATCAAACAAAAAATTTTGTTCAAACTGAATTTATTAAATTAAATTTTGATCAATCATTTCTATTTGAAAGTTTAATTTATTTGAATTCCAAAATGGAAAAATGTAGGAAGTAGGAAGTGGGTATTATTTCACCAAAAATAGAGAGAAATAAAAAGGTAAAAAGTCAAACCAACAACATTAAGCAAATTAGAAATGGATAAAGGGAGGCGGCAGACACAAATTTTCCAATTTTGCATCACACAACACGTAAAGTGTCATTAGTTTAGGATGTTAGTGCACGTAAACATACGTAATAAATTTAACTCCACTAACTTTCAAATTCTAATTTTCTTTAAATATGTTAGTATAAATAATTAATTACACCACCCAATGCGTCAATTAATGCATGCTGGTTCAATTAATTAATAAGAACGAATCACTTATAAAAAATATATATATGAAATGCTAATTAAATATAAATTCTAATTAAATAATTTTAACAGCATATTATTGATTTTTTTTGTAAGTATAAGATTCTAATCTTACCAATTAATTAGGATTCAGGGCCTGTTTGATATAATCCAATGCTAGATGGAAAATTTTAACCCAAATCCCGCTTGGTCGGATGTGATTGAATCACAAGTATAATATATTTGCGATGTGATTTATGTATATATATTTTAGAAAAATTACAATCACATAGTAAATATACCATAATTACTACAATTCATTTGATTTAACCAAATTTAATTTGAGTAAGAATTTTTGGCAACCAAGAAATGAAATGGTTGATTTGAGAGATGAAGGTGGTGGAAGTAAAGAGTGTATGATTGAGCTGCTTACTTCAACAACACATGATTAATTTCTCCCATCTATGTAATAACATTATTAACAGGTTGGTAGCTACATACCTTGAGAACCAAGCCATGCATGCACATACATAGACGATGTACGGAATGACATAAAATCAGACAAATTAATTGCATCCTTCAGTTGTTGATTTCTCCTGTTTGATATGTTTCGTAGCCCTGAAAATATTGATGCTGAGCCATATCTTTACATATCTGTTGTTAGTTGCCAGCGCCGCAGTTCACATTCACACTTAATTTCTTAATCCATCGCGCAATAATCGTTTAAGCAATTCACTCTCTTCACATTATTCAACCAATTTCATCACTTTTTATATTAATTATATATATGTCATACATATATTATTTACTAAATTTCATCACTTGATTTGTAAATTAATTTATATGTATTTATTTATTTTAATAAAATAAATTAACTAATTCCACTCAAATTAATCACTATAATTTAGATTATCACTTCTAAGAAGTATTTTTAGTCGACTTATTAGGTTTGCCCATCAAACCAGTTACATTGCAAATATTATGTATTTATTGTATAATTAGTTGATTTTTTTAATTATTATTATATACAAATTAAACGACAAATATGTTGGATTAGTAGAATTTGTGTGATTGAAATTTCCCCTATTTCCAATTAGATTTTTACTCTACATGGTATATTATTCATTAGATGATCGATACCTAGTATCGGATCGAGTGACATGTAAACTTCTGTTCAATGACATATAATATGGAGTAGAGAAATGAGGAGAGAATTGTAATTTTGGTCTTAAAGTATAGGATGGTTTATAATTAGTTTCATATTTTCTAAAATTGCTAATATGTCTCACATTTTAGTAAAATGTAGTCGTACTGTCAAAAAAATTGCAATGTTTGGTATAAATTTTGTAACGTTTGCCTCAAGAGTATGACTAACTTTGCAGCGTTCTCTAAAGTGTAGGACTAATATTATAACAGTAAGATTAACTTTGCAATATTTTCTTAAAATGTGGGGTTAATATTGGCTATTTCGAAAATTATGAGACTAATATAAAATATACTTTATATTTTGGGACTAAAATTATAAGTTTCTAAAAAATGAGACTATAGGACTTAAAAAAACTCGAATCAGTGGAACTCAAAATTTTAAAATCTCTTATTATATGTATCACACAATTGATTATGATTATCATTATTATTATTTAATTATAAAGTAATCATATAATAAACATTTGTGATGTGAATAATTTAAAATCATCATAAGAGGAAAACATTATGGACTTGAACACCGAATCAATTCTAATCAACGGCTCTTGTCTTGTTGAGCCGATCGAGATACAGCAAAATCTGTGTGTGTCCGTCACACGGCAGCCCCCACGATGAGTGCGATGGCCGTGATCCCTTACATGAAACAATTAAACATCTCTTCATTTTCAAGACAAAGCAATCCCACTTTACCTTTATCAAATCTTTCTTTCACTACTCCACAGGTATTTATATAAACCCAAAACCCTGTCCGAATTCCTTCAACAATCCTAACCCTAATTCATACATATCCCTCGCTAATTAATACATTAAACCCTTCAAGACTATGACAACTACTATAATGTCCAAATTCTTCGTCTTCTTCGTTTTCTTCGTTTTGGCAGATGCTGATCAAACTACGAGTATGGGCATCCGCCGGTGGTGCAGCACCGTTCCGCACCCGGAGCCCTGCAACTACTTCATGGGTCGCGACGCCGGGCGATTCGACCCCAAAACCCTCGAGGATTTCGGGGCCATGACCATCCAAGCAGCTATGGAGCGAGCCGTGGAGTTGAAAAGCCACGTAGAGAAGCTTGGATCCAAGGAAAAGAGCAGAAGAAAGAAGATCGTGTTTAGAGACTGCGAAAATCTCATTGACAGCACCATCGTCCAATTAAACACCACTTTGCACAGCATAAAATCGAACTCGAGCTTCACGGATTCCGACGCGCAAACATGGCTTAGCTCAGCCCTGACGAACATCGAAATCTGCCGGTCAGGGTCCGACGAGCTGAAAGTCTGGAAATTCAGCACCCCTATTTTGTCGGGTAATCTTTCGGAGCTCATAAGCAATAGCCTCGCGATAAATGGGGTTCTCTCGGGCAACTCCTCAACGAATTATGATACGACTAATCACGGGTTTCCGGGTTGGGTGACGCCCGGTGACCGTAAACTGTTACAGGATGTGGGTCTGGCGTCGGTGTCAAAGGCGAATGTCGTCGTGTCGAAGGACGGGCCGAACGATTTCAGGTCCATTCAGGAGGCAATAAACTATGCGGTAGACAATCGGGTGGGGGAGGGGCGGGTGGTTGTGTACGTGAAGAAGGGGGTTTACGAGGAGAACATACTGATAAACCGGACGATGAGTAAGGTGACGCTGGTGGGTGACGGAGTGAGGTATACTGTGATCACCGGCAACCGGAGCGTCTCCGCCGGTTTCACGACGTACAGCTCTGCTACTGTCGGTAAGACTCATCAGCACTTTCCATTTTGTGATTATATTTGAAATTTTGCATGAGACCAAAATTTGAATTTTGAAGTATTTTCCATGACATAAAAAAATATGTGTTAAATTAATTTTTTTTATAGGTCATGGAATTGAATAATATATTATTAACGGATTAGAAAAATGTTCAGCCGTTGATTCATAATCTTTCTACGTACGAACATGTTAGAGATTCAATGGGAGGAACTAATTAGGATTAATGAAGCAAAAAAAAAAGTTTAATTTCGAAAGTTTTCAAATGAAGAGTTGACACATTCTTTCACTACTTTTTTTTTTTTTTTTGTATAATGACTCTTAAGGCATATATAATGCATTTTATTGCTTTCAATAATGGATGTATTTATAAATAAATTACACTAAAAATACAATATCAAGTTACTAGTTCAAGAAAAATTTTCATAATACGTCCCACAAGTTAGGTTTTTATTAATTTTTATTCTGTTATTTTTGAATTCATCATATTACATCCAATAATTCTAAAAAAAAATAGTTTTAGTCCTAAATCTTATTTTCATTAAACTTTTTGGAAAAAAATACGGCACAAGCTCCGTTAAGTGTTTTGACTGGAATTAATTAAAGTTGTTTCCAAAAAAAATTAAAAGAATTAAGATTGGAATAAAATTGTAATTTTTTTTAATTATAGGATACAATGTGATGAGTTAAGAAATAATAAAATTAAATTCATAAAAATATTAACTTGTACGACGTAAAATACAATTTCCTGCATTTCAAACTTAATATCTTACATGGACATACTATATCTTAATTCCTAGTTTCTTGTATATTCACATTTATTAATAAAATAAATGTTTTTATAACGATGAAGTTCGCTTCTTGTTATATAGTCACAAATATTTAATCAATCAATTCTTTTTTTTTCAAAAAAAATGAATGAATTGATTAATTACTCCTATTATATGGGCTTGTTCAGGGGTTGATGGATCCGGATTCATGGCCCGTGGAATCACATTCCGGAACACAGCCGGGCCAGAAGGTGGGCAGGCAGTAGCCCTCCGGTCAGCCTCCGACCTCTCCCTCTTCTACGCCTGCAGCTTCGAGGGCTACCAAGACACGATTTTCGCTCAATCCCAGCGCCAGTTCTATAAGTCGTGTTACATATACGGCACCATAGACTTCATTTTCGGAAACGCCGCCGTCGTGTTCCAGAGCTGCGTAATCTACGTCAGAAAGCCTTTACTCGGTCAGGCTAACATCGTCACCGCCCAGGGACGGGGCGACCCGTTTCAGAACACGGGAATCTCTATCCAATACTGCCGAATTCTTGCTGCCCCGGACCTTAAACCCGTTTTGGGTTCGTTTAAGACTTATTTGGGCCGACCCTGGCAGGAGTTCTCCCGAACCGTGATCATGAAGACTTATCTTGATGATTTGGTCGACCCCGAGGGCTGGTCAAGGTGGGCCAACTCTGACTTCGCCTTGAGTACCTTGTATTACGGGGAGTACCAGAACTTCGGGCCGGCAGCTCCGACGGAAAATCGGGTCAAGTGGCCGGGTTACCATATTATAACGAGCCCGACTGAGGCAGCCCCATTCACAGTGACGGGTCTAATATCGGGTCGGGGATGGCTGCCTGGCACGGGTGTGCCGTTCATTGCCGGACTGTGAGTGTCCGTACGTATCTGCTGACGTGGAATTATTTTTTATTTGTTGATTCATTTGTAAATACAATGTTATGCCATCATGCAGATACTTTAATTTCCTAATTTATTTTATTTTATGAAAATAATGTAATTATTCTTTTGGTACCGCATTTGGAAATGGAATTAATTTAATTTTCGTAGAAGCAGTCTGAATTTTCTATTTTTCAAATAATGTGAATTTTATATAATATATATATATATATATATATATATGTATATATGTAAAATGAAATATAACATACAGAGCATAAATACATTTCGGATCATTATCCGTTTATGATTTAACCCACATGAAATAAATTACTGTTACTGTCATATATATTAAAAAATAAAAATAAAATTATATTAACTTCCCTAGTTTGACAACTTCAAACTTGAATTTAATTTAATAAAATTATATTTAAATTGATAAATTTTAAAGTCATAAATTTAAACTCACATGCATAAAGTGAAACAAATACTTATACATACGATGGGAATAAAACATATACTCTCAAATTTATTTAATTATAATTAGTTATCATCATTGAAAATAAATAATTATAACAAAAAGTTATTATCCATGATCAGACAACATTTGTTACCCGTGATTTTTGCAACTATGATCAAAACACTTGTTATAACTAAGAATCATTGGCAATATTTTTGCCACAGTAGATAAATTAAGTTTTTGTAATCGATTCTATTCAATCATGGTTGATGATAACAACAACAACAACAACAATAATAATATTAACAATTTATCATGACATTTATTACATAACTATTAAAATGTAGACATTACTACATTTTTTCCGGGAAAAATGCAAGCAACTATTATGAAGTGCGATAAACATTATTAATTAAAATAAATCGATTGTAAGTATAATCATGCATATCGATATCAATATCTAACAAAAAACTATTACAATATCATATCCTGCTCAATAACACCTATTATTACAGTAAGATAACAACTTATGTTATACTAGCAGACAACATTCTACGCACTTGACGAAATTTGATCTCATGACCTCTAAAATCGGATTTCAACTCCGTCAATTGCGTTAGGCCTCATTAGCTCTATGTATATATATGTGTGGGGACCACCTTGGGTTGAGGACCAAGCCGCACACCTGATCATGATCAATCATCGGCTAAAAACTTAAAAATAAATAAATAAAATAAAATAAAAAGAATCGCCTATTAGAGTTGACTAAGAACTTAAAGAAACATCGATGAGGCATTTGTAGCATACAACGAGCTCACAAGCCTCCGGCATGACACACGTTGAAGCTTCAACACATTTGTTTCTTTTCTCAACTAAATTATGAATAATTTGTTAAGAGTGTGTTTGGCTTAGCTTACATAAACTTCCCCTAAACATTTTATAAAATATTTAAGAGCTTATAAACTCTCAAAAGTTGTTTGATATTATATATATATATATATATATATATATTATATATATATTAAAAGTTTATGATATCTTGAAATAAGATGTAAGTTCTTTACAAAAAAAATAATTTTTTCCCAATTTTTTTTTTCTAAATATGAGTTATTCTAAGCAAAATTATCTATTCTTGTGATTTTAAATTCGAATGATTTGACGGTTTTTCGATCGTTATTATAGTGTGAAAAGGCTTTATATCGAACACTCTGATATTATATTATTATAATGTTTAAAATTATTTTAAAATATAATTTAATATTTTTAAACTTTTAAAACATCTTGTAAACTGTAATTAAGAGCTTAAGATATTTCAAATAAATTCGACCAAACACCTTCTTAAATGTTCATAGTATATTATTTTTCCTATGTCATTCTCATTCCTAACTAATAACTAATTATCATGAAAGAGAACATGTATTTGGCTTTATATATTTTTAATGGAGGGCCCATATTATAATTATCACCAATTTTTATATTAAAAAATAATGCATGACGTAACTTCTTACCTCATAAATAGTTTTTATTTTATGGTTTATTTTTATCAACATTTAATTGTATAAATATAGTTAAAATTAACATAAGGTTTTTTTTTTCTTGAGTCCCAAAAAGTTTCTTGTATTTTTGGGACTCAAGAAAAAAGTAAAAAAATAAAATTGGGACTAAATGTATGGTTAGAAAATATTTATTTGTTCTGTAATAAGTCAATAATAAGATAATTGGGCTAAACATGATTTTTTCGTTTAATTTTTTTTGTTTTTGTTAATATCAACAAATTCGATGAATTTTGATTCATAGAGATATTTATTTGTTAAATTGAGACAAACTCAAGGATATTATGTATAATAACATCAAATTTTAGGATAGAATAATATAATTATCTATTAAAATAAAATGGGGGAATTGAGTACGTAAAATTTCAGAATACAAACAAGTCAACCGGACAAAAACTGAAAATAAAATTAAAATAAATCAAGATAACTTTATTTATTTATTTGGCGACAGAATAATTGGAAAATTCCGTAACTAAAACAGCTGACCAATTGTACAACTGTTGAAAGAAAAAAGAAACCGTAGAGGTATTGTGTTTCTGTTTGTTGATTGGCTGCACGTTTCCTGTCACATGTACGCGTTTAATGATTCCAGAAAGTCAATGCATTGGGCGGTCCAGATCCGCCGTTTACAACATTCCTCTTATGTTTATTTATTTATTTCTCCTATATATATATATTTGTTCTGTTTTCTTTTTTTGGGGGGAATTTTGATTGGGCAATGGAGATTAAAACGTTGGCATTTCACATTCACGCTGTCTTGCATTTGAAGCTTTATCATTATTTTATGCTATGTTACGTAGGGTTCATTAACATCTTTCGCAAACTGTACAGGTTGAGGACTATTGGGCCCCAACTATGTACCAAATTTTAATCGTGATTGTTTGTGTTTTCGTCTCATTCTATTTCAACGGAAAAGAGAAAAAGAGAAATAAAGTGAAACTACACGTTCGGTCTTATATGACAGAAGGTTCAATATATTTAGTATTTTATTTTATAAAATTTTTAAAATAATATCAAAATTAGAAAAATTTAGTTTCATAAATTTCATAAAGTAGATGATTAAATGTGTCGAGTTTTCTCAATTTTGAGACCATTTTAGAATTTTCGTAAAGTTGAGGGGAGTAAATGTATTGAACCCCCTATTCTATATGGGACTTTTGCCAAAATTTGCTCGGCTGGAATGACATGTATGTACTCTCGGGAGCAAACACAACATAATTTTGATCGCCAATCAATTGTTGACGGTGATATGAATTCGCATTTAAAGATATTTTTTTGGGGGTAAATTGTTTATAAATAATTATATTATTTTTCATTCTTCACCCGGTTCGGACCGACTTTATAAATTTTAATTATTAATAATTAATATATTTATAATCAAAACATTATAATAACATGTACGAAAATATAATTTTAGTCCTGTAAATTAGGAGTAATAATTTGGTCATGTTCAAATTAAAAATTCTCAATTTGGTCATATAACTTTAAAAATCGTGACAAATTAATCTTTTTTATGCCTATTTAATCTGAAATTCCACGTAATCAGCCATATCATATAAATTTCTCAAATGTGCATGCATGGACATAAACCTTGTACTAGGAAAATTCAATGAGAGAAAACAAGGATAAAAGAGTTTCCCCTTTTCACATGCTCAAAATAGCACATAGTTTCTCAAAAACTCCAAAACTTTGACTCTTGTAATGAAGAACTCTGTGGCATGGCTGTCAAGCTGAAGATTTGGACGAAGTCATCACCTGTTCTTTCAAATTTACTGGAATTACATTACGACATTAATGAAGCTTTTGCCATGTAACTTCGCAAACAGTAAATACTACTGCAAGTGGACAACATCGTTAGTATGTAACTGCAGCATGAAAAGTCACGTCCTTGACAATAACTCTAGGACGTTTACCTCTGCCCAAAAGCTATCTGTGCTTCGGCAGGGGTTATGTAGACATCTACCCGTTTATTAAAAAATCATATGACATACGTATACCAATCATCGGAAAGATTTTGGTAACCATACGTAAATTTTTTACAATTTTCTCGAAAAAAAGCAGGTGTGTGAATCGAACATGTTACATTATCGATTCTTTTGTCTAATTATTTCCTCATGATTTGGTTAGGTAATATTAATTAATTAATTATAGCTGGAAGGATATATATATATACATATATGATTACTTTAATACACTAATACATTCATAATGTATGTCCGAATAAATTTTTGCGTTTGAATTGGCTTTTGTTTCATAGTCAACTCTGTCCTTCTCATCTACTTCTACATGTCATGACAAAATCTCACCTTTTTTTTTCAACATATAAGCTGACCTTCTCATTTCATGTTCATAGCACAAAGAAACCCTAAACCTAGAGCTTGATCAAGAATGTCCATGGATTTTAAATTCTTCGCGTTTTTCTTCATTTCTTTCTCCTCCTTCCTCCTCCCCGCCGTCTCAAACCCTCCCTCCGTCGACATCAACTGGTGGTGCAACCAAACCCCCTACCCCGAGCCATGCAAGCACTTCATGAGCCGTGATCCACGACGTTTTGTGCCTAAACATAAATCAGACTTCCGCAAAATGGCAGTCCAGTTGGCCCTAGAGCGAGCCATTAGGGCCGGGGACAACACAAAATCGCTCGGGCACAAGTGTAGAAACGAGCGCGAGAAGGCTGCGTGGGCCGACTGCGTGAAGTTGTACGAGAACACCATTGAACAACTCAACAAGACCATAGACCCCAACACGAAATGTAGTGATTTTGATGCACAAACTTGGCTTAGCACCGCATTGACCAACCTCGAGACGTGCCGGACGGGGTTCGCGGAGCTTGGCGTCTCCGATTTCGTGCTTCCGTTGATGTCGAACAACGTGTCAAAATTGATATGCAACACTTTGGCACTTGGGAGTAATGAGACTACTCATGAAACTAGTGCGTACTATAAGGATGGTGGTTTTCCGACTTGGGTTTCTTCGGGCGACCGGAGGCTGCTCCAGTCGTCGTCGGCTAGGCCGAACCTTGTGGTGGCACAGGATGGCTCCGGCAACTACCGGAGGAGGCTGCTCTTGACGTGGCTGCGGGGAGGAGCGGCAGCGGTAGGTTTGTGATCTATGTGAAAAGAGGTGTTTATAGGGAGAACTTGGAAATTGGGAGCAAGTTGAGGAATATTATGCTGGTTGGTGATGGCATGAGGTACACTTTTATTACAGGCAGCAGAAGTGTTGGAGGAGGTTCCACCACCTTCAATTCCGCCACCGTTGGTAAGTCCCTCCGCCTTACTCCACCACCGGTTCGCTGCGGCGGCCGGCTCCTTCCTCCACCCGCCGCTTGACTCGCTCAAACGGCATAAATATGCATATAAATGTCAACACGTTAGAGTATGATCATTTTAATTAGTAGTCGTTGATTATTTTTAATTTTATTCTTTGAACTAGTCATCCTGACAATGATTTTGATGAAAATAGATTAGTTTTGATTTCCAAATATTTGACCAAAATAACAGTTTTTTTCCAAGAATGCTGATTTTTTCCAAACCTTTCTAATTTAATGATTTTTTTTTTTACACAAATTATTGGGTCGAACTAAACCAATTATAAAATAAATGTGATATAATTATTATATCATTTGTCATTTTTTTTTAACTGTACATCAATCAAAAGTCAAGTATATATAATTGTTTCAGGTTCGACAAGATTTGATTTGAGTTAGAATTTTTTTTCTAGTTAATTTAATTCATGTATATATAATTTATGTATAAAATATATATTTATATTACATGCATTGATATAAAACTCTTTTTCCTCAGCGGTGACTGGCGAGGATTCATCGCCCGTGGCGTAACTTTCCGCAACACCGCCGGCCCACAAAACCATCAGGCGGTGGCGCTCCGCTCCGGCTCCGACCTCTCCGTCTTCTACCGCTGCGGCTTCGAGGGGTACCACACTCTCACGTCCACACAACGCCAATTCTACAAAGAATGCTACGTATACGGCACCGTCGACTTCATCTTCGGCAACGCCGCCGTGGTTCTGCAGAACTGCATGATATACGCCCGGCGTCCCATGGACCAGCAGAAAAACACCATCACAGCCCAAGGAAGAACCGACCCGAACCAGAACACCGGAATCTCAATCCACGATTCTCGGGTCATGGCCGCAGCGGATCTTGTACCAGTTCTCGGGTCATTCAGAACGTTTCTGGGTCGGCCATGGAAGGAGTACTCCAGGACGGTGTTCATGCAGACGTATCTGGATTCTTTAGTGGATCCGGCGGGTTGGCTGGAGTGGGATGGCAACTTTGCTCTTAACACGTTGTACTACGGAGAGTATAGGAATATGGGTCCGAGTTCCAGCACTTCTCGGAGGGTCCGATGGAGAGGGTACCGGGTTATAACAAGCGCGGCGGAGGCGGGAAGGTTCACGGTGGCGAATTTCATTGCTGGGCAGTCGTGGCTGCCCGCCACCGGTGTGCCGTTCACCGCTGGGCTTTGAATTGATTCTGTTCGTATAAATTGTGAAGTTTCGTTTGAGAAATTCGTTATTCTTTGCTAAAAATCGTTGAATTTCCTGAAGTTGGTCGAATTGTAATAAAGGTATGCACGGAATTGATAGTTAAGGGAAAAATTTGTTCGTTATCGTATCTATACGCTTCAAATTCAAATATTAATTCAATATATTAATATTTTTAAAGTAAGTAAGAAAAATAAATATAATTTTAGTCATGTAAGTTAGGAATTGATAATTTTGATCCTATTCAAATTAAAATTTACAATTTGATCCTATAACTTTAAAAATATATACCAATTTTAGTTATTCTTATGAATTCAACCGAAAAAATTCTACGCAATCAACAATGTCAACATCTTTGGTGAATTTTATGACTTGACAATCCAATATTTTTTTAGAAAAAGAATTACCACTTGATGATTCGGTGGAAAAAAAAATTGCACCGACAAAGAAAAAAGAAACATAAAAAATATTAGGGGTAAAAAATCAAATTAAAAAATCCAAAAACTATTAAAAAAATAAAATAAATCCTAAAGAAGGGAAAATTAATGAAAATGCTCAATTGAGCAAATTAATAACAAATTTATAAGAAGAAAGATACAATAAGAAATCATGATCACCAACACATATATATATATATATATATATATATATAATATATATATATTATATAAGTATTTAACCCAATTAATTCAATTGCATTGTTATACCATATACTATAAATATATTTGAGATCTAAATAAATGTGAACTATATAACCCAAAAAAAGATAAATTAAATTATTCACCAAAAAACAAAAAATTATGAATTTTGAAACAGGGTTAACTGAATAAACAAAATTGGAAGCAATTAAATAGATAAAAATATTTGGAATATACAATTAATAATAAAAAAATATACTACGCATTAAAATTTCTAATATATTAGTTGAAAGTAATCAATTTTTGAGGACGCACTAACTCCAAACCATCCACGTACCTTAGCAAAATAAATATTGAAAAGAAAAAATGAATGTTGGTGTAAGAAATATCTTTGAAAATATGAGAGAAATTGATAGAACGTAAACATAAAGTAAAGTAACAACAAAACTTTGAGAACCAAATAAAATTGGAAGAGCAAATGATTGAATTTGTAAATGAATGAAAATCGTATATGACCTGAAAAAGTGTTAATGCGCTTTTATAAAATAGATAGGACTCTTTTTTCAAATTAAAATAATTAACTAATATCTCATTCTAACTATAAATTCAAAATTTTAAATTTTTGGATAGATTGAATTAGTATTTATATCTAGAAGATAAGATTTCAGATATATAGGTGAATTTTAACCAGTGAAATATTTTCTACATAATTATTTTGAATAGTTATGTGAAAATATTTTCTACATAATTAAATGGGTAAATTACAAAGAACTTCCTAAATTTCGAAAAATCACAAATACCCTCTAATTATTTGAAAATTTAGAAATATTTTTCAGAAATTACAAATATTGTAACAAATATCCGCTATAATGATCTGTCACAAATAGGTATTTATTAAGGTATTTATAATTTCAGGATGGCACTTATAATTATTCAAATAACTAGAAGATATTTATATTTATGATATATCTCGATGGAGCCCAATGTATTTCACCTAGTTAAATAATTCAAAATTTAAAGAATTCAGAATTTTGGTCAAAATTGAGTGATTATGGTCTTAATATATTTTGTTCAGAATTCAGAATTAGAATGCAATAGATATTTTATATACTGGTATAAATGTATGGTTTCTTCTCATGAATGTTTATTACCCAACGAAGGTGTCCAAAATCAGGAATGAGGAAACTACAATTACTATGACAACCACTCTCAGTAAAAGACTATCTCATAAAAACAACTTCACTTAGACCAAAATCTTGTCTGAAACCTCTTCTTTCCTCCTACAAGAAGCAGTCACCAAACTTACAAGCTTATGCAGTGGAGGTGAAAGGTGAAAATCTACATTCATCACTGATCAGTATGCCTGGACTTCCACTGCTCTTATGCCTGTCATTATTCTGTCTATCAGGTTTCGCCTCTCAGTCATCCATAAATCATCCTCACAATGATGTAGATGCTTATTCTGACGCAAACAAATTCGAAAACTTCAGCAAGAACGAGAGCCCTGATCCTGAAAACCGTCCATCGACCACACGAACAAAGTCTCTCAATATGGATGTCGATGCAGCCATGAATCGAGCCCTTGAAACACTGAATCACATAAAACTGCTGGACTTGAAATCCCAGAATGTGCGTGAAAAGGCGGCCCTTTTTGACTGCTGGAAGTTCTACGAGTTCACAATCAACCAACTGAACCAAACCTTGAATCCCAGCCTAAAATCTACTTCTCTCGATGTTCAGACATGGCTCAGTGCTGCCGTAACAAACCTCGGAAACTGTAAAACCAGCATCACTGAGCTAAATGTTAGAAACTCTGTTGTTCTGGAGTTCCTTTCTGACGATGTTTCTGAGTTGATCAGTGACAGTCTAGCCATCAATGCTGAAATCATGGAGAAAAATGTTAACCAGAAGAGCTTGCCCAGTTGGCTTCCACAGGGAAATTCAAAACTTTTTGAGCTCTCAGAAAATACAGCTAAACTAGTGGTGGCTCAAGATGGATCCGGAAATTTTCGCACCATAAAGCAGGCCCTAGATGCTGCTTCCAAGAGAAGAAATAGTTCAAGAATCGTAATCCAGATTAAGCAGGGAAAATACCAAGAGTATCTGGAGATTAGTTCGAACATGAAGAACATCATGCTGGTGGGCGACGGTATGGGAAAAACCATTATCACTGGTAGCAAAAGCTTTGCATCCGGATATACCACATTACAGTCGTCAACTGTGAGTAAGATTCCATCCTTTGGCTGACCTGATTTTGATCAATAACGAATCATGGTCTTTAATGTACTAATATTTAGCATATTTCTTACTATATTCTGAAACAATTTAAATCAATCACTTCCTTGCAGTCCATTCAAATAGCTATTACCTAATACTCTTAGTTGTTCCCTTCAGAGGTCATGGGGGATGGATTTGTAGCACGTGACATCACGTTTAGCAACACGGCAGGTGCAGAGAGCGGCCAAGCCGTGGCACTATTCTCGAGTTCGGACTTCTCAGCCTTCTATCGATGTGCCTTCGAGGGATACCAGGATACACTCTGGGCTAGTTCAAATAGGCAGCTCTTTCGAGAATGTCATATCTATGGCACCATCGACTTCATTTTTGGAAATGCAGCAGTAGTCATTCAAAACAGCTTCATCTATGCAAGGAAACCAAAACGCGGTCAGTCAGTAGTTATTACTGCCCAAGGTCGTACCGACCCAAATCAGAAAACTGGAATCTCAATCATAAACTGCAAAGTTCAGGCAGGGCCTGACCTCAGGCCGGTGCTAAGACAGTATAAAGTTTATCTAGGAAGGCCATGGATGAAATACTCGCGCACAATTTATTTAAAAAGTTTTCTTGATAGCTTGATCAATCCATCGGGGTGGATGGACTGGAACACCGATTACTCCAGAGAGAACACTGTATATTATGGGGAGTATGGAAATTACGGGCCGGGCTCTTCAACAAAGGGGAGAGTAAAATGGCCTGGTTATAGGGTAATAACCAGTGCTATTGAAGCAAAGCAATTCAGTGTTGCAAAATTCATTGATGGCAAGGCATGGCTGCCAGAGACTGGTGTACCTTTTTCCGCTGGTTTATAGGTTTAGAGCCTTGGTAGCCTATAGGAATATGAGATACTTGTTAGCTTTCAACTTTTGACATCTGAGAAAATGCTTGATTTAGTAAGACTACATGGATATAAGAATCACAATGCTTGATATGGTATGGTAGTCCCATACGCTACCTGGATCGTATCTAACAGATCAAATTGCGACAAAAAACAACTAATAAATTCTATAATTTAGTAAACACGCGCCCAACCAAAGGCCAAGACTTTTGACACATAGCTATAATATTTGTCTTAATGCTGCCATAAAATTCAAATTAGTGGGGTGTTGGTGTAAAAATTTCACTCAGTCCTTCAATCTTACCCAGATGAAATTCAATACTACAAGTTCCCTACAAGAGAAGCACACCCTCTTGCTTCCTGAACAATTAAACTGCTGTGATTCTAATCTCATGGAACAGGAAACTGGTATTCAAACCGGCAATAATTTTATAGCTAAATTCAGCAACTTGTCATATTCTTAGAATTCTCTAAAACAAACCCAAGTTGGCAAAACCATGAATCAATGTATTGTAAGTATAATTGTCGGGCTCATAACCCATTTTTTTAGCATCCTCATAAACAATCTCATTGCCATCTTCATTTTCCTTGCTTTGCAATATGAATTAATTAGATAAATGTACATAAATTTATCAACAACAGAACCAGAAGACTCGCTAATTTCACAAAAACAACCATAAGCCTCCAAGAGTCTGTCTTGCACATAAAAGCCTTTAATAATTGCATTGCAAGAACCAACCCAAGGTATGACTTTCAACTTGATAAGCCTATCAAAACAAGATTTTGCTTCCTCTAATTTTCCGAGCTTGCAGTAACAAATGATCATAGAATTCAACAAATTACGGTCCGGCCCGAGCCCTTTGCCAACCATGCAGTGCATGTACAATGCCTCGGCCATCCGGACTTCACCAAAAATCACAAGTTTCCGGATAAGACAACCATAACTAATCAAATCAAGGCCCATACCTCTTGAAAAGGCGAAATCAGCGGCTGAAGTTGCTTCTGAAACAGAAGAACATTGAGAAATGAGCCTCTGAATCACTTTCTGCGCTGAAGAAAATAAACGCCGGCTAATGAGCTGGTCCGCTAATGGAAAGCTCAACTCCATTTGGGTAATTTGGGGCTCTAATGGCAAATGGCAACTGCTGAAAGGTCGTCTTCTAACAAATTTGCACAGAAAAGCTCTGTGCTTGACATAATTGGTCAAGAGGAGGCTTCATACGGGGAAATTAACCGAACAATCTAGTAAATCACGAAGCATAAGAGAAAAAGAAGAAAGAGTCAGCCGCCAGTAAACCCGGGCAGAAAATCCTGAACTAGTCAAGTCAACAATCAAACCGTCGACTGCGAACTGCAAACTGGACAGAATATACAGAGAAGGAAACCAAAATCCAAAGTAGAACTAATCACCGGCGTGAGGCAACGACGGTGGAGTGGATTTGGTGGAGACTCGGACAAGCTGTACAGTGCAGTGAGTAGACTGAAGCATTTAAGCGCGCTACGGCTTTTTAAGCTGCGCTGATTACAGCTACACTCAGCTAATCTCAGAAAATAATATCCATTAATTTGTTTTTATATGCAAGATAGCCCTTTTGTTAGTTAAAATTTATTCGAATTACTGCAAAAAAACATAAATAAAAATTACCATTAATGTATTTTGGAAAAAATAAATATATTGATAAATTTTTATAATTTTTTAAATATTTACGTATAAATATACGTGTAACTATCCATTTTATTTACAAAAGACACATACTACCTCTATGTTGGGCAAGATTAATAAAACCCAAATTCAAACCCAAATCCAATGGGCTTAATTGTGATTAGTTGGGCTAACCTACCTTGAATCGGGCCGACAGACATACCTCATAAAAAATATATTGAAATTTATTTATGGTTTTTGGAAGAGAAAAAAGGTGAAAATGAGGCATTTTCGAGGGGTTTTGCTAATACTGGTAGATTCCTTATTTTGTCGCATAATTATTGGAATAATACTTTTTTTTTTTTTAGTATAATGAGAGTGGGGTCGGAAAAAGGGTAAATTAGTCAATTCGTTTTTTTATTGTTAGATATACATATATAAACATGTGATATTTTTATGTTTTATCTCGGAAGGATTTGTTGGAATGTTAAATAGAGAAATTGAGCCAAAAACGTGAAAATGAAAAACAATGCTGGAGAAGATTAAAATTTTAGTCTTCTAATTTAAGAGGGTGATATTTTTGATCCTGCACAAAATTGATTTACAAGATTAAAATTACAAATTAATCAAATCACGTGCAGTCACATGCAATTTGCCGGTCAAATTGGCTGAAGGAGTAAGATGTCCAAAACTTTACAATCATAAGACTAAATTACGAAAATCAATTTATATAAAACTGAAAATACATCAGGTCCGAAATTACAGGACTAAAAATAACATATTTCGCAACTATATGATCGTACCAATATATAACAAACAACAAAATACATGCATGCATGTGCCTCAACTACAATATAATATATTTGTAAAAAAACTAAACTAAATTATTAACCTTTTGGGTGAAAATTAAATATATATATGTCGACATAGTTACATCAGCTCATGCAACTTTGCTCATGTCATCTCTTATTAGTAACATTAATCAAGGAATTCATCTAATATTTTATTTATTGATTGATTGATTGATTGATGGTGGTAGTAGTCTTTGAATCTTGATTACAATTTAATTATGATGACACATTAATTAATTAATTAATTAATTAATTACATGCATAAATGAGGATATATATATATATATATATATATATAAGTATAAATGTATTTCCCATAATTATTGCTTATGAGTATGATTCTAATCATATCTTACTCGTGCTCTTATAACTCCATCACTCATTATAATTTTGAATACGACTTTTAAACCAATTTGTAATCAAAATCTCTACTTACATTTACATTATCGCGCATAATTAGGGTTAGGATTTCTTGTTCTTGAAAAGGTGATATATATATATACACATGTTAATAATTAAGGATTAACATGGATTAAGTTTGACATGCAAGCTTCAGATGATGTTAAATATGATGTCATATTTTTATGTATTTCCCAAATACATTAATTTATTTGGGTTTTATAATTATTAATCTAGTACCACTAGGAAAAAATTTACTGATTGAAGCAGTGTTAAATAATTATTATTCACCACAATTAAATAAAAATCGATGCAAAAAACTTAACTTGTTCACTATGAAAATTATTTTTGCGATGACTCAAATGTATTAGTCACACCGCAAAAATCAAAGCAAACAACCGTTGCGTGACTGTGGTCAATTACTCTTTGCTACAGCTATTAATTTTTAACTATAGCAATTAATTAGTCCTAGTTAAATAATATATTTCTTGCAATGTACATGTACTTTTTTGTAGATTGTAAATAAATGCATAGCTTGTTAATAATAATTACAAAATTAGAAGTAATACTATTATTTGTGGGATATATATACATATATAATGAAAATTAAATAGTAATTTAATTAGATGACTTGAGCAAGCATTCAAACAGAACATATTTGGTAAAAAATGCAATTAATTAATTATTCAAGAATGAAAATAATTTTTCCCCCAATAACAAAAAAAAATATATATATATATATTACCCCTGAAACTAACGAACCCCTAATATATTCCCCCCAAAAAAAAATTATTTTTTTCCCGTATTATATATATTCACTTCTGTAAAGGCAAAATTAACAATCCATTTGTACATAAATAAAATTTCTTATTTTTAATTTGGTGGTCATTTTGTTTTATTTTTTTTTCTTAACAAAAAATGATCGCATCGATCCTTTAATTATTCATTTTGGAACCACACACATTTGTAAGGTATATTCATTTTTAAATTATTTTGTATATATTATTTTTCATGAATTGCTTATATATGTACGTATATGTGTATAGATACATGTAAATATAACATATATAGTGGTGAACAATCTTCACAGTTATTGTACTCTACAAAATGATGATCGGTGTGAAAATATCTACGTTGAATTATGGTCTTAGACATGTATTCATACACACTCTCTCTCTCAATATATACATACATACATATATATATATATATATAGTTGAGTATATATATATATATATATATATATATATATATATATCATCTACTTATTGCTGTAGCTATAACAAAGCATAACATACTCCGTAGATATTTTTCCACTACAGCTAGCACCTTCCCATCACTATATGTACGTATATACACTTTTTTATTTTTCCACTCTCAAACTGTTTTTTATAATTTTTCTAGTATCTTTTTTTGTTTTTTAAAAAAATACAATAAAGATAAAATAGTAATGTCCATCTCACCATTTAGGGACTACATAACTATCTTTCGTTTTTTTTTTGTTTTTTTTTTTGGGGGGGGGGGGGGTATTTTATAATTTTTCAACAACGATGGGATATTTATAATTATACCAAACATCGAGAAGGGTAGTTGTAATTTACCCTGTTAATTATAAAGTTAAGAGTTTTCTCATTAAATTTTCTTTTCTACTATGCCATTTTCACGTTTTAACTATTATTTATTGACTTGGTACAACATTAATATGTTTTCGAACTCATGTTGTATATTCTTAAAATGCGTATATAATATGCTCGGTCAAGCAATTATGAAATATTTTTGAGTTTTACATGACTAAATTTTCAAATATGTTTAAATATATATCTAAGTAATAACTTGATTTTGTGGATATAGGTATTTTTAATATAAATTGATCGTGAAAATATATTAAAAATGTGATAATAAGCTACATTTGCAATTATGGTCGCATATAAGAAAAATTAAATATATTTATATTTAAATAAAACTAATAAAGACATTAATATATTTAAATATATAAATCAAATCCAATAATTTCATACCTTCAATATGCAGTTGTTTGGCTCAATTTATTGTCTTTTCACTGCTTTGACTTCGGGAGCACCCAATGGGAACATCCGTGTGGGACCCGCAGCACACACAGAATAATTAATCCAGGCCCCGCGTATGTAGGGAGAAGTAGATCGGGAGTAGGTAGACCTTGTGCTCAAAGATGGGGTTGGTAGGGCCCATGCAAACAGTATGGATGCCGCAATGTCATTGGTTGCTGAAAATATCAACCACCCAGATAGGGCCACGTCATCTTCCTACGGCGCTTCCCTGACCACCCAAACCGTTAGGACGGGGCAATGATGTTAGCATATCCGTCATGATGGGATTTTTCTGGGCCCCACATTGGAACGCCCTTTTGTAGGCCTCCAGTATTTTACAAAATCCCCCAAACTTGTATGGTACAACTCTAAAAAATCTGTCCGTAACAAATGAAAATAAAAGCAAATAAGATCTAACTCAATTAACAAAATTAAAATTTTATAATCTTAAAAGTTATAAATTCAAATCTCGTCAAGTATGTGGGATGTTGTCTTTATATAGTAGAAATTGATTTATTACATAGTAGAAGTTGTTGTCTATTATAATAGTAGGTATTATTAAGTAGAATATGATTATTATAATAGTTTTTATTAGATATTGAAGTCGACAAGAATGATTGTATTTATACTCAATTTATTTAAATTAATAAAAACTCACCGCTCTTACCTCAAAAAAACAAATGGAAACAAAATGTGAGCACACAAATACCAAATTTATTATTTTTTTACATTTATAATATTTAAATTTAGTGCTAAAATTATAAATTTAATTAAAAATTGTTCTCCCCAACATTTCCAAAAAGATAATATAAATTTACTAAATATCCCTCTATTTAACAAAAAAAATTGAATAACATTTCTACATGTTTATCGAAAGGTCAATATGTATATTATATAGGTGACAGATAATCGAAAATAACATAAGGTAGGATAACATAAAAGCAAATCGGGATGAATAACCTCTATAATAAAAAATAATTATTTCATGTACTACAAACCACTACGGCTTAAAAATCGTAGCAATTCAATAGTATCTACCACGGTAAAATAAAATTGATGTGAAAACTTAAATTTTAACTACGATTAATTGACATTGGCTGTGATTTTTCTTATAGCTAATATATTTACCATAGCTAAAAATCGTGATAAATATTTTAGTCTCGCTTGCAGAAACAATAGATAATAATCATTGCATAGCTGTGATTATATATCCATCACATTTTTATACTTTTAACCGTAGAAATTAATGATAGTAAAAAAAATTATATTTCTTCTTGTGAATTGAGTATAAATATTAGAAAATTTTAAAATATATATATATTATATATATATATATTTGTATTAGGATATTTCAGTATGTTCGTCTAGCTTTTACACGCACGGTTTCAAGCTTGACTCCATTGTAAAGAGGCAATCGACACACTTAGGGTTAATATTTTTCAGATAAATTAATTATTTCTTACTATAAAGAAGTGTAAATTTTCATTTAAATATTTTATTTAAATAAAATGAGAAAGTAAATAAATTTTATTTTTTGGCAATATATTGAAACACTAAGGGGAGCCCACTAAGCTTAATAATACCAGCTAGGCCACGCCAGACTACTGAGCCGCCAAACTGAACGACATTGGGCCCGCGTCGTTCCCACCACAGCCACCCTATGTTGAGCTGCTAATGAACCCTAGTTAGCTATTCAGCTTAGAAAGCTCAGACCGAGCCGCCATGGACATGTGAGCCGGCTTCGGGACTTAATTTGGAGGAATGTCTCCGTCCTGCTCCTGATCTTATTCCATTGAATGCCCATATTGGTAATGTACCCACATATTATTTACTTATCACACAACATCAAATAATTTTATTTTTATTATTTTCGTATGATAATCATTTCTTTTTCTTATTTTGTATATTGGATCTATGTAATTTGAAATTCTAGACTACATTCGACTATACAAATTTGAAAATTCGCGGCAAAAAAATATACAGAGAGAGAGTTTTAAATGATTTCATATTAAAAAAAAATTAAGAAATTCAACGATATTTTATAAAATATAGTCTAAAATGAAAGTTTAAAAATTTGGAATTCTTTTCTATATATAAGCATCGGGGAAATAGCATTTTTCGTCCTGTAACTTAGGGTCTTTTCACTTTTAATCTCATTGTTATGAGATTCTCACTTTTGACCTCAAAACTTTAAAAAAGTAGAGATTTGGTCCCATGACACATTTTTTGTTAGATGTTTAACGGAAAAGACCAAGTAACCGTCAGTGCATGGGACAAAAAAATGCTATTATTATTTTTTTAAATTATGGGACTAAAAATGTAAAGGCTCTAAGGCCATGTACTATTTTCCGTTAAAGTACATAACGACCGGAAATATGTCATGGGACCAAAAGTGTTGTCTTTAAGAAGTTGCGGAATAAAAAATAATAATTCTATAACCAATTAAATTAAAAGTGAAAAGACCCTAAATTATGGGAGGAAAATTGATATTTTCCCAAGTAAGCATCCAAACAAATCTAATTAGATGTATACAGGAGAACATTTACTTACATTGTTGAAATTGGAGGTTGTCAGCTTGTATATATAAAAAGTTATTTGAATTATTGTTCTGATTTTTCTTTTCAATTATGTAATATGCATATCACTACATAATTTAATATATGTAAATTCAAATATTGATTCAATACATTAATAATTTAAATCAACAAATATGTGTTTTGAGACAAATAAACAAGAAAATACATTAGAAATATATATATATATATATATTATATATATATATATATCCATATTCTTGGAACTTAAATCCACAACTTTTTGATCGTGAAGTCTCAACTTTACCAAAAGGCTTTCTGAATATTGCTTAAAAACAGTACATATCCATAGCACGACCCATCTTTGCTTAGACTGTTCCTAATTGAATAAATCAACTTGCATCCAACAAATCAAATTTTTTGTTTCTATTTTATCTTTTACTCCATTCAACATATATATGCATGCTATATGTCTAAAGCTTTCCCAAAATAAAATACATGCATGATATCATCCTTATACATATATTGAATGGAGGAAAATCGCATTTTTCGTCTCATATATTAAGTTATTTTTTATTTAGTCTCATTTGTTATACTTTTCTCACATTTAGTTCCATTTATATATATCGATTTTCGAATGGACATGAAACCAATTATATTCGGAGCAAGAGTGATAAGGTTGAGTCCCTTATTATGTGCTGCACATTGACTTATTAGTAATATCAAGGATAAATATCAATTTTCATTCAACTTTTTCTTATTAATATGAATAGAGCCAACGAATTTTGACTAACGGACATAACTATTTATTAGATAAAAGCAAATCTCGAAATTATTAAATATAATTTTTCAAATTATAAGATATCTATATGTAATTATATCAAATTTTAAGAAAAAAAAATATAATTATCCCTAAATTTTATAGAAGGGTGCTACACTTTAATTGTGTATAATGATGAAGGTGAAGGGGAAGAAAACAAGGGCGTGACAAGGAGGTTATTAAGCCCCGTTTGGGAGTCAGCTTAAACTCAATTTTCTATGCAGATAGTGATAAAAAGTACATGATGATGACCTAATAGCTAGCTACCAACTACCAATATATCATATATACATACACATAAACATATATATATATATATATATATATATTTATACAGTGTACGTATAATTAATGATGAGAGTCGGTGGTGGTGTGTGAGGCGTACTGCTCACGACCCAATAACCCCACCTTCTCTCTTCAATCATTTCCTCCTATATGTTTTTTCCAATATTAATATATATATATATATTTATTTCTATTGTTTTTTATTTATTTTGATTTTGATTGGAGGATGTAAAAATGTGATCACCATTTGTTTGAGTGAACCTCGTCCAACGACAGAGATGGATGGGTGATGCATTGCATGCCCACCTTACAGTATAAAGCTACCTACTGTCTCAAAGTGTGTGTGTGACTGTGAATCGTTATTATTATTTTTATTTGAAGTTAATCAAATTAATATTAACATATAAACGGTTGATATAAATATTCATCACTTCATTTTAATTAAATGTTTTTATTTAAAATTTTCATCACTAGATAATTAAGCTAATTATGACATTGTTTTGTTCGCATAATTAGAGGGGTGTTTGGCTAAATTTATTTAAAAGATGTTATAAGATCATATATTTTATAAGATGTTGAATTTTATTTCAAAAATAAGTATATAGAGTGGTTGAATAGAATAAGATGATGAATCTTAGAATACGATAGTAATGGTAATTTTATAATTAAATTTAAATGAATTTATTAAGATTGAATCTAAAAATATTTTTAATTAACAAGAAAGAGTATAAAAATTAATTAGAAGGTGTGGGAAATGCTATGATGGGGGTAATAATTGAGATAGTTAACAACCTAACTACTTGAAATTAGTGAGATAAGACAAGAATTAATTAATTACAATCATTAATTATAACAAACACCAAACTCTCTTTTTCACCATCCAATCTCTTTCTTCTTATAATTACCAGCCCACCCCATTATTTTAATTTCCTCATAAATTATATATTTTTTAAAAATATATATATATATAATCAAGTGTGCACCGTGCGCATCTGGGGCCCGTTTGCCCGGCCATCAGTGAAGAAGAAGAAAATGGGTGGGTCCCGTTTTGCCCCATTCGGACAGATGGGGTTGTGGCTTTAGGGTATAAGACTGTTCCATTAAGTCATCATGCCCCAAAAAAAGGGGTCCCTGTGAATAGTTTATTGGTCCCTTTTTGGTGTCTTGTGGGGGAGTCTTAGGACAGACTTTTCCTATTGCCTCATTGGTCCAATATGTCTCTCCTCTTACTATAAGAAAATGGCTTAATAATTATTAAAACAATTATTAAAATCATCGTTGAATTAGTTAATAAGTAAATTCTTATTATTAAATAATTCATTAGAAAGTAATTTTGTGTAATATATATTAACAACAAAAAATTTATTTACTAATTAGTTCGATGCTAATATATATATATATATATATATATATATATTTGTAGTTATTGAGTAATTTTTTTTATAGTGTCATCATTAATTAATTTTTAATTAGGGCACCCAATTTCAAGAAAATTAAATTAAATTAAATTCTACTAGTGTTTAAATGATGGGATTTAGTTTGTCCTTTTCCATTTTGATAAATTAGAAAAAGTTATTTTTAGATGCGAATTAATTAATATAATAATATTGGTTTCGTTCTTGAAATATAATGATAAAATAATTCGATTTTGTTTTAATTTCATTAGGTCAATCCGCATATATACAAAATAATTTAGATTGGACTAAATTAAAATATATTTCGCTCGTACCATATTATAATACTCGTAACTGAAATGAAAATAAATCATATTAATGCATTGAAATATTTCAAAACCGGAATATTGTTTCCTAGAAAAAGTTAATAAAACAAATGAGGAAAAATTGCAATTTTAGTACTATAAATATAAAAATATACAATTTTAGTTCCACATGTATCCATTTTGACAATTACATTATGTAATTATAAAAAAATCCATGTATCGAAAACAAAACAGACTAAACAGACTGGAATTCGCTAAAATGTAAAAAAAAAAATGCATGTTGAATGCACTTTTTTTGCCATTTTAGTATGACTATTTTTATTCTCAATATAGGAGAATTTTAAAATTACAGAACAATTAAAGTAATCAAAATGATTTGGTACAAATTAAAAATTATAACTTTGCGAACCAAATAGAAAAGAAAAAGAAAAAAAAGAATGGAGACAAAGGTTTCTTTATCTCCCATAAAAGACATTAGCCTATATATGCAAACAGAACCATTCTCCACTCCGACAAAAGGTGTCTTTATCAGTTGCGGGTGGCGGAGGTGGCGGTTGCCCTCCTCTCTGTCTCTCTCTCTCTCCGCTACCAATTCTGCGCCACCTTTTCTCGCGCCCAAAAAACTTTCCCAACAATTCTGCTCACTGTTGAAAGCGAGAGACAATGAATATGAACCTTAGCTAATTAATCAACCTACATCACCTTTCATCATTAGGGTTTCCCCTCTCTCTCTCTCTCTCTCTCTCTCTCTCTCACTAGACTCTGCAGGTTTCTGTTTCGTGCTTTTTTTCTTTATATATACGAGGCCCATTTCGGTCTTCCACTCCTCTCTTGCTCAGCCAGTCGATCGGGTTTTTTCATCCTTTTGCTCATTCATCAGAACCCGTTTTCCTCGGGGGACAGCAAGAAGACAACTCCGTGCAGTTCTACAGAGGGTTCAACTCCCGAGGAGAGTTTTGTTCTTCTTTTTGGACATTTGCTGTGTCTTGTCTTGTCTTTTCTTGTCTTCTAGCTGTCCGGTAAAGTTCTTTACCACTTCCATCCTCTTGTTTCGGAGCAATCTCGGAATCCGGGCCCAAAAACTTTTTTCTTATTTGGAAGAGGCCCGACGACATCCTAAATCAATTGAAAGTTTTTAAGTTCGATTTCCTCAGATTCATGTATGAATACTTTCATCTTTAGTGTGTGTTTGCCCGTGTGACTATGAATTTGCATGCCTTGCGGCTAATTAATAAAGTTTGCTTAAAGTTTATATCAATATTGGGGATCAATAATTCTTGGAGTATAATTTCTCATCGAAAAAAGGATGTGGGGGTGAAAATAATTCGCATTTCGTGCAATTATATTGATATTTCATGTCATAATTCTTACATCTATAATGACCCTAGCACTATCATGCGTATGATTTCATGCAATGAGGAAATTAAATTCATGGTAATATTGTCATCCATCCATGTTGTATTGCATGGAGAGGACTTTTTGGCCGACCGGGGTGGATGAAATATGGGGAAATAGATATTATTATCTTGTGGATTTCTTGCTAAACCTCTGGCTGCTTCTCTCATCATTGCATGCTTGTCTACCTCCTATGATTATGTTAGGGACTAATTAGTTTTATCTTCAGACAAGATTCTGGAAGATGGAATTAAGACTGTGCTAATAATAACGTTATTTAGTGGCGAATCATGATCAAGTGAGACAAACATTAGATACAGATTGTTCCTGATTTATCCACAGTACTAACCACTTTAGTATGTTGAAGACAATGCTAACTGTGTCTAATCATATGATGAACATTGTATTATTATTTTACAAAAAAATAAAAAAAATTGTTGGCACGCCACTAAGATTGTAATCGATTTGCTTAGATCGTATTGATTCCTGAAATCAATTGAATCTTTATGAAATAATTGAGCACACAGTGGTGGATATGTATAACTTGTTGTGTGATCGTTTTAGTAATTTCGATCATGAGATGAAATTATTTTCTGAAATTATGACGTGACTTTGAGATGTCTGAAGAGCAGTAGCAAAATTGAAAAGGTATATGTCTAATTCTTGCAGTTTCTGAATTTTTTGAGTCTGCAAACCTATGATGCATCCTTGCATTTGGAACTGTAGTTGAGGTATATATTCAACGTCAAGACCGATTACTAGATAACACTATTGCATTGGTTTTTTAACAGCCGTATAATAAAATTAGGTTGCTGGGGAAAGACAATGTTATTCTTAGCTAACTGTTGCATATGATGAATGTATTGCAGGCTAGAACAAGAATCAGGAGACTATGAATACTTTTCCACATGTTCCTCCTGGTTTCCGGTTTCATCCCACCGATGAAGAGCTCGTAGATTATTACCTTAGGAGGAAGGTGACTTCCAGACAGATCGAAATAGATGTAATTAAGGATGTCGACCTTTACAAAATCGAGCCTTGGGATCTTCAAGGTACGGGATTTTATGCAGTTTGCAGAGCCCATGAAATAATCACGACTAGTACAACTTATTAAGGAAGATCATCATAGACTAATACATAGTACTTGTCGATTTCGTTAGAAATATGCAGAATAGGAACAGAAGAGCAAAATGAATGGTACTTTTTCAGCCACAAAGACAAGAAATACCCAACCGGGACACGCACGAATAGAGCGACAGCAGCAGGGTTCTGGAAAGCAACGGGACGGGACAAGGCCATTTACTCCAAGCATGATTTGATCGGCATGAGGAAAACTCTTGTGTTTTACAAAGGAAGAGCTCCTAATGGCCAGAAATCAGACTGGATTATGCACGAATACCGGCTGGAGACAGACGAAAATGGAACCCCTCAGGCAAGTTTATGTCCTTATTCATCCCTCATTTTCTGCTAACAACACAAATCACAATGTTAAGATTGTCTTTAGCACCTACATACATAGTTGAAAACTTCTGAGGCATATACATTATTGTCTGAAACTGGACACAACGTGCATGAATGTATGGTCCTCCAACTGCTGAGAAAGGTTACTGCAAAACCTTCTCATTGAGGCATGCCCATCAGAATCATTACATACATATCATTACTAGCTAGCAATGTGCATGCATATTCCAATGAAAAAGAACACATGACATCATAAGTTTCAAGAAAATGCAAAAATATAAATTTCAGCAGTCATAATTAACCAAGTACAGTACTCTCCAAATTAAAACCCACAGGAAGAAGGCTGGGTGGTCTGTAGAGTTTTCATGAAAAGAATAGCCTCCATCAGGAGACTAAGCGAACACGGCTCGCCCGTTTGGTACGACGATCATGTTTCGTTCATGCCGGAAATGGATTCCCCAAAGCAGCATTCTCACCCCAGTCTCCCATACAACTACCCTAATTACACTTCTTGCAAGAAAGAGATGGATTTGCAGTATGGAATCCCACCTGATCACTTTCTTCAGCTCCCCCTTCTGGAGAGCCCCAAAATGCTGCAGCCACAAACCAGCATGAGCTGCAACCCACTGCCGACGTCCTACGGCCCCGCCGGCCTAAATCTGAACCCCGGAAGCAATTTCCTCTCTCAAGACATTCATCAAACAATTGATCACAACTTCCACTCAATGTTCAGAAACAGTAGTGATCAACAGTCTGGGGATCAGGTGACCGATTGGAGGGTTCTTGACAAGTTCGTGGCATCCCAACTCAGCCAGGAAGAGACTTCAAAGGGAAACGACGCATTCCCTGGGAACGATGAATCGAATTTGATTGCTAGAAATCTGATCAACAAGCAAGAAATGGCACCGGAGAATGCGTCGACGTCGTCCTCAAGTTGCCAGATTGATCTGTGGAAGTGATCATCATTAGTACTGCCAAAAGCAATGCAAGACTACTGTATATATATGATATTGCATGGGGGGAAGGTTTGTTATATATACAGTTTCTTGTAAATAATAAAACTGAAATTATAACCTAACTATTGATCTTTGGAATACTAGGATTTTAAGTTAAGGACGAAAAACTAAGTAGGGAAGAAATTGTTCTTGTAAGATAATGTGTTGTAGTGGAACTACATAAAAAAGCATAATTGTCATGATCTGATGATGACCACAGTGCTGTTTATGATGCTAACCTGTGGTTGATCGAAGATCTTTGTAATGCATGTCATGTAATGAGTATTGCATCAATTAAGATTATCTATTTGCCTTTGTTTGTTTCTGAAAAATTCTTTTAATTTTCCTTTAAGAAAAATTGATTGTTGAAAAGGTTTGCATTTAAAGTTTGTATCTTGTGTTGCATTTCGTATAATATTAGGGAAAATAATATTGTTCATCCCATATCATTAGTTACCGAATTTTTATTAATGGTCTCATAAATTACATAAAATCTCGCTTTCAGTCATTTGATCAAAATCTGTTAGTATATTAATAGAAACGGCCACATGACAGTTATCTGAAAGGCCGAAGAATTAATGACCATGTGACATTTTTCATTAAAAAATATCAGTGGAATCTAACGAAATCAGAAAGAGTGAGAATTTTTATAACTTATAGGACCATTCATCATAATCACGTCACTAGTGGGACGAAAAGTATATTGAACCTAAGATACGGGACGAAAAAAAATAATTTCTCCTCAATATTTTATGTATATTCGAAGAAATATTTTAAAGACGCATTATATATGTGAAGTGCAGTATGAGATACAAACCGTACTAAGGTTCAATTTAGATATGAATTGCACTATAGATAGGTCCTAAATTTTTTACCTAAATTAAGTTTGATCGATCCAAACAAATTACAGTGCAAATGTGATATACTTGATATGTGGTGGTCATTTTCTTTGAATTATACACCAATCACACAACAAGTATATTACATTTATCATATAATTGGTTCAAATCCGATCAAACTTTATTTGAGTTAGAATTCCACAATACATGTGAGAATCCCATCAAATAAAAGAATGTGATTTTCCAAACTTGAAGTTACCAAAAAGTATCCATAAAGTTTGTTAAGTCTAAAGATTTCAAAATTTTTGGAAAAAAAAAACACAAGTCTTGGATTAACAAAAGAACTGCATGGAACTATGTAATATTGAGCCGTTGCTATGCAATTCGTGTCTTCATTACACAATAATACTATTACGTATTTATTTCATGTAATATATATGCATGATGTATATGAATTATTTTACAAGAATTTTTTGCACACCAAACACGAAATACGATGTCATTTAATAATAGAAGATATCTGGATTGGTGAATACGAAATTAGGGTCTCTTGTTCATAACCCTAAATAAGAGCAGCATTCTCCAAGGCTGCATCAACTGTACTCTTTGAGAGGAACTGAACCATTTCTTTGGAGGAAGTGTAATTTTAGTCCCATAAGTTAGGGGGTGTTAATTTTAATTTTATTCAAATTAAAATTTATAGTTTGATCCTAAAATATTCAAAATCGTGAAAGTTTTAGTCTTTTTCGATCAATTTGACCCAAAAAAATTCTATGTTATTAGTCATGTGACACCTAAATTGGGCTTACGATGAACTTGATGACGTGACACTCCAACATGTTATTTTTTAGGAAATAACTTGGCAAAATAAAAAAGTACAACTCGAAAAAACTTGACATATCATCAAGCGGTAATTTTCTTTTTACCAAGTCATATCTTAAAATATATGTATATATATATTGGGCTGCTAAGTCATCAAATTCACCGGAATCCCAATTCAGATATTGACATAGCTCATGATATAGAATTTTTCTGTCAAATTATATAGCTAAAAATAACTAAAAATACCATAATTTTTAAAATCATAAGACTAAATTACAAATTTTAATTTAAATAAGATCAAAATTACCACATCTGACTTACAGGATAAAATAGTATTTTGTCCCCCGGTGATCTCAACTCGAGGAAATGATTTGCTTTCTCTGTTTGCGGCCCATCACAAAAACTAGCAAATATTACTTGACTTGGAAGGCCCGCGCGCCCTTATTTCCTCTATCCCACAAACCTTTATTGCAAAAGCTTTTCTTATCCTTTACATGTAAGTAATAAACTCCAACTGCTGCTGCTAACAAATTAGCTACAAAATTTGGGTACGTACGATGAAATGGTCCAATGATAGACATCCATCGAAAATAGACTTATTAGTTTCCACTTATAATCAACACTCATATTTATTCACTAAATAAACGTAACTATATATCTCAAGAACTCGAATTAAATTTCGATGTCACAAGAATGAAAGCATCGTCCCGAACCAACCAAAAATAAAAAACACAGTGTCGGTGGATATATGTTGAACATGCAAATTAAGGTATCTTTCTGCAATACTGGAACTCATGAGGGATGAAATAAACAAATATATTTTTTCAAACAAAAGAAGCTATTATTCATTGTATTAATTTTGACTACATGTATATAGTCATGGATGGAAGCACATTTGCTAACCGAATTCTAGCTTAAAACTCTATATATGCATTAGTTGAGGGAAATTCTATAGCTGGATTTAGGTGGCAAGTGCGATATACTTGTCGTGTGATTGGTGTACAATTTAGAGAAAATAATTAATAATAAAAAATAAATAAAAATTCTAGTTTGTTTAAAAGATCAGCCGCAAAAAAGACAAAAAATGAAAAACTCAAAAAGAAACATATATATATATATATATTTATATAATATCTATATAATTTAGTACAGAATCAACGATGACCTCAATCTTGGGAAATTAAGACAGCTGATCAAAAAGAACAGACAAAAGAGATGATGTCAATATTCTCTGTGTGTGTGTGGTCTGAGGTCAAAACTCAAAAAGCATGTGTGTATGTGTAATAAAAAACATGCGCAGCGCAATGAATGAAAAGGGTTGTCTTAATTAGAAAAAAAAAAATATAATAAATTAATTATTAAAAAAAATAAAGAAATACAAATCAAATAATAGACAAAATTAAACAATAAAAAAACTGAACAATAAGTGGAGCTTAATCATGTTTACCATAATTTCTTTTTTTTACCTAAAATTCTCACAAAAATAAAAAAAAAATAAAAAATAAAATATATGTTAAACACAATGAATAATAGAAATATGCTCTGTGACTGTACACTAATTAGATCGAGTCTTGAGAACATTCCTTTAATTTATACTGATAAGATTCCACTCAAAAATTTTATCCAAATTACGTTAAATTAAATTAATCTTACAAAAAAATATAATTAAATTTATCATATAATTAATTCAAATCGACAAATTATAATTTTATGAAATACCACAATTCTATTCTCTTGTTAAAATATTAATATTAAATAATTTTGACAATTTAAATTTTTGAATGACGTGGTCACTTGATATGATATCAAAATTCGATCAAATAAAAATTCTTTAATTTGAATCTTATTACCATAAAGTATTACAGGCTAGATTTGTAGGTCGATAACGTATTAAAATATTAATATTAAATATTTTTTTTAAAAAGTAAAATGTGCGTTTAACACCAATTTTACCCAAATGAAGAATTTCACATCATACATAGTTGTACAACTTTGTGGGGGAAACAAAATTGAGCAAGCAGCAGTACATTCCTAAGAAACCATGAAAAAAGGCCAAAGATCAACCAAGATGATTATCACCTGAAACTGGGGGGGGGGGGGGGGGGGGGGGAAATGGTATTAAAATTTGTACTGTTTGGATACATAAAGAATGATACTTTCCCCGGAAACACAATCGCCTGGAGTCCCCACACTAAAAAAGACATGCTCTACGATATGATTTGAACAATTTGTTGCTTGTTGCTAAATCCTACATAGCCGAGGTAAGCGAAAATGTTGAAAGTAATGAAATAAAAATCTTGAACCAGTTCAATCCAACACTCTGGCAACACAAAGAAATTGATTGCTTCCAGTTCCCATACTTACAGAAGAAGACAGAAAGAAAGCCTAACTCAAACCAGAGATCATTGTAGAGAATACCACCATCAGAATGACAAAGAGCTTTGAGCATGCAAGCAGAGTTGAGTCCGATGAAATCTTCTGAGGCCTGCAAATAAGAACGGCAAGTCAGTGAGCCGGTATTATATCAGGGATTCTGTGTATGTGTGTTTTTGTGTGTGTGAAGTTCTTCAATACTTTTGCATGCGGCTCAGGGCACCACAATAGAGGCATTGTCGGGCACAGGCAATTCTGTTTTGTTGCTATGATCTTCCGGATTGATAATTCTCATGTAAGTTTCCTGTCCAAGATACCATCTGTCGAGGTTCTCTGTTCTAAGGTTCCAGACGCCAACATTGTCAAGAGACACGTAAACAGCAGTCCATCCTCCAGCAAAAACCTGTGCAACAAAGAAATTATGTGCTCTGAAGTCGGGAAGAGTTGTGATTAGGACCAAAATCAGCAAAATTGCAGAACGAGGTCTAATCTTTTTGTTATTTGATGAAAAGAACGAATTAGACAATATCAAGAACTAAGAAAAGACCACGTAAATTTTACCTGAACAGTAGAGCGAGATATTGCATCCCACTTATTGTATGAACCTCTGTTGTTTTCAGTCCATTCACCATAGCCCATCCTGCAGATCATTAGCCTTAGTATAATTGGATCCCAAGCGCAGATTCACAAACAAATATGGATGAGACTTCAGATTTAGAATATACCCGACAAACAAAGAATGAATAACCATCCAGGTGAAATGTTTGCACAACGGTGTCATTGTTCTGCAGTATTATTTCTATGAATCCCTTATATGTAGCATTGACGATAGATCTGTCCACTCTGGGTGACCTGTCAAGGGGCTTCCTTGGAAAATCAAGCTTATAAGCACCCTTCACTTTGTATACATCTGCAAGCCTTATTGGTGTGTCAGGATTCACAAATGAAATCCCATTATATGTAGCTCGCAACTTTCCATTAATCCTCACTGGCGGCAGACTTTTGAGCACATAAACATCAGTGACGTTGATTGAACCATAATGAAAGGAACCTTGTGGATTTGGACGAGCTCCACTTGCACTCACATTTTGCCTGATCAATGTGAAAAGACACTTGCATAACATCAAGTTCAGAAAGAAATCTAAATAACAAACTATTACTCGGTAATGGCAAAAGCAGGACAAGTTGAGAGTAAAATTACAATGGTTTGAACTTGATCTAAATTTATTAACACACGAATCAAAATTTCCCAATCCATCATCAACACAAGAAACTAGTTTTCTTGTTAGCATGATCATATATCATATTTAAGATGTAGCATTCTTCTCAAGTCCATAAGGAAAATGATGCTCTTAGTACCCTACACTTGAAATAGTAAAGTTTTGACAGATAAGATCTTTCATTTACAACATCAAGTATCTCAATTAATTTCAGCAGTAGAGTCCATGGAATCCCAGCTCAATAAGTAGATCACAGTAAGTCCATAACATAGATAACTACACAAACCTGATTGACATGGCCTGGTTTAGTGAATATGATGCGTCATAAGCATCATTTGGAGGGTCGGGGAGTGGACCGGCAACCTTTCCTTTTGAGTTGGAATAGTGCAATACTGCGACACCAGTAACTCTCTGCCAGCGAGATTGGTTCACGAACCTAGCACTTGCAACAATATAATAATCACTGCTTGCATTCTGATCCATGGTGACAAGAAATGAGTAAGACTGCCCAACATGGATATCCAAACTAGTATAGTTCTGTTGTGACGTGTAATAACCCTCTGTTTCTGCCAAAAGCAGATTGTGGTTCTGAATTCGAAAATTCAAACAAGTGGAGACTCCAACATTATGCACCCGTATTCGGTAAGTTTTGCCTGAAATTTTCCACAAATTTTGTCAAACACAAAGGAACCTAACACTACAGAGTAGCATAAATCAAAGGTTACAATGCCCACAAGGACATGACTGAAAAACCAAGAAGCACAGAAAAAAATATGAGGCGATAACAAACACCAAGTAGGAATTTTGACTTCAGATTGGAACATAGCATTTGCATTTTCTTTTTGGTAAACAAGAAATGATAAAATAATAAGAGATACGGTTTCCAAAACTGAAGATAATTAGACGATTAACTTGTTATCAAATTCTGATGATCCAGTTTATTGAATTACCATCATTCAAGACCGTATGTCAAAACTTACCAGGATGAACATTGATAGTCTCATGCTCAATGCCATCAGGAACAAGTGTGGTGTTGTATCTGTATGGTCCCTTTCCATTAATAAGCACTCCATCTGGCATTCCCAACTGTTTTCCATTGTCAAGGGCCTTTCTTAGTGCCTAAAATTTTGTTGAACAACAATGATTAAATTATATTGCACTCTGTAAACATGTTCAGAATTAGCATTACCAAGAAAGACAGGCCGCAATATGATCGCCTACCGTATGGTTGCGAGTATACCAATCACCAATCATGATTACTATCTCCCCGTCAGGAGTATCAAACGGTAGAGAAATAATCCTGCGATTCATTACAATGAAAGGACCAAACCCACCAGACGCCCTCTGCATGTTCAGTGAAGGGTAGTAAAAGAAGCTACCAATTTGATCCTTGACTTGAAATTGGTAGGTCCAGTTCCACTTTGGGGGTAAGGGGCAATTTGTACCCAAAACCCCATCTTGCCATGAAGAACGTCGCATCTGGATTCCAGACCTACCACCAAGACAACAACAATCACATCCTCCAAAAGCATTAAATAACAGTAAAACATCCAAATCTGAGCGGGAGAAACTTTTTTACAATCTAATAATGCATACCATGTCATTAGGAGATCTTCATCCAACTTATTCTTGACATTTACCACAACATTATAATTAGTTGTGACATTAATAACCGGACCTGGGAATTTCCCATTGACTGCTATAACCTGCAAAATGCAAGCAATAGAACAAAATTTATCATGTTCTGCAAAAATAAAATAAAACACAGTCAGAGAACAACTCATTCAACTTTAACAAAGTTTGTTATGAACTAGCTCTTCACGTTAAGGAAATAGGAAAAATGACAAATTGCACGGAGAACAAGAAAAGGAAAAGCAGCAAAAGGAAACTGAAACGGAAAAAGATAAAAGGAAGAATGAAAATCCAAAATTTGCACTGCTAGTTGAGTCAGTTTTTGCAAATGAAAACCCAACTAAGAACTCCTAAAAAGGAAAGATGCATTACAATGCATGCTGAGCCATTACTTGAATTACACAATTTCTTGCCGCATTCAAATGTGGCCCCTCAACATCTCTTCAATTAGGCCATCGTCTCCTTTTACTGTACTACCAGACGAGAGACATATCGCGAAAGGAAACCGGTAAAGGCATAAGAAATATGCAAAGGGAATCCAAAATGCTGCTATCATTTATACTCAAAACTTGTCTCAGTAAACATATCCAAGAACTACAGAGATTTAAATACAAGTCCCTGGAAAGCAAGTTACCAAGAGAGAGAGAGAGAGGAGAGAATCCCAGAAATAGGAATTCATAACTTCAGCAAAAACCCAAACCCGCCTATTGCATTCACATCTCTACAACACGCTACATTCAGAAAAAATAAACAAGACAGAAAACAGAACAAAACAGAGATGCACCAATTCTAAACTCTACTCTACAATACCAAATACAAAAATGAAAAAACTAAATCGTCTCACCTGTTGAGGAACCCCAAGAGGAGAAACAGTAATGTAAGAAAGCTCCATGTCGAAGTAGGCAAACGGGTCCGCCGCCAAACACACTCCCACCACCAAACCAATGCAAATCCAATTCAACAAACAAAATGCTCCCATTACTGGTTACTTCGAGAGCAAGAACTCGTACACGACAAACAAGATCTCGAGAAACAATTCTGTATAGTTTCTCAAAACACCCAACTCTCAAAAGGGTCCTCCTCTGCTTTTTTCACATGACAAACACCAAACGGTTTCTGCAAAGGCCTCACTCACGCACACACACACAGAGGCACAGGCACACACGCACAGAGAGTGCAGAAAGCGTGTTTCAACCTCTGAAAGCAAGGAAATGAGGAGAGGATAACAAGCGGCTCTGCTCTGCGCTGTGCTCTGTTTCAGTTTCGCCCTAAATGCATTGCTGCCTTTTTGAACTTCTCCACACTCTGTTACGGGAAATGTGTGGCGTGATGTGCGTTACTTTACCGGTTACTTGTTAAGCCGGTTGAGCTTTTTGTCAGAAATGAATCTTTGCTTAATGTAACTAAACACCATAAATAATTACCAAAAAAAGAAACTAATTACCATAAAACCACTTAATTAAAGAATTGAATTCCGCGAAAAATGACTTAGAGACGTTTGATTAAATTTATTTAAATATTTTATAAGTATTTACCTTTTGTTAGTTTTAAAGTTTACGCAATGTTTTTATCTTATTCTAAAATAGATTTTTATAATATGTGATAAAATAAATTATGGATATTATAAGATGTTGCTAATAATAATTTTGTAATTTGGTGAGTGAAGAAGTTTGTCAAGGCTTTAAAAATAAATTAGAAACTTTTAGAAAAAATTAAAAGAATTATAAGCTCATAATATTCTTTTTAGTTCGTAAACTTTTATCCAAAGATATTTATCGAATATTGTTCAATATTTTATAAACTTTCAAATATTTCATGAAATATTTTAAAATTTTCATAAGCTCGACCAAATACCCTCTCAATTTTATTTTGAATTGTTTACTCACAAGATTATCAAAATCATTACATCATTTTCAAAATGGAATGTTTCTTTCTATAAATATCATGGTGTTAGGGACCAAGTTTTCGAATAGGCCCTATGTTACCTGCCTTGAGATGTCGTCATGTTTGGTGCGGTAGGCATGTGTGCTTCAGCAGTATTAGGTGGTACATCATGGGATAAAGTGTTAATACCATTACACAAATTATCAGCAATAAATGACATAGTGATTCAAAAACACTGGTTGATTGGGATACGTCGGGCAGCAATGCATTACATGATCCTGCAAGGGGTAGCCATGTGGGCCTGAAGCGTAAGATGGGCGACATTTGTCGGTTTTAGACATTGGCAGGGTAAATGTGCAAGGTATTTTAAGAAAGGATGGACATATGCACATGATATGCGTACATGAGTGGTGTTGGCGTCAAGGTAGACGATACTTGAGTAGTATAAATGTGTGGGATTCCTCGATAGACGATAAATAATACTTACATAATGGTCTAGCGATTCACACACACATAGTAGAAAGACAAGGCCAAGTCTTAGTGATTAAATGCAGACTGACAAGGAGGGTTCACTCAAGCATGTGAAAAAAATCATGTGTAGGTAATTGATTTTGTCTTACCAAAGACAACTACTTACTACATGACAGTATAGAATTGCATTTTGATCCAAAAATGTGGGTGCAGTTTTTGTTCGTTCTTTGTAATTTTTCATAGCAGTTGAAGTTATCAACTGCAACATATTGTCTCTTGTATCAATCATCCTAAACTTCCACATCTTCTTGGGGGTGAGCTAGTGTTCATTATATGCAAGCAGATTCTTGTATCGACGCCATTGTTGAACCTATTTTTTTAAAATGTCATGTTCGTTACTTTATCATCTAGTGTGTATAATTGAAATATTAAAAAAAATATGAAGGTAATTTTTAAAAAAAGTTATGATATCTTTGTTGTATATTTACATATCATGAAAACGATGAAAATATCATCACACCATTAAAATAGATATTTTCTTATACACATAAAAAAAGGTGTTCGATATAGTAAATTTATAGTTAAGGAAATTATTAAATTCATCAAGATTCAACTTAAATAATATTAAATTTCTCACTTACCATACAAAAATTCTATAATATTGACTGCTAAATCTCCTAATAAAAAGAAAAGGGATAGATTTCTAAAATATTTGAAGAAATCGAAATATTGGAGTAGAATAAAATTATTGATTCGGTTATTTTTAATTAAACTAGAGGGATACGTTTTTTATATCTTAAATGCAAAACTTAAAAAGTAATTAAGAGAGATGTACTTTTTATTATTATTATTATTATTTTAATAATTTAATTTGAAAAGGCAACCGGCTGTAGCCAGTGGCGTCCAGTCAGTAGATCATCTCCCCCCGCGCAGTAACGTCCAGAATTTCTGCAACGCTTTCACATTTGGAATTCGGTAGGCCCCACTTCTCCTTCATGCGGGCCCCACACAGCTGCCAGAAAAGGTTATCCACTTCCATATATGCTATGTCCCCACCAACTAATTTCCCACAGTTGACATTTAATTCCTCCCTCGTCTGCCTAAACGCCAACCTTACATATCTACTTCCTTTTTTTTTAAATAAAAAATAAATAATATACGATTTACTATATCATATAAATACAAAATATTAATTCAATATATCAATAATTTAAATAAATCAATACATTCAAGCAAGATAAACAAAATAGATGATTATATTGTATTAAATATTTATTAATGTAATAGATTCTTTCATAATAAAAAAATAAATATAGAGAGGAATTTTACAAATAATAAGAACGATGGAAATATTTTTTATTTACGAGGATATGATAATTTTTTAATAATAATAATAATAATAATGATTTCACTGGATTATTGCATTTGATAAGTATCACTGCAGTTAATTAAAATGCTTTCTCTATAAATACATCAATCGCAAGTCGTTTTCGAGTAAAATATTCTCTGATTATATTTTTTTTTTTTAAAATTCATTTCGATTTCGTCAATCATGTTCTCTCGAGTTTAGCCCTAACTTAACTATCAGGACATTTTAGATGACACAGGAGAATCATTCATCATATTCCTAACCATGATTTGACAACATCAGAATATCTTATACTTCATATGTTATGTTTTGCACTCGTTTTTATACTTACAAAGAGCGGTGATTTCAAGCTATTTATGTGGGCAATAATTGACATAAATTTGTGAATTATTAAATTAAAATATAATAAATAAAATAAAATAATAAGCATCATCATATATGACCAAAGGGTGGACAATATTGTAGGTAGATGGCTACCCAATCTCTTAATATTACAAAGAGTGTAGACAAAATGATGAGATAAAGTAGTCAAATTTTCGGACATCATCATGTCCCAAAAACAAAAATGAATAAACAAATAATAATAGGAAAAAATGCCCACCAATAAACAAAAGATCACATGGACTTTGGAGAAAACAATTAAAATTTAAATGGGTGAAAATATAATTACAATTGGGACGTGATTGTAGCCGTGATTTAGCACATCGATCCATCATCAATTCAAGAATTGAAAAAAAAATATATAAGACTAGCATTTAACAAACATTAGTAGGTGCAATCATATCATCATCTCACACATGTAAAACCATCATTAATCTCTCATCATTCCATTTTAATGTAGGAAAACGTCCCACTTTAATTACAGTTGAAGAACTTTTACAAAATCAGAGCAAATAATACTTCACGCAATGGGCACGATCGAATCGCAAGCCGCATCAGATTCCAAACTAATTAAATCATTATTTCAGCTAATGAGGCCTTGCTTGAGTGATAAGGTTAAAACATCACAATCAAAATATTGTGAGTTCAAGTCCTACGAATGTGAACGTATGTCTACTTCTATAATAACTTGTTGTTTTTGTTTTGTTGAAACGAATTCGTTGATTTGAATTATTGATGTATTGGATCAGACGTCAATTTGAATGTATCGAATAATACAATGAATCATATATTACAAAAAATAAAAAAATAAATATATGTTTTTTAAAATTTTAAGCCGATATTAATACAATCTTGTAAAAGATTAGTATTTTATAAGTCAGTGGACATTTTCGACAAATTCGTGCTAAGATATTACTACATAGTATATATAGTTGAGTTTAAATGAGAGGTCCTGAGTCTGATAGTCACCGCTTCCCACACGGCCAGAATTTGAAATATATAAATTAAATATAACTTTTAAAAATTATTATCTAAATAAAAAGAAAGAAATTAGAAAGGAAAAAAAAAAGAATTATTAGAAGTTGAATTTTGAAAAGCTTCCTTGACGGAGCAGCAATTTGAATGTAATGCCGAGTTGTGAAAGCCGATGAAGATGAATGTGAAAAGATGCGGGAAATTAAACATTGAAGTACTTTCCAAGTAATTTCATGATTTGGTTCCTGCATCTCTCTCTATTTTCAAAATTTATGTATAATATATATATATATTTTTTCTCCAAAAATAAATTTTTAATAAAAGATCTATGTCTGTCAATGATGTCTAACTTAATCGGTGAAGTGAAATTCCATTATATGTATATTCAAGTCCCTCGGATGTGTGGGGATACTGGTTGCTTTGATAATAGTTATTAGTTTGTTATATATAATTGCAGTATTGATTAATTATACATATTTAAAATTGATAATTAATATATGTTAATTATTGACGCTTAAAATTTATGATATAATGGTAATCGACTCGTTCATCCAATCATTCATTAGAGAGAGAGAGAGAGAGAGAGAGAATTATACCACCCTACTCTAAAGAATTGGTGTACTTACACTAAATTCTATATGATTTGAAAAAGCATATTTAATACCCATAATATTTATTTCTGTCCAACAAATAGATATTTCTATAGTCAAAATTAATAGTTGATATTAAAAAAAAAATTGAATAAATAATCATATTTACTCTTAATTGACTTACTACTAATTTATTGCAAGTTAAACAAATCTTTTCTAACCAAACTACTCATATAAAAGGTGAAAATGTACTTTCCCAAATGCAATAACGCGTACAAAAACATAAACGAATAGTTTGATCAGAAAATATTTTGTTGACCTGCAATAACTCTGTACTAAATCAATCGTAGAAAAATATAAATTTTTATTTTTATTTTTTATTAATATCAACAAATTTTATGAATCTGATTAAAAGTATTTAATACGATTTTTTAAATTATAAAAAAAATTATATATAAATACATGAATAATAACATCCCTCCAAATCCACTCACTACCTCACTCAAACGGTGACGTGTTCAAACAAAGGAATGTATAGAGGAGGATTTGCAGTCTGGGATCCTTTACCTTTTGATTTATTAATTATTAACATTGCTTAAAAAGACAAAAAAGAGCGGAGACAGAAATCCTCGGAAACAATAATCAAATCTGGAAAACGGACTACCGATGCAAAATTGTGGCGGAGAAAGAAGAGGAAGGATTGAATTTAATACATTATTCTTGTCACGTCAGTAAAGGGGGAAACAATTGGGCAGACAGCGCACTCATGCTAACTAATCTACGAGTTTTAACGGTCATCACCCCACCTCTGAATTTTCGGATTTTGTTCCTCAACAAGCAAGAATTTGATTCTTGTGGATCCAATGTTCTCAAATTTCTACTTTCTTACCACAGTGCTATGTAATACTTGATGTGGAATTGTTGTATTACTTTATGAACTCATATTTTTAAGGGTAAATTACAATGATTTTTTTTTTAAAAATCAATTATAATTTTTAGTCTACGATGCATTTTGGATGAAAATCTAATAGAGACTAACAAAATAGGTTAATTGTTATTTTGTTAGACAACTATTAAAATCAGGAAGGTATTAGCTGGTAATTTTTTAAATAATAATGAGGTATTTATAATTATGTCAAACCTCATGAAAAGTTGTTGTAATTTACTAATTTTCTTAATTTAGAAAGCTCAATTCTCGCAAGTTTAAAAAGATCCAAATTGTATTGGTCATAATTTTGTTATTTCTCTTCACTTGTCAAAAGTTACGGTTACATCCCTCAAAGGACAAAGCATGTGCCTATTATATATCAAAATTTCCTCTAACAATCCCCAACTTAATGGCTACTTGAGCATCACACGGTTATCTCTATCTAATATTTAACAACAAGATGAAAAATAAGAAAAATTGTAAGTTAATTTCTTTAAGTCAAAATATTGAAGTAAACAAAAGTTAAATTATAGGATAAAAAATGATACTTTTTTTATAAGAGACACATGCATCTTTTCTCTTTAAAACGCGCACTTAGCCGTCATAGGAGACTCACATGGTCATTTCCGTCAATTATTATAGTAGTAGGATTATAAGTGAGACAAAATATAAAATATTTTCTTTAAAATCAAGCTTTCCTAATTATTAAGGCCAAAAATAAATAATATCTAAATTACAAGACACAAAAAAATGAGATTTTCCCACAATAAATGTGTAGCCTAAATTTTTAAATTTTTTCATATTTGTCTTTTCTTGGTATCCATGCATCATATAGCTTCTAACATATCTTGATATTGCAACGAATTTGAAACAAAAGACCCCATTCCCACATTTTCCTCCTTCCCTTCAAGATTTTTAAATTGGATCTTTCTTGGGTTCCGGCAATACAAAGACTTAAATACGGACAACATTTTCCACTCTTTTAATCATAACAAGAAGCACTCATCCTTAATTCAGGGAAATATGCTACCTCTTTAATACACAAATTCTACGAAATTAAGGTAATTTTATTTCAAGAACTTGTACAAAATCACTACACCACAACCTCATCTCATCTGAAGTATTCCTCAAACTTTTATTTCGGCTCAACTTAGATATAAACCCTCGAATAATTAAAAAAAAAAAAATGATCGCTCTAGTGGCCCTTAAATATGCAACAAAAATTGACGCCAAGAATGAAGGAATGGTGTCCAAAAATTGGAGTTCATTACAGCTGATCAAAGGGGAAGGGTCGGATGTCGGCAGAGTCCATTTTCCATATCTTGACTGAAGCAGTCACACTGAGTCCTGTGGCGTTGTTGAACAAGAGCACTCGTGCGGCATGGCCGATGGCCTTCGTGGGGTAAATTCGGGACGTGATCACTGTTCTTCCTCCTTGGGCAAAGCTCTCGACGATGGAGTGATCAACCTGAAAATTTTACGTTGTTTTCATAAGTTTACGTCTGCTTCGTAGTGATTAAGGTGGACAACTTGATGATGCATGTAATGTAATGGTTGAGGTGGTTTTGGGAGGAATAGAACGAGACGTACCAGTGATCTGATAGATAGCTTTTCATGTTGCAGCACGGGGACTTTGCTGCCGTAAACTATTTTTTCAACATCGGCAGCTTTGGACGACCTACGTACATTGATCCAACACATGTTGTTATAAATGATTTTTGGTCACAAATTTCATATAGACAAGAACACTGGTTACTGATGCAACCATGATAGACAAGCCTCGAGCCCGAAGTTGGAACTCAAACATGGCAATTGGGATTGCCAGTTTAGATGTAAAGAAAATGTAAAAAGGGTTAATTACATCGATACTTGGGGAATTCTTGCCCAAATCCGACTCGATCAAACCTGAACTAATTACATGTCAAGTGCAATATACTTATTCTGTGATTGGTGTATCCCGGCCGAACTAGATTCGGATAAGAATTTTCCCAGTTATATGTTATTAACGAGTATAGAACTGATTATAATAAATACTAGCAAATGGAAGAAGCTAACCTCAACTCATCCGCACAAAAATGAGTGACGGCCTTGCCGTTAGTCCCTTTGGCAATGTAGAAGTAGATGGGAGTAAGCTCAGACAGTGTGTCATCGGCCAGAACAACAATGCCAAACGGTCCTAAGACTCCCCTGTTGGCAGCACCACCACTGGTAGGACAGTCGTAACCGGTATCTGCCTCAGCAGTCGCCTCATCAACTGTCTCTTTATGAATGTCGAATGAGGCAACTATGTCTAGCTGCAACACACTCGAAACAGCTCCTCTATGAATCCAAATGGTTAAGAAAGCAAAACTCTGATCATGTACATTTTTGGATCATTAGACAAACCTCTGATGCTGAGTCGACTTTTAGTGGTACAACTGATCCTGGTCCAAGCTTCACATCATTAAACTCAAAGCTGTCTGATCTCAAGCTCTCCACTTCCTCAACTGGCCATTGAAGTATGTTGCTGTCTGTCTTTTGGTCGAATACGACAGTCCTAGGTATAGACTGTGTGAAAGCGATCACTATGATTAATTAATTAATGCCATGCAGAGATGATCAATCTTACCAAAAAATATTCATGCAAGTAATGTAAGTACTAAAATTTTTGAACACCGAGCTTTTGCCTTGTCTGTATAGGGACAGAGAATCTTAGTAGCCCGCGAGGCTGGTCAGTCTTGAGACATTACAATCAAAGGTTAAATTAGTAGGGATGAATTGTACCTGAAACACAAGCCCATCCTTTCAAGAGATCAAGTTCTTCAGCATCAGTTTCTCTAATCCAACCCCACAATATTCTCCTCTGCTTATTTTGGTCATAAAATGTCTTTGATGCATAGTATTTCCCATAATCATACCTCAACCCGATTCCCACATCCAAATCCGGGTCATCAGGGGTCCACTTGTTCTTGATCGGGTCATAGGTTCCGAGTGCATAATAATCATTCTTATCATCATCTAAACTTGCTTTCAAGACATGTTTAATACCCGGCCCATTTGCCGAAGTGTCCAACCCATTTGCCTCCGTCAAGGAAACCGGGTAAAAATCAATGCACTCCCACATACCCGTACCCGGGACTTGATGCAAGTACCCGTCCAACAACTCGTACTTTATAAAGTCCTTGGTTTCATAAACAAGTGAAATACCCGTTTTGTTGACCTTCGAACCAATTGTTATCCGCCATTTGCCACCATCTGGACTCAGCCAAGCCGTGGTCGGGTCTCTAAAGTCCTTAAGGCCGATACCGGGTGGAGGTACCAAGACTGGATTATTCCGGTCCTTGACCCATTCAAGGAGGAGGGGATCCGATAGGTTGGCAGGGTATGCTAGACACTGCACCTGCACAACATCGTAGGTGTCTCCGGTGTACAACATAATGATCCGACCATCAGGGAGGATTGTCGCGGACCCGGTCCACACTCCATTGATATCATACCATTGATCAGGCACCATGGCGTAGGGGAGGTGGAGCCAGTGGATCAGGTCCCTTGATACAGCATGGGCCCATGTGATATTGCCCCAAACAGCTGAATCTGGATTGTATTGGTAGAACAAGTGGTACCATCCATTGTAATATAATGGACCTGATTTTCAGACATGCAAAATTTGTTACATTTGGTAATTGTCATTTTCATGCACATGAACATCTGCAAACATATCTTGTCATGATGGCTACACATCTAAGAGGTTCATGTGATGATCAAAATGCTAACTGAAAACTTCATTTTTGTATTAGAAAAAATTTAAATTAAATGGGTTCACTCCCATCGTACCACCGACTAGGACATTATAAATCACTTACAGTAATACGTACATATCATCCACCGACACGGTCCTTAGATCAATAAAAGATATCGAACACACGGCATTCTAATAGAAAGTAGTCTATTCTTAGCGATTGAACTAACATCCTCAACTATCACTTTTAGTGTGATCACTACTATTATAAAATTCTATACCGAATCAAATTCAAATTACAATTTCAAATAGATGAAACATCAATCAGTTTGAAAATATCATACCATGTTTCGTAAATATTACATTTCTCTTATATTGTGTTTGGTTTAACGGATTCAGATAATTTCAAATTCATAATAACAAATCCATCCAACTTGTTTGCATAATTTCATGCTATAAAAGATCTGAATCATTAAATTTTCATTTTAAATTATATTTTCCCACATTTTAAACATTTACTCTAAATCACTCCCTCGAATCCAAATCCTTCATGTAGCCTCAAATAATTTAAGTTTACCTAACAAATTCTAACATCAAAATCCATGTCTAAAAAGCGAATTTTTCAGGTAAATCCCTCAAGAGGTGCAAAATCTTCTATCACACACGTTACATCTACGTGTGTATTGTCTACGACTCATAACTCGATTTAATTATATTTTTTAATTACAAAATAATAATATATTAAACAGTTATTATTATGACACCAATGTGTAATAGAAGATCCAGACGGCTGTCAAAATTATGTCAAAGCCACAGTTTAGTTTCACCTAATCAAATTGAAGGGACAAGAAACGTGCAGGTCAAAAACGCTAAGTGAAAATGATCAAAGAGAAATTGCCGACCAACATCAAATCAAACACGTAACTCCATTCCCGCCGTACCTAAACTCACATTCAACATAAGAAACTTCTGCCAATTTTTTACGAGTCCTGCTACGATCAAATCAATCAAACATTACCATTTGTCTCGCCGCCAACCTCATTTAAACTAATGTCTGAAATTAAGAATGTTCAGTGTTTTTCATGTGAACTTTTTTGTCCATATAGCAATGATTAAATTTTAAATAAAAACATATAGTTAATGTGCTAACTCTAAGTATAATTACCTTAAACATGATCTTTTTGTTCTGAGAGTACTAATTATGACATCTTTCTCCTTTAGTGTGTGACGTTATTTTCTAGAAGTGGGGCTGAAAACTTTTTTTTAGGAGTGTAATTGTAATTATTATTCTATCTTAATAATATTTCACCGGTCCCAAACTGAGTTTTATTTAATATATCGACTTGACATTTCAATGTTCACATTAACACTACTTTAATGACTTTTATGTAAAAAATTTCATAAATCACATTAAATAGTTTTCAGCTGAGAAAACATAAAACGTCGTTTGCAAAAGTAATAGTGTTTTATCGGTTACCTAACTATAAAACAAATTCAAAAGGGTTATTACTATCAATTTTACATGAGAGATAACTACGAAAATTATTACAAAATAAAGAATAAACGTTTATGTCTACAAACTTTTTGTATTAGATAAAATTTTATCCAACATTATTTATCAACGATAACTCAAAAATTTTATGTGTAATATTTTAGCTAATATGATACCAAATTAACACGATTTATAAATAATTAAATAGTTAATCAAGTAAACTATACCAAGTATAAAAAATTAAATTTTATTATAAATGTGATAATCTAATAATTAAAATCAAAGTGATACCAATGAAAATTGCAAGAAGCAGATTGATGATTGATGGACAGACAAGATTTGATAGAGGGAGGGGAATGGGGAATGGAGTGGATAACTCAAACGTGGATCTCAGCTATACCTCCCAATAATCTTGGTCCCTTATCTCATTGGCCCATCACTAATAATTATAGCTCCAATTATTGCTCTAAAAATATGAGTTTTTGTTGCACTATATATCTATATACATTCTACAGTAATTTTGATTCCGTAATTATAGGTATTCGACGTTTTCATGCTTTAAAAAAATTTTTTATTTGATTTATTATTTTTATAAATTTGCAACTTAAAAAGGACATATTTTGTCCGAAAAAGACACTTGCAGGTCATGTGCATTTCCAAATTTCGGCCTATACATGATTTACACAAGCTAATTTCAGGCAGATTTAGAACTTTCGCAAAAATATGTTCTTAGATGCCGGAATTTACAAAATTAAAGGTCAAAATCTCAAGTTTTATTTTAAAAAACACTAAAATGCCAAACACTTCTAATTACATAACCAAAATTGCGATGAAACCTATTTCTCTCTCTCTACATATATATATATATATATATATATATATATATATTTATTTATTTATTTATTTATATACTCCTACTGTTTTTTATTAAATTAAAAATAAAACAGCATAAAGGAAAAACTGGAAATTTCTCATATGCGCTTTTTACTACATATATATCTTTTAGCAGTTTCAGGAAATGGATGTTTGACTTGCTGTAATTAATTAATTAATTAATATTACAACCTTTTCAAGAAAACTAAACACGAAAAAGAGTTGAGATTTGAACCACTTACCATCGGGATCTGCTCAGCAAAAACCAACCGATCAGCCCCAGACATCATTGTAATAAAACCCAAAAAAAAAAAAAAAAATCAGAATTATTTTCGTGGATATATATATAATTAATAAGTGATTTTTCGATATTTACCGTTCATCCAGTTCTTCTCAGGTTGAAAATGGTAAGCTGTCCTCTGCCACGACAGCATGACATTGGTCCAAGTGAAGCTCAAATTCCCGCCGCTGACTCGCTGGAAAACCTTCTCCGACACCCCTTGCTCCACCCCTCTTGACGGCGGCTCAGCCAGAGGTCTCGCCGGAGAGAAAGAATAAGTGGAAGTTGAAGGGTTTTGAGAGCTGGCTTCATTGAGTTTAGGTTGAGGGTCGGGTTCTTGCTTGATGATCAGAAGAATCAAGGACAGCAGAAAGAAAGACGCAAACAAAATGGTGGCCAGGAGCTTCTTGGTCCTCGGCTGCGCCTCCGCCCGGGGGAGCCGGAGATGGGGAGTAGGAGGTGGCGCGTTCGAGGTCATGCGGCGGTGCGGGGAGAGGCGGTGGCCATCTGGTGGTGGTGGTGGTGGGAGGGAATGGAGGGAGTTCAATGCAAGTCAAGTTTAATGTGTGTGTATATATAGTAGCAGAAGCACATGATTGGATAAGGTGTGTGTGTTTGTTTGTGTCTGACTTGGAATTTACTGTTTACGTAAATAAATATTTGTTTATAAATAATAATATCATTATTACACTAATTAATTATTTTTTATTTTAATTTTATATTAGGAAGGATCGGTAGAAGATTCAGACACGTCTGCAATAAAATGACGGGAGATTTGTCCTTTTTTTTTTTAATTGATTTTATTAATCAGAGAACTAGCAGTCGGGCATACACAATGCATTAGCAAATAAAAAATATATAGTAATATATATGTGCTTTATAACAATTTTGTACAAGAAGAATTAATGAGCAATATTTTTTAAATAGAATCAAAATTAAAATTAGAGATAATTACACCATCCCGTCCTAAAATTTGGTGTAATTATAAGTAAATCTCCTGTAGTTTGAGAAATTACATCTAGTGTCGTTGACATTTGTTTATACCTGACCAGTAGAATAATTTAATTAAGAAATATTTATTTGACTTACAACAAGTAACTAGTAAGTTAATCGGATGTAAATATGGATTTTGGTTCGATTTTTTTAATATCAGTAAATTTGATAAATTTTAACTAACTAATGGGTCTATGATCTGTTTGGCGAATTATGTTAAATTATCCAAAACTTTAGTAAATTCAGAAAAAATAAAATTATTCGATTAATAACTAAAACTGATACCATATCTTATACTCAACGTATAAAATCTGTGTAATTTATTTATTTTGAAGAACATTTCATACACAAATTAATTGTGAATATACTGAATTCAATATCTGACGCAGTATTAATGTGTAATGAACGATTTGAATCGATGAAAGTGGCACTTCATAATTTCATTGAAAAAATTATTGTGAATTTCAGAGTTATTGATAAAAACCCAATTATTTAAGGACAAATGCTTCATTATTTGACATATATTTGTCCGAAAACAACCAAAAATATTTGGACAACGCCTACACTACACCATCATGTAGACACGTACCAAACACTCCATTAGGTAATCCAAATACCTAACTACTGCTGCAAACAACGCTATCAATTACACCCTCAAACATGTGTTAATGTTCCAGTGACTCTACGTAGGCCTAAAACAACTAGACTTTTAAACTTAACCTAAATTACGGCTATTTAAATTTGGATATGACGTAATTATAAATATTTTTTATTATTTAAAAAATTTTAAATACGTCAATTAAATAAAAATAATAATATAACTCATAAATGGTGATGTAAATATTACTATTTTACCTTTGCTGAATTTAAAGAAAAACTTTTGAGAAAATAGGAAAAATATTGAGGGTGGGGAAAATAAATAATCCATGCAGCGTTTGCTTTGACATCAATAATGGTTGTTAGTACATCAACTCCTATTTATCTTTGATTTGACAAGTTCTGAACACATGAAAAAGCGCACGTTCCGATAATATTTATTTTATTTTATATAAATTTATTAAAATAATTTTATTTAATTTTTTTTATATTAATATATTAATCAAAGCGATATATTGTTCAATTTATTAAAAAATGGTTAATTCTAATTCTAATTATAATCTCTTTAATTTGAAAAAATCAAATTTATCCTTTAATCTCTTTCTTCCTCCGTGGCTGTGGATGATGGTTGCCTTAACAAATACTCTTACTATCCTGAACCCTATAATTATTCCATTTGAATCGCTTTAGGTAAAAATTTTGTGAATGAAAAAAATCAAATTAATCCTTTAGAGAAAATGATACTTTTAAATATAAACTTTAAATATCCCAATATATATATATATATATATATAAAAATACAATTTACCTCATGTGATACTGTAAATGTGCAAATTATTCTTATTAAAAAAATTAGCAATTTATCTTCTCTGTATTTTTTTAAAATGAAGCAATTTTTTAAAATACAACAATTGCTTCATTTTAAGAAACACAAGGGATAAATTGTTAATTTTTTCTCATAGGAAGATAATTTGTTCATTTACAATATTACATAGGGTTAAATTGCATAAAACCCTATATATATATATATATATATATATATATATATATATTCAATTTTAGTTTGGACATTATTATTATTATTATTATTATAAAGGAAACCTATTTGGCGTACCAACTTTAAAATGTTCAAATTTACCCTTAATTTTATTTATTCTCCTTCAAAAAAAACTGATCAATTTAGTAATTTTAATAATTTCATAATTATTTATTTTTTTTAACTACCAACTACTCTACATTTCTCTTTCACCTTAATTCTTCACATTTATTATAATTAAAAGTTATAATTTATTCTTTTTATAATTTTTTTTATCATCTCTTATAATATTTTTTTTATTGGCTCGCAGGAACCGCATGCAACAAAAATTAGTTAAAAAAAAAAAAAAAATGTGGTAGTAAAAACGAAGTGCGTAGTCGTTTAAGGCGATCACGTGGTGGGCAATCTCCAACCATCTCTCACGTGAGGCATATGATGCGGTCTTTTTTCACATTAAATTATAACTAACCCCTCCCACGTTTCCATATCTTATTAATTTCCACCACCAACTCCAATAATGCTTTTCGCCCAAAATCATTTCGAATTATATCAACGTGTGACATATTATTTTTTAAGTGAGTGTTATCTAGAAGCAGTGTGTGTCGAGCGTAATTCTCCGTTAAACTTCTCATTTAATCCACAACCACATCAGGTAACAACAATATCAAGTAGGTCTCAATTATATTTTTTAATGTTTAAATTAATCATATAAGTACATGTATTGTTCAAGTAGTTGTAAATACGGAAGTGAATATATTTGATTTAGGAATTATGTATTCATAGTTATGATTGAATTATGCAATTCAATATGATTCATACTGTAATAATAAGCATACGATTGTTAAAGTTGATGATGCCAATAGGTCATATTTGGTCAAATCGACTCGAGTAAAATATGCGCGAATTCTTAAAATGTTTGATTATTTTACATCATAAGAAGGGTATTCTATCAGTTAATAATGCAAATTTTGTGATGGTCATTTTGGTTAATCGGACCGAAATTTTGGTACATAAAAACAACGTATAAATACTGAATCAAAACAGTCGATTTCATTTGGTAAAAATAGAATTTATTTTAATTTAATCCTATCGGCGTTGTACTGAAGTAATCAAATTTTTAAATAAAAATAAATTTAAAATTGAATTAGAATTAGTAACTTTGTTTAGAATGAATAATATATTATTTTAAAAGAATATTTAATCGAATATAATTAATTATATATAAATAAATTTATAAAATGATAATATTATGTTTATTTATTTATTTTTAAAAAAATCAATATTTGATCGGTTTCGATTTATCAAAACAAAAAATTAAAACCAGTGAATCACCGAATTTTAAAAAGAAAAGTTGAATATCGATTCGATATTCGGGTACAAACTAAAATTTTAGTTCCATCGATTTTTAATTAATAAATCAATACTGCAATTCATAATTGAAGGGATAAATAAATAAATAAATAAATAAATAAAGGAAAGATTTGAAGAATAATTGACAAACTTTACCTAACACATCGACAGGCCCGATTGATTAAAAAGTTGTGGCGTAAAATCATCCCCCAAATAATAAAGTCAAAATTATATCTATCATATCTTTTGCTAATTAATTAATGCAAAAGACCTATCCTCATATTTAAATTCATTTATCTTTGTCAATTATATTTTGCCTCTAATTTGTGAGATTTAGGTCCTAATATTGATTAACTTTCAGCGTGGCTGTTAATCCTTTTCACTTAGTAATTTTATATTAACATTTTTTTTATTTAAAAATAAAAATGTTGTAATTACAAATACTTATGAATTTGAAATACAACCTTAAATAGTTATATACATTTGAATTTTGGTTATCCCAAAAATAAAAAATGACACTCTATTATTGATTTTTTTTAATAATTGCTATTTTGGATTATATAATGATTACAATGGTGAGTTGAAATCATGTATAGTACGTAGCTTTGGATTTGAAATATATTTATCGGGATAAATGCATTTTTTATCCTCAAACATAGTGACTAATGCGATTTTGATCCTCAAATAATTTAGAGTTCTAATTTTTGTCATCAAATTTTAATTTTTTTGGCACTTTTGGTCCTTCTGTTAACTTTTCTGTTAAGCTTAACAGAAATTTTATTTTAAATGAAAAAAAAATTGTTATTTTCCTCTTATTTTATAATATTTTTTAAGTTGTAATCTAATGCACTCATTTTTCTTATTTTTTTTCAAACTTCAAACTAGTTATGTAATTTTGGGATGGAAGTATGAAATTATTAATTTCGCTTTCGTTATTTTTTTTATAGAAAAATAAAAGTTTGTAAAAGAATATGTAAAAATTATAAAAATATCTATAAAAAAAAACTATCCACTTAGTCCATAAAAAAGTTAATTTTTTTTTAAAATAAATAAGACTATAATTCTTAGTATATAAGGACATTTTGATCAGTTTACCACAAAAAAGAAATAAAAATCTAACAGAGGCTACAAAATTAAGCTAATTGTTAGACGACCATCAAAATTATGAAATATATATAATTTTTCAAATACCGAGAAAATATTTATAATTTCGCTAATCATTAAAAAAGATGATTGTAATTTACCCTAGATTTTAATACAAATTGGAATTTCAAGTCATTTGGATGGGGTCTGATGACGATGAAGTCGGCCTTTGAATAATAATTATGGCAATATCCCTTTCTTACCTCTTATTGGAATCACAGCAATATCCCGTACAATTTCGAATCTCATTTTCCAACTGAAATTATCCAAAAAATTCAAAAACTATGATCTCAGAACATACAAGGATACGATCATCTCGAAATTCCTAGGATTCCAACGTGATAACAAACAAGATGGTAATAACACTAAGAATGGATACTAATGCTCTCAAGTACAATAATAACCCAAGGCAAATCAAAAGTTGAAATGTTCAAACAAAAAAATCAACAAATGAACCCTCATATACCCTCCCTTGGGGAGATTTACAAGGAACAATCAATGTTGGTGAGAGAATACTATGGGGTTTGAGGGCTTCCTTGGTGCTCCCAAGTGCAGAAGAGAAGAAAGAATTCACAATTAGCTCCGAGCAACGACAAACGTAACTACTGGTCGCTGCTTCGTGAAGCTTCGATCAGGCACCTCCGCTCCCAACCCCATGCAGATCTTGTAACGTAAAAAGAAAGGGAAAAAAAAAAAAGATATATTTTGTCGTATCATATATGTATCTTCAAAGTATACGCATTTTTTCTACGTCAAGATAGTCATAGCGTGCTTTTCTACTTCCACATCACTAAGGTCTTGAGGAACTCCATGACCTGCGTGTGAGGCGAAGTTATTACAACCTCATACACAGACTTGATGCAAGTATGATGTTCTTTTACTGTCTTTAGATTATAATGTCCAAGTAGTTTCGGGAAGTGCAGTAACAAGTTTGTAGAGAATAGAAAAGCCGTAGTACCTCGGAAGGGTCTCTGAGAGAGTAAAATGCTTTGCTTTCCTTGGGCACGGAAGAGACTATAATACCGTAACCTCGATTACCCTCTCTCAAGACCTGTGACATGTGATTTTAGTTGAGATTCTCTCATTTTAATAGTTAGCAAATAAGGGGAAATGAATCTTCATGAGGTTCAAGTCTACCTTGAATGCGTCTTCATCAGTTCGATCGTCTCCAACGTATATGGGAAGAACATCATCGCAGTTCGTTAACCCTATAATGTTATGTACACATTAAATTTCAGTAGATAGTATCAGAGGAAAGCACATACTAGAACAATAAGAAGTTGTTTCAACTCACCAAGTGATTCTAGTAGAAATTCAACGGCTTTACCCTTGTCCCAGTTGAGCACAGGTCGGACTTCTAACACCTGGATTGGAAAAATCGAGTAAATAGAAGTAGAAATAGAACACGCCAAGGGCAGGAATTTCGAAGTCAAAATATACTAGTGAAATGTTCTTGGAAGTAATACCTTCCGACCATGTGTCAGTCGTAAACGGGGATAGTCTTTCAAAATCTTTTCGACAGATTGACCGACTGTTGTCCAACTCTGTAAATATTTAAGCCAGCCCACAAAAAGGGTACATTGGCCGTCAGTCCAAAAGCATTATTTTCAAGAGGATTCGTTTAACAGCCTAGAGCAAGAAACCAGAAATGTGCATTACCTTCTCATCCACGTTACGGTAGTGTACAGAAACGCAGAACTTGTTGTTCTCAACCTTTGCCCCAGCTATATCTTTTGTAATCTCGACAAGAGATCTGAAAACCTGGTTTAAGCATAACACCAGACATTGTCATGTATCTGAATAAATAGGATTTCCTGAAATGATGCATTTTACTGAATAGGAAAAGACAGTTAAGTACCTCATTGATCATGGGTAAGAATTCACTAGCAGGCTGGAACAAATTAACCTCCTTGCCCTACATACCGCAAGTAACATCGTAAATATTAGATCCATAATTAATCGAAAAGAGCTTGAGAGCATAAAATTGATAAAGATCTCTAGTATTGCTACCTGCTTGTCAGTCGACCTGACACAGTTCTTGTGATCACTGGAAGAGGGCCGAACAGGTCCCATGATGTCCATTCCATGACTTCCAGCATAGTAAAGTTCGGTTAGTCCTACAAACTCGTAAACCTGAACAAACGACATGAAAAAAAATGAAAAAGAGGCCATATACTCGGTCTCCATAAATAGCACATATACAACATGATATTAACACAATAAGAGTAGATCGAAAGCCAGCCAATCACCTTGTCACGGCTTCTTCCGCTAATTATAGCCGTGGGAAAATACTTAGCCACATTGCTCACAGCAGTACGCATCTGGAAACAAGTGATCCAGGTTCAGAATCGAGAGGACGAGAATAGGAAAAGACCTTCTATTAGTACTAATATTCACTATTGCCTAAAGGTTATATGAATAGATTCTCACAGCAATTGACATGAAGGCATGATCAGGGTTGTCCACTATTGGGGATAAAGTTCCATCATAATCCAAGAACAAAGCTATTCTCTTTCCATTTGCACTATTTGCTATTTGCTCAAAAGATGCAAGCGCAGACGGGTACTTGAGCTGCAGAATGAAACATGAATTTGAATACTCATTTTATGATAGAATAAATCTTGAAGGAGATCAGAAGAGCATAAGAATAATACCATCCAGTTGCAGTAAGCAATATTGCTATCACCTAGAGTTGTCTCAGAGCTTGCCTCTTTTGCAAATTTCTCATGAGTGGGAGATGATGATTTCATAGCGTCAAACAGGCTGGACCGAACATCATCAAGAATACCAGGCCTTCTCCTTGGTATAGTTAGTAAGAGAGAGGGAGAAAAAGGAGCGCCACTGTGAGGGTACGGCAGCAGAGTCGAGTGAATGCCTAATCTTTTGTTATTCATTGGAGCAGTATCAGCAAGAACAGGTGACGTGTGACTTGATTTCAGGTCCATTTCTCCAGGTTTCGGGTTCAAATATGCACCTCAATTAATGTGTCAGCTAGTGAAGTCAGATGCTAAGCTCTTTGCTCTAAAATCTTTCACTCGATTTAACCAACTCTTTTTTCAATAAAAAACCACTTCTTCAGACTGTATTTATCACTGCTGCAGGGAAAGCAGTCCATCAAGCAGAAGACATCTGATACATAATAACCGGGGAAAATGTTAATAAATGGAAGCAAAGTTAAAAGCCAGAACAGTTATAGTGCTGCCACTCCAATCTCAACAGTGCATCTCTCTTACTTTGTTGTGACCAAATGTCTCATCTCAGCCAATTGAAGCAACTGCAGAATTTCAAAAAGGATTCCATCAGTCATAATAGATCTTTTTGCATTAAAGGTTTGCTACCCTATGATTACTCCTACATCGCAGTAATCAGAAAAATAACTATGCACGTTCAAGGTCCACACTAGAGAGTGGGAATACATGTATGTCACGGAAGAGGAAAGCTAAGTGAAAAATCAAAGATCTATTTATGTATACAGAAAGTAACTAAAAGATATTTAGGACAGAATATACCAAAAACCCACTCAAATTTGAGCGATCCTAGCTCAGCTATTAGGATGAGCTTAGATTTGCATGATATCTCTTTTATCAAACCAAAGGTGTACATATTGGAGATTGCTGACTACTGGCAAAAGTTGTTCAGCAGTAGATGGTTGACATATGAAGAAACCAAGAAGACGAAATCAGAAAAGTTAAGAAGATTTTTGAGATAAAAAGATAAGCACAACACAACCACCTATTTCTGTTCAACATAGTTCGGCAGATTGGCAATATCACACCAGCTGACGAGTTAATGATGCCATAACAGATTAAGAAAAAAAAAGACCTCAAAGAAAGGAAGAGAAATAAAAGGAAATAATTACTCACATTATCTACCAAACTATATCCTTCAAACCAAGAAAAAATGCCTCAGAGAAAGCCGGAACATAACTAGAAAGTAAATTTCACAACTAAATGACCGGAAGAGGAATTCCAAGAACTTGACCAGTTAAAACTCTAGCAATGCATATTCAAGAGTTTATCAGATGATGGTTGGTTACATCCTTTTCTCGCCACATCAAACAGAGGAAAACACCATACTTAGCCACATTATGGTCCTACAGAGCAGCATGGGGAGCATTAAACGTATGGCCCCAGCACATTAAAATTCAGAAATGAACCAAAACCAATTTATTCATGAAAGCTATTGAAAATTCAGGTGTCCCCATAACGTCGTTGCTATCACATAAATGCCTGTGACCACCAAATAGTATAATTTTTCGGGACAGATTTTCATTCGACCTTCTTCTTCTCATCCTTCTTTCCAATATAGAAAATTATTTTCAAGCACTAAAGAATAATATCTTAGCACATCTGTACAAGCAGTTATTTATTGTAGATCAAGACTAAGAAGATGATTGGCAATAATATCGACAAAAACGTTGGATTCATTTGATTATATAATGAACCAACCAGCCGACAGCTTGAAAGGGACTCCATAAAAAATTGGAGGTGAAGGAAAATGAGTGAATCACATCAGACTATACTAATACAGGTCTATGGCCGACAAATTAGAATCAAGATTCAGTCTTTATGTCCTGCCGTTGGGAGAAAACAGAAATAACTGTAACTCACCATATTTGAACAAAGACCACAAATTTAGAATTGAACTGAATTCATAAGTAAGATCTAGAAACAGGAAAAATGGAACTACTTCATAAAGCAACGTATTATTACACCAGAAAATAATACCTAAATTTTTGTGGCAAAAATATGGAAAATAATCAAAAAGCACATCTTGGGCCTAAACACACGATACAAGCTATACTCTGTTTTTCTTTTCACTACAAGGGCATCGAAAAAACATAAAAAGATTGCAACTTCTTCCACTATAAACATCATAAAACGGAAAACTCCGAGGAAAAGGGAAAAGAAAAAAAAGAATAGCAGTGAACAAGATATCAAGAATTTAAAGAAATGGCTAATACTTCTTTATTACAAAAAGAGCAACAACCAGCAACACAATGAACAAGATATCAAGAATTTGACACCCCCGCCCCCACCCACCCAAAACACACACACAAACACAAACACAATATATATATACAACAGAGAGAGAGAGAGAGACACACACACACACACAGAGAAGAAAGAATCATATGCTATTACGTTGAGACATGCATGAAAAAACACATAAATGCAGGGCCATACCTGATTTTTCTCTGGAGCCCGAAGGAAGAAACGTATGAAGAAATGGTATGGGGCGAAAGATCCTGCAAAATGCGGGTTAAACCCTGAAAAACCACAAAAAAAATAAACGTCAGCGAACAGCAATCAGACAAAAGCATTGTTAACAGAGTCATGGCTCAAAGAACAAGATTCCAGTAATAAAGAGAGATGACGTCACCGTTTCAAACTACAACGATCCTTGGAAATAAAAAAGAAACGCAGAAACCCAGATGAAAAAGATTCACGGAGAACGATGAAAGCGTATGTATACGGAAGTGGAGAAGAAATGTAGGTATACGTTTCACGTATATGTGCGTGTATGGTGAGGGATTGCGGAAGAGAGGAAGAGAAGAAAGGAAAACTAATAGAGAGAGCGATATATATAGAGGAAGAGAGAGAGAGAGAGAGACGTACGCGATAGAAATGGTAGGAATTAGGAAAGAACAGAGAACCGGAGGGTTGAAACCACAGACGACTTTGCTGGTAGAAAGCTTCAACACCGCACGCGATTTGACCAATATACCACTGCCCACTGCGTGTTTGTGTTGTGTCTCCAACACTTGTTATATAAAAAAAAATTATAATATACAATAAAAATAAATATAAAAAATTTATGGAAAAAAAGGAGAAGAAAGAAACAAATATGAGTTAAATTGAGAGAATAAAAATAAATTATAATTAAAAGTATTAAAATTGTTATTATGATTAATTTCCTTTAAAGAAAATGTATAATTTAAAGGATAAATTTGATTATTTAATAATTCATATTGCAAAACAGTTTTTTTAATATTATAAATACTCCATTTTAAATTTCAACCATTATGTTTCAAATATCACGAATCAAAATTGTGAAAGTTTCTTTTTGGCCTATAATTAGATATATTATATTTTCTATTCAAATTTATATTATTTTAAATTTTTGAATTTTATTTAATATTACACACAAAGTGTAGAAAAATTTTTCGAAAGAGAATAAACGACATAATGTGTGTATAATAATGGTGTATATATGTTAAATAGAATACAAATACAATAAAATTTAAAATAAAACGATACCTAAGTTGTCACGAAAATTAGGAGTTGGTCTCATGTGCATCCACCTTCTAGAATTCCTTGTTCTAAATATTGCTAAAAATTTGATAAAATTCAACGACGTTTGTCGAACCTTCCATTTTACTTTCACAGTCTTGTACTATCAATCATAGTCGTCTCATCGAATGCAAATGCCATCCCCGGAGATTCGATGCATACGCAAGTGCAACTAGTCCTAAGACGGTGGCATCTTTGAGTAAGTTTCATTTGTTACGTAGTTGATATACAGTATAAATAGAGTTGTAATCACATTAAAAATAAAATTAATTATATAAGTGATCAAAATATTACACGAGACTTGTAAGTATTTAATTGTTTAATAAACTAGCCTACTTTTCATTGAAAAACTCATCGCAGTTTTTCCCTTTTCTCATTTTTCAATTTAAACGAGAGTCTTGAATTGTATCTATTGTTTTTTTATAATCGAAAAGTACCTTTGATATCTTTAGTTTTTTTTTTTTTTCTCTTTTATCAATTTTTCATCTTTCGACTTTCTCAATTTCCACATCTCTTTTTTTTCTTTTTGTCAGTAATTTCTCATATTTTTTTATTTGTGATCTTTTTTACTTAATTAATATATATTCTTAAAATAATAATTATTTTTTTAATTTAAAATTAATTATTTTTCATTTAAATATGCCACGTAAAACTGGAAAGTAGTATTCCCATTATTATAGTAAAGTGATTTACGTCCCACCAAACCTTTTAATTATATATTAATTAAGAATTTAAAAGTCTTGACCAACTTATAGAAAGTGGGGCCCATACTAAAATCTTAGGGGAAAAGCGGGGCATAACACGTGGAAGTACGACTTCGAGGGGGCGGGGCTGAGAGCGCGTAAAGACACTTGTGATTGGTGTCAGGGCTGACGTGGCCACGTTGGCAGTGGGCCCACTAATTGTCTGGTCGTTTTCCTTGCCAGCTGGATCTACGTCGGTTGAAGCCCTAGCCCCAGTTGTTGTTGGACACTTCCCCACCACTAAAAATGTTTAGTACTGGCTAATTTTGTACCCTTTTTCATTTGCCAAAATTATTTTTTTAGTCCTATAAAATAAGGCGTTTGATATTTTTTATTTTTTATTTTTCATTTTATGAGATTAAATAGTGAATATTTTTAACATATTTAGTCCTCTATTTTATCAGTATTTTTAAAATAATCCCTAAAAAAAATTCAACATATTTAACTTTCTATTTTATGAAATTTATGTGATTAAACGTAATGAGTTTTCTCAATTTTAGAACTATTTTACAAAGTTCGTGAATTATAGAACTAGATGTATCGAACTTTTTTAATTTTGAAATTATTTCTAAAAATCTCGTAAAGCAAAGACTAGAGGTGTACAGGACAAAAAGTGTAATTTCACCTTTTATTCTTTTATTATTAATCTTTAATTATAAGGATAAATCACATTCATATTTTTTGAAATTATGACTAATTACATAAATATTTATATTCTTTATAAAATTATACTTTGAGGGTTTGTAATTTTGTATCTCTATTCGTATGAAACGTATCTTGTAATTACATAAAAACAATAAATATTTATATAATTAAATTTAATATTTGAGGGTTTCCATGCGACTCATTTTATATACAACACACGTTTTTTAAAAAACAATACTATTTATTGGAAAAATAGTTACATGTCACTTTATTTTAAAACTATAATATTTAGAAAATTAAGTACAATGTCAAACAATCATTACTAAATTGTTGGTGGGTTGAAAGTGGACACCAACTTAGATAACAACAATTGTACACAACATAAATCATATAAATATTTTTTTTTTTACAAAAAAGACATTTTTTAATATATATTTGTATAAGAGAAAATTATATTTACAAATCTATTTATACAAACTACTCGTATCTTTTAAAAAATTACATATGCTCATCAGAATACGTCAATATTATTTACATAAATTACCTTTATTGTTTAAAAACTACACATATATCCAAAAACGTTAACAATATTACGTAAATTACATAGTTTGGTTGTCAGGAATAGTTTTATAATTATACAAATAAAAAAAATCTATAAATAGACCATAAACATGAGATATAAATTATATATATATATATATATTAATAATATATATTATAAAAGAATAAAAATGTGGGAAGAGGAGTAAATATGTGGACAATAATAATAATAATGTTGGTGTTGGGACATTAAAAGAAGAAAGAAAAATCATTGAAATTGACAAATGAGCAAACCACGTGGTGAGGTGTGGGCCCAAGATGAAAACGTGCATGGTGTTAAATTCATGGGAGGTCGTGTGGGCTGGGCCCCAGTCCAACCTGGTAAATGGGCCCAATTGTTAGGTCAAAGGTCTCTCTGCCTCTGCTCTCTGCTCTCTGACAACTACCACAACTAAGATTCGTTAACATATATAATAATAATAATTTCATTAGTTTCTTTTTCAACCAATCAAATGCCTAATGCCAATGCTTCCCCTCCAATTATACTCTATTTCTGCTTAATTACTGTCATAATTATCTTATGCCTCATTTTTATATTTCACTTTTCTTGTCAATTTCAATGCATTTTAACTTTGTATATTTCCTTTTAAGGAGAATTACACGTAGATCTATCCAATTCTGGTTAATTTATATAAATCACCATGTCTTTTGAAAAATTTCATTTATCCCCATCATAAACCTTAATATTATTTAAATATACTATTCATATTTTTTGAAAATTTTCACATACACTCTAAAAAACGTTGACATTATTATACAAACTATTCTTATTTATGGCTACTAGTGATGATTTTTATTTTTTTATAATTAAGTAGAAGACAAGAATAATTTTATGTAAATAAACTATAGATTAGAGGTATAGATGTAATTATTCTCTGTTTTTTTTTTTATATATGCAATTTATTTAGTTACTCATTTTGTCCGAATATAGATATTTGGATTTTTATTTTTATTTGTCCCAAAATGTTTATATCTTATTATAATAATTGATGAAACTTGAAAAGAAACCAAAACTTGATCTTTACCACATATAGAAATACATTAATTATGCTATTAATAAGTTGATGGAGTTGGCATCACATTATAGTACATAGTCCCCCACCCCTCATTGTAATTGTAATAATAATAATAATTAAAAAAAAAAAAGATGACTCCCTTTGCATGAGATTTTGTGTAACTATATATAAATTTTTTGTAATTTAAACAATTATATTTAATATTACTAAGTTTGCATTTGTCTAATAAATAGATATATTTATTAGTAAAAAATTATAAAATTGATTGATATTAATAAAAAAACTGAACGAAAATTGATATTGGACCCTTGATTGATTTATTGTGAACTTATTGCAAGTTAAACAAAAATTTTCTGACTAAACTATTTTTTATAATGGTGAAAAGATACCTTCTCACATACATTACGGTATGAAGATGTCTAAGAGTAATTTGATCATATAAATATTTATTTAACATACAATAATCAATAATAAATCTATCGGGAGTAAATATGAGATATTATCTTGGTTTTTTTTTTGTTAATATAAGAAAATTCGATAAAATTTTGACTAACATGACGAATTAAAAATATTTCTTCTATTGCCTATAAAAAATTAATGTATTATACATTAAAAAATATTATAAAAATAGACATACATTCATATTGATGATAAAATATTGTAGAACCAATTTGAAGCTTTGGTAGGTAATAAGGGTAAAAAGGTCCAATTTGGTGTGTGAAGCCTTAATTAAGTTGAGATACATTAATAGCTGGAGGTCAAAAAATGTTGTGAGATAATGGTTAGTGGTTGGAATATAAAATATATATATATATATATTAAGGCATGGGAGAAAGCAATGAGTTGATGTTTAAGCACTACAGTGATTAAAAGTTGAGTAATGATTGTTTAAGCACTATCTTCATGACTCTTTACCCCTTTATCATCAATATATACTTAGTTATTGAACTACACTGTATGCGTGTACATAATTTAATTTTAATGACTATTTATTTAGTTAATTGAAAAGATTAAAATAAATTAGATTAAAATTTAATTGGATATGAGTAAGTAAGAATTATTAATAAAATTGATTAATTAAAAGAGGATAAATTACAATGTGTCAATTAAATTATACCTATTTTTACACTTGTTATCTATTTTTTTTTTTTTTTTTGTCACTTACCATATCAATTTTATAAATTTTTCACTTTGTCATGATATGATTTTCAATCTATTTTCTATAACATAAAAATAAAAAATCAAATAGACTGCACATGTAATATTAAAGGACGATGAATGGGAAAAATATAATTTACCCTTAAAAGAAATATGGTTATGTATGGAATAAATAATATATAGTTAGACGCGATTTAAGTAATTATATCTTGTGGTCATGATGCTTATTTTGGAGGTCTCTCCCTTAATAAATAGTATAGATATTTATTTATATATCCATTGCATATACGTATAACATTATGAAGGGGAGATTATAGTTTTATACAAACCTTTTAATTTAGAGAGTGTTTAGTTAAATTTATTTTTAAAAAATTATCTAATAAAACAATTTTAAAAATTTATAATAACTTAGATTTTATTTTAAAAATAAGTTCTTGAAATATTTTGAAATATTGCGATTATTAAACTTATAAAATACTTATGATGACATTTTTTCTAATCAATATGATTAAAAATAAAGGAGTTTGTTATAACAAAAAATAATGTTTAGAATTTTTTTATTATTGTCCGAACAACTTATGAAATCATTATACTTTTTTTTTTTTTTTCCAAAAATCATCTGAGGGGGGAACTTTTCAGGGTTCCCTTCCCTTTTATATTAATTCAAGTTTCGTCCCAAATTTATAATTGGGAGTACTAAATTCCTAGATTTATCTAAGAAATCATAAATAAAGAGTATTACTCCCTTACAATCAAGAGCTGATAAGATAAATAAGAAGCACTACTCCCTTACAAAAATAATTTCAAAAAACGTAAACAATGAGTACTACTTGTTTTTAGATATTACAAACTTATTTTACTAAAACAGAATAATCAAATAATTTCAAATATTTCTGTAACACTTAAATCATTTAATTATTTATTCTAAAAAATTATTAAAAAAAAAACTAAGAACAAAAAAGAGAGTGAGCCGCTCGAGAAACCAGTTATGAATGCAGTGGGTAGGTTTGATTTAGTGAGGCTGCTTGTAACGCACTAGGAATAGTATTATACGACAACCGCCACTTCACTTGCTTGGTAGTCTCACACAATACAATGTGCTTTCAGGCATTGATTTAATACGTCAATAATTTAAATTAATGAATAAATTTTGATAAGACGAGAAAAAAAATAAATTATTATAAAAAAAAAATTAATTTAATAGAACACTTTGATCAATTCACTATAAAAAATATATAAAAACCCGATGCAAATTAACGAATTAGTTTAGTTGTCGGGCGTCCGTTAAATTAATAGCACATTGATAATTTCTCAAATAACAAGTAAATATGTGAAATTATGTTAAATTTTAGAAGAGCTCGTGTAATTTATCCTGTAATTTTATCAACGATTTAATAGTATAAACATAACAAATATCTATCGTAGAGTTTATGATTAGAGGCTCGTACGAATTCATAGCGGTGTATCATTGCAAATTTGTCAATAAATGGGTATTTGTTTTATTTGAATTTGAACTCAATAAATACTCATAATTGTTATTTATATACTCTATTCAGAGCCGTAAATCCAAATTACGCTTCTTGGTGTGTTTTTAAGTACACGTAATTAAAGGAGATTAAGATTTAAACTTTTTTATAATTGAAATAGCAACAGACAATAGTAGCAACTTTTTGACCAGATATTGGGTATCCAGTCACGGGAAGTCGTGATTTGATGAAAAGTAATCAAGTGTGTGTGTATATATATACAAATTACAAATCATGTGTTTCAATATTTTAGGCAAATTTAGGTATGGTGTGGGCCAATAAATTGAACTGCTACGACTTTTTACATTAATAACGTGAGCTCCTATATATAATTATCACATCAATAATTAAATTAGATAAATAATATATATATATTTTTGGGTTCATGCATCTTATAAATACTAATCATAGTATTTTTTGTTTTTTTTGTACATACACCTATATTTTTAAATATGTAATTCTTGTTGTCTTATATATAGTTCGGGTCAAAATAAAAGTAAAAATAGCCTTACGGAAAAGTAATATAATTTATCAATTATATAAGAAATTGATTCTAGTGCGGAGATAATCTTCTGAAGGTCGTGTTCATACCAAATACCTCCCATTTTATATTTGATTACGAAATATGTCGAGATCTGCCTTTTTATTTTATTTTGGGTCATTCCTACCTGCCTCGGTTGGATGCAAATGATGATTCCTAAATATATGATCACTTGAAATGTCATTTAAAATTTATAAAAGGGTTTAATGCAATTACCCCTGTTATATTGTAAATGAACAAAGTATCCCTTATGAAAAAAATATCAATTTATCCCCTTATTTTTAAAAATTTACCACCCCACTCATCTAGGGAGGTAAATTGCTTCATTTTTCATGTTTGAATACATTGTTTTCCAACAAAATCATTTTGTGTATGAGTTATGCTTTTTCATGAGCACTTTCGTACAAGTTATCCGAAGGCGGTTTTCTTATTGTTTTGATTTTTCTAACTCCATTTTGAGCGTTTTTATCCATAAACTGGATTATTTGGTGATTGATAACAAGGGTGGAGCATAGATAAGCACTATTGGTACAATGATGGTGGTTGTTGCACCAAATATAGAGATCTAAAGAATATGATATTTTTGTGTTTGATTTTCCACTTGTATTTATTCATAACAGAGTAGGTATTCTTGTAAATTGCAACACAAAAAAGTGTTAGATTTGTACTTTGTAGGGTAGGCATACAGTAAATTTGTTCTTTGTCGGTCGTAATTACTAGTAACTACACTTTCATTACGCATAAATTTATTGTATTCATGTTGTTTAATTTTAAAAGATACTTGAGAATAGCCTAACTAAGTTTTTAGAAATTATATTAGACCACATAAAAAAATTTTATCGATCGAATGCAAGGGCTCAAAATTTTGAAAACCGTTGTTGTTTTACTTCAAAATCAAATTAACATAAAAAAAAGCTGGTTTTTCACGAAATTCGGCCCCCAAACTGCCTTCGGATAACTCGTACGAAAGTGCTCATGAAGAAGCATAACTCATACACAAAATGATTTTGTTGGGAAACAATATTCAAATATGAACCGTCCGATCTTTCCGGATACATTTTCAAAATTTTCGGACGCAAAATATAACTCGTTATTAGTACAAAAAATAATTTTCGATACAAATATGATCACTAAAAAATATAAATATCATTCCACATATTTCTCTTAATTTTTCAATGTTGTTTTCGTATTTTTCTGATTTATTTCTTTTATTTATTATTTTTTTAATATTTAAAATAATTAAATAATTTATTTTTACGACTAAAAATTAAATCATTCCGGCAGGTGCCGGTAGGGCTGCACGCACGCGCGTCGGCAGGTGCAGGTAGGGCCGCGCGCACGCGCGTCGGCAGGTGCCGGTAGGGCTGAGCGCGCGCATCGGCAGGTCTCGGCAGGCGCATCGGCAGCTCTCGGCAGGGCCGCGTGGCGCGCATCGGTAGGTCTCGGCAGGGTAAAACCATACGTAAGGATTAACTTCGTTTTTTTGGCATGGAGCAAAATCATTATAAAATTAAGACTAAGAACATTGCCCTCCATTACACAAATTGAGATAACTACAATTTCATCGATCGAATGCAAGGGATCAAAATTTTGAAAACCGCTGTCATTTTACATCAAAATCAAATTAACATCAGAAAAAGTCGGGTTTTCGCGAAATTCGTCCCCCAAACCGCCTTCGAATAACTCGTACGAAAGTGCTCATGAAGAAGCATAGCTCCAACACAAAATGATCTTGTTGGGAAACAATGAATTCGAACATGAACCGTCCGATCTTTCCGGATGCATTTTCAAAATTTTCGGACGCAAAATATAACTCGTTATAGTACAATTAATATTTTTCGATACAAATTTGATCCATCAAAAATAAAAATATCATTCCACATATTTCTCTTAATTTTCAATGTTGTTTTCGTATTTTTCTCATTTTTTCCATTTATTTATTAATTTTTTAAAAATTAAAGTAATTAAATAAAATATTTTTACAACTCAAAATTAAATCATTTCGGCAGGTGCCGGCAGGGCCGCGCGCGCACGTCGACATGTCTCGGCACGGCTTGCACGCGTGCGTCGGCAAGGGTCGGCACGGGCGCGCGCACGCATCGGCAGCTCTCGGCAGGGCCGAGCGCGCATCGGCAGGACTCGGTAGGGCAAAACCATACGCAAGGATTAACTTCGTTTTTTTGGCATGGGGCAAAAGCATTATAAAATTAAGACTAAGAACATTGCCCTCCATTACAAAAATTGAGATAACTCAATTTCATCAATCGAATGCAAGGGATCAAATTTTAAAAACCGTTGTCGTTTTACTTCAAAATCAAATTAACATCAGAAAAAGCCGGTTTTTTGCAGAATTCGGCCCCTAAACCGCCTTCGGATAACTCATACGAAAGTGCTCATGAAGAAGCATAGCTCATACACAAAATAATTTTGTTGGGAAACAATGAATTCGAACATGAACCGTCCAATCTTTGCGGATGCGTTTTCTAAATTTTCGGACGCAAAATATAACTCGTTATTAGTACAATTAATATTTTTCGATACAAATATGATCTATCAAAATAAAAATATCATTCTGCATATTTCTCTTAATTTTTCAATGTTGTTTTCGTATTTTTTTTTTTTTTCCTTTTATTTATTAATTTTTAATAATTAAAGTAATTAAATAAAATAATTTTACGATTCAAAATTAAATCATTTCGGCAGGTGCCGGCAGGGCCGCACGCGCACGCGTCGGTAGGGGTCGGCACGGGCGCACATCGGCAGGGCAAAATCATACGCAAGGATTAACTTCGTTTTTTTGGCATGGGGCAAAATCATTATATAATTAAGACTAATAACATTGCCATCCATTACAAAAATTGATAAAACTACAAGTTTATCGATCGAATGCAAGGGATCAAAATTTTGAAAATCGTTGTCGTTTTTACTTCAAAATCAAATTAACATCAGAAAAAGCCAGTTTTTCGCGAAATTCGGCCCGCAAACTGCCTTCGGGTAACTAGTACAAAAGTGCTCATGAAGAAGCATAGCACATACACAAAATGATTTTGTTGGGAAACAATGAATTCGAACATGAATCGTCCGATCTTTCCGGTTGCGTTTTCAAAATTTTCGGACGCAAAATATAACTCGTTATTAGTACAATTAATATTTTTCGACACAAATATGATCCATCAAAAATAAAAATATCATTCCACATATTTGTCTTAATTTTTCAATGTTGTTTTCGTGTTTTCTCATTTATTTATTTTATTTATTAATTTTTTAATATTTAAAATAATTAAATAATTTATTTTTATGACTAAAAATTAAATCATTTCGCAGGTGCCGGTAGGGCCGCGCGCACGAGCGTCGGCAGGTCCCGGCACGGAGCGCGCGCGCCTCAGCAGCTCCCGATAGGGGCGCGCGCGCATCGGCAGGTCTCGGCAGGCGCATCGGCAGCTCTCGGCAGAGCCACGCGCGCGCGCATCGGTAGGTCTCGGCAGGGCAAACCATATGTAAGGATTAACTTCGTTTTTTTGGCATGGGCAAATTCATTATAAAATTAAGATTAAGAACATTGCCCTCCATTACAAAAATTGAGATAACTACAATTATATCGATCGAATGCAAGGGATCAAAATTTTGAAAACCGTTGTCATTTTACATCAAAATCAAATTAACATTAGAAAAAGTCGGTTTTTCGGGAAAATTCGTCCCCGAAACCGCCTTCGAATAACTCGTACGAAAGTGCTCATGAAGAAGCATAGCTCCTCCACAAAATGATCTTGTTGGGAAACAATGAATTCGAACATGAACCGTCCGATCTTTCCGGATGCATTTTCAAAATTTTCGGACGCAAAATATAACTCGTTATTAGTACAATTAATATTTTTCGATGCAAATATGATCCATCAAAAATAAAAATATCATTCCACATATTTCTCTTAATTTTTCCAATGTTGTTTTCGTATTTTTCTCATTTTTTCCTTTTATTTATTAATTTTTTAATAATTAAAGTAATTAAATAAAATATTTTTACTCAAAATTAATTCATTTCGGCAGGTGCGCAGGGCCGCGCGCACGCGTCGGCATGTCTCGGCACGGCGTGCACGCGTGCGTCGGCAAGGGTCGGCATGGGCGCGCACACGCATCGGCAGTCTCGGCAGCGCCGCGCGCGCGCATCAGCAGGACTTGGCAGGGCAAAACCATACGAAAGGATTAACTTCGATTTTTTGGCATGGGACAAAAGCATTATAAAATTAAGACTAAGAACATTGCCCTCCATTACAAAAATTGAGGTAACTCAATTTCATCAATCGAATGCAAGGGATCAAAATTTTAAAAACCGTTGTCGTTTTACTTCAAAATCAAATTAACATCAGAAAAAGCCGATTTTTTTGCAGAATTCGGCCCCTAAACCGCCTACGGATAACTCGTACGAAAGTGCTCATGAAGAAGCATAGCTCATACACAAATTGATTTTGTTGGGAGACAATGAATTCGAGCATGATCGTCTGATCTTTCGGATACGTTTTCAAAATTTTCGGACGCAAAATATAACTCGTTATTAGTACAATTAATATTTTTCGATACAAATATGATCCATCAAAAATACAAATATCATTCCACATATTTCTCTTAATTTTTCAATGTTGTTTTCGTATTTTTCTCATTTTTTCCTTTTATTTGTTAATTTTTTAATAATTACAGTAATTAAATAAAATATTTTTACGACTCAAAATTAAATCATTTCGGCAGGTGCCGGCAGGGCCCCGTGCGCACGCGACGGCAGGTCTCGGCACGGGTACACGCGCGCGTCGGCACGCCGGGAATCGCAGGTCTCGGCAGGGCGCGCGAATCGGCAGCTCTTGGCAAGGCAAAACCATACGCAAGTATTAACTTTGTTCTTTGGCATGGGCGAAAGCATTATAAAATTATGACTAAGAACATTGCCTCCATTACAAAAATTGAGATAACTACAATTTTATCGATCGAATGCAAGGGATCAAAATTTTGAAAATCGTTGTCGTTTTACTTCTAAATCAAATTACCATCAGAAAAAGTCGATTTTTCGCGAAATTCGACCCCCAAACCGCCTTCGGGAAACTCGTACGAAAGTGCTCATGAAAAAGCAAAGCACATACACAAAATGATTTTGTTGGGAAATAATGAATTCGTACATGAATAGTCCGATCTTTCCGGATGCGTTTTCAAAATTTTCGGATGCAAAATATAACTCGTTATTAGTACAATTAATATTTTTCGATACAAATATAATCCATCAAAAATAAAAATACCATTCTGCATATGTCTCTTAATTTTTCAAGGTTGTTTTCGTATTTTTTTATTTTTTCCTTTTTTTATTAATTTTTTAATAATTAAAATAATTAAATAAAATATTTTTATGACTCAAAATTAAATCATTTCGGCAGTGCTAGCAGGACCGTGCGCGCGCGGGTCGATAGGGGTCGACACGGGTGCGCGCTCGAATCGGCAGGACAAAACCATACGCAAGGATTAACTTCATTTTTTTGGCATGAGGCAAAAGTATTATGAAATTAAGACTAAGAACATTACCCTCCATTACAAAAATTGAGATAACTACAATTTTATCGATCGAATGCAAGGGATTAAAATTTTGAAAATCGTTGTCGTTTTACTTCAAAATCAAATTAACATCAGAAAAATCGGTTTTTCGCGAAATTCGGCCCCCAAACCGCCTTCGGGTAACTCATACGAAAGTGCTCATGATGAAGCATAGCACATACACAAAATGATTTTATTGGGAAACAATAAATTCGAACATGAATCGTCCGATCTTTCCGGATGCGTTTTCAAAATTTTCAGACGCAAAATATAACTCGTTATTAGTACAATTAATATTTTTGATACAAATATAATACATCAAAAATAAAAATATCATTCCACATATTTCTCTTAATTTTTCAATGTTGTTTTCATATTTTTTTATTTTTTCCTTTTATTTATTTATTTTTTAATAATTAAAGTAATTAAATAAAATATTTTTACGACTCAAAATTAAATCATTTCGGCTGGTGCCGGCAGGGCCCCGCGCGCACGCGTCGGCAGGTCTTGGCAGGGGCGCGCGTGCATCGGCAGCTCTCGGCAAGGATAAACCATACACAAGTATTAACTTCGTTCTTTTGGTGGGGCGAAAGCGTTATAAAATTATGACTAAGAACATTGCTCTCCATTACAAAAATTGAGATAACTACAATTTTATCGATCGAATGCAAGGGATCAAAATTTTGAAAATCGTTGTCGTTTTACTTCTAAATCAAATTAACATAAGAAAAAGCCGATTTTTCGCAAAATTCGGCCCCCAAACCGCCTTCGGGTAACTTTTACGAAAGTGCTCATGAAAAAGCATAGCACATACACAAAATGATTTTGTTGGGAAACAATGAATTCGAGCATGAATCGTCCGATCTTTCCGGATGCGTTTTCAAAATTTTCGAACTCAAAATATAACTCGTTATTAGTACAATTAATATTTTTCGATACAAATATGATCCATCAAAAAAAAATACCATTCTACATATTTCTCTTAATTTTTCAAGGTTGTTTTCGTATTTTTTATTTTTTCCTTTTATTTATTAATTTTTTAATAATTAAAAAAATTAAATAAAATATTTTTACGACTCAAAATTAAATCATTTCGGCAGGTAGCAGGGCCGCACGCGCGGGTCGATAGGGGTCGGCACGGGTGCGCGCGGAATCGGCAGGACAAAACCATACGCAAGGATTAACTTCATTTTTTTGGCATGGGGCAAAAGTATTATGAAATTAAGACTAATAACATTACCCTCCATTACAAAAATTGAGATAACTACAATTTTATCGATCGAATGCAAGGGATCAAAATTTTGAAAATCGTTGTCGTTTTACTTCAAAATCAAATTAACATCAGAAAAAGCCGGTTTTTCGCAAAATTCGGCCCCCAAACCGCCTTCGGGTAACTCGTACGAAAGTGCTCATGATGAAGCATAGCACATACACAAAATGATTTTGTTGGGAAACAATAAATTCGAACATGAATCGTCCGATCTTTCCGGATGCGTTTTCAAAATTTTCGGACGCAAAATATAACTCGTTATTAGTACAATTAATATTTTTTGATACAAATATAATACATCAAAAATAAAAATATCATTCCACATATTTCTCTTAATTTTTCAATGTTGTTTTCGGATTTTTTTCATTTTTTCTTTTTATTTATTTATTTTTTTAATAATTAAATTAATTAAATAAAATATTTTTACGACTCAAATTTAAATCATTTCGGCAGGTGCCGGCAGGGCCCCGCGCGCACGTGTCGGCAGGTCTTGGCACGGGCGCACGCGCCCGCTTCGGTAGATCTAGGCACGGCCGCGCGCGCGCGTCGGCAGGTCTCGGCAGGGGCGCGCGCGCATCGGCAGCTCTCGGCAAGGATAAACCATACACAAGTATTAAATTCGTTCTTTTGGCATGGGGCGAAAGCATTATAAAATTATGACTAAGAACATTGCCCTCCATTACAAAAATTGAGATAACTACAATTTTATCGATCGAATGCAAGGGATCAAAATTTTGAAAATTGTTGTCGTTTTACTTCTAAATCAAATTAACATCAGAAAAAGCCGGTTTTTCGCGAAATTCGGCCCCCAAACCGCCTTGGGTAACTCTTACGAAAGTGCTCATGAAAAAGTATAGCACATACACAAAATGATTTTGTTGGGAAACAATGAATTCGAGCATGAATCGTCCGATCTTTCCGGATGCGTTTTCAAAATTTTCGGACGCAAAATAAAACTCGTTATTAGTACAATTAATATTTTTCGATACAAATGTGATCCATCAAAAATAAAAATATCATTCCACATATTTCTCTTAATTTTCCAATGTTGTCTTCGTATTTTTTTCATTTTTTCCTTATATTTATTTATTTTTTAATAATTAAAGTAATTAAATAAAATATTTATACGACTTAAAATTAAATCATTTCGGCAGGTGCTGGCAGGGCCGCGAGCGCGCGCGGGTCTTCAGTTCTCGGCACGGCGTGCGCGCGCGCGTTGGCAGGGGTCGGCCCTGCGCGCGCGCGCGCATCTGCAGGTCTCGGTAGGGGGACGTGGACATCGGCAGCTCTCGGCAAGGCAAAACCATACGCAAGGATTAACTTTATTTTTTTGGCATGTGGTAAAAGCATTATTAAATTATGACTAAGAACATTGCCCTTCATTACCAAAATTGCGATAACTACAATTTTATCGATCGAATGCAAGGGATCAAAATTTTGAAAACCGTTGTCGTTTTACTTCAAAATCAAATTTACATCAGAAAAGCCTGTTTTTTGCGAAATTCGGCCCCAAAACCGCCTTCGGATAACTCGTACGAAAGTGCTCATGAAGAAGCATAGCTCATACACAAAATGATTTTGTTGGGAAACAATGAATTCGAACATGAACAGTCCGATCTTTCCGGATACGTTTTCAAAATTTTCGGACGCAAAATATAACTCGTTATTAGTACAATTAATATTTTTCGATACAAATATGATCCATCAAAATAAAAATATCATTCCCCATATTTCTCTTAATTTTCCAATGTTTTTTTTGTATTTTTTTTCATTTTTTCCTTTTATTTATTTATTTTTTAATAATTAAAGTAATTAAATAAAATATTTTACGACGCAAAATTAAATCATTTCGGCAGGTGCTGGCAGGGCCTCGCGCACGCGCGGGTCGGCAGTTCTCGGCACGGAGTGCGCGTGCGCGTTGGCAGAGGTCGGCTCTGGCGCGCGCGCGCACATCTGCAGGTCTCGGTACAGGGCGCGCGCGCGCATCGGCAGATCTCGGCGAGGCAAAACCATACGCAAGATTAACTTCGTTTTTTTGGCATGGGGGTAAAAGCATTATAAAATTATGACTAAGAACATTGCCCTCCATTACCAAAATTGAGATAACTACAATTTTATCGATCGAATGCAAGGGATCAAAATTTTTAAAACCGTTGTCGTTTTTCTTCAAAATCAAATTAACATCAGAAAAAGCCGGTTTGTCGCGAAATTCGGCCCCAAACCGCCTTCGGATAACTCGTACGAAAGTGCTCAGAAGCATAGCTCATACACAAAATGATTTTGTTGGAAACAATGAATTCGAACATGAACCGTCCGATCTTTCCTGATACGTTTTCAAAATTTTCGGACGCAAAATATAACTCGTTATTAGTACAATTAATATTTTTCGATACAAATATGATCCATCCAAAATAAAAATATCATTCCACATATTTCTCTTAGTTTTTCAATGATTTTTTCGTATTTTTTTATTTTTTCCTTTTATTTATTTATTTTTTTAATAATTAAAGTAATTAAATAAAATATTTTTACGACTCAAAATTAAATCATTTCGGCTGGTTGGTTCGGCGGTTCTCGGCACGGCGCGCGTGCGCGCGTTGGCAGGGGTCGGCACTGGGGCGTGCGCGCGTTGGCAGGGGTCGGCACGGCGCGCGTGCGCATACGCAGGTCTCGGTAGGGGCGCGCGCGCGGATCGGCAGTTTTCGGCAAGGCAAAACCATACGCAAGTATTAACTTTATTTTTTTTGGAATGGGGTAAAAGCATTATAAAATTATGACTAAGAACATTGCCCTTCATTACCAAAATTGAGATAACTACAATTTTATCGATCGAATGAAAGGGATCAAAATTTTGAAAACCGTTGTCGTTTTACTTCAAAATCAAATTAACATTAGGAAAAACCGATTTTTCGCGAAATTCGGCCCCCAAACCGCCTTCGGATAACTCGTACGAAAGTGCTCATGAAGAAGCATAGCTCATACACAAAATGATTTTTGTTGGGAAACAATGAATTCGAAGATGAACCGTCCGATATTTCCGGTTACGTTTTCACAATTTTCAGACGCAAAATATAACTCGTTATTAGTATAATTAATTTTTTCGATACAAATATGATCCATCAAAAATAAAAATATCATTTCACATATTTCTCTAAATTTTTCAATGTTGTTTTCGTATTTTTCTCATTTTTTCTTTATTTATTAATTTTTTAATAATTACAATAATTAAATAAAATATTTTTACGTCTCAAAATTAAATCATTTCGGAAGGTGCTTGGAAGGGCCCCGCGCGCACCCATCGGCAGGTCTCGGCAATGCAAAATCATACGCAAGGATTAACTTCGTTCTTTTGGCATGGGGAAAAAGTATTATAAAATCATGACTAAGAACATTGCCCTCCATTACAAAAATTGAGAGAACTACAATTTTATCGATCGAATGCAAGGGATCAAAATTTTAAAAATCGTTATCGTTTTACTTCTAAATCAAATTAACATCAGAAAAAGCCAGTTTTTTTGCGAAATTCGGCCCCCAAACCGCCTGCGGGTAACTCGTACGAAAGTGCTCATGAAAAAGCATAGCACATACACAAAATGATTTTGTTGGGAAACAATGAATTCGAACATGAATCGTCCGATCTTTCCGGATGCGTTTTTCCAAATTTTAGGATGCAATTATAACTCTTATTTAGTTACAATTAATATTTTTCGATACAAATATGATCCATCAAAAATAAAAAAATCATTCTGCATATTTCTCTTAATTTTCAATGTTGTTTTCCTATTTTTTTTATTTTTTTCTTTATTATTAATTTTTTA